>CP149051.1:7930416-9330000 GCA_038024825.1 Polylopha cassiicola | reverse complement strand
TCGCACTTCGATACTAATATAATCTATTCTACATCCTATCCTAAGACTTAAACAATCTCCATACCTAATTTCGTCTGCATTCGTTTAGTGGTTATCGATTCCCCATAGAAATGTTCATCCTCCTTTTCACTCCTTTAAGGCATCGATTTTGGGATTAAAACTACCATACTTCACCAAAATCTAAACTATTTCTATAGCAAATATCTTCTTAATAAGTTGAGAGATTTAATGGTGAAGAAGTATACCTACTTTCATATCTATACTAATATTATAAAGCTGAAGAGTTTGTTTGTTTGTTTGTTTGAACGCGCTAATCTCAGGAACTACTGGTTCGAATTCAAAAAATCTTTTTTCATTGGATAGACCATTTATCGAGGAAGGCTTTAGGCTATATAACATCACGCTGCGACCAATAGGAGCGAAGAAACAGTGGAAAATGTGTAAAAAACGGGGAAAAATATGAAGCCTTATGAAGAAGTGACAGAAGACTTTGACAGATCTTTGACGAAACAATCGGACGGGCAGGACGACGTCTGCCGGGGCCGCTAGTTTATAATATTAGCGAAGAACTATAATAGAAGTGAAGGTATCAATTTACAAAGTTTAACTATGCATATTTAACAGAGCTCTCTGCTTGTTTTTAATTTAATATCGCACTTATTTAAAAATCAATAAACTGTTTACTCGATAAGCAAATACTTCGATTTGTTTGAGTAATGAAAGAGAGCGGCCTCGCTCAAACTTGAAACAATAAACAAATCGAATCCGACAAAATTATCCTTAATGTTATTTACGATAATTAGATAAAATGGTCTGTTTACAAACAATTTACGTAGATTACCTAATCGAGATATTATGTACAAGTGAACTCTGGCATTAGTTATTATATACCTATTAGGTATTATTAACCTATATTGTATTAGGGTAGGTGTGTAGTTATAAGAACAATATCCTTCCTGGTTGCTAGAGTCAGTTTACATAAGTTTATACTATTCTAAGTTTGTATTCGGTTTATTTCATCGCTATTTTTCCTATTTCTAATATATAAGAAGAAATGAGATAGGTACTTACACCTAAAATTTCGTCTTTATACAACGATATTATTAAGTATAGGTAAGTAAGTACCTTTACAGTCCTTGAATCGAACATTTCCTGCAATTTGGCATCTACGTTAAATCTACTTATTTATTTTTGTAGACACTTGCATTTCACGTTTTACGGTTTTAGAGGTTAAGTGAAATTTCTGCTTACTTATAGTCATTCCAGAAATCTCTGAATTATTATACTACACATTGCTACATAAAATAAACGTAGGTCTATATTTATCATGTAGATATGTATGTATACAGACCCTTCTCAAAGTCAAATAATGGAATTATTACATACTCTGTCTAAGAGATTTGGATTCGGCTCTCGCATAAATAATAGTAAACTTGGGACAAATCATAATTATTGCTACAGGACCGATCTAAATAAAAGTGTATGTTAGTATAGTCCTACTGTTTGTTAGCTTTTCTAAATTTATGTAGGATTTTATGAAAATAGTTTGTGGCTATTTAACGTTATCTTTTAACCATACCTCTCTTAGTTAAAGTTATACCTATATATAGAAGGTTTACGCTTTATATGAGTAGTTGTAATTGCTTAAAGTTGTATTAGGAAACTCACGTGATACTAACATTCCTGCTTTGGCAGTGCATTCGATGCAACTATGTAAACAGCATCCGTGATGCACTGTAATGAGTTTGTAAAATCAACAGTTAAACCAACCTGAATTTGTACGTAATAATGTTTGGAGTTGATTTATTTTCCTATGAAAACTTATGTAGGTACTTAAAATAAATTTAAAGGGAATCTCAATAACTTATACAGTGTATTAACTACGATCTATCAATCGAAATTCGATTAATATTCTTGATTCAATACCATTAGTTTTTAATTATAATGATATTTTTGGACAAAGACAAGAGTTGTCCCCTATGGTGTAATGGTTCAGCACGCTGCCGCTAGTAAAAAAAATCTATTCTTGTCTTTGTACAAAAATATCATTATAACTTATATGTACATACTTATTACCTACTTATAGCGTCAATTTAGAACACTCAAAGCCAGCTCATCAATACATAGTATAAAACAAAGTCGCTTTCGCTGTATGTCCGTATGTATGCTTAGATCTTTAAAACTACGCAACGGATTTTGATGCGGTTTTTTTTAATAGATAGAGTGATTCTTAAGGAAGGTTTATAGCACCCGTGCGAAGCCGGGGCGGGTCACTAGTAAGTTATAAGAGGAAGTTCTTGGAGCCTTTGAAAAGCCGTCGTGTCGAACTATTATATAAGAACAGATTCAATATATTAAAGAAAAGCTTACTAAGTAAAATAATCTCCTAGCCTTATACTTGTACAAAATAGATTAAATTGATACTTAATAATTTTATTTGCAAACATTACAAATATAGCTAGAGATGACTATGATGGTGTCTCGAACGTTCGAAGAACCGCGCATAAGCCTTACAAAGGTATAAGGGCTTAACCGTTTAGACAGAACCTGTGTTTACTGTGTATTACCTGAGTTTTTAGTCTGCTGAAAACTCGTAACTAAAATTTAAATAAGTATTGGAATAAAAGAACTATTAAAGGATTTAACTCCGTTAATAGTTGTTTCATTCCATTGTGTAATAACCGCGAAGGCATCAGAAATTATTAAAATGTAAATCTTGATCTTTAAAGCCTTTTAACCTCTAAATAGTTAACTAATTACGCAAATTGCCCACCGTGTAAGCGGTGTTTTTTAACCTTTAAAAATTGATAATAGTTCGAGATATTGGACATTCTGGAGAAAATGGACCCTAAGTGGACGCAATAAGGCATCATCACTTTTGTTAGATGATCAAATGACCAAATAAGATTAATGGCAGTAGTTGAGTTTAGCGTTAAACGTGTATGGATATTGACTGGGGACAGTAATTCGATTACACTAGGGTTAACAGTTAGTTAGTTTATGCTTCACTAGGTAGGTACATATATTCCGGTAAGATAATACAGTGAAACTTGTTTAAGAGGGACCTGGATAAGTGAAAAACCTCCATATCTGAAACACATGCTGAGGTCCCGGCACCTTGGCTATGAATTACCTCTGTTAGTAAGACAAAAGCAACCTCTTTATCTGGGATAAGTTATTTCCATTTTCTTGTCATAATTACCTCTATAATTGAGAAGTCGCGTGTATTTATCTCTGTAACTGGGATAAAGTCAGTAGGTACACATAGGCTACCTCGGACCTCGGATATCTCCTCTCTCTTTTACCTACTCGAACTTCTCTAAATCGGCTCTTATATAACTTAGTTTTAATGCGGTTTCTCTATTAATCGGGTATTTATTTAAAAAAGACCGAAACGAGGACAAAGTCTTTATTATTACGAAAAAAAACTAAAATTAACGTCAGTGCCCGAATCAGTAAAATAATCTGCCTCCAACTTTTAATAATTTTGTAAACGTCAACAACGAATTATTAGTTTCAGGAGAACTGTCTTTAAACCACATTTTTGATATTTTTTATGGAAAATAGTGAATTGTTTACAAAATAAATACGTTGCTTTATAGAATACACATCTATAACAGAGATTACCTCTTTTCTTACCTCTGTAAATGAGACAGGTATTTTTTTATACCTAGATATCTGGGACACTGCGTAAGTGGAATACCTTTTTAAGTGAGACTAATTTACAGGTCCCTTGGAAGACCCAGTTAACCAGGTTTCACTGTATAATGCACACTGCACAGCCTATGATGGCCACTTTTGTGGCACGACAAAACTTGTCTATCGACATTATGTCGTCTATTGAACATCAAAAGTGATCTTGTCCATTCGGTCGTTAAAAGACGACATTTTGACGACACGACAAAATTTGTCCTTGTCGACGTGATACAGCATCGCGTGTTTGCAAGTCTAAGATGGACAAGGACAAGGACAAGGACAAAAGAAAATTTCATCTGATATCTTTTCGTTGTCGCGGAGGTCTGTCATAATTATACCTAACTATCGTTATATCGTTATACCTAACTATTTGTGCCGTCGAGAATATTTCGATTTTTGGACGTGAAGGTGGGATAAGATGTCTTCTTTTTACGTTTAATAGAGAACATTTTGTCAATCGATATATTTGTAGTAAAAAACTCAATCTTCTTAAGTCAACAAGCATTAAAACTACATAAATCTACAAGGTAAAGGTTGCGAATTCGCTCGGTCCCGGCACAATGTGTTTACTGCTGGAATAACTCGTATCCTCACTTACGCCTGATTGGAGGGTGGGTTTCACCGAGCCTGTACACCTACGTTCATTTTAAAACTATCTCAAATTTTCACACGTGAACAATTTTTTTTAGAATGAAGGATTTCTATTCTGAATTTGCGAACTCTGCTGTGGTTTGCTTTTGTCTAAATTGCTCTTTTATAAAGGTAACATTTTTACGAACTACGATATTAAATGAAAAAATATTTCATTATTTCCCATTATTATTACAACAAAAATAATAGTCGTTATAAAAGACAAAATTATTATTTTTTACTTTTCAGTGCGCTATTGTTTTCTGTTGCGTTTTAGTTTTTTTTCGGCGGTTAAATTTTTTTATTATTAGTCAAAACGTAAATCACACCAGGTTTTCTATACACAATTGATTTAGGATAGAATAAATAGGTACCTACTTGTAAGAATCGTACTAACACTACGTCAACACAAAAAAGAGATAAAAACATAATATCATTTCCTGTCTCTTTCACCAAGTCTTTTTAAAACAGCAGATACTAAAAAAAAATCTCGGCGGCCAGTTCGTTTCTTCTAACTCTATGGCATAGACAACTTCGTAATAAATCCTGAATGTAGAAGAGTTTTAAATAGAAAATAACAAACTGGCCATAGAATTTATAATTGGATGGTCAATATTGCGAGTGATCCGATACTCGGGTGCACCGCGAGAGCTAATTAAACCAATTTGCGGATGAAAGGGACGCTCGAGTCGGCCTAAGGCGATTACTGTTTTATGCCTGTTTCGTTTTGTACCTCGTTATTATTTAGTGTTTCGTATCTCTCGTAATCAATTATGAAAGGATTTGTCTGTGAACCGTAGATATCGTGACAGATGTTCTTTGAGAAATCACCTTTTGATAAGATTCGGAAACTTTACAATTTGGGATGATTGAAAGGGTTAAAAACAATTTGGTGATTCTGTTCGTTATCTAACTGTTGTTGATAATTTTTAACTGAGTAAATAAATATTGTTCACATAAAATATTAGATTTTATAGGCATTTAAAAAATCGGCGGACGTTATTTTTGAAAAGAAAATTGTTCTAATTTTCATGATGTCTACTGGAAACGGAAAAAGCTATATTTTTAGTAGAAATTTTACCGATGACAAAATTTCACACAATAATTCTGCCGTCTTAAGCACAAACCTTCTTTGAATATCTAAAAATAAAAACTTATCCAACCAACATTTCCTTCTCAAAATTAGCTTTAACTGAGAAACCGCTTTTGCCCATGTCGGCAGATTATTATCATGGTCAAATACTAGGCTAGGTACTATAAATGAAAGCAATACAAGTATCTATCAATATTAAAGCTCCATGATTGCTATTGTGAGAGCAATTTCCCATCGCCATCAGCAAGTAAATAGGTTTTATAAAATGCGAGGGCGTGACTGCAACGCAAATGCAGATTGCGTGCGCAATACATAGGTACCTAATTAGTACAGGGATGTCAACGTACCTACCTATCTATTTGTGTATGTACTAAACAAGCCCTTTTATTTGATACTAGCTTTTATTTTGATACTAGGCTTCGCACGGATCATCTTTTTTTTATAGCCTACTAGCTTCTGCCCGCGACTTCGTCCGCGTGGAACTCCTCCTTTTTTGCAGTCGGTTAAAAAGTAGCCTATGTCCTTTCTCAGGCTCCAGACTTTCTTTGCACCAAATTTCATTTAAATCGGTACAGTAGTTTTAGCGTGAAAGCGTAACAGACAGACAGACAGACAGACAGAATTACTTTCGCATTTATAACAATAGTAGGGATTAGTAGGGATTTGTACCTAGACAAATATTATTGCTTTTAGACAAATCACTATCATTTGATTAGAGTTTGACTGCGTCTCACTGACTACAAAGCTGTATCCACCCTTGCCTATTTAATTAACCCCCAAAAGTGACCTAGATACATATTCAAAATTCATTAGGTAATTACATTGCACCTTCGTCTTTGTGTCACAGATATATATATTATAATAATATGTGTACCAAATTATAACAATAGCTATGGACTAAATTGGCTGGGACTAGCCAGGTGTGTTTGTGTGATCAAAGGTAGGTAAACCTACAAACAGACCAATTATGTAAGTAACCAATTTCTCTTCGTAGGTATGGAACCCTAAAATTCAAATAAAAGTAGCTATCTGTCTGTACGCATGTACCTACATGTACATTTAAAAAATATCGATTGCATAAAAGCAGGTAGGTACTACAAGGTTCAACCATGTTGGTTGTTGTCAATACTTAGTAATTGTTAATTCAACAAATATAAACCTTAATTTAAAAATACATTTCCAATTTCTGTTTGCAAAGAAACGCACATGCTCATTCGATTTACACACACAAATGCATCTGTCTGTATGCGTCACTACCAACACAGCTAAACCTTAATCGTGAAATAGAATACGTAATAGTATGATTTCTCGCGACTTGACATAGAAATTCACGGTCGCTCTTTCAGTCAATAATGTTCGTATGTCGAGAAGAAAATATCTAATACCGCACATAAAATACTTACACAATAAAAGAAAACAAAGGTATCAATCACATATAGCAAGTAAGTTAATGCACTCTTTATTCGCGTCGTTACTTAAAGGATAAAAACCAATCCATTATTTACGTTAAAAGTTAAAACCCAAATTGAGTATACCTACCACTAAAGGCCGTACGTACTTAAATGAAAAACAAACGCGTTCCATTTATAAATTATCTCATCGCCGGTAAAATTAAATATAGAATGCAGTAGATCCAACATAAAGGATATTAATTTAAAAGCGTTCCACATTTCACAGTGGAGCGGTTAAACCTTGTGAGCGTTCTGTCGGAAACGGGTCGCGTGTACCTACCGGACCGATATGTGTTCGAGACTCGGATGCTATTTTCGGACCGGGGGTGAAGTGGCCTTAATGAAACGTTTTGTTTTTGTATTGTTTACACGCCTTGTAGTGGCATTTATAAGCTCGGATGCGTCCGAATTGAGGTGAGTAATTTCGTCTTGTTTTTGTTTATTTTTATGTTGTATTTTTCTTACCGTAGCTTAATTAAATATAAATGATAAATATTGCCTTAATTTTAACGAAAACGTAAGTAGGTACCTACTTAGTTATAACTAAAAACGATGTAAATACGCAAGTAGTCTTTAAAACTAAGTAAGGTAGGTACCTACTAGGACTTACTAGGTGAACTGTCTAGTTCATTATGACAACTTATATATCTACCACCATTTAATTATCTGTATAGACCACAGAATACCGAATAGACTGGGTCTTGAGACTTGGTATTTTGCGGTCTTTGACTGACGTAAATTATAAAACTACCTATGACTGTTATATTTAGGTACCTATATTATACTTTTATTAAAAACTTAGTGAACAGTAGGTATGTAAAAAAAAATCAAGTGTTTATAAAATAAGTGTACATGGGTAGGTAGGTACATGAAATGAATCTTTTAGATGCTATTATAATTTATTTTTAGTTTTCTCGTTAAAGATGATTTCGAACAATAATTAGGTAGGTAGGTACCTATTTAACCCAGGGCTTAAAGGACTTGAATCCAAGTCATAAACATTAAAAAAATGTAGCCCAGTATTTATGCCAGCAAGTTTAAACTTGGAATAAAAGTGAACAGAATAAAAGATAAATGTTCGTGAAGAGTAAGTGAGACGGCAAAAATCTTTCCGGATTCCAGAGCAAATAAATACAATGGGAACAACATATCCATTTTATTGTTCCGTTTCAATAGGAGAAATAAATATAGGTAGGTATCATTTAAAAGCATGAGAGAAGGGACTAGGTTATATCCCTGTTTAGTATACCTATAATCTTCTTCTTATCTTCTTCTCTTATATATAAAAATGAATCGCAAAATGTGTTGGTAAGCGCATAACTCGACAACGCCTGGACCAATTTGGCTATTTTTTTTTTAAATGTTTGTTGAAGTCCACGGATGGTTCTTACGGCGAGAAAAAATCAAATTATTGCCGGGAAAACCCTAAAAACAGCCCTTTTTCTTTTCCCATACAAACGTTGTCTAACTAAAGTTACCTAATTTGGATTTCGAACGGGCAGGATGACGTCTGCCGGGAACGCTAGTACTAATATAATAAAGAGGATAGGTTTGTTTGTTTGGATTGAATAGGTTCCAAAATTTGAAAAATTATTTCACTGGTGGGAAGCTACAGTATTCCCGAGTGACATAGGCTATAAAAAAAGATATCCGTGCGAAGCTGGGGCGGATAGCTAGTATACCTATATATTACCTACATATATAGAAGAAATCAGTTATACTTACCTACCTAATGTTTCACTCCAACGTGTTATTGCAAAGACATCAGAAATTATTATTATTTATAATACAGTAAACTGGGCTTAAATCTGGAATAGATCTTCAAAGTTCTATCCTAACTATTGGTCAATTATTGAAATTTCTTGATTGAGTTCAGAAACTGAATTAAACGCTCGAAGATACGTAATTGACAAGCGAATATTATTTAGTTATTGGTTAGTTAAATGTGACAGAAACATAACCTACTATTGATTTTAGCGATTAGGTAGGTAGGTAAGTACCTACTTACGTTTCAATTTTTATTGAAAAGTTAAAGTCACAAGTTCACAAGTCAAATTTATCACGTGAACTATCACTGCTAACGACTGTAGTAAATTGAAATGAGGGAACTGATTAACATGATTTCTTGGTAAGTATAGTCAAAGTATAAAATTAGGAGAAATTTGCGAATTTCTAATATTTCATTTTCACCACTATTTAATTGCAATGGGGGCCACGCGCGTCAAAAATCCACTAGATTCACTCAGTAAGGAGGTCCAGCTTTCATGTTCCACCAATTAGAGGCAAACTACTTTCCAGCGATTGGAGTAACAGCAAGACCTCATTTGACGGTCTAGTGGTCAGAGGCCAAGACTATGAAACCAGAGGTTGCAGGTTCGAATCCTGCTAGGAGCAGAAGTCAATGTCATGAGTATTGACATCTGTACCTCAGTCTTGAATGTCTTATATATGTAGGTATTTGTGTATGTTTATCCGTTGTTTAGTACCCATAATACAAGCTTTGCTTAGTTTCGGACTAGATCGATTGGCGTGAACTGTCCAAAGGTATTTATGTATATTTTATTTATTTTATACTAGCGCATGTAACAGATCGACACGTGTAGGCCATTTCCAGAACAATTGAAAACATTTCACAAAACGTTATCCAAATAAATATGCCAATATTGTCAAATACATAAATCATACATATTTATATCAAAATTATTAATCCCGGAGTTTCTGGCTCCGATTTGTTTCGGTAAATGGAATCATAAAACTGAGGATTATATTACTGCGTAACATAATATATATTATGTTTCGTTTTGTCAAAATAATATAATGTTAAATACATGGCACGTGGGTGGTGAACTTTTTGTTTAGGTAAATAATAATAATACATGCATGCTTTTTAAATACAATTGCAACCTTGAAAAAGGTCATAAGTAGGTATACATATAAGCTATTAAAGGCCTTATAAGATTGTGCTCTATTCTACAGCTCATATAGAACTTGCATGATTCTTGTTGAACTTGTATTGTCTCGTGTTCTTGTTTCCTTATCTCGTTACCTATATATTTTTTAAGCGGAAAATTTAAAATTTTTGCAATTTTTATCTTTTGAGAAGGCACACAGGTGTTCAAACACTCCTATACAACATTTACGCAGCTTTATAGAATTTGTTACGCGATTTGGGAATATATTAAAAAAAATGACCTACCTAATCATTTAATTTTTTTATAATCACTACATACATAGTATAAAAATAAAGTCAAAATAAAGTCTTCTGTGTCTATGTATGTAAATCTTTGAAATGAAACTACGCAACGGATTTTAAAGCGGTTTTTATAAAAGATAGAGTGATCCAAGATGAAGGTTTATAATAGCACCCATGTGAAGCCGGGGCGGGCCGCTAATTTTGTATAAGTCTGAATTAACGTTTAATTCACTGCAGCGTTGCTAAGGAAAATCTCAGTTTACGTACTCGGTTGGAACAAGAGACGGATTGCTTACCTACCCTCTATTGACTCAAACAAACCGGTTACCGGGATGTTCGCTTAGTGTAAGAAAAACGTAAGTCCTGTGTGAATATTGCGTGACTTACGTCTTTCTACGATTGGTATGAATATTTGCGTGAGGTGTAAAATATTTAGTTTAGAATTAACTGTTTTAGTTGTTTATGTAGTTATACTTAGAGCCTCTAAAGAGATGAAAGATCACTACATAGTATAGAACAAAGTCGCTTTTTCTGTCCCTATATCCCTATGTAGGTACGCTTAAATCGTTAAAACTACTCAACGGATTTTGATGCGTTTTTTTTAATAGATAGTGTGATTCAAGAGGAAGGTGTACCGTGTCAAGAAGCGGGTCGCTAGTATTAGGTATATATTTATCAAATTTACTGATGAGCTCTAAGTACAAAGGATATAAGAGCTGCAGCAGTTTAGAATTAAATCAATGTTAACATCGCAAATACGAAACTTTGTTTTTTTATATAAATTGATTTCTAATAAATTCTTCCAGAAAGTACCCACGTATCTACCTATAATAAAGTAAAGTTTTCTAAGTAGGCGCTTTGGTTTAATTTTCCTGCTATCCAAATAAGTTTTCACTGGTGTTTTATTTCAAGTAATACAATAACAAAGCCAAATAAACTCGCGATTGAAATCAAGATTGCAAAATATATTTTATTATTTAATAATTATTTAATTAATCTTAATATAAAATTGACGAGTGTCACTTTAATAATTCAATTATTATTAAAGAAATCTGAACAAAGATTGTTCAAGTGGGTTTTACAAAGAAGTCTTTGAGACAGAAAACCTAGGACGGGATGTCATTTTGTAGACGTACCTACGTAAAAAGTAAGTACTTAATTAAATTTGGCCCTTAAATTAATTCGAGTACAAGCGTAATCAGCAAGGTTTTACGAAGATACAAGTGTATAAACACTAATTACGTTACTACCTGTTGCGTACTCCTTGCGTTTGTACCTATATAGTTTTATAGTTTTACTTTTAATCCCTACTAATATCCCTACTAATATTATAAATGCGAAAGTAACTCTGTCTGTCTGTCTGTTACGCTTACACGTTAAAACTACTGGACCGACTTAAATGAAATTTGGTACAAAGAAAGTCTGGAGTCTGAGAAAGGATATAGGCTACTTTTTAACCGACTGCAAAAAGGAGGAGTTCCACGCGGACGAAGTCGCGGGCAGAAGCTAGTTGGCTATATTGCCCTTTTTTATTTTATATATCGATTGTTTTTGGAATTGTCAGTCTGTTAGTTGATTTGGTTGAGTTGTGTTGTGATATTGTGTTCGTTTGTAAAGTTACCTTATTAAATCCCTATATTCCTACTAAGTAATATTATAAATGCGAAAGTAACTCTGTCTGTCTGTCTGTCTGTCTGTCTGTCTGTCTGTCTGTTACGCTTTCACGCTAAAACTACTGGACCGATTCAAATGAAATTTGGTACAAAGATAGTCTGGAGCCTGAGAAAGGACAAAGGCTACTTTTTAACCGACTGCAAAAAAGGAGGAGTACCACGCGGATGAAGTCGCGGGCAGAAGCTATTCTTCATAAACCTATTGCTTTTATTACAGTCCACCCTCCACAACACTACCTATAGAATGAGGTCCGTTAATCTCGCAGCTAATTTGTCTAGAGGTTCCGATATTGAATGCTATATTTAGACCTAACTAGAAAGCTGCAACCAGGGAGAAATGGCGGGAGATCGTGACAATTTATAGCCGTGTCCGCCTCTAACACTATAATGTGGTAAATATTTAATTTAGGTACTTGTACCTACATAACTAGCGGTTCGCCTATATTTTTTTTCAAAATATTCTATAGCCTATGTTACTCAGGGTGAACGTTTCCCAACAGTGAAGATGATGAAAGATTTTTTCAAATCGGTCCAGTCGTTTCGGAGCCTATTCAATCCAAACAAACAAACGTTTCCTCTTTATAAGTTTAGTATAGATAATATAAAGGTTACCAAATTAATAATCTTTAATTTCATAACAATGTAGCAATTGAATTCCATTAATTTTTGAGTTAATATTTATACAGAAAATCCCCCGCTTGGGGCTGAAAGTACTCGAAAAATTCATTAAAACATTTCAAAGGGAAAAAAACTTAATTAAGCGCCTTAAATGGAGTAAAAAGTGAAATATTACTAAAATTCATTATGACGTTGATTGATTTCTGACTAAGAAAATTACGTTTAATACTTGTCATTATTTTTTATTACCGGTCAGCTCCGGCTTTGATCAAGCTATTTGCACTTTTCTAACAAATAATACGTTATATAAGTTATACCTACTTAGGTTCTTGATATATTTAACTAAAAACCTCCTGACAATGAAAGCAATCAAGTATCTCAAGGTATGACATCACGCATAACTTAAACGGTAGCATTTTTTCTTTGTAAAAAAAAGTAATATTTAATAATAGGTATAATAGAGCAACCAATACACAAGTTGTATATAACAACTGTGTGGTCTATGCATAAATACATAATGTAAAATATTCCAAAGCGTTTACTTAGCAATATCTACCAAAGTTCCCGAACCGGTACAAAACTCACCGCAGGTACATTTTAAATGCAAAACAGATGTTTCTCAACTTCCATGAAGCTCCTTGTTTATTTATAATTGAAATACAAATTGTATTTTTTTTATACTTAGTACCTTTATAAAGGCACAATATATAGATCTCGTCCATTTGTTTATTGTTATATCATATCATGTCTTATATATTTGACATGTAGAATTATCAACAAATCGTTTTTGAGTTATAAAATTTAATGATGTAAGTACTTAATCAGATTTTGATATAGATACAAAGATTACCGAACCAATTTTAAATAAACTTGCTGTCTCTTTTCACATGTACATAAGTCATTTGGAAACTTTGAAGACAAACTTTATTCATTATCGACCGAGTCCAGTCAAAGTAAAGAGACACTATTGGAATAAAACGGGTTTTTTTTTGTCGAACTGAATACTGAAGCGCAGTTGGCCTGCTAATGGGCCTTTACTGCAAAACCGGACGGGTGGCGTGCCTCCTGAGAAGAGGCTTTCAAGTCTTTGGGTTGGGTTTAGGGTTTTTAGCCCTGACCGACCCGAGGGCCCAGACTGGAGGTCGCACCTCGACTCGGGCCGTCAGAAGGTAAGTTAACACGATTATTATATTGCAGGACAGAAGAATAAAACGGATTTAACTGGCGCACGAGGGGTCTAGGATCTTGAAGTTATGCATTTTTTCAATTAGGTATATGAAATAGGTACGGGATTTTTGAAATTCGTTCCCTAAAGTTGCCCCTCTGGTTTGGTTACCGAATCTGTACGAGAAGCTGAAAGTATGCATGAAAATATGTGATCCTTTAATAAATTACCTTTTAATTTTGAACAAATATTTTACGACTAAAATAAATAAGTACCTACCTACGATATTGGGAAACTTTGTCCAAGTCTGTGCAGAATCACCAAATTAATAAGAAAAATCATTCCGTAAATGCATCCACTTTTAGTTTAATTTACTATCTTCACGAAGTCAAAGTCAACCCACAGTAGTGTCCTTTTAATAAATGTTATATTTGCAATGATATCTCTCGGGTCGGCGAATCTACACGTGCCGTTCGTTTTCTAGAAATGTTGTTCTGCTTGCTATTTTAAACTAAATGGACTTATTACAAGGAATCGTGGAGGACATCTTTGATGTCATTTAAAGTTTAAATTACGTAGAGGATAGTTGTAATACAAATCATTTATTAGTTAACAGACCTTTACTTGTCATCGTTATTATTTTTAATGAAACCTATTAAAATTTTATAATGTCATGAAAAAGTTAAGTTTGTGAAGTCGTTAATATTGATAAGAGATTTTTCGGCTGCTGGGTCAATTTATTTTAGAACAATCTAGGTCGAAAATGGCCTAAATTGTTTCGAAAAAAAGGATGGTTCTACCGTGCTCCTTGTTTTTGCTTGACTTGGCGGGGGCACTGCCGTGGCCCCAGATTAAAGGTATAACACAATCCTACGTAGCTTGTAACCTGATTTACAGCTATATGTACTGACTATGACTAGCACACGAACAAAAAGAAACCGTGCGCTTGTCAAAGCGCTTTCCTTATTCATTGCAAGGGCATTTTTTTAAGATGAAGAAAACAAAAATAAAGAAAAAATCTAGCCAGTTCTCTAGTATTGCGCCATGAGAGTTGTGTTATTTTCATTCAGTATTTAAAAAGAGCATAAAAATATTTTGAACTTAACAATCAACTTCTTACCTTCAACCAGACCTATCGATTATAATTTTCACGATGTCAATATGTAGGTAAGTATGTAATTTGTCATAACAATATAATTTTCTAGTAGGACTTTTGAGAAATTAATCTATTCTATAACATAGACTAATGCCTTTTCAGAAATACAAAGATCTTACGTGTAACGATAAGGTGAAACAGGTATTTACTTACCTATAACTACTACTCTAGCCAAAGTCGACTATCCTAACAGACGCGAAGCAATTATCGAGTTTAAACGTCTGACAGACAACCGTCACAGGCGACGGCGCCTGGTAACAATGTTTGCAACCAGTGTTGCCAATTTAGCGATTTTGTCGCTAGAACTAGCAACTTTTGCTTAAGGCTTAGCGACCAAAAAAAGAATTGACGACATAAATAGTTTAGCGACTTATCTGGCGATTTTTGGAGTACAAATTAAAACAGTTCTAGAGCCAATAACAGATACATTTTTTTATGAAATCGACACAATTATTCAATGCCAAGAGATACTTAATATGAAAAACGACAAACGCGATAGTGCACCAAATTCAAACTTTTTTTAATTGAAGTTCCATTTGTATATCATTATGGGGGGGGGGGGGTCTCGAACTTTTTATGGTTATGTTTTAGTTTTAGCGACTTTCTGGCGACTTTTGACTTTGAGTTTAGCGACTCGAATTTCTAGGAGTTGGCAACACTGTTTGCAACTAGGTACAATAAACACGTGGAACCACTAGAAATAGAAATGGTATTTAGGTTCACTGGAAATGATGGCTGTTTAAAGTCAATTTCTGTTTAGTCTGTCAGTCCCATTTTAAAATTAAAAGTCCGGTAGCGGGGCTCAAAATGCGGACGGCACGTCCAAATTGCAAAGTCACGAAACCCTTTTCAAGGATGTCTCTTTGATTGATTGAGATATAAAAAATACACAGTGCTTTGATAATCAGTTATACTATGTGGGTAGCGTAGGTAACTTTAAGCGAACAATGTCACATATGTAGGTACCTACAGAACTGCTTTCTACTTGTAGTTATAAATAATACTGAATTATCATTTCTTACAATCATTAAATTAAACTTAAGACTGAACAATCAATTCAAATAGTCCAGTATTTATCTAATTCTGATATTAAGTACTCTTTTCTCTTTGTCCAAAATCGTAGTTCCCTCCCGCAATCAAACGCAGACTTTTAAATTTTCTTACATTTTATTAGACTAGGATAACGTTTAACAGCCACGGTTTTATATTATACTAGCGGCCGATTGGAATAGTGTAGCTTTTCGACAGTGAAAGAATTTTTCAAATCGGTCCAGTCGTTTAGGAGCCTATTCAATCCAAACAAACAAACAAACTTTTCGTCTATAATGTTAGTATAGATATAAGGTTAATAAGGTTTATTACTTTACAAATATTAATGTTTTCATAAAATCCTTTTGCAAAAGCAAAGCCAATTTACCAAAAGTACTAATTCTACGTAAAAAGTCACAAACACACACACCTGTATTCAATAACCAAGAGATTGTATAAAGTATTCCCCGGAATTATATAAAGTAAATATATTTTTGTCCAATTTTTGGGTTTGATTTGTGATAAAGTCAACATTTGCTGTGATATATTGAAAGGGTATTTGCTATAAGGGAAATTACACACCTACACACAAGGAAGCAAGAAAAAGTAAACTGTGTAAGTAATAAATTAGCTAGGTAGGTACTAAAAATACGGTTTGGGAAGGTTTTCTCCCTTCTATGACGCGTCGGAATTGTAAATATTTTTTCTACTAGTTACCTACTGTTTTAATATTATCTACTTATACCTAATATAATATAGTGAGAGATAGACGTTGCATTTTTTTTAATAATTAATAATACATATTGTTGTTGTAGGATAGAATCTTGAGCTACTATGAAAAATGTGTACCTAATAAATAATAGGCACAAAATATTAGTTACTTACTGTCTATTTAAGATACGGGCCTTAAAGGGAATAATTTTATTTATTAATTAATAATAATTTCTCATGCCTTCGTGGTTACTTTCATTATTATACTGAGAACGGTAACATTTTTAAAATATCTGCAAAAAAATTAAAAAATGCAAGTGTGAGAATGTGCGGCCTACCCGCAACAGTATAATCCTTAATCCAAACTACCCTCATGTTTTTCCTGCGCTCGCGCCGGGGGCGGGGCAGTCGACAGACGATTAGCGACGACGCGTGCGCATCTTCATCAGCACGAAGTTCTCTTGTAGAAATTACTATATCGTTGTCTCGAGTGGCTACCGAAATCCTAGACCGTGAACGTTTGTTAGTGTGGTGTTTGAGTGCAAAGAAACTCGAGTGATATGAGTGATTTTCATCATCAACGTCGACTGTGAGTACACCTACCTTTCTTTTAGAGAAAAAAATAAGTTAAGACTTAGGTGATTTTAATATTTAAACGCGAAAGTTGGTTTTAATGTATAAATAATGTTACCCAATAAATACCTACAGAGTCACACATGCGAGTAGCATAGGCTAGATTTTATAAACATATTGTTAAAATCTATACTTAGCTTTTGAAATTTCAAACATTAATAGGTATCATTGGAATGAAACAACTATTAACGGATTTAACTCGCGTATTTTTATTTTATTTTATTAGCTGACGTTTCGGATTGTTTACAGTTTCCATAATCGTAGCACGACTGAGCTGACAATAGTCTAACGCTAAAGTGATTTATACAGTTATGCAAACTACCTTAATATATTTAAATTACAAATTTTGAAAAACTACCCTTTTCTAAATTATGAAATATTAATGTTACATTTTACGCAAAATATTTTACTATTATACATTACAATTAAAACCTAATAGGGGGCGTTACTAGCGCTTCGGAAAGACCATCAACTGAGAAGAAACGCCGCAAGAAACTCAGTAGGAAGTCGCTTTTTTAGGACACTTCTATGTTTACAATAAAAAAATATTGTGGCAATTAAAAACTAAAAAAAAAAAAAAAAAAAATTTTCAAAACCAAATCAAAAAATTAAATTTAAAAATTGAAAATGAAAACTAAGAATCCGAAACGTCAGCTAATAAAATAAAATAAAAATACGCGAGTTAAATCCGTTAATAGTTGTTTCATTCCAATGTGTAATAACCGCGAGGGCATCAGAAATTATTATATTAATAGGTATCATTCCATCTATGAAAATATAAAGTGAAAGAGAGAAAACGCTAAAAGCTGAATACAATAAGATAGTTCCGTTTCAACGTCACAATAGAGTTAAAATAAAGGTGCCTTTCCACTAGACGTTAACGGAAAATAAGCCGCGTGCAAAAACTGAGAAAAATGTTGCAAAGAGTATTATTTTTTGTTAGGAAGCTCTTTTATTTAAAATAAAAAAAAATAAACGTTGGTGGACAGAAAAAAAATATCGTTTGAAATCGAAATAATTCGTAATAAGATCAAAAGTAAAAAACTTTTGTAAAAACAAGTTTTGTTTCATTTTAAAACGACTTATATTTATTTTCTTTTTACGAATGAACCGCACTGGACATCAACCATATGAAGTTAGCTTCAGATTGTCCGCAGAATATGTATAGTTATAAAATACACTTTATACTTAAGAGTTGTTATATGAAGCCTGCCATAGAAATCACTTGTAAATTAGGCGGAGGTTAATAAATCAGTCAGCTTTCGCTTATATAGATATATTTTTTTAGATATTTAGATAAAAGTTTGTAAAATAAACAAAATGATACTTTTGTCTTGGCTGTGAACAAACAGCCTTACATAGAGGGTTTCAGTAAGTAGACAGCTTAAAATGTAAAAGCTTTCACGAACCTCCGTGACTAAGGTACTAATATCGGGCTAAGTAACTTATATTTTCATGTAGTAAAATCTGATTGCTTTGTGAAAACCCTATTTATGTTTTGTTTTGAAAATAAAGATAATATATGTGAATGGATTCTGCTGATGTCCTTTAAAACTAAAACTATTTACCTTACGATTTATCACAAATTAGATAGGTACACAAGTTTATGATAACGAAAATAAGAAAAATGCATATCTTTACCCTGGAAATGATAATTAGATAATTAGAATAAAAAAAAAAACAAATATGAAAGGAAATAAAATATAACTATCGTATAAAGAATGTTCAACAGCCAAGTTACACAACGTTAACAATAATAATAAAGAAATTGTAGTAAGGAACCTTAGACTTGGCACGACTTTGCCTAGATTTCATTACTTTTTAGATATAAACAAACAGCTTCATCGAGACTTGGCTAGTTTTTTTACAGAATGTTTTTGGTGGGATACTTTACACGTCAGGTATTTTCTAGCGCTTCGCATAGAAAACATGATTTTTTAATAACCAGTGGTTTGATTAAAAAATTTTGCCAAACGGCTAAATCTGCAGTTCAAAATAAAATTAATTCGGATCAAAAATGTATTCGTGATTTCACTAACATTTTTGCAGTTACCTAACTTTATTTCGAATAAAAATGAACGAGTCGAAACGTCACACATCCATCGATTTCAATGATTGAAATGCACGCTTATAATTCATTGATAGATATTGGCAAAAAACCACGATCATCTTTTTTTGTTAAATAAAATAACAAATGTATTTATTGTACCTGCACCGGATTTAGGGGAAGATCTGGACTCTAGAGGCATAGGACGTAAGATGTTTGTCGCGCCAAGAAGCTTCTGTCAATCACACACCAGTATGGCAGTGACATCGTTTGAGCAGGTACTCATCCCAATCCTAAATCCTAAATCCTAACTTAATATTATAAATGCGAAAGTAACTCTGTCTGTCTGTCTGTTACGCTAAAACTAATGGACCGATTTAAATGAAATTTGGTACAAAGAAAGTCTGGAGACTGAGAAAGGACATAGGCTACTTTTTAACCGACTGCAAAAAAGGTGGAGTTCCACGCGGACGAAGTCGCGGGCATAAGCTAGTAATATTATAAATGCGAAAGTAACTTTGTCTGTCTGTTACGCTTTCAAGCTAAAACTACTGGACCGATTTAAATAAAATTTGGTACAAAGAAAGTCTGGAACCTGAGAAAGGACATAGGCTACTTTTTAACCGACTACAATAAAGGAGGAGTTCCACGCGGACGAAGTCGCGGGCAGAAGTATTACATAAATCAGTTACCATAGTAACTCTGGTTCTATTTGAGTCGATATAGCTACATACTGAAAATAAGGCGAAAGGAAACTGCAATACTATGATTCATGTATCCCCTAAGCTTCCCCAAGCAGGAACGTACCTAGATTAAACGTAGACGAAGTTGCGTACAGAAGATAGTTCCTAATATGTCGCTCCATCTTTATATTATGCTCTTCAAAGTTATTAAAGCAAAGGTTTCCGTGTAATCTCCGTATGCCACAAGGCTTTGGATAGTCTGAGCTTAAACCAATTTCAATACGGAGATCGCCGTTAGTTGCCAAAGAGAATTTATTTTCATGCGTCTCTTTTACTGGTTATGCTTTCCACACTAGTGCGAAAAGGACAGCAGAGACTTCAGTTGTTGAACGTTTGAGTACCTAATCAAACAGTAGTTCTTTTCATGCTGTCTCTTTCATCCAGTACGCTTATAACGGTAATGAGAAAAGGATGCAGCAATCTGTAGACTTTATTGTTGGGAATAGGTGCCGTTTCATCTCTTGTACACAAAGCATATCAGGCAAGCTAAAGTTGCTGTCTTATTTTGAGACATAAATTTAATAATTCTCCTTCTGCAACATCTCTAGTGTCAAGTTTTCAGTTTTCCTTTTGTGAATAGCGTTTACGTGATCTGTTTAACTATTCTTATAGTGATAATTCGAACCAGTAGTTCCTGGGATTAGCGCGTTCAAACAAACAAACAAAATCTTCAGCTTTATAATATAAGTATAGATTGGAATGAAATAACTATGAACGGATTTAATTCACGTATTTCTTTTTTCAGCGCAGTCGTGCTACAATTATGGAAACTGTGAAGGTAGTGAAAAGTCAAAAATGGATATAAGTAAACGTAGGTACTCTGTATTTAAATGTACCCACAAATTGAACAGTTTATCCAATCAAGTCACTCCCGTAAACACATTGAAAGGTGTCTAATTGGTTGTTGTCAAGTTACAGCACTAATTAGTTGCAATAAACAAACAAACTGTCGGATAACTATCGATTTCCAATAAGCGTTTTAAAAGGCTGTTTGTGAACAAAGTGCATTTGAGTATAAACGTGGTACGTGGTATAGAAAAACATGTTAATTAGACTCCGTAATATAAACACATAATGTTATGAAATGAAATATAATTTATTTATTTAAGACTTTCACAACTTATACGCTAACAGTAGGTACATGCACATATAAAAAAGAAAAAAGTAAAAATAGGTACGTTACATAAATAAGAAAGAAAAAGATGAAATAACGACAATGATATATAAATAGTAAGTATGATTTTTATACATAATTATGTTTATCATCTATCATCAAATAAACTTAAACCTGAAATAAAATTTAAGGACGAATTCGAATTTCTGTTCAGTTTTTTGTCAGCAATGATAATCTGAAGTGTAAAATTATTTTTTCAAGGTCTATTTACTAATAAATAAATGAAAAAAATAACTGTTTCTACATAAGATCTTGTGTAGAAACAGTATGTATACTATTTACGTAAACCTATCAATAATTTCGCTTTTATGACTAAAATTTATTTAATCAATTTTCGATAATTATTAAGTGCTTTCAGTATTGATTGAAATAACATACGGAATTAAATGATGGAGCTGTTGAATGGACGTAATTAATTTTGTTCATTCGCAAAAGTACAGCTACCCATATGTAACCTTAATCTACTTACCTATATAATAATATGCGAACTTTGATTAATACAATAGGTATACTCAATGTCTTTTGTTTTTTCAATTTTGATTCGCAATAGTCTACCACAAAAGTCATATCAGCTGTATCGTCGTCTTAATCTATACTAATATTATAAAGCTGAAGAGTTTGTTTGTTGGTTTGTTTGAACGCGCTAACCTCAGGAACTACTGGTTCGAATTCAAAAATTCTTTTTTTGTTGGATAGACCATTTATCGAGGAAGGCTTTAGGCTATATAACATCACGCTGCGACCAATAGGAGCGAAGATACAGTGAAAAATGTGTAAAAAACGGTGAAAATACGAAGCCTTATAAAGAAGTGACAGAAGACTGACAGATCTTTGACGAAACAATCGGATGGCAGGACGACGTCTGCCGGGGCCGCTAGTTCGTAAATTCGTAATAAAAGCAGTCATCAGAAATACAAAAACTACTAGTTTTTTTGACGGTTTTAATATAGATTTCATTTCAGTTTAAGTACATAACAGACAACATGAGATAATAAGCGCTAATGTTACTATAAGTAAAATATTGAATGAAAACAATTGACTTGTTTCTTGCTCACAAAAAGCATTTACAAGATAACGCAGCAATGGCTGCAAATTGCATTGTGAAGCTTCGCTCTATCCATTAGTCATACAATCGGATCTTACCTCAGGAATTATAGATACTAACCACTCCGTTATATTACCTAGGGCTATGCACTAAGTGCATACGGCTTCCAATATCTGTACTAATATTATAAAGCTAAAGAGTTTGTTTGTTTGTTTGAACGCGCTAATCTCAGGAACTACTGGTTCGAATTGAAAAAATCTCTTTTCGTTGGATAGACCATTTATCGAGGAAGGCTTTAGGCTATAGGTATAACATCACGCTGGAAATATTGGAAAATGTGTAAAAAACGGGAAAAATATGAAGCCTATATCTATACTAATATTATAAAGAGGAAAGATTTGTACCTATTTTTGTATGTTTGTAATGAATAGGCTCAAAAACTACTGGATTTTCGATCGATTTGAATAATTCTTTCACTGTTGGGAAGCTACGTTCGCCCTGAGTAACATAGGCTATAGAATATTTTGAAAAAAATTAGGGATCCGTACGAAGCCGGGGCGAACCGCTAGTAAAGAATAAGTAGGTATTCCACGCGGACGAAGTTGCGGGCACAGCTATATCATATCTGAATACTTAGTAAGAGGCATACCCGTTAATCCTTGTCCATTCGAGTTTGAAACGGAATTGTTTGCCAGCGAATTTGGAAATTGCTGGAGCTTTGCTATCCACAGTTCGGGAGTATTTTAGGAACTGTATGGGAGTGATTCGATTTTTTTGCATTGGAACAGGACATTGTATTGAATAAAGTTTCAGACTAAGCTTCAGAGAGAGAGAGTATGTACAAAAAAAGTAAAACTGCTATGGTAAGGTCTGATAGGCAATTAACCCAATAGAAAATTAACCAAATCGAATACTTAATGAGTAATAAATCGAATATTTATTGTATCTTTTCTATCAATTATTGTGTTGAGCATTATATTAAGTACTAGTGGTCCCGGCAGACTTCGTCCCGCCCGGCAAAGAATCGATTTGACAGTTGTCATTGTTGCGTTTTGTTATACTATTTTAATAAATGAGCTTAATATTTTTTCTTTTTTTTTTACTGGAACGTGATAAAAAGTATCCTATGTCCTTTTCCTGGCTGTAAGCTACCTCCCCGCCAATTTACAGCCAAATCGGTTCAGCCGTTCTTGAGTTATAAACGGGGTAACTAACACGACTTTCTTTTATATATATAGATTTATTGGAAAAAGTACTAATGTTGCCAAATTCGTTACATTTCTAATAAGCAATTAACCGCGAAAGCATCAAAAATTATTACAGAACTTATTATTAGTTATTTTTTATTACTTTCTGAAGATTATATTTGTAATAGAAGTTTTGTATTGACCTGAATAATATGTATATATTATTATGTATGTATAGGTACATAATATATCGCGAATGTAATTTGGGTTTATTCTTGTTTGAACTCTTCCTCTACTATGGTACCTATTAATAAGTAGGTAAAGGTTTTGGTCGATTAAACATTCCACTCAATATGAAAAAAAATATAGTTATAAATTTTTTGTGATTCGTATGAGAGAAACATTTTTATGAAATGTAACGACGGCTATTGTTTCAGCTGGGTATACTGGGATATGCAATTTTATTTAAAATACTCGTGTGTTTTTAGAATACCATGCCGTCGACATAGAAAATTGAAAGGGTCAGTAAAAACAATATTTCGTATAAAAACATTGAATATAATATGGTTCTTTGTGCGGAAATTCTGCCCTTAGTAATGTTTGTGTGTAAAAAGTGTTTTACGAAATATTATCAACGTTTTTTTAATTTAATCCTTAATCCTGTAAAACATTTTCCTTGTTTACAAGGTACCTACATTAAAGGGAGCGAGTAAAATGGATTCAGTTTCATCATTATTATTTTAAGCATTAATATATTTGCCTATTTGCTTAGTAATGTTACAAAATTAAATTTGAAAATGATTTACAAAACATTAAAAAAAAAAGTAGACCGTAGCTTTTAAAAATTTGACATTCGAGCACAGTCAATTCATTCTTCCCATTTTAATATTGCATATAGGTAGGTACCTACATACTTAAATGAAAATATTATTATGTCAAATTATCTTTTACATAAATAAAGAAAACTCACGCAATATAGCAGCCAAATTGCAAGTTTAAGGTCAATAAAGCCGCATGAAGTGATCCTCAATTTATTGCCAATTTAACACTAATTTTGTCCCAGCTGAGATGCGACGAAATTATTGAGGAAATTATGGGAAATCTCGAAACTCAACGAAATTTTCGTCGCAGAGGGATGTTCATTCTTCGCCTTGTTTATTAAGTTTCGTCAGAATGCAATAACCTCCATGTTGGTATAAAGGCTTTGGATATGTACTATTATTATACATTTATGCAAAAGTACTATATCTTTTGACTCGTCGTATATATTGAAATGAAACAACTATTAACGGATTTAACTCGCGTTTTTTTATTTGATTTTATTTGGTGACGTTTCGGATTTTTTACTTTACTTAATGACAATCCACACAAATTGATAGTCCTAAAATAACTAAGGTTGCAACTATGCATGCCTTTAATAATATATAATAGATAGGTATATATATAATAGATAAATTATTATATAAGGTATCCAAGACATTTGTTACCTCCGGATATGTAGGTATATTGTCTGGAGCTCAGAACAAGCTGTCATTGTGGTAAAACCTCTTGGCATAAACTTCAGTCCGGATTAAGTTGTCTTTAATTAACTTGGATAAAAAATTGCGGCTGCGAGGGCCGGCTGGGTCGAAGAAACAATCAAACTTTGCCACTTGTTAGTTAGTTGAGAAAACAAATAATGTTACTGTCCTACAACAACCACATCGAGAAACATTTGAATTTATACCATTAAAGTAGGTTTACACACATATATTATTCAATATTTCGTTAGGTACTTTATGATCCAAATTATTAGGGCTCATGTCATAGAAAAAAAAATAATAATTATCGCACTAGACCAGTAGGTAAAGCGTAAATTAGGAAGATCAAGTAGGTACCTAAGTGGAAAAACTGCTATGAAGATTCCTCCATAAGTAGGTACTTATAGTATTATCTTGTTTATAGGACATTAAAATAAGGTTACGTTTACTATCAGCCAGTTCAGGGATTGGATGTGGGAGTATATTACTTCTATGTTTATTGATGCGTGGGTGGTTAAGAACGTGAACCGTAAAATGTAATTTGGTAAAAAGATCAAATAAAAGGAAATTCGCGGATTTTAACATGTTTAGGAAATGTCAGAGTAAAAATAGTAATGACATTTATCTGACATTTCCTTCGTTTCTTTGTTTGACTTATTTAGTTTTTTTTACTAAACTGTCCGTAAAATATTTAAATCTGGTGATTGTTGAAAGTTGCTTACTTAGTTATTCTACTATATAAAAATAGTCGGGTTTTCCTTCCTGACGCTATAACTCCAGAACGCACGAACCGATTTGGCTAATTTTAGTCTTGAATTATTCGTGGAAGTCCAGGGAAGGTTTGTATGTAGAGAAAATTTAAAAAACATCTTGAAAAAATGTAATATCAACATCCTTCTATACTCCCATAATATACATAGTAATTGACGGTAACTGACAGAAGACTTTGACAGATCTTTGACGGAACAATCGGACGGGCAGGACGACGTCTGCCGGGGCCGCTAGTTAGGTATAAAATATTTAAAACTTCTGATATTTTCAAATTACCGCTAATTATTATGAATTGATTTGGAAAAGAAATCTGCCCTGCTAATGATATATTTACTTCTTTTGTGTTCTCTAGTAGGTACAAGTTTTACTTAGCTTGCGATATATTGGTGAGTATTGTCCATTGTCCAAGGATAACATAATTAATAAGAACTAATAGAAAAAGTAAAACCCCGAATTGCTACAGTAATTTGAACTAGCGCCGCGTATTTCGTATAATAAGACCAATACAGTCGCTTCGCCAATTTCCCCAATAGCCTCCAAGATCTTTTCTCGAACTGCGATTTTTTGCTCTTTTTCCGTTACGCTTGCAGCCTCTAACCTTGGCAAGTCAATAACTACGTTCCCTTGTCAAAATCACAAAATTTCACCGTTTTACAATATTTTGAGAACTTTTGACGATAACTCGAAAGGCGAAAACACGCGGCAAGTATTTTAAATGCTTTACCAACTCGATTTCATCGGCACTAATTATCGAAGTACGTAGTTTCTCATTTTATAATGGATCGATATTGTATTCTATGTCTGTACTAATATAATAAAGAGGAAATGTTTGTTTGTTTGGATTGAAAAGGCTTCAAAACGAATTGAAAAAACCTTCACTGTTGGGAAGCTACGCTATTCCCGAGTGACATAGCCTATGTTGTAAATAAAAAAATAGAGATCCATGTGAAGCCGGGGCGTGCCGTTAGTATTTTATACGTTTATTTTATTATATGACAAGCACGTACTGCTCTTATAGTACCCAACCCAACCAGGATTATCTTTTAAGGGTCTCTGAGATAATGAGACCCAAACCTTAAATGTCCTCCTTGCAAACATGTAGGTAATCAAAGTGAATTTAGTAGAGGGACAGAAAAAGAAAAGTAAGGATTTGAATAATAATATCTGCTTCAAAATTGAGTTTCAAGACTATATTACACTACATATCACACTAGCGATCAGCTCCGGCTTTGCACGGATCCCAATTTATTATTTATAATAATATAAGCCTATGTCACTAACGAATAGTGTGGCTTTCCAACAATGAAAGAATTTTTAAAATCGTTTTCCAAGCAAAAAAACCTTTCCTCTTTATTATATTATCATTATAGAGTATAGACACTTACATTGCTAGTTAAATAAAAGTTTTAAGAAATAAAATGACTTAAGTAGCTAGGTTTTATTTAGATATCTAGATAATTTCTTTAGTAACAATAATAGTATGGGTACGTACCTAAGTACATACCGGTTAATTAAAAAAACGTGCTTGTAAACTTTATTTTACCTTTTCCTGGCCACGGCACCGGTGCATAATATTCCTCTGAAGTTTTTAATTATCTTTTGCGGCAAGTCGCTAAAAGGAGTACCAACTTAATTATTTTTTCCACAATTAATTAAAGTTTTTGAAATTAATTTACATATTCCAGATACAACTGGGATGCAATTTAATGTTTTATTGCGAATTAGACTTTTTAATTAACATTAATCCCCTAATAAGTCAAAGTCCGTTAAATATAATATCTAGAACTAATAAATTAACATAAAGTACCTACCTATAATATTGGAATGAAACAACTTTAACGGATTTAACTCGCGTATTTTATTTTATTGGCTGACGTTTCGGAGCCTTTACAGATTCCATAATCGTAGCACTTTAGCGTTAGACTATTGTCAGCTCAGTCGTGCTCGTGCTACGATTATGGAAACTGAAAAGAATCATGTAGGTATTTCTTATTCCATCCAGACTTCAGGCCTTAACAAACGGTCATAATAAAGTGTCATAAATAATATAGTAAATTGAGATCAAGACGGTCCCGTGACGTCATTCAGCCATAAAAGACGAATGAAATGGTCGGAATCTGAAATATATTACAAGTTTATGTATTAAGCGTGTTTTACACGATGCGATCCGAATGGACTATGACTTATTTATGTATAGAGCACGGCTTAGAAGCTTCTGTCTTTATGATACTTCAGCAAATATAGAAAAAGGGAATGACAGGTTTATTTTCATAAAACAACTAGCGGCCCCGGCAGCCATCGTCCTGCCTGTCCGATTGTTTCGTCATAGATCTGTCAAAGTCTTCTGTCACTTACCGTCAATCACTTTGTACCTATATGAGAGTATAGAAAGATGTTGATTTTACACTTTTCCAAGATGTTTTTTAAATTTTCTCTACTTACAAACCTTACCTGGACTTCCACGAATAATTCTAGACCAAAATTAGCCAAATCGGTAAAAGCGTTGTTGAGTAATAAAATTACAACGAAAAGTGGCATTGATTTATATATATACTTAGATAGAATAGAATCATAATACCTACCTTTAATAGTTTACAAAGATTTAAGTAGTTAATAATGCATGAAGAATATTAACAGAACACAATGTAAGACCATGTTAAGACGTCAAATTTAACTTAGTCGCTTTCTTTAAGTTCGCTATGATCTGTCTTTTCAGAACCTGCATAAATATCTGTTTTAAATTTTAGGTTGGTACGCAATTGCTCCAAAATCTCAACTTTAATGTGAGAAAAGCGGAATACTAAAAAAGGAAACAAAAATATACGGCATTTAACCTCAAAATTCTACCTTTCAACAAACAGGTTATACTTATGTGTCACGCGCTCGATCCAATTTCACGTATCATTGCTCGCATCGTGTGTAGCGCGCTTAATTCACTTGGCAGTGTTGGCTGACTTGGATCTACGTACTTTCTAGCCTTAAGGATATTGTCACGTCGTATATTATGCCACAACTCGTTTCTATTAAGAACGATTTACATAAACAGTTAATACATCATAAGTGCCATTTTCGCTCGCAGTTGTTGGCAATACGTAATACGTTGACACAGAGAAGAAGCAAATCGTCTCAAGGGAAAATGGTTGTTATAATAATTGAGTGGATTATAATGGGGCAACCAGCGTAATTCCCGTAATTATGTATTCAGCAGATTATCATGTTTCTCGAGTAATTTGAATACGTTATTAAACTGTATGTTTTGTTTATGTAATAATTTATGGTTTGTATTAATTTTGATTTTGGCGTAACTTTATAACCGTATTATGGATGATTAATTAACAAATAAAATATACTTACACATATATTATTAATATTAGGTAATAATGAGGTATGTATATGAAGTTACCTCTCTTTATAAAATATTACGAAGCATTAACTTAATCTGAAAATTTACAAAACAAGATGGCGCCGTGCCTAAACTTTTTCTACAAACTATTTTCAACAGGCCGGCGTTATTTTACTTTATATTTTCAAAATTTGATGCAGTATTACAAACTTCTTATTGTACTTACTCACATTTTTAAATAAAAATTAGGAAAAATCATTTGGGTTAGAATAAAGTACCTACTCTCTTGTATAAAATTATTATTAAAGTGAAGTTAGATACTAAATAAATGATCAAACAAAACTTTTGAACATTTCGGTTCATTACTTCCCAAAAGGCAGCTTCAAGTTCGTTCAAATATTTTTGAACTTCGCTATTAATAGAAGCTTTTCGTATTTAAAGTAAACATTTAATTAGTATTATTTAAACTTAAGGAATACCCTTTAGATACAAATTTGAATTAGGGATGTGGCTTAACTGAAAACTTTTCAATTTTGTATGAAACATTTTCAAGCGAGAATATTTCAATGAAATAGTTAACTAATTGCATTAAATATTAACCGCTTAAGCGTGAATATTAATTAACGAATTATTTAAAACTTTAATGAACTAAGTTTTAACGTTACTTGATAGATAAGAAATAACTAGTGAAATAAGCTCTAAAGTCCAGGTTTAAACAGCTAATAGGTTATCTCTATTTTAATGATTTTTACATTAAACATTGTATAAATTGCCTAAAAACTAAGAATCAAAGCATTAACATTTAGATTTTTTAATCTCTGTACTTACGAGAAGAAAGCGTTAAATAATAAAAGGTAGGTTACTAGGTACATACTTATATAAGTAACCTAAGTATGTAGGTTCATACTACATATGTATAGGCGAAGACATATTAATGGCAGGTTTTATTCTAATTCTTTGCAATGACATTGTAAACATTTAGCTGTAAGTACTTATACCTAATTAAATGAAAAGAAGAATAAATGTATGAAAGCGACAGCGAAAGTAGATATAGGTACTTATGGATGTATCTCTCAATGTTACACTTAAAAAAAACACCTTACAATATCATAAACTCTCTTAATCAGAATAACATAGACATAGCATTTTACGCGAACAAGTTGGCGGGTAGAGGCCAGTTTTTAAATATCTATACTAATATTATAAAGCTGAAGAGTTTGTTTGTTTGTTTGAACGCGCTAATCTCAGGAACTACTGGTTCGAATTGAAAAAATCTTTTTTGTTGGATAGATCATTTATCGAGGAAGGCTTTAGGCTATATAACATCACGCTGCGACCAATAGGAGCGAAGAAACAGTGGAAAATGTGTAAAAAACGGGGAAAATAACTATTCCACGCGGACGAAGTCGCTGGCAGAAGCTAGTCTTTTATATTTTAATAAACAACCTTCTCAAACAGTAAATGACTAATTAAAGTTCTAATAACATAAAATAAAATAACGCACTAAATGGGAAGCACCGGGAAAGTTTTACAAAGTCCATCCTTTGACCGAGCTTTGTTTGCTTTAACAACTTCCTAGTTTAAGTAAGTAGGTAATTTAATTACAAAGGCAAGTTGATTAAAAAATATAGTTTTTTTTTATCTAAATTTAATTCTAACCAAACCTTATAATACCCACACCATTCATAAACAACGTGAAAAACAAACGCACATCACTATACGTCAAATTTAGAACAAGTTCGATTCAAACCTCGAACAACAATTTGAATTTCGCGCGTTAACCCTCCGAATGCCGTTGTTCGCGGCAAGCCGTCCTGACGCGTACTGGCTGAATCCCGGATCCCGGCGAATCCCGCGATCCCGCCCCGCGCCGTTACATTCGTGTCAAGTTACGTTCGGAAATTAATAGGTTACTCGCAATTTGTGGTCAGATGTTTGACGTGAATAGTGGCTTTAAATTGGTTAGCCTATTCATTATTATATTATTATGTGACTATAAGTATATATAGAGTAATCATATAATTTTAAAACAGAATTAATAACGGAATTATTTGCTGATATGCTTGCTAGAATATTCGAAACTATTGCGTTGCTATTTTAAAATAGTTGAGTAGGTATTTATGATTTTTATAAGTACCTATTGAAAATCGTAATTGAAGATGAAACAGTCGAAATTAAATATTTATTTTCTGACGCCTTCGTGGTTATTACGCTTTGGAATGAAACAATAGACTGACGTTGACGAAAACTTCACTCTTCCCATATTCGTAGTACGATTGAGCTGACGAAAGTCTAACGCTAAAGTTTACCTATTTTTATAGGGGAATATATCTTGAAATATTAATATAGATTGGTACTTACCTATAAATAAACGTATAACTTTCATAATAATTTCTAATGCCTTCGCGGTTATTACATATTAGAATGAAACAACTGTAGACGGATTTATTTAAACGTCAGCAAATAAAATAAAATAAATTAAATTTTTAAATCCGTCTATAGTTGTTTAGTCAGTTTTTATTTAAAAATTTGTCGGTGTGAAAATTTATATAGGCTTTTGCCTTTATAAACATACCTATTTCAATAAAACATGCCGTTTTTCCTTATTCATTTTACTTGACTTAAAATGAAGTCCAATTTCCTGTTTTCGTTGTATTATATTATCTTACTTACTGTTGACGTTGTGTAAAAAAATACTCAAAAAAAAACAACCGAATCAGACGGTTTCAAGGGCGTTTACGATGTGTTTAGGTTGTAGGTATTAAGGATTGAAATCTTGTAAGCATATGGAATCATTCATATAAATTAGAATATCTAGGTATATGCTGCTGATATTTAAGCTTCTTTTTATTGATAGTATATTAAGTATATATAGTACTAGCTTCCGTCCGCGACTTCGTCCGCGTAAAACTCCTCCTTTTTTGCAGTCGGTTAAAAAGTAGCCTATGTTCTTTCTCAGGCTCCAGACTTTCTTTGTACCAAATTTCATTTAAATCGGTCCAGTAGTTTTAGCGTGAAAGCGTAACAGACAGACAGACAGACAGAGTTACTTTCGCATTTATAATATTAGTAGGGATTAGTAGGGATAGTAAGTACCTAATATAATGGACCAAGATCCAGGTCAGGGCTAAAAAGAAAGGATGTAGGACCTATGTAACAATATATATTTATGTAGTTCCACTGTGCTAGGATAAAATATATGAAATAACTAGCTTTTCCGCGAGTCCTCCTTTTAAATACTACTAGCTTTTGCCCGCGATTTCGCCAGCGTACTTTTTAACCCCGTTAGGAGGTGAACTTCAATAGAATACGATACACTTCCAACAATTTTGCTAAAGAATATTTACGAAAATTTTGCAATAGATTGGATCAAGGTAGCACGTTGGCCCATATAAACTTTGCACCCCTTTTTCATCCCGTTAAGGAAAGAATTTCAGAAAATCCATACTTATCGGACGCCTACGCCATACAATATATATGTGTTGCATAAAGTAAAATGAAACTCTGTGTAATAATTATAAATATTTCAGAATATAAACTGCAACAATAGAATAGTGTCATAACTGAAAATGTGTCACGTGAATTCAAATTTAAATGTAACCGCTTAAAATCTTATATGGAGTGGCAACATTTGGTTTGTGTCACTATTCCATTGTTCTATTAAAACAGAGTTACATTCATTTCTCTGTTATTGTTTCGTAACCAGCATTGAAATAACGTTAAAACAATTATGTGTTTGTTTGTCTGGTTAGACATTCTATTCTAATTAATGTTTCCCTTTAATTCGTGGTTCATGTTTGCTTTGTTTCTTTGTTCATGTAAAAATGATTTATTACCTAAATATCAATAGATTTTCTTAATTCAGAATAGGTAGTGTAGTTTTTTCGAAATTTGTAATTTAAATATAAGGTAGTTTGCATAACTGTATAAATCACTTTAGCGTTAGACTATTCAGCTCAGTCGTGCTACGATTATGGAAACTGTAAAGAATTCGAAACGTCAGCAAATAAAATAAAATAAAAATACGCGAGTTAAATCCGTTAATAGTTGTTTCATTCCAATATGTAATAACCGCGAAGGCATCAGAAATTATTATATCTATAGATCATTGAATTTCTCATCCTTATATATACCTAATAATTTAACCTAAAATCGTCCCACTGTTGGGTACAGCCCTCTATAAACTGAATGTATGCAGAGGTACAATATGTCATCTCTTCTATAATGATACCAAAATTCGATTTACCAATACAACAGTTTCGTATTAGTGTGAAATCATTAGTACCTACATATCTACATGTAGCACATTCTGCGCTTGCTTTGTATATTTAAAATTATATTTATTAGGCACCTACTTTAACGTAAATTAGTAGTTCACATAGGTATGAATTTGTTTCTGTTTTCTAAAAAAATTTTTCGCCCTTTTTTTAAACTCGTGTTATCTTTATAACCTTTTGCCTTTTTATGCTCAAGTTTAACTTAAAAAAATGTATTAAAGTAATTTACTTGCTTGCCAAATTTCATAAAGATCGCATCAACGGCTCTCAAGTTATCGTCGAAAAAACACACATTGCTCAGCCGTTCCCTCACCCAAATCGAATATAAAACCCCTTTTCTCTCCGTCAACAACGTGTTAAATACATACCAGTTTTAACGTTTATTTATTCATAGAAATATCACTTTGCGATCTCGATTAACGCATAAAGAATCAAAGTAAAGAGAGAATACATTAAAATTAAATTCCAAAGCTTTTACTCGCATTCGAAAAGGATTAAAGCTTAAAGCATTACTTGTTCAAAGCGTTACTTTTGCATTGAGTGCGCTCAGATCGAACTTTCATCTCTAGCTTCAAGTTCATAACGAGGTGGAATAATCTATTAGCCAAAGAAACACTTGACATTTCTAGACATTTCTAGTGGTCTGTGCGCCGCGGGTCGATAACAGGATTAAAAAATATTTTGATGATAAAAATTTGGACTATGTAGGGAAATTTTCACCAATTGTTGATGTTTACTTTCGGGGGGTACCGTGTAAAATTTTGTATAATAATTGGTGGCTATTTCTAAGTGTAAAAGGATACGTAGATACCTGGTCTACACAACTGACATAATGTTATTATCAAATCTTGAAAATTAAGAGCACTTGCGAGAAAAAGCGTAAGCTAAATTAATTATTATTGATTTAAGTACTTCGGAGTTGAAATCAAAATACCTAAATATGTACATAAGTACTTTAAAATTTGATTTTGATTTAATTACTTCAGTTCCGTATGAACCTCAGACGGACGTACCTAACCGACCAGTTAGTAGGTAGGTACTTAAGAAATAGGTAAATCAGAAAACAAATTGTCACTTATACCTATTTACTTATTAATTTCATGGCCCTCCTTAAGTATTTATTTAGGGGATTGGATTGCGTCCTCTGTTGACCCGATCTGATCGGGTTACGAATAAAGAATCCAAATTACAGTTTTAAAACCGAACGAAAAAAATTGGTGAAGAATCCCATACATTTTGGTCGGTGCGTTTAACGTTAACGTTGAACGTTGCCACCTTGTCTAGGCGCCGTTGAATTACCTATTTTTACCTGCACAGGATTTATAAGAAATACTAGCTTCTGCCCGCGACTTCGTCCGCGTGGAACTTCTCCTTTTTTGCAGTCGGTTAAAGAGTAGCCTATGTCCTTTCTCAGGCTCAAGACTTTCTTTGTACCAAATTTCATTTAAATCGGTTCCGTAGTTTTAACGTGAAAGCGTAACAGACAGACAGAGTTACTTTCGCATTTATAATACATATTAGTAGGGATGCCGCAATCGGTTCAGTTGTCGTATATAACTTCTTTAATAGTTTAGAGACACAATACGTAGGTAATGTGTTACCACGCCAACTCAAAATTAAATGTGACACCTTAGATTCTCAACACCTCAAAATGTAGGTATCACACAAACGTCACGTTGTAATAATTATCTATCTCTATTGTGGTTGGTCTTGGCATAAATAAGTACTTATTAACACTTGAGTAACTGTTGTTACCTTCAAACAATTAACTAGAAACTTTACTCGTTTTTCATAATATATTATGTAGGTAGGTATATCTTTTTGGAATCTGACTCTGTGCATGCGTGTGTGTCTGTACACGTGTGTGTGTGTGTGTCTGTGAACACTATTAAATTCATAATTTTCAAAGGTGGATATGTGTTCGGTGTTTTGTGTCAGGGGTTTACCTATTCAAAATTTTAATTTAATTTGTTAATTAGCTTCAAATTGTCAAAGAAGCAAAATAATAATGGAAAATGTAAACATTATAATTTTACCCGAAAGTTGTGACTCCGACTTCGTTTTTCGCCTCTCGGGGCTCGTAACTTTTTAATTTCCTTAAATTCCCTTGTCGATTTGCGGAAAGCTACCAAACTTGACGAGTGTAATTATCGAAAACTCGATTTGGGTTATACTTATCAGTTGGATTATTGGTTTTGACAGGTTTTCTTTACTGATTTTTTTTTAAATCTATCAATTATCTAGTTTTTTGTAAACGATTTTTTTTTAGTTTGGTAAGATTGCGAAGTGCATACCGCGCATGCTTTTCCGCTTCTATGCAGTTGCACGTCAAAACTAATCCCACATGTTACGATAAATCAGTCATATAGATCTGTATGTCTGTTCGCTCCCTTAGAGTCATATTACCTACCTACTACCTACTAATTAGGTAGATTATATACCTTTAAAAATGTTTCATATAGAAATCTATAGCTTATTGAATTTTTCATCCTTATAAGCGTTTGAAACCTAAAAAAATTTAACCTCAAAGGGATGAAATAAGGGTTGTGAATTGGAATTCATCCCCTAACGGCTCCAAATAGGGCTTAAAAGTTTCTATGTCACTTAACTAAAACCACAAAGAAAACTGTTTTGTTGAATAAATCTCCTCCATGAAGAGCAAAATAAATATTAAAACTGATGAAATAGGTAACTTTTTCCATACATTTTATATGGAAAATATTTTTTTGACATTTCTAGAAGACGGTATAAATTCCGCCGGGACATTTACTTATAAATAACGTCTGCATATGGCGTGGCGTTAACATGGATCGGCATTAAGTAAATCATCAACAATGAATAGTTCTGTAATAACTTTGTTGTGTTGTAACCACAGGATGCCATTACGCAATCTTTTATCCGACGTAAGAAATAACTTGGGAGCGTGGTTTTCTGCCATACCGTTAACATGTTCTGATACGTCGAGTTCAGTTTTATACTTTTTAGTTACTTACTTATGTGATCCAGATTATTCATGCGATTAGTGGCTATAACAAACAGCTTGTACTCAGGTCCAAAACTCCTAGCACGATTTGAACTCGCACCTTCTAGTTTTTTAGTCAGGAGCTCTAATCACTAGACTAACAGGCCGGTTTCAGCCCATTTAGTTGATCTTATTTGCTAAGTACGTAAGCTATAATAGCTTATTCGCATCTTACCAGGACATAGTAAAAAAAGTCACATGCCTACTACTACCTACTACCTACTACTTAATAACCGTTAATAACTGATAGGCAATAAGTACAAACTGCAGTATAACTGTAGTATAAGTTGTCACTTACCGTAAATCCGATACCGACGGTTGCAGAAAAATTACCGGCTTGGAACTTTCCCGTTTCGAACTGGACTAGGAGAGAAGTCTTTCCTACTCCGCTGTCGCCGAGGAGTATTGTCTGTGTATAGAAATCAAATCATTTATTATATAGTACCTAAATAGAAAAGCCTTCAAGACGAGCATTTCTTCTCAGCGATCATTGTATTTTCTACACGTTAGAAAAAACCGTTATGACTGAGAAGAAACGCCGCAATAAACTCGGCAGAAAGTATTTTTTTTTCAACGTTAGTTTTTATTATTTACTTTAAACGACTAATTTTTTAATTTCAATTATTATGACGTTATCAAAATTATAAAGATTGTAGATTTTAAGTGTGGTTTTGGATACCTAGTTACCCATTTGTTTAAGTACCAACTTTGATTTGTTCTAACGTAGGTATATGTTGTGCCTAACTAAAACAACGCAAGTTTAAAGACTTTACCGAGTAATATTGCTCGACAGACATTTTTTTATAAAAAAAACTTCATTCTGAACCTGTTATTCGTACGAAGCTTTTAAAAACTTTTTTAGCACCTCGAAAAAACCCGGCGCGAGCTTGGACAAGCAAACACCGGCGAAAAAACAAAACAGCAATTACTTTGAATTTCGACAGCAATTTTATTTCGTAGTGAACGACAGGCTTTTTCTCGTTTAGCTTTTGACAATAAAATACTTTTTACGAAATTGGTAAAGGTTTTATACGATCGATAATAAAATGAAAAATGTTTTGATTTTTAATATCTACACACTCCATCAAAATTGTAAATGCGTCTAATATTGTCAAATCGTAGCGTGCCAGTATTTTGAAATAATATTAGTTAGCAAGAAGAAAAGATTACTATATTTTAATAAAGAAAATAAATACTAGCTGATGATTGGTAATTGTTTTTTCCTAATAAAGAAATACTACTTTTGTCAGAAAAAAAACAGACTCGGACATTTGGTTGCTTTTCTCGAAGCTTTTCGTTGTCTTTTCAAACCATCATTACTTCGGTCTAGATAAATGATAGATTCTCTGAAAATGGGTTGATATGTGAGCGATAACAGACCAAGTGACTTTACGTTCTCATACCTATGCCAACTCCATTAATTTCTGTATTCGTTTCGTTTGATTGCTATTATCGATTGGCGCTTGCCTAGGGGCCAAGGTGATATAAGGTAACATCAGCAGAAACGTATTCTATTTTCGAAATCTATAGTGAAGTGATTGTGTATAAATTTGATTGGATACATACTTTATAGTAAATGTCTGCTGCATTTTATTTTATTTGTCTAATGATTTTGTGTTGAGTTTACAAAGAGCTTTGTCTGGTACTTAGTGCTTTCATTTTGTTGATATAGCTTCAGTCTAGACTTGTTATAACTTATCGGAATATTTTGTTTACCAAACTGGTATTAGTCAAATTGTATTGCTATAGAGACAGATATACCTATATATATAAACGAAGAAACATGAAAGTTATATCTTTAGGTAAGTAAGTATATTGCTATTTATGTGCACGCTACTTCTAAAAAATAGGAATTGATAATATATTTTTTCTGTTAATTTGTCAAAATAGTTACAAGATAAAAGGTCTTGTAACTATTTTGATCTATCTTATCTTTTTCACGGGATCGACTGTATCAATATCATGTTTTATATTAGACCTTCAACATTAAAGTAATATAAAATATAAATTGGATTATAAAAGTTCCCCGGAGTAAGATTGGAATTTTTGAAAAATAGAAGAAAGTTACGCGAAATAAATTAAAGATATACTCTACTAAACTTTGATCCTTTCAAGTTTACTAAGAGAAAATAAATTGTATAACATACATAGGTAAGTACATATTCATTTAATTTACAGAATAACTACTTTTTACCCTATCTTTGAATTTCTAAGTTGATTATTTGCTGTAGGTACAATATTATATAGGTAAAATATACCAAAATAGGTACCTCTAGAGTACTCTATGTTGCTTTGAGATATTCTTTATACAACGGGATTCAATGTACTTATAGGGTTTTGTCGTGCGATATAACATAATAAAATATGTCACTATCATACTTTTGCAATGAGTGAAACGACGAAAACTTTACGAGCTGGTTCCCCGGCACAGTTTAGATTAAAAAAGTAAAAAAAAAAATGTTTTAGTTAAATGCAAAAATCCATTAGGGTCTTGGAGTCAATACTTCATGTGTATTCAGGACGGCACCTACATAAAAATTTATTACCAAGTTCATGAGATATTTTAGAGTCAAAAGTCGTTGTAAAACATAGCCTAAAATTTACGACTGCCAATGGTCGTAAATTTAAGGAAAATTAAATCTGGGCTTAAACAAAATACGGCGTTTATGTTATGTGAGGGCCTTTTTATTATCTCAAAGCATGTCAGCTTATATATGTCTACATCATAATAATTTCGGCCGACTGAGCGGGAAGTCTATAACCCCGCCGGCGGGGCCGTTACAGTGAGACCGCATTGAAGCGACTGCGAACTTAGTATCAGTGTTGGGTCTCAATTCCAAAAATGGCAGCTATTAAACGGTGTAACTCACCTTGTGTATAGGCACGTCATCATCTACGACGGTTCTGACAGGTGTGTCAGTTGGGGGGCGGTAGTCGCGATACCCCGTGGGGGAGGGGGTCCCTCGCTGCGCCGGCGCACGCAACGTGTCCTCCTCGAACACATCGTCGCTCATACTATCGTCTGTTGCCGTTTGCTAAAGAAAACAAAGGAACATATTTTTATATAATATAATTGCACCTTAACTAGAGTAGTTTGACATCTGAAATTATTTTTTTACTCCATTTCAGACTCTAAGTGTGCACGTTTTAATTTGAATTTAGGTGGTTATAAATTTCGAGGTGTCACACTATTCTAGTAAAGGTGCCATGTAGTTAGAACTTAGTCACTGCAATGTAATGATCTGCACTACTGTACCACTTACATTGCAGTGACTAACTTATAAATAGTGAAGATTCACTGCATATATTATTATGATCAAAACTTGTCTTATGGATAGAAATAGCAAATTCCAAAGAAGGCTGAAGGACAAAAGAAATTGACAAGAAATTAGAGGCAGCGAATTCCAGAAATGGGTGGTTGAAGGGCGAAACAATTTGGCAAGAAATATGCGGTGCGAGGGCGACTGTAAATGTATATTATCTTTATTGATACAAAGAGAATAGTAATGTATCATTCAAGTGTTTGAAAAGCAAAGATAATATTGAGAATATTGATACCTGACGATCAGCCTAATGATCTGGAATACGAGAAAATGAAATATTGTCGAGTAATATTACAATATAAGTTTATTGAAATGTAAGGGGAAACGTTATTTCTAAAAGATGAACTTGCTTGGGAAACCATGTTAGAAAAATATTGTTTTATATTTAATAATTTCTGATGCCTTCGCGGTTATTACACATTGGAATGAAACAACTATTAACGGATTTAACTCGCGTATTTTTATTTTATTTTATTAGCTGACGTTTCGGATTCTTTGCAGTTTCCATAATCGTAGCACGACTGAGCTGACAATAGTCTAACGCTAAAGCGTTTAGCGTTTAGCGTTTAGCGTTAGACTATTGTCAGCTCAGTCGTGCTACGATTATGGAAACTGCAAAGAATCCGAAACGTCAGCTAATAAAATAAAATAAAAATACGCGAGTTAAATCCGTTAATAGTTGTTTCATTCCAATGTTTTATATTTTATACTAAAACCCTCAACCGACTCATTTAATGTCGGAAATGTTACTTATTTATACACATTATTTCACTAAAAATAAAAAAATATTGTTCCTTGGAGCAAAACACTATAACAAATTAAACTCGCGTATGTTTAATATTTTGTGCTGACATTTCTAGAACTTACAATTGTTAACCTATAAAAAATTACATTATTCAAAAATCAACTTTGATATCGTTATCAGACAATTATTAAACCTTTATGCCATGATAAAGAGGCGTGTTAAAGGAACAAAAATTTGCTTAAATTGTAAGGTAACAGGTGTGCACAATAATAACTATAAATAAAGTACTATACCTAACATATTTATTACTACACAGGTATTCCCTCACCAGATCATCATGAAATTCCCAAAATACAGGTAACCACACTCGATATTAATACTAAAGTACCGTACAACTATTTTAATTATACCGTACTCTATTATGCTATGGCAACCCCAATAATCCTATGTAAATAGTTTGTCGTGGAATTGGCGCTGCCGATCAATCAATAAGTAAGGGATGAGGAGTAATCAAAAACAGATTTTGAGCTAGTTCTAATTATTATTATAATGGATTGACTATGATTAAGGGTGGATTCAGGGGGTAGAGGGGCATATTGTAGACAATAATTAATTGTAATTCGAAAACTCATTTATTCTAATCCAAGATGGCGCCGACACATTACATTGACGTTGTCAAAATTTGACACAACTTTATTATAACTAATTTATTTATTACTCAGATTCTAGCTAATAAGTATTTAATAATCAGACAACATATTCTTTTAAAATCAGATCCATAATATTATTAACAAATAGTCATAATTTCATAGAGTTAGTCACAGACACATGCCTACCACAGATAATACTATCTGTGTAACATCAAAGGCATGTGTAAAGCTTCATAAAGGCTGTTCTACATAATACCTACGTAAGGCGCGTGCACTGTATTGATCAATTATCGAGACAGCTTTGTACCAAGTTTCTATATAGGAACGTATGTCTGTGTGTGTTCGCTTTAATGCTGGTGACTCGGTGAGCAATTAGTGACAGGTAAACGTGTATCGAAGTAAGTATATAGAAAATATGTCTGTAGGTCTGTTTGGTATGGAAATAGTTTTGAGTCCCGGGGAAGGATATTGGACTATAATTTATACTATAATATATACCTATAGTCCGGAAATCATTGCTTAAGAATGTGAAAAGCGGGGTAGAAGGGGGTTGTATGGGCAATCAATAACCGCTGAACTGATTTAGATTAATTTATTAGGAGTGCAGTTTGAGTCTCAAGGATATAAGACAATCTTGAGTTCAGGAGAAGGATATGGAATAGTTTTTATCGAAAGGGTCGAAAAATGGGGGGAGAAGGTTGTACGGAGAATCAATAACCGCTAAACTGATTTAGATGAAATTTGGTTATCAGTTCCGGGGAAATATAACGTTTTTATACATCATCCCTTAAAGGGGTGAAAAGAGGGTGGATTTCTATGAAAGTGCGATGCTTGCGAAATTTATTTGATATTGAACTCATATCAGGTAAGTATTAATTTTACGCAGACGAAGTTGTGGGCAAAAGCTTGTCTGTTTATAATCTATAAGACGTGATTAAGGGTGATTATTAGACTTGGGACTATGTAAATATTCTCCAAAATTGGAACATGAATTATAAACGTATTATTGTTCATCTTAGTTAGTACATAATTATTATTCTCCGGTATTGATGTCAATAATTGAAATTACATACTAACAGCACAATATTATATACAATACTAACTAAACCTTTATTAGATTTTTTAAGATTAAAATATATAGGTACATATATAAATTTATTGATAGTCATGAATGATATAATTTACTGTTTCCGAATAAAATCTAGTTTTTCGGTTATACGTAGGTAGGTATAGTAGTAGATATAAAATAAGGGTGATATTAAAGATTATTAAAAAATGTTGAACACGTATTTCTTTTATTCTCTCAATCAAACGAAAAATGACAAAGATAAGCGCGCCAAAAGTTCAGTAGCGGGGGCTCGTGACGTCATGTTTCAATACAAACTGTGTCGCGATTAAAAATCAGTCATCATGTCCGTTGATATTTCATAGGACATGACTACATTATAATTTTGTCTTATTAAAACTAGATAAGAAATAGCTGACCCAGCAAATTTAGTACCGCGTTATTTGAAAATTGTTATTAAAAGTACGGATTCATGGTAGGAAGGTGAACATTAGTGTTGTAGGTAACTATGTAGTTTTCAATGCTGCATCATGAATCATGATATAAAAACAAATAGCGTAAGACTATTTTCAGCTCAGTCGTGCTACGATAATGGAAACTGTATAAAATATAAAAAGAGTTAAATCCGTTTATAGTTGTTTCATCCCAATGTTTAATAATCGCGAAGGCATCAGAAATTAAAAACAAAAAAATTTACCAAAAATAAAAAAAAATCTTTCGAATGGACCGGACCATCCTTAACATTTAAGGGTATAAAAATAGATTATAACATTCTACCTGGGTGGGTCTTCAAGCTTTAGAAACTTAGTCATTGTTGTCTCCGACTATATTTATATAAGACTAGTTGTCCGCCCCGGCTTCGCCCACATCCCTTTTTTTTATAGCCTATGTCACTCGGGAAAAGTGTAGCTTTCTAATAGTGAAACAATTTTCTTTTCGGACCAGTCGTTTTGGAGCCTATTCAATCCAAACAAACAAACAAACCTTTCCTATAATCATATACATATTAGTATATAAAAATTAAATTATTTTCTGTTCATAATAATTATATCAATTGATTGACCTAAGTACTTAATAATATTTGCAACCATGATAGATAATAGCTAGGGTGGACAATGGCAGCGTTTAAAACGCTTTGAGAAATACCCACCTACAGATATCTAATTTAAATTCATATGACATAATATAAATTGAAATTCATGAATCGTCAGTACCCATCTCAACGTGACGTCAACATTCAAGTTTGTACTATTGTTCGTATGGGACAAGGGCTAACTTGTCATAACTACTTGTATACTTGTAAAGGTACCTTATACTTGTGTTAATGACAGGATTGTATAGGGTGTCGCAATCACCTTGTTTTAACATTTATTTTGTTAAAGGAACTTGTTAACGAAGATGGACTGTATTGAAATGCTAGGTTTAAGGAATAGGGGAATTTAATAACTATTTACAAACGAACACAATATTAACGTAGATACAACTAAACCAAAACAAACTGACAATTAGAAAACAATAGATATTTAAAATAAATTTAAAAATTTAACAACCCCTCGACATAAAAACCTAAAAGCCCTCTAAAAAGTATAATAATAATAAAAACTTAATATTAGTTACCTAAATATAGTTATACAAAGAAAGCATCATGTCGGGGGACCGTAGGTTTAGGTAGATTGTATTAAGTAGTAGTAACACCTAAATGAGAAGCGGTCCCCCCGACATGACGTTTTCTTTGTATAACTAAGTATATAATATTTAGTCAAAAATCCGCTAATTATTGATAGTCTTCAGTGAGTTTGTTCTAGCTGTCAAACTAAAGGTACCTAAGTCGATTTGTTTTTTATTTGTGGAACTTAACAGCTTGATCTAACTCAAAATTGGCGATACCTTAGTAGACTTCTTACAATCTGAGTGCTTTTTTGTAAATGAGGAAAAAAATGCTAAGGTACAAATTAAAATCGAAGGAGGAAGCTCGGAAAATCTTACACGTCACTTACCAAGTAAGAAATATAAGGAAGTATTTTCCTTATATTTCTATTTTATTCAAACTTTTGTAAATTAGCAAATAAACATGAGTAGGTTTACATTCAAATAATAATGCGGAATTCAGGAAAATTATAATGAAAACTCAAGATGTTAACAATAAAATTGCGCTACATAAGTTATAGTACTATACTAGGTACATAATTAGTTCATCTTTTCAATACATCGTTCTATATAAGTATTATAAACTACCTATGTATTTGTATTTTTTGAAAATGCTGATGTACACTAACCCTTTATTTGCCAACTGGACGCGAAACATGCAAGTTTCGTACAATTGTAGGTTTCGTACAATAGTACCCCAAAGTAATCGCAGATGTCATTTGTTTAACAATTTTATTTGTAGAATTGCTGCTAAGATTAAAACAGACCATAATACTTATATTAAGTCGAAAGGACTACGAGAAAAACGTGGATCTGTGTTATGAACGCCATCTGTGGACATTTTCTAGAATTACTAAGTGTAATAGGAAAAGCGAGGCAGTATCTCGCTCCGCTGAATTTCATAGCAACAAGTGGCTTCTACGAGCTTTGCCAGTTAGTTCTAAGGTTTGCTTAGAGATGTCACATTTTACGATCAGTTACAATAGCTGTCAGGAAAAATCAACATGGCGTCACGAAGTTTTCTTTTGGAGAAGAAAAGAGTTATTATTGCTTTTTTAAAGTAGCTATTTAAATGAATTCATCCGTTATTTATTTCCTTACAACTTTATATTGATACATTACTATTCATTCATTTAGGTTTTAGGTGCTAATTTAATTATGCCCTAAGTTGGTAATTTAGCTTTGAGACAGTGCTTTAGTATTTTTAGCGTAACAGTATGTCTATCAAAGTACAAATTTGTCTTCCCTTGGACTATTATAAATCCAAGTCTTAGTGATAAATGATAAGAGAGAATCCGAAAAACTTGAGAAATCGCGAAATTGAGTCTTCTATTTAGAGAGTGTAGGTCCAAATTTAAGCAACAGAAGTTTTAATTTTTCCAGGACATGCCTCACATCATTCTTCAGGAAATGTACCCACATTTCCGTTTAGGGTAACGGTTCCGTTTATGTCTGTATTTCATGCGTGTATTGTGGTAAGTATTTACGGGACTTGTGGTATAAAAGTGAATAGGTACCTACCTACATTATTATACTTACCTCGAAACACTTGTCGTATACATAACATTCTAAGTGCGTAAAATTAATTGATTGATGTAACATATTATTGTGTAAAAGGTTAATCTATGTGATGATTGATGATCAGCATGACATTTTTTACGTATTAAAAACACTTAATTGGAGACCGAAGGAGAGAATGTCCTACAAAATCATTAACTTTATGTACCTATTCTGGGCATAAATATATCTAAAATCATTTCCATTTCTAAGGCAACAAAACCACTGTAGACCAGTGAAATTAATTAACTCCCAATGAATATTAACAAAGTTGCAAAACAGTCTATTGACAATTTCATCCCTAAAACATGACGTCTCCACGGTATTTTTAGGTCGCAGGATTATTTGGAATCCCCGTAGAGAGGGGAGCGGGTATATTTGGGTCAATGTCGGCATTCAACTGGTATCTATCACCCCTGCTCCCCCGTATTACGTGATTCCTGAGATTTTCGTCGCTTCACACTTGTAATGTAATTTATTTTTTTAGAACAAAGGTCCTTTCAGACTTAGTTTCACGGTTCGTTGGTTTATTTCATTTGTTGCCTTTATTTCGTAATTTCTATGGAGCTGTGAATCCATTCAATGAGTATTTTTTCTGGTTCAATAATAATATTATGTAGGTACCTACTTACAAAGCTTACAAAGATACCTACATTGTAAAAATTTTTAGTTACCTAATATTTTATATTCCAGCTTTAGTAGTAATACGACCGTAGCGTAGCTCATATTTTATGTAAGCAAACTGAATTTAATAATAAACTTTATTAGATATTTATCCCGATGTCGAAAATAGGGGTTTTGCGGTCAAAAGGTTTGATGAACGATTAATCATTTATGTATCACTCAAATATTTATTACAAAATATAACCTAAAACTTAGTTACATACCTACTACAATTAGCTGTTATATTCATTCAGTATTTGTTATAGTGCAAGTAATAGTATATAATAATAATGTATAAAAGATATATAAATAAATACATATTATATAGACGGATAGATTTCAAAATGTCAAACACTTTAAAGACTAAACTAGCTACGTAAGTACGTTATAAGTAGGTACTTAGCTTTTTATTAGGTACAGCAAACTTGCAAATGAAAATATAAACTACGTACATATACAAATATTATGGGTCGATTATTGAAGCCTTCGTATCGTTTGTCGACGGTGTCATCTGTCACTGTAAATCATCCATGTAGACAGGTAGATCGAGATGTAAGAAGAGTAGACATTTTTTTGATAAAATATGGAGGGTTGCTATCGGAAAATACGAAAATGATCTTTGATTCTTTTGCAAGTAGGTGTATAGTACTGAAAATTGTGTACATAGGTACAATATGGACTTGGAAACTAGTTCACATATTTCTTTGCTTTGTTATTTAATTTTATTTAATCAAATTTTTGTTTTTATTGGTACTTCGTCAATTTTGAAATTAATACTTTCATCATTTGCATTCATAATGGACAGTTATGGACCATCTATAAAGTACGTCACATGATATGAAGGGAGGAGGAGACGAAGTGTGACATTATGTGACAAGGGGTGGGAGGAAAACCTAGTTTCGTGACATCACATTTCGAAATCAAAAAGTGTTAAAATGACAAATTGCAAAATAGTATGTGACGTCACATTCAGGGGAAAGTGACCAGGGGGCGTAGACAAGGTGCCAACGTCCAACGTTAAAGTTAAACGAAACTACCAAAATGTGTAGAATTTGACATCCGCGAACGTTTGTGACGTACGTGACTGTCGTTCGCGGATGTCAAATCCCATAAATTTTGGTGCCAACGTTCAGCGTTAACGTTGAACGTTGGTACCTTGTCTAAGCCTTATCTAGGAGTGGTAAAAATCATGAAAATCTTGTGACGTGCCATTCAAAATTGGATATTAGGTTACTTCAAAGTTTTCCAAACGGTAATACTTAAGTATATCACTCATCGCATATATGTAACAAAATTTAGAATATAACTTAATATTTTAGTAGTTTCTCTAAACTAGTCCAAACATTGGACGGATTTACTCTTCTCAAGTTCTTTTTTTTGATGTTAAACCTTGTATATATAAAGACTTTTTCGGTCAAAATTGCCGGCTTACTTAGCCTTTAATAATCTCGGAAAGCTCTGTAAACCCCACTGAAATACTTAATATTGCTTTTTGTCACATTTCTGTCTTAAGACGTCCCACGTCAGTACCATCATTAATCCAGCCTTAAAGGAAAAGCCTTATTTTCTCATAATATTTTGAAACATTGGAAGTAAGTCGGTTTATATCTCTGGAATATACAGATATAGCCGCAAGGTATGCAAATTACGTGGGTCGGGACGTTTAGAATCTTTTTCCTCTTTTCAGTTATTTCTCTCATTTTTATGTCCGTACTAAGATCATTCAACTAATTGTGTAAAATCCCCTCCTCGTAAAATCAGCATTTATCGGTTTGCCTCATTGATTGATTGGTAAAGAATTTTGGAATGAAACAGCTATTAACGGATTTAACTCGCGTATTTTTATTTTATTTTATTAGCTGACGTTTCGGATTCTTTACAGTTTCCATAATCGTAGCACGACTGAGCTGACAATAGTCTAACGCTAAAGTTAATAGTTGTTTCATTCCAATGTGTAATAACCGCGAAGGCATCAGAAATTATTATGGTAAAGAATTTGCCAAGGTATTACGTCCGCCATTTTTAACTAAGTAAGTACTTTTGTTTTCTGCAATAAATTTGGAAAGAGGTAAATGAGAGTAACCAAAGATTTAAGGGTTCGGTGTTTAGCACTTAGAGAGATTTTAATTAACACCATAATTAATAGATAAAAGGATTCTCCCTTTTATCATACGTAAATACAAATAAGAAATACCTACACGATTCAAGTACATATCTACAGATGCTAATCACACTAACCTCTGCCTCTAGAGGATTCCGGCAACCTCAGGTTTCCTAGTCAAGGACGCAAAAGGCGAATGAAGAATGGAAAAAAAAATGTACTGATCCCAAATAATGAAAATGATACATGGTGATGGATTAACGGGTACAAGTTACGGATAATAAACTCCAGTATTTCGTTAGCCACAAGTTTTATTGCCTGTACAAATACAACGGCTGTCAAACGATGTGAATCCAATCAGCGGCGCGCCGGCGTTGGATGTGAAACAATGTCACTCGATACTCGCGGCTCCAATTCTGTTCAATTGATATTGGTGTACTCTCTGAACAAGAGATCGATTGTAAAACTCGTTTGGTAGTCGGACATTTATGATTTAGTTTTTGTTAAAATCTGACTTAGCTTTCTATACTAGTATTATAAAGACGAAAGATTTGTACCTATTTTTGTATATTTGTAATGAATAGGCTCAAAAACTACTGGACCGATTTTAATAATTCTTTCACTGTTGGGAAGCTACGTTCACCCTGAGTAACATAGGCTATAGAATATTTTGAAAAAAATTAAGGATCCGTGCGAAGCCGGGGCGAACCGCTAGTAATAAATAAATACGTGTCTGTAAAGCACACAAATAGCCTGAAAAGACATTTCTCTTGTATTCTATACTAATATAATAAAGAGGAAACGTTTGTTTTTTTGGATTGAATAGGCTCCTAAACGACTGTCCCGATTTGAAAAATGCTTTCACTGTTGGAAAGCTACACTATTAACGTGACATAGGCTATAAAACAAGGGATCCGGACGAAGCCTAGCCGGAGCGGGCCGCTAGTCAAGTACAAAGACAAAATAGTGGAAGATTTCCAAGTCATGGTCAGTGACGCTAATAGTGTAATTGGAAGCGCGATGCAGAGCTATATATATATGTTTGTATATTTGTAATGAATAGGCTCAAAAACTACTAGACCGATTTTAATAATTCTTTCACTGTTGGGAAGCTACGTTCACCCGGAGTAACATAGGCTATAGAATATTTTGAAAAAAAATAGGGATCCATGCGAAGCCGGGGCGAACCGCTAGTAATAAATAAATACGTGTCTGTAAAGCACACAAATAGCCCTGAAAAGACATTTATCTTGTATTCTATACTAATATAATAAAGAGGAAAAGTTTGTATTTTGGATTGAATAGGCTCCTAAACGACTGTCCCGATTTGAAAAAATCTTTCACTGTTGGAAAGCTACACTATTAACGTGACATAGGCTATAAAAAAAGGGGTCCGGACGAAGCCGGAGCGGGCCGCTAGTCAAGTACAAAGACAAAATAGAGGAAGATTTAAGACATGGTCAGTGACGCTAATAGTGTAATTGGAAGCGCGATGCAGAGCGCTAAGGTATAGGTGTGAGTCCAAGTCGATTTTTTCTACTCTTGTCTTGGTACAAATATTATCATTTAAATTAATCATAGGTATTAAACCATTGTAAATATTTAATTAAATACTTTCTTATATTGATGATGATTTTTTTTAAAGCTTTTCTTTGTGTTCCAGATACTCAAGTTAAAATTGTTAAGTAAGTATGTTGCTTTTTTTTAGTGCCATGTAGATATAGTTAGATCTATATGGATAGATGTAGGTAGGTCTTCTAATCAACCAGTTTTTTAAAAACTAGTGCCATGGAGTGTGCCTCGCCCTTCGTTAGGAGGCTTTACTCTGAGTGCACACAGATTTAGTGCATTTAAACTTTTTTATTCTCTTTTCGTTTTGTGCATGTTTGTATATTTATCAAAATATTCCATTGCGATTCTGGTCACGTCCGGGATGAGTGAGATGTAAGAGCGATTAGTGCTGTTTCGATTTAGTACCTATAGTGTTAAGATAAATTGTTAAAATAAATATGTAGGTACTTTGTAAGAAGGTATCTATTAATTTCTGATACCTTCGCGGTTATTACACTTCGGAATGAATAACTATGAATGGATTTAACTCGCGTAATTAATGGAACTTTTCCGGATGCTAGTTTAGCGTTACACTATTGTTTGCTTTTTTTTTTTTTTTTCGAACTGAATACTGAAGCGCAGTTGGCCAGCTAATGGGCCTTTACTGCAAAACCGGACGGGTGGCGAGACTCCTGAAAGGAGACTCTTAAGCCTTTTCTATTGTTTGCTCAGTTGTCAGTTGTCATTTCTAACCAGATAATTATACGTTTTTTACTAAAAATTATCTCGGAAAACTTAACCAGCACGTCACCGATAAAAATAAATATTTGGGTATTTACATAATAATTAATACAAATCTTGTTAGAAAGGAGATTATCCATTATGAGTACAGTCACCATCAGATATATATAAACGGGCGAGGTACTCAAATACATCTGAACAACATTACATTTCAATAAATTCGTTACGGTAAATATGGCCGATGATATCTCAACATTCAATTCGTCACAAATATATGAGCATCAACTTTTCAATAATATGTAAACAGTACACGCGTTCATAAATATCTGAACACTTAAGGAAAATATACCTTAAGTCACTGCCATACAGTTTAAATTCTTTTGTACAGATGTAGCGAATATGCCTGTCTCATCGTACACACTAAGTTGTAATGAAACGCATAATATACCTATAAATTTCAACCGGTTAAGTAAGACTGTTTCAGCTTGATGCGTAAGATGTTGCTTAGTAAACCGAGAGTCATGGATCGAATCCGACTCTTCAACATGTTTACTAATTTTTTTTTTTAAATATTCTAACTGAAAAAATCATATACGTAACAGTTTGGGTATTTATTTAATGTCAGGAATGACATTAGCAACCGTTGCTATGCATACCTACATTATACTTTTTAAATATGTGTCAAAATCAAAAGCACTAAGTAGTATTCATATAAATTTCGAAGAAAATCTCCCTTTTAACCCCATTAGGGGGTGAATTTCAATAAAATACGATACACGTACTCCATCAATTTTGTTAAAGAATATTTATGCAAAATTTGAAAAAGATCGGACCAAGGAATCACGTTGTTGCATACAAACTTTGCACCCCATTTTCAACCCCTTAAGGATAGAATTTCGGAATAAAATATAGCCTATGTTCTTTCTCGGGCTCCAGACATTCTTTGTACCAAATTTCATTTAATTCGGTCCAGTAGTTTTAGCGTGAAAGCGTAACAGACAGACAGACAGACAGACAGACAGACAGAGTTACTTTCGCATTTATAATATTAGTTAGGATTACGCAAGAATGTCATCGATGACAAGACAAGTGATGTCGACATTGGTAGCGGATTTTCGTCGGCTGTATCATGGATAAATTGGCATTGTGGTTATGTGTCGGATACGCGTTTATAGAACGCGGCTGGTTCAAGTTCGTGACTAGGACATATTAGTGTATTTTTTTTTTCATTTTATTTATTTTGGAATTTTATTAAGATCATTATTTTGTACAAAATAATGATCTTAATAATTTCTATAATAAATTAGGTTACCTGCTATATTAAAATTTTATTTGTCGCAAGTTTTTTTCTTCATTTATTATAGTCTATAATACGGTGGCAGGACATTCGGAGATCGGACATAGGTACGTAGAATCGAAACTCGCTGCAGTTCGTTTATTACCTACGGACTTTTACAATTGATGAAGTTGTTGCGTACCTAATTAAACAACAAAGTATGTAATTAATTAAGCTCCATCATGTCTCATCATTTCATCATCTGGTTACCATAATAATTTATACTTTACACACGAACACTAAATAAACTATAACTAGAAAATACACAATTTAACTAAGGTTTGTCTTGGAAGTGTCTCAGCGACGTCTTCAATATAAAATAAGGTCTGAATAAAAATACAAAAGGAATAAAATAAAAAATAAAAACACAATTCTTCCTGGTCTCGAACTTAAACCAGCTGCGTTCTATGACCGCGCATCTGACTTGTAAACCACGAGGCCAAGCAATCAATTATCAGATTGACGAAAATTAATTACCAATGTTGACAACGACTTGTCAACGACCATAATATATGAGATTCTTTCATAATTAAATAGGATACGAACTGAACAGTGACAGTTGAAGTTTGGCAACAGGAAACAATAGTAAGTATGACAACGTCGCAATTCTCGTTTGCTTTGCTTACCTAGTAATGATACCATGAGACAGAATATTCACTACATCTGTACAAAAGAATTTAAACTGTATGGCAGTGACATAAGGTATATTTTCCTTAAGTGTTCAGATATTTATGAACACTAATACTGTTTAGATATTTTTGCGTTGTTATGTGTCCAGATTATATTGAAAAATTGCTGCTCTTATATTTGTGACGAATTGGACGTTCATATATTATTGGCCTTATTTACCGTAACGAATTTATTGAAATGTAATGTTGTTCAGATGTATTTGAGTACCTCGCCCGTTTATATATATCTGATGGTGACTGTACTTAATTATTCCAAACTTCTACATAAATGTAAAATATTTATACAAGAATCGCTCGTATTATTAAACAATAAGGTACATTATTGAACACAACCTGTTATTAATTAACGATGAAATTAGAAGCACGTTTTCTCGAATTACCGTCACAAGTTCTGTTGCCGTATTAATTAATTATGTCTGGCAATACGATGACGTCACTTCTCGGCTACGTAAGGAAAACTTTATGGACTTTTTTTCTATTTCTTTATTTGTATTATTTTACAATGTCCCAGGTTATTAGCCACTTTTCCAACAGGTCGAAATATCGTTTATAAACGTTCTAAATAGTTAACGACTTTTTCTGTTATTTTTTTATTATTATTTTTGTCTCTAATATAGGCAAGATCATGTCGCGGTGTTTGTTGCTAAACTACACCGAAACGGTAGGACCGATTTTTATAGAATTTTGAAACATCTTAATTTCTGATGCCTTCGCGGTTATTACACATTGGAATGAAACAACTATTAACGGATTTAACTCGCGTATTTTTATTTTATTTTATTACTTTAGCGTTAGACTATTGTCAGCTCAGTCGTGCTACGATTATGGAAACTGTAAAGAATCCGAAACGTCAGCTAATAAAATAAAATAAAAGTACGCGAGTTAAATCCGTTAATAGTTGTTTCATTCCAATTTGAAACATCTATTTTTCTAACCCCTAAATGTTAGGTAAGAGTCGACCCAGAAGTTTTTTTAAGAAAGAAAATATTTCCTATAAATAATGTTGGTACCTAGGTATGTATATGGCAAAACAACGTTTGGTATTAAGTAAAAAAAACTACCTACTTATATTATATTCTTTTCAGCATGTAAATTATCCACCAGAGAAATACTTAGTCATCTATTTAAAGCTTTGACCGTGTTTTTATCTGCTGCTACAATAAATTGATAAAAAGGTCAGAAATGATTCATTTATGTCTAACGAGCATCCTGTATAACTGTATAACATTATAGATATTGTGTGTACATTTTATAATGTACGATAAGTAACAGCTGACTGGAATTGTTCTTTACAGGCGAATATTAACATGATAACAGTCTCAAGATCTGTCAAAAATAACAACTCTATGTAACTTGACAATTATGCTCAAAATCTGTTTCGTAATACAGTCCTAAAAGACGATTTTAGAAAAAAAAAAGTAAGTTTGGAAATTGTCTCCTATTTAAAAACCGACTATACAAAAAGGGATTATATACTAGACTATATTTTAATAATTTGTGTTGCTTTTGCGGTTATTACATATTGGAATTAAACCATACTTATATCGGATTTAACTCAGCGTAAGGCTATCGTCAGTCTTATCAATCATACTACGAATATGGGATGTCAAAATTTTTCGAAGCGTTAGCAAATAAAATAAATACGTTATAGTGTTTCCAATGTAGATTGTAGACTGTATATGTATATATTTTTTAATTATGCATTATTATAGAAATAAAACGGTAGTCTCAGAGAAATTATGTAATTTAATAACACCGTAATTTTATTTGAATGCCCCAATAACTTAGGCATTTTACAGGGATGGGGTCGGAAAATACCTTGAAATCACTTCAGAGCCTTCTTAAATCAATTTATTCTAAAAGCCACTCACAATCAAGACGGAAATTTTCTTAGAAACAAGAGGCCGTTTTTTGCAATTATGAATTTCCCCTAAAACGGTAAATTAAGGCAGTGCTCATTAAAAATAATTTATCTAATGAAGGTATTCAAAGGACCGACTACAAAATTAAATTTAAAATATGGAATGGTGTTTTTGACGGATTTTGTTCTGCAGAATTTTTGATTGAAATTCGTATTTATAAACTATAATATTATGTACCTACTTAGATAGGTCGTTAAACAATTAAAAATAATATCCATTTCTCAAGAGTATTTTTAATAAAAAAAATATACTCTTCTCTTATAAACAAAACTTAGTAAATAAATAAACTTACGCTCATTGTTATCGCGACCCTTTTCTCATTTACACAAATACACGTCACAACACTAGCACATTAGCAAAACACTAAAAAACCGTAATCCGTACGCACCACATCCCTCACAACTTAGTAATGTCCGAAAATTTATTAAAAACCAACCAAAAACACACACATACACCTACTCAAACTAGATCACAGTAAACTAATCTTTAATAACTGTTTATTAACAATCAAAATCGTCAGTGCAACGCTATGAACATGATCTTTCGGAGACGAATCCTCGAATTTTGAGGTTATCTTACTGATCGGTAAATGTAGGGCACATTGCGAAGCCAACCGTTGCAATAAGAGTGAAAATCGCGTGGAGTTTTAACTGTGTTTGTAGTTAAACGGTATAGACGTGATTTGGTAGTGTGCTGTTCGTATAGAAGAGGTCAATGTGTAGGGGGTGAAATTACGCTTGTGTGAGTGCCGGTGGGGTATAAGAGAGGTGACAGTTGTGGAATTTATCTGAAGATATTGGTGTAGGTCATGAATATTTTAAAATGCAATTTGAAATGGAGCGAATATATTTAGGAATCCAATTTTTTTATATTTGTAAAATAAGTGGTTATTAAAACAAACCTAAAATAGGTAGTTTTAACCTTATATAAGTATAAATTATTTTTCGAAGGACCTCTTAATCGCTGAAGTAAAAGACTGGGTTACAATAAAAATAATAGGTAGGTAGGTAAGCGTAACTCACTCGTGGCGCCTTAAACACATTACACGTGTATCTACCTATCTCACGTAAGCGTGAACGGTAGACTAAATTTTAATGACTGATTCCTAAAGTCATATTTCCAATTGGATTGGTTAAATTTGCAATATCACTGCGATCTGAGTTTAGGACGTGATGACGTATGCTTATTCATTGAAATACCAATACGTGAACATCTGGAAAAATCTGGAGATACATCAGAAGGAAAGTCGACGAAAATGTCCTCTCGTGTACAATCGTCATACCGCGGCAGATCGATCCGAGTCTCGTTACTAGCAAGAGGGTGGCGGTTCACAAAAACATTCGCAACCCACACCTACCTCTCTTTCTACCACCCTTTGAGAAACAAGGACGGAAGCTTCGGAACTTGATTGAATTTAGAAACGTAATACTTCTATTGACACTTACTCCCTGGATCAATTAAACACGCACACATTAAAACGGATAAGTAATTGTATGTAGATGTAGAAGAGTTTTCCTGTAGCAGAGACAAGTGAAAAGCAATTGTAATTGTTAAAGGATAGAGTCTAAATTTGACTGTAGTTTAAATGTCAGTAATTTTTAAAGAATGAGCGGCAACAAGTTTTCTATGGGAGTGAAAGGGACAGGTAGAGCGATAAGGTTTTCCTGAGTGCGTATAAGTTTGTTTGTTTGTGAATGTGTGTAACAACGTGACCTATCTCTGCAGTTGTAGGTATAAGTTCGTTAATTACGGCTAGTCATACAGAAATAAAGCGATCAGCGGATTTGGGTACTTTGACAACTCGTGATAATTTCCTAGTCTCTTGAGGAAGCTTAATAGTTACGTAAACTTACGTAAGTTATGTTTGATTTGCCCTTTTGTACACCCCTAAAAATATTTAGAGAAATGTGATTATCAATTGCTGATGCCTTCGCGGTTATTACACACTAGCGTTAGTGTTAGACTCACACAGTCGTGCTACAAATATGGGTCCTGTAAAGTTTTCGAAATGTCAGAAAATAAAAAAAATACGCTAGTTAAATCTGTTATTGTTGCTTCATTTCAATATGACTTCTGTTAAACTATCTTAATGCTTTTTCATTATTTTAAACTTTTATTTTAACTTGCAATCTATGTAGGTACCTACATACTTATATAAGTAGGAAACGGTTGAAATCTTGTAACTCAATTTTAAAGCAGATATCTTTAACCGATTGAGCCAATATTTTGTAAACACGTTCAATTTTGATGACAATGAATGGTTAACTGTGTGACGTCATTCTAAAACCAAATTAAATAAAGTACAATGCGGTAAAAAACAAAATTTAAAATACCCAAATGGGGTATCAAATGAAGGATCACAAGCTTCATACGCAAAGCTTAATTTTTAAAAAGTTTTCTAATTTTGGAATGAAACATTTGAAAAAGAATTAAACAATTTTCTAATTTTATTATTATTTAATGTTATTTTAGTAACCTCAACCCTTTTGCGAACCTCCTCGTTTGTGATTCAATCAAGCAGGGAAACTCGAGCATAACCCTTTTGATTGCCCTTTGAGTAACTTTAAGCCTTTTAATTGGGATGATATTATACATACCTACTTACTTATACTTGCCGACCCGATACATCTGTCGCTACTCATCTACCGGTGTAAAATAATAATATATTTAAGTATAATACATTAAAATTCTACAACCTATTCTTAGTCAATACAAATATAGTACATACAAATTGGAATGAAAGAACTATAACGGATTTAGCTCGAGTAAGTACCTATTATATTTTAGTTGCAGACGTTTCGAAAACTTTACAGTTCCCATATTCGTAGCACGACTGAGCTGACGATAGTCTAACGCAAAAGTTTTATGTAGTACTTTAACGTTAGACTATTGTCAGCTCAGTCGTGCTACGAATTATACTAGATCCTCCATTTTGTTGTCCACATAGATACAAAATGGCGTCTTTGTTTTGCTAAAATGGGAACACTTTTGTCCTTGAAAACCTTTTACGTAGGCTGTCTGCGTAGCACTCGTAGCGCTCATTCGTCTACAACCGCTACGACGCCTACGCGGCACCCACGCGTCTACGCGGGGTAATAATAGGTTGCTTCTATTTTAAAACTAAGTAGGTATTTAATATAACTTGCTGTCCGCCCCGGCTTCCCATGGATCCCTTTTTTTATATCCTATGTCGCTCGAGAATGGTGTAGCTTCCCAACAGTGAAAGAATTTTTCAAATCGGTCCAGTCGTTTTGGAGCCTATTCAATCCAAACAAACAAACCTTTCCTCTTTATAATAATATTAGTATTAGTATGATATAAATGATAAAACCTTTTATTGACATCGATGGACGGACGAAATCCAAAATCAGTCGTTTCGGGGTATTTTTAGGTTTCCGTATCTCAAAAGGAAAAACGGAATCCTTATAGGAACACTTCTTTGTCTGTCTGTCTGTTTTTGATTTCGTCCACCTATGGAGCTTTTGGCTGTCCTTTTCTCTGGAGTAGAATTTGTTTAATATGTAGATCTAGTGTTATGTATTGTAATATACAACATACCTAATGGTAATATAAATAAACTTGGTCTTTGTAAATAAATAAATTATAGGTACTTAATTAAATGTCCAAGTTTTAGGTAGAACAGAATAGAACTAAGTATATATATCGTCGACCGTAGGTTCAATTACGGTAAGGGACAAAATGCCGAAAATGAGTTAAGTATACAGTTTTGTTCAGAATTTTGCGCTCTTTCGAATGGTGTATTCAAAAAAATTCTAGCTCAAAAAAAATGTTCCTTACCATAGTGATTTTTAGGGGTCACAAGTCAAATTATCCCTCGGCCAATAATGTATCTGATAATTTTTGAACAATAGCATCTTGGAATAGTGTAATTACCGCCGTGAACTCAAATTAAATAAGGTAAGGGTCTTCGCATTCTATTAATTACATGTACATTGTTTTTCATAAAGAGAAAATAAAAAATATCACCCATACCTTAAAAAAATTGCACAATTTTTAAAATAGTTGTCCCTTACCTTAATTTACATTAGCGTACCGAAGGAAATGTTACCGTTACACTAATTTTATCATAACAACTCGGGATGTGTCACCTTATGAATTCAATTTTAAATAACTATGACATAGAGTCTTAAATGGAGTAACAAAATATTTTAAGATGACACACTTTTCTAATAAAGGTGCGATATAATTATCTTCATTTTACATGTATTTTTAACTTCATAATACAAGATACAGGCATGTGCTTATATAAGATACGCTGCAAAATGCAAGATTAGAGGAAAAAAAATTGCATTGTAAGAAGAAGGAGTAATCTTTAGGATAATTCTTTCCAGTTTGCAGGTACTCTATGGATTATATTCATTTGAATTCATGCAAGTAATATTTATTAATACCATAAGTATTGTAATACATAAAAATGCGACCAGAATTATCAAAAACAACAGTAATACCTACTGCTTTCTTTACAGCATTAAGGTTTGAATCTAATTTGAATCATCTTAACTTTTTTTCTATTGTCTCAAAGATTTCAAGACACCTTCACAAGACAATTCATCATTATTGGAAACTGTAACTTTTCCGGTATTATCTTTTCTTAAGTCTTTCATCGAATCAATTCGTGATCATTAAATATAATATATGCCCAAAAACATTAAAATCGACATACCGCTTATTGTTGTTTCATTACAATCGTAATAAACAGCACTGAATATTCTTTGATTTTGAACAAAACGGTCGGTATTTGTGTGATGGCATCTAGTTTGTAAAGCAGTATTTGGATTAGACTGGTTCGATTAATTCAATAGCTTTATTTTAAGAGTTCTCCAGAGCCATAACTAGTAGATCTAACTGAGGAGTAAACCTCCAAGATTGTGATTGAAGCATCTTATACAAATAACCAATAACGGTCAAGTCTTGGACTGTTGTTATTAGGTACAGAATCTAGGTGCTTCTCAATATTGCAGCTAAAATCTACAAGGCAGTACCTATATAAAATCCTATCCTGTGTTTATTTTACGCACTTTCATAATAGTTTTATACGTAAAATTGTTATGATTTAGTCAGTTTTCCTTTCAGCAAAAAAATATTGGTATATTTTAATATTGCATAATAATATAAAAACACTCAGCATGCACTTTCTATACATTATCATGTCCCTTAAATATTTTTTAAACCTGTTTGCGATTTATAATTAGCCTTACGATAAAATTTTCCATTAATTTCTTTTGCAACAACTGTCTTACAGTATTTTATATTTAATTTTTATTTTTAACACGTCTTTTACACTATTTGTAATAAAATTTTTGATTTTAACTTAGTAGTCAATTTAATGTAAGGGGCGTGACTACGAAATATTTGCAATGTAACGGACGTAATTTTCGAAAAACACTAGTGTAAGGGACATCTATTTTCTAAAATAGCTGGAATATCGAAATAAACGTTACAATGACTGATAGAGCACTACAATATAAGGTTTTTTGTGAAATCAGGTCCAAAAAAGGTTCAATACAAAAAAAGTTACAAGCGATTGAGTCCGAAAAAAAACTTTGTCGGCCTCTCCTGAAAAACCGTATTTTGTCCCTTACCGTAATTGAACCTACGGTCGACGATATAGTATAATTAAGTACTTAAATTAAGTATATAATAAGTAGGTATATATATAGTAATAGTTCGACCAGTTTCGAAACGACATCAAATAAAATAAAATACGCAATATAAGTCCGTTATATACATAATTGTTTCTGAATATAAATAAGTTTTTCTGTTAATTTTATATCGTCGACCGTAGGTTCAATTACGGTAAGGGACAAAATGCCGAAAATGAGTTAAGTATACAGTTTTGTTCAGAATTTTGCGCTCTTTCGAATGGTGTATTCGAAAAAATTCTAGCTCAAAAAAAATGTTCCTTACCATAGTGATTTTTAGGGGTCACAAGTCAAATTATCCCTCGGCCAATAATGTATCTGATAATTTTTGAACAATAGCATCTTGGAATAGTGTAATTACCGCCGTGAACTCAAATTAAATAAGGTAAGGGTCTTCGCATTCTATTAATTACATGTACATTGTTTTTCATAAAGAGAAATAAAAAAATATCACCCATACCTTAAAAAAATTGCACAAGTTTTAAAATAGTTGTCCCTTACCTTAATTTACATTAGCGTACCGAAGAAGATGTTACCGTTACACTAATTTTATCATAACAACTCGGGATGTGTCACCACATGAATTCAAATTTAAATAACTATGACATAGAGTCTTAAATTGAGTACCTAACAAAATATTTCAAGATGACATACTTTTCTAATAAAGGTGCGATATAATTATTTTCATTTTACATGTATTTTTAACTTCATAATACACGATACAGGCATTTGCTTATATAAGATACGCTACAAAATGCAAGATTACAGTAAAAAAAATAGCATTGAAAGAAGAAGGAGTAATCTTTAGGATAATTCTTTCCAGTTTGCAGGTACTCTATGGATTATATTCATTCGAATTCATACAAGTAATATTTATTAATACCATAAGTATTGTAATACATAAAAAATACGACCAGAATTATCAAAAACAACAGTAATACCTACTGCTTTCTTTACAGCATTAAGGTTTGAATCTAATTTGAATCATCTTAATTTCTTTTCTATTGTCTCAAAGATTTCAAGACACCTTCACAAGACAATTCATCATTATTGGAAACTGTAACTTTTCCAGTATTATCTTTTCTTAAGTCTTTCATCGAATCAATTCGTGATTATTAATTATAATATATGCCCAAAAACATTAAAATCGACATACCGCTTGTTGTTGTTTCTTTACAATCGTAATAAACAGCACTGAATATTCTTTGATTTTGAAAAAAACGGTCTATTTGTGTGATGGCATCTAGTTTGCATTTTAAGAGTTCGCCAGAGCCATAACTAGTAGATCTAACTGAGTATAAACCTCCAAGATTGTGATTGAAGCATCTTCTACAAATAACCAATAACGGTCAAGTCTTGGACTGTTGTTATTAGGTACAGAATCTATGTGCTTCTCAATGTTGCAGCTAAAATCTACAAGGCAGTACCTATATAAAATCCTATCCTGTGTTTATTTTACGCACTTTCATAATAGCTTTATAAGTAAAATTGTTATGATTTAGTCAGTTTTTCTTTCAGCAAAGAAATATTGGTATAATATTTTAATATTGCATAATAATATAAAAACACTCAGCATGCACTTTCTATACATTTTCATGTCCCTTAAATATTTTTTAAACCTGTTTGCGATTTAAAATTAGCCTTACGATAAAATTTTCCATTAATTTCTTTTGCAACAACTGTCTTACAGTATTTTATCTTTAATTTTTATTTTTAACACGTCTTTTACACTATTTGTAATAAAAAAAAATATTTTAACTTAGTAGTCAATTTAATGTAAGGGGCGTGACTACGAAATACTTGCAATGTAAGGGACGTAATTTTCGAAAAACACTAGTGTAAGGGACATCTATTTTCTAAAATAGCTGGAATATTGAAATAAACGTTACAAGGACTGATAGAGCACTACAATATAAGGTTTTTTGTGAAATCAGATCCAAAAAAGGTTCAATAAAAAAAAAGTTACAAGCGATTGAGTCCGAAAAAAAACTTTGTCGGCCTCTCCTGAAAAACCGTATTTTGTCCCTTACCGTAATTGAACCTACGGTCGACGATATAGCCTTATAAACTCAAACTTGAAACCTACTTTTTTGTTGGTTGCCCGGAAAAATTGCAATATCATTAACTATAATCTTAGTCAACCTTGTTGTAATTTGGAGAGAATAAACACAACAAAAATTAAAAATTCTGTTATTAAGTATAGGTACAATTATTTTTAATTTTTCGTAATAAAGCCACTTCTACCGTCGAAAACAAGCAATACAATCGAATCGTATATTTACATGTAGGGCAGTACAGACCTACTGAACATTAATATCATTATACCAAATGAATCAAACTCCTTTTACTTATATTGAAAACGATAGTTAATAGCAAGAGATGAAATATCATTCCTATCATTCCATCTTTCCATAACAAGATGTCATTAGAGACCCACTCTCGATAGCAACCGCATTATCAATGTTATCTCACAAACACAATCCAAGTCACACGAAGCGACGCGCGCCGGTCACCTCTGAATCGATGGAAACAGTTTGTTGTTGTTGCATCTCACTCTAACACGCGCTGGAACTTGTATATTTATCTCACTCGCGCAAGTGACGACACGTCATCAACAGCCAATGGGAAGCGAGACGCGTGGACTAAAGAGTTGCAGAAATGTTCGATAGATGGCGCTAGTATGCTTGAAATGGCGTTTATTTTGATGGGGCTTCTGGTGTTCTGTTATTAGCTATGATATACAACTAATCAATTTCTGTGTTAGACTATCCTTAACTCGATTCTTTTACAAATATGAAAATTGTAAAAGAAACATCAGCGTAAAATTAATTAAGGTACGCAAGTGAAATCCGTTAAAGATGAGATGTCAAGTATGTAATAACATCATAAGTACCTATCTGAAATTACTAGAAGTATTATTTTTATTTCATAAGCAGTTACTTTTATGTACAAATTTATCTAGATAATTTATGTAAGGTCAAGGCTTCTAATTCCGGCATATTTTTGAGCTAGATCAACTTTGGTTAAAATTTTGAGACGTTTATTTTTAACTATTTACCCATTGCGCGCATGTACTAGACTCATAATTTACTTGGCAATCAAATAATAGTATGATATTCCCTGTATCTAGGTTGCTTAATTTATTATATATTTTTTTTAAATAATAGTCAGGTAGACGGAGTTTCCCGCCTGAGTGGGGCTATTCCGTCATGCAAGCAGTTTCCCTAGAACTACGCAGTTTTTTCAAGTCTTAGCTAGCGGAAAATGAAGACACGTCGATTTCAATCAAATATGTGTTATTAGACCTTAGATATAAGATTTACAATAGGAGTTATCCGCAAACACAATTTTTTGGGGCTATTCCGGCATGTTTTGCCAAATCAGATGAGCTCAACCTTTTAAAAATTTACTAATATATATATTTTTTATATATATTATTTCATAAAGTAATGATTTATGCATTTTGCAGTCCGGAGTATCTTCGTACTACGATCTATCGAATTACCTACTCATATATTTCGTCACAGCTAAGCTTATTATTGCCAGATTGACAAGTGTACCTATTTTAAAATGTAATACACTAAAAAAATGTTGACGATCTCTGGAATCGGGAAATACCGGCATATGACGACTTTGCCCCTTAAAAAATAGACGGAATTTCCCACTTGACTATTTTGAAGTTGTTAATTTTTCATGGTGAATTACTAAAAACTATCGGAGTTTTACGCATCACGAACAGGCAGACACGTTTATACATATCATAGACGTTGTAATAATCATACAAACAAGCCTAGAAGTCTAACTATTTCATGTTTATCTTCGATCAAACTGCATAGTACTATACTCGCACTTCGACTTCGAAACGCAACTGAACTTTGAAAGCAGATATTTTTCTTCCTTTATTGCACAGCGTCATGGGTGTTTTTTAGTTTGAATTAGAAAACTCTACTGCTTTACCAACTGAGCCGGCAGCGGCGAACTGTGCTTAGATTCGCCAAAAACGTGTACGTGACGGAATAGCCCCTTAGACGGAATTAGAAGCCTTGACCTTACTTAAAGTAGGAAATAGTAATTGCGTACTAATTAATGTTATACCTACAGGTTAATAACGGGGATAATGGATTATGATTCCTTAGTCTAATAATTGAAATGACTGTAGAGATACCTTAACAATAAATATTTCTGGATACAGTAAGTAATAATTTCATACAAATAGAATGCTATATCCTAAATGACTGACTAACGAATCCAACGTACAGCCTAAACTTCTGGTGGTTGAAACTGCGGATTGAGATAGGCATTCGATAAGAAAAGGTTTTCCGTAATTCTATTCCTAAGGGGTTAAAAAAGGGTAATGTCTGTATGGGGCTAAGTAATTCTATTTTTTTTTTCATTGAAGCGATTCTGCATAGGTAATCTATTTTCATCATAGCTCTAGCATTCAGCCATGCTACTGCTTCGAATTTACTGTAACCGAGTGTTGAATTATTTGCAGGCGAACTCGTTTCAGACTTAAACTATGCGGGAGCATCGATTTTAATCACCATTTTGTCAAATATTATTTCATGTTATCATTAGCTGCGTTATAAGTAGGTTGGTACGGGAAATGAGAATTAAGTATTCGAGTAGGCACCGAAGTGTGTACCTATAATCGAAAGATTTGTAGTCAGTAAATATCTATAGGTGGATCAAAATTGGATAGATAAATGTAAATAGACCAGTATTTCTGCAAGTGCTTCGGTAAACAGGAAAATTTGAGGATATTTTTGATATAATTATTGTAATGATAGGATGTATTTGTTTATTCCTGTAGAGTATTGTTGTTATCTTGTAGGTACTTATTTAAGATCTTTGTCCCTACTATCAAAGCTTTTACTGACTCCTTTTGCGGAGACCCTGGAGTAAACATCGCATCTATTTTATTACTGGTAAACCTAAGGCTTCTGCATGCCAGTAATACTTTCTGAAAAAAAAATATTTCTGCAATAAATCGTGAATAATTTCCTCCCGAATAAATATATGTCGTATGTGTCCGTAGAAGTTAATAAAAGAATCATTAACTCGAAACTAATAGATTTTCAACAGTAAATAAATAAGATTTAAGTAAGTATAAATAATGAGCTGGATCTTACGCGATAACACAATGTTTTAGAATTTCTGTACCAAGGGATGGTCCCGCGTTGCATCGCCCGCATCTAGCGAATTTCAAATACCTTCACCAACTTGATAGACCTTCCACATGATTTCATGTTTAGGTAGGTTTACATTTTGTTCCGCAAATAGGTACACCATAAAATTGTGGTTCGAGTGAAAGATAAAACGACTAAGTCTAGATTCATAAAATACTCGGAATATGTTTTAGATAGCTCTCGAAATTACTCTTATCCTGGAAATTACTCTCTTCCTTAAACTGATCCTAATTTATGACTTTTAAATAAATCACATAAATCACATCCTTAAGAAGTCCTAAGAAACATAATAGGTAAACATTTTTATAAATAATGTCATTAAGTCAACAAGTATTTCTTTAACATCATAAGGCGTCCAATTATTATTTGACAATCGTCCTTTGAACCCGAAGCTTACCTTTATAATGCCTTTAATTAAAGAAATGTTTGACAATAGCCGGATATACGGGCTGAATCCAGACGTTGCCTCGAGTAACAAAAAATCCCTCAAAGGGAATAAAAAACGCGGCGCTTTCGAACGACCGCCTACCGCAGCCAAAAATAGAGCACGATAAACCAATTCAAAATGTGAAGCGCATCCTAAAACCATAAATATAGAAATAAGAATCTTAACACAAGCAGCAGAAGATAAAAATTGCCTAAAATCATAATGCGGTTAAGTCGTTTTGGAAAGTCACACTCCATGCATCAGTGTTTGCATGTTGGCAGAAGGAATTATTCCCTGGACATTTTCGGTGAAGCAGAAGGTTTTAAATAACATTGCACGCGCGTTTTACTGCTGCGTGGATGCGGTGCTTAAAATAATTTACGGCGTTTTGACTGGTTTGAAATTTTTACGTTGATGATTTGATGATGGTATCGAGATTTTTTCTTGTTGTGTTTTAAAGCCGTTTAGGCTTATTGCATTGGGAGTCATTACTTTTATATAAATAAGTAGGTACACGATTTTGTAATGAGGCTTTCAATAAAAGTCACTTTTAGCTATTTAGGCATCCGTCGCAACAATTAGACAATTGCTTTGGTTTATGACATTCCGTATTATTTTTAAGATATAAGAACATTTTAAAACTTCCTATGCTTCATAGTTTTGTATGTTCTGTACAAAAATAAACCAGACCACCCTTTTGCTATCTATCAATAGCCATTCGGTTATGTACTGCAAAATAAATTTCAATAATTTATGTGACAAAATACACTAATCGCTATATCAATTGCGATCATACCTAATTATCCCTCTGAACTATCTATAATAATATACATTATATCAGCAATAGTTTCCGTAGATAATTATATATTGATGACCTTGCAATAGAACTTGGCATTTCGTCATTTGTTGCTATTGAGGACTACATAGGTAAATTTATAATGAAACATATCCTTAGAAACTATGATGATTTGTCACGTCGGCATTATGTCATATTGACTTGGACAAGATATACCATTTTGACGAGCAATAATGTGTTTAAACGTCAAAAATTGACAATATTTACTAGAAGATACAATGCTCTCAAAACGTCAATAAAATGTCGTTTTGTCAACGTCAATGTAATTCAACAATTTTAAAAAAAGTTCATCATAGCCTTGCTGAAGGGCTCACCATCCCCAATTTACCGTAAGCTCCTTTGCTTTACATGGCTGACCCTTGAAGCAATTACAACATGGCCCCTTGCTGCTTGCATCCAGCGGATTCCTACATCTTCCATCAGCTCGATGAACTTTATAAGATCTTTTTTTCTATTAATTTAACTTTGTTGGTTCTTCATACAATAATAATATTATGTACAAATAGGGTTACATTGAGTATACAATAGATTAAATTGAGCATTACAGCCCCTTAGAACAAAAATAATATTTTTGTTCTAAGGGGCAAAAAATAATCTTGCTAAGGACAGATATTAGCGTAATGACCACCAGCATCTGTACCTGAGTCTTTGATGTCTTGTGTAAGTTTATGTATTTTATCCTTTGTCTAGTACTCATGGTAGGTACAAGCTTTACTTAGTTTAGAACCTTTAGTTGCTGTAAATTATCAAAGGATATGTTATTATGTTTTTTACCTAGTGAATACTTCAAGACGCATAGCTAAGGTTAGACTTAATTGTCGTTCCTAACTTTTTTGTGTTTTTTTTTTATAAAAGGTTTAAGCTCAGCATTATTGTTGCGCCCGGGGGGTCACAACGTTTCCAGCTTAACTAATAGGATTGATTCGTGATAGTTATATTTGTGATATTCTTATGTTTTGCGAAACTTCTTTTATGATATGACCGCCCATAGTTAACACGCAAATAGAACCTTATAGAGGTACTTATAGGACGAAAACTTGCTTTCCTAGGCTATTGTCGTGTGGAACATTGTGCCGGTGGTCATTTTAGTGACTCATTTACTGCTTCCGCCTAAAGTTAGACTCACCTGGTGCTGCCATACATTCGTATTTTTGCAGAATCACGACTACGTGTCGTCGCTCAGCACCGCAACGCAACGTAGTGGATATTGGATGATATTTTACACAGTAAAAGTAATTACCGACATTGTGTACTGATGTTCCGAAATCATGGCGTCTTGTGATTGGCACTTAATCTATACTAATATTATAAAGGGGAAAGGTTGTTTGTTTGGATCGAATACTGAATAGGCTCCTAAACGACTGGATCGATTTCAAAAATTCTTTCACAGTTGGAAAGCTACACTATTCTCGAGTGACATAGGTAAGTAATAAAAAAAAGGATCCGTACGAAGCCGGGGCGGACAGCTAGTGGGAGATATTATAGCAGAAATCTTCGATCCTACATTTAATAGACACGTCTTGTTAGATGGTTGAAGGAGGGCAAGAGTAAGTACCATAACCAAGTATTCTCTTCAGGAAGTAAAATGGTTTTGAAAGTTTATCGGAACTTGTAATAAATTGTATAATTGGCTTGGATTAAGTAGATAAGGCAGACTACAAGAGGGACATGTTGATAATTACTGGTTTAAGTTTTGGGCTCAATGATACTTATTTTTAGTTGGATTCCGCTTTCGATTTTAGTTTATTTTCTAGGTAGGTACTTTTTTTAACTGTTCCCAGAGACCCCGCATACTTTTCCCAACATTCTGTTTATTTTAAAGTACCGAACCTTTTCTCAATTAAATTAGTTGCAATCAGCAACAAAAAAAGATGGAGTGTCCTCAAATCGCGCGATATAGCATTTTAAACAGTTCATTTATCATTAATTACACAGTTTTTGTCTCCTTGTAATTGCATAAGCTATCTGTCATAATATCAATCTCGTTCGCGTGACATGAGAAAAATCTTGTGCTATAAATTTACAATAATTATCACACGTCTTGAAACTCTTGAAGCATCGCGCAACGCTACTAGAGCGCGACGACAAGGTCACATCGCGTCGCATAGGACCGGAGAGCTGGCAACGCCGCACATAAACAACAGAGATAGACTAACGCAACCCCGTACCAGATGAAAAGAGACGACGATATTCCTATTGTGCATTCAGAAGAGAACGGATGTGGTGTGCAACTCGTGACCCGCGAGAAAGCGGGCGCCTGAGAAAGACGAATTAATTTTGAAAAGAGAATAAATTAGAAAGGAACTGGCTGATTTCAAATTGGGGACGATAAATGTATTCGTTTTTCAATTTGAAATTTTTGTATTTTTGAATTTATGAAATTCGTAGAAGGTCTAAGAGTAATTTGATAAAATAAGGGCAGGGTTTGTTTTCTTTTTACTATTTATTGTATTATAATGGCGTTTCCTCTAAATAACAACGACGAATGCTTATAAAATAATTTAGGAAGGTAAGTAAATAGAATTAATAAACATTTATTTCAAAGAAGTACAATATAAATGAGTTGAAATAGGTAATAATTTCGGTTGTCTTTAGGCTCAAGCTTAGAAAATAATAGGCCTTGTTACTTACATTCTAATAAAAATAAACTACTCACTACGATACACAGTTATTCTAAACTAGCTTCTGCCCGCGACTTCGTCCGCGTGGAACTTCTTTTTTGCAGTCGGTTAAAAAGTAGCCTATGTCCTTTCTGAAACTCCAGACTTTCTTTGTACCAAATTTCATTTAAATCGGTCCAGTAGTTTTAGCGTGAAAGCATAACAGACAGACAGACAGAGTTACTTTCGCATTTATAATATATAGAGCATAGAGCAAATAGAGCAATAGAGCAATAGAGCAAAAGTCCCAACCTAAACGACTAAAAATCACTATCTCAATTTAGTTATCTGCCTACTGCCTACCCCCTAAGAACGATGGCGTGATTATTTATAGCCTATGTCCATTTCTAGGTTATCATCTATTACCATACCAAATTTCATCAAAATCCGTTCAGCCGTTTAGGCGTGAAAGAGCAACAGACAGACAGACAGACAGAGTTACTAACGCATTTATAATATTAGTAGGGATTATAATGATACGAAAAAGTACAGGGAATTTAAAGCAATGCACGAATTTTAATACCCGTGATCACTGAATCAATTGCCCGTGTACCAAATTAAAATCATTACACCTAGTCATTTCAAACCCACACCTAATACTAAGACATAATAAAATACAAGGATACTCCTTACCTGTAATATATTTACAATTTAAAAATTACATTACAGAATATGTACGGAAGAGAGTTACATCAACGCCCGTAAATGTTGTACCAGGCGTCCAGAAGCCGACGCAAGCATTTAGGCCTAAAACCGCGCGCGGTGCCCGAATTTTAGCAATCTTTTTCCTATAAAAAACACTATTAAAACTCATTATTATGCACTATGTTATATTTAAAACTATTTCATAATTGTATTTTTGTAATATTAATGTGTTGAAAGATTTTTTTCTGTAGAAATTTGGGTAATAATCACGGTTTTTTGTTTCATGTGAGTTGTTAAGCGAAATTTTGTTTGTTGAAATGTTTCCGACGTTTGAGAGTAGGATTTTGTGTTTCATGATTTACTTAAAAATTTATTTTAATAGGTAAGTGAATCTCTATCGACCAACTTTATTTTACTTGGATGTTTTTAAAAGAACCTACTATAATAAGAATTACATTACGCACCGAGGCCAGTAAAATAAAAAATGTCTCAGATCACATGTAATTGTCGTCCGAGGCGAAGCCGAGGTTGACAAAAATGTGATCTGAGGCTTTTTTATTTACTGGCCGAGGTCAGTATACTATTTTTCTGTTCGACGAAGCCAGAAAGCGGAAATTTCATTAAGCGAAGCGGCCACAAAGTTGACGCTTTCTGGCCGGAGGACGGAAAAATTCTTTTCCGCTTTGACAGTTGTTCAGATTTAAGTAAGTTCCTACTTATTACTTACAACAACATAAAAATGACGATTGTAACAATTTCTGATGCCTTCGCGGTTATTACACATTGGAATGAAACAACTATTAACGGATTTAACTCGCGTATTTTTATTTTATTTTATTAGCTGACGTTTCGGATTCTTTACAGTTTCCATAATCGTAGCACGACTGAGCTTTAGCGTTCTTTAGCGTTAGACTATTGTCAGCAAATCCGTCAATAGTTGTTTCATTCCAATGACTATTGTCTTTTGATAAATCTAAAATACTGTTTTAACTCAGCTCAAAAATACTTTTCTCTGGTTGATCCCGTTGTAGTGAATAGGACATATAGCCAAAAAACTAATCAAAACTCTATAGTAGGGAAGTATAAATCCCTACTAATATTATAAATGCGAAAGTAACTCTGTCTGTTACGCTTTCACGCGTAAACTACTGGACCGATTTAAATGAAATTTGGTACAAAGAAAGTCTGGAGCCTGAGAAAGAACATAGGCTACTTTTTAACCTACTGCAAAAAAGGAGGAGTTCCACGCGGACGAAGTCGCGGGCAGAAGCTAGTCCTTAATAAGAAAACGACCATCCTGCTCTTATCTAATGAATTTTGAACTAGGAAGGTAGGAAGGCAAAGGCCCTAGCACATACTTTGTCTTCGCCGTCATCTGGTATTCTGAACAGAGACTTTAGCGGACGATGATTTAAAACAAGGGGAAAACATCTGTCACTTTTTTATACCTAGGTGGTATCAAAGTATCAACACCGCTTAAAATACTGACTACTTAAGAATACTAAAGTAGAGAGCAGAGTTCTCACCAGACTAGGGCTGCCATCCGTCCGGGTTTCCTCGGATTTGTCCTAGTTTGGAGGCCATCCGGGGGCCGTCCAGGGGGAGGGGGGTCAAAGAGTGTCCGGGGAAAACCCGGACACTTTTCAGGTGAGGAAACACCTCATTGTATTTTACCGGCCTTAATGTGTACCTACAAGTAGGTAAGAACCGTATAAATAATACAAAACGCAACCATGGCACTAGCTTCATTTAGTGTAAAACGCTTGACCGCCGTCGTCTCCGTCTCCGCCCCCTCGCCCAAGTTTTTTTTTCATAATATTATTTTCAGACTTGTCCGGGGAAAAAATGGGACTTACGTCAAACGTCCGGCTTTTTTAAAGTCTTTGTCAGGGTCTGGCAAATTTAGAGATCCTAATCGTGTACCAACATCAAATATTAAAATCCGCCTTTGAACACCTAAAAGCCTTAATTTATTAATTTTAGCCAAGCTCAGTTTCGAAAACTAAACCGACTATCAATGCAATTTAACGAATCTACTCCTTACGTATCTATACAAAAAGCTCAATTCTTACTAAACCAATAGACCTCAGCATTTGTATAAAAAGGTTCACATAAACAAAGCAATCTACACGTAATCATAACCAATAATTACCATAATTATTACGAAGGTTTGCGTACTCGCGCAGGCGCAGGCCCCGCCTGAGGGGTGTTGCCGCGCCGCCCCGCCCCGCCCCGCCCTTGGCCCTTAGACACCGTGCCCTTCGAATTTGAAACTACGTCACATGGTATTAAGGTTTATAAAAGTAGAAGGGGGTTTTTGAAGGCGTTCCTTATCGATTTGAGATTGAAATTGTTGGATTTTTTAATATGTGGATTGATTGGGGTTTTTGGTGTTCATTTAGGTAGTATAGTATAATATTATTACTAGTACCTACTTACTGACCTGGTAGGTACATAAGTAGATAGAGATACCTATATTATACTTACTTAGATTAGTTTTTGAAAATTACTGAACGCTTCTTTCTTATATGTATGAAACTTACCTAAGTTAAGGATTCTTTTTAGTGGTTAGGTAGGTAGGCATTGCTATTTACCTAAGTACAGGTGCTGTTTATTCTAGGTAAGTACCTACTTATAAGGTCATTATTTTGATATTATTTTTAAAACATAGGTAAGTTCTTATAAACCAACATTTTTAAATTTCTATTTAGTGCTCTTTTTAGTGAATTGATAAAGTGCACCAATTCTCTAAAAAGATAGATTCCTACTTACCTTCTCTAAATTACAGACTAATTTTGAGTTCAACAACGTGGGTTAGTGAAGGGATAGGGGCGGGGCTGCGAAGTGGGCGTGGACGCCAAAGGCGGTCTATTTTCAAAAAACTGGAGTGTCTGAATAAGGCGGCAAGATCGTTATAACTAGTATTTTTATTTCAAATTAGGAATGCCTTAAATGCAAACTTGATCGGGTCGAAAGATTGTTTTCTTTTTCTTATTTTGAACGTTTAACTAGTAGGAACCTAAGTAGGTAAGTATAAAAATAATTTGATGTGTAAAACTACATAAACGATATTAAATTCTAGCTACTTAATTACCTAATCAGAAGTTACTACTTAAACTGAGATCCTTTTCGTGAAAGTACGAACCAGTTAGTAGGGTATAAACCCTCCTTTGTTTTGAAATCGTTTAGGTACAAATTGGCATTAATTTAACTACTTATTAGGTAAAATGGGATCCTATTACTGAGACAGTCTGTCAAAAGGCCGTAGGTATCTCATGAACCCCGATAGTAAGTTAGCCTGTTGAAATTTTCTCAAATTAAGCAGGTAGGTATGTATCAAAAGGTAGGTAAGTACCAACTATAAAACAGAATAAAATTAATATTTAAGGGGCCACCATAGAACAAACATGATTTTATGCCGCATTTGTAAATAATTACCTATACGGAACCCTTCGTGCGCAAGTCCGAATTGCGCCTGCCCGGTTTTCTAATCTAACATAAATCTATAAGAGAGTAGGTAAATATACCTATCACATTTGCTTAATATAAAGAAATTGGCGAAGTAAAATATACAATAGTTACCTAATTCCCACATAGTTATATTTTCTTATAGAACTAAAAAAAAGCGTTAACTAACGAACTATCATTTTAAACGCATCCGGCCATTGAAGCGAGAAGTTAGTAGCCATTTAGAAACGTGACTAGCGAATATTATAATTCGGTTTGAACTATTGGAATAATTTACGGTATTCCATAACGGTTAATTTCTATATTACGGACGTCAATAATATATTTATACCTACTTGTATTACCTACTTAGTACTTAGGTACTAATGTTAAGTACCTAGGTAAGTTCCTATTCTACTTATAGGTAGGCATTTCATTAGAAACCTTGTAGGTAAGTACCACCTCACTGGATGTAGGTATACTTTCTAGGTTCCTAATTAAGTGCCTATAGAATGTATCTACTCCTAAGCCTATTTCAATATTAGATATTAGATACCTACATTCATACCTATAGCGACGTAGGTACCTATTTCATTTATTAGACAATCACAGGAAGACACGATGAATAACACGACGTAGTATATTATTATTTAGTTTATTAATATAATATGTATTATAAATTGAACATAAAAGAATGAGGGCCACCGCGTGTTAGAAATCCGCTAGATGCGCTAGTGTAGAATGAGGTCTAGCTGTCATGTTCCACCAATCACAGGCCAGTAGCTTGCCTTTCATTGCGCATCTAGCGGTTTTCTGACACGCGGTGGCCCTCATTACAGGCGGATATATTACAAGTCTCCAAAAAGAATGACAGCCGCTTCAGGTCAGTTTACAAAGTATACTCAATATGAACGTTTACGAAGACAGCTAATACATTATTCTGGTACCTAGAATTCAACTACCTATCCCACAGAATCGGAATAAATAGTAGCTCATGTCATTAAACTTCATAACATTCAAATGGTTCCGTTTTAAGCGTAAAAATGTATCAGAAAACATACCTAATTGACACGAACAAATTCACATTCATTAATAGGTAGTAGGCAGTAGCGTGCAGTGAGGGTCGCGCATGTAGGTCTAATACGTCAGGGAAAGCACTCTATACATTTATACCATTGTGCCTATATGGAATGAACGCCCTTGATAGTAGGGATATTGCTCCCAATGTTAGAAATCTCGAAACCTAAATAAACAGAAAGGCCAATGTTAGCTTTTAATTTTCGATGAAAAATAGTCTCCCCAGATTCCAAGACAAAAAAAGTTTCTCGTACTTTCCCATCATTGAACAGGATGTAATACATAATTCCATTTTTCCAAACGTCAGTATCATTAGTAGAGGGGCGTGGGCGTTCCCGTTCTATGCGTGTGACGTCATCACTTTTTGTCCAATGCTAACCACCATCTTGATTCTATGATGCCCTGGTACATGGAGGTGACGGTAACGGAGTAGAAAGTAAAAAAAAAAGAAATCTTGTTTTTAAAACAGTGCTTTTTTGTGTTGTATTTTTACATCGGTGTTGGACGTTGGTTGTCTAGTGAATAGTGCGGAGTGAGCGTGTTGCTATTTTATGGCAGAAATAGGAACTTCTTTACTATAGAATATGATTTATTTATAAATAAGTACTTGGTTAGTTAGTGGAAACGGTACCTAACCTAATTTTGGCATTTATTCTATTTGTGTGATCTAGTTGCCTATGGCTATTTTTGATATCGTCTCTTGTCGAAAATCTTTATAAAAATTACAATTACGTACGTTACTCATGTATAATCAACTAGCTTCTGCCCGCGACTTCGTCCGCGTGGAACTCCTCCTTTTTTGCAGTCGGTTAAAAAGTGGCCTATGTCCTTTCTCAGGCTCCAGACTTTCTCTGTACTTACCAAATTTTATTTAAATCGGTCCAGTAGTTTTAGCATGAAAGTGTAACAGACAGACAGACAGAGTTACTTTCGCATTTATAATATTAGTATAGAAGTATAGATTTAAAAAAAAGGAAGTTAATTTATTACTTTTCCCTTTTTTGTGATATTAAAATAGATAATAAGAAATGATTTTCTAAGACTTCTCCAAGTGTACCTAACTAACTAATACTAGAAGGTTTCCGAAGAACAATAAACCAAGTAGGTACCTAAACAAAGATAACCAAAACACAAATTTGCCTTTAGGTCCTCTCGATCTGAGTTTAAGCATCCAGAATTTTAGCGGCATTAGCGATTAGTAGTAGAAATATTGGTCCCAAAATGCATACCTTAGGTGTAAGTCTTAAATCAACAAAACGAAGTCTAAGATAATATAATAGTCTAAGATAATAATATAACGACATAAATATTTTGTAGTTCGGCTACCATTGCCATAACCCTATTGTCTTCTTACATTTTCTAAAAATTTCGATGAAGCATCGACATTTATTTATAAACAGAATGAACTAAAGAGGTCTTGCTTCAGGGATCGAGTTTCTTTGTTGTAAAGTAGGTAGTCGGTGAATGGGAAGAAGAACGGTAAATGAGAAATCGCTGTCTGGATCTACTTGTTGTGTCTTGCAGCTGTCTTACTTAGAGATAAATAAATAACCACCGAAAGCCAAGTCCAACTTAATCTTTTATTATAGAGGAATGAGCAAACCCTTTAGCTTTAGGAACTTCCAACCCCAAATTCAAAATTAAACTCAATTTGCCAAGTAACTCAAAACTCCGAATAGACCCCTCTCAACAACCATCTCTGCAGAATCAGAATGTGTAAAGATTCAGTAGGTTTAACTGGTTAGTACTATCAGTCAAAATTAGCCAATTAGCTGACTGGAGCTGGATGAGTAAAGGAAGATGATGTTCAGGATGCGCAAGAGGCTTTTCTCTTGAGAGGAGTCCCGTAAAATGATAGTGCCAAAGTTGTAGGTACTATCATTTCGCGAGATTCCTTATTTACCCTGTATAAAATGTATCTTTTGTCCTACTTTAAGGTACCTACCTATACCTAATCTAGCTCTGTAACAAAGTTTTTCGAGATTGGTTAAGCAGTTTGACGTAAAATCGAACAAACCGATGAATAAGTAGATTTAAAATTTATATTTTTGGATGAACCCGAAGAGTGTATCATTTGCACGAAAACAGATAAGAAGAATAATGAAGGACACATAAACGTTAAATACGGAAAATGAAAAGAAGACGTTAAAAAATTGTCCGATAACTACAATTTTATAAGAAGCTGTCAACATTAGCATTATTAATTAACAATAACGGGATATTTAAAAAAATCCAACTTAATTAACAGCATAGATAGGCGTTTAATTGCGTACAACCGGTACTGCTTATTTGGCGTACAGCACGCATGTGCAATCAATCAACTCGGTAATGTAAAAACACTCCAAGTCACGTAGGCAGGTATTAACGAACATGAATTTATTAAACTCAAGGTGACCGGATCGATGCGTGCGCGCCTGCGTACTTCGCCCGTTCCCACGTGCTCCTCAACAGATGGCGGTGCCCGTCTCACGCATGCGCCACTTTATTGAACCGCACACAAGAATACCTACGCACACACCAGCACCGACATAAATCATATGTTTGCCCGATCCTAACCATACGGCTTCAAATTACCTCCGCGGAACGTAATGACGCAAGTCAGTTTCTCATTGGATTTTACACTCTATTGCTGAGTGGTTGAGGTGGTTTTTGAATGAAGAGTGGGGCCTAATGGTTAAGCGCCGACCGTCAATTAACAGTCGCTTTATCCGGTCGCGGTGCAGGTCAAGCCTCTTGCTAAGGGCATATCTGAGTCGCCATACCTAATCTTAGACTTCGTTTTGTTGATTTAAGACTTACACCTGAGTAGGTATGCATGTATTGCCCAGCCTATGCCTTAATCAATCAAACAGAGTGACTATGAAGTTAAATTCATTTGATAACGTTGAATCAATTAAAAATGTGTTAAGATATTAATAAGACCACATAACGAAAAATTCTATGAGCCTATCGGTAAACTTTGAACACACATGTGTTCACCAATTTCACTACAACTAATCCCACAGACGTGACGATGATCAATAGACCTTGCTCCATTGTTCTTACAAAATCATTGTTTATAATAATATATATACCTAGTTATAGAAGAATTGAAGAAAGTAAAAAAGATGAGTTCATTAGATTAAAGCGGAAATACCAGATGCCTGTAAAATACTTAAAAGGGTCACAAAGTTAACCAAAAAAGTGGAACGAATGTGACATTTCTTCACACACTCCCTTTGCTACCGTTTTTACGACGAGGACTCGGCGCGTGCGGTGAAATGCGTAAAAAATATATGGATGATCATAAAATAGGAGACAAATGAGGCACAGGCTGGGCAATAAACGTATTAATTTTGGCTGTAAATCGTACTGCGGTCTGATTGAGGAAGTCAATGTTATAAGTACTTATAAGGGAAAATATCCTATATTTACTTTATTGTACGTGTAATTTGTCTGAGTCTTTTTCTTAACCGATCATATTGCAAAAGAGTAGGTAGGTACATATTCACTTTTAGATCAATATGTAGCTTCCTATAGTCCAACCTCATGTTGACCAACCTCAAAAAATGCCGAATTAGAATATTCTAGGCAAACAAACACAAAAAACAATATTCTGCTTAGACTTAAGATTTTACTAAAACTACCGAAATTTACCAAAAATTATATCATAAAGCAGCACTCAACACTTAAATCAAATAAAATAATAAAAAGTTAAGTGCACTTCATAAAGCTGTTTGAAAGCTATGACGCAACCGAATTCCAGCCAATAAATTCTCAAGTCATAAAAGACAAATAGCAAACCAACAACTTCGTTCCACAAACGGCTGCAATAACATTCATTCATACAGTCACTAGCGCAACTCCATTCTTTATTGCTTGCAAAGTTCCAGTCTGCAAAGTTTCAGCATTGCCACCCGGAACTCAGGATATTTATGATACTTTGCCACGCGTAACTTTGTTCGCAGTTAGTACTTGGCAAAGTTGCAAAGAGCTCGCCTGCAGCTTGTTCGAGTGCTGCAAAGTTATGCCGATGTAGACGTCGCTGTTCAGAATTAACAAGGTGGCTTTGTCAAACTTTTCCATGGAGTTTGGTGCTTGAAAGTGAACGCTTCAACATTGACCCTTAAATCCTACTAAAAGACAACAGACTTGTTGGTTTGTGCTATTTCCAACAAACGACGGATCAACGTGACGTGACTGCATAACATAATGCTTTAATTAGATAGAAAATTTATATTTTAAAGTCCTGCAGCCACAAATAATCAGATAGAAAATTTCATATCTGCTGATGCCTGGCTACTGGGTATTCCGAGACTCCAAAGGTAATACAGGTATCATACCTACTGTAACACATGCCCTCTTAACCTGTAACATTTTCGTTTGCATTATCATGTCTTATATTAATGATCTTGGTTTTGAATCCTTTGCACTTCAGTCAATCGTCGTTTTGGCCAGTCTGAAATCTAGCAAGTTTGTATCACTTCATCAATTTTTATTTAAATTTTAATAAAGAGTTTCTCTGCTAAGCACCGAAGTTACAAATTCCTTTAATTCATGTTTATTCATATTTGTCGCCAATGATTCGTTTTTTGTGTGTTTCCTCCTTAAGAATAATAAACGATTATAAAAGAATACACAATTCACAATTTAAAACAGGAAAAACAATAGATGTTTCTTTAAAATACACGGGTTATCGAGATCAAGTGTAAAATTAACGCTCCACCGACAGAGAAACGCAATAAAACGGGTAATCAAGAGAGTGGGCCCGCAAACGGCTTCTATTTACGGTGCGCATATCTCTCTGCCTACGCCACCAGATAATGGTAGGGCTGAGCAAATACTTGAATTATTTTGGAATGAAACAACTGTTAACGGATTTAACTCGCGTATTTTTATTTTATTTTATTAGCTGACGTTTCGGATTCTTTACAGTTTCTATAATCGTAGCACGACTGAGCTGACAATGGTCTAACGCTAAAGTAAAGTAAAATTATTTGATTAAAATATGAAAAGATATACGTAGTTACTCAAAACCTACCTATAGATTTGTGATTGGTTGTACGAATCCTTGTAGAAAAGTAATTCACTTTTCTCATAGGAAAAGTGGTCTACATCTAAAAGAATTACATAGGTTTACCTTTATTTGTATTATATTTCCATTCACTCCTCACGCTAGACTGTTCTGAAACATAATACCATATTTTTATATTTATTTATTCTAGCTTTCTATTCGGTGATATAATTTAATACATCGGAATTTGACAATCGAGAACCCTGTTCAATATCAAGTCTTTCTTTGATTGCTCTGTATTTCTATAGTGCTTATTTTAAACAGTTTACAGTATAATATAATATATTATTAGTTTCACTTAATTTTGAACCATTTGTCTCATCATTGAATTATCCAAAAGTTTGGCGATGGGAGAATATTGCCCGGAAACACTCTTTCTAATTTACGATAAGCGCAATCATAAACCCCATCGCGAATAAAGTCTAGAAAGTAATTAATAATAAACACGTAACATTGCCAACCCTGTTTCATGGGATAAATGGGATAGATCCGTAATTAAAGTTCTAAATTGCTCAGACGAGTCTAATAAAGGATAGAGGACACTGCGAAACAGGGCTGCAAAAACAGGACTTCCTTTCAAATACCTGTTGCGTATTTTTTATTCGTTTGGAGTTTCTTAATACCTAGACGTTTTATTTTTTCTTATTTTATTTTATAAATAGATTTAACTAATTAAAGGATTAATGTTTTGTTGAACAGCTATTAAAGAGTTTTTTTTTCAGGACTTGATTTGTTTTTTTTTATTACTACTTAACTAAAAGATAATAATGCGCTTTATATTTAACTACACTTCAAAGTATCCTGCGGTATCCTTATTTCTCAGGGTCAATATTAGATAAACTAATTAATGCCCTAATTGAAACCGGGACAAAACTATGTTCTTGTTGAGATCTAGCTGTAATGAAAAAGGTTGTAACATACCTATATCTTTTTCCATTATTACAGTATGACACTTGTACCCCTCTTTTCTAGGACCGTATGATACTTAAACCCTTTTTCCATAGGATAAAGGAATAATTTTAATTAGGTAACTTTACAAATCCCTACAACACAATATTATAACACAATCAAATCAAAAACTAAACTAAGTGTCTGTACAAAAACAATCTGTCTGTTACGCAATAGCCAATAAAAGCTAAAACTACTGGACCGATTTAAATGCAAGGAGTTTGGTACAATGAAAGTCTGGAGCCCTCTTTACTAGGACCGTATGATACTTAAACCCTTTTTCCATAGGATGCCAGAATTTTAATAGCAAACTACAAATTTTACAATATTCAGAGCAATTTTATCGTACAACCGAGAGGGGATCGTGGGTGGGCGGCGGTACTCTCCGGGAGGCGTTGATTTACGGTCTATTTATAATAAGCGGATCTGTTTATAATAAATCAATTTATTAATAGTTCGCCGAATTAGTATCATTAGTTGGATAATTAATTGATGCGGAGCTGTGAGCTGGTGATTTGTTAACACTTTGTGAATGGCTTCAAGTGAAATTGACGTTTAGCTTTGACTATTGACGTGTAGGTACGGGTAAGGTGTTTGTCGCACGAGAAAGCATTTAATTTTGTCATTGTAACCTACTTCTGTAATAAGTAATAGAGCGTCAGGAATTTATTTTTTTCTTGCAATTTTATAGGTATTAAGTAAAGTTTCTCTAATGTCACTAATATCCCTACTAATATTATAAATGCGAAAGTACATAATTCTGTCTGTCTGTTTGTTTGTTACGCTTTCACGCTAAAACTACTGGACCGATTTAAATTAATTTTTGTACAAAGAAAGTCTGGAGCCTGAGAAAGAACATAGGGTACTTTTTAACCGACTGCAAAAAAGGAGGAGTTCCACGCAGACGAAGTCGCGGGCAGAAGCTAGTTACCTATAAACGCGAAAGTTTGTATAGATAGATGTACTTATGATTTTTTCATACGTTTTCGAGCAATAAAGACTATGGAATGGATTTTAATGAAACTACATACGTTTAGAGTTCGTTTAAGTTATTTAGATAACTATTACAATAAAAATAAAAGAATCGTATCTATTTATTTATTTAACCATTGACCTTACAAAAGGCATATTTAAATAATACAACTAGTTAAAATACGAGAAAGAGAAAACTAACACTTACCTAACAGAAATTAGAATTAAATTTTATTAAAAACAAAAGCCAATCGCGCTACTTATTCATCCTCAGAAAATTAAGTAGGTATGTGTAAGAAGGTATATTATTGTGTGTCTTTTCTGAATGTCTAATCCGCATTATTTATCTTCCTTCTTCTTACTGGCAAACTTTGTTCAAAACCCATTGATCCAAAGTCTAAGTCGACTTTGAGTTTGGAACCAAAGCAAATATCGAAAACTCAACATCTGCCCGTTTCTCAGGAACGTGCCAAGTCCCCTAATCTCTTATGAGGAAGAGGGCCCCGTGTGTGAAAAGGACGGACATATGAATCTCAATGAGTTAGAGGGGGAGAAAAAACGGGAACGTTACACGAACGTTCCGGTTGACGGGTTGCGGACAAAATGAATGGCGGCCAGGAGCCGATTAAAACTCGCCGTAACATGGGAATGAATGAAAATAATAAAAAAACTGTAATTGCGTAACATGAGGCGAGCGGGGACTTGAAAGAAACAATTGCCGACGCTAGTGTTGAGGTTCTTACGAGGATCAATTTACAAAAAGGAATAGTAATGGAATGAAACAATTATAAAGGATTTAACTCGTATTTTATATTATACCTGATGTAGACTAGACTAGCGTTAGACTATCGACTAAAGATTATCTTCTAGCTTCAAACAAAAAGCATAATTCTGTAGGTACAGAAAACTTCTCCTTTCCCAAATAAAGTATTTTTTCGAGTAAATTCTGTTTAGATCTAGAACAGAAAAGCTTCCTCATCCATGAAAATCCTTACCATTAGGCTAGGCTAGCCCCAAAAATCCGTGCTATTATACCTACTTCTGTCAGTTCCCGTCTGATCCCTGACCTGACTAAAATTAAACAATACAAATACGAGTTTGACATTGCATTCAATTTATTCTGTTTCGTATTGACCGCACCCCTATATGTAATTATTGTTCAATACACGACCAATTTATTGACAAAAGGGCAATTAACACCGCTGATAATCTCGAAACGATTTCCATTGCAATATGTACTTAAGTAGGGTACCTATCTAAGTGTGAAGTTGTTAAAACAGAGCTGGTTCTCACAGTAATTGTTGCTTAACTGTTGTTGTAGGTACCCTCCTGACTTGAGAAATGGTTTTTAATTTAGGACAAATGATAAATTTTAAGCATCGACAATTAGAAAGAAACAATGATTTCGTAATTACGCAGCACGACTGAGCTGGCGATAGTCTAACGCTAAACCACTTCTTCTTCTTCTTTGTTCTTTACCCTCGCAAATTTTATTTTATTTGCTAAAGTTTCGAACACCCGTTCCTATACTTATTCATAGTACAACTAAGCTAAAGATAGTCTAACGCTAAACTTCTTCTTCATTTTCGTTCTTTATCGATTGCGAGCAATTACATACAAACAACACTAGTAGGTAGGTATACCTAAGTTAAGAAAAAAACTAAGCAACTATTACATACATAGGTACTAAATAACATGTTATTATAAATTAACCGCAACTGGAACTGTACCTGTCAAGTATCAAATTCTGCAGATTTTTAATACCCAATTCTCTAAATCACCAGTCAACTCCAACTGCCGTAGAAACTGCAATCAGAATTCAATTTATCAACGTCGCTCGTGGTGAAAAAGTTCTATTCCCAAGTTTCCTTTTTACGGCTTACCTTCCTTAATCTGAGTGGGACAATTAGGGGTCCGAATCGACCCCACCTGATCCTTGTGATAAATCTGAGAACTTCTTTATTTGACACTTTGAACTGGCCAATTTTGCCGGGTTACCTGATTTCAATCGATCAAATAAAATAAACAAGGGTTGTAAATAGTATAGTAGGAATGAAACTACAATGTATCTAGCAGATATAAATCATCATTGTATGTTTTTGTTTGTCCTAGCCGATTGAGACTCCTCCAATGTGTAGGTAATGATCGCGAAAGCATCAGAAAAAGGCAGTACTTAGGTAAGTAAATTTATAGATGACTAGCTTCTGCCCGCGACTTCGTCCGCGTGGAAGTCCTCCTTTTTTGCAGTCGGTTAAAAAGTAGCCTATGTCCTTTCTCAGGCTCCAGACTTTTTTTGTACCAAATTTCATTTAAATCGGTCCAGTAGTTTTAGCGTGAAAGCGTAACAGACAGACAGACAGAGTTACTTTCGCATTTATAATATTAGTAGGGAAGTAGGAATAAATATACAGGGTGATAAAAAATAATCTCCTGCCAGTCCATAGTTTTTAATATTGAACTACCTAATGAGCTACCTACCAATAATCACATTTTAATGCAAAGACATGCTGTGCTCGTATTTTATTATTATTATAATTTCATAATGAATCAAGTTTAACAAGTTCATCATGATGATGGATATTGATTGTATGGGTGTGGGTACAATGACGACAAACTTTTAAATTAGTTATGTTCTGTATATTATTGACTCAGCACCAGGGCCGGCGCTGAGTCAACAATAAACAGAACAGAGTGGGAAAAATTTCGCTGTAGGCGCCAGATAGCAAGGAGCGACAAAAAAAGCACAAAATTTTACCCGAACTTGAAAGACGAGGGCCGGCGCTATGTTGACTAACAAACAAACTGTTGCAGATACCTACCTATTTTAATTCTCAAAAATATGTCAGAACGTTAATGGTAAATTTTTTCGTGAACGTTTTCTAAATCCCCGTAAGATTTTAATTTTCTTCAATAGAAACCTTGTCTTGATAATAACAACACACAAAATAAAAGAATCTATTTTGGTGTGGTTCGTTGGAAGTTATGCATGTACATTCTGTGATTGATTTTTATTCATAATCTAACGATAGATTATAAGATTGGTTAATCTTTTAGCTTCTGCCACATCTAAATGTTTAGATAGGCAAGGGAATAGGATTTTGATGAGAGGAGGCAGGCTTTGACAAACTAAGAATATATCTAAGGTAATGATAGACACTCGCAAAGGAATCAAAACCTACAGGTGACTTCTAGTGGTGGGCAGCAGCCCCCCCTACCCGTACCTCACTACGCCCTTGTAGAAAATCACCTACTAGAAGTCGAGACCTTTGATTATAAAGATCAAACAAACACAGGAAGCACTCAAACAAAGAAAAGATAATGGCGATATATTGATCACCCTAAAATCAAACACAACCGTACAAAATATTAGTCCACGAAATGACAATGTTAACGCCGTACCTGAACCATTTTATTTTTTCGTTCGTTATGACTTTTATTATGAAGGCAGTTAAGTTTAGTTTCATTTGATTTAAGCGTAGTTAAAGCAATATAGTTATGTGAAGGGTAAAGCCACCCCTGTCGAATATTGTTTACTTATTAAAAGCTATTGGGGTAGGTCGTATCTGTCGTTAATTGCCTATTTGTGAAGAATATGAAATTAAAAATAAATGAAGGCTGTTCTGTTCTAGTAGCAATTAATGGCGCATCTAGGGCTTGTGCCAATGTTAGTATTGAAAGGCAGGTAAGAACTTAAATTCAAATAATATCTCTAAAAATCAATCGGCCATGTTTTCCTAAATATCAAGTAGCTCTTTATATATCTATTATTATAAAAAATCAAGTTATACCTATTAACAGATAAAGATAGTGTAAGTAAACTTCTATAAAAAAACATGATTTAAAGAAGTAAGTAACCTACCTAATTAGGACTAGGTTCATTTTTCACCAATATGCACTAAGTAATTTATAACAAATACTGACAGTAGATTTTTATTAACATTCCATAGCCAGGATTACCTACCAAAGATTCCATTAGGTAATTAAGATCCATTATGGTTGTTTTTCTTTTACTTTATGTACCTAAGTTAAAATATTTCAAATGCTAATTGGATACAGCTACCATAAAGAACCTAAATGTAACATACCTTTTTGGGTGAGTATACCTAAAACGTCAAATTAAATTTAAAGTTATTGCACCAATTAGAGAAACCTCGTGATCTAAAATAGTAACGAGCCACTTAATAATTTTATAAATTATATTTACGCTAATGACGTTTCATTAAAACGAAGCGTTTTATTAATTAGGCGAGGGGTTTCATTTCATTAGGCAAGTACCAGGATAGCATGACAATGGTGGAGTTTTAAAGGAATTCCATTTGGACCCATTTGAACCGGCGGTGGTATCTGGTGGCGATATATCTATCTCATTTTCATCACCTATTTATAAAGGAGACAGCGATATCGTGTGAAGATTGTGTTGGTCGATCGGTCGCTTTACAAGCTACACGATTGTGCGTAACAGCCCATTGATTCCTGCTAGGGTATTTTTTTTAAATAATAAAATATAACTTATTTACGAATACTAAAAAACTTTATATTCTAATCAAAATACAGTTTTGTCATGACGAAAGTAAATGAAATGTAAGCGCGAAGTATTACGGGCAGGCTATAAAAAATATGTAAAAATATCTACTTAGGGGAGAACTGGGAATACAGGACTATATTTAAAAAAAAAAACTTAGGTATTAAATTTAAGGAAATCATTTTATTATATTTTCTAACGCCTTCGTAACTGTGACATTTACGTTGGTACAAGTAAAAACAATTGAAATGATTTGGGATTGATATTTTATCTCAAAACGCTTTAAGATGTTGCAATATTTTTTTTTTATTGTTTCAGCACACTTTTAGTTAGGTAAATTTATTTTCCAAATGCGTGCTTTTCAAAATAAAACAACATCAGCATTATTTTTAATTTATAGAGTCAGACACAAAGTAGGTAAACTTACTTATGAGTTATGACTTTATGACGTCAATGCACGTAGATAATGTTTTGTTTGGAATTGCGATGACAAATTGTCATGCTAATAGGTAGTCTGTCGCGGTTAAAAATAAACTTGAAGTTATACAAACAAATACCTACTTGGTCAAGCTTGTATTGATTTCGTTTAGAGGTTTTGTATTTTTGTCTTATTTCTTAATCTTATTCATTTGGACGATTATTTAAAGAGGCATGATTGAAGAATATATTACGAAGTAAGTAAGTAGGTACCTACATACTTAGTGCAATGATTCATGCACATTCATATATCACACATTCATTTCTAGTTAGGTGTTTGTTTGTAGTACTTTGTAGTGTCTTTTATTCGTCGTTATCATGACTGATCCGTAGGTAGGTATTAATATTATAAAGAGGAAAAATTTGTACTTACCTATCTAAGTATATATAAGATCAATCGATCGATTAAAAAAAACGATTTCACCTTTTGAATGCTATATATTCCAGATTAACTTAAGTAAGTACCTACACTATAAAAATTACCTACAAAGCTGGGCCGCTAGTTACTAGAAAATACGGTATATGTAACTTTTACAAAATAATCGGTTTATTTTTCTGTTTTATTAGTAAAATCTGTTGATATTTGCACTATACAAGATTTTGAAGGTAGGTCTACATTTCACTAGGTATTGAACCATTTTTTAAGCTTAATAACTATCTTAGTTTTGTAAGAGTTTAAAAGTCTGTTTAACACAAAATGTTAAACAGGCTTTTAATTATTACAAAAGCCCAAATTCAAAGTGGGATCAAGGATGAAATATTAGCAGGCCTGTCTACCCTCGTTAGGATTGGCCCGTCATACCCGGGATACGGCTGACGCAAACATAAACATCAATTCAGAACATGCGAATCATGGAATTAAAGTTGTACAATTTAGAAAGTTCTTATTTAAAAAGTAATTTGAAAGTGTAATATTTACTTACCTATAAGTGCGACTTATAGGTAAGTAAATATTTTTCGATATGCGTACATCATATTTTAAAAATAAAAGATGGGTGTATTATATTATGTATTTGTTTATTAAGCACACACTGCTTTATGAAACGTTGGCTATTTACAATCGTCTTGTCGTCAACAATTTAAATGACTTAGTATTTATACAACTTTTCTCATTATTTTTTATAATTATACGAAAGTTTTTAGTAGGTACTAATTATAAATTTTTAGATCTTTGTTTCCTAAACAGTTCTTATCATTATGTAGGTAAACATTTTATAAGTCAACACTTTTAAGTACCTCACTAGAACCTACCTCTAAACTAATTTCGTTCTTTAAACATAAAAGTTGACATAATATATTACCGTACACTTAAGTATCTATATTAACCATAATCAAAGCCTTAAAGTATAGAAACAGAAATAATTAAAGTACCACCTATTATAGGTACTTACACACGTCTTATTATCACAGTTTAATATTCAAATTTTCCAAATAAAATAAAAAGAAAAATAGTTCTAACATCACAATTCCTTCAACAGAAGGAACATAGGCTGTCTTCTTCGCACGCGAGGTTTATACCCGCATATCGGGTGAGGGCGAGCGAGAAGACCATCGATGGCGCTATCCACACGTAATGTTCACGTCCTCTTCCTCTCCGATTGAGAGGATCGCCTTCTGAATCATGCGCTTGAGTTTCTTCCGAGCTTCGTCTGAACGAAGTGTGCGTAGTTCAGAAGCTACGAAGTCCCCGAAGATCTATTAATAAGAGGGTAGTTCTTATTATGAAGGAATAATAACGTAAAGTTTTAGTCCCATACTTTTATTTTCTATATTTATTATACAAAGTTGCCAGAAGTCAAGATTTTTACTTAAATAAGCTAAAGTTTTGCGGGTCAGATAAAATATTGGTAAATAATTAAATTATAGGCCTTTTAAAAATGTTTGAAGACAGGCAAGTGATATATGGCACAGGAAAATGAAAATTAACTTTAAATATTTATAAAAATGCATAATAAATGACGTGCATATACTTAGCTATATATAATTTAGATATTGACTGAAAACCGTTAAAAAATATTATGATGTGAATGTCATTTTACTGCCAGAATAGTGAGATATAAGCAGGAAAGTGAGATTATTCAACACAAGTTCTTCTCAAGTTCAATTCTCATATATATATATATTTTATTTAGAAAAAAACAATTTCAAAATTTTAATACTAAGGCACTAGAAACCATAACAGTCTGTTTTAAACAAGTCTTTGTAACTTAATAGTCTAAATTTATCTTAAAGAGATCATATAATCAACAAACTTAAACTATTCTATGAGTACGTATGCTTACTAGTAAAAAATATACAACAGCCTTTTTAAAAAAATCTTTATGTAAGTTTCGGAGCGTATCAAGTCTATACCGCTTTTGTTTTCTTATATTATTTTTCTTTATGTACTCTTTTTTCCCAGCTCCTAATCGACTGTACTTGTCATCTTCCATAATTTTTTCGATTGACTTACGCACTCGTCCTTCTGGCTTTTTATATTTTTTTGTTTTTCAGTATTCCATATCTTTTTATAAGTGATCACTTTGTTATTAGTTTTTCACACTTTTCTTTCTTTTACAATAGGACCCAAAATCAACCTATTTGAAATTTCTTTTTTTTGTCTTGTCTTAAGGTTTTATAGATTTTCTGTTATCTGTTTTTCAATAGGGTCGCCAAATAATGCTTTTTTCACGACTTCAGTTCGAGTTGTTGGGTCATCAGCCATGTGAGACATTTTCGAGTTTGGAGTTAGTAGTTTCTGAAGATTATTTTTCTTTTTACGCAATTTGATGACTTTCTTCCGGTATTTTTTCAGTTCAGCTTGCAATTTTTTAATTTTGTCATCCTTCTCTTTTATTTTTTTTTTCTCTTACGTCTTTGCATAATTGACTTTTGTCTAGCCACCCTTAACCTAGGCGACTGACCGGAAGATGGTTCTTGCAGTGGTGAAAGCAGAATCTGGGATGATGATGGTTGGTTTTAATTAACCATCCTCACTTTCAAAGCTGGATGGAGTGTTCACTCTTTTAAAATTTGCAGCACTCTTTTTAGCAGCACATTTTTTCTTATAATATGTACTAGATTTTGCTCGTCATGACTTCCTGCAGTGCCTTTTTTCACGATCGGTCATTTCAGATATTGTTTTTATTTTTCCTGCAGTTCTTGAATTTAAATAATACTGTTTTTTCTTTATTTTTAAAGTAGCTAACTTGTCTGGATCATTTTTATTCGTTCATAACGTTTTCTTTCATTTTCGCGCTTTTGTGCTAATACTTCTTCCCTGGTCTTTTTTTTCTTAGGTGGTGGCATTGTGGTTTCTTTGGAAAAAAGGTCTCAATGGGTTAATACATGCAATATTAAGAAAAAATAGGAATCTAAGAGAATGTTTATCACTTTCCTGTAATGTTATCACTTTCCTGTCTAAATAGATCCAGGCGAGTGATATACAGGAAAGTGATAATTTTGAGGTTATTCATGAAAAACACAAAAACGCTGTATTTGAATGACATATTAATACTTCATGGTATATTTGCACTAGGTATATTAATCAAAACAATAAAAAATATTTAAGAAATCCAAATATTCTTTACGTAAATACATACCATACAAGTGAGAAGTTGTCTGACCCGAACGCGTCTGTGGTCGATGAGATCTGCGTGACAACTATTTGATTGGCTATTATGCGGAATTATAAGCGGCGGTCAACTCATTTTACTGTGTACTTTGTTTCGGAAATCTGGCAACAGCGATCATTATTCAATTTGTTGGTATTCTGGACATGTTTTTAGCTGACAGGAATGTGATACACAATTCGTGTCGCCTCTATTCTATGATGAAAATTTGACTAAAAATAGGGAGACATGCAACTTCTTTTTATGTTTTAGCAAAGTTTTATTGATTGTTACTGCGATTAGATATATATTTTTTTATTTATGTACTTACTTTACGTATTATGTCGATAAATTGCTTGCGTTTTGTAAAATCGCCCCACAGGAAAGTGACAATTTTGCTTATGTTTAGGCATTTTTCTCCAAAAAGATATTTTCGAACCTAGCTGAATTTCAGTGCCCATATAGAAACCAATTAGTTCCTTATTCCAGATTTAAAATAAATCAGAAATATTTAAAAACTAAGGAGCTATGATTTGAGCGCACCAAAATTCCTTCACTATAAGAACTAACCAAGAACAGATGTTTTGGTACAAATTTAATTCTCGAAATGTCAGTATAAAATATAAAGTCATATCGAGTTAAATCCGTTATAATTGTTTTTATTTGAGAACAGTTTCGTTGATACTTTGTTACATTTATTCCCTCATCCACCTACCCTTTTTATTTTTACCAAGTTATTTATTTCAAGCCCTCTTGACCACATATTTTTGATAAAATCTATGTAAAAAACCGTCATAACTTTACTCTAATTTAATATCAATTACTGGATTTAACTCATAAATTATCATAATTAACTTCAGTACTCCGTGCCTATTTACTTATTGAGGCTCAAAAAGGAATAAGGAAAACTCCCAAGTTACTGACACGTGTCTGGCGATTCATGAGTTTCCAAAAGGCCTTATTGCCATACCAACTGTATTTCTAATCTAAATCAGTAATTGCTTAAAATAAAGTCTAAATTTATAAAACTATCATAAAGCATTTCAGGCTATTAAATATCATAGATGTACTTATTTAAAATAATATTATGTATAAGGATATAACTGGACGGATTTTAACCGCATTGTTAACTTGTACCTGACATTCATCAGCGTTGATGCCTGGTCTCAACCTTGGGACCGGTTCCTCTGGCCACATTAGGGGATGGGCACTGGGGGGCAACGGAGGGGGGGCAGAAGCAGCTACCCTTGTGGGGGGTTTGGGCACGATGACTGAGTTGGAGTTGTTCCTGTTGGAATTAGCTCGACGGAGAGCTGGTCCGAACTCCATTTCTTCTTCTGCTTGAAACTCTGCCAGCTAGAAGAGAAAATTGGGATTAATGACTTCTTACCTAGAAAGTTAAAAAGTATATTATATTAATAATATAGTACAGCTAAACCATAACACTATTAATAAATTGACCCCTTTATTAGATACCAAAAAGACTAATTCATTGCATCCAAACCATTATCCCTAAAGAATAAATTCCCCCAAACGCCCTATTCTCGAGATCTCCCGAGGGTCCGACAGACATTGACACCACGTGCGCAATCTCCGCATTTATTAAAGCAGTCCCGACACCGGCAATTTATTGGGGACACATGACGTACCTCTAGGTTGACCGAATCCACGCCATCCAGGGGGTCGACCGGGGTTTTCAGGAAACATAGCGCCTCAAAGTATTCCCAGCCACTACCCGTTGTACCCCGCTCCTCCCCGGTCGACCGCCGCTTAATCTTCCTTAACTCGTTATTAAACTGCGTCCGCAAATTGTGAATCTTCCTGCTAATCTCCTCCTGAGTAGTCCCGAACATAAGAGCCAAGTATTGCAGCTTCGCCTGCCGAGCGCTCCTGTCCTTATTCATTGGATGCTTCGGATCCCACAACTCTTTGCAATCTCTCTCCATAGTATCTATCAATCTTATTGTTTTATCGGAATCCCAGTTAAATTTCGGTTTACGCTTCGAAATGGGGCTGTCCCTTTCGGTATCCGAGTCTGGCTCCAATTTGGGCAGGTAGATATCACCGGAATCTGAATTGGAATCCATTGCAAATGTTCGATAATGACGTTGTACAGTGGATAGCGCTCTAGCGAGACTGCGGGCGGGGGCGAGAGCGGCGAGACCGGTGTCGCGCGGAGCGGCAACGTCGCCCGTGTTCCAGTAATAGCGCGACGTTGCCAGCCAGCCGGCGCGCTCGTGCTAAAGAGTTTAACCACATTAGTGGTTATTAGCAGCCTACATTAACAAAGGAACTTGCCTGCATCGGAATGGTTAGCCTACTTTATGTATGTGGGTTACGTAAACACGGTTATAATGATGCACTTGTTTTCGATCTGTTTCACAAAATTTTCCGTAGGTACCTACCTAAGTAATGATTATTTAATGAATCACCACTATTTTGTTTATGACAAAAATGGAATACTATTTTGTCCATTTAATAAATAGGACTTAGCCATAGACAAAAGACATGATCAATAAATAAATAGTACTTACTTACCTACTTAATTAAGGTTCATACCTGCCTATATACTTAGTTATTAGTTATACGAGGAAGTACATGCTTACCTGCTTACTTATTGCATTTCTAAGTATATCATTTAAATAAAGTTCCCAGAATTGGTCAAAAAACAAAACAAGGTAAGTAATTTTACAAACGTATCATTGGTTTACCTGCATTATAAAGTGTACCCATTCAGCCCATAAATAATGACAACCAAATCCTTTAAAAATGTTTAAAATCAATCAAAAATATTGTCCCATAAAATACCTAATTATCTACTTAAGTATAAAACTCTTCTTTAAATCAAAGTACAAAATCCAGTTAAATAAATAGGTATGTAGGAAGGTAAACACGGAAGAATTCAACAGACATGAAATAAATTATACTAAGCTATACCATGGCTTCACATGTGTTCACTATAACTCATAGGATGGGCCCGTCGTTAAATATGTCCTGTTTATATCATCGCGTCTAAGATTGATGGCTGAACAACATGAAGTAAGCGCATTAAATCACTCGCACGTACTTCAAGTCGTTTTATAGTACCTACCTAGCTGCATAGATACAGAGCCATGTTCATGTTAAATTAAAAAAGGTTGCATGGAATTTTGGCAACTTCGAAACTGATGGCTGAGAGATGCTGGCCGGTTATAATCTGTGCCTCTTTGCGAATTGACTGAAATGGAATGAATGAATGCTTATGTAGGTAATAAGTATATAATATTATTAAGTAGGACATTTATTATCGTTATTAGATATGTAGGTATAAATTAATCTTAATATCAATTTGCATCTTCCTTGAAATTTTGTATAAGTACGTAATTATAATTATGTAGGTATACCTAGGTCCCTGGGAAGGTAAAATTAGTTGTTTTTACGGAAATCACTTACCAAGGTAGTGAAAAGATGGGTGGAAATGTGTATAAGGAATCAAAAACCGTTGAAAAAATTTGGAAGATATTAGAGTTATCAAAAAAGCTGGTGACTATGTACCTAAAGACGTGAAAATATAAACTGCTTACGCAACTGCGTACCAACTATTGCTTCTGCCCTTTTATCTGTGTAGATTAAATACTTTAAATCTACACAGATAAAAGGGCAGAAGCAATAGTTGGTACAAAAAATCATCACGTTCAATAAATTTAATGCAAAATACTTATTTGTATTTTGTGCATTATTATAATAATTACCTAGCTACTTATAGTATAAACGCGAAAGTTTGTAAGAATGTAGGTATGTTTGTTACTCTTTCACGTTAAAACTATTGAATAGATTTTGATGAAATTTTACAATAATATAGCTTACCAATATTATATCAGAATAACATAGGTATACTTTATAACGATATTGTTCATGCACAGACGAAGTCACAGACAAAAGCTAGTACTTAAAAAACAATTGACACAACTCATTCCATTCACAAATCATAAAGCCCACCGTCCACTGCAGACAATTTGAAAGTCACAAGTGGCGCGTCGATTCCGTATTAATTAAGGAGCGTGCCGAGCGTGCCGAGCGAGCCCGGCGCGGGTGCCGGCGGCGGGGAGCTCGGATTAATATCTAAATAATGAGGCTGACGCCGCCCCAACGGTAACGTCCGCAAAAAAAGAAAATAAGTTTACTTATTTTTAGGTTATAACGTTATACAAATCTGAAGACTTGAGTTTGATGCCTGTCGGCGAACCTTTTTATACATAATTTATATTTTTATAATTGTTTATGATTTTTTTTTGTTTGCTAAGTCACTTTTAATATACTTACTTCAACTATTAAAAAGACTCTTAGAATTAAAATAGTCGTTGAAAATACTAATGAAACGATATAATCTGCACTACTATTATAAAGAGGAAAGATTTGTACTTATTTTTGTTTCATGTTTGTAATTAATAAACTCAATAAATGCTGTGCCGATTTAAAAAAACATTTCATCATTAAAGCTATATTCGCCTATTAAGTAGAAACATATGCTGTAGAATGTTTTGAAAAAAAATAGGGATCCGTTCAAAACCGCAGACCGCTACATTATAATTATAATTTACGTTGTAATTTTTTTTGTTAGTATAAGGTTTACGATTCATAAAAGTTTTTAATAGTAAAAAACTAAGTATATACCTACTTACTACATAATACTAAAAATATTATGATGTGTTGGAAAATATGTATATCGTAAATAGGTATGTAGTAAGGTAAATAATGAAATGGCTATCATAGACCAATAAATAATTTCCTTTTTGCGCATTGGTGTAGTTGTCGTCTAACTTTAAACCCATGCTTCACCAAAGACCTTTCCGCAACACACATTTTTTTAACCAAATATTTTTTAAGTTTTTGCCAACCCTACCCCGCTATCTCTCGAGACAGCACTCGGCGCGCCCTCGGAAAAAACGTCGCTCGCGTCTCGTGATTTAGCGCTCGCCATCCGTTATCCGCCATCCCTAGCGCGGTGCCAACCCTATCAATATTTTACGCTTCAATGGACGGTAGACCGGATCTGGTTTATATCATACTGGTTTTATTCTGAGATATATTTTACTAGCTTACTATTTCAATGACGCTCTCTCATATCAGCAAGCCTATTATGAACTGTCGACAACATGTTGTCGACAAGCAAAAGGTTCGTCGTTACGATATTATTTTGTTATCGACGTGTAGAAATAAGAGACGACATCGATATGACAAGATTTCTCGTTGTCGACAACGTTGATTTTTGACAGATCATCGCGAGAATAAGACGATATCGACATGACGAGATGTCGACTCGACAATTCATCATAGCCTCGCAGATTTGTGGTTATTGACCCAAGAGCGTCTAGCTTTGTAGTTAGCCCTCCGAGTCAAATTCTATTCCAAATATTAGTATCTTCTTAATTTAATCAAAATAAGTAGCGGTTAAGAGCCCAAAAATATCTATTTTACTTCAGGTAATAAACAGGTTGGCCGAAGAACCGATAACTGTTGGGGTAAACGTGTAAACGTGTTCTGGAGTGGAGACCGCGTCTCGGCAAGCGTAGTGTAGGACGTCCTCAGGCAAGGTGGCGTGACGATTTGCGTAAGATGGCCGACAGGGGCTAGATGCGAGCAGCCGAAGATCGAGCACAGTGGCGTGCAATTAGAGAGGCCTATGTCCAGCAGTGAACTGCAACAGGCTGTTGATGATTGATGAATAAACAAGTAACGAAAGAAATATACAAGTGCGAGTTTGACTCGCACACGGAGGGTTCCGATTCTTGAAAACAGCATAAAAGTCACGTTTATTTTAAGTAAGTAAGTATGTTTCTTTTAGTATTTGTTGTTATAGCGACAACAGAAATGCATAGATAGTCTGTCAACATCACAACTGGATAAGTAACTATCACGGCTCATGGGATGACCTGGTGACGGACGGACAACGGAGATTCGGTAATAAGGTCCCATTTTAAGGTACAAAACCCTAAAGAGATTAGGTACATTGGAATGAAACAACTTTAACGGATATAACTCACGTAGGTATTTTATTTTTATTGGCTAACGTTTCGGAAAGGCTCCGCAGATTCCATAATCCAATAAAAATAAAATATGCGAGTTAAATCCGTTAAAGTTGTTTCATTCCAATGTAAAATAAGCGCGAAGGCATCAGAAATTAGTAACCTAAAGAGATTACTTTGTAATAATGCTGCGTCTCATTTTCTTATTTCACGAAAAGGAGCCTGACAAGGTGCCAACGTTGATTTGATATCCGCGAACGACTGTCACGTACGTCACAAACGGATGTCAAGTCCCATACATTTTGGTCGTTTCGTTTAACGTTAACGTTGAACGTTGGCACCTTGTCTAGGCCCCAAGGTATGTAGGTATAATTATGTCGCACACCTAGATCTCAAGGGAGCTAATTCACTGAAGGTTTAAGTTAGGTATGCCTGTTATGCACACAATCGAATTCCTTACAGCAAGACCTACCTATATAAGTACCTACTAATAAAACAGATTAAAGCTAACTCTTTTAGCTTCATATAAAAAGCATAAATCTAAACAGAAAAATACTGCAGTAAGTAGGTACCTGAAAAGAAACTTTTTTGAGTTCCCTTTAGATCTAGGTGTGCAATGTTATTAAGTACCTACCTATACTAGGCATGTCGATTAAAAATAAAGGTAGGTAATGTACTAATGTATCATATTTTTTAGATTAACATAAGTAGGTATCTAACTAAAATTTAACAAATAAAGAATGTCATTAATTGTACTAATTAGAAATAGGTAAGCTAAATATACGATTTTTTTAACCGACTTTAAAAGGAGTTTGTCAATTCCTCGGGCTAAATCGAGTGTTCTGGAATGAAACATAGATGGCGCTAGTTGTACCATAACCCTGTTCCAAATAAAGAATTTACTGAGATCTCGTTATAACTTGTGCTGTGGAAATGTTAAGGATAAATATAATTATATACCTAGGTACCTTTTATGATTTCCATGTTATTTAATATAAATTCAAACCTGAATAAGGAAAAAAATAGTTTTATAAAAGAATTAGAAACCTTAGTTTGTTCTAAAAAGACATTAGCTTTTGATTCATTGCAAATTTTGAGTAGGTCATTCCTAAAATATTGGTATAAATGTCTAGTTAAAAAAAAAACCGAATAAATCATGCAAGTTATTAGGTAGGAACCTACTGAGACCTCTTTGTTATATCCCACCAATAAGACACAAGCAGCTGGCATCTTTGATAAAATAACAAATAAATCTAATATGAGACTTAAGTAGGTACCTACTGTTTCACGATCACGTGCCAATGTCCAAAACCTAAATATGTAAGTACTTACTGAATTTGCATATTCGCAAACAATAGAGTAAGCTCACTTATCCCTCAGCACAAGTGGACCAAAGTTGTACCTCCGAAACCGATAAACACTTACTTATTACATTACACCGGATTAAAACGCTACTGATCACCCAAGCGTGTTATGAAACAACGAACATGTTAAACCAGCCAGTGTTATCTAAACATTATCAAACAAAAACATTCCAGCATAGCCCGACGCAATCATGCGGCATTTCATTACAAGTTTATTCCCAGCTTTTTGTGAAAACAAGTTCGAAAAACAAAATTCGTGCCGCACACAATCCCGGGAACTCGGCCAAGTGCCACAAAAACACGAGCAATCTCGGAATATATTTTAATAGCCGCGCGGTGACGGCTCAAAGGCGGTTATTTATCGCACGCCCTCTCTCATTGCTTCACCGAAACACAACTTTCAAACAACCTACATACACAACCTAAAACGAGAAAACAACCTAAACGCGACCACATAAAACACCTTTTCGAAGGACCCCGCCAACGAATACAACGTTTGAAATTCAAACACATGGGACTAGTAATCATTCGATGTCTGATTCCAGTTTGTCTTATCGGGTTTGGTTCGTTAATCTAATATGAACCTAATGTTATTAGAGTTATAGCAGAGAATTAATTTGTTAATTAGCACTGGATCGACTCGTGTTCGGTCTGGAAGTCCGGTAATGAATTGCCGCGGACAAGGAACGAGTTTAAGGTAATTCGCGGCGAGTCGATATGCGAAGTACTTAACGCTAATGATGTGACTATCGATAAGTTTTTATCGACTAATGACAGTAATGACGGTAAGCGGTTACCCAGAACTGTAAGGATTTTGTTGTTTAAGGAAGTTGTGTTATGGTTGAATTGCCAGTTTTACGATGTAATCCCTACTAATATTATAAATGCGTTAGTAACTCTGTCTGTCTGTCTGTCTGTCTGTTGCTCTTTCTCGCCTAAACGGCTGAACGGATTTTGATGAAATTTGGTATGGTAATAGATGATAACCTAGAAATGGACATAGGCTATAAATAATCACGCCATCATTCTTAGGGGGTAGGCAGTAGGCAGATAACTAAATTGAGATAGTGATTTTTAGTCGTTTTGGTTGGGACTTTTGCTCTATTGCTCTATTGCTCTATTTGCTCTATATATTATAAATGCGAAAGTAACTCTGTCTGTCTGTCTGTCTGTTTGTTACGATTTCACGCTAAAACTACTGGACCGATTTAAATGAAATTTGGTACAAAGAAAGTCTGGAGCTTCAGAAAGGACATAGGCTACTTTTTAAACGGCTGCAAAAAAGGACGAGTTCCACGCGGACGAAGTCGCGGGCAGAAGCTAGTTTTAAATAAATACGTTTATACAGTAAGCGTAAGGTTTAACAAGTATTATTACCTACCTACCTGTATCAAAATCTTTGGGTATATTTAACAAAATGCTTATTACATTTAAACTTAATTAATTTTTATACATACGGGATTATAACATGATTCTTATTTCAGTAAGTATATACCTAATTAATGAAAGTTTTGTTTCAGTACCTATCAATAGGTACAACATCGCCAACCATCATAAATATTTCTTACTACGTGCTAAGTAAAATTTAATTAAGTACTTACTTATCAATTTCCAAAACAGGTAAGTAGGGTAAAGGAATGAGAACTCTTTATAAAAAATATTTACAGTAGGGACTTAATTAGGGAATGCAAATCTCGCGAGATTGGGCTCAAGCGAGATCTCGCGAGTTTATGAAAATCAATCTCGCGAGATCTCGGCAATTTCGAGATCTCGCGAGATTAATGTTTTGTGTTTGTTTTTTCAAGAAATAACAATATTTGAATAAACGAGGAAAATAATAATAATAACTTAAGTAAGTATGTATTATAAAAACATTTATTTTCACGATTTGTTTCAAGATTTTTTTATGCATTCAACATAGATTGACGTAACTATTCAACTTTTTAAATTAACTTTTAAGTAGGTAGTATACTTTTACGCTTTTACGTACCTATTTATCTATCAAATCACTATATAATAAATTATATCAAACAAAACTTCAGTTGACTATTAAACTGAGATATTATTATTAACTATGAAATAACGAACTATATCTACTCAGTACAGTAGAACATCGAGAATTACAGATTAATAATTAACAAAATTGTGATGTATGTGACAGGTAATGTCACTCTTTTGTTCAGTCGTAAAATAAAGGCTTTGCAATTTGCAATTGTCTGATTATACAGTCTTGGGTAATGATGGGGTCTCTCGGCACAGGCATATAGACCAGCTCCGTCGGCAAGCGAGGAGTTTGATGGTTTGTCCTTCTCAGGGGATAGAGGATGGTAATGGAGGTGACGTTTCGTCCGAACAACCGAGTCCCGTAGTGGGTGAGAGTAGCCAGCAGGACGGTTTAGATTCCGGTGTGGGTTCGGTGCCGGCTGCTCTATCGGAGGCGGCGGGTGTGTCGAGTGACCGCGAGGGTGAGGTAGAGTGTGGTAATGCGAGTCCGTTGCGGCCGGGTTTAAGAAAAAGCGCCAGAGTTCCCAAACCCGTTAAACGCTACGGTTTTGATTTTGAAATTGATTAGGATTATTTTTATTTATTATATAAGGAGAGGTATTGTTTGTATTTTGTTACATTTTGTTATTTGTTAAGAGTGTTTAGTCTATCTTTATTAGTAATAGTAATATGAGTTACGTTGTTTGTTTTGTTTGAGTTATTGTGTGTGTTAGTTTTAAAATAGTTGTTGTTAAATAAGTGTGAGGGTGTGATGTATGTGACAGGTAATGTCACTCTTTTGTTCAGTCGTAAAATAAAGGCTTTGCAATAACGTCTTGCGTTTCTTCATACATATCAAAAATATACCAATCAAATGAAATATTTGTTCTATTAAAATCACAAGTCACTATATTACGATTTAAGAATTACTGTCGCGCTTCGAATAAGACGTTTTTATACTCCAGTACAATCTCGTTAATCTCGCGAGATCTCGCCCATTTTTGGACCGAGATCAATCTCGCTTAAAAACGCCGAGATCTCGCGAAAACGAGATCTCGCGAGAACGAGATTGCATTCCCTAGACTTAATTCAAAAAAGGCGAAATAATCCTTTTAAGGAAATAATAGCAGGTAAACCAATCCATGTTCGGTAAAAACAGTACCTACAAGTACATTAAATTTTGAATAAAGATTGCAAATCATACAATTTTATGAACGTCAAAAAAATAATACACGGCACGGCGCTGTCTTGCACTAAGTACCTATATAATTATGATATTTAAAAGTCTATAGAGACTTTGACCTTATAAATGCAAGAATTATGCTTTTTAGATAATATGGGGATTAAAAACCTTCTTATATGAAATTAGTAGTCACTGAAATTTCTGTGGAAAACTGACTATCGATATTATCCATAACATTTTATACAGACATCCCTAAAACAAGTTTGATTTCCAATGGACTTGTATTCAATACAAGCCCTTTATCATTTATACCGACTGCACACATGCATCAACGTCCTAAACTAAACAATATGTAGGTACATTTACAATAGGTCTGTACCTAAGTAGGTACCATTGGAATGACACAATTATAATTCATTTTATTTACTGACGGTAGAAAAAATGAAGCTATTTTTTTCCCACGGGAAAAGTATCCTACGTCTGTTTCCTGGCTCTAAGCTGCTGGTGGGGACCAATTTTCAGTCAAATAAGTTCAACCGTTCGTTAAATGTGGAAACTGATCTTAAAAAGTTTACATAAAATGCGAGTTAAATTATTTACAGTTGTTTTACTCCGATATCTATCTACTATTATAGCCAAGTGCACTTCAAAACAATTTTATTATAATACCAGACCCCTGCCACTCCGAGCATGAAAGGAATCTTGTTTATCTTCGGAAGTCGTAAAGCAACAAATCTCCACCCTAAAAAAGCAAAACCTCAAAATAAACACACTCCAATTTACGAGGTGCGAACATAATTTATTCAGTACAAAGGAAAAGTCGGGGCAAAGAGAACGCGGCGTGAAATTGAAAGAAAGCTTTGAGGCTAAAAAATATCCTCGTACTTTTGAATCCAGTGGGATTTGAAGCGGGGTTGAGCTGGCTAAAAGAAAATTAGCTAATTTGGCAATTTTAACCAACGCTCTTTGAGCCTTGCGAGATTTTTCAGGTGTAGGTAGGTACTTTATTTATTTTTATATTTTGCAGCTTTAGAATCAAAAAACTCAGCAAATATTATAAATAGCTTCTGCCCGCGACTTCGTCCGCTTGGAACTATTCCTTTTTTGCAGTCGGTTAAAAAGTAGCCTATGTCCTTTCTCAGGCTCCAGACTTTCTTTGTGCCAAATTTATTTAAATCGGTCCAGTAGTTTTAGCGTGAAAGCGTAACAGACAGACAGACAGACAGACAGAGTTACTTTCGCATTTATAATATTAGTTTTTATATTTTGCAGCTTTAGAATCAAAAACCTCAGCAAATATTATAAACTAGCTTCTGCCCGCGACTTCGTCCGCATGGAACTCCTCCTTTTTTGCAGTTGGTTAAAAAGTAGCCTATGTCCTTTCTCAGGATCCAGACTTTCTTTGTACCAATTTTCATTTCAATCGGTCCAGTAGTTTTAGCGTGAAAGCGTAACAGACAGACAGACAGACAGAGTTACTTTCGCATTTATAATATTAGTAGGGAAGTAGGGATGTACCTACCTACTTAATTATTATATGACCGTGTAGCGACGGTCGGGTGATCAGTCCACTGGTACCTACGGGACCATTTCACATCGTGCCACCTCCCCCAAGAGTTGGGTTATCCGTGACGCCGTCCACCTACATCACCGTGAACCTATGCTTTTGCAAAGCCTTATGATGCCTTGAATGGTGAGGTCAATATTATAAGTATTACCTACCTACATAGCACAAAGTTTAAAATACGTCAGTACCTACGTGCACAATGCACATACTTTATTAGTCTGCAATATTTAGGTAGGTAAGTATCTGTTTTTGACATTTTGTGGTAGGTATAAGATATTTATGACCTAGACTGTATCCACCTACCCGTAAAATTGTTTAACTTCGAACTAAATATATTTGTATGAACTGTATCAGTTTACTTATACATAGGTACTAACAGCAGACAACAACTAGTAACCTGCTGTCTTACGATTTATCTCTTGGAAATATGCTTAAGTATTAAAATTTTCAATGCTAGTCCTTAAACTAAAATGTTAGTGTGAAATAACAATTCTTACATCCTTCCAAAGATTCACGTTATATTTACGGGTATGAGAATTGTCGTTGAAAAGAGAGACATCACTTCTTTTGTATCTAATAGGAGCCGGGGGAAGCCATTTTTCAGAGATGCCTTGCATCAAACAGTCGCTGAACCTCTATAAATTGTGAAGATAGATCACAGCTTATCTTAAAGATAGGATATATTCTCGTCCACATGTAATGGCATCTAGTGACTTTTAAAACAGAAACTAGCTGCCCCAGCGAACTTCGTACCGCGTTTTTTGAGATTTTTATGAAAAAAAGGTGTTGATGGTAAAGCGGTGAAAATTTAAGGTTGTATGTATTTTTTAAGTTTTTTTGCAAAATTAAAAAGAAAACTTTGGGGTGGACCCACATTTAGGTGTAGGTAGGTACGAAAAATAGATGTTGGCCGATTCTTGGGCCTACCCGATATACACAAAATTTCCTAAAATAGGTCGGTAGGAAACGGCAGTCCGTTTCAGAGGAGTTTGGCGACAAACAACGCGGCACAAGAATTTTATATACTTACTTACTTATTAGATTCATTTAAATACGTCTAATTGTGCACTAAGTTACACAAAACGAACATCGTTGAAAAACTCGTTGAGTTAATTATTAGGTACTGGAAATAAGTAATTTTCAACTTTTTACACTTCCAATCATTTTTTTTCCTTTCGAGCATGACTCAGATTCCAGCTAAGTACTACCTAGTTAGTACAAAATTATGTTGGGAACGGTAAACGCTGAAATAGTGAACCATTCTTCTTTTTTATCTTTCCTCCAGTTCTTATTTTTTTTTCATGTTGTAATTAATTATTCTCTTTCTGTCTTTTCTTTTATATTCTTCTTTATACCGTACAGCTTGCAACGATTTCTATTATTGAATTCCTATTATTTTCTTAACCTCTCATCATTAAATTTTTTAATATTATCATCTAATTATCTTAAACCGTCAGCATAGCTACTTACATACAAATGATCAATGAACTAGCCTGCAGCTCATAAAATTAAAATTAAATTTATGAGGATCAGGCAAATGGGTTCTGAATAGTTAACCTTTGAAATTGGTCCGTTAACTTTCGGTTTACTTACATTACCATTAATTACTCACGAGTCATTCCACTAGGTTGAAATAAACGACTACCGCTCATTTGCATTTATTTACGTAAACAAATTTTAATGAGCATATCGTTATTGTTTTTAAACAGTTTTTGTGTCGAGGTGTTATACCTTTTAAATTTGCATCAAGTATGTACGTACTTACCTACATACCTAAGATCTTTTTTTCTATGTTTACAAGGTTGGTTAAATACAATAATTATAACTTCTCATAAATAATTTATTTTTATATTTATGTAAATCGTTTCATTCTTTATTTATATAGAGCTTGTATAAGTACTTGGAATTTTCCAGCGTAATCGATGAGACAATGAGGTTTGAAAAGGACCAAAATAAGTGACGTATCCTGAGAAGTTCTAATATTTAGAGACATCGGTTGGTTATGGTGTAAAAGGCTGATGTCTCCTAAAAAATAATTGAGGGTTTACAGCCACACCACACCACAGTTGGAAGGTGGTGAAAAACGCACGGAATTTGTCGCTGTACAATACAGCGAGGCTATGATGAATTGTCGAGTCGACATCTCGTCATGTCGATATCGTCTTATTCTCGCGATGACCTGTCAAAAATCAACGCTGTCGACAACGAGAAATCTTGTCATGTCGATGTCGTCTCTTATTTCTACATGTCGATAACAAAATAATATCGTAACGACGATCATTTTGCTTGTCTTCATCATGTTGTCGATAGTTTATAATAGGCTAGCAGATCATCGACGGAGATCACGATTTATAATTGAAGATAATGATGATGAAGATAAAATGGTTAATAATTAGGTTATGAACCCTGAACAACATTCAAAATTCTCTACCTTTTAAGTTGTACTTACACATATTTCTGTCATACAACGATATAACCTTTTTATAATCTCTTAGCCTAAAGGTTAACTGGATGACATCCCTTAACGGGATAAGTTCGTCTTTGTACATTTATATTGTTTTCGTTTATGTATTTGTTTTGTTGTTGTACAATAAAGAGTTTACATACATACAACAACAAAAAATATGCGAATTGACGTCTAAAATATTCTAGTTGTTATAATGTGTGCTTTGTGGTCAGGGTCTTCGGCGGATACTTAAATGAAAGTGATATGTGTTGGTATATACGTAAAATTAAAAAATAAAAAGAATGAAACTAGGAGATTTTAACACAAAGTAACCATTTTAGAGGTAAGCAAGTTATTCCTAATATTCACCAAACGTCATATCAATACCCGCATTTTCATCGTTCTGTAGAACACTAATAAATTATAGGTAGGTACTCTATTATCGCTAAGCCTATTTGTCTGTTGACCTCAAAGACAACTTTATAAATCTCTCAAATAGTCTAAGACTAATTAATTATACCTTACTTAGTCTTCTTATCTGTTAATTCTATTATCAACTTACTCTTGACATAAAAAATAACTAATTCCATTCTTACCCCTTCACGATAAAAATGGGGTTACAAACCACACCATCATAACAAGACCTTTGTAAACCATAACCGTTCTACTCACGAGGGGTCTACCCTGGAACCTTTGTAGAAAAAGGGTTGGTCCCACGGGAGTCGTCCATTTTACCTACATTCAAAATTTACGACTTCTGGTGCCGACAAATATTTTTCATGCAAATAAAATTACCTATTTGCGTATGGATATAAAAGTTCCCTGCCCTTGGGGAGTTTTAAACTGTAATGCGATAAAAAGGGATGAATATGTATCTTGAATAATGTTCTGGAGTTTAACTAATAGTAATTCAGGTAGATTATGTTCAAGGGCGGATCCAAGTTTGTAGTCATTCCTTTTTTTTAACTGAATACTGAGGCGCAATTGGTCAGCTAATAGGCATTTACTGCAAAACCGGACGGGTGGCGAGCCTCCAGAAGAGAGGCTTTCAATCCTTTAGGTTTAGGGTTTTTAGCCCTGACCGACCCGCGGGCCGGGTTTGTAGTCTGAGTCAAACTCTATTCTATCAAAATTTTAGTACAACATCTGCTATCCTTGGAACTCCTACTCCTCCGAGACTCCCCCCAGGATCCATATAGGTAGATAGGTTTTGCTATAAGGAATTCGATGTTTTGCATAACTCAAACCTTCTTGTGTTCACTTTAGTTATACCTAGGTATGGAATATATTTCTCAGGAATTATACTCTCTGTTATGTTCATACGTAGTCATTTTAAAAATAATTACGTAGTATAAACATAACCTGTCTTAAAATTTAAAATTGGTACTCAAGTATATGGAGAGCTGTTTAAATAGATGTACCTACCCACCAACCTAACCGTTGAAATTAAACAACTACCTATAAACGGATTTACCTCGCGTATTTTATTTTATTGGCTGACGTTTCGGAACCTTTCAGTTTCCATAATCGTAGCACGACGTGTGTCCATAATCCCTATACGATTTATCATTTGAATAAAGAGGAAAGAAAACTTCTGTCTCTGCCTACAGTTTAATCTTACTCAACACAACATAGATGGCAGCACGACACTCAATAGCGTTTGCTTTTTACCCTAGGAAAATTCTCCAAAGGACCAAAAGTATGAGTATTGGACGTTTCGCAATTCTTATGCCCTTTTGTTTTCAAACTTTAGAATTATAATCCTTTGTAGTTGTGGTCTGAATTACGGACAAAGAAATGTTTCATAATTATACATTAGACACTTTAGGAAAAAAATAATGTTGGTTTATTCAAAAACCCCGTTCGTTTGATGAAAATGAATACTTAAGCAGGTACCTGAAAAACATGCAGTTTTTATCAAATTATATGTAGGTATATAGATACCTAAAGCATAGGCTTTAGGTACGGTTTAACCAGCATTGATTAAAAAAAGTAGTTTATATTAATCCAGGTACCTAATGCTGTCATGTCATAATCACAACATCATTCTATTAAGTACCTATAACATAATTTTGTACTTACAGACTCCGTGAAGAAATATTTAATTTAACGCATGCAAAACGAGGCGATAAGTGCGTTAGGTACCTATTTCTTCTGATTTTACGGTCATCTAAGAACGGGTATGGCTATAAACTATCCTAGCTATTATATTACAACACTCATCCTTATAGAATATCCTTTTTTTCACAAAGAGGTCACAACACTTACTCGAACTGGCTGTAAGTAACATTACCAAAGCTCAAACTTAAAAAAAAACAAAAGCAGAATCGAATACCATTTCGCAAACATCTCGATTTCAAAAATAGAATGGCCCTCATCAGTAATCAGCGCATAACGCAAACCTTCAGGAGAACAATAACTAGTTGTTTGTGCGGTGTCGAAACACGAGGTCGCGTGAAGGTGATCCCGTCTCACACGTCTCACGTACGCACACATCAATATGCAATCACGACTGTACGTACGACCTTAATTCTTGGGATTAAGGTTGAATTTAGCATATATAGAACGGTGTAACACTGTCCAGATGAACATGACCTCCTGTATTGTTCTATCGTCCGCGTGGTCGTAGTAAATCTTGTATTGGCAGCGTGATATAGGAGTTCTATTTATAAAAGTCGGACCATAAATAACGACTATTTATTAAAGACCTCTTAAAGTGTAGTTGTTACTTGATAGTTCGTACTATTCGTCTGTTTTAGGGGGGTGAGGGAGGTCATTCTTTAATGGTTGTGTATATGAGTGGTCGAGGAGTGAATGTATCGTATACCTACATTGAAACGTCGACCCGGCACACGCCGGCAACATTTATGTACCGATAGCAATTTTGTCAATTGTATTTGTAGGGGTGTATTTCTTTATTTAACATTTAGGCCATCATATTTTTTACGTGCTGCTAACTAAAGCTAACTAAGTGAAATCGTCTATTTTATAACTCAATAAAGTTAAATTAAAATTGATTTCAACTGTGTTATGCTAACACTTAGGTACGAGTACCTAGGTAGGTACCTACCCACTTAAACAATATTCAAATAGAGAACTACAATTAACTACCGTTCGTAGTAACCTACTTAAAATAAATATTTCTAACTACCTACATTATTTCAAATTTAAACGTGATGATTTATAATCTATAAAGGAATAACGACATATTTTGATTTATGTCAACACTTAATTTAAAAAGCGTAATTATTTATTAAGCTAACAAGTCTAAGGGCCGAAATGGTGACAAGTTGCAATCATTAATGGAGTCACAATATATTTGGTTTGTGTCACTATTGAAATAAAAAAGCGTGAGTAATTAATAATTCAACTTGGTGACGCTACAACGACCTCAAAAGTGAAAAATCACAATGTGCAACGGAATAACGACACATTTTGCTTTGTGTCACTATTAAAAAAAGCTAAATTAATTAGGTAGGTATACGTAATAATTTCTGATGCCTTCAAATAAAATAAAATAAAAATACGCGAGTTAAATCCATTACCTAATAGTTGTTTCATTCCAATAGGTAGGTAGGTATATCCAGCTTTTTAGTCGACCACTTTCGAGAGTTACAAAGTCAAATAGAGTAACGACATACTTACTTAATAATATTTTGTTTTGTGTCACTATTAAACTGATTCAGCTTGTGTTGGTGACGGTACGGCCGCCAGTCAACAGGGCGTCGTTTGCATTGGTAATGCGACGCTGTTGGTAAACACCAGTGATTTGCCTCTGACTAAATCACATTCAACTACAGACAGAATCGATAGCTTCAATCTCTACTAATTGTAAACGCGGATGTGTGACGTTTGTTACTCACGCTAAAACTACTTAAATGCTGATTTTCAATGAAAAATTTAATATTAGTATAGCTCATACATTACTAAAGTGAAGTGCTCTAAAACAGTATTTTTTATACCTACTAAATAATTATATATTCGACCTTACAATTTCTAATCTTTACCTTAAAATTCTGCGTTACCTCTGTTACTAATTGCTCATTGCCGCGGCCTTACCCACTTAGGTAATAGGTACTTACCTAGATACCTATTTATTAATTCAGCTTTTTAGCCTGCCACAAACGAGAGTAACAAAGTTAAATATAGTAACGACACATTTTGTTTTGTGTCATTATTCAAGTAAAGCTGATTCAATTTGTGTTGGTGACGGTACAAACAAGAGTTACAAAGTCAAATAGAGTACGACATAATAATATTTTGTTTTGTGTCACTATTAAACTAATTCAGCTTGTATTGGTGACGGTACAGCGGCCGCCAGTCAATAGGGCGTCGTTTGCATTGGTAATGCGACGCTGTTGGTAAACACCAGTGATTTGCCTCTGACTAAATCACATTCAACTACAGACAGAATCGATAGCTTCAATCTCTCTTACAAATTGTAAACGCGGATGTGTGGATGTTAGTTACTCACACTAAAACTACTCAAATGCTGAATTTTAATGAAAATTTGAAATATTAGTATAGCTCATATTTTTATACTATTATGTAATGTATTCGACCTTTCAATTTCTAATCGTTACCTTAGCGTTACAGTAACGATAAAATTCTGCGTTACCTCTGTTACTTATTGCCCATTTCCGCGGCCTTACCCACCTAGGTACTTGCCTAGATACCTATTTATACGTTTGTTACATAAGCTAAAACTACTTTATAATATAGCTCATACATTAGAATAACACAAAATGACGTAAGTAGGTATGTCAACTAAAAAGATACATAATTATACAAGAAACAAATTGAAATTGTAATGGAATGCGAAGTAGGCCCGGTATAGTGGAAAATTAATTTTCAAAATATTTTTTTATTTATAATGATTTTGTATTGCTGAACGTGCTGACAATTTCAAATTTAACGAAATATGACGAAAGAAATTAGACTTTTGTTGGAGAGTTGGGTAAGGCCGCCAAAAATGCAATATTTCAAAAAAAAAGTTGTCCTAGACTTTAAGAACTCATAAAAAATTCAATATTAAAGTTATCGTAATAAATCTTTTTTTACTGTATTCTTGAACTCAAAGTAGGTTGAAAATGTGCTAACAAAATAAATCTAAGAAGTCATACAAAAAAAAATAAAAATTGTTTTCTAAAATATTAGCTCAAAAATGGCGTCTGTCCTAAGGGTACCCTGACCAGTTCAAGTGGAGATGTACGCTTTTCTTATGCATATTTCGTTTAGCTCTCACTTCATATCAAAAGTATGATAGATTAACGATTATAATTATTATGTTAAATAATATTTATACTATTTTAAATAGGATTTGTAGACCATTATATTTTTTGAACTAAAATCGAGATATTCTACGTTACTCATCCTTCGTTACCAATATCAGACTTTAGACAACTCAGATTTAAAATTAAGTCAGAGAATTGAAAAATACTCACTCGAAAATTTAAACGAAAGCAAAAAGAAAAACGAAAGAAGCTATTTTGTCGCATTTATAGTCAAAAAAGGTACCGGAAATAGTCGTGTGCAGTTCTTCGTTACGTCAGTTTTTGGGAAATTTGAAAGGTAAAAAGGTAATATTTAATTAATTACAATTTAAAAAAATATGCAGGCAATACTTAAGTACACATTGATGTAGAGTTTTCTAGTTAATTTACTATAGTTTTGAAATTATAAATTATTAAAGTGTGCTCCGCGTTACCTTCGCGTTGCCTCTACGTTACTCTTAACCGATAGGTATAATAGAGGTGACCTAAAGGTTTGTTCACATTGTTATAATTAACCTCCCAAAAACAAAAAAGAGGATTATGGTTTTAATACTTTGCTTAAAATAATTACCAGGGATTGAAGATGGAATCGGAAGATTAGCATGCGCTGATGGAAAATAGTCTAAAATCAGGAAAGACAACTGAATCTGGGTCAAAAAACATAAAGTGAACGACAAAATATTTTTTAATAAAAATGATTTATAAATAAAAACCTATAAAATGAATTAATGTCAACAGTAGTCACAGTAATATTTTAGGTTCAGTAACTATTTTGAAATAACTTTATATAAAGTGAAGTACTCTAAAACAGTATTTTTATTAGGGTGCGTCGGGGTAACATGAAAAACAGAGTAAGATGAAAAACCCCTCATAGCTGCCTATTCCGTGCATATTTTTTAACACTGACTACAGAGTTTTGTAGGTAATTTCATTGCGCTCCTTATCTCAGTCAGCGATAATCGTCAGGTGTGAGGGCATATGTTTTTTTTGCAATTTTTCGACAAGGTATGTTTTTGAGCGATAAATGCGTTTTTTAATCTTCCCCCACGTTCCGTAGTTTTTTCTACACGCAAGTTAAAAATATGTTTTTTTGATACGTGTTATTGATAATTTTTTTTTAGTTGATACATAAAATCCGATTTTGCATATCTTTTATATTTTTGGAGTTTTTATATTTTTCAATCTTACACCGCTTGTAAAACCCAGGGGCAAGACGGCAATATTTTCTTTTCCAACTTACCCCGATTATGAAACCCATAGTAAAAGTCAGGGGTTGTCAAACTGTATGATTCGTTCATGAGTAGTGTAATATTCACAACTCATAAAAACATGTGTAAAAAAAAAAAAATTAAATAAAAGTTGTAATATATTTAGCTAGTTTAACTACCTGTCTATTTAAATAAAGAAATGATTACATTTTTTGTGTACATGGTAGTAAAATTTAAATATTAGGATATAAAAAGAAAAGGTTGAGAACCGCATATCATCTGAATACAAAGTGGGGTAAGACTGAAATATTACATTTAACAAAATTTCATTTTGGTAGTTAAAACTAGGTATTTGCAAAATGTATTTATATATTTGAATAAAGAAAAAAATATGCTTTCGGTGCATATAATCCAAATGGACCTACAATGGATATTAAAGATTTTAAGAACTATATCGATCTTCCCCCCTCATCATTCCATCTTACCCCACGATTTTTTTGCAATAAGTTTAACTTTGCCATCGTTTTTATACATGAAAAACACCTTCAATCAGGCCCATTTGTGGAAAGATAGGAAGAACCATTCATTAACTTTACTAAAAACATCACTTCATATACGTCAGCTTCATACGATTCAAATTATGAGGCTTTAGAAAAAACATTGTTTATCTCATCGAAATCTCGTTCAACCTTACCCCGACGCACCTATACTATTATGGATTCGACCTTACAATTTCTAAACGTTACTTTCTCGTTACCTCTATATTACTTTTTGGCCATTTCCGCGGCCTTACCCAGTGACGAAATAAAAAAAAATAAGATTATAAAAATACGAGTTTTTTTGTTTATTATGAACTCACCCTTACAATATTTATACGTTACTTCTGCGTTAAAGTAACGAATAAACTCTACGTTACCTCTATGTTACCTACTTATTGCCCATTTCCGCGGCCTTACCCAGTTATCTCTAGCGTAAATTAGCGTTAGACTATCATCAGCTCAGTCGTGGTACAAATATGGGTAGTGTAAAACGAAACGTCAGCTAGTAAAATAAAATACGCGAGTTAAATCCGTTATAGTTGTTTCATTCCAATGTGTATTGCTTATAGTTTAGACTCGGACCACGGCGGTCCTTTGAGCCGCCGCGGCACGGCATCATGGCGTCATGGCGTCATGCTGGGTTGTTGATTTACTCCCATCTCCCTACATTGTTCACAGGTTTAGCTAAATAATATTGATATTAAAATAGTCGATGCCTACAAGCGATAACTATTTGTCAATCCGGTTCGAAGGACCATTTTTATGTTTGAAACATGAAATAAAATTATTAGTGACGTTTAAATTTGAATATTGTAGTTCCTAATCAGTCAGTCGTTATTGTATATTAGCTTTATTAAGTAGGTAGGTAGGTACAGTAGTTTTTTATGTATATATAGGTATATATACTTACTAATATAATAAAGAGGAAAGGTTTATTTGTTTGTTTGTATTAAATAGGCTCCAAAACGACTGGGCCGATTTGAAAAATTCTCTCACTGTTGGAAAGCTACACTATTCCCGAGTGACATAGGCTATAGAAAAGATGAAAAAATTAATGAGATCCGTGCGAAGCCGGGGCGAACATCGATATAATCTCACATCCTTTACGCCCTCAGGTTTACTTATTGTTTTCATAATAATAATAAAAACAACTTGTAATTCCGCTCTTCTTGAGAGTTACAAGCTTAAATAACTTATTTAATTTCAGTCTCAATTTAACGTAAGTAAATAAGTAGGTACCTATATGTTAACGTCGTATTTTTATTATAGGGCGTACTATAGCGAAACATATAGAAATTCATGTTGTAATCACATTTAGCGATTTACGCGAGTTTTTAATGTTTAATACCAAAATAAAATAAATTCATATTGGACCATAGTCCACGAGTTCCTATTAGACTAGACACCATACTCAATTCTACAGCAACTTGCATAGAAAAACTCATATGCGATTCCTATACCAGACTTAAAACCCTAATCATATCAAATTTTACTTCACAGAAACACCAATTAAGTACACGGGAATATAAATTATAACTCAATTTATATGGATCTGAACATTGATCATTAGACGCACGCGTCGATCTCACGCAACCCATTCACTTGAACATATCCATTCATTCAAACATGTTCATTCAATCATTCGAATCATCTTTGTAATGGTTTGACTACAAACGAACCTATATTGTGTAAGGTTATCTTTATAGATTGTTGTGGCGTGTAGGTGGTTTTAGAATAAGTTGATTTACTTTCATGTAAACAATATTTATTTGTGATTATCATGTAGTGTACTTGAGTAGGTACTTACGAATATATATACCGACTAGCGACCCGCCCCGGCTTCGCTCGGATCCCTTTTTTTAGGCTATATCACTCGGGAATAGTGTAGCTTTCCAACAGTGAAACAATTTTTCAAATCGCACCAGTTGTTTAGGAGCCTATTCAATCCAAACAAACTAACAAACCTTTCCTATTTATAATATTATTAGTACCTATAGATAATAGAATTCGATGGCAAGTTGTAAATACAAAACGAAGCCTTGAGTTGAAAATAAATGTTTCCATGATATATTTTTGACCCCCGACGCAAAAACGACGGGGTGTTATAATTTTGACGTGTGTGTTTATGGCATCGTAGGTTCTGAACGGATGGACCGAATTATTTTGTTTTTTTGTTTGAAAGGTGATTTCATCGAGAGATGGTAATCATTTCAGTCGTTAAGTAGGTAAGTTATTGGGGGAAAAGAGTGGATCGAAAACCAAATGTCTTGAAATATTCCTGATTAGGGTAGCTATCAAATGAAAGAGGATCACATGTGTATTATAAAATTAAATGTAAAATGAAAATTGGTTAAGATTGAATTAGTTTATTTTTGGTGAGATTAGCGTTACTTTTAAGGTAAGGAAAGACAGTATGAAGTGCTTACGCGCATCTCGGTCGTGACACTCGAGACGGCGCTGATTAATGTAATGGTAGATCGTGAGTAGAAAGTGACGTCTCATTCAGTCGTGTTGCGGTTGTAGGGGTGAGACTGTCTTGACTATGCTATACTATAAATAACTAAAATAAAACTTATCATACGACTATGCTATACTAAAACTAAAAAAAAAACTTACCTTATTACTTATTTCGTTTGATCTAGAATCAGCTATTTTAAACAGAAATAAAATATATTAGAGACCATTTTAAAATATCACCAGGACTCCCCACAAATCCCGGACTTACTACGTGATTGTAGGAAAGATGAAACTAAGAAACTTGAATACTCGCTAAGCTGAAAGCGGTCTTACAGGTTAGTTCTTGTAGTTATAAATAATTTTACTAATACGACTTTCTTTTATATCTTTTAAAGAAAGTTGACTAAGTTATCTACACTATGTACCTAACTCAAGAACGGTTGAACCGATTTGGCTAAAAAATTGTGGGGAAGTCACTTAGAACGAGGAAACGTAGAGGTACATAGGATACTTTTATCTCATTTCCGTAGAATAAAAAAATAGCGTGATTTTGATCCTCCTCTGATACCTGCTACCTGTAAAACGGCCCCGCTTTCATATCTAATATATAAAAATAAGTCGGGTTTTCCTTCCTGACGCTATAACTCCAGAACGCACGAACTGATTTGGCTAATTTTGGTCTTGAATTATTCGTAGAAGTCCAGGGAAGGTTTGTCTCCCATATACAAAGTGATTGACGGTAAGTGACAGAAGACTTTGACAGATCTTTGACGAAACAATCGGACGGGCAGGACAACATCTGCCGGGGCCGCTAGTTAGCTTATACGAATAATCCAAAAAACATCTTTCTTAAAATCTGTTACCTTAACTGGGTTGACCTGAATCTTGGACCATTAGGTATTTTCACACTTTAGTAGTAAGTATAGCAGAAATTTTATAGCGTGATCCGTGGACACAATGCCTTACAAGTGAATGAATACTATTTAATTTAATTACTGCATCACGCTTTCAACAATGTGAGGTTTTATTTTGCTTTTAGCGTCATAAAATATTACAGCAATACTGAATTGAAATTGTTTAAACTGTTATTTCTTTTACTAGGTAGGTATAATATGATAATTTCTGATGCCTTCGCGGTTATTACACATTGGAATGAAACAACTATTAACGGATTTAACTGAGCTGACAATAGTCTAACGCTAAAGACTTTAGCGTTAGACTACTTATTGTCAGCTAAGTCGTGCTACGATTATGGAAACTGTAAAGAATCCGAAACGTCAGCAAATAAAATAAAATAAAAATACGCGAGTTAAATCCGTTAATAGTTGTTTCATTCCAAGGTATAATATGATTATTGCATATATTCTTGTTGCATAATTCTTCCGCATAATATAATTTATATAGTTTAACTTTTTATTGTCTATTGAATTTTTACGCTATATTGTTCTTTTTTAATTGTCAATTAGTTTTAAGTTTTACGTCGTGATTGTGTTCGTTTGTATAGTTATTATATAATTTATATTCAATTCCTTCATATTATCTCACATTTTTATTGCAGTCTCTAACACTAAGTACTTGATCGACAAAGAAAATTATTAAACCTCACGCCTACTGCGGGACGTTTTGGATAATAATAATATGATCCCGTTTAGTAACCACCAGATCAAATGGACAAACCAACACAATATAGAAAACAGTTTCGCATTTATAAATAAGTATTTAGCTAAAGTGGCAGTGGGCTGGCCATATTAGCCGAAGAACCGATAACCGTTGGAGTAAACGTGTTCTAGAGTGGAGACCGCGTCTCGGCAAGCGTAGTGTAGGACGTCCTCAGGCAAGGTGGAGTGACGATTTGCGTAAGATGGCTGGCAGGAGCTGGATGCAAGCAGCCCAAGATAGAGCAAAGTGGCGTGAAATTGGAGAGGCCTATGTCCAGCAGTGGACTGCGACGGGCTGATGATGATGATGATGATTTAGCTAACTATCGTAAAATAAAACCTATCATAATACAGTATTTGGTATCGACGTATAAGTACGATTATAATTAAATATGGCTGCACTGCCTGTATTTAGTCCTCTTTAATGTGATGAGGCTACTCATCCGTCAAGTTAATCATTTAAAAATATATATAGAGTCCACTTAACTTATTAATTTATTTACCATTCAGCGACCACGAAGCCTCCAAAATTCAATTAAATTTTGTTGCTCACTAAATGTCGAAAGTATCCGACGTGTAATGATAATTCGTGTGAAATTTGAATGCGCGCGCGCAAGCCGTGGGAATGTAGAACTTGAGTGCCGACTTTTATTTTTTCTTCTCATAGCCTTGTTTTTTTATTTTGTGGGAACTAGTGCCGATAGGTAGTTAATGAACGACACTTTTTTTCATTGTTAAAACATTTATGTGTTGTTCTAGCTGACTATATCTTACTGGTATTAAATTAAATAATTTATAAATACATATGATGAAGGTAAACATATTTCTGATTTTTTGCGTAATGTCAAGTGAATTAGGAGTCCCACTCACCTTCGTATCATAACTGGGTAGTTAGACTGCCCGGGTGGGCAGCACACAATTTCTAAATAAGCTGTATAAAGGCTGTAGGTATAACTATGTTCACCCTTATACACCCCTTATAAAACTTATAAAGAACTTCTGTGCAACTTGGGTAAGATCAATATTCATCATCACAGTGTCAACGTCAAGTACGTCAACACACTCTTATTAAAAAGTCAGCAGTAACATTAATACCACAACTGACTAAACGAATTCCAAAAACAAAGTTTGAAAGACAAAATAAAACTTAACCCATTCGAAAGCATGGCCAAAGCATAATTGCAGCAATAATTCACAAAGGCCACCAAGCAACCACGGCACTAATCCATCCTAATGAGCGACAAAGAGCGACAAAAGTGTTATGAATAACCAAGTAGTTAAAAATGAAATAAAAAAAAGTTTATTGATGGCACAGCGTCTCTCTCTGCCCGAAGTAAATCTTGATGCTATCTTGTTCTCAGAATCAGTGTTCGGTCCCTTTCTTGCGTGGGATGGGTAGAATGCAGCCGTCTCTTTCTGACATCAATCGATACCTCTATACACCCACAACCAGTTGTGGACTCGGCGATGTGACAGGAACTGGGCATTTTCACGGTTAATTTCTATTTGTCTTATTTCTGTATTTAATTGGTTTGATCAGCCCATAATACCTAAATCACTTTTGAATTTAGGTCTTTGTTGCTTGAGATCTTCTGTCTTGAATATTGTTTATTTTGATTTACAAAAAAGCTATTGTCTACAATCGAAATCTCATTTGTTTTAAATATTTAATCAAATTCAAATACTATTGTATTTAATTAACACACTAGTTCTCTGACCAGTCTAAAATGGTGTACCTACCTAATATTAAGAAAATAGTATCTAAGTATATAATTCAATCGACAGGTGGACAAAAAAACGTGCAAAGACCAATGTAATAAGGAAAAAATTGCATGGTATTTATGTGGTTGAATTTGTCTAAAAACTATTCATGTACGTAGAATGCTACTTTCTTACTTGATCACTTTTATTTCATTTTTTCACTTTTTTCACAATTTTTCACTTTATATTACTTATTTGACAGTATAATTCTATACTTTAACGTTAAAACGAAATACCCCTTTTAATTACGAATAAGAATTACCTATTATAAAAAATCTTAAATAATTAACAGTGAATTCCAAGGATGGCCATGTCACAGTACAGAAATTCCAATCGATGTCCTGAATGAAACAAGCCCGGCACCCGCCGCGCCACTCGCTCCGCAACCAATTTATTTATTTTTTACTCCCATGCATGCCTGGTCTTTTACTGGCAATTAGGTATTCTGGACACATCTCAGAATTCTAACGAAGATAATATCTGTGGACGATGCACTGAATTTTCATTAATTCCATTGATTAGTTTGATTGCACACGCGAGATACATGACGGAGTGGGAACTGCCGAAATCGGGATATCTGATGGGACACAAGGGGAATCCAAAGGTGTTTAAACGGCCACTAATAGGGATGACGATTTGGTAAAGACAACGAAATTCTGTTTAGTCCGTCAGTTAGATTATTGGAAATTATTCGACATGTGTTTCTTCTTTTCTCAAAAAAATAATAAAATGCCAAAATTTGCTTACAAAATTCGAAAGTGACGTCACGATATGATACAATTTATATCATAACACTAGGGTAAAACCAGGATAGATGCCCCACTTTTTGAAATATCCTCCTAATTTTAAAAATATTAGTTTTACATTAGGTAATGTTTATGATTTAACTAGTTTAATCCTTTATGTTTAACTGTGATTTGTACTTTTGGGCCTATAAATTACAGATTTTGTATATTTTAGCTTTCTGTGAAAGTCCTTTTTTGAGGATAGATGCCTACCCCTATGGATAGTTGCCCCGCCATGAAAATACTAAGGAGGATAGATGCCTGCGGCATGGGATAGATGCCCTTCATACTGTGTAATCGAAAAACTCAACCAAATTTTTATGTAGTTTTAATGACAAATTGGTGTAATTGCAGCCTAATGAAATAATAAAAAGAAATTAGCCGTTTTTCAAATTTTTTATTGTTATCTTTAGCTATATGCTAAATAAATTCTTTTATAAAATATTAATCACTTAAGTTTCAACATACATAATCATAATTATTTTTAGCAGCATAACGTCTTCGCAATGTTCTCGATGGAATTCCAAACTGTCGGGATATTTCGTTTATCCCCATGATATTTTTATCTATTCCGTCGAAAGCTGACTGCAATTGTTCTGTAGTCCAAGAACATACTCGAGCTTGCACTCCTTCCTTTCTTTTGTATTTTCGTGGCATGGTTTTGCTACAATCAGTAGTAAACATATAAATAATATAACAATACAAAAAAATGCCCATAATATTCACTGAAACCACATATTATGGGTATACATGGTCTATGGAGGGATACATGCCTTTAGGGGCACCTATACCTTAAAAAATCAGGGCAACTATCCTTTTTGATAGGGATAGATGCCCTATTTTTTTATAAATTAATAAAAAACAACAGAGCAATTATTTACATCTAGATACATACGTGGTGAGTCTATATATTGACTTAATAAACAATATAACGGGATTAATGACTACTTATAAAGTTATAAAACAGCAAATACTAACCTTTAAAACTTTGACGTGGTTTTAAAATTCGCCGCGGAGATGAAGGCACACACGAGCAAAACACGTCCTGACTGACTCTGGTGACCTGGCTGACTGTGGTGCGGGGTGAGTGCGGCTCTTAGTTATACTATTATTTCATAGTCGCGAGTTTGGGAAGTTAGGTTTTTTGAAAATGAGGCATCTATCCCACTGGGGCATCTATCCTGGTTTTACCCTAGCGGTTTTTCAAAATTTTCTATAGCCCATGTTACTCAGGGTGAACGTAGCTTCCCAACAGTGAAAGAATTATTAAAATCGGTCCAGTAGTTTTTGAACCTATTCATTACAAATAAACAAAGTTTTCCTTTTTATAATATTAAGTACCTATAGATGACTCCCAAACTTTTGAAGCACAAACGCTTTATAAGCTTTAAAAAATACCACCTACTTATAAATTATGAAGGACCCGAAATTAATACATTATACCATCTGCTTATAAGCAGATAATTGACGTCAACATGGCATAAGGCCGTAATGGCGTCGGCAAAAGGACCCGAGGTGATTTATTACAAGGAAATGTCTGGCGTTATAACTTTTATACCTCTACAAATTGCTTTAGATACCTTTGAAATATCGGTATTGGAGTTTTAATGGCCCCCGCTTATTTTGCCAAGGAAATTAGCAATTACGCCTCTACGACTGCTAATTTGAAGCTACGCACAGTTAATTTTCTACGTTGAATGCAGTTTTATCTGGAGTGCATCGTTAGTTTTTATTTACGTCAGTCTGTACCGCATTATATTATTATATTTGTTTAGTATCTTTTCACAATCTCCAATTTATTTGAAACGAAATTATTCTTTACACACATATAAAACAATTAAGTAAATATAATATTACAAGTGAAGAAAGTCTACCACTAGTGTTAAACTATAGTCTTAGTCTGTTACGAAAATGAAAAGTAAACTTTCCGAAATGTCAGCCTAAAATGAATGTAGGTACGCGAGTTAAATCTATACTAATATTATAAAGCTGAAAAGTTTGTTTGTTTGTTTGTTTGTTTGAAATCGCGCTAATCTCAGGAACTACTGGTTCGAATTCAAAAAATCTTTTTTTGTTGGATAGACCATTTTTCGAGGAAGGCTATTAGGCTACATAACATCACGCTGCGACCGATAAGAGCGAAGAAACAGTGGAAAATGTATAAAAAACGGGGAAAATATGAAGCCTTATGAAGAAGTGACATAAGACTTTGACAGATCTTTGACGAAACAATCGGACGGGCAGGACGACGTCTGCGGGGGCTGCTAGTCCATTATGAGTCTAGTTGTTTTAAGTAGGTACTCCAATGTAATTAGGTACTGCGAAAGTTATAGGATTAATTACCATCGTCTATACTCCAAATACTTAGTATAATAATTTAATTAGATACTTATTTTGAGCTTCAGAGGTATTTTTATCCGTCACAAAAGTAGCAAGTAGCTTATTTGAATATTGCAACACACTACACTATTTCATCGCCAAGATCTATAACAACGACTTCTACGACAAAGACAAATGAAATACGGCAACTTTTTGTATCAATACAATACACAAGTCAAAAATCATGCCTAACGTTGACCAATTCTGCATTTCATTTGCATCGATACCGTCTCCCGTCTACCTATGTAGACGGGAGACGGTATCGATGCAAATGAAATGCAGAATTGGTCAACGTTAGGTAGGTACCTATGTACCTACCTACAGTAGCGCAATAGTAGCGATACAGACGTGTTACTAACGCGATTTATCGCTACAGTACGCCGTGTGGCATTGTCTTTACCTCTCCCTACGATAAACAAGTGTAGGAAGTAATAATTGTTTTCCCTCCCCCTGGAAACTTTGATCACGTGGCACTTTGCTCGCCAACTTTTGACGTACCCTCGTTCGAGAAGTTTCCTTAGAAGCGTAGTCTTGTACCTGCTTATCAATGAGTTATTCTCATAAAAAGCTTTTTGTGTTGTAAAGTTTGCATTTCGGTTTGTGTTGATTCGATTATCTGATGTTTTGTAAACTGCCTATGGATGAATAGGAGAATAAAAAATGTTGGATAGGTAATAACAAGATGTAGTAGATAGGTACACTTGTAGGTTAAGTACCTAATAATTATAATTTTATTTGTACCAAATACCAATACGCACAAGAGTAGAAAAAAAAATCGAGACCTCAACGGGAATTTAACTGGAACCATAGACATTGATCGGATTTCGATTGATAGGTAAATGGTAGTAAACATTTAATAGGTAAGTACCTATCTACTTATTTCCAACACTTCATAAATAAAAGAAATCTGCAAATTTTAAGTCACTTTTTCCAATTCAAACCTACTATTATGTTACCACTATAAATTTTCATACTTACTTAGTAAAATTCAAATCCAAATATTACAAGAGCTTACTTCTTTCAAAAGTTACCACCGATAACAGCAAATGTGGGTAGGTACGTTTGCTTTTATCCGTTTAGTTTTTATACGTTTGCATTTAATTTTAGGTATTCTTTTTGAAAATTACTTAGATCGACATCAAAACATAACCGCAAATTAGTCTTTTCCCGGCCACTGTCCATTTAAAAACACAATCCCGTGTTCCCGACAGTTAGGGGGAGAGTTCCCGGGGGAGAATTCCCGGGGTGATCCGGGTAACCTGCGTCCGGGTATAATTGTGTGGTCTGGAATTAACCGGCGTGACAACGACACTTCCCGGGTAATTGGCGGATTTGGTTTGAGGTATCGAATTTCGAATGAGGGAATTTATAGCACGAAATTCGGTGGTTTTATTTTTATGGCAAGCTACGGTTATATCACATATCTATATACACAATTATGATACCTACCTTTAGGTATCATTATATATACTTAACAAAATTAAATGTGTAAATCGAATCATTAGTAGGTAAATTGATAAAATAACTAAGAGTAACTAGGTAGATAATTTATATTAAAAAATCGAACGTTCTTTTTGTATTTAATAAACTTTTGTTATACTTTAGGTACCTAGGTAAAAATACGACATACGTTAACAACTACCTAGGTAGGTACTTACTGCAATACGGAAGGCCTATGATTATATAACGTACTTGGTTTAAAACCAATGGGTTGACTTTAAAACCAAAACGTTAAGTATAATCGTATCGAGTACGCCTCGTTTGTCTTCAAATCAATTCAATTTACTTTAATTCAACGCTATCTAGGCATTCCCTGATCGAATTAACTGTTCAAGTGCTTTGAAACTGGCCAATTGAGATCCCTTTCAAATCCAGTGTCACACACACAGTCGGGGGGGTTTATAATTGCCAAGTAAGCCTTATATAACTTTTCCACTTATTTAACACATATATCCTCCCCTTATAACCCCTACAACCCTTCTTTCGCAATTAAGAGTGGCCTATGACCTTTCTTAGGCTGTAGACTATTTGAGTAAAAAAATAATTTAAATCGCTTCAGTACTTTTCGCGTGATAGCGAGACAGAGAGACAGGCAGAGTTACTTTCGCATTTATAACATTACCTAATTATATCAGGACAAAAGGATAGTTCTTATAAAGGACACATCGATGCTTTTCTAGAATAGTGTCACAACTTCTATAAAAAAAAGATGATCCATGCGAAGCCGGGGCGGACAGCTAGTTTGTTATGAAATGATTGCACATTGTGAAAGAGGTTTCAAAACTTAAACACGAAGTCTAAAACTGACAAGCTTACAAAATTATCAACATAATTCGTGAGATATTTCCTAGAGAAATTAATACAAGAATAGGTTCTAACCTGTTAAACCAGACAATAGTTAACCTCTCGTAATCCCTTTGATATACAAAGCTTTGTATAACTACTGTATGGGTATTATACTATAGGATATTATTATCGTGTGTAAAAGGGCTGAGGGAGAATCAGGAATTTCGGAGGGACGCGATAAATTGTCTATGTTTATGAGAAATATTTTTGGTTGTTTATTGGAATTCTTTTTCCACAATTTGACGCTTTTGTTTCCGATTGGGTACTTGTAAGTAGGTAGTTAAACTATCAAACGTAGCGAACTACATATTCTAGCGAATTCGCGAACACGATTCTCAGACCTACCCGATATAAGCAAAATTTCATAAAAATCGGCATAACCCAGTCAATGTAGGTACCTACTTTTAACCAATTAAGAAAAACTTTTCTCATTGTGTGTTTAAATGTTGATAAGAACACACACCTATAGCCCGGTAACGCAATAAAGGCCTGCAACATACGCAGTAGATTCGTAGACCTCAGCGGCATTTGACCCCACACCTCGGCGACCGTCCTTTAATCCTTACTAATATTATAAATGCGATAGTAACTCTGTCTGTCTGTTACGCTTTCACGCTAAAACTACTGGACCGATTTAAATGAAATTTGGTACAAAGGAAGTCTGGAGCCTGAGAAAGGACATAGGCTACTTTTTAACCGACTGCAAAAAAGGAGGAGTTCCACGCGGACGAAGTCGCGGGCAGAAGCTAGTACACCATAGAAATCGATCGAATTTCGAAGCAGTAAATACTCCTACCTAATTGTTCACTAAGATCAAAAACAAACAATAAGAAAACATGTCTCGCAACAGTCAACAGTCTCCCCTCGTTGAATGCTCACACAATAAGCGACCTTTCCTAATCCCGTGGTATACAAATCGTGGCCTATTGTGAGGGAATTTGAGAGGACGATAAGTAAGTACCTACATATTTAGTATGTAGGTATAGGCTTCTTGACTGTCTGAGGTGAATGAGAGAAACAAAATTTTGATCACATATTAATATCACATGTCTCTTTTGCTAATATGAATGATTCGTATCTAGGTATATTATTTCATTTCAGCCGCGAAGGCATCAGAAATCATGATTCTTATACATATTTTAAATTTTACATCCTTAGATGGTGAATTACTATAACGACCACGAAATTTAAATACCTACGTAGGTAGGTAGGTATACGATGAAATGTTTTTAAGAGCACAACATATGTTATTACCTACATCCCTACTAATATTATAAATGCGAAAGTAACTCTGTCTGTCTGTCTGTCTGTTACGCTTTCACGCTAAAACTACTGGACCGATTTAAATGAAATTTGGTACAAAGATAGTCTGGAGCCTGAGAAAGGACATAGGCTACTTTTTAACCGACTGTAAAAAAGGAGGAGGTCCACAGAAGCTAGTTCATAATAATTATACTTCTGTCTTAAAATTTCGTTTCAACAATTTGTTAAAAATTTTAGATGCCGAACTGGTAGTTGCTGATATAATTTTTATGCGTGGTAAATAAATTATTTTCTTCTTTTTAGTACTTCAGCAGTCTACAAAAAGCCCTTTCAGTAATCTCGGTTAAAGTAGGTGCTTCAATTTCAATTAAGGTAGGATATTTATTATTTAGAGACAGTGATTGCTTCACTCGAGGTGAGCACTATCCACGCAAGTCGTTGTTTGTAAATAGGTAATTTGATTCCACACCAACTTTAATGGGAAAGTGCTACAATAATGTTAATGTTAAGTATCAATATCATCTAATTCGTATTTCATAAATAATAATATAACAAATTTATAACATCGCTTAAACAAGTGGAATAGAAAGAGCCTTTAAGACAATATACCTACGATGGATGTAATGTCCCTAATTACTTCATCTAAGTCTCTCAAAATTGTACTTGCTTATTGCCAAATATTCTAGGTCTAGGCAGATACAAAAATACTAAATGTAAGTACCTAAAATTAATCATTTTAACTATGTATGTAGGTATGTTGTATTTATGTATATCTTTAGTATCTTATTCATATAATTATGTAGTAGGTATAGGTAATGTTAATGTCCTTGTACTTGACTTTTTAGTAGCTGATTAGTTGCTTGATAGAAAATGCCTCAGGCTTTAAGTTCTTCTTTTGTATTCTTCTCTAAGTTTTCTGCAATAATGCAAAAAGAAGTACCTAAATTAATTCACGTTTAAACCCTTTTTTTACTCTTAATCAGTTTCCAAATACGAACTCCGCAAGAGCAATCATTAATTTTCCAAAGGACGTCAATCATCCATCTATTCAAAAGTTTTCTAATATCAATTAGATTAGCTCACGATGTCTGTCTATAAACATAATGGGCAAATGCAATACATTAGATGTATCGACTCCTACGCAAGACACAAATAGCACCTTCGATCCACCGGCATCAAATTATACTCGAACCAAACTAAACGACGCAAGCCAATTCAATCACTGACACATGCAGTTACAAACGAGAACAAACCCTATATATTTAAACTTAAGATGGATATTGCAATAAATGCAGATGCATCTGAGTGCGATGACGGCGCGTGTATCGCTAATGGGCCATGAAATTGGCAGCCGCTTGCCGATATTGAATTTTAATACTTTTTTGTACATTAGTCTTGGATTACACGCTAATTTCAATCGATTAGTATGTTTATGAATTGAGGTTTTGTGGTGTTTGCAAGATTTGTAATGGAATTGGAAATATGAATGACAGATCTTTTACGGGTTAAGGGATACTCAAAAGGCTTATTTATGAGTAGTTTTGTTTTTGATTAAGTAGGCAGTGACTAAATGTAAAAACTTGTCTGGAAATATAATTAAAATAATTCAATGGACTTATTGATATGAATAGGTAGATAGACCGTACTTTTAATTAATGATTTTAATTTTAGAATGAAACAGCTTAGTTATAACGGATTTAACAAGCTCATTTTATATCATTTGTTGACGTTTCCAAAACTTTACAGTTCCCATAGGTATTATTCACAACATGTCTTACGACGATAGTCTTAGGTAGATACGCAAAAGTACCTAAGTGATTTCAATTTTCCTAATATCGGATATATAATAGGTAAGTATTAAGAATTTTCAAAAACCAACAATACGTTTTATTATTTGAAGTAAGTACCTAAATAACGATTTAGATAAGATTTTAATAAATAGGTAGTTAAAATGCATTTTTGGATTTTGACCCTAATAATAATAATACGATGACCGTAACGATCTATTATACGAAAATAAGCATAAAAAACCACACCGCATTATACTCGGTCATAGTTAACATAAATAATACGACACGACCAGATTTCCCGCTGCGATTAGACTTTAAAATAATGAATGAATTTAAGGCACAATGCAAGCACGTATCCACTATTTATAAACCCGCCATTGTTTATAAGCGATCCGACTGTTATTAATTCGCGAACATTCCAAGTTTCAAAACATGAAGGAAACGGCCGTGACTAAATGAAAATATTTCTTCCTCACTTGAACAAACACGAGTTAATAATAATATAGTCACCTAACCAGTTCAACGAGAGCCTTGTAATAATGCAATATTTGTTTGTGAAGTGAACGATGAAGGAGGTCGTGTTGGAGTGGTTAGTTTAAGTGGTGCGTCAAAGCAGCGGTAAACACCTTGATAAGAGAACACGCGGGGCTGATAAGATAAAGTCAAACCAATTACAGAGCACGGACTGGTTGCATGATGACGATAGACACTTCAGAACCTTTAGGTAAGGGATTTAGATAAATTCGTGACGTACCTATATTTTGGTCGAAAATTTGGTGGTGTATTATACTCTATGTTTAAAGAGTTTGGGTAAACAGCTGTCGTTTTAATTTGTTGTGGAAGCCGTGGGTTTTAGACTTAATCCCTTACGGCCATCCCTTTCGAATAACGTCGGCGCGGACTAATGAAACTGTTATGAAAATGGTTAAGCATTCATTAATATTATAAGAGTGACACGCGTTTAAACGTCTTGTATTTACCTAATTTAAACCCTGGATTTGTTTTTTATTTTCAAATTGTGATAATAACGATTTTTTGCCAATCAAGGTTTGTGCGAAAGTAGCACTGTATGCCTGTCGCTTTGTTACCTCTTCATACTTAAACCGTTATACCGATTTAGACGAACTAGTTTAATTAATTGATTCGTATCAAGAGAACATGGAAAGTTTATTAGGGCTGAAATTTACTATAACTACTAATTCTACCCAAATAAAACCGCAGTAGAAGCTAGTTATTGATATTTCTATCAAACTACGGGGCAAATAGTTAAAACTTCTTTTTCAGTCTCTAGTTTAAATTACCTACTTTATTAACTTCTTTTCTCTCTGTAGGTTATTCCTCGTACTTTCGTGAACCACCGGCATACAATTTGCAAAACAATTGAGCATTGTAAAAGTAGAATCACTTTCACCGAATGCCGTATTTGGCAATCACGCATGCTTCGCAATGCAACCAAGTTTTAATTTCTACTGGGCTTTAGAACAATACAATGGGCGGTCATTGAAACAAATTTCGTAGAGAAAATTACAATTTACAAAAATTAGTCTCTGGTAAATATACTATGTACTTACTTCATCATTTGCTACCTTTCTGCTCAATTCTCAATCATTTATTTGCATTCTATAAGTGTTATACAAATAGTACTATCACTATAGACCCTGTTGAGCACAATAAAATGTTTAGGTACTACTTAAATATTGACTAGATTATGAGATTCTAGAGGATTCAAACATTGTTAAGGCTCCAAGTAAATAGGTACTTTGTCAGATTCCTATTGCCATTTAGCGTGGTGTTGCGGATGGTGTGATGAGGACTTTTGAATCTGATACTGAAGAGATGTTGTATTGCGTTGGTATTGTTAAATAATACTTTGTTTGATATTATATAAATTATTTATTAACTGAGCACACGTTACATGTGGAGATATTGGAAGAGGAAGTGGCGACAGTGTTGCCAACGTATATAAAATATATTTTCTATTTTTAATGTTGCAAACAGATACAAGTCGGGACGGAAATTGTTATTGGTATAATATACCTAATACTCGCAATAAATTTTCACGAAGTTATATATTAATTGACATAGCGAATCTGATACCTATATGTACCTAGTCCTTTAAATTTAAGATTCTGAATAAGTTTTAAATGGATTTTGTCACGATTAGGTACTACACATAGTATAAAAACTTTACGGTGAAACTGGAATCGAGGTAGCCTCGAATTAATACCGTATAATTAGGTTCTACGTGACCGTGTCACCGATCTACGCTAGATTAAACGCTTAAAAGTAATATAATAGAAAAACTATAAAAACCTTAGGTAAGTATTTGTTTTTGATGTCACGTTTTATAAAACAAAATTTTACAATGAAGTGTCAACCGAAATTCTATCGACATCTGGTCGCTGTTACGCAACACGGTGTCAACCCTCTAGATTTTCATTTTGTGGAAATCGAGCAAATGATTTTGAAAACTTGGTTTCAGTAATTTTATGCATAACAACGTCCATCTATGGTATAATATGTACTTACTATGAATTAATAATGATAGTTGTACTAAGACAATCCTAGTAGGTAAGGTACCTAACTACCTTTTCAAGTTAACTTATGTAGACAATTTGCCTTAAATTTTGTAGACATGGCTTCTAATCCCACTTGTGTCTCCATTTTTTTCGCTTGTTTTTGTACAAATATAATACTTACCTATATATTTTATGAAACTGTTCAGTTCTTTAAAATTGCTTTGCTCTTTATCTTATATTGACAAATTTTAAAGATTTTTAGTTATCAGCAAAACCCAACAAAATAGTTTTCTTTCAAGGTTCCAAAGTTAATAAGGGAAAACAAAACTAACAGTTGCGTAAATCGAAAATCTTTGAATAATGCCGTATCCGACATTACCAACCAAACTTAACGTAGGTACTGATTACGTCGTCAGAACTACAATACGAGTGATCAACCGAAAATATCAATTAAGCCCCTATAAATCTCTCAGACCCCTGTTGTCGAAACTACGTCCACTCGCAGGCACTTAACTGTGTCAATAAAATAATTATCCAATCATAGGGCCATTTGCTTCGATTGTCTGCATGTTCTGTCCCTTTCACACTTATTGAATTTCACTCGGATGTGCTCCTCTAACTCGAATCCAGACGGACACCGTTTGAAATGTTTTCTTTTTACGTTTGTGACATTTTTGAAAATGTTTGTTACAAGGTCTTCTTGTTACGACAAATTGTAAAGCTTACGATAGAATACGTATACGTTTAACCTTGGTATCATTAAGTATAGATACTTCTAAATACTTCTTATTAGCTACAAAGTCTAAAAAAGTATTTGCGACATCATTATAAATACCTATTTTAGCACTGCATTTTTCTGAAGTGTTATTCAAATAATGATCATATTGAATAATGATTATGACAATACTTTTTTAAATAACCTAATAAAAACTAAGTAATCGCAAAACAAACTTTAAAGCCAGCAAAATGGACTCTGTTAACCGAACTCTAGATGTAAATAAATACAGTTTTTTCACCTTCAGACTTTTAATTCAAAGCCTAAAATTAATACTTAATTTAGGACCTTAATCTAAGAAAACCTACTGCTTATGATGAACTGTCAACATTTTCTAGACATGGTATTCAGAACGTTGTCGACAAGAAGTTTTGTCGTGTCAACGTTGTTTCGTTGTCACCTTGAGAAGAGAACACATCGACATGACAAGATTTGTCGTTGTTGACAACGTTACCGATACCGATTTAAGATAAGATAATATAAGCGAGAAGATGACGACATCGATATGACAAAATGTCGACTCGACGATAATTATGCTAGCCGCTCCATATACTATCAGATTTAAAATGTTTGACATTGAATGATATTAGCATTATTAAGTGCTCAGTCTCGATCAGTAAATAATCCTAACCCAACACAATCGAGTAAATATGCGTATTAATACCACTTTATGCTTTTAAAATCACTAAGCAGTTTAGTGACATTTAAGCAATTCAGGTTATTATTAAAACTTTTCTATTTACTATTTCCGATATTTGAGTTGACGGCATTTTTCTTGTTGTTGGTGGAAGAAAGTTTTACTTTAGCTAGATACCTACCTAATGATGAACAATTTATACATAATCGAAATATGAATTAGACTTACATTGTACAATACTAGATAATACGATTCATGATGATTTCACAGTAGTAGAGATAAAATGTTCATTGTATACCGTATAGCAGTCATTGGAAAATTTAATCTCTTAAAAATTGCAACGTAATAATGTTAGAGTTTTAAATTATGAAAATGTCACATAAGTATATGTACTTATACCTAAATACCTTATCTATAAGTTACATTTTGCAATAATTACCTAAGCACGTATCTACTAAACGTTTACGAAAACATTTTTGCAGAAACGGTGTCTTAATGGACGTTTTTTAGTTCCACTTTGTCGATATCTTTACATGTCAAACTGTAATATAAGTAAGTTTGTAGGTAAAGACGGAATATGAAAATGTTACACATCCACGAAACTATTGCAATAAGTATTTTATTTACATCGCAATGATAATACGACTTACGAAAATACGACGACGCAAAAGATCCAAAGAAAGGTGTATGTTAGAAAAACCGAAAGCTACAACTATGAAATACTAATATCTAGCATAGATACTGTCCTACAAATCATTTTTATTTCAACTTCTCGAGTACCATAAGCATTCCTCAAAGTATTTACATTAACGGGGAATCATTAAAACCTCCAGCAATTAGACAGAGCGTCGTCAGACTAAAATGCACGTCCGCGGAACCGTTATCCAGTTTACAGCACGGTCACTGGCCCCAGATTCGCGGAGAGAGCGGACAAATCACTTCCCAGATTTAGTGTGCTGTCTAATGGATAGGGTCACCAACGACATCCAAAAAAAACACCAAAAACCATCTCCAAATAACACTATTAACTTCCAAAGATGTTATAAAAAGAAAACATGTTTGGTCGTTCAAATTTTGAATGGGGTTGGTTTTGTAATATCAATGGAGAGTGTAATGAGAAGTAATCGTGACTGCTTTGACAGTGACAACCCTATTTGCGGAGCAATTGCCGCAGTGAGCGGTGCGGTCAATGTACCGCGCGTCACGCGACGGCGCGCGCACTAATGCGCTTAGATTACTACCTACTTCTACTATACCACTCTAACCTGACCCCCCTGCACTTCAACAACGGGAGCAAAAACTATCATTCTGGCTGGAAAAAGAGGGGAAGGGGAGATCACGTTACCCTGGCGATCACTACACGGCATTGACTAGTATTGCGCGAACACTACTATTTGCTGAGGTTTCGTACTAACGACTTTAAGCTACACCATGTGTAAAATACAAGTTTTCCATTTTAAGCTCTCGTCCTTCGAATTAAAGATCTAAATTCTTTGTTATCGATAGGTGGTTGAGTAAAGAATTATCTTTTGTAAGCGTCCTTTGTATTTCTATTTAATTTATAGCAGCTCTGACTCTAATAGGTGCTTGTTTTAAATTGCCTTGGACCAGAAAAAACCTATGCATTATTCATTGAAATTTCTAATCGATTGAAATCATTCAGAGTTAATTGAACATGCGAATTCTAGCGTTAGACACGATTTATTGGTTTGTTTATGAATACTGAATAATGCAATTTCCATTAGTTCCTAGTTACTATGGCTATATACATGTCTTTATTTGTCAGAAGAATATTTATCGTTTGGTTAGTTTTTTAAAGTTCTTTTACAGATTATGTACTATTTTAGTAATCAAACACTGTAAATGATAATTAGCTTGTGCATTCTTAGAAATCAAAATAATAGATCGTATTTCTTAATGAGGTTTGAATTCTTAAACTAATTCTTTACAATAAAACTAGCAATGTTTGTTCAAGTATAGTAGGTATTATGTCATTTTGTAAATTTCTTGAAAACGGTTATTAAATAGGTAACCATTTCTAAAATGTACCTAAATATTGTTGAAATTAAAAAGGGCACCTCCAGTTAAAAGTTTGGACCGCGCTCAACCGCCCAATTAAAGCTTATCACTTTCATATTTATACATAGGTACATACCTATATAAACGCAGAAACCTCTTTCCTTTTAACACCTCACGCATTTAACGACGTGTCAAATAAACCACTTTATTACTTTGACAAAGCCACGAAAATCGTAATCCAATTTGTTGAACACCTAAGACTCGATTTGTATCCATCCAAAGCAATCATTCAATAATCTATATGATTCTTATTGCCTTCGCAATAAGAGCTACTTGTCTTAACTTCTTTCAGTACGATTGGGACTCCTGATTCGGAGAGGCAATATCCTCTGAGGGAAGGCATTCAATTGGTGCGTAATGGGATTTGTTTCCCTCGTCTATTAGTAGATAATTTTCTTTATTACCAAAAATTTTCAACTAAATTCTCCCTGTGGAGTGTGGTTGATTTAGAACATTTCTTTTCATTAATTTTTGAGTTAGGGATGATTCCACGGAATTCAACAGGAGTTTTAAGCGATGTCAATCTTTTGCGCTAGATATTGAAGAATGACCTGCAATGAGGGCCACCGCGTGTCAGAAATCCGCTAGATGCGCTAGAGTAGAATGAGGTCTAGCTGTCATGTTCCACCAATGAGAGGCAAGCTACTGGCCTGCCATCAAATCTGACATGTGTGAGCACAGGCGATCGTTGAATTAATACGAAATTCTTGGTGTGGCTCATTTGTTCAAAATATAGAACTTAAGGCAATTGATAGCAGTTGAAAAGCTTGTGAAATTCAGATATATGATTTTATGAATTAAGTATGCACTCGTATACGTGGATACAATGAGAGACTATATTAGGTAGGTAGGTATAATATATGTAGGCAATTAGGTACAATTCAAGATGACGCCGTGCGGAAACTATTTTATGTACATATTATTTGCTAACGTTTCGAAAACTTCAGTTCCCACATTCGTAGCTGATTAGCCTGACTTTGATCACACACTAAGGTGAATTTCAATGTGAACCTATTAACCGCGAAAGCATCAGAAACTACTTTGTTAACCTTGTCAAAATTTTGCGCAACCATTATAAACAAATGAATTGAGGTAAGTAGGTAATAGTATTCTAGCATGACTCTATTTCTAGTCTTAAATGCAACAAAAGTCAGGTCACAAATAAAATAAATAGTAGTTATTATCGCATGGACTTTTACGACATCTCTATACATCCGAGTCGTAAAATTTGCTAAATAAATGGCTAATTAAGATTTTCTACTAATGTAAAGCGTTAGTAATAATTGGTTGCTTGGATTTAATTGGCTTTTCCTTTATGTGTACGGATAATTAGTATTAAACTTGTACATTTTATGACAATGACTTGAGGTATTTGTCGGTAATTATCGAATAAATGGTAGTCACATTGCCTTATTAGGCATTATTTTTTCATCGGCATCACAACTATGTCATTCGTTAGACTTTTTTTGAATTTTATTCATAATAAGTATACGTATCAGCGAAACTCTTTGTTATTATTGTCTTTTTTTACAAAATTTCTTTTCACCTTATTTGGTTAGTTCTACTAACATTTCAACAGCTTTCTTTTTCCTGATCACATTAATCATTCATCTATGTAGCCTGGTAACCATTACTTTGGTTCTATCTATCTCAAATTTTGCATAAATCTTCTTTATTAGGAATAAAGTAAGTTAAGTAATTGTGAAATGTTAGCGCTTGATATGATATTATTATGATTAGGTTTAATAATTTAATACGATGTTTCAATGAGGGCCACCGCATGTCAGAAATCCGCTAGATGCGCTAGTGTAGAATGAGGTCTAGCTGTCATGTTCCACCAATGAGAGGCAAGCTACTGGTCTGTGATTGGTGGTACATGACAGCTGGACCACATTCTACACTAGCGCATCTAGCGAATTTCTGACACGCGGTAGCCCTCATTGAAATTCGTTTAGGCAATTTTAAATTACCTATGATTTTGTTATTACAATACCGGAATATTGTAATAACAAATTATTACAATATTCCGGTATTGTAACTGGAACAATCACGATACCTCGTGTTAACGTAGGTTTAGATGTGGGTTTAAGTCCCACTGATGTCTAGATTTTTTTGTACCTACTCTTGTATTAGTACAATTACCTAGGTATCATTAAGATTAGGTTTATTAAAGATTCTGTAAATCATATTTAGGTATATTATCTACTAGTTAAATAAACATCATATTATTATCATTGTAATCATCATCTTATTAGTCTCGAACTATTTCACTGGTTTGTACCTATATGTTTTATGTACTTATGTTTATCCGTTTAATTTAGGAGTAGATTAATAGATGTGAGTTATAAATCCAGTTAGAATTTAAGTTTTCTTCACAATGAATCCTTTACAGTAGAAAGGATAAACATTTGAGAAATTGGTAAGAAATCGCTTTCCGAAAATGCGCCCGCTGCGAGATTGGACGTACTTTACGACTGCCTCTTGAGATAGCAATCGTGTTTTAAATCCGCATATCGAATGACATTTGTTTGCTACTTTAGGGATATATGTATGTGCGTATTGCATGCGCGTGCGCATGTCGGTGCGCCGGGACAAGCAGCATAAGGATAATTCATCATCACATCAACCAAAAGACGACCACTGCTGGACATAAGTCTCCCCCAACAATGACCACATCGACCGGTCACGTGCCTCATCCATTTTTTTTTTTCGAACTGAATACTGAAGCGCAGTTGGCCAGCTAATGGGCCTTTACTGCAAAACCGGACGGGTGGCGAGACTCCTTAAAATAGACTCTTAAGCACGCCTCATCCATCGGTTACCAGCAACCTTCACCTTGCCGTCGGACTACCTTATAGTACAATTAGCACCACACAGCAGCGAAGTTTTAATTCCCTTACCTACACTCATCGCTTTAATTTCTTCCATAGACTAACGCATGACAGAACGTGACGTCATATCAAGATGACACCACAGATAAAACATAACAGAACCCTTTTAACCAAATCACTCAACGAGAATATTGACTACATGTCTATGCATGCCGTAAAAGGGCGACTAATTAAAATGTGTTTCTCATCATTTGTCATTTATGTCTCCATCCTTCTCTAATCGAGTTAGAAAGAGAGTGATGGGGCATTTAGAAAAAATGTTATCCTAAAGGTTCTGTCATAACACAAGTAAAGGCGCCTACAGACGAGAGGAAATCAAATAAAGGGGCTTACAGACAGGAAGAGCGGGTCTTAATGGATTTATTTAGATGTCATTTTTTATGTGGGCGGGGGCTCAGCGAGACGCCTGCGTTGTCACTATGTGGATAAGACAGTTGTATAGCCGAATTTTTTTTTATATTCATATTTGATAAGCTTTTCTTTTGTGTGACAAGCTTTCTGTCTTTTGTTGTAAGGAATTTCTTCTTTGTTTCAGAACCGTGTAAGTGAAAAATATTTTTAACCAGTTTCAAAGAAAAGAAGATGATATTATTAAACACTTCGTTGCAATCCTTTTTATTACTAAAAGTACGTACTAAGTTAAAGCACTTGTCCCATTTCTTGAAGAAACGAGGGTAAAGTTTAACGGTAGGTATAGGTAAGTTTTTTTTTTGAGGTTCCATCGGATAATGGTATTTTTGGCAGTGTTTTTTCATTTCGAAGAATAGGACGTATTATGACGGTATTATTATAGATATTGCAAAAAGTGTTGAACAAACATTAAACAATGTGTAAGTTGTCAAATTATGCCGCAACCTAGACAATAAGAATACATACCTACAAAAATTTGATATAAGTAAGTTTTTATTATTATGCACTGTATTTAATGGCCATATAATAAAACACACACGTCATCAAAATACCGTCATGTCCATATTAGGGCAAAATAAAATAAAGCCCTCCGTCCTCCGTTATCCCTCGAACCGTGCACAGACAAGTGTGTGTTTACAGAAACACACACAAACACAATTTAATGCATTTCGTGCACGCACACAACAAACCCGTCCAACATAACATCTGTCCTCCTTTCTAGCGGCACTCATACAAAACAAGTCCTTAGTCATCGTAGACAGGTTATCTTCACCGACGAAGAGTTGTTGTATAGTCTGACTAGGATAACATCAGGCATGTTTTATATGAATGTTAGTATGAATTGCGTCAAATGTTATAGTAGACAGGTAGCATAAAGGTGTGTGTGCTTGGTATTTTGATTGGTCATGCATTTTACGTGATTACGGCGGCGGTATAAAGAAGTGAGTTATGTTGGTACCTAAGGCTTTAGTTCACGATCGCGATAAGCGGTGAGAAACGACGCTGTGAAGTATTAAAAGTTTAGGACTGGTGTGAGATATACGGGCGCTTAGCACGTTCTGTACGTACATGAATCGTGAAGGGTTTTACTATTTTAGTATTAAGGGGACTATTTTTATAAACAAGTTTCTTTGGATTAGTCCTATAGGTAGGTACCTAATAAGCGGATCTTAATAGTGTAGTTACACTAGACAATGTATAAACATACTCACCTTTTGTTTCAACAGGTTGCCTTTCGACAAGTCGCCAGCTAGAGATTTACCAAGAGCGAATTTTGATACTTAATTAGGTCTTATTTAAAAAAAATGGTTGGTATGTGCCAATCGTTTATTACCTATGGCACCAGTAATGGACATGGCACCAATTATGGACATTATTTTCGTTGATCGAATTTATTAAGCAACTGGCCCAACATTTTTCAATTGGAGATACTAAATCATAAGCAATAGACGTTTGGGCTTTCATTTTGATACACCTCATCAAAATTGCCCGTTTTATTTGAAGATGGTTGGGAATTGAAATCTCGTTTCGCGCGGTGGTCATAAAAATCCGTTTTTGTTATTGAAATCGTTAAGGAGGTGAGTACATATTTGTGCATGGTATTATCTTGTGTTGTGTTGTAATGAGATTTTTTGTTATTTTTACGAAATAATACTATATTGCAAGTAAATTGAGCTAAGTTGAATATGTCCAATCCCAATAATAAGTTTTTTGTGGGGTTTGTTCATCACTGGATTCGATTTTTTACGAATTCCAGTTATGGACAAGTGTCCATTCTTAAGTTTTTTAATATTTTTTAGTTTATTGTATTAAATTATTTAATTTGTTGCACTAAACATTTCGGTTGAGTTGATTTTGTGATTGCTCTTTATTTTCCAATGATGGACAATGTCCATAAATGGCTATTTTTAGTCGTCCATCATTGGGTTCTTTGTTTTATCTTATATGGCGCCAATAAAAAAATACACCCCGGAACAAATAGGGAGGGCATTTGATGCTGTATGATGCTGCTGAGGATGGGAGAAATGACGATCACAGCTGCCCTTCGGTTTCTTCTTCTTCTTCTTCAACCTTATTCTACCCAATGCTGAGTAAAGGTCTCTTCCATTTCAGCCCACTTCCCACGATCTCAAGTTTCCCGCATCCAATGTTTCCCAGCCACATGCACCAGATCATCGGTCCACCTCGCTGGCTGTCTTCCGACATTTCGCCGCCCCTTTCTCCGTCTCCAATCCAGCATCCTTTCTTCCGTCGGGCCTACGACACGACACACATGGCCCGTCTACTTCCTTTTCTTCAAAGCTATGGTTTTTGTTATGTCGCACGTCGGTTAGTCTGGTTCTCTTCTGAATATCGGTATTACGGACCCGGTCACAAAGAGAAATACCTAACATAGCCCTTGCCTTATACTACTTGGAGTCTATACTTGGAGTCGATGGATGATTTGCCTCGTGAAGTCCCGGCTCCATAGACCATTACGAGAAGAACGCACTGTTGAAACGTGCGACGCTTGAGGTATAAAGACGCACACGTTTGTCTTTCAGGACGTCTGAGAGCTTACCAAAATCCCCCCATCCCAGTTGGATTGGGGCCCTCCGGTTTGGGGTCCCTCAAATAACTTTGCATAACAAAGTCCAGTCCAAAAGTCCTGCAGTTTGTGCTATGGGACTTCAAACTATTCTCACGGCAGAGGAAGAGGGCAATTTGGTGAAATGGTTGGTCGCAATGAGTTAAAAGCACTTTCACATAAATTTTCAAATAAATTAACAGAGAGCGTGCAAAAAATTCTCCAGGCTCCAGGTATCCGGAGCCAAGTATCTTCATTCTACTGGTGAGGGCGTCGCAGTGACACACCAAGTGTTCCACAGTTTCACATTCCTCTCCACACATTCTGCAGTCGCTGCTGTTTGTAAGTCCCATTTTGTGTAGGAGTTCGTTGACTCCTAAGTGACCAGTGAAGACTCCTGTTATAAGTCGGATTTGTCTTCAGTTTAGAAACCAGAGTTTTTTAGTCCAGTTTTCATTTGGGTGTTGTATAAATTGCCGTGAGGACCTTAGACCTAAGCATGCCTTCCACTCTTCGGTGTGGCTCTTGATTGTGTTTTCCTTAAGGCCTGTGTTAAAGGTGTTGAACGCCATGCGGATTATATACCAGCCCCGACTGCACTTTATGGGCTCCAAGGGCCTTCACCGCAGCCTGGCTGTCACTCAAAATATAGATGGTTTTTCGTCCAGGTGCCTGTCTATATTTTCTTGTGCACATGCAGCATACGTCTCTGCCTGAAATACTGTGGCATGCTTTCCCATGCTTACACTATAGCATATATATGCACCGCAGTTTCTGATAGATCTCAGTTGATTGATTTATTACCTATGTTACCAATTCTAAGCTGCAACTGCTGGCAAAGAGGCAAAGCCTCAATTAATGTTTAATAAATGATTAAAAACCAGATCGTTGATTGAAAGCCTTATAGTATAACTTTGAAATCTAAGGCTGATCACGTTAAAAGTTCAAATAGAATTAATCAAAAGTAGATTTTTGACATTTGTTTTATTTATCTGTGCAATAAAAAAGTGTCCATTAATGGATGTTCATGACTGGGTCCATGTCCATTACTGGGGGTCCATCACTGAATCTTCGATGTCCATCAATGGTGATATCGTAAATTTCAATTTATGTATTTTTTATTAATTATGTATTATTCATACAGGATTTTTGGTGTTGTTTAAATGTTCCTCATGTATTTGAGTACCGAACAAAAAATCACCATTTTTGTATTGCCAAAAAACATCCCATTTTTAAACGAAATTCTAATTTAGTGCGCTTAACATGTCCATAATTGGTGCCATCACTCTACTAGGTATTTATAAGTAGCGCCTTCGCAAGTTAAATCATATTTATTTTGCTTTTAATATTAGATAATAATATAAATATGTATACTTATAGGAACTACATATAAATGGATACGCCGCGCTGACTCAATAACAGACATACCTAATCAACGCAGAGCCTAAACAGTAAGGGTTAGAACCAAACATAAGGGATACTTTTATAAAATACTATTTTCTGCCCGCGACTTCGTCCGCGTGGAACTCCACCTTTTTTGCAGTTGGTTAAAAAGTAGCCTATGTTCTTACTCAGGCTCCAGACATTCTTTGTACCAAATTTCATTTAAATCGGTCCAGCAGTTTTAGCATGAAAGCGTAACAGACAGACAGTGTTACTTTCGCATTTATAATAATAGTTGGGATTAAAGTAAGTATGAAACTTTGCCATACTTAATGTGACCAATAGGAGAAGTAACCACATATTTCACGACGACGAAGTGGCGGCCAGAAGTTAACAAATAAAACATCTACCTACCTGAAGAAATTAGAAATAGATTGTGTGAAATCTAGCGCCGTCCCTGGAACAGAATAAGAAGCGCGGTGGCTCTAAGCGCCAGTTGAAAGATACAACAAAAGGGCATTAAATAGTTTACTTAAGTTAAATCCGTCTATAATTGATCCATTTTTATGTATTACTAGCTTCTGCCCGCGACTTCGTCCGCGTGGAACTCCTCCTTTTTTGCAGTCGGTTAAAAAGTAGCCTATGTCCTTTCTCAGGCTCCAGACATTCTTTGTACCAAATTTCATTTAAATCGGTCCAGTAGTTTTAGCGTGAAAGCGTAACAGACAGACAGAGTTACTTTCGCATTTATAATATTTTAATATTAGTAGGGATAACGGCGAAGGCATCAAAAATTATTAGTTTAGGTTAATTGAAAACGTCGACTATGGTGCTGAAAGGCTATCACACTTTACCCGGATCCAAGGTTAAGGAATGCACAAGTAGATAGGTAGGTAAGATGTAAATACGCTGCGCAAAGGTTGCATAAGAAGAACGCTTATACAGCCTTTTTACAGCTTATTTAGGAACGTGCTTGCGCGCGAGGTGCATAGTACGGCTGAGGCACTTAATGTAATGTAGGAATATGTGTCTAGAGTTGTCTAGACGTATTTCCGCCCTAAACAAGGTACCTACCTATACACTAGAAGCTTGTAAACAAAGTTTTATCTAATAATTTCTGATGCCTTCGCGGTTATTACACATTGGAATGAAACAACTATTAACGGATTTAACTCGCGTATTTTTATTTTATTTTATTAGCTGACGTTTCGGATTCTTTACAGTTTCCATAATCGTAGCAACGACTGAGCTGACAATAGTCTAACGCTAAAGTGAATTATACAGTTATGCAAACTACCTTCAATCATCCGAAACGTCAGCTAATAAAATAAAATAAAAATACGCGAGTTAAATCCGTTAACAGTTGTTTCATTCCAAAATGTTTTATCTGTTAAAAAAAGTAACAATGAACTTACTTACCTACTTACTCGGTTGAAACTTTCTTAGATATTGTACCTATCCACCGATATTGTAAAACAGGTCGAGTCCTTAACAGTTTTTAGGGTTTCTCTTTCATATAGGTAACTAGCTGTGTCCGCGACTTCGTCCGCGTAGAATAGTTATTTTCCCCGTTTTTTACACATTTTCCACTGTTTCTTCGCTCCTATAGGTCGTAGCGTAGGGTTGCCATACGTCCCGGTACGCCGGGACATGTCCCGGTTTGAAGCATGGTGTCCCGGCGTCCCGGCCGATAAGCAAATTGTCCCGGTTTAAAAATAATAGTTATTTAATAGAGGGCTGGACTTGGTAAACAGTAATATACCTCCAATAAACGCGCTCTTACTAGCGTACGATTAGCCGTACGTGGATAGAACGACGTAAGCGCTGACAATTGTCCGTTCACGTTTCACGAATTTACGTTAACAGTGTCAACGCATTTCGAGATCGCAGACTCTTAGCGTTGACAGAGCAAGAGCGCATCAATGGCATGCTATCAAGCCCACCATGTGCCTTAGAGATGTTTGATACAAGATCGATTTTTCTAATGCATTGATATTTTATATCGATTTTATACATTCAATTAATACCTGACTTCTTGAGAAAACTCGACCTAAGAAGCGTTAATATAAAAAAATTACCACCGAAAAAAAAACTTAAAGGCAACAAAAAACAATAGCGCACTACATAGAAAAATTAAAATTTTTTTTTTTTCTTTTCAGTGCGTTCTTTGTTGCCTTTTAGTTTTTTTCGACAGTTAATTTTTTTTATTGAAAAGTTATTATTTTATAATTTTGTTTGGCCATAATTTACCTATACAAATTATTTCATGCTTAATTTGTAATTACTTTTGAAATAGCTACCTACCTTGTTTTTGCTAATAACTTTTAGTGAATACTTTTAGTGAAACAATAAATTACCCCTATTTTTCCACCCTTACGGTAGGTTTCTTTTTTCAAATTTTTTATGGGATCAACTTTGAGGTATGCCCTATCCAATAAAAAAAGAATTATCAAAATCGGACTACTTACTCTGTAAAAAGTTACGTCTGGTCATACGATACAATCAGTGAGTGAAAAATGAATTATCCCCTATTTTCCTACCTTTAAGGTTGGGGTTTTTCTTTATCTAAATTAACGTGATTAGTCAAGTTCCGTTTTTTTTTTTTTTTTTGCCTTTACTAGTTTTTCTTGAAATGTCCCGGTCCGAGTCCTTACACTTATGGCAACCCTATCGTAGCGTGATGTTTTATAGCCTAAAGCCTTCCTTGATAAATGGTCTATCCAATAAAAAAAGATTTTTTCATTTCGAACTAGTAGTTGAAACGAAGCTGCGAAGTATAGAAGTAAACTACGAGATACATTGACGCAAAAAACCTACACACATTGTTTTATTAAGTTCAACCTTCCTAACACGATGTGTAGTTATACATGATATACCTACTTACACAAGATGTTACAATATATATAACACACGAGATTACATTAAGAAAAATACCCAAACACTCTATACACGGTATACACACATTATTTCAATTGTTCATAGTTAACTTTTCTTGCGACAATTTTTCAGACTTGGGTGATGACCACAATGTGGAGGTAGTGGAAGTATCCTGGCAAAGGCTACAGATGTTTCAGTATCAAACAAAGAACCAGAAATAAGTTGTACTTTTGGCACTGGGAAATTTAATTGGATTTACCTTTACATGGTCCTACTAGAGAGGCACGTGTCCGGTCGATGTGGTCATCATTGGGGAAGACCTATGTCCAGCAGAGGACGCCTGTCTTATAATGATGGTCCTATTAATGCTGATTAACTCGCATATGGACCACATTTCCGAAGAGAGACATTAAAGAGAAATTAATGGGGAAATGGATTCCGGAAAAATGCCCACTAGTTAAAGCACCCAAACTAAACACTGAGATTTTAGCATCTATCTCTGATGCTATTGTAAAGTGATAAGAAGTTAGAAAGTGAACAGATTCAACTGACTAAGGTATATCTGAGCTCGCAGATCAAATTGTCGTAAAAAGATATAAATACTTTATTTCTAACTAGCGAACCGCCCCGGGTTTACACAGGTACTATAAACCTTCCTCTTGAATCACTCTATCTATTAAAAAAAAACGCATTAAAATCCGTTGCGTAGTTGATAGATTTAAGCGTACATAGGGATATAGGGACAGAAAAAGCGATTTTGTTTTATACTATGTACCTAGGTAGTGATAAGGCGCAACGCCTGGCGGCACACAAGTTTTAATAAGCTGTTTATAGTCTAAGGGTGTCTCCTCTTATACCTACCTACAGCCTTTTTACATGTTATATAGAACTAAATTCCGATTAGGACGAGATTATGACCTAGGAAACTGACTTAATAAAATAACATGAGAACATTGTATTCAATTCAAAATAAAATTAATCTCCTACCAGCGGCAATAACGTAAAAATACGTAGGTCCAGCAAGTTAAACTACTTAATTGAAACTCACCTAAGTACTACTCACTTACTTACGTGTCTATAAAAAAAATAAATTAAAAATTTAACAAACCCCCGACATAAAAACCTAAAAGCCCTTTAAAAAGTATAACAATAATAAAAACTTAATATTAGTTACCTAAATATTAATATTTCTACAAAGAAAACGTCATGTCGGGGGGCCCCGCTTGTCATTTAGGTGTTACTACTTAATACCTACAATCTACCTATACTTACGGTCCCCCCGACATGACGTTTTCTTTGTAGAAATATTAATATTTAGGTAACTAATATTAAGTTTTTATTATTGTTATACTTTTTAAAGGGCTTTTAGGTTTTTATGTCGGGGGTTTGTTAAATTTTTAATTTATTTTTTTATTTCATACTTTTTGTAAGTAGGTATCTACTACATAAATTATTATTTTAAGTAATTTCCATTTCATGTGGAATTTTGTAATGTACATGTTATCCTCTTACATTTAATACCCCACTCGGGTACATTTGTCGATATTGGGTTTACCATTTACACTTTTACTTCCCATAATTTTTGAACTACTCAACCGATTTTCATTACAATCTTAATTTTGTAATCTACACGTGATCCTCTTTCATTTGATACCCCACTTGGGTATATTTGTAGACATTTGGTTTTCCATCCCCACTTTGACACCCTATATTTTTTGAACGACTCAACCGATTTTCATTATAATTTCCATTTTGTAATGTACACGTGATCCTCTTTCATTTGATACCCCACTCGAGTATGTTTGTAGACTTTTATTTTTCCATCCCCTCTTTCACCCCCCCTAATTATTAAACTACTCAGCAGATTTTCATCAAACATAGCTAAGAACACTCCCGACATATACACCTTTCAAACAAAAAAAACAGAATCAAAATCGGTTCATGCGTTAGGGAGCTATGATGCCACAGACAGACACACACACACACACACACACACAGACAGACAGACAGACAGACACGTCAAACTTATAACACCCCGTCGTTTTTTCGTCGGGGGTTAAAAATCAGTACTTACCTAGGTATCATTCCTAAACCTAAATAGGTAGAAGTTAGGACACTTTCAATGCGCTATTTGTCTTATCGAATTGAACTCCAAAAAATACGTACGATAAATTTTCCAATACGCCCTAGACACATCTTTCTATGTGTGCGTGTCAAAATTTCCACAATATTAACATAACAGCGCTTCAATCGCTTGAATAAACTTATCGTGTTTGGCAAGTTAATAAATTAAGCGCTGCAGCGATAAATGTCGGATGTGCCAGATCGATAGCGTCGCGCGGTGTTGCCGCTCTTCTGCCCCCTTCGCCCCGCAAGGGTCTTTGCACCCGCGTACTGCTTAGGTGTGAAGGGCGGCATTAAACTGGAGTGCGGCTCTAGCTTCGAATTTTAGTTAGATTTTTTAAAAATAGATTGGTAGTTTGAGAGACAGAGAGAGTCTAATATAACTTAGACAATTTACATGCATAATTATAAGAATTATTTATATTTGATATAAATTAAATTAAATATAGGTACCTGCAGGTGGTAGATTGGGTCTATCTCGGGTAATAAGGCTTAAGCCTTAGGCATGAACTTGTTAATAATTTTCATTTTATTACAAACATCCTTTACATATTTCCAATTACGTTTTTAAAAAGGCTCTTTTAATTAGGTATGACTGTAATAAAGTATACGGAGTGTGTGTATTTTTTTTGTTCTTTGTTCTGATCTCAGTGCTCATGTAATTTGACATAGGTATTATAAATAATATAAGTAAGTAAGTAAATATGATATTATTATATCAACGATTATAATTATTAAGTTAAACAATATTTCTTATTTTTTTAATACCTATTTGTGGACCATTATATTTTTAACTAAAATCGTGAACCTTTACGTTATTCGCCCTTTGTTACCAATACCTTACGTTAGATAACTTATACGTACCTAAGTACAAAGGTGTAAGTAAAGAAAATATTTAGGATTGAGGATTAGGATTTAGGATTTATTTAGGAAATAAAGTGGTCGCATAAAGAAAAAAAGAAGAGCTATTTCGTCGCATCTATTGTAAGGAAATGTATCGAAAATATTCGCGATTATTCCTTTGTTTAATCAAATTTTGAAAGATTTAATGGTAAATAAGTGTTACTTTATTAATATATACTTACATATATTTTTTCAGTAAGTAAATTCACTATAATTCACTATAGTTTTGGAATTAAAAGCTATTCAAGTGTCAAAAATTACGCCTTCCCGTAACATTTGCGTTACCCGTTCGTAACCTTAATAAATTGCCGTTCAAATCCTTTATCTATACTAATATTATAAAGCTGAAGAGTTTGTTTGTTTGTTTCAACGCGCTAATCTCAGGAAGTACTGGTTAGAATTCAAAAATTGTTTTTTTGTTGGATTGGAGTTTATCGAGGAAGGCTTTAGGCTATATAACATCACGCTGCGACCAATAGGAGCGAAGAAACAGTGGAAAATGTGTAAAAAACGGGGAAAATATGAAGCCTTATTAAGAAGTGACAGAAGACTTTGACAGATCTTTGACGAAACAATCGGACGGGCAGGACGACGTCTGCCGGGGCCGCTATTTTTGTATTAAATCTATGTGTAAAATTAATTAGTAACAAAAATAGGCACCTAATTTGTATAAGCATTTTTAGTTTAATGCCTATTTCTTAACTAACTTTAGGTAGGTATAGATGAAAAGCGTTTACTATTTTTCTATTAGATATCTATATACTTACATACAATAGTAGGTACAATAATAATATGATATACTTACTTATGTAGCAAGACGTACGGGGTAGGCGTTTATGTATTTACTTCGTAAAAAAAATATACCTACTTAGTTTCCTACGCTGTTTTTCAAATTAGGCACCATTAAGTACTCGATGAACGATCTAGACACGCGGTAGCGTATCAAATAAAGTTCAAACTAACAGAACTGGCAAATCATGAACCATTTGGAGAGAACAGCCAGACGGTCGAATAGTCGAATAGTCAGACCTTTAGTAAGGTTTTAATATAAGTAGTTACCTACTTATAAACCTTGGTTATCATAAAATATTTTATTTTTATTTTTCTATAGGTCCTTGTAATATGAACCGGCTCTTTCAATACCGATTAGTGATGAAAGAGCCAAATGACACTTTTTTTTTTGAAAAACGTATTTCTTTATTATTTATATTTTGTTTAAGATTTCTTTTTGTATGAAATTGCATACTCAAATAAATATTAAATAAAGTATAATTTGCAATAAAAACAATATTTTTTTCCTCAGTTAAGAAAACTGGCTCTTTCATGCCAGTTTCCTTCCTACTTACTTAAATAAATTTCAAGACATTTTTAGCACGGCTCGGCCTTCCAGCCAGTTTATCAAAATCATTATGATGATAATGTGATGATTATGTTACCGTAATGTGAAGCCACAATAAAAATCTCTTAGCGGTTAATAAGAAGCATCTAGTTTAAGCTTCAGTAACCTATTTTTTTTAAGTAGTCTAAGAGTTTGCGGTCAGCTAATCTCATAAGATAGAATTACGAAGTTACCACAACACATTTTTCTATAATAATATTTTATAAATAATAATGTTAAGCAAAACGCTTGAGAAGCCTTGTGATTTTGTTAAAAAAGGGTCAAGTGCGAGTTAGGATCGCGCACGAATAGTTCCCTATAATTTTCTATAAAAACAGCAAATAAGTCATGTTTTGTATAAAACCCGTTTAAATATTTATCAATATCAATAGGTACTCTACTAATATAATAAAGAGGAAAAGTTTGTGTGTTTGTTTGTTAGGATTGAATAGGCTTCTAAACGACTAGACCGATTTAAAAAAAACTTTCACTGTTCGAAAGCTGTGTAGCTATTCCCGAGTGACATAGGCTTTAAAAAAAGGCAACCGGGCGAAGCCGGGGCAGGCCGCTATTTTATTATGTTTTTACCTATTTGTTGTTATAGCGGGAACAGAAATATGTAAGTAGGTATATTATCTGTGAAAATGTCAACTAGTTAACTATCACGGTTCAAGAGATACAGTCTGTTGTCAGACAGGACAGCGAAATTTCAATAATTGGGTTCCATTTTTAGTGCGGGTTGTTCCTACGGAACCCTAAAATAGAAGTAAGCGCATCTTCGCAACTCCTATTTCCATGATAGACTGGTGACGACAATCTAATGTCAACCATTCTGTTTTCCCAGGACATGTCCTGCTTTTTGGGGTATCCTGGGCTGTTCCTGGAAAATTAAAAAAAGTCCCGAGATTTGTACTTATCAGGTGTTATTATTAGAAGAAATTATAACTCGCAATAACTTCATCGTTCCCATATTCGTAGCCGCATAAGTTTTTGCATGGTTTATATTAGATATGTAGGTAGTTAGATTAAAATCTATCTTGCATTTATCAATAGGTACAACAGTGTACACCTACGCTCTTGTTTTATTCGAATTCGGTCTTGTCCGGTATTCGGTGCCACAGCCTAGTAGCCTGTCCAAAATTGATGATATCGACAGATGGAAATTTTGAGGTCGATCTCTATTTTAGATAATTTTTAATATTACCTATTTCTATGCCACTGACTTCAAAAGCGTGACTCGAGACATGCGTATGTCACAGTCCCTACATACCTATGTAGTAGATAACTGAATAAAACGCAATTATACCTGCAATCATGGAAAAAAATTGTTAACAATTCGAATAAATCGCCGCGCTATTTAAATCCGACAAACGAAGTCGTGTCCTGTCCCATAATAAGCACCTCGCCCCTCGCAGCTGCCGATCCAAACATCTATCCCTCTCCCTCACCCGTACCGCGTCGGAAAGGGACAGTACCGTCCGCCCGACCAACAGCCGTCGCGTCAGATCGTCGCCCGACACGCCAGTACCATACCGAACAATGTCGGACACCGACGCAAACACGCAACGACGCACCAATACCGTCATATACATGAAAGAAAAAACCGTACTTACACAGTTTCTAGAACTGTACAGAAGTTTCCCGTATCTGTGGGACCAGAAACACACGCTGTACGGGAATAGGGAAGCGCGGGAGAGAGCGTACGAAGTCTTGCTCGAGAAGTACAAATTGCTGAATGAAGATGCCGCTGTTGGCGACGTTAAGAAGAAGATTGAGCACATGCGCTGTGCGTACAGACGGGAACATAAAAAGGTAATTTGAGAAGTACTTATGGAATAAGTAGTTAGATATATAAACTCATGCTTATATTATTTACTGTTTAACTAATTACTTTTTATTTTTTAGGTTCAAATGGCTCAACTACGAGGTGGAGATCACAAACCCCAATTATGGTACTATGACCTAATGACATTTTTGAATGAACACAGAGAATTAAAAAGGGTTGAACCAATAGAAACTACTTTCGAAGAGAGTTACCAGGTAAATAAACAAGAAATTCTAAATACTCAATGATCGTTTGAACTTGAATATTAAATAACCTTTGTATTATTTTAAGGAAAGTCAAAACGATTCCGACGAGGACCGTCAACTGAAAAAAAGAAAATTGCTGACTCATAATAACTCAAGTAACGCCATCTACATCACAGAACAGCACGTGAGTGACGACCAGTCATTCCGGGACGTGTACGACCAAGACCCGCCGCAGTCGTACAACTCGTACATAATAAACAACGAGGCCGAAGCGTTCGGCAGAACCCTAGGCTTCCAATTGAAGGAATTGAAGCACATGCAGCGAGTGTTCGCCGAAAAATTAATATCTGACGTCATCTATCAAGCCCGATTGGGCAATTTGAGCGCCGATGCCGTCCTCAATTTAAACGATACTTGTTTATAATAATTAGCTACTAGTAAATAAGGTTTTTATTACAAAAGTAAGAAGCAATACTGTGTTTTATTGTCACGATGTAACGCAGTCTCGTTCAATACGGCGGAGTAAGTCTTGTTACTAAGCAACTGAGTGCTCCAAGGTGGTTTAACTACGGGTGGCCCATTATGGCCCAGGGGGCAACCGCGCCCCTCGTGGCTCGGTGCGGCAACAGCCGCGTCGGAGCGCCATCGTCATGGTCGCAACCTGCCGCACTGTGCGCAGCTTACTAGGAGCGCAGAATAAGCGAGGAGGTTAACCGGATCTCACGTAGCAACACCAGTATTAAAGACACCCCACTCCCCCTGCAACAGATTAACCGTGCATGTTATAAGGGGATCTTGGGTGTATCTGGGGAGACCTTGTTATACTGGTAGTGTTTACACGCTCGTATGTTGCTAGTGGGTGTGAATTGCGGTTGTGTTAGAATAGGTATAGCGGTGTCGGTGTGTGTGAGCCAAGCGATTAATTTTCAAGTGCTGACGCAATCGCGCACATCGGTTTTGTTTCACGTTACGCGTTTCATTCCTTTTGCGAGTTTCTTTGGAAAGAATATAAATTACGTTTAGTCTCCATATTATTTAAACGAGTAGCAATTTATTTTAAGCAGATAATGCTACTAGACACGGCGCGGTGCGTGTAAAATAGCATCTACATCAGATATTGATTTATTTTATGTAATCCTAATAAGATATTTCTCCCACCATCAAAGTTAATTTCGTAAATGTTCCTAAATCTTTACGTAGTACGCAGGTAAGGTATAAATAAACCTTCATACATAGTTCTATACTTACCCGGAATTAAATAATCAAATTGACAAATATTTATACAGACACGCCTTGCTATGATTTATTATTTCAATCAGTACAAGCGATTTTGTAATATTTTTACTACTTATATACTATACTAGCGGCCCGTCCCGGCTTCGCACGGGGGGACTTAAGATTTTTTTAAGGCCTCAGAAACGATACTTTTCCCCCGTTTTTGAAACATTTTCGGTTACTGCTCCGCAACTATAAGACCTAGCGTGATATTATATAGCCTATGTTACTCGGGGATAATGTAGCTTTCCAAAGGTGAAAGAATTTTTGAAATCGGTCCAGTAGTTTCGGAGCCTATTCATTACAAACATACAAAAATACAAAAATACAAAAATACAAAAATACAAAAATACAAATCTTTCCTCTTTATAATATTAGTATAGATACTGACGTATTTTTACTTGGCACAAATCCGTGAAGTTTCTTTAAATTATGTGCTTTTCCTACAGTTCATTTTGCTTACTAAAATACATTATTAATTAAAAATGTTAGGCACCTATTTGGGTACCTAAACACCTAGAGTATACCTAGACCTTTTATTTCCCCTTTTTTATGCCCTATGCTAACTTCTTGTCTCAACTCAAGAACACTTACCTACGATGTTAATTCTCTGCTGGATTGCACAAATGTTTTTTATCTTTATAGATACCTCTCTTTTCCTTATTTCCTATTTTCACGGTTATTCTTAAATCTCCCTTATATCTCGATATTCTCCAAGTTAATCCCGTTTAAACCATTTACGAGTTATTAGATTGGCAATTGTTTCTCCAAATCATCAATAAGACTAACAGGTATTTGCTCACTTACCTATACTAATATAGGCATTAGTTAGGCAATTTTATTACCTACTAGCGTTTAGCCCCGGCTTCGCACGGATCCCTAATGTTTTTTCATAATATTTTATAGCCTATAGCGGTCCCGGCAGACGTCATCCTGCCCGTTCGAAATTCAAATTAGGTAACTTTAGTTAGACAACGTTTGTATGGGAAAAGAAAAGGGCTGTTTTTAGGGTTTTCCCGGCAATTATTCGATTTTTTCTCGCCGTAAGTACCATCCTTGGACTTCAACGAACATTTAAAAAAAAAATTGGCCAAATTGGTCCAGGCGTTGTCGAGTTATGCGCTTACTAACACATTTTGCGATTCATTTTTATATATAAAAGAAGATTACTTACTAAATATTTGTTAATTCAATAAATGATATTATTGTTATAATCGGTCCCGGCTGACGTCGCGTCGTCCTGCCCGTTCGATTGTTTCGCCAAAGATCTGTTAAAGTTTTATATGTCACATACCGCCAATCACTTTTTGTATTCAATTTGAAAATCTAATCTATGCTAATATTATAAAGCTGAAGAGTTTGTTTGTTTGTTTGAACGCGCTAATCTCAGGAACTACTGGTTCAAATTGAAAAAATATTTTTTTGTTGGATAAACTCGAGGAAGGCTTTAAGCTATATATAACATCACGCTGCGACCAATAGGAGCGAAGAAACAGTGGAAAATGTGTAAAAAACGGGGAAAATAACTATTCCACGCGGACGAAGTCGCTGGCAGAAGCTAGTTTCTGATAAAATCTAAATTATTTTTTATAAGTCTTCTTATCTACAAACCTTGTTCTGACAATAAGGAACACATTTAAAAAGAATCACCCAATTTGGTGCATTTTTCAGAAGTTATGCGCATATCTACATACATTTCGGGGATTGGTTATATGGTATTTTTATTTATACTGATAGACAAGTATTTTCTCGCGACTTCGTCCACGTAAATTTTAACCCTGATGGGAGATGAATATCAATAAAATACACATTTTCTACGTATGAACTACGTATTTATGCAACATTTCGGAATGGAGACACGTGGTCCCTTACAAACTTAGCACCAATTGCGCCCCTTTTTCAACTCTTAGTAGTAGAATTTCCAAAAATTCTTTCTTATCGGATACCTACAAATCACTCCCTTCAAATTTCAGACCTCTACGATCAGCGGTTTAAGCTGTGCGTACCTATTCGTTAGTCCTTCTTAAAGAACTAGCTCTGCATGATTTTTATTAGGTAAACTAGCGGTTCGCCCCGGCTTCGCACGGATCCCTATTTTTTTCTAAATATTCTATAGCCTATGTCTATTAGTCAGGTTGAACGTAGCTTCCCAATAGTGAAAGAATCATTAAAATCGGTCCAGTAGTTTTTGAGCCTATTCATCACAAATATACAAAAATAGGTACAAATCTTTCCTCTTTATAATATTAGTATAGATAACTACGCAACGGATTTTAAAGCGGTTTTTTTTAATAGATAAATTGATTTAAGAGGAAAGTTTATAGTAAAGCCGCGTGAAGCCGGAGCGGGTCCCTAATTTCATAATAAGCAAAACTACTTAGGTACACATTTTTTTCCACAGCATTATAATAATTCGCACACCTAGATCTAAAGGGATCTAACTCAAAAACCGGAAGATTTGAGTTATGCACACCATCGGATTCCAGCAAAACCCACCTACACTAAAACTGATTTCAGCTAATATAACTCTGCTAGCTTTATTATAAAAAGTATAAATTTATACAGAAAACTCATGCGTGCATATGGACATATTAATCAGTTTCTCGCCTCTCCTGAAGAAGTACCTTTTTTGAGTTAGCTCTCTTTAGATCTAGGTGTGCGATATATCCAAGGGATAGCAGTACTTTGACGCTGTCTGTCCGCTCCTATGTAGGTATGCTTAAATCTTTAAAACTAGGTACCTACGCAATTTGTTTTTGAAACCTACTTCTCACACTCCTTTAATAATAAATACGTAGGTACCTGGTAGGAAATTAATCATATCATATTAATTTTAAAATAACATTCCGTACAATCCAAGATGGCGCCGTGCTGAAACATCGTTCCATAGATTATAACCAGCCAGCATTTTTTTTTTCAAGTTGTCAAAATTCTACGCAACCTCTTTCAATTTCATTTACGATAACTTATGACTTGAGTAAGTAATTAATATTTCTAAAAAAAAATCGACGTCTACGCTATTGCAACTAACTTGCAACAAATTTTACAAATTGGATTTTATAATTTCTTATAAACGCGAAAACTCCAATTTGATATATTTTTAGTTAGACGGCATTAACCATTATTAGTTACGTACCTACGTGGATTTGTATCCTACTTACCCGCTACCTTTACTAAGTTAAATTTGAAATCAAATCTTACAATAGGCTTAAGAGTCTCCTTTCATGAGTCTCGCCACCCGTCCGGTTTTGCAGTGAAGGCCTTAGCTGGCCAACTGCGCTTCAGTATTCAGTTCGAAAAAAAAAAAAAATCTTACAAGGAATAGTAACTAAGAGACAAACTGAAAATAAGACAGACACATAGTTAGGTAAGTACCTAATATAAGTAAGTATAATAATATAGGTACCTACTACTAGTAACGGATTTAACTCGTGTTATCAATTTTATGCTAAAGTTGACGATAGTTTAACACGAACAGTGTCGGTAGGTAGATAAAGTTTTCGAAACAAAATTAATACAAACTTAAGTAAGTATATTATTATGAAACCTATTGTCACGTCATATACTTATTTTGCAATTTAAAAACTATAAGTGGTACTAACTGGTACCTAGTAGGTTCGCAATCAAAACGTCAGTGTAGCTCGACCGTATCTCGTACTACATCCACGTTATTAATAAACCTGTTTATACGTATTATAACGTAAATCAGAATATACCTATTCAAAACATCTTTGGTTGGCAAATTGTCATTAATAAATATCCTTAAAAAAAACTTAAGGACGCCTATAAAATTATCATTCGGTAAATACTATCTCATCTTTAAAAGTCACGCCACACTGCTTCCGTGTGTAGGTATTGTTATTGTCACATCGCCTTGTGTGCCATGCGAATACCGTCAGCACGATCAGTAAACAAAGATGTTACTAAAGACCGTATGCCTTCACAATAAGGATCATTTTCGCCTGGCCACACCGCAATATAATCTCGTCAAAACCACATGGGAATTGACGTCGTATGTCTGGGGGAGTTGCGCAATGCGCGCTGTGCACCCGGCAAGCATAATGCACGAGTAGCATTTATACACATTCCCATGCGACTATACAACAAATTATAATGCAACGAGATATCGACCGTACGGCTTTAAGATAAGAAACAATAACGCGTACATTACGCTTGAAGTGCAACGTGTAAGGTCGCGAGCACTACGAGGCCGCTCGTGTTTATGATCTCCTAATAACAATGCCCGCTGAGTCGCGGCACGCGCCATCTTCTTTGCCACGGTCACTTCTCATCGTATCGTCGTTCTCCCGAGAAAAACAAATTTCGTTAATTGTCTCAACGTTGCCTTAATTTTCAATAATGACAGTTAATATAAATAATGAAATATTATCGACATTATTTCGTTCCTAGGTATTTACCATCGAAATACGTTTACCGGTTTATGTGGGCACAGATGGCCAAATATAGGTTTTGTTTGCAAAAACTTCAACAAAAGAATTCGCAAAAGAATAACTAGTCAGTTAGAAGACAAAATAATAACTAAATACTATACTTATACTATGAAGTAAAATATATACAGGAAACAGGTATTAAAAGAGATAACGGAACAAATCAAAAACTTCATACAGAGCAAATTGCCAATTTATTTGAACACGTCTGAATTCACAGCATTAAACAAAACTGTAAGAACTTCTTAAAACGTTCATTTATTAAACTCAACGCATTTATAGCTGATTGGGCTAATAATCTTCAAGGGGGTTGCTTCGCAATACCATTCTTTATAATATTGTCCTTCTATTATTTCCCCTTTCCTATCTACACACAATTTGCCAAAAGCAATTTTTTCATCTGCTTTTTTTTCATTATCGTTCCAGGGAATTCGTTTCTACCTATTCCATTTCTTTTCTTTTAATTTACATTCGACATTTGACATTCGTCTTGTACATTCTTATTTAAACAAGCTGTGAAATATTTTAAATTGAATACATATGTATTATAACATTGCTTTGTCATTCAGGACTGTTACAAATACAGAAATTGAATAAACAAGCAATGAAAAGGTTTACCAAGTAATTTGAAGATTTTACTATCCAGTCATAAACACAAAATGATAAAATATATTCTGCCAACAGAAATTTGCTCCGTAACATAGCAAAATCTATGCTACATGTAATACATAATTATTATTGAATTCCAACTACAGAAGAATTTAAAAACTTCTGTAGATAGATTGATTTAGAAAAATGTTATGTTGTGTGATTATTACGAAATAATTGTAATCAACATCAAGATCTGTATAATTTTGAAGTATTCACAAACATAATCCACTTAATCAATCAATCTAAATTGTTAAATGAGAAATAACGTAGTCCTGCCGATTTAACTAGTAAACAGTTCTCAAGGAAACGAGAATCATTAGGTCTTCCCGCCATCCCAGCTATCGTGGCACGCCATGACACCGACAGATCACTGTTACGTCATTCTTCCGCTTCAGATAAATTCAAAACATAATCCCTCAACGATTCAAATCAAGCTACACAACACTACACTTCACAAAACCCCGTGTCGAACGTCGATAAAAACCGACACAATGCCGCCAAACATTCCGCTATATAATTTTCCCCACTTTATTTTTTATCGAACAAAAACAACTGCGCCGATACCAATAGTTCCCAACATTCATTCTCATTCACTCCAAAAAAGGAATTTCAACCATGCCAAATTGATCTTTAAGCATCGGCTCTATTGGGATAACATAAATTTACAAAATATATCACAAATTCTTCTCGTGCTTCGGAAGCCATTACCTACAACCATTTTCGTAGCACGAGGTTTCGACGGGATCATTAAAACATCCAGTGTGTAGTGAACGTAGAAAGAACCCTATCTCAATACGGCATGATACGGATTTGTTTGCGGAGGGAATTGAGGAAGGTCGTCTGGCTCGTTCAATCAGGTAAAGGTCGTCGATAGCGCGAGAGGGACAGGGCTATTAGGGGAGATTGGAATAGCTCTTTGTTAGTTCTGGGAGCCTAGTAGAAGAGATCGCTTGCGTGTCGGTCGAGGTGGCGCGGTGCACGGCCCTACCAGCCGCGCCTCACCGCAGTCACCTCTCACTCCATTCATTCAGCATTCCAGAATTAATTTCTTTTACTGTAAACAAAATAACTTTTTACGAAGCACGAAGTATTATAAAAAAGTAATAGGTAGCGTTTTATATGAGGTAAATTTACAAAACATACAGAAGATATCTATCTTCGAACTGACACGGCTACTGTGTTGACAAATGGAACCTAGCATCATTAATTTTCGCAGGAAAAAGAACAGAAAGAGAGATATAGTCTAAATTAATATAAGAAGCTTCTATTTACTGTTCTAATGAACGAGGTACTACCGATCGTAAGACGAGTAAACCCTCTTCTTGTCCACTTTTATTAAATTAATACCTACTTTAAAGCAAATATTATATATGCATATATATAATACATATCTATGTACATATATATATACAGGTAGGATATGTACCTACAGTCAAGTACCCATATATCCACTGAATAATAAAAACCTTGCTGACAATATTTTATAAAGTTTTTTTAAATTTTTTGTTACTTATTTGTACATCGTGTAATGCCTAATTACGTTAATTTTCATTGTATATTTGTCTTTAACAAAAAATGACAAATCACATAAGTATGTTCTTGCGGCGTTTCTATATATTAACACTGGTATTTCCAGAATTCTATTAGATTCTTCATGTTATTATAAACATAAAGATAACACATACCTAATACCATTTTAAACTCCTATAATTCCTGTATCATACCTATAGCAGAAGACGTTCCGATATTAAAAGTATTTATGTAATGACCGAAACCTCTTTTAGGGTCCTGAAAAACTTCCATCCAGTATTTTAATTATCTTTTTACACATTCGTAATTAAAATTAAGTACTAGCGAGCGTAGAAGGTGTTTCCTTATAAGGATTTGCACCACCTTACCAGTTGATGGATTGATGAATTCGCAATTAGGTATTAAAAAACTTAGTATGCCTTTTGGTATTTTAATGAATGGCTGTACATTTTAATGCTGCCTTGAAACGACCGGTTGTTTATTTAAAGAATATGTTCTCTCGCGTTTTAATGTTTAAAGTTTTTAAAGATGGATTTTAAGAAGGTAACTATGTAGAAGTGTACCTACTAGGTGTTCAGATTGAATCATGTTAATATGATAATATTATTTGTAAATTATGTCTTGTATTCCTTCAGGTACTTCCAATGTGCAGTGCAGCACGTAAGTATTTTAATCGTAGAATAAAATAATTACAACGGATTTAACTCGAGTATCTATCCCTACTAATATTATAAATGCGAAAGTAATTCTGCCTGTCTGTCTGTCTGTTACGCTTTCACGCTAAAACTACTGGGCCGATTTTAATGAAATTTGTTACAAAGAAAGTCTGGAGCCTGAGAAAGAACATAGGCTACCTACTTTTTAACCGACTGCAAATAAGGAGAATTTCTACGCGGACCACTAGTTATTGTATAACGTTGTAATTATTTTATTCCATTCCATGTAACTGCGAAGGCATCAGAAATCACTAATTGAATCTTTTTTAATATAATAATACTACAAACGAGAAAGTTTGTACGGATGCATGCTTGATATTCTTTCACGCAAAAACTACTGAATGGTTACTACATAGGTTAAATTTCTATAAGAATAGAATTCACATGAAGAAGTTTATTATAAAAAAAGCTTTTAAAAAATGAATACTTAGCTATTTGTTAGTTTCGCTAAAAATCGAGAACGGCTGGCCGATTTGGCTATGAAATATTCGTGAGACTCCAGCGAACCTATGATGAATTGTCGAGTCAACATGTCAATGTCGATTACTCTCGCGGTGATCTGTCAAGAATTGGTAACGTTGTCAACAACGAGAAATCTTGTCATGTCGATGTCGTCTCTTTTTTCTTGTCGACAACGTTCTCAATATCATGTAGACGAAATGCCGACTCGACAGTTCATCATTGGCTGGCAGGAATGGTTTTCGCGGTGAGACAATTAAATGTTAAAATTCACTATTATCCAATAGGTCCTGTAATAATACCTATCTCAGAACATTATGAAATTTGACGGACTTATGGACCGATCTGATGACAAAATAATAAAGTGGCAATATCTGATGCCTTCGCGGTTATTACACCTAGAAAAAGAAATAAAATGGTAGGCATATTACACATTTTGATCTCATAATAATTTCTGATGCCTTCGCGGTTATTATACTTTGGAATGAAACAACTTTAAACGGATTTAACTCGCGTATTTTATTATGGAATCGATACGATTATGGAATCTGTAAAGGCTCCGTTTTAAGTTGTTTCATTCCAATTTTGATCTCATGTTGGATCTGAAAAGTAGGCACCGAGGACAGAAAGATATACCTACCTAGGTACTTACCTATTTACATCTGTCGTGTGCTTATCAAACAGAACGTTGATAACTTTACCTATGTAACTCATTATTTCACTAATGAAATAAGTAGGTACCTACCTAATATTTTCTGCAAGCGTTTTAAGATTATATTCTACATGAAGCTATTTACTTATTTTCCTTGGATGATTCTTAAACCGCGTAAGATAGATTGCGTCTTTGAGTTAATCTCAACTTCAATTTTCAAACAAAAATATGAAAAAAGTTAAGTGTGTAACATTTAGTAAAGCTATCATTATCACAAATACCCTTATCAATTTGAAGCTTCATTATCAACTTAATAAGATAAAATGCGACCCTCATCTTTCAGCGCCTCTTTAACAAAATTCATTGCTTTCTCCGTTCCTGATTTTCCATTCCAGCCATCTTCGTAAAGCAATCATCTTTTCATCACTTTACGATTTGGATTTATACATCAATCTAAAATCACATATATATTGAAGCTGTGACAAAATATTCGCGACACAATTGAAACCCTATCTTCATAAACTTACAGTTCAAAATATCGCATTGGATTGAATTTACAAGCAAATATAACTTTGCACGGCATCACAAAAATTCTCTTTTCGAAACTCGCAACGTGTCCCGAGGCATTGCTCGGAGTTATTCGCACCCTTCATATCGTGTTTTAGAATAGGACAGATATAGCAAAGCTTAAACTGAGAGAAAGAGACAGCAAATAGTTGAAAAAGGGGGATAAAATTGATTGCGTAGGGTGTTTCACCCTTCGACCGTCCGTAGAAACTTGGTGGGGCGCTGTTAAAATGAAACGTGCCACTCACTTTTTTTTGTTTCTCTCTTTATTTAATTTCGCAATGGTGAATAATTTGAATAATTTATGTGGTGGACATGTTTGTGCATATGGCTGACATGTTGTAGGTATAGGGATGCAATTACGGTGCACCACCTTACTAGGTATGGGATCGATAACGTTTAACAAATGTAAATAAGTAATAGCTACGTAGGTATGTTAAATACTTCAGTCAATAAGTTCAGAATTAAAGTGCATACTACTTATTTTGTTAGTTTATACAAAACCTATTTTTTATGAAAATCTGATTAAACTCAGAATTTAAGGTGACGAACAAGTCAATATACAATACAATAATGTAAAGCTACCTCATTTCTCTTAGGTAGTGTCCTCTTTTGTTTAGAGAAACGTAGTAAGAAACATTAAAAGGAAAGGCACTTCACTCCAGCGACACTATTGCATGCCATCTTCAATTTATCTGGTACCAATATCAGTATTTAAAAGCAAGTTAAATCGTAAATTGAAATCGGATATGAGTCTTTGAAATTTCAAACTCTCACGTAGAAATCCACAACTTGATACCAAGTTTCCGTCATAACATTGAAAACGTTCATTCGGTCCTTAATCATTTTATGTTCTTTGTACTAATATTTTTTATTCTATACTTCCTACTCACGGCTGCTGTACCGGTACTACATATTACCTAGTATACAAATCTTATCCTGAAAGTAACGATAAACAAACACAACAAAAAATAGTTCTCTATGGGAATTAAACAACTATTAACGGATTTAACTCGCTTGTTTTTATTTTATTTTATTTACCTACTAACTTCTACCCGCGACTTCGTCCACGTGGGACTCCTTCTTTTTTGCAGTCGGTTAATATGTAGCCTATATCCTTTCTCAGGCTCCAGACTTTCTTTGTTCCAAATTTCATTTAAATCAGTCCAGTAGTTTTAGCGTGAAAGCGTAACAGACAGACAGACATACAGAGTTACTTTCGCATTTATAATATTATGAATAGATTAGTTCTCTAATTTAGCGCAGTTCGTTCGAGACTTACACGCTTATATTTCGCCAATTTATTTTGATATATCTACAGATTTAATTTTATGAATGCACAAATTAGCTACTTAGTTTCTTAGTGGCACTTCTCGGCAGTAGAGCTGGTAATATAAAAAATGTCCTTAACCACTCTCGGCAAAATCTTAATGAAGTATTTATAAAAATACGTATCAAAAGATTAGTACTCAGTAGGTAGTTCTCTTTTACCAGAATTACTCAATATTAAACTATCGTCGAATCTGTCAACTTTCATTACTTACTTCTTATATAAATGATCTTGGCAATCAAGACGACAAACAGACCGCAACATCAACGGGCTGTCAACGCCGGATTAATGGTAACGGCGGTGCAGACAGCAGGAATGGGACCAGATGCGATTCTGGATGCTTCGAATTGTTTAGAGCCGTTTATACTGTGTGGAAATAACTGGCAGAAAACGCATGGAGCGAGTTTGGCAGAAGTCACGATGGTACTATTGAAAATTAACTCAAATCGCTTTACGTAGATTTGAAAAATTTTACGGATTGGAACTATGACAAATGTTGCGCTTCTTTGCCCGGCGGGATGATGTCTGCCGGAACCACTAAGTGGGTAGTGCCTAATAAAGATTAATACATCTATACTAATATTATAAAGAGGAAAGGTTTGTTTGGATTGAATAGGCTCCAGAACTTTAAAAATTCTTTCACTGTTGGGAAGCTACACTATTCCCGAGTAACATAGGCTATAAAAAAAGATGATCCGTGCGAAGTCGGGGCGGATAGCTAGTAATTAATAAAGATCAACTGGTGCCAAATATCCAAAGATATGCCTAGGTACTACCTAGCTAAAAAATATTTTATTAAAAATGTTTTTAAATATCTCGTGTGATTAAAATCCTTGAACTGTATCACCCTCTTATCAGTAGGTGTCTGCGGTCGCGGGTTATCGTGAACGTCATTCTTGGGCTTCATAATGATAATGATTACAATGGACTGTCCGTATCGTCCATTTGTAAGAGAATTCTGTTCAATCAAACTTCCGTCAGGAGTGCTTAAGCATTCAATAAGCAAGCAATTGGTAAAATAGTTTGAGGGCTAAAAATGTTTTCTGACTTATGTAATGGTACAGCTACACATGCTGATTGCACGACAGCAATTGCTACTTAGTAGTGTCATCTTCTCTGTCGTTTCTTCTTGTCGTCGCTCTTGACAGAACGGTCATAATAAGGCGTCCACATTAATGTTAGAGGCGGACACGGCTTTTGTCACGCTCTCTCGCCATTTCTCCCTTTGCAGTCCGACATTCGGTTTCCCACTGCAGATTTCACCTGATCAGTCCAGCGCATAGGTGATCTGCCGCGTGATCTGGTTTCCTCCACTTTACCCTGCACGACTTACCTTTATATGGAGTTGTTACTTAGTAGTAGGTAGGTATGTGTGTTGAAACATTGCTAATAATGAGCGTGCTCATTTTGAGTTTGCTCAAAAATCAACAATCGTGCGATTTTAAGACAGCATGCCTATTGCTCGCAAATGTAAAGTGCTCATAAGCACGCTGTTTTAGCATACTCACTAGCAATCTTTTTAGGTAATATTTAAGAGCATGTGTAACAGTTCTACAAGTAGCTTTAAACCATAAATTTATAAGAAATACAAACTAAAGAGATTTCTACGGAAAATGTACTGTAACAGACAGATTCCAACAAAATTTAAATGAGAAATACATTGGAAAAAAAATATTTAAAGAATAACTATAATAGGAAATTATCGTCCGTTCCACATAAAGAGTTTATACTACCTAAGTTGGCGCACACAATAAATTCCAATCTGTCTGTGAGTTAATTAGTTACTGTTAATGGGCCTCATCTCGTAGTGTCGCTGCATTGTTCGTCGCCATCTTTGCGGCAACCTTCGGGTGGTCACAGCCCTTACTAATGTTAGGTTTTGTAAAATATTTGTATTTTATGAAAATAGTTAATATCTGTCAATTACATTAATCTTTGTGGCTGTTTGATGTTATCTTAGTCGAATAGTAAGAAACTTTAAAAAAGGAAAGTCTGCGGTCGATATCGGCAAGGCACTACGATTTTAAACATAAAGGAAAGATAAACTTCAGAATTGGAAATAATATTATTAGTTTATTTATGTTTAATTTTATATACATAATTGAACGGAAAGATAATTTAATATTATTTTTATCATAGAACTAGAGACCAGTATTTTTAGGCAACTGTAACTTTTATTCCTGTTATAGGTTTTATACACGTAATTTTAGTATTCGGTGACTGTTTGATGACCTTTTAATTTCATTGTTTTTTTATATATATATTCATATTTCAGTTGTATTAGTTATTGACAATTGGGCAGGTTACGAGGCAAGAGAGCCCGGGGTACTCACCAACCAAATGGTTTGATCAAATTAAGGAAGCCATATTCACAAGCAAATTCCATCGAAAAGTGAGGGCAATAATAGTTTGAAACCGTTGAAGATAAATCATCAAGGCTGTGAGATCCTATGATCGTGATCCTCAGAAATTAGAGATTAGCAGAGAACAGAAGAGAAGATTAGTCTCTGATAGTGGCCTGTCCTCTGGCCTGTATGTCCATCTAGGGCAAATTTATTACTCACTTACTCGCCTCTTACTACCCACGATTCTCACCTATTTGTTATACAAATGTCCTCAAAGAATGATCTCTTAACTTGCCTGAAATTGTTCAAAATTACATAAGTAAAGTGAGAATGATACGAGATAACTATAGTAATTTTCCTGAAGTGGCCGTCACCACACAGTAAACTATTTTACGAGCCATTGTACCATTTTACGACGCGCCAGTTCGATTGCCTGCGTGCGCGCACGAGTCACAGTACTAACAACGACCAGTATTACAACTTCACAAGTATTGATCTATCTTGCCTGTAAAGGATTTTTAGTAGCGTCTTTTCATGCTACGTAATTTTGCTGTTACTACATTACATACGTCATAATAATTTTCTTTACTTGATTTTTCTCAATATATTATGATTGGAAAACTGAGAAAGTATATAGACTGAGTAATTAATTATGGAATCTGTAAAGTTTTCCACACGTCAGCCAATAAAAAAAAATACGCGAGTAAAATCCGTTTATAGTTGTTTGTTTGTAATGTAGATAGACTGAGTTCAAATAATGCCATGGATAGACTGTAGAAAAAAAGGTGTTAGTATCTAATCTATGAAATACGAAATTTTCATTATTAATGATTATTTCAGCATTAAAGAGAGAGAAGCACACTAGCTCTTTCTTGTTAAATTTCCGAAAATGACGGCAAAATCTTAATGACAGCGCAAGAGATAATAAATAACCTTGAGCTTATTCACAGGAAAACCCGACCAGAAATTTTAACTTAAACAAGAAGCATAAGACTATTGTCAGCTCAGTCGTACTACGATTATGGAATCTATAAAAGATCCGAAACATCAAAATAAAATACGCGAGTTAAATCCATTTAAAGTTGTATCATTCCAACGTACCTATAATAACCGCGAAGGCATCATTATTAAGTTTAGGAGAGTAAATACAATGATTCAAATGTTAAATAAAATAGACTGGATGTTGCAAGTACTGTGATAAAACGTTGTATTGCGGTCTGAAAGTAACTTGTTTATATGCAATAAATATTTATACGTCATGTCAGCACAGAGACGAGATTGGTTGTAAAATTAAGATTTAATCTCTAAGAAAGCGGAGAGAAGGAACTCTTTATAATCAGGACTCGGGAGAAGCCAAAGCAATATTTAAAGATCGCTTTATTGAAATGAATAAAAGGTACCTACATAAAATAATAGAAAGAAGTTGAAGTTTTAAAATTGGAGACAGATTTGAATGGAATACTGACTTACCAATTTCCATTTTTATATTAAAATTAAAAACTACCTGACCCGGCAAATTTTATGCCTTTATATCTTTAATATTTTCTTCTATAGGTAGGTACTATCAACTGTGCTGGCGATGTTACACCTTTAAGGCAATAATCGCTTGAACGACCCTGGTACCTGGCGGCTGTGTGTGAAGCAACGAGTGCAAGCAATTTTTTTCTAAAATGGCGTACCCCGAAAGCATCCGATAGTACAAACCTTATCCTGACAATAACAAATTCAAAAAAAATCCCATTCAGTGCAATTAATCGGACGATATGCATGTAGACATTTCGCTGATCCATTTTTATTTATATGTACTTATGTATAGATTAACTAACCCGGCAAACGTTGTTTTACTCCTATCCAAATCACCAAAATCAAAGGTAGGTAAGTGAGATGAGAATTTTGATGAAAGTCAAATCAGTTTCGGAAGAGTAGGTACGACCAAAAACACCGTGACACGAGATTTTAGATATTAAATGTATCCCTATCTCTATCGAAATAGAGCAAAAATATATATTACTAGCTTCTGCCCGCGACTTCATCCGCGTGGAACTCCTCCTTTTTTGCAGTCGGTTAAAAAGTAGCCTATGTCCTTTCTCAGACTCCAGACTTTCATTGTACCAAATTTCATTTAAATCGGTTCAGTAGTTTTAGCGTGAAAGCGTAACAGACAGACAGACAGACAGACAGAGTTACATTCGCATTTATAATATTAGTAGGGATATACCTAGTTCATACTTTTTAACTTTCCGTACCTACTTATCATACCGCTGACCGCTCACAATAAATAAGTGGGAATCATACCTATCGAATTCCGATTATTGTTTCATTCGAGGAAAATGTGTCGACATGGTTGTTTGAAATGGCGGTGTCAGGTTTTATATGTTGAAATTCTTGGCGATGTTAATAAACAGAGATTTAGTCGTCAAGATAAAAAATCACCAAGGTTTAGCACTCTAAGAATGACAAGACCATGTTTGCGACTTGCCTATTTCCTAACTGGCAACGACAAACACAGAATTAAGAATTTATTTATGACTAGCGGCCCCGGCAGACGTCGTCCTGCTCGTCCGATTGTTTCGTCAAAGATATGTCAAAATGTTCTGTCACTTCTTCATAAGGCTTCATATTTTCCCCGTTTCTTACACATTTTCCACTGTTTCTTCGCTCCTATTGGAAGAATTTTTGAATTCGAACCAGTAGTTCCTAAGATTAGCGCGTTCAAACAAACAAACAAACAAACTCTTCAGCTTTATAATATTAGTATAGATTTAGTCTGTTTAGATGCTCGTTATCAGTTCGACAGTCAAATAGAAACCTTTTTTTGAAACTTTGTGCTATATCATTTTAGAATATTAGTAGAATATGATGTTTAAAATGCTTTTTGCAATTTTTCTGAGCAAAAACCGGCCTGTTGGTCTAGTGGTCCTAGCCTCTGACTACGGGCCGAAGGTTGTGGGCTTGAATTCTGCTAGAATTTTGAAAACCGGACAAGTGCGAATCGGACTCACGCACGATGGGCCCGAAACATATTGACCAAAACCAAGTAAAAAAAACTCCTTAAATATTTGTTGTTATAGCGGTAACATAAATACTTCGGTACCTACATCATGTATGAAAATATCGACTGGCTAACTATCACGATTCTGGAGATATAACCTAAAGGTAATAGACGAATGGATGGACAAACAGCGGAGCTTCAGTAATAACGTCCTATTTATCCTTTACGGAACCTTAAAAAGTACTTATAGGTACGTACTTTTGAGTAAACCGAATCTCCAAAGCAAGTTTCGTTGAATAACAAGTTTGTGGTTTGTATGAGTCAGACGCTGCGGTAGGTAGTGTAACATATTAGGTATAAAACTTAAAGAAATACGGCCAGCCTACTTCAATAAAATATAAATATATGTCTTTGGGACCAGTCACCGCTTGATTAATATCGATACCTTTGGGTTCAATTGGCGTAAAAGCCATTTTGGCCAAAATGAGTTAAATATACAGTTTTTCTCAGAATTTTGAGCTCTATCGATCTGTATATAAGGATCATCGAAATTCGCAATTTTATGGCTTTTACTACCCAACTTTTTCACACAAAATGTTATCAAAAATTAAAAATGTTGGATGTATCAGACAAGCACTTAAATTTCTCAAATTATGTCAGCCGTAATTGCCTTTTTAGTTTTTATTAACTACTGTAAAAGCCAGTGCAGCCATTGAGGGTTTATACGTCACAGTATTTGATACCATATTATTATTGTTACGTCTAGTCGGACGGCGTAAGTTCACAATTAGTCAAGTATATTGACGTATAAACCATAATTTTACCTTAACGGCTTTTACGCCAATAAATTTTGAAAAAGTTTAAGTTTCTTACGCGGCCTACCTGATAATTGTGTGGCTTTTACCTCCATAACAAGTTTTCCAACAAAAAAATCTTGCATTTACAGCTATATTTTAAGGATTCACTATAAAAGGTGGTGGATTTTACATCAATATTTTAAACTTAATAGGTAAGTGTAAAAAATTATAATATGAAACAGAGAACACTGTATTAGCGACTTGAAACAGAATTTAATTTTCTTTTATTATTTTGGTGTCACCCCATTTTATTTATTTTAATTCAGTTCGTGAAGAAACAACATGTCAACGAGAAAATAGAAACTTCGCCTAATAAGTTAAAAAAGATTCGCACAGTAATGTCGAATTAAATCAAGGAAAATTATTAATATAATGTTTTTGTTTCTTTTGTTGCATCTATGTTTTGGTGACGATACAAAGATTTTAAAAAAATCAAGTACTGCAAAAGTTAACAAAAATAAAATAACCATTTTATCTGACAAAAATCTGCACATACTTACATAAATAAGAACATGACTTGAATAACAAAAAATCTTACTCCTGAATCCATATCCACACCTTAGTACCTGGTGATATCTGCGTAAGTACTATTAATACTCAGTATCAAATAGAAATCAATGAGAATACCGTTACTTCGTCACAGAGAAATGAAAAAGATGCACCAACAAACACTCTAACATTCTTTTTCTTAAAAAAAGCTGTTAAGAAATAGAAAACGCATTGGAAAAACTATCGAGGACAAATGAATTGGCGACCGATAAAACAGAAATGTGTATGAAAAGATCATGTTTTTACCAAGTGCCAATTTTTGGAGCGACATAAATATTTTAAATGTCTCTGGAAAAATGGTACCATTCCGAAATAATATCACAGGGGCTAATTGAAGAAGATGAATACAATGGTGATTTAAGTAGATAATGTAAGTAAGTAGTAAGTTTTTAAATCACTATTGCTTTCATCTTCTCCAGGTATACCCTAGTCATTATAGATTTTTATTTTGTTTGTTTTTGTATGTTTTTTTGTCTAATTCAAAGACGAATAACAAATAATTGCATGACAACATTATTTATAATATTATTTTTTTGTTAATATACACATTTTTTTATGGAAAAAGATAATATAATGCTGGATAATAATAAAAATAACTAAATATTTAATATTTGCTTTACTAAATAAAATAATACAAGCTGAAAATTTAACTACTGGACCTTAATACAGATAAAATCTTAGGAAAATAAATTGTGCCAACTTTTCTTTTTATTATTTCATTAATTAGAACACAAATATTATGATTTTTAAGGTGATTATTAGATATTATTGGCAAAAATAGAATATTTGCATGGTTAATACACCTAGTACTCTCAAACTACTGTGTTTTACGGCAAGAATTACTAACGCACATTAATTAAAATGGGTGATACGTCACAGATCCATTCTTAGTTAATGATATTTCATAGACGTAATTACCATATCGAGCAAATATCTTGGGCGTAACTCCAAGCTATTTCCTAAACCGAAGGAGGCTGATTAATATTGATAATTTATTTACCTTCATGCCGAAAATTCAAGCATATTTTGTATATATAACTTTTTTATATGGTTTATATTTACAATTTTATACGAAAAATAAGATTTCAAAAACAGTTTTTTGGCTCTCCTGAAAAGTGGCAATTTGGCTTTTACGCCAATTGAACCCAAAGGTATCGATATTTTTCGAAGAAGTTATTTTCGTAACTACCTACTTTATGAGTTTAGTCAATAATAATATGGTTTATTGCAAAACGGCTTTATGAAATTGGAAGAATCGATTTGTTATGTGGGAAATAAAATGCGTGGTTTTACAAAGACGTTTCTAAGTAAATAGTTATAGCTAGGACCTTTATTATAAAAAATAATATCGCAGACATCGTTCTTTCTTCTTTATTATAAAAATCACAGTCATCGTTCTTTTAAAAGATCCTGTCTAACTAGAACTTAAGGGCGAAGATCTGGAGAAACACTTGACCATGTCGCGTTCAGACCAGACCTTACGTAATGGCTGTGCAGGAAATTTTATAGTTTAAAAGCCACAAAAATATTTTTAAAATCATACTAATATAGAGAAAATATCGTTACTTAAGTAAATAGGAAAAAAACACCATAAGAAACTCAATCGCTTGTGTTTATGTTTCAAATTTCACTGAGTTTAGTTTAAAGCGAAATATTTTGGATATTTCCCGATCTTCCAAGAATATTCTGAGAAAAAACATGTTGTCAACGTTTTTAAATGATTTTAGACACATTTGAAATTGCATTTAAGCATTAATAGCTTGACACAATCGATAGATAATGAAATTAGACTTAGAATTACCTACCTACTACATTTACTTAGTACGGAATAGGCTCATTTGCAATCGATTTGTAAATTACAGGGTGGGATCTGTTACAGCAAATGATAACTGCCTTCAAAGCATCTTGAGCCTTTCTCTTCAGTTATTAAAGTACATTATGATTTTGAACTTATTAGAAACAAAAGAAAAACATTCCATTTAAAGAAAATGACGATGAAATAGAGTCTTAGACATTCAAATTTCCTTTTGAATCAATAACAAGCACGGATTAGTCAAAGCGCATAATTAAACGGTAAAAATGTAGAGTAATTGCAAATAATAAAGGCTAGATGCTTGTTACGAAAATCGGGGCCAAAAAACGGTTAAATAAAAAATCTGCCAACTGACATCGATTCTAACGCGTTCAAAAAACGAACACAATGCGTCTGCCCGCTACCCTCGACGGCGCACCAACATTAATTTGACTTAGTAACCATTATAACCTTCCTTGGAAATTCAATCTTATTCCATTACATATAAAGTTTAATTACATTTGTCAATTTTAAAATAGAACTCTATCAATCTTCTTTACAGATTCAAGCTTGGAATCCGTGGCCGCTTGGCGACGTTGCCGTTCTTGGCGAGCTACAACGTTGCTTTTCTATGTATATGTGTGTTCTGGCACAACTGGCGCCGAATATTTATTGTATACTAACAGAATACTGACGTACGCTTAGGGCGACAGGGTTCTATTCTTTAGGGCCGTGTTTGAATTTGTACTGTGGGCGGTCGGGTTAGAGTCTATATTGGGTGTTGGGTTCGTTTTATGACTTTGTGTTATTAAGGTATTTTTCTATGTGACCGTCCAGGTGGCTATGTATAGGTCGCTTGGACCGTTCGATACGCGTTCTGAATAATACGGCGGCCTTAATTTGGAGTTAATGGCTGCTTTGTTCGATAATTAATTTTCCATGTGAGGATTTTATGAAGGCGAGTCGAGGGAATTCATGACATGTTTACGTAAATGGATTTTATTACTGTGTATGTGTGTGGGATTGATTTTATGTTTATTTTTAGTGTCTATTTAATCAACCTTTTTAGGATGTTACAACCATCATAGATTTAGTAAGAATTATTTCATAAAATTTAAAAATTTTGATATTAAATCTGATGTTTTCTAGTGAGATTATACTTACTTAAGTACCTACCTACCTAGGTACCTAGGAACTTAAAATCTATATAAGTAAGTACATATAACAATTATGTAACGGAAACACTACCTACTTTATAACTTCGGAGCTCTCCTTTCTATCGCATTTAAAAAGCTCCACCTAAAAGAACTTATAATTATTCAGTTAGAACTTAAAAATATAACAGACGTAAGTAAGCAAAATTGCATTTTTGTTATAAGTATTTAACGTTGACCAGTTCAACAAAAAATCGGATCACACTTATCAGATTAACATAACCCAAGTAAGAAAGAACTATAAAAAAAAAAATTTTTTTTATTTAAGCCACACGAGGACGTCATAATCATGTAACGCAAGCCAAACCAATTAGGGCCACCGCGTGTCAGAAATCCGCTAGATGCGCTAGTGTAGAATGAGGTCTAGCTGTCATGTTCCACCAATGAGAGGCAAGCTACTGGCCTGTGATTGGTGGAACATGACAGCTAGACCTCATTCTACACTAGCGCATCTAGCGGATTTCTGACACGCGGTGGCCCTCATTGAAATTGGTTAGCTTCTAAACGCTTAAATATCTTTTGCATTAAGTAGGTATAACACATAGATGGTCTTCTAATCAATCCAAACGGTTTAAGGACTACGTCACGTGAAGCTAGGTTACTAAAGGCTTGAAAGCCTCCTCTCAGGAGGCTCGCCACCCGTCCGGTTTTGCAGTAAAGGCCCATTAGCAGGACAACTGCGCTTCAGTATTCAGTTCTGAAAAAAAACCTACGTTACATGCTGCAAATATGTCAAGGATTTTCAAGAAAACCAATTTAAGTAACCAATTTACTACGATCGGTTTCAAACCAATTTCGGTTTGATAAGGAAGCTGGCTGTAATTCGACTTACTTAATGTAACTTACCTGTGACTAATAAATAAGTTTTATTACAATTTAAGATATTTCAGGCTGAATTAAAAACGCTTGACATGCATGGCCTTTACTTTAAAACTACGGATAAACGAGCGTCCAAATTAAGCATAACTAAGCGTTAGGTATTGCAAATAGCATTTTGTTCGACTATTTATTATTGTAAAAAGAACAGTATTTTGCCTTGATAGTTTACTAGTAATAATTTCTGATGCCTTCGCGGTTATTACACATTGGAATGAAACAACTATTAACGGATTTAATTCGCGTATTTTTATTTTATTTTATTTGCTAACGTTTCGGATTTTTTACAGTTTCCATAGTCGTAGCACGACTGAGCTGACAATAGTCTAACGCTAAAGTACTTTAGCGTTAGATAGGTACGCGAGTTAAACCGTTAATAGTTGTTTCATTCCAAAGTTTACTAGTAACTATGTAAAACATTCGTTTTGAAAATTAACAAAAAATACCAACAACAATGGCTACTACAGGAGCAAAAGTCCATCATAAAAATCCATTGCGATTGATAAATAGAAAGGCCTAAAGAAAAAAAGAAAATAACGAAAGAACTGTATTATCTAGCGTAAATTACATTACTACTATATTCCTTACTAGCTGTGCCCACGACTTCGTCCGCGTGGAATAGTTATTCTTCATATTATAGGCTTCATATTTTCCCCGTTTCTTACACATTTTCCACTGTTTCTTCGCTCCTATTGGTCGCAGCGTGATGTTATATAGCCTAAAGCCTTCCTCGACAAATGGTCTATCCAACAAAAATATTTTTTCAATTCGAACCAGTAGTTCCTGAGATTAGCGCGTTCAAACAAACAAACTAACAAGCAAACAAACTCTTCAGCTTTATAATATTAGTATAGATCAAACGGTAACTAGATTTACCTACCTACTTAATCGTTAACAAAGGCGTGCATCCCATAAAGGTATAATCTGTGTGCCTACCTTGACAACATACCTGCTGTACCCACCTACCTACTACGCGTCTGATAGTCAAAATGTAAAACTTCAGAATAAAGAGTAATCTGAATAGAACATATTAAAATTAACAAATTAGAATAACCAGAGAGTAGGGAATTATCTGTGCCTGAAATTGCAATTTCGTGGAGACACCGACTCTAAGTACCTGACAGAACTGTTCGTCATTCAACCTAAATTACCAAATGGATTATGTATCGGCGGATTTATATATAGGTACTAGCGGCCCCGGCAGACGTCGTCCTGCCCGTCCGATTGTTTCGTCAAAGATCTGTCAAAGTCTTCTGTGACTTCTTCATAAAGCTTCATATTTTTCCCGTTTTTTACACATTTTCCACTGTATTTTCGTTCCTATTGGTCGCAGCGTGATGTTATATAGCCTAAAGCCTTCCTCGAACAAAAAAACGTCTATCCAACAAAAAAAGAGTTTTTCGTTTCGTTCAAACAAACAAACAAACTCTTCAGCTTTATAATATTAGTATAGATATGCGTAAACATACGGCGCACCTTCAGTGATATAAGGGCACAAGTTTTACTTTTTTTTTAATATTACAGGAGAGACATTTTAAGTTTTTTTTTTGCGTTTTGGAACATTTCTGTATAAGTACTTAACGCATTTATGGACTTAATAATTTCTGATGCCTTGATTTAACTCGCCTATTTATATTTTATTTTATTAGCTGACGTTTGTAATTTAAATATAAGGTAGTTTGCATAACTGTATAAATCACTTTAGCGTTAGACTTTTGTCAGCTCAGTCGTGCTACGCTGATTATGGAAACTGTAAAGAATCCGAAACGTCAGCTAATAAAATAAAATAAAAATACGCGAGTTAAATCCGTTAATACTTACTTGTTTCATTCCAATTGTGAACTTGTTTTACCCTTCGGTGCGATACGGAGAATGCTATTCTTCTTAGCCCAACTAGCATGTCTAAGGTTCTTGTTGCGCGAGAAAACATCACTGTCATAACTGCAATGATCGAAACAGCGATAGCGGACGCTTCGTTTTTTTTTTTCCTTCTTTTCGAACTGAATACTGAAGCGCAGTTGGCCAGCTAATGGGCCTTCACTGCAAAACCGGACGGGTGGCGAGACTCCTGAAACTCTTAAGCCGGAGACTCTTAAGCCTTTTTTTGGACGCTTCCTCGCGGGGCCGGGACATATGGCGTAAAGTATAAATTTCGAGGAAATCGTTAGTTAGAGTAATTTTTGAGATCTTGTTAACTATACAATTACTTATTTCCTAGATACCTCTTACGATTTCTACTTTATTTTTATGCAACTAATGCAGATCGGAGCTGGTGCAGTTTAAAATTTTAAAAATACAATTATTTTTAAAGAAACTCTGTAATATACCTAATTATGCAGAAGTTGTTTTTGCCGACATTAGCATAGTAGGAACCTACCTACTAACTCGTTAGTGTTTTTTCCTACGATTTTTTGCCCATAATATCCTAGCCGCCCTAGCTTACTCTGCTTTAGGACAAACCGATATTGAGCATTATATCTTATAAACATTGACGTACTTCCTAGCTAATTTGAAAATATTTATAATCTTAAAACTTGCGTCCCTGAGGTCATTTTCTCATCGCCGCGTGGATCTTACGTGATAGCAAAACTCTATCTTAGGTACCCTGAATGAGATAGCTCTAACGGATTTCGTTAGCTCAGTCGCCTGCGAATATGTGAACTGTAAGTTAGAAACAGCAAATAAAATACGCGAGTTAAATAGAATTTTGGAATTTTGAATTAGCTGGCAGAAGCTGGATGCAAGCAGCCGAAGATCGAGCGCAGTGGCGTGCAATTGGAGAGGCTTATGTCCAGCAGTGGACTGCGGTAGGCTGATGATGATGATGATGAAATATAATTTAGTGGTTTCATTCTAACGTGTCATAACCGCGAAGGCATCAGAAACTATAGATACCTATATTCGTAAAACCAACTAATATTCTAAGCTAAAAATGTTGTCCTGACCGTCGATTTATTTACATACGAACCCAGTTCTAGAAATATTATTTTTGTTAGATAGGTACTACATACCTACGTTATCAGTTTCTTTCTTAAAAATCGTAGCCAAAGCTTATAGCTTCAGGAAGGAAGGAACTTATTAAGTTATTATTATTGTAGTGGATATTAAATAATTTTATTTGATGTTTAAATAGGAAATCGGAAACACTCTCTAAGAAAGTTGTTCAATCGACACGCTAATAACAACTCACCTAGTAGACCTACAATTTTTCTATTTTGTGGTTATTCCTTTGCATTAAAATGTTACCTAAGTAGAACATTTTTCTGTTCCCGAGACGATGATTTAGAAAAATAATATACTTTAATGACCTATATACACGAATCTAATTTAGAAATGGTAATAATTATAAGCATCGAAATGTAAACAGAGTGACATGGAAAAACAGGATTAAATATCCAAAACGTTACGATATCCTTACGAAAAACAACAAATGCACTAAACAAACAAATCCGCAACGTCAAACCAAAAACCAAACGCAAATCCAAAAACACAAACCAAAGAAAACAAACCCAATCCGAAATCCTGTAAACAAAAACCTACTCGAAAATCGAATGGTAAAAATAAACGTGAAACCGGTCTGGCAACGTCGCGCGGCGTGCACTCCAGTTTAAGGCCGCCGTCGGTAGAAAGCGGCGTTTCTAATCTCGACGGGCAGTCAATGACTCCGAGCGCTCGACACACTTAAAACGGTTAAAACGAATGCGATGCGTTCTAAATTCAAAACCGTAAATTGACGTTTCATTTTGATATTGCGGTTTTATTGAGTCTGTGGTTTCATTTCAGTTTATTTGTTATTGTTTGTGATAAAGCAATGATAAAATGAGATAGTGACATGATTGCAGTCACTGATTATGTAGAAACAAAACGTTCACTTACTATATTACCTTACTAGCTTCTGCCCGCGACTTCATCTGCTGAGTACTTTACATATAGCCTAGGTATATATTATGTATTCAGATTTAAATAGTACTTATTAATGTAAAGTTTCATCAAAATCTATTCGGTGGTTTTTGCGTGAAAGATTAAAAAACTTACCTACATAAGTTGGTATACCCAGACATACAGCTTTCCTATAATACAGCTTACACATCTGAATATAATATAATTCATGAAGGTACCTATTGTGACAGATGAAGTCGCGGGCAGAAGCTAGTAATACATAATATGTCGCACTTCTCAGAGATCATTGCACTTCCCTGCACTTGCTATGACACTGACGACCGTTCTACTTTCCATACGTGCACAATGATGCAGTAATTTCGACCTGTCAAATGCACTAAAACTATAATGATTGCATTGGAATGAAATAACTTTAACGGATTTGACACGCGTATTTTATTTTTATTGACTGAGCCTTTACAGATTCCATAATCGTAGCACGCCTGAGCTGACAATAGTCTAATGCTAAAGTTATTATTAACAAAATTGAAGTAGGTATTACCCAAGGTTTACTTAAATTTTGTAATTTAATAAATAAGGTAGTTTGTATAGCTGTATTAATAAATAATTATAAATACGCGAGTCAAATCCGTTGAAATATTTATATATAATAACCGCGAAGGCATCAGAAATTATTACCTATAATGATTGCAGTTTTAACTGAGTAAAATTATACTTGGAATGAAACAACTATTAACGGATTTAACTCGCGTATTTTTATTTTATTTGCTGACGTTTCGGATTCTTTACAGTTTCCATAATCGTAGCACGACTGAGCTGACAATAGTAAATTATACTTTCAGACGCTAAAATGTGATTAATTTATAAACCCGATAAAGTGTTGCTTATAGCTGGATCAGATTTGCACTTCTTCATACGTAAGGTTGAGTTGGTAAGATACCATTTTCTAGATACAAAGTTAGTCTAACAATACAATACAATACAAATATGCACCTAAAGACAATATTGTTACAAACTTTAAACCTTCTCTATTTTTGGAATTTTACATGGTTGATTAAAAAGTGTACTTATTAAAAGAGAGAAAAGTTTCTGTGGTAGTCCAGGTATCTCTTATCGGATTTAAAATCAAGTCCTTACATGAACCGAACAGAGTAGGCATTCTGCCACGTGCCTGCATAGAACGCACGCCCCTGCCTAAGCGTGGTTGACTCCCCCCCAGAAGAAAATGCTCGATCCGCCTCAAAAAAAGTAGTTAGTCGTAACTCGTAACAAGGCTGTAACTACTTTCTTCATTTATTAATTTATTTTGTAAATTAAAAATTTACCAATATTTTAGCTTTACGGATTATTCGCTGACGTTTCGAAACTCCAGCGATTATTAGATACTTATCTAATTTATATTATATAAATAATTTTACGATACATATATAAAATTATATTAAATAAAGCTAATAATATTTTACAATGAATATTAAAGCAAGTATTGTATTTTGATTTAAGTAAGTACTTTGGTTTCGGAACGTTATGACGTTGACGTTTAGACAAATGTCAGATCGAATCATTATTTTCCCGCCGATGTAGTACCTATTTGTAACAAAAGAGTTAAGTTACAAAGTTTACGCAGTGTTTATAAAAAGTATGATAAGTTAGTTGATGGCAAATTAACAGTGTTATATTATTATGAGATAAGTGTGTTGGTGCAAGGAGAGTGTGCAATGAATCTGTATGCCGTGAGGGTGCAGTAGACGCAGCGGTCCAGTTCAAAGGAGCTGTGCCGCAGCGCGCACGTGTGATGGACGTAAGAGCAAATGCGGAGTTTGCTACTGTGCCTTAGGTTTTAAATAGGTACCTACTCCCACTCGCACACGGCACGTGCCAGCCAATGCGAGTGTGGGCATATGCGGCGCCGCGGCGGGGCTTAGCAAGGGCATGCATTCCATACGGTCACAATATCACTAATGTATGAAGTGCCTTTTTTTTTGGCGGTGTGAAAATGCGTTAGGCATCCCCCGGGCCTGGGGCGGCCTGGGGGTATGTGGGACTCTCCCGGGACTAGTTCCCGGGCATACCCACTAAAAACACACCGGCGTTTCCCGCTCTGCTGTTAAGGGAAGTGCCTACCCTGGCGCGATACTTATGCTCCCCCCACTGCACGCGCCTGTTTATAAGGTTATGCTTTCATTATGGACACTCTAAAGGAACAATGCTAAACATCTTTAGATATTATAAACTTATCGCCCAGGTGGCACGCGTTCCACTGTAAACTGCCGCTGATAGCTTATCAGTCCTTATCAGTCGTTATCAGTTCCGTCGGCGAACAGCTGCTACACTGACTGACAGATTTATGATTTTATTTTCGCAGGCTGTGACGGCATGGTGTCACGTTGACGTTTTTATTGAGACGTGTATTATCACTGGTACGTGATACAACTTTACTCATGTAAGTACCTAACTGAGCATATAAGGAATAGAAGTAAGTAGGTAACGTAACTCGAATCGTAACTCGGGGAAATACTTATTATCATCAATTGTAGTAATTATGTAGGTACCTATTTATAAAAATACAATGAAGTTTAATAACCACTACAAAGGAATAAAACAGTAATAACGGATTGAACTTGCTGGTATTAATTATTTCTATTGCCTCCGCCAATGCCAACGCCAATTGACCAATGTAACAGAGAAAATATCACATAGGTATTAAACATACACTTACCTACTGACTTTTTTAAATAGATACATAATATATAAGGTCCAAACAAAGTAGAGTTACACGGTGCTTACCTAATTGTACCTAATAATAAATAGTTGTTATTTAGTTTATATATTTACTAGCGGCACCGGCAGACGTCGTCTTGCCCGTCCGATTGTTTCGTCAAAGATCTGTCAAAGTCTTCTAACTGTCACTTCTTCGAATAAGGCTTCATATTCTCCCCGTTTTTTACACATTTTCCACTGTTTCTTCGCTCCTATTGATCGCAGCGTGATGTTATATAGCCTAAAGCCTTCCTCGATAAATGGTCTATCCAACAAAAAAGAATTTTTGAATTCGAACCAGTAGTTCCTGAGATTAGCGCGTTCAAACAAACAAACAAACTCTTCAGCTTTATAATATTAGTAAGTATAGATTTAAAGATAGAACGGAAACAGACCACGTGACGTTTAGTTCGCGTATGTCAATGCCATACAATTTTGTATTGTTCGTTCGGTTGCTATTATCAATTGGCACTTATTTATTGGTCCAGATCTACGAAAAGAAGAATCTTAAATACGCTTCTTCTTCTTCTTGCGAAATTTCTGAAGGTTGGCCGCTAGCTCTTGAACTCGTCTTTATCGTTCCCTATTGAACTGTTTCTCAACAGAGGTAATCCCGGTCCACTCTTGTATGTTTGTCAGTCACGACTTATTCCTGCGGCCTGGATGTCTATTGTCGAATCAGCCAGTGCCTACATACCTATCATGCCTGAAACACATAAAATCATACGGTATATAGGTCCAATTGCAAATACAAAATTCTTATAATTATGCATAAGTATATCCGTACCTACTAAGCACCGCGATCCACCAGTTCGATTCCTGACCCATTCAGTCAATATTTTGGTAGTTAATTCAAATAGTAAATATCCTTTATTAATTAAGTAACTGAAAATCAAACCTGGCTCGTTTTCTTCTTCATCCTCGTAGTCTAACACCTAATTATACCTATTTTTATATAGGAATCTAATAACACTAATGTGAGTTGCGTTGACAGCATAACTATTTTTCGTTAACAGTTTTGTAGGCATTTACAAAATTCTTGCTTACCGATAAAAATCTATTCCCATTTGCACAAGGCATAGGAAACTTTTACGCTACTAATGTGGTAAAAATTTCCCAACACCGTTGCATCAGCAATAATTACGCTCTTATCAAAATGCAGCTTAACCCCTTTAGATTAAGGTTCACAATGCATTCTGCATTCAGAAACAAAAGCCTCCTGTGTGGCGCCTTCAAAAGTTGCGCAGTCATTGTCTCACTTCACATTACTTGGCATGTCACTTGTCAATCAAATTTAAATCTTAAGTGTAGTGAATAATGTCTGATTTAGCATGGGATACGTCATTTAGTAATACAGTAGCTGGAACGCCGGTAGCGGCTGTCGAGCATTGTTCGAGATATCGACAGTAACATTTCTATTTGAATTCAATGCTTAGAATTTCTAAATACATCGAGTGTATAAGGAAATAACGCTGTCCTCTTATCAACGTTTAACAAACAATGGCGTATTTTGACTTTTAAATGTTCTTATTAGCAATAATTACTATTTTGTTTCCTTAACATCGTCGATTCTGGAGTTAGGTACAAAAACACATTGAAGATAAGAACTAAGTATTTAATATAAAATTATTGTGTAATAATTTGATTATTGAATGTACCTAGGGTTGCCATCCGTCCGGTTTTCCCCGGAGTTGTCCTAGTTTTAAGGGCGTCCGGGGAGCGTCCGGGCCGGACTTTCATTGGCGTCCAGGTATGAAAATGTAATTTTTTTACCTTTTTTTAGTCACAAAACTTTCGACCATGGTTTATGTTTATATGTCTGGGCTCTAAAATCCGGGTTTTTACGCGGCTTGCCCGGGTCGCCAAATTTTAGACATGGCAACCCTAAATGTAGGTACCTAAGTAGTTGCTTAAATACCACGGAAAAGGATTTAAATATAGGTAATATTACAGTTTTAAAAGTATAACCAAATTAAGAGAGTCATTTTCCGAAATTAAGTTTCATACTTAAGGTGCATTTCAGATCAAATGCGATGGTCCCGCATATTATAGATACATACTAATATGCAGGACCACACAACTTTATAGATAACTAGGTATTATTATTTTTGTTTTACAGCATACTTAAGTAATGTGTAAGCTATCACAAATCTGGTTACAACCAGCATTTTACTATAGGTAAGTACCTAATATTACATCGTGAGTTCATTATTTCAAAGGTACTAATTTCTAAGCACCGTTCAACTTTTACTTTAAAATCTATAATGTTGAAAGAATTTGTTGAAATCATTTGTTATTTACTTATAAAAAAAACATAAACCGGTTCTATACAATAACCTCTTTATTTTCTTCCTATTAACCTAGGTGTCTACCTAGGTTAATAGCTCCACTTACATATAACTTCACGTCATAATGAATTACTGCCATTAACGCACGCACCGGTGTTACGCCGGTAGTACATGCGCGTGCGCAGTTATTAAGTCATTTGTCTGTCATTGCTAACATCACGCTTGTGTCATAAATAGATACCTACTTTGGCTTGTTAAAATTACTTAATCGCTTGTATGTTAAATTTAATTTGGAATGTAAATGTTCAAAAGTACCTTTTAGGTTTGCTAATGTATGAATGATTCGAATTTACATTTTTTTTTATGTCAGTTAGTCGATTTTAATATAAGTCTTCTCGATATCCAAATTGCCTCTGAGCTAGCCAAAAACACTTCTACCGAGAACACAGTTCAATTGCTGCTAAAAGTCTTAAAAGTATTTTATGAGAACTAGGTTTATATCATTCTTTATTATTAAAATAGTTTCGAAATTCTACCTCTAAGGAGGAGAAAAGGAGGGACAGAGATTATAATAATACTAGCTTCTGCCCGCGACTTCGTCTGCGCACGATGAGTACTTCACACAATATCGTTATAAAATATAGCCTATATGTTATTCTGATGTATAAGCTATATTGTGGTAAAGTTTCATTCAAATCCATTCCGTAGTTTTTACGTGAAAGAGTAACAAACATCCATACATCCATACATCCATACTTACAAACTTTCGCCTTTAAAATATTTAATAGTAGTAGGATTCGAAACTACATTTTTTTCATGTCTGATATCCAAATTGTCTTTGAGCTAGACAAAAACACTACCGAGAACACAGTTCAATTGCTGCTAAAAGTCTTGAAAGTATTTTATGAGAAGTAGGTTTACCTTGCCATACCTTTATATCTTTCTTTATTATTAAAATAGTTTCGAAATTCTACTTAGGAGGAGAAAATAGGGGACGTACTTACATTATAATTATGAAGTAACGTGATTCTTTAGTAACAATTTCTTTAAAATTTAACATAAACATTCGTTAACAGAATTGATGGAAAACGTATTTTTATCTTTCATTGTAAATCACCTGACGCGGACGAAGTCACGGGCAAAAGGTAGTATAATAATAAAATAATATAGCTTACTAAGTATATATACCAACATAAGTAGATAAACATCTCACTTAATTATACGTAGGTAAGCATCTACGCGCACGAGTTCATCAGTCAAATATCTACACATTTTATTCTCGTCATCGTTATAATCATTTTTGTTACATAAAAAACCGTCAATAAAGTGATAAAATTATTATATAATTGCTAGTTTACCGGGTTCCCATTTGCAGTGAGGCGCGACGAAATGATAGTTAATTATAATCAAGTCATTATTTTTAATGGCTTATTTACAAACATGAATGCACTCTTAAATTACCTTTTGCTTCAGAAGCAGCTGTAGCGATTTAATCTTTGCATTGTAACTATTGTAATTAAATTTCTACCTATTGTCTCTATAAACTTATCTCATTTGGAAACTCGTGAAATCTTCGTGATTTCGCATTTACAGCTTCTACGAATATGTAGGTAGGTACCTACCTATGTATGTGCATACACATTGTTTTAATCAACATCATCTTATCGTCTACTAGCTTCTGCCCGCGACTTCGTCCGCGTGGAACTCGTCCTTTTTTGCAGCCGGTTAAAAAGTAGCCTATGTCCTTTCTGAAGCTCCAGACTTTCTTTGTACCAAATTTCATTTAAATCGGTCCAGTAGTTTTAGCGTGAAAGCGTAACAGACAGACAGACAGACAGAGTTACTTTCGCATTTATAATATAATAGAGCAATAGAGCAAAAGTCCCAACCAAAACGACTAAAAATCACTATCTCAATTTAGTTATCTGCCTACTGCCTACCCCCTAAGAACGATGGCGTGATTATTTATAGCCTATGTCCATTTCTAAGTTATTATCTATTACCATACCAAATTTCATCAAAATCCGTTCAGCCGTTTAGGCGTGAAAGAGCAACAGACAGACAGACAGACAGACAGACAGACAGACAGACAGACAGAGTTACTAACGCATTTATAATATTAGTAGGGATTAGGGATAGTCTTTTAATTGTCTTATCTATAAACTTTTAATATACGGATATGCATAAAACCGAAAGATAGCGGCCTCTCCTATATTATTTATTATAAAAACAAGTACCTATAAACAAATTTATTTACACGATATACAAACTTGTGAACATGTGTTATTACAATAATTTCTGATGCCTTCGCGGTTATTGCACACTGGAATGAAACAACTATTAACGGATTTAACTCGCGTATTTTTATTTTATTTTATTTGCTGACGTTTCGGATTCTTAGACTATTGTCAGCTCAGTCGTGCTACGATTATGGAAACTGTAAAGAATCCGAAACGTCAGCAAATAAAATGAAATAAAAATACGCGAGTTGTTTCATTCCAATCAAGAAAAAGAGATTTTAAATGATTTACCTACTTTGGTAAAGCCACAGTTCACCAACCCCTCCCCACTTTTCTCTACACTAGCCGCCACTGTTATCACAAATAACATTGAGCCAATTTAATTTAAGTATTAATTAGGTACCTAAACTCAATAATGTAATAGTTTGCGTAAGCTATTGTTGACTCATACTGCGCCGGCGCACCTCGTGGTATTGTTCAAAGGCGGTGTTAATTCAGACCGTGACTAGTTGCAGCTCAATGTTAATGAACTACCTAATTAAATTTTTTGTAGCCAATTTCTCTGAGGTCGTTGCCCTTAGATAGCCTGGGAACTATAAAGTTTTCTAAACGTCAGCTAATAAAATAAACGCGTTAGTTGGAGCTTTACCTCTTTTTTTTTCGAACTAAATACTGAAGCGCAATTGGCCAGCTAATGGGCCTTCACTGCGAAACCGGACGGGTGGCAAACCTCCTGAAAGGAGGCTCTTTAGCCTTATTTAAATACCTACTTAGATTAGGTACTTACTATAACTAACCTACTTATATCACACACCTAGATCTAAAGGGAGCTAACATAAAAACTTGAAGGTTTGAATTACGCACACCATCGAATTCCTTACAGCAAAACCTGCCTACCTACCACTAAAACAGATTTAAGCTAACTCTTCTAGCTTCATGTAAAGCATACATGTATACTGAAGACTCCTTTAGTGCATATAAAAATATTTATCAGGTTTTCGACTTTTCTGTATAAAGCACTTCTTTGAGTTAGCTCCCTTTAGGTAATGATTTTAAAATCTAGGTGTGCGATAGGTACCTTATACTTAGGTAAGTAGTGATAATCGAAAAATTTTTGGTCACTTTGAAATGAAACCACTATTTACGGTTTTAACTCGCGTATTTTTTTTATTCGCTGACGTTTCGGATTCTTTAGTTTCCATAACCGTGGCACGACTGAGCTGACAATAGTCTAACGCTAAAGCTTTTCGGTCACGGTTAATTTCTTTTGCTCTCTCATATATGTCGTTTGGGGTATTTAAACACGCCATGCTTTTCACGTACAACCGTGTGCGCTGTAGGATCTTTCTCAACTTCCCCTATGCAATACCAACTACTTTGATATTGCACTAGTGAATCCAAGGGGTGCACCCCTTTGCTATACTTCGTACTAAAACTCATTACAAATTTACAGGCGTGGATTGGAATTTACATTGAGGGCGCATCCGTCAAAGTATCTGTTGAATTTGCATCGCAAATTCTATCAATGTCAATTTATAAATTTCTTACTGTGTGCAAGATTTTGTTTTGCATTTCAGAGAATGTTGATTGTGATTTGGTGTTTATACTCGATTAAGAAAGTTCTATGTTGAAACTAGCTGACCCAGAGGACTTCTACCTACCGTGTTTTTTAGAGATCATGAAATAGGGATTGATGGTAGAAGAATAAACATTGACGGTGAATAAATTAAAAATATTTTTTTTGTCCAAATTTAAAAAAAGCTTTGATTGACCATCCTTAACATTTAGGAATATAAAAATAGATATCGCTGATTCTCAGACACAAAATTTGATAAAGATCGGTCCTGCCTTTTCGGAGAAGTTTGGCAACAAACACCTTGGCACTAGCGTTTTATACTTACTTAGGTATATATATCAAAATATTACATCAATCTTGTAATCGCACTTTAGCATTCATCTAAAAAAACTGCAACGTATTAAAACGCAGTGAAAGCAAAAACAAAATGAAACAAAAAAAGGCCTCAACACTTACGACACATAATCGGTGGCATTCTGGCAGCCATTGTCCAAATATGGCTACGGTGTGAAATTCGTCCTTTATCTTTACCCGAAACTGGTGAAGCGGCGCAAGAGCAACTTACGGTCGGCTCTTTTCATGATATCTGCGGCTCAATTCAGAGGCAACAGCGAATTAGTCATTCAAATACCCAGGCTCACTGATGTTTTACACTTCACAATCATTATCATAAATATCATAATATCTACGCTTACAAATTATTTCTGAATGCTTAGGAGGTTATGGAAAAACAAAGTAAACACCCGACAAATTCGAGACAAAATCTATACGTTATATTATATTTAAGTATATGTTATTATCAAAAAAAAATAATTGGACTTTGGAATTCAACAACTATTAACGGATTTAACTCGCGTAGTTTAGCGTTAGACTATTGTCAGCAGTCACGAGTGAGCTACGATTATGGAAACTGTAAAGAATCCAAAACGTAACGCAAATAAAATAAAATAAAAATATGCGAGTTAAATCCGCTTATAGTTGTTTCATTCCAATGTGTAATAACCGCAAAGGCATCAGAAATTAGCACATTATCTGTTTTATGACTTTTACATAAATGAGATGACAATCAAAAAACAATTGAGCTTCAATTAAGTAGGTAAGTACCTGCCTACCTACAATTAGTGGCATACAATTGCAAGATTACCTCATACTACCTCTTAATAAAGCAAGGTTTACTACTTACCTACCTACTGAATAATTAATTAAGTATACTTATTAAGTACCTACTTATCTCGTGTAAAACTGTCAAAGTAGAAGTCATTTATCGTACCTTACCATTCCAAATGACCCCTAAACCTGTCAACATTATAATATTGTCTTATGTTACATTTTTTGTTACTTACTTAACTAGCAACCCGCCGATACTAATTATCAGTTTCTTTTGAGTCACTCTAGGTAATAAAAAAAACGCATGAAAATCAGTTGCGTAGTTTTAAAGATCATACATAGGGACAGACAGACAGACAGCGGAGCGACTATGTTTTATACTAGGTATGTACTACCTAAGTACTTAGTGATACGTTTCATTCTTTTTTATCTACCTATATTTAATTACTATATAAGTTTACACATTCGCAAATGTTCGAAGAGTGTACTGAAACTTATATAATAACATATTTTTCATTTTTTATTTTTCTATGGATAGATAGTTACTACAGACTTTGTAAAACGGATTTTCAGCTGAGTTCCTCACCTAACCCTTTCTATTTAGGTACTAATAAAAGATTTACACTATATTAGGGTGCGTCGGGGTAACATGAAAAACAGAGTAAGATGAAAAACCCCTCATAGCTGCCTATTCCGTGCATATTTTTTAACACTGACTACAGAGTTTTGTAGGTAATTTCATTGCGCTCCTTATCTCAGTCAGCGATAATCGTCAGGTGTGAGGGCATATGTTTTTTTTGCAATTTTTCGACAAGGTATGTTTTTGAGCGATAAATGCGTTTTTTAATCTTCCCCCACGTTCCGTAGTTTTTTCTACACGCAAGTTAAAAATATGTTTTTTTGATACGTGTTATTGATAATTTTTTTTTAGTTGATACATAAAATCCGATTTTGCATATCTTTTTTATTTATGGAGTTTTTATATTTTTCTATCTTACACCGCTTGTAAAACCCAGGGGCAAGACGGCAATATTTTCTTTTCCAACTTACCCCGATTATGAAACCCATAGTAAAAGTCAGGGGTTGTCAAACTGTATGATTCGATCATGAGTAGTGTAATATTCACAACTTATGAAATCAGGTGTAAAAAAAAAGATTTTAAATAAAAGTTGTAATATATTTAGCTAGTTTAACTACCTGTCTATTTAAATAAAGAAATGATTACATTTTTTGTGTACATGGTAGTAAAATTAAAATATTAGGATATAAAAAGAAAAGGTTGAGAACCGCATATCATCTGAATACAAAGTGGGGTAAGACTGAAATATTATATTTAACAAAATTTCATTTTGGTAGTTAAAACTAGGTATTTTCAAAATGTATTTATATATTTGAATAGAGAAAAAAATATGCTTTCGGTGCATATAATCCAAATGGACCTACAATGGATATTAAAGATTTTAAGAACTATATCGATCTTCCCCCCTCATCATTCCATCTTACCCCACGATTTTTTTGCAATAAGTTTAACTTTGCCATCGTTTTTATACATGAAAAACACCTTCAATCAGGCCCATTTGTGGAAAGATAGGAAGAACCATTCATTAACTTTACTAAAAACATCACTTCATATACGTCAGCTTCATACGATTCAAATTATGAGGCTTTAGAAAAAACATTGTTTATCTCATCGAAATCTCGTTCAACCTTACCCCGACGCACCCTATATTCAATTATAAAATACGTGACTACATTCAAATGAAGAAGTTAACCTATAAAAATTAATTAAAAAATATATGCAATTTATAAATTACAATATACTTAATTGAAAGTTGAAAGCCTTGACGACATTTGGCATTCTCTGCCGAGTGAGACCGAGGCGATTCGTTTTTTTCCGTCGTTTCTGCGAAGCGGGAACAGGTCAAGCAGGCTGCGCGTGAGTTTTTTGGATACCAGCTCTGGGCCGGTGTTACCAGCTTCCACCGCTGTAATTAGTAAAACAAATATTTTATTGACTTTGTAATTTATAGTGCTTCCGCACGTATTATACCTACGGTCTACATTAATTGACGGATTTAATAATTTAATGCTGATGTTTCTATAAATTTTCAGTTTCCATATTATTATTGCTAGCAGACTTAGTTGACTCAGTTTATCACAAGATGCGGTGGGGTATGAGTTTTCGAAACGTGAGCATAATAAAATATATATATAATTAAATGTAGGTAGGTACCTAAGTATTTATTTCTTCTTAATTTATACTATTAGGTAGGTATTAGATAACACAATAATATGTAAGTAAGTAGGTACCTACCACTACATTTACCATTAAATTATCTTTATTTACCACTATTGTAAAAAAAAACAATAACCCAACATTCCAATTACACATTCAAATTCATTTTTACGCAATCAATTCAACAGGAACTAAAAACCCATAGACAAAAGAACAATGCAAAATTAAAAAAAAAACAAACCACAGACTAAATAATGCCTGCACTGGCAACACTCGCCTAATTGACGGCCGCCCGTAGCATACTAATGGAGGATTAAAATAGTTTTATGGTTCATAAATGTTGCTCAACGCGTCGAGGACCGGACAGTTTGCCTTATTGAAATAATAAGAAATGGCTGCAAACATATCGATACTAGATCTAAAGGGCTACAACCTGAAGATTTGTAGTAAACACTATCGAATACCTTACTATCGCTAAAACAGACTTATGCTAACTCTTCTAACTTATAAACTACGATCTATCAATCGAAATTCGAGTGATATTTTTTTTTCTACCTTTATTATAAAAAGGATATAATATAGTATCCATACAGAAAACTCCTGCCTGCCTATTAAGAATGGATTACAGACACATTAATCAGTTTTTCCCGTCTCTTAAATAAAAGGACTTTTTTGAGTTAGTTCCCTGTGAGGTAGGTGTGTGCGATATCCCTACTATCCCTACTTCCCTACTAATATTATAAATGCGAAAGTAACTCTGTTTGTCTGTCTGTCTGTCTGTTACGCTTTCACGCTAAAACTACTGGACTGATTTAAATAAAATTTGGTACAAAGTAAGTCTGGAGCCTGAGAAAGGACATAGGCTACTTGTTGGTGAGTAATGGACTGTACTAAAAACAATAGGATAAAGGAATAATAGTGGAATTTAATTAGGTAACTTTACAACGAACAGTACAACACAATATCAGAACACAATCAAATCAAAAACTAAACTAACTGAGTGACAATACAAAAACAATCGATTTATAAAAAAAAGCAATAGCCAATAAAAGTAAAACTATAAAACTATATACACACACAGCAAGGAGTTCGCAACACTACTTTTTAACCGACTGCAAAAAGGAGGAGTTCCACGCGGACGAAGTCGCGGGCAGAAGCTAGTAATTTATAAGTAGGTACGTTTCTATTTAGGCTACGTTATTAACAGTAAGGTCATAAAAGAATTATTGTAACTCTTAATTAACTTATTAAAGTATAAAAAGTTAAGATAGTATTTAAAAGTTAGGCCGATTCAAGGGCGGGTATGATTTTTTTTTTGAACTGAATACTGTAGCGCAGTTGGCCAGCTAATGGGCCTTCACTGCAAAACCGGACGGGTGGCGAGAATCCTGAAAGGAGGCTCTTAAGCCTTTTAAAGGCGGGTATGATGGCTGAGGTAGGTACTATGGAGGCCTTGTATGCAATCTTTTTTAAATTTCACAGTAGTATCCTTAAGACTAACTTACTAATACAGCAAATAGAAATGTAGATACATTTATTATGTTTTCTAATTCTACAAAGTGAAGCATCTATTTTGTCCCATGAAATTTTCTTCCCATTGTCCAGGCGGTAACTGTAAGCTTGATTATGATTTATAGTCAACAAGATAAATGGATGGTTCTACAAGTCTCCTTTCAACTGACAACTGTCAGTTGTCATCTTGACAGTTGTACAAGTAACTGTTTACAGTACTTTGACAATGTAACTGGAAACCTACTTCTCTTTAATGTTGGAAGTCTTAAAGAACGAAATATATAATTATCGCTAGGTATTGAGATTTAAATTCAATGGAGTTTAAAAACAATCATATTAATAATAATAGGTAAATGTATAATAGGAAATAATTAATGAAATTTAAAAATTCAGTAAATACCTAATTATTAATCAAAATGGCGCTTCGCCGTAACTTCTATCTTGAATAATAGATCATCATTATTTTTTTTAGCGCTGTCAAATTTTGTTTAATTAATTAATTGTCTTTCCTACTTGCGTAAAACGACAACTAGTTAAAAAGACGATATCTAACAAAAGTTTCAATGTTTTAAAGTTGTATAAAAATAGAATAATATGAAAAGTAATAAATAACACATGAAAAGAAGCTATCTAGCCGCCAGTCGCCAACACAACCATTGTTTTTGAAAATGCATTGCCGTTAAAATTAGATAATGGCATACGTTAAATTAATGAGATCTGTCTGTAGTACATAGAGAAATGATTCAGTATGTAGATGTTTTTAATTAAAACATTTCGTAAATGAGAAAAATAAGTATACCAATTATTTTGCACCGCGACTCACTCAAACTTTCAGTGGGTATTATCAAAGGACAAAGTTATGACTGCAGGCTATGCATTCATTATTCCATTCAGCTGCAGACAGTTCTGCATTAACTTGATGAAGACAAAACTAGGGTCGTTAGTTTGAACTAGATACCTAACTACCTAATGAAGCTGTGAAAATAACTTTTAACTATAGGTAAATACTTTACTAAGTAACAGGTAGGTTATTGAACTATTCAATTTCTGATGCCTTCGCGGTTGACACACATTGAAAAAATACAATGAGGGCCACCGCGTGTCAGAAATCCGCTAGATACGCTAGTGCAGAATGAGGTCCAGCTGTCATGTACCACCAATGAGAGGCAAGCTACTGGCCTGTGATTGGTGGAACATGACAGCTAGACCTCATTCTACACTAGCGCATCTAGCGGATTTCTGACACGCGGTGGCCCTCATTACGACGGATTTGACATAGTCGGCGACGAATATGAGAACTGTAAAGTTATCAGTTAATAAAATACGGTTACTACTAAGTGAAATAGTTTCATAGTTTCATAAACGTGCTGTATTTTTCGAATCATCATATTATTATTAAATTAATTTGAATTTGAATGTTAAACTGAAATTATTTCAGAGTATAGTTATAGCATACTATAATAGTGTAGGTACTTACGTAATATATAATTATATACTTAACTAACTTTATTGTTGGAACATCATAACAGTCAACACATAAAAAGGTAGGTAAAAAGGCGAACATATTCTCGAAATGTTATTCGTATCATTATATTTTCGAAATTAACATAGGTACGTATTCCGTTGCGTTAATCCAATAGTACCTATCTATAATTAAAACCGTGCACTTTTTATGTGGGATTATTCTGCGACATTTTAATTTCTCATCCCATTTCCCGCTAAAATGCCGACAATTTGCTGGGAAAATAGCGCGCCGGACGTCGTTACCGCGCCGGCGGCGTTTTATCCCGTCTAATGAACGTTAGAGCAAAACAACATTATAGTATTGTGATTTACTTTTATTTGTCTCATATAACATCATTCTTTATGACCAACTAGCGTCCCAGACGCCCCGGCAACGCGGCGCTACATCGAATATCCGGTCTATAAGAAATGTATCAGATTTTATAATTTCTACGATATTTTAATAGTTAGATATTCTACTATTCGGGTGGATAATATATTATTATAAGTACTTATCTAAAAAATGTAGGATCACGAAAATCGTTCTTAAGTTGTAAATGGTGTAACGAACTATGTAAGTAGGTACATAAGTACTTATATCGATTTAATAAAAACAGTTCCCGTAGTTATAGTCATTAGATACCTATAAGTATGAGTAGTTGAAGTTTCAAGTTGCCGTGGCGGTAAAATTAAACATTCCTCGTTCCTATATTTCATAGCTTACTTAAGCAAAAAAGGTAAAACTCTCGAGAATCGCGAACTTTTTTTAGTTGTGTACTTAATCTAGATCCTAATCGGTAACCTAACTTCCTGGGGTGGGCCTCAGAGCATTCTAGGGTGGGCCCGCACCCGACTCCCCCCTAGTTACGCCCATGGAAACAAACTTCTTGTTGAACATGTTACTTTTCTAATTTTTACACCACCAATTGCGAAAATCCTGAGAGAGACATCATTAAATTTTTAAGTGTAGTTGTACGCAAGTATTTTTTTAATATTGGTATTGGTGATAAGCTCATTTTCGCACTTGATCCGCAGGTCGGGCCTTTGTGCGTCGAGATTCCGGCTAGTCCAGAAGCGCAGGATCTTCCAGGTGTCTCCACAGGCTTCTCGGAGCGACCTCGGTGTGCCGAGGATTTCAGCTTCATGTGCGGTATGGATCTACTCTGGCGTATCAGTACACCTCATTACCCGCGCCTGATATTGGTGCTTATTTTGAATTTACACTATTTTAATAGTTTCTAGAATTCTTGCTTTTTTCTAAGCTCACTGCGGTAGAATCCGCCGCTCCCATAATTATATTTACAATATTTAGTCACCGGAAACAACCGCGATTTCTTGCAAAAATGGCACCACAAGTCGTAAGTCTTAAATAGACGTATAGGTCAAGGATGATGATGATACACTATAGGACCGTAATACACTTATAACATTCTTCAGTGGGATTATAGAAATATTTAACAGACACTTCACTATGGCTACTTTATCAAACTTAAACGAGCCATAAACATTGAATGATCATACCAAGAACAATTTGCGGGGCGCTTAACGCAGTAATCTCACTAAAAATACTCGGCTATCTCGCAGTAGCAAGAGTGCAGCCTGCAATTTAACTGCATTAAGGAGTGCACTCGATAAATGCACTATCTGTGCATTAAGCTAACGACCACGCGGGTTGTCTTTACAAGTAATTGTGCATGGTTTATGGGTGACATTAGTGTTGACACTTGTGCAGCTTGTGGGAATTTTAACCTTTATTCATGAATAGGTACCTACTGTGTGTTGACATATGATGATGAGACAAGAAAATGACATAAATAAATACCTAAATAACTCCGGTCAATGACACCAATTAATCTATTCCCAAACTAAACAAAACTTTAACTGTGGGTAGATAACAGAGTTTGCACCCACAACCTCTCTCTATTTTTTTGTAATTAATGATTAAACTTGAGTGTCAAAAATATTTTTCTGTCCTCCGGCCGGAAAGCGCCAACTTTCTGGCCGCTGCGCTAAATGAAATTGCCGTTTTCTGGCTTCGTCGAACGGAAAAATAGTATACTGACCTCGGCCAGTAAAATAAAAAAGCCTCAGATCACATTTTTGTGAACCTCGGCTTCGCCTCGGACGACAATTACATGTGATCGAGACATTTTTTATTTTACTGGCCGAGGTGCGTAATGTACTATTATATCTAGGTATATAAAAGAAGAAGCTGCGACTTAATGGCATATCAATGAAGGCCTAAACTACAAGGACTAAAACAAAAATTTTGCACACGGGTTCCTATTAAGTATCATATGGGATCACTAAAAAAGGATTTTTTTTAATAGACGTTAGGCGATTCTCACACCTACGTACTTTTATATATTAGAATATACCTACACATGTAAGAGACATAGCTCAATGATAGATTAGCGGTCTAGCGATCGTAAAATTACTATACTAGTACTATAATATATCTACACAGAATATACGGTATTTCATACATAAATTATAGCACCGCAGCAGTAAAGTTTTAATGCATTGTTACGAGTATTACCTATTGTCCATACTTTATGAGCGACGTTATACTAAAATTTAACGACTAATGAAGTGTGTTATTTGATTTTAATTCAAAACTCAAATGTATGTAAGTATAGGTAGAAAATGCCCTAAAGTCCTAAGTCCGCTGTTTATATACTACCTTCTGCCGGGACTTCGTCTACTTACCCCTATGCCAACTTAAAACTAGCTGATTTGGAAAATTATACGCCATATTTTTTTTCCCAAAAAACTTTAAATCCTGTTCTATACACACCTTCTTCGGGAGTGAATTGTAGAGTCGACATCTTATGATGTCTATATCGTCTTATTCTCGCGGTGATCTGTCAAAAATTGGTTTTGTCAACAATGAGAACTCTTGTCATATCGATGTCGTCTCTTATTCATTCATGTCGACAACGAAACAATATCGACAAGATAAACCTTCAACTTGTCGACAACGTACTCAATGTTATGTCGATAAAATGTCGACAGGTCATCATAGGCGCGCTGAAGATAACAATCACAATAAAAAAAGAATTATCCAATTTGGTCGAATACTTTGAATGTATCAATGTCATATAAGTACCTAAACAAACCTATTTTTATATAGGTATCTATAGATTTAGTAATACTATAATAGCAACCGAATGAAATCCACACAGTTAGTGCATCGTTTGCTGTAACGTAAAACCATAAAGATGTAAACATAAGAATTTTCAATGTCACTGACAGACGCCTGTACTTCGAGTAGATGTCGGAAAACGGAAAATCCACACAAAGACTTTGATCCCTGTTCCGGGTCAGAGGATATTCAATAATACCCGCGAGGTTTTCCAAGAAATCCCTTTTTACAATAGCCTTTCCCTATTTATATCGAAGAATGGGCAAATATTTTACTTTTAAAAAACTGTACGAACCTAATCGGATAACTCGTAAACTGATAGCAGACCGAGACTGATTAAAACAACTATAACGGGTTTACGTTTCGAAAACTTTACTGTTCCTATATTCGTAACACGACTGAGCTGACGATACTGAGCTGAGACTTTAGCGTTAAACTATCGTACGTAGGGGACGGGTGCTCAAAGCGGGCACCTTAAGGGAAAGTTGAAAAATGTATAGTTTGTAACTTAGTAATATTATTAATTTCTTTACGACCAGGTGCATTATTTAATACTCTTCGATATCCGTATGTCCGTTTCCTCAAAAAAATAAAGACAAAATAATTATAAGCAATTTATGAAACCTCTACGTTTGCCCGCTTTGCCCTGGGGGGTGGCCTATAGCGGGCACGCGCTAAGGGCAAAACGGACATAGGCTATTATAAACCAAAATGGGATAGCCATAGTTAAAAAAACAATACATATCGATTAAATTGTCTATTTTAATCTCTCAGCAGTATTGTGAATTCAAAACAACGATAGTGCTCGGCAGGCTTAGTCTTAATTTTTATTTTCTTTGGGTTAGGTTTAGTTTTCTTGTTTTTTTGGGTTATTAATAGTCAGCTCTTCGTTTTTATTTGTTTTAACAGCTTCAATCTAAAGAAAAAACAGCCAGTAAGTATTTTTTTTGTAAGTAGGTAAGTAATACTTACAAAAAAAATACATTGACTGTTTTTCATAGATCGAGCAGTGCCCGCATTGCCCTGACCACGTTGCCTTTCTTGACATTTAAAATATGCCAGCTAATCAAAATTATAAATGTTACCAAACGTGGCGGTTAAAGCAACAGTTTTGCGACCTGATAAGTAAGTAACAACTAACATGCTTTGATATTAGTATTGCAAGCTTAAAAAGTGAAAGAACACACGAAACATATGTTAAAATATTTTACAAAAAGCAGCTAAAAACATTTTTTTGGCGTAGCTTATAACAGCGTACTCGCAGGTGAGAAGGACGAATGACGCGAGTTGCGCGAGCGGCGCGGAATACTGTCGCAATTAACGAACATGTTCTTATTTAAAACGGCAATATTACGAGCAGTGCCCGCTTTGGGAACGGTGCCCGCTTTGAGCACCCGTCCCCTACAGTAGGATATAGGTACGCCAATTAAAATAGGTTAGGTTAGTTGTTTTATTACGATGTGTAATAAGTTAATAACCGCGAAGGCATAAGAAATTATTCTGTTTAGGTTAGTTTACAATTCTACGATTGGAATGAATAACCCCGAAATCTTCAGAATCTAGTTATTTTTATTTATTTATTTACACTTTATTGCACAATAAAACACAAATGTACAAAAGGCGGACTTAATGCCATACGGCATTCTCTACCAGACAACCTTTAAAGCAAACAGAGAGCATGTGTAGGCATTTTTACACATTAATTGAGCTGTAACTTTCTCTCCCGAAAGTGTCCCTACTCAGATGTGTTTACTTTATAAATATAAATATCTAAGTAGGTAAGTAGTACTTCTCAGAAACGTAAGGCGTAAAAGTTTAATGTTATATAAACTGTACGACGTGACTTTACGGTTTGATTTTAACTGTTATCATTCTCTGGAATAATTTTGCGATGTTATTGAAGTGCATACAACTTCATAACTAAACCGAGCGTCTGTCTATGTGTGTGTTCACATTTCTACATATCAACTCTTGGTATTTTAAGTAGTTGTATCTCGCGTCGGATCTCTGTATAACACTTTTGTATACTCCCATCTAGTTTATTGGATTAGGTATGTACATGTTTAGAGATATTAAAAACTATTTGACTTTCTTTAAATAGTTTAAGTTGGCCATAATGTATGGTGTTTCTACATATGTACTTAATACCTCCTAGTCTAGTCATAAGACGTGATAGACTGCCAAATTCATGTTGATTAACATGTAATAGGTACTTAATTAATCAGTCAACTCAGTCTAAATAATATTTATTTATAGCCCTAAAATTCTTTCTCACTACTAGATTAATATTTTATTAAACAAACGTGAACTCCAAACAAGAGAAGCTACTATAATCAGATTTTCAAAACTTTAACAATAATTATGATTTACACCAAGTAATTATTTTAAAAGGCACTCCCGACTCCAACAATCCTCGCGCAATCAGCTAAAAACCGAGTGATTTTCCAATCCCATTTCCGGAGCAAGCCAGAACAAAAGGGATTCCAAAGGCTAGCCGTTGTTTCCCCACACTAGCACGAAGCCGCCCCCTGCCCCCATCGCCCCCAGTGCACCCCAATCGGGGGAGACCCCCCGGGGGACTGCGTACACTAATTGCGAGACTAAATTGGGGTAATGCATGGAACGTTTGCGTACGCTAAGCTTGACGGATCAAAGCAGCCATTTGTTTTAGTTAGAAGGATTTTCATGTCCAGTTTTATGTTCAGCTAAATTTCAATATTGCATGCCAGTTAAAGCAATTAGTCTTTGTTAATATTGTTAGTTCTTGTGGCTTTCGTTAACGCCATTGTCTGTCAAACTAACTCATTTGAATAAACGTAACAACGAGCCACATTCCGCAAAACGGAACACAACAGGAAACTGTCTGAAACATTTCCAATATCCTTGTAAACACGCGGCGGCACTTACGCAACGAGTGTCGCATCGCGGCCCAGTCAATATGTAAATGCGACTACTACATTGTAAATGGATGGGCCCAAATGATAGCTCGCGTGCCGCTCGATACAGGCCACCTAATAAACGATCTGCTTTCTAGAACACGCCGCATGCCACCGACGATATTACCCGCCTGTCACGCACACGCTGCGCTCATCAAAACGCAGAGTCAACTACGGAGCGCCGACATAAAATTCGATTGAAACGCCGTAAATAAAACATGTTGCGCCGCTCCCTTCGAAACATTCGCGTTATTGAGTTACGCGGTCCCCGAAGCGTTTTGCCGCCAAAACAACGAACATTTTGCCCCCCGGCGCGCGTAAAAACATCCACAGAAATTCTCCGCGCGGGTGCAACAGAGAAAGACCCCGCAGGACAGAGAGGGATGGTTGCCTTAATATTTTATCAGGCATCTTCTCATCAGGATATCGGTGCTCATTCCAAATTCAAACTTCTGCTGAGGCAGTCTAGAGTCGAAAATCGATCGTCGCGTTCGAGGATTACGTGTGTGCCCTTACGTCGGTGAAAGGAAATTACAACCACACCCACGTATAATGTTGCCGCAATAAAAAACGTGTGAGAAGAAATAATGAGCGGTTACTGGCGAGTCGAGCCGAAGCCGGCGATTTGATCTTTTTTCGTTTCCTTTAATTGATTAGAGGAAGAAGCCGTCGAAGGTTGCGAGACGCCGAGCGTGAAGAGTGAATGAATGATGGATGAAGGGTCGCAAATCTGATTACAAATTTAAATGGCTCGTTCGGAGTACAGATGAGTCGGTCGTGATCGGGGCCCATTGAAATTCAACGGGAACGGGGCCACCGTGAGTATGCATCGATAGGAGCCAATTGTTCGTTGAATTGTCATTCAAAACATCCGCGCCCGCAGCGCCGCCGCGCCGGTACAAGCGGAGATACCCGGCTTGGTGCTATTGTTCGAGACATATTTATAAAAGAAGTATTTACAATTGCTAATATCATATCACTTGTACTACGACCAGTGTTTAATATACCTATACCTATGTGGAACTTTTTTTATCATTACACAATAGGTCTGGTCATATTACCATATCAAATCTATTTGCCACCCAGGAATCCAAATTTCTTATATTACCCGCCTGCATTATACGAAATATTTCTAATAAAATTCTGGTGTTTCAACTAAGCTCAACTAAGTATAATTTGCTATCACAATAATGCTTAAACAATTGCCTACAACTTTAAGAAGAAATAAAATAAATAGATAGGTATTATGCCCTAAAAGTCTACAGATTTTTTATATTCAACTTCACACTCACTAAATGAAAAATATTCTTTACAAGAAAAACATCGTTAGGTTCGTATAATCTTGAATTACGACATGCAATCGGTAAGCATTTTGTTAAGTCGACAGTATGCAAGCGACCGTAGACAATTGACAATTCCTATGGCTATAGTTAATCTAAAATAACCTCTTAAATTCAAACACACGCTAAATGGCCTGTCATCTCGGATAGCACGGAAGGTATCGCTTTTGTCGCGAAAAACATCCAAGCTGTCACTTTTATAGGTACGAGTGAAAAAGCGAGAGTGACAGATACTTACTTTAGGCTAGCACGTTAGTAAGTTTGTTGTCACCCAAGAAAGCAGCCCCGACATAAAAAAACCTGAAAGCTCTTATAAATAACTTTATATTAGGTAGTATTAATACTTATTTCTATAGAGAAAATGTCGCATCGGAGGGTCTAAGTAGATTGTAAATATTATACCTACCTAACTAAATTAGGAGCCGTCGTCAGCCGATATCGGTTTGTTTGAATGTTTGTCCGTATAATTTCACTGTTACGACGCGGCGACGGTCTGTCATACATCGATAACGTTGCTATCGTCATAGACAAATCTTTTCGAATCGACGTTTCGTATCACAAACATTATCGTGATTCGTGGTGGTTGTCAAATATCAAGCGTCATGGAATAGTCCATAATGAATAACATACCTTGTACAACGTACAAGTGGATAGGGACAAACTTTGTCGCGTATATGTGGACATTATACCTGCAGAGCTTAGTGGACAACGTCGCAATAATAGACGACGTTATTATAATATGTCGATCGACAAGGCTTGTCGCGCATAAGTGGACATTATACCTGGGCTTGTAGCAAGGCTTAAGAGTCTCCTTTCAGGAGTCTCGCCACCCGTCCGGTTTTGCAGTGAAGGCCCATTAGCTGGCCAACTGCGCTTCAGTATTTAGTTCGAAAAAAAAGGCTTGTAGCAAAGTTATCTTGGTGTCCAACATGGCTAAATTATGGATTACTAGAATATAGATAGTATTTAAAACTGGGAGAAAGATCATTGCGGCATCGGTAGCAAGCGTTTTTAATAAGTCGTGTGTGAAAGAAATGCTCTTACTTAATAATTTCTGATAACTGCGCGGTTATTACCTACACATTAGAATGAACAGGGACGGACTCGCGTAGGTATTTTCGTTGTTAATATTCTTATTTCGCTAAAGCGATAAAGCGTTAGACTGTCGTCAGCTCAGTAGAGCTACGAATATAGGAACTCTAAGGTTGCCGAATCGTCAGCAAAAAAATAATAAGTGAGTTAAATCCGTTATAGTCGCTTAATTCCAATATTTACTTATTAAAAAAGTTATTCGGCGTGCAGGGGCGACACAATCTTTTTAGCTTTAAGCCGATTAGTAGGTAGCTAACAGTTCACCAGTAGAATTTTGCTAACATATAAAAATTCTGACCATTTCTGGCTGGAGGTATTAAACTCTTCTCTTTGAAGTTGGTCTCTCTTTTCTTAAGGTCGTAGTCACAGGATCTCGTAGTCCTCGATTTGTCTCCAACGGTCTCGATCTGTTACCCTCACTTAGACTTAGATAGGCATGACTGAGCTGACGATAGTCTTACGCTAAAGTAGTTTCATTCCAACGTGAAATAACCGCGAAGGCGTCAGAAATTATTATACTACTAGCGGCCCCGGCAGACGTCGTCCTGCCGGTCCGATTGTTTCGTCAAAGATCTGTCAGTCTTCTGTCACTTCTTCATAAGGCTTCATATTTTCCCCGTTTTTTACACATTTTCCACTGTTTCTTCGCTCCTATGTGTTGTGATGTTACATAGCCTAAAGCCTTCCGCGATAAATGGTCTATCCAACAAAAAAACATTTTTTGAATTTGAACCAGTAGTTCCCGAGATTAGCGCGTTCAAACAAACAAACAAACAAACAAACAAACTCTTCAGCTTTATAATATTAGTATAGATTAGTATAGATACCTACCTATTCAGTTACGTTAATGATTAGAGTCGATAATGGACATCACGACAATGAAATAATGTATCTAATTACGATGTAAAAACAGAATTGTCTTTTAAAAAGAACTTATTAAATTAAGTGTTGATTGACGTGACGAGAGATTCACGACATGTTTTGTATTTCAATGACTTGTCTCTGTTTCTAGAAGTTCCTATCTACCTAGGTACGGAATGTAGATAGTAATCTACAGTCGATTGTAGATCGTTCCGTCAATTAACCTCTCCAATTAACGCGCCCAGTAGGCAAAAAGAGCAATAGCAATTATTATCGCGGAATAAACATCAGGAAACACCTTGTTTACATAAAACAAGGATTGTTTAATCGATCACAAAAAAACAGGAATACCTACGTTTATTGGCAACTCGTTTAATTTATCAACTAGCTCATTAGCCACACGCTAGTTGTTTTCAAACTGCCATTATTTTTGCGTCGAGTTAACGGTAAAAACAAGGCAAGATCAACGCTAAAAATACTCTGAACATATCCGAAGTACGCAGTGTGAGCCGAATCCAAATTAATGCCGCCGCTCGGGGAACGTTGAGCGAGAATTTGAAATTCGAAGCCGCAATGCTAAGGTTTTACATGTGTGCGTCCGCTTCGAAGTGTGAGTGCGTACTTACAGGAATTGTATTCATGTGTGCGTGCCTTTTAGAACGTTGATACGTCCAAACGAGGTTACGTGTGTGTGATAATGGATGCGTTCGGAAGAGGGTTTCGTTTTGTAATTTTTATCGGGACCAGAGTTTATACTGAAAGGGTCAAGTGCGTGAGTGAATAGCAAGCTTTATAAAGACGTTTGCCATCGAGTTGACGGACGTGGGAACATATTTATGGTGTTATTATTTATGACTGGTGATGAGATTAACCCGTCTGGAGATGTCGTTATTGTGCTCGAGTTTTTATTTGAATGGATTTTATAAAAGTTTTAGGTGGTTTTAAACATCACACGTGAATAGCATGTATAATTTGTTTATAGCTTTTTGTAACATCCTTAAATTAGTTTTTTTTTTCTGGTTGTTATTGGAAGTATATTAATGCATAATGTTTTACCTACGAATTAGACTCGCTTATTCACGGATAATTGAAAATTCCTAATTCATAGTTAGGTACTTTGACTAGCTCTGTTCTGTGGATTCACCTGCGTTGAATGAAAAACAGCGACTTGTGTGTTAGTCCATTTATAAGCTAACTCAGCTAGATACCTACCTATACCTAAGCTAAACTTCTTCCAACTCCATTCAGCCGCTTTCGCGTAGAAGAACAACAAACACCCAACAACAATAATAGATACTTACTTGACAAAGTTTCCCGCTTTAGTATACCTAAGTAATAAGTAGGTACACCTATTTAAGAAGAATTATCAACAATAGCACCCACTACCTAATGAGGGACACCGCGTGTCAGAAATCCGCTAGATGCGCTAGTGTAGAATAAGGTCCAGCTGTCATGTACCACCAATCACAGGCCAGTAGCTTGCCTCTCATTGGTGGAACATGACAGATAGACCTCATTCTACACTAGCGCATCTAGCGGATTTCTGACACGCGGTGGCCCTCATTAGGCTTAAATGTTTTTTAGGGTTCCGTACCCAAAGAGTAAAACGGTATTGAAACTCTGCTGTCCATCCTACAGTCTGTCACTTGTATCTCATGAACCATGATAGTCAGCCAGTTGAAATTTTCATATTATGATAATGACTAGATACCTACCTACTTAGTAGGTACTTATTTTAAGCATATAGGTACCTACGTAGGTAAGTATTGCATGTAGTTTTACACGCGTACCTACCACCTACTTAGGTTACATTAGACATGTAGATATGTAAGAAAAAATACTTTTTAACGTTGGCGCATTTCTCCACTAATATTATAAAGAGGAAAGGTTTGTTTGTTTGGATTGAATAGGCTCCCAAACGATTGGATCTATTTGAAAAAATCTATCACTGTTGGAAAGCTACACTAATCCCGAGTGACATAGGCTAAAAAACAATCCGGGCGAAGTCGGGGCGGGCAGCTGGTAATAAATAATTTGATTTGTTTCACTTTCTTTTTATATAGAACACACATATAGAAACACCTATTAGAACGCATTTGGAACTAAGTGGTATGGCTTCCCTGTCGCCTAATGACATTTCCTATCGATCTGTTCCCAGAAGTGCGTCAAGCGGTGCGTGTGCGCAGGTTGTTAGCGCTGCAGTTGGAATCCCACACCAGTCGGGCAAGTCGCGTCGTGGGTGACATGTTAGAAAGAAAATAAGGTTTTAGGTACACAGAAAATGATAGACTAAGCTAAAGACTAACTGTAAGTACTATATGGGAGGTCTTTAAATAAACGTTTGAGACTTGATGAATCGCCAGCACCGTTTTCACGTCTAGCTTATTGTATCGATTAAAATATATATTTACCTTTAAATATCTAGATAATTGACTTCTGTTGGCTTAGTGACATTGGACAATTAGTCTGCAGTAGTCACAAACATTCGAAAATTCTGGAAATAATAATTTCGGTTAAATAATTACGGTTTTATATTGCTGCATTTGATTACGGTATTGTAAACGGATTTATCTCGCGTATTTTATATTCTTGCGTATTTTATAATTTCGGAACCTTTACAGTTTCCATAATCGTAAAACAAAAAGGTTCCGAAACTTCACCCAATAAAATAAAATAGGTACCTACCCGACTTAAATCCGTTTATAGTTGTTTCATTCCAAAAATCTGGACACTTCTCTAAACTCTATATTAACACGAGTTACGACTTACGAGTAAGCAAAGTTGCTGTAGGTAGGTAGTATTAAGCTTTAACAACCAATAGCTAATATTAATACCTACTTACTTAATCAAATTTTCGGAGTAGGTAATGAGTAAGTCGCCATAATAATACTTGCGTAAAATTTAAGTGAGTAAAGCTTCTGTAAACAGTAATACTTCATTTGTTAATAGATTAGACACACATGACGTAATGTTTATTTGTTTTTTGGTTGAGAGACTTTCAAATGTGGTGTCATTTGTTGAGAGACTTCCAAATGTGGTGTCAATCGACAGAAGCTTTATCTGTGTCGAAACGAAAATTATGTTAATACTACCTAAGGTAGGTCAGGCATATAAGGCCCAGCTGGTTACAAGGCCCAGAAGCCAAAACTCACATTTCCAAGAGTATAATTCGCTCGACACTTCACGCACACAAAGAAACAGTCGATACAAAGAGCTGGCAACATCGCTTGGATTCGCACGCGCCGCCATTTTGTCAGTACCGTGCAAAAAGTCTTTGAGTGAGGTTGCGGCTGTGCTTGATGTAAATTTTACTATAAGAAAATTGCGTTTTCTCGAGGTTTTTGATTAGGCACTGTGTTATTTTTCAATTTGGATGTAAACAGAGGTTACCTGGCTGTATGTAGAAAGGTAAGTTTTTAGTTTCATGTCTATTTTTATGTTTAATAATCGTCATTATTCTAGAATCTTCACTTTAGCTAATAAGGCCCACTGTTAGAGTAGGTAACAAGGCCCGGGCCCCGGGCCTTATTAAACGTATGAGATGTAATCGTAGACTTAAATTTGAAGTGCGTCAATAGATATAAAACAAATAAATAAAAAAAACACTAATAAATACTTAATTTTGATTATTTAACTAAATAAATTGTAATGTTTTTAGACTTTTTCTTTCCAGATTAAAAAGATGTCGTCACCACCTAAACCAGTAAAGAAAAAGCGGGCCCTATGGTCAGAGAAAAGTTTGGCCGCCGCAATGACTGCTGTGAGAACCGAAAGTCTTTCACAATAACTTCTTAATAAAAATACTTAAGTAAAATGTTGTAAGTACGTTCGAAAACAAATGATTCTTTTTTATTGATCTCGTAACATAGCTAATTTGATAAGTGCCATATAAAAATAATTAAAATGTTACAGTTACGTATGAGTGACGAATATCGTTATATTTATTAGAAATTAGTTTTTATATAAAGCCTTTAGTTCAAAAAGGCCCACAAAATTATGGTTGATTGAAAAATTATGAGCGATTCTTTTTTATTTTTGTTAAATATTTATGTTACCAGTGCTGTAACAAAAGAAGGTTTAATTTTATGTTAATTCTTACTATTTTAGAGGAAAATCGTTGATTTTTTATATGTTTAGTATAATAAGGCCCAAAGGCAAATAAAAAAACAAATTATAAATATCCTCATGTTATGAAGGTACCAAATATTGTTTTCTGTGTAAGTGTGACGTTAAAAAGTTTAAAAACCTGTTATTTACGTTAATAGGATCAATTCTTTGGCGGGCTTTATTACCTACATAGTGTTTAATAAGGCCCAAAACAGTAGTTTTAAAAAACTTACACTAACCTCAAATACACTAATATTTTCACTGTTATTTTGATTTATAAAGAAATTTAAATAAACGTGTCGTCTATATCGAATGAGTTTTACTTGTTATCCTTTTTATATTGACAGATATTTCGTTTTAAATAATGGTGGGCCTTATATACCTAATCTACCTTACACATAAATAAAATTAAAAACAAAACTACCGATTGATGATTCCACGACCTCTCGTAGCTTATTCCTTCAATCCTTCGTCCGTGGTATCGCCCCTGCTTTCTATCTGCGGTGTGCATATTATATTTGCATTGACTTACTTTTGACTTATGCTTCTTTGTCCCCTAGATGGGGTAGAGGGCTTCATCGTCAACACACTGCACACTTAACACACTGCATCGTCAACCCGGTCTGTCCTGTGCTTCGCGCTTCAACTCGCTCCAAGTCTTCCCTATGTTCTTCGCTTACGCGCCGATCGCCGCCAGGCCCATAGCATGCAGTCACAATATGATGAAGGCATCTAGACATAAATTGTGGGGAAGGGCTGCTGGACTAGACTAGGGACAGTTCGAGATTATATTATTTAAGAAACATGATCGCTTTTTTTCTTTAGATACAAAGGAACATCAATAAGATGCTAATTTTGTATAGGTAGTGAAAGAAAAAGAGCTCTGAAACACTACCCGGCTCTACACGGATCTCTGATTCGCCGATCAAAAGTCTACCCTAGAATCTATTCTAGGGCCGGGACTAATCATTCCTCTATGATAGATACCGCCTCAGACATTAAGCAGATTCTTAGAAGGCATAAAGTCTATTTTACAAGCTTTGAGATTACTAATAATTTCAGTAAACTGACTTGTCAGGCTGGTGAGCTAGTATTGGATCTTGTTCTAAGAACCGGCTTCCTATTCTGTATTAAACTTCGTAGGTTCTGTGTATCTATCTCTCTTAAACATCTTATTACCGTTGCAGAGTGAGAGAGATAGAGAATAGAAATATGTATTGAATGTTTAGAATAGGTGACTGCTTGGTGCGCGTGCGCCGCTTAGACGACGCCCGGAATCCTGCGCAAACAACCAGTCCGGTCGCTGGATTGTGCTACTATGAGCCGAGATATCTGTACCGTAGCATTATTTATTCCTTTATAGGTACTAATTATAATGTGTAAGGAAAATTTGTTCATATGTTAATTTATTGTTACACGAGAATGATACAAAAAAGTTGATCAAACTTTTAACCATGACTTGGTTCGGCCAGATAGTGAAAACAAAATATTTATTCCGTCTTGTAGCTATTCGTTTCTATAAGTTTTTTAAGGTTCCGTACCCAAAGAGTCAAACAATCATTAAGTCAGCTTCTCCTTTTATAGATACCTATAGAATACATAATAAACAATGTACTCAGTAGAACTTATTATTTAAATACACGACTAGTTCAAAGTAGATCACGTCAAACGGCAGTCCAGTTGTCTTCGCTATCTGTTGATAACGAAGCCGCTCACGTGGGTGCGGCCGCTGTGATGTGGGCAAACACAGCGGAGGTGAGAACCTGTCAGGAATATACTTGGAAGCATGGCACCTTGTCAATGAAGATGAGAAGAGTTTATATGATGTGGTAGATATGAAATTAGCAACAACACCTAGGTACTTACTTCAAAATAACAATGAAGTTAGCAACGAACTTCATTTTACTTTCGAGTTATGACTTGTACTACCAATATACCCTATGCTTTTATACAGATTTTATTCAGCTTACATACATATACCGACATGTCGGGTTACATTAACGCTACCCAATTTTCAATTACTATTTACCTTGTTCGATAGAACCTATAAGTATGATTGTGTTAGGTAGTTACGTTCCAGAGTATTTTAGACATTATAAAAAGAAAATTATAATGCAACATAATCAAAACAATGGATCAATCTAACCCTTACTTGGGTTAAAGTAACCCGACCTGACGGAACCTACTTATAGGATTTGTATGATTCTTGGGAGAACCCACCAGAACATAGCATATTATAAGTTATAGCAAGGTGATACCGTTACTTAAGTATACCTACTTATGTCTTTAAAAGTGGAAATCCTCATTAAAATTATATTCTATTTCAAATAACCGACATTAACAAACATAATTATCAGTGTCGTCAGCGATATTTAAAAAGAGATGTCACTTCATCACCGTCACGCTCGCGGCGACATCGAAACAATATCAACGTATTAATCTTTTCGAACTTTCAAAGCGATAAATAGCTCTTTGGAGACACGAATAATGGACTTTCCACCGCAGAGAAGCGTTAACAAAGAAGATAGCACATGGACAGCATATGTTTTGAGCCGACTCACGAATACCAAATTATCTTTGCGGGTCACGAAACTAGAACTAAAGGAGTTTTCTTATTAATTTGTAGAGATGCGTTGACGGTGGCGCCCCTCGCGACTGGAATGATTTGTTGGCAACAAAATGCGCTAATAGCCCCGTAATTGTCGTAACAACCGCCATTGTTGGCTAATAGTAGGACTGATTGTGTTTTGTTCGGACTCCGGGAAGGAAATAGCGCTCGTTTCCCTTGTTTGTTGAATATAATATAGGAACGTAATTTAATTGCGCACGTTTTCCTGTATATACATGTAGGTATTTGCTGCAACTTTGCACTCGAAACTTTTCGTTTTATTGTCTTTTTTATCCTTAAATATTTATTTTTCATTTTGTCTGTAGGAATATAAATAGGTATATATTAGGTATGCATTTTTTTTTTACAATCTATGATTTAAGCAAGGGCGTAGCGAGGAACGGGCTGGGGGGGCAGCTCCTCCCACCTAGAAGTTCCCTGTAGGTTTTGATACCCTTGCGAGTGTCGAACATTGCCCTAAATATGTTCTTAGTTTGTTTACGTCAGTTCTCCGTAACAAAATCATCGCTACGCCCTTGGGTTTAAGATAAATTATCAACACGGATAGATACCTCTATGCCAATTCTTTAAACTACCCTATCCAAATAAAATGATTGAAATATTTATTCCTTTTTTGGAAGTAAATTTAACACTTATACCTTTATCTTTCATTCTTCCCACGCATTGCGAATTATTAATCATCCACAAAACACCTGTTTCCTGCACCGCTCTCCACAGTAAAATCTCCAAAATAAATTACTTAAAAACATTCATAAACAAGTTTCGTACAACTTACGTCGTTGCTCGGACTTTGTACCGGGGAAAATGACATCTGAATGGACTACAATGATGGATGCCGACCCCTGTTTCCAGCCATTGTTTTGTATCTTGTAAAAACAAAGTACACAATACCAAGCTGCCATAAATTTCAACCTTATTGTTATAGAGTTACAGTATATTTTGGATTGAAGTTTGTTAATACCGACTGTGATAGAGGCTTCCTCTGGCGTTTTTATGTTCGTGATAAAGTTTTTGTTGCGAGTTTTACATAAGTGTGTTACTGTAATGAAAAAATACGTGGTTTTTCATTCCATTAGTCATATAGAAAGGCATATGTACTTATAGAACTAGGGCTATAAATAGATAGAGCATAACATTAAGATTCAATATAGACAGGTACAATATGTATAATTTGCAAATCGTAAGATGGTATCAATTGGTAAGTCAGTATGGTAAGCAAGAGGTATGTATGGAGCACTTTTAAGGAAATAATAAACTTAGGGAATATAGGTACTTACTTAGTAAAGAAAGATTTTTTTTTTCGAGATAAATAGGTACTGAAGCGCAGTTGGGCAGTTGGAGGGCCTTTACTGCCTAACCGAACGTTAGACGAGCCTCTACATGACCTTCTCTCCCTCTTCCTCCCTGAACCTTCAAAGCTTGTAAGTATATTGTCTTTTGAATCATATTACAGAAATCATTGCCAAAATCTCCAAAGCCAAAAACCCAACTCCCAAACCCTTTAACCCATCCCAATTAATCGACACATGAAAATTCACTGGCCACATCAACCACACTCGATCGCGCCCATAAAAGTGCAAGTACACGATAAGCCATAGCGGGTGGCGGGAAGCCGGGGTGGCCCGACCCGTTTTCAATTTCCGTAGGGTGTCCCCCCTTCACCCCGTCGGGGTAATTTTATTAAAACGGGACTGAATTTTTATCTCTTCATGCATTCTGCGTTAGAAAAGGGTCCGGAGATATATGTGTGGGTCATTATAGTATGTTAGCTCGTAAGTGTTGCTGTTAATGTGTTTAGGTTTTATTTTTTTAAGGGGATACTTACAGGTTGTTTTGTTACTTGGTTATATTTTGATGTAGGTAGATTTATAGGTAGTAGGTAATAAGCACTATGAACATATTGGAATGGAACAGTTATCACGGATTTAACTCTTTTTAATTTGATGACATTTCGAAAACATTATAGTTCTTTACAGTACCTACATTAGTAGGTATAGGTATTTAACCAATTCAACTGTTAAAGTGAATGTTCTATAAGAAGTAGGTAGGTAAATAGGTATGTCTACAAAAAGTCCATATTACAGGTACCGTCCTGAAAATCCGTTTAATATTTTTGAGAGTGATAGTGTCAATACTTAGGTACCTACTCTTCAACTCAGTCCTCTACGAATATGGGAATTATAAATCTCGAAACTTTAGCCTGAATTAATATATTATACACGCCCGCGAAGGCATTAGAAAAAAGTAGTACGTAAGTAGGTACCTACTTACTTATAAAAAGACAAAAGAAAAATCGAGACCTATGTTTCTTTTTATCTGTATAAATACCATTAACATTAATAAAAATTGTTTGAACCATTTGCCATGAAACTGGCACAAAACCTTAAACCCCACACGAAGAACAATATAATAAACTATTAACGATTCACATTACGAATAAAGTCTCAAAGAAAATGCAACTTTGTAACTTACAAAGAACCAACTTACACCACACATGTAAAGTTGGTAATTAAGTAAACAAAGCAGCGGACCGCGCTGTAATACCTTACTCATTTCTTTGTTTTGTAAGAGAAAATGGTATTTCTTACTTACGTAATAACAATTTCGACAAGGCATTACAGATAAGCGGCGATCGCTCACAGTTACAAACTAGCCTGGCTTGCACGTAACTTTTTGTCGCTTTTTAAAGTAGTGACAGATGATTTGACGCGCGATACACACTACCTACGTACTAGAAATAATATCACAATAAAATGAAACCACTATAAACCAATTCTCTTAGGAAATTAATTAAAAATACTTGCGGCCACATTTTGATAGGAAGGATTTATGTAATACTAGCGGTTCGCCCCGGTTTCGCACAGATCCCTAATTATTTTCAAAATATTCTATAGCCTATTATACTCAGGGTGAACGTAGCTTCCCAACAGTGAAAGAATTATTAAAATCGTCCAGTAGTTTTTGAGCCTATTCATTACAAACATACAAAAATAGGAACAAATCTTTCCTTATAGCGCGCACTGGCCGTTATCACCGCGCCTCAAATGCCATAGCCGCGAATGCCAACCAGGGCGCGGTATTCAAATCTCGCCCTGATACTGTTCTAGAATCGACGCGGGCTGGAAGAGTTGTTCGTCGCCCAGCCCGCTTTCTGTAGCGTCGTTTGATTGTCTTTTGTTTTACTGTATTTTAACTTTTATTATTTTATCAAGAGAGTTTAGTGTTTCCTTTAGTTTACGTTTTATTATTATAGTGTTCCTTTTAACTCCAGTGCATATTATTTCATTTCACGCAGATTATAGAAACCCGGTCATAATATAAACCCCAACAAACCCCATCACTGAGCTAGACGTGCTATATTGGCTACCCAACTACAGGGCCAAGGTTTCTATATTGAAATAAAAGAAAATGCCTCGTACGCGCCGACAGTCGCGCCAACAATCGGAGTTCGGCGATGCCATGGAAGAGGAACGTGAGGAACCGTCTGCCGTTAGCTTTTCCGTCGGATCAGTGGCAGCCATGATGGAGTCACTACAGAGGTCTCAGGCAGAGAACTTTGAACGGCTACTCGATCGACAACATCTGGCGAGTTCATCGACACGGACATCAACGGCCGCGCCCGCTCCGCCTGCAACAGGTAACTTTGCTGGCTGCACGGCTCGATTCAGCGGAGCGCCCGACGAGACACTGGACAATTTCATCGACGCTGTTGAAGCCTATAAAGACTGCACAGATATAAGCGAGATAAACGCATTACGTGGAATGTCAATGTTGCTAACGGGTGATGCAGCTACCTGGTGGCAGGGCATCAAGACTACCATTGATACATGGAGATCTGCGATAGCGTGCCTACGTAGTGCCTTTGGTGAATGCCGCCCGCCGTATCGTTTATACCGCCAGCTATTTAGTAAGGTACAAGAGAAAGATGAGAAAATGGAGTTGTTTGTGGCTAAAGCGCGAGCTATTTTAGCGCAGATACCGGCGGGCGATATAAGTGAAAAGGTGCAGTTAGATATGGTGTACGGTCTACTGCACAGACGTATTTGCAAACGTATTCGTCGGGAGGAGATTACTACGTTTGATTCTCTACTAAGGAAGGCGAGAGACCTAGACGACGTCACAGAGGTCGATGCTCTCGAAACAACGATTAGTGTCTCCCAAGTCAATCGCAGTGCGCGAATACCGAAAGTTGCCGCTGCAGCTTCTCCGATACCGCCGGTCGCGCGGTCCACCCCGTCGTCCCGTGCGTCGCTTCCTGCCAGTTCCTGGGTGGTCAGTGACCGCCGCAGTGCCGCCGCCACCACCGCGGTGCCAGCGACGCGCCGGTCCACGAGATCACCGACGACGGCGTCTTCGGGTCCCAAACGACGTTTTTGTGTTTATTGCAAACAATACGGACATGATCGTGATGAGTGTCGTAGGTTAAGTTCAAAAAGTGATACCAATGTACCTATTGTTAGTGATATAAGTAATATAAGTCCTACAATTAATTGTTACGGCTGTGGTGCGCCAGGTGTGGTGAGGTCACAATGTCAAAGTTGCAATAATAGTAATATTTCATTCGCTTCCGTTGACACTAATCTGAGAGCAAATGTAAGTACGACATCGAGCCTTGTTAACTTAGCAACTAACAATATCACTCTTTCTCTTTCATCTCTATCTACTAATAATAACGTATTGCCTTATAATAAGTATAATGTAAATAGTTTGCATTTTGTCCCTAGTAACATTTATTCGAATTCCGTAGCTAGCGATTCGCGGAATCAGTTGGGCAATTTCGAGGAATCCGTGCCTCGTTTACGCTCGACTCGCACACCTGTGCCGCGTTTGTGCTCAACTGTTGATTCTGTGCCGCGTTCAGATAGAAATGTCGCTGTGCCTTGTTTGAACGGAACGAACGATACAAATTATTTTAATTCGCAAATAAATCATTTACATGATATTACACCTGCTGAGCCGATACACGAGGTTTTATCAACAGTGTCTTTTTCCACCACTGACCTGGAAGCAGTTGCGACAACGGTTTCGCAGACTGATACTCCCGTTTGTGAAAATAACAAACAAGGTTATGAACACGTTACGTCACCGTGTGTGACGAAGGTGTCTTCTTCACAAGCGTCACGACCAATTCTTAGTATTAAGATTCTTGGGTCACGTGGTATTGCACTGATAGATACTGCAGCGAAATGTAGTATTGCGGGTCATCAACTATATAAAATAATGAAGCGTAAAAATATTCCTTTTGTTTCTAAACATGTTAATGTGAAGCTGGCTGATGGTTCCATGAGTTTACGTCGCGTCTTGGTTACTGCAGTTGAAGTTACTATTACTGTGGATAAGAGTGTTACACTGGACTTCATCGTTTTCCCAGAGGCGGAAAATAATGATACACTCTTGGGGATGGATTTCCTTATTGCCGCGGGTATGGTACTTGATTTTTCTTCATCTTCTTGGCACTTTTCAGGGACTGCAGTCACCTATCCGCTGGAGTATGAGGATGAGGTGAAGCCAAAGTCACCAGTCAAAGTGTCTTCAGTAAACCTTAGAGCTGACGAGGGGACCACACTTACTTGCGAACAACGCCAACAGCAAACTGCCATCTTGTCGAAGCATGAAGGTGTCTTCTGTCCGGGAGGAGAGGCCACACCTTTTGCAGAGCATTGCATCGACACGGGTAATCGTGGACCTGTCACCGTCCCGCCCTGCCGTCTTACGCCTGCTAAGCGAACTGCCGATGCTCGCCGTCGATCCTCGCCGATTTACAACATCGGGGATAAGGTGTTGCTGACTACTCATGTATTGAGTAATGTTCAAAGGGGGCTAGCACGAAAGTTCATGCCACGAAGAGATGGATCCTATTCTATAAGTCACGTTTTCAGTCCTACGTCATACGAGGTCAGTGATCAAAATGGTCAGGTATTAGGGAAATACCATACCTCGGATATCACAACGTGTGTCGGACAGCAAGGTGTACTTCCTCAACCCGTGCAACCGCGTAGATTAAGAGGCCGGCCTCGCGGAATAAAAGACCCGTCTCCTAATACAGACACGCCACTTGTTAGGGCCAACCCACCATCGGGACGATCAGGTGAGTTGGAGGAGGAGAGTATAGCGCGCACTGGCCGTTATCACCGCGCCTCAAACGCCATAGCCGCGAATGCCAACCAGGGCGCGGTATTCAAATCTCGCCCTGATACTGTTCTAGAATCGACGCGGGCTGGAAGAGTTGTTCGTCGCCCAGCCCGCTTTCTGTAGCGTCGTTTGATTGTCTTTTGTTTTACTGTATTTTAACTTTTATTATTTTATCAAGAGAGTTTAGTGTTTCCTTTAGTTTACGTTTTATTATTATAGTGTTCCTTTTAACTCCAGTGCATATTATTTCATTTCACGCAGATTATAGAAACCCGGTCATAATATAAACCCCAACAAACCCCATCACTGAGCTAGACGTGCTATATCCTCTTTATAATATTAGTATAGATATAGATAAACATATTACTATATTGACCTAAGCATAACTATGCGTAAATATTTGGTTTCTAGCGTATACCCGATGAACGTAATGATTTGTAGCCGGATCTTAAACTATAAGCTGGTATTTTCTTTGACACAAGTGAGTTTTTAATCATCAAACTTTCGAAAAGTATTATTTACCTAGGTACTAAAAATCTTTGAAAAGACCAACAATGAAAAACCAAATCATAATATTTTTTCCTGTCCTCCGGCCAAAAAGTGCCAACTTTCTGGCCGCTGCGTTAAATGAAATCGCCGCTTTCTGGCTTTGTTGAACAGAAAAATAGTATACTGACCTCGGCCAGTAAAATAAAAAAGTCTCTGATCACATTTTTGTCAACCTCAGCTTCGCCTCGGACGACAACTACATGTAATCTGAGACATTTTTTATTTTACCGGCCTAGGTGCGTAATGTACTATTTCTTAACTTTCAAATAAGTAACTACGCACAATAACTTACTTTCTATTGCAGTCTAGTTATTAGGTACCCATTATTGGAATGAGTTTCCCCTAGTTCCACACACTCACAAAATTTCTACTGTGAATGAAATCATGTCCAACCTCTTATAATCAGTGAACGCCGATGATTGACGTTATCAAGAAAAAGGTAATCATTGAAAAAGTCAGAAACGTCAAAACTTATTACCAATTCCTCAATAGGATTTTATGCTTCCAACGGTTCGTCAAATCAATTATTCTTTGTAATCCGGGGATTTAAGAATCAGGTCAGTATTTTAATTAAGGTTTTCGTGATATCGAATGTTGAACATTTTGATTAAGAAAAAGTTATTTTAAAAGTGCTTCTGCATTTCCATAAGATAATTGTGAAAAGCAGTTCCGCTGAACGCTGGAGATTTTATTTTGCTTTTATGTCTCTATCAGCTTTTGGAAGCCTCGTAAATTTTAGAAAACATTTCGTAAAACACTTAATAGTCAAGTTAGCTTTTCATTACCTACCTATTTTCATTCCGTTCTTGAAACGAACCAGTCGGAACCAGTGCCTCAAAGGAAACCGCAATATTACCGAGCAAAATTCCACAGGAAACTCAAAAGCAAATAATAATTTTCCCGAACAGACACACACCAGACCCGGGTTTATTACCGATACACGACGAAATGATAGCATACCACTATGATCTAAGTACTTATAGCAGAAACATAGTAAAGGTTCTAATATAAAAAAAACATTAAACTACGACGAAAATTAAGTAAGGTGGTAATCCGATAAATTGAGTAAATTATCGCGACTATTAGGTACCTATGTACTTATGGGTATAAGGTTTTGTCGCGCGTAAAAAAATCTGTTTTACTTTTAATGATGTAAAGAGAGAGTAAAGACGCTAGCCCCCTAGAAACATTATTATTATTTTTATTGAAGTTGTCCCATTTGTAGCACTTCGACCATATCTGATCTATTATGCCAGTGATTATTTGTTGTTCACAGTTCACTACTTATGCCAGTTGATTCCAGAAAGTTCCAGATTCCTTCGACCGCGAGTACTTATATATCTTGACATAGCAGCTCGTGGCTACCGAGATGGATAGTTCTTTTGCACATGAGTGAGCAAAGTATTTGTAGGGCTGTCTCCTCAGACTCTTGACAGAACCTACATATTCGATCCTAAAAATAGCTCAATAAGTAGATTGATTATTTGATTCAAGACAACTTCCTGAACAATGCCTACCAGACAATTCCATCGTGACATTCCACGTATCTCACAGTTCACAATCCGATGTAGGTGCTTACCTAAGCCGGCACGTATCTGCAACGCGACAATGGCGAGTACGTGTGGGGAATGGAAATTGTCTCGTCCCATTGAACCGTTTCGATATGGGAGGCTTTATTGATGCTCGGATCAGGAGATTTCTCAACACCACTCAATGGATGTCAATTCGTGAGAAATAAAGATTGGACTTCCTTCCTTCTCTAATAAGTTAGAGATTATAGAACCCCGCAGAATCTTGGAATATATTTTTAATGTTCCTCTTAATTAGCTAGAGGCCTTCCTCTCATTAAAGAATATAGGGGTGCTATAATCTCTAATGAGATGTCGGCTTTCATATCCTTCCAATTTAGCTAGAGGTAAAATAGATCCTTTATATTTTTTGGATGATTCATAAGGTATGCATATATATACATCCTTACAAACTTTCGCGTTTAAATATGTAATATTAGTACCTAACGATAACAAAATAAGTCAGATCAATCAGATAACGCCTACTGTATCACTTTAATCAATTTAGAATTTTAGGGTCAAAACTACTAGAATAGGAATTCTGATAACGGGTTTTGAGACATCCGACCTAATATTAGAGGTTCATATATGAACGAGCACAAATAAAGCACACAATACAACGCGGCACGTGTTCGAAACTGTCCTACGTCGGGGCCTGTTTGAAAATTGTCCCCGTTCTATTCATTCATACCTTGGTCTGTGAATAAGGCTTTATTGTCGCTTAGGATTAACCCTTTGTTACGATTCACACATTCTATTCCAATGTGTACAGACATATTTTCATGTTGTATAGCGTTAGATATTATTTGATGACTTTGATCTTGATTGAGTCCTCGCTTCATATTTCATACCTTCAACCTAATAGTTGATTTCTTGTTTTTTATACATTTATAAAAATATAGGCTAGGTACAGTTTGACTCCGTATAAGTTTTGGTTAAAAAAATATTACAATATCTTATATCTTTTTGGACAATTCACACCAATTACCTAGTCCCGTTTTAAGCAAAGCTTGTATTATGGGTACTAGACAACGGATAAATATACAAAAATACATATAAGACATCCAAGACTCAGGTACAGATGCCAGTGCTCATCACATTGACATCTGCCCCTAGCAGGATTCGAACCCGCAACCTCCGGTTTCGTAGTCAGGGCCTCTGACCACTAGACCAACAGGCCGTCAAACATTCTATTACAATAAACAACTAAACGTTATAGGACAATGACTCTAACAAACTTCATGGATGCGAATATTTTTTTGTGCAAGGCGCCCCAAAAGCCACATGGTGAAACCAGACGCTCGGAAATTCGCACAAAATCGCCGAAAGCGGCGCATTCGTGTTCCCAGAAAGTCCTTTGTCAGCCCAGTCTCATTACGACGCGCAAAATGCGCCCGGTCTCGCATCCCCTTTATGTAAGCCAGACATTAAAAAAACACCCCAGGCAACTTCGGACTTTATCTTTTAAATCGTTGAGTTGTTTTTCTGTTGGCGTGAAAATGGAGATGAATTTTACCCCTCTGTTATTACACTCAAGGCACCTCCGGTGCTTGGGTTTCGACTTTCAAATTCAATACACGAAAGCGCTGTATAGAGCTGCACGAAACTCGCCCGTCTGACTACGTAGTTTGCTCCAGCGATTTCCGCTTAAAAGTTTGAAAGTCCAAAGGAAAAGGAATTGTTGGATCGGTATTTTCCCAAACCATTGTTAGTCCGACCTTTTCAGAAGTACCAAATGTTATTTACAATGGAATGTTTTTTCGTCTAATCATATATAGCAAAGAGGTTTAGGGACTTACCTGTTCGGTGTTACCTTTTTTTGTAGCATCAAAGGCGGGCCTTAATTTATGATGTTTCGAGCGGTTAATTGCTGATGATGAGGATATTTTATTTTTAATGAGCGCCCATTGTTCTTTAGTGTTGTTTTTGCACAATTTACATTTTTAAATAAGTGGTTACGTTTGATTTCATTTTGTACTGCAAAAACTGAACGGGTTGCATCAGTTGCCAGACTTTCAGATGTTCTAGACCTTTCTTATTGGTTCAGTTATTCCAGACTTTGTCCCAAATATTCAATACATATCTACTCAAAAGAATCGACGTATAGGTACATATTACTTATGTGAGTATGGCTTATATTTTCATGACATTTACATCTTGATAAATAAAGATCATTCATCGCAATGAAAATAAAGCTCGAATTACATATACTTACTTGCTGAGCTAGAGTGGGAAACCCAACGAGGAAAAAACCCTTGGTACAATACTTCCAACGCAAATTGACTTACACCACAGTGACACAGCATTATTATACGTGAACAAATTTAGATCGTCGAAAAAGTAAAATATTTGAACAAAGACAAACAGACATTCTGCGGCACTTAAACTTTCTTTTGAAATTAGTGCTCCCAAAAAAAGTGTTTACTGGATACTCTGTCGCAGGATACAGTTAATTTATTAAGAGCTTGTAATATATCTATACTAATATTATAAAACTGAAGAGTTTGTTTGTTTGTTTGTTTGAACGCGCTAATCTCAGGAACTACTGGTTCGAATTCAAAAACTACTGGTTCGAATTCTTTTTTTGTTGGATAGACCATTTATCGAGGAAGGCTTTAGGCTATATAACATCACGCGGCGACCTATAGGAGCGAAGAAACAGTGGAAAATGTGTAAAAAACGGGGAAAATATGAAGCCTTATGAAGAATTACTATTCCACGGGGATGAAGTCGCGGGCACAGCTAGTATATTATATAAATTATCACGTATTTCACTAATACGATGCCATGGTATCTATTGGTACCTACTACAAAATACTACGGATAGTTTCGGGGTCACACGGTTAAATTCTATTTATAAGATACCTAGTAATTTGGAAAAAAAGCTTGGGGACTGTCCTCATTCATCTCTTTGGCAAGAATTCTTCAAATCAATTAACAACACAAGTGAACCTATCTATTCATTTAAAGTTTTGGTAAAGATATGAAGGAGATCGAAATATTAACCAACTGCCTTGTGTAACACTTTGTGGAATATTGTTTTGCCTAATCATATTTGCAACTCTATTTCTGTAAAATCCAGAACTTTGATCCCGTGTTAAATCACCATAATATATTATTTTTAAATCGTTATCGTTCATAGCAAAATAAATAAATATCTTTGGACAATTCACACCAATTATCTAGTCCCATTTTAAGCAAAGCTTGTGTTATGGGTACTAGACAACGGATAAATATACATAAATACATATAAGACATCCAAGACTCGGGTACAGATGCCAGTGCTCATCACATTGACATCTGCCCCTAGCGGGATTCGAACCCGCAACCTCCGGTTTCGTAGTCAGGGCCTCTGACCACTAGACCAACAGGCCGTCAAATAAATGGTAGTTAACTAAATAGGTACCTAAGTATAATGAGGCACCAGTTCAGCTGTATATGCTTTTTGAGAATAAGTTGTTTCATTCCAATGTGTAATAACCGGCGAAGGCATCATTAATTGTTTTGCCGTTTATGTCTATGTAAAAAACAAGTAAATCCCCCCCCCCCCCCCTGGTCTAGTGCCAATTGCTAATAGCAACCGAACGATACTAATTCAAAATTGTACGGAACTGACATATGACCCTGGTTGTGAAATTTGTAATATAGTTAGGTAGGTATATTTTAATGTCTTAACTGGTATTTTCTTTACTTCACCTACCGAAATCTCTTAAGGTTAGAGTGAGCGTTGAACTGTCAACTTCAAATCCTCATGTACTATCAACTGTGCTGGCGATGTTACACCTTTAAGGCAATAATCGCTTGAACGACCCTGGTACCTGGCGGCTGTGTGTGAAGCAACAAGTGCAAGCAATTTTTTTCTAAAATGGCGTACCCCGAAAGCATCCGATAGTACATAGATACTTCAAGCCTGAATCTCATGAGTCCCTTTAACGGCAGTGCGGGAAACGCCGGTGTAGTTTTAGTGGGTAGGCCCGGGAACTAGTCCCGGGAGAGTCCCACATACCCCCAGGCCACCCCAGGCCGGGGAGATGTGTAACGCATTTTCACACCAAAATAAAAAAGTAAGGTACCTTCAAGCCTATGATGAACGCTTTTGTCACGCGTCGATCGACATTATGTCGTCTATCAAACAAAAGTGGATGACCTTATCCACATTGATGTTTACACGACGACATGTTGTCAACATATTGTCGTCGAGTAAATGTTAAATTCCTTTTGTTCTTTTATTTTTATCGATTTATGACAGACAACCGCGACAATAAGGTAATCGATGTCGACACGACAATAAAAAGTCCATAATAATGGACTTTTTCATAGACAAATCATCATAGGCTTTCTGGTCTGTACCTGTTACTGGAAAGTAGGCACGTACCTAATAACAATTCGTTTATTGGTTTTGTAGGTATAAAACGTCAAAGTAAACAGGCAACGCTCGCAAAAATGCAAAATAAGGAAAAACGCATTAACTAATCATTAACTACCTAAAACCTTACGGAGTCTGATAAAGCGAATTATGACATCATGCTAAATATCATATGACCTTATGACATCAAGCTATAATTGACTCAGCAATTTTATCTTTTGACTGCAACCTTTTTAATGGAGGCATCATATTAATTTTCTTTTATTTTTGATACGGACAGAATTCTTAAGTTAACGCAACATAAGATAAGAATCGGAACCGGCGACCCGGCGGTCAGCAGGCAGAGTCGATAAATAACGCGCACAAAAAACTGGACCTTTGAAAGGGGCCTTAGCCGTTGCTTTGGGGACTTATTTGCATAACCACTAAATAACGGCTTGAATAGGTATTTATGCTCCTTGTAGGTAACTCTAGACGTTTATTTGTATGAATATCTCTTGAGATTCCGTATGTAATCTTATCTCTATTTTATTGGCGTTGGTTGTTCTTTTGATTTAAGGTTCCTATAAAGGACATTTTTGGAATTGTATTTTATAGTCGTAATTATTATAATACTTAAGTAGGTAATTGATTGAATAAAACAACTAAGCCAGGTAGGTAGGTGTATGAGAACAGTTAATTCTAAGTAGGTATCAAATTAAATTTTAAATCCATTTTCATTCGTAACTAGAAGTTCCCTGTAGGTTTTGATTCCCTTGCGAGTGTCGTAAATTACCTTCTATAGGTATATGTACCTATAGCTACATAATATAGGTAAGGTCAAGGCTTCTAATTCCGTCTACGGGGCTATTCCGTCACGTACACGTTTTTGGCGAATCTAAGCACAGTTCGCCGCTGCCGGCTCAGTTGGTAAAGCAGTAGGGTTTTCTAATTCAAACTAAAAAACACCCATGACGCTGTGCAATAAAAGAAGAAAAATATCTGCTTTCAAAGTTCAGTTGCGTTTCGAAGTCGAAGTGCGAGTATAGTACTATGCAGTTTGATCGAAGATAAATATGAAATAGTTAGACTTCTAGGCTTGTTTATATGATTATTACAACGTCTATGATGTGTATAAACGTGTCTGCCTGTTCGTGATGCGTAAAACTCCGATAGTTTTTAGTAATTCACCATGAAAATTTAACAACTTCAAAATAGTCAAGTGGGAAATTCCGTCTATTTTTAAGGGGCAAAGCCGTCATATGCCGGTATTTCCCGATTCCAGACATCGTCAACATTTTTTTAGTGTATTACATTTTAAAATAGGTACAATTGTCAATCTGGCAATAATAAGCTTAGCTGTAACGAAATATATTAGTAGGTAATTCAATAGAACGTAGTACGAAAATACTCCCGACTGCAAAATGCATAAATCCTTACTTTATGAAATAATATATAAAAAAAAAAATATATATTAGTAAATTTTTAAAAGGTTGAGCTCATCTGATTGCCAAAACATGCCGGAATAGCCCCAAAAAATTGTGTTTGCGAATAACTCCTATTGTAAATTTTATATCTAAGGTCTAATAACACATATTTGATTGAAATCGACGTGTCTTTATTTTCCGCTAGCTAAGACTTGAAAAAACTGCGTAGTTCTAGGGAAACTGCTTGCATGACGGAATAGCCCCACTCAGGCGGGAAACTCCGTCTACCTGACTATTTTTAAAAAAAAATATATAATAAATTAAGCAACCTAGATACAGGGAATATCATACTATTATTTGATTGCCAAGTAAATTGTTGGTCTAATACATACGCGCCATGGGTAAATAATTAAAAATAACCGTCTCAAAATTTTAACCAAAGTTGATCTAGCTCAAAAATATGCCGGAATTAGAAGCCTTGACCTTACCTACTTATTCTTAGTTTGTTTACCTAACCTAAAAGCATCAGAAGTACCAAATTATAATAATAGTAAAACTCGGTAAAATTGTTAATACCGTTAAAATTGTTTTATTCCGCAAAACAGAGACATTAATTGTCTTTAGAAACGATAGTACTTACCTAATCAAGTTTTCGTCAAGATAATTATTATCGAGTAGGTAGTTACAATCAATACACGCGTAATCACATTTAGGGAAGTATTATAATGACGTGAAGATAAATTCTATTGTTATCAAATTAACTACCCAATTACCTACTGCTCGACATGTTATTCTCAGAATTATGATATTACCGCCGAGTCTATAAATAAACCTCGAGGGTTTGATTTCACAATGAAGACGGATCGAAGCCGTGTCGGGATAGTTATTTCGTCAGGTAGGTAGGTACCTAATTATGATACCTACCTACTTAGGTACTTAGCTCGAAACGTTTCCTATCTATTGACAAATTCAATCTAAATTTTGTGTTAGCGTCCTAATCATGTACCTACCTAGTTACCTTACGCAATTGGTATGAATTCGATGAATCAAATGAATCTGAAGACTCAGTTCTTTCAAACACAGTTGTGCTTCCAAAGTTTTCAATCTCTTCCATCTCTGGCCCCACTCTACTCGCGTAATTCACCGCGTTTCGCCTAGCGGTCCCTTGACTCGCGCCAAAAAACCGACAAAAATCGGAGCGACATGACGAGTAGAGTGGCTCTACCTCCTTTCCTCGCTACCTCCCTCGCTTATAGACGAGAATATGTGACAGGGAACGTAGCGTAAGTATTCAAATAAATTTTATTTAATCTGGTTTAATCTGGTCTAAGAGTTCGTGAAGCATATGGACATATAGGATACACCAGGATAAATCTGAGGGTCTTAGCGGAGCTATTCTAACTAAGAGACTGGCCAGTAATGCTATGCACAACGATCAAAAGTAGGTACCTTTAGAAAACGTGATCGTTAACAGCATGTATCAATTAGGTATATACCTAAGCTACCTATCCACTGGAGACATTTGGGCTTATGGCCCATAAGTTATGGGTCTTATAGCCCTAAAGTTTGTCATGTCATTAATGGCATGTCTTTAATGTCAGCTTAAATTGCCGCATATCAACTACCTATCTTATCTTCTTATCCTATTTATCTCCTTTCGGATGCACTTCAACCCAGTGGGATCTTTTGTGCCTAGGTACCCCTTCCTTTTCCTTAGCTTAGTCCTCAACCGATTTCATGTAGGTACGCATATCAGCTAACTAAACTAAGGCTTAAGAGTCTCCTCTCAGGAGTCTCGCCACCCGTCCGGTTTTGCAGTGAAGGCCCATTAGCTGGGCAACTGCGCTTCAGTATTCAGTTCGAAAAAAGAAGCTAACTAAAGTCTTGTAATTATTGCTTTCGGGACCAATGTTCCACTGGCGTAAAATATCGCTTCCTATCGTAACAAGCAGCCACTAGCAGCAGTAGTTTAGTATGTAAATCTGGATCTTAGTAACTAAGTAGGTATGTTTTGTAACCAAATAAAATAACGATAATTTATATCGTTATTTATTACTAGCTTCTGCCCGCGACTTCGTCCGCGTGGAACTCTTCCTTTTTTGCAGTCGGTTAAAAAGTAGCCTATGTCCTTTCTCAGGCTCCAGACTTTCTTTGTACCAAATTTCATTTAAATCGGTCCAGGAGTTTAAGCGTGAAAGCGTAACAGACAGACAGACAGACAGAGTTACTTTCGCATTTATAATATTAGTAGGGATATTAGTAGGGATTAAAACCTAACCTAACCCTGAGTTTTAACCTTCGTATTCGTTGTCTTGGCCGCCATATGGCAAAAGGTTGTGCAAAGGTCACCCGAGTCTTACCAGTCTTCTAAATTATATTAGGTAGGTAGGTACTTACGACCTTTTGCTGACTTATTTTCTATTTTTCTTTACGTTTTTTTGCAAAGCTTAAGTTTGATTCCGCTTAAAACGGAGTGATCGCGTTTGTTTGTTGAATTCTTATGGCTTCCAAACCGTCAGATTTTGATACGATACGGCCTAATAATCAGTTAGAGAATATGTTTTGATAGGTACCTACTCAGGTAGTTATTACTTATAATTAATCGCTTGCCTTCCTTACTTCATACCTACCTGTAACTGTTTCAAGCACGAAACAAGATGTCCGGAATAAGAAAATTGGATCTTATTAGCGAAAGACGCCGCGCGCTCTCTGTAATGTTTTAATTTAGTGTTTTAATATTGCTATTAGCTTAGGTACTATTTGTTGCAAAACTGTGCAAATAGCATGCCTAATAAGTTCATAATATGAGTAATTGAGTGACTTCAAAGATAGGTAGGTACCTAATTCGCTTAACGTGTAACTTTACAAGACAGTTTTCGTTCGTTGTTGCAATCTTTTATTTCGTTTTTGTCTGACATCACATAGTTACCTTAGATAAGTAGATAAGTAGTTGTTCTACAGCACCTTGGGTCTGTAGGTAAGTAGTAGGTAAGTATTTGTACCTACCTGTTCAGGTTATTTAGTAAAATGAGGTCTAGTAGGTAAGTCATGTGTAAATAGGCATTATCTTTTTATCTACATACTTGCTCGCTACTATCAACAGAAATGTCTTAGGAATAAGAGTTAGCGTAACGATTAACCTGTACGCGTCAATAAATAACTTGTTCGAAATACATTTAATTAAATATGTCGTCATACAGATTCAAACTTGACGCTAGCATGAGCGCAACCACGCCGCGCCCGAGCGCGCAAGCTGCGCCTATTTATCGCCATCTCGAGCTGACAACAATGCGCGTCATGTGCCCGCATCCGGGCCCTCGCAATCCAAAATGTCCGTTTATTTTCCACATGAGTCGAACAAAAAAAATAAGCTGGAATCGAACGACGAGCGAGAGGCAAACACGCGGCCGACGCTCGGCTCCGGGCGGGGCGCCGCGTCGCGCGCTCCTATTGGCCGCGCGCGCGCTACGTCCGCCGCCTGCGTCTCTCGCCCAATCACGGGCCCGCTCGCGCCGCTTCCCTCGCGCCCCGCGAGCCCCCTCGCCGACAGCACACGAATACCGACCCGATTCGGCACGACTGTGAATGCCTTAGTTACTTCACGCGAGCTCTGTTAGCCGGACGCTTTCGCTGACGATTTCAGCCGAAATACGCATTATCTACGCCTACGCTGGCGGTCAAGTCTTTGTCGACTATCCACGTTGAACGTACACCCGTCGTCCGACCGAGTCTTAGCAGAATTTTAACAGGTATAATTAAAAGTAACCCCTAATTACATCCCTAGTATTATATATAACCCTATACTTTCAATAAATTCCGCGTAAATATCAAGAATCGAAAAATAAACGCAATTTTAGCACCGGATGATCGAACGTAAAAGCGGTGTCCTCGTAATCAACGTAGGCCGTTCGGAACGGCAACGTCGCGCGTAAATAATAGGGTAGCGCGCGGTCTTTCTCTCGCAGCTGGCGCGCGCTGGCAACGTCGCGCCCCGCACCGCACGCAGCCCGCTACCGAATATACCTACCTAGCACTCCGATACCACTTCAATGACAACTCTGCTTTCCTTTTTGCAAATTATTCACTACAGCGATAGTAGAGCGTTCCGTATATTCAAGAATTATCATCATCTCAGATGATAATTATTATGTACCTACTAATTAATATGCCATATACCACCTTATATACTTTAGCCTTATATACTTGTAAAAAAAGTTTCAAATTTGATATAGGATTCCTGTCTCGTATAAATCACATTTATAAGGACTACAATAATTACAATCGTGTATTTTAACTGAAAATAAAGCACATGTTGATGAAAATAAAACTTGTTTACAGATATCGAGCGGTTGTTTGCGGACCGGTGGCGCGCTCTGTCGGCGAGGCGCGGCGCGGCGGGCGCGCGGGGCGATCTGCTCCCCCCTTCCTCAGTCTCAGCTCGAACGTCGCACGGGAAGGCCGTGTCGCTCCGCCACTCGAAACGAGGATCGCCCGCGCGGCAACTTTACATTTTACTAAGTGACAGTAACGAACTGTGTACCGTGACATATAATGTGCGTTGGATTGCGGTGAATTCTGTTGCCCATTGGATGCAGTGAACGGATCACAATCTCAGGATTGCAGTGTTTTTTTGGATTTGGATTTTGAATTTTCACCGCCAAACTGGGGATGCATAAGGCAGGTCTCGGCGACAGCGTGTACGCCGCCGAGCGTATAATGAAGAAGAGGATTAGAAGGGTAAGCTCGATTTTTACGCAAACACGCGGCACGATTTTAAAGTTTACGCAACTTGATCACATATCGGCATGTGATGCTTTGGGACGCTTCTTTCACAATGCGCTTTCGGTTGCTTATTTTCGCTTGCAAATTAAATCACGCTTGGTAGTAGTGTCGTTGCATGTTTTGATTATAATTTAGATTCTGGTGCATTAATCTGAGCATTGTGGAGCAGCAGCTGTGCGCCGCAAGGGTTCTTGGTTCTTTCACGCGTGTTTATCGCTCCTTATTATTATCAGGCTCCCCTTACGCGTTCAGAACTCAGGGCACCGAGAAACTGAATGCGCCTTTGTAAATGACTCCCTTCTTGAGATTACATTAAGTTTTTGACAGTAAACAAGTTTCTGGTGTCTCACGAGGGTAGTCTAGTTATTGTCATGTCACTTTTTTATGTTACATTGTACATGCCCGTTTTTTGTTACTAACCCTGGCGAAAATTTTAGTGAATAAAATTGGAACTGGTTTTTTGTTTAATGCACTTCTGTTTAACCTTATCAATGTATGCATGTGGCTTTGACGCTGTCGGTCAAAGGTCAGGGTTGGGGGGATGTGGGAGGGGGTCCTGTTCATCTGGATGACGTGGGACACCCACTCGCAGGTAAGCCTAATTGATAAGCTGTTTGTAAACAACAGTTTTCACGTCATATCACGTTTATCGGAACACGGCGCAGGAAATGTAATATCAAGTTCTTATACTGCTTTTATTTAGATACAATATAAGTCATGCAAAAGATACTGAATTGGGATCATTGAGCTGTAAGGGTATTTTGACGTATGCAATTGACGATCGCTGCAACAAATACTACTTAAATTGTTTTAAACTCAAACTTCAATTAACTTAAGTGTCGTAGGGCTTAAAAATAAACCATTTCTTTGATGATATGGCTACAAGAGTCAGTAAATTGACGAGTAACGATAATTGCAGTAGCGTTACCAAAACAACGGCGGTCGTATATCAAACAGATTCCTCTGTGATGCAATGACTGCACCGAGGTTTAATAACTAATGGACTAAATAAATCCTGGAACGTGATTCAATTTGATATGAATGTTTTATTTAATGGACCATCGGATTAGGTTCTCTGCGTCCGTTAGAAGATTTTTAATTTAATAACTTTTGACTAACGGTTCTTTTTCGACAATCATTTTTTTTTATTGAAAGTATCTATTTTAAAAGTCTGCATGTAATCAGGCTTATTTAAAAATGAAGTTAGTAATAGCAGTGTTAAAATTTAATAATATTTCCAAAAAGTTGCATTTTCCGAGTACAATCTTAATATGACGTTCCTGAAATGAAGTAGAATCTTGTGTATCAAAGGTTTGGATATCACCTTTACTTCTGACCAAAAGCGTACAAACATTTGAAGAAACACAATGTCACAAATACCCTGTGCTTAGTTTAGAGTCGTAAATACACACCCTAACATAAATACAAATAATTTATTAGTAAATAGATCTTAAAAAGTACACGTCAAATATGTCTACTACAATTTCGGAAGGACCATCTTTGCTGAGAAGAAATGCCCCAAAACACAGAAAGTATTTTTTAAATAATAAAACTAAAAAACTTACAGAATACAAGAGTACATACAAAGGTGATAATAGTTACTAAATTTTAACCAAAAAAAGTATAATTTCAAACACTCCGATATTTTAACAAATCATCGTCACGTTAAGTACCTACCTATATGTGCTATGTCTTTGTATCCAGCTCAAAATCAAGGGTTTTTTAAGAGAAACTTTAGTTCCCTATTTAATTGTAAATGTATGTCGCAGATAACCCCGGGTCCTTTATAAGGCACTCTCGAGAGGTGGGCGTTATTTCCTCTTAGTGATAAATATTCCCTTTGATACGCCCTCGGCGTTAGATTTGCTTCTTTGATACAAAGTTGTTTTAAAGTGGACTTATTAAAACGTGTATATCTTCTGTGAACACTCCTATCCTGTCCTCAGTTTGTTTCTATGTGTAGGTTTTCAAAAAGAGCCTGTATAATTAAGGGATTGAATAAACTTTGGAAAATGCGTGTTTGGTTCGTAACTAATAACAGCTACTTCGATTTAACCAATTATTGACCTCCAAAATTCCGAAAATTTCCAATCCAAATTAGCAGTTTTGCTTTAGCATCTAATATAGGCTTTCGAATTTAAACACTTTATATCTTATCTCCCTCCAAATCGCTTTCATTATTTTTTCTATGAATCTTCTGATTCTGATAACAAGATCAGGTCCATCAATACAAACAATAGTTTTTTTTCTAGCCTATACAAACCAAAAAAAGTCGCAAACATTTTTTTACCCAAACCTTCATTTTTTTGTTCGTCTAGCTTTCTTTCCCTTTTTTATTCTAAACTCCACTATCTGTACCGGGATTCTTTTCTCCCTTCCCTGGTCCATATATTATTTTGCCTGCACTGGCCACTCCTTATTTATTGCCCTTTGTCCGATCCCACCTTATTTTATAGGTGCTATTAAACCAGTTAATTTCCCAATATGTGTTACTTAAGCGATCGATCGATTTGATTTGTTAAATCCGTACTGTTGAATCTTTTAAAAAAACGCATAAACATCGGTTAAGTGTGATATAAAGAGTCTTTATATTACCTGTAACGTACTTGTACATGTATTGTGTCTGTGGTCTTAATTCAAATATCATATAGATAAGTTCCCATGTTCAGGACATAAAAAAAATATAATAGGTCTTTCGTAAGGAACCGGTTAAGTTATCCATCTTATGGAGACTTTAGATCTCTAATATTGTTGTTCATTTGAAAAGAACTGGCCTATAAAAGGTGATTTGTAAAGGACACACGGATAGATATTTTAAATAGCATTTATAATATAAATAAAGCCTATACCTCTAGTAAGGGCGTAAGGGGGATGGGTAAAAGGCCACCCACACTGGTGGGGGTTACTCTCAGATCCATCAACATAGTACCACCGGACCTGCCATTGCATTAAACCTTAGTATTTAACTCAATTGTACTTTGCACTAAAAGTAACTCGCTATGAAGTGAATAAATAATACAAATGCACTTTTCAAAATGCTTTGCTAGCAATCTTTTCGGCATTTTGTTCGCTTTTTAAGAGAGTTAGTTTCTAACTTTATCTTTCAAAATTGAGTTGATACTTTTTGTTTAAGGCACTCTTTTTATTCTTATCAAAATATTATGGAGTCAGTATAATACAAATACTTTTTTGGTTAACAAATACAAAATAATATTAAGTACTTAAAAAAAATGAATACGTAAAGGGGAACTTTACCTCATAATACTTTGTTCAAAATATTTATAAAATTTCCTCTGATAGAAGGTAGTGGACAGTTGCCATACCTACTTAGTTTTATTAATAAAACAGTAGGAACACGATCTTTAATGATTCCATTACAAATCTTTCAGCATAACCCGTTCTGCACTTAGCACTATTGTAATGGAATCTATAAAGTATGTTTAATAAAACATGAGCATTATTGAACCTAGGCTTATCGTACTCAATATTCAAATATCACCTACATCAGAATACAACGTAGACTCGTAACGACGTAACCTCTCCCTTGTTTCATTCATTCGTTATTATGACAAGTTGCAGCTGAAACTAACCTCCACGCTACACGCCGCGGCAAATTTAGGAAACTGCTTAATACCAATATAAACGAACTGATGATAATAAGTTTTCTACCGTATTTTCTCATATCATAGAGTCTATTATGCTCTGCGATCATGTTCATTTGTTATCTACCGGCGTGGAACTCGCTTCAAATGTGTTTATTCGAACAAATCCATTCGGTCTCTGTTCCTTTCTGTTAAAGTTCATTTTCTATTGACGTCGCGTTCTGTATAAAGTAACTCCTACAGAGCTCTGCGGCCCTGGTATCTCGGAGCGAACGCGCCAGTATTCGGCTACGACCGAACAGACGTCGAACGCGCATGCTCCCCGCCGTTTCGTCCGACCAATCAGAGCGCGCCTGGCCTTTGGTACAGTAATGCATTCCGCAATCATTTTTATTTTACTCAACAACCATTTCAATTAAGTGTGATGAACGCGTTTTTCTTACGATTACTGTGCTAGTGGATTATTATTTAATATATCATGTCATTAAATCTTTCTAGTTAGGTTTGGGTGGTTACGCGTATCAATTCCATTTAAACTTTGGTAAGCGAATACGCTTAGTAGTTCCGGCTATATCTGAAAGATGGCGCTGTTACTACATCTGGAAAAAATCTAGGCTCTGCAGACTGCAGATTGATTTTGTGCCAAAATAAATTGGAAAATGTGTAGGTAAGGCTTTTTTGATGTGTGTCTCCTGTTGGGACCTAGATGGTTTCGTAATATTGTACAATTTTAATGTCCTTAGGTAGGTGTTTCTATGTTTACATCAGCAATTCGTCCTAATCAAGGATTAATTCGTTTAGTTGCATAAGTGTTTTTCGAAATAGCCTTCGGGCTATTGATGTATTCGTTGTTCGTGTTGTTTTTGCAATACATTTTATTTTAATTGACGTTTTTATTTGAATGTTTAGGTAGTTAAAAGTTGGTACTTATCTAATTCGATGTTTGCATGGAATGTAAACAAAGTTATTGCACGTTTAAATGGCGACATTTTAACAACTATTAGTTTAAGAGTTTTTCATACTTGCGTGTCAATGTTGCAAAGTTTTTTCTTGATTACCAACACGGGAATGAAACGGGATTCTCGGAAAGGTGACAATTTCTTATTAATGCCATAACGGCTTTATAAATTCGGATAAAAAATAGGTGAGAAGAAGGATAATGAAAAAAAGATACCGTTATTGACACGTTGATCCGACTTTAAAATAAATCGTTCAGTATACTACGAATTTGTTCGGAAGTGACACAAAGAGGCCAAATTTTCTATAAATAATCGCCTGACAATGCTGCGCTGTAATTTTATCCAGCCCTATATCGGAATGAAATAAAAAACTCGATGGGAACAGCGGAATCTACAGAGTTGACTCGTGTTGCTTTTTATTTCGAAATCTACAGCTACATAAATGAATATAAAATTATGTTCTTTGTATAATTTCAAATATTGGATATTACATTCTACTTACTTAAAAAAAGTTCCTGTAAAATAATATGTGGCTGTAGGCAGGTTTAATTTTTTCTCACCAATCTTGCAAACTGTGTCAAGGATCATATGAGTATTACTTTAGCAATAATGACAAACTAGTTTTTAATTCAACTTCTGTGGAGTATTTTAAAGATTACAAGTTACGTTACAACCACGAAACACTAGGTATATCCCTAGTTATACAAATATCTCTTTGTATCTTCTAAATTAAATTAGATTACAATACACAAAACAATTTCAGTTCTGCATTAGAAATAAAAAATATTACTCATATATAATAATTTCTGATGCCTTCGCGGTTATTACACATTGGAATGAAACAACTATTAACGGATTTACTCATATATGTACGAAATCTTAAAACCTAATAATTTTTTTATTAAAAAAAATGAAATAAATCACAAGGATATTCCGTTTCATCCTCTGTTCAATACATCCATCGTCCTTTACAACCACGAGCTTATGTACCCGTTGCGTAGGTACCGACCCGCCACCCCTCGGCAAAAAAGCATGTGAAGAGTCCCCCTATGTTTAGAAAGCATACTTAATCGCATACACGCTCGAATATTAAACCGGTGGGGAAGCGTCATATGGGAGCCCCATACAATTAGAGAGAACGCATTGTCTACCACACTTGCGATAGCATACCGATGCCGTTACACCACAGACCGCCGAGAACTCAAGAACAGCTACAATGCAAATCGCCACGTTAACCTTGTCCGTTTTTGAAGTGCTGGATACAATTGTAGCGTTTTAATTTAATCGGTTCAGAGGATCTGGATATACTTGTCTTCAAAACAGCGAAGTTTCAAATTTGAACGGCTCGCTTTATTTTCAAAGCAGTGAAATCAGTTTTAGAATTTAAACGACTCGCTTGAACACTTTACCTCTTAAAACGTGCGGCCAAATCTCAACACCGATCTATATTTACGCTTCCACGTTGGAAATTCGAAACTCTTGGACATCAAAGAACATATACCCCGTTACAGCATAAAAACGCGAAGAGACAAGTTGTCGCTCGGCGTCATTATAATAATGCGCCTGTTGCCTCGCCGGCGGTCGTTATGCCCCACGCGTTATTATGTAAATGTAAAACGAAAAGGAAAGGACGGTTTTTTTGTGCCTTATCTGATTGAGATAGGGATAGTAATTAGTGAAGGATATTGCGGGCGCCACAGGTGAGATGTTCCCACGTGATGTTGGCAATAGATCGCCTGATAGATCTTTGAGTTATTTTAAAATTGATTCCATCGATCATGTTGGATCGGAAACGGTACAGACCTGCTTCCTTTTTTAAGAGGATGTTAATTACTGAAGATACTGGTTTGTAAACTCAGCCTTCTCAAACTCAAACTCAAACTCAAATAATCATTTATTCAGGCTAGGCTCTTACAGGCACTTGTGAATGTCAACGTTAAAATTAATATTCTTTTTCGATTCAGCAAAAAAAACCTCTTGAGAAGAATCGAGAATAAACTCAATGAGGTATAATTTTTTCAATATAATAATATTACAATTTCACTTAAGAATAAATTATGTACAAATTACAAAATGTATGTACTTAATCTAATTACATTTTTAAAAAATTATAGGAGAAAATAAAAAATATAAAAAATAACAATAGGTACTGGAGATGTATAAGGTCTCCAGATGTCAAAAGACTAAATTAAATTTACTGGAAATGTAAAGGTTTCCAGGAGTCAAATATAAAATAAAATTACAGGAGAAAAAAAAGAAAAAAATACACAAAGTAAAAAAGACACTATGATGTCTCTAGTCAGATTCGTTCAAAGCAAAAGTATGTGAATATCACTAAAGTCCCCACTTGCAGACATGAACAGACCGGACCCCACAAACAGCACCCGTTCACGAGTATAACGTGTATCTCAGCCATCGCCTCCCTCAACCATATTGTAGGGAAGGTGGCGACCCGATCAACAACGCCACTGTAAGCAAGCCCTTTAAGCGAGCATGACGTGCTCAAGCTGCCGGACAAAACAAAACTAATAAATGCTAGTATTCTTGTCCGGCGAGAAACATCACATTGTGCCTTAGAACAACTTAAAACATAAAATAATTAACACTGAGTCTTACGTCACTAATCACGAAACTATATTAAGAAAACTTTAAGAACATTTCCAGGCTGCACGTAGCTATGTACATTTATTTAAAAAGCTCCTTTATCTTCTACAAAATCTTTTACAGTATAATACGCCCTTTTAATGAGATGTCGTTTAATATGTGCTTTAAATTTATTATATGACAAGTTCAACAAATCTGCTGGTATTTTATTATAAAATCGTATACAGTTCCCCATGAACGACGTACTCACTTTACGGAGACGGAAACCTGGCATTATCAATTTATTCTTATTTCTTGTATTGAAATGGTGTATATCACTGTTACATTTAAACAAGTCACGATTTTTATAAACATATAGAATGTTGTCATAGATGTACTGCGAGGCTACGGTGAGGATATTTATTTCCTTGAACTTCTCTCTCAAAGAAACACGAGACCCTAGTTTATAGATTGAACGAACAGCGCGCTTCTGTAATACGAAAATAGACTGTATATCAGCAGCGTTTCCCCACAATAGCATACCATATGACATTACACAGTGAAAATAACTAAAATATACGAGTCTTGCTGTCTCGACGTCTGTGAGCAGTCTAATCTTTTTAACCGCATAAGCAGCGGAGCTTAGCCTACCTGCTAGAGTTAGAATATGTGGACCCCATTGCAGTTTTGAGTCTACATTTAAACCGAGAAACACTGCTTTATCCTCAAACTCAAGAGTTTCCCCTTTAAGTATAATATTATCATTATTAACGTGCCTAACATTGGGTAAGGTAAACTTTACACATTTTGTTTTCTTAGCATTAAGTGCAAGATTATTTGCTGTAAACCAATCTACTATAGTTAAAAGTGCATTATTTATTTCACTGTAATTTTCTTGCCGTCTATTTACATTAAAAATTAACGACGTATCATCGGCAAATAACACTATTTTATGTTTATCATTGACAACACTTGGCAAATCATTGATATATATAAGAAACAGAAAGGGGCCTAGAATGGAACCCTGAGGAACTCCCGTGGCGAGAATAGACCCGGAAGAGTAAGTTTTTTTAATGTCAACCCGTTGAATTCTATTACTAAGGTAAGATGAGACGAGATTAAGAGCATTATCCCTTATTCCGTAGTGGTGAAGCTTACGAATAAGGGTGTCGTGATGAACGCAATCGAATGCTTTTGATAGGTCGCAAAAAACGCCAATCGCATCCATAGATTGTTCCCATGCATCGAAGATGTGTTTGATTAAGACTGTACCCGCGTCAATTGTGGACTTTCCTTGTCTAAAACCGAACTGATTGTTGTGTAGAAGTTTATTCAGACTAAAATGTAAAGATAACTGATTAAGAATAATTTTTTCAAATAATTTACTTAGTGCGGGTAGAATAGAAATGGGTCTGAAGTTCGTAGGGTCTGTTTTTTTTCCGGTTTTGAATAAAGGAATTATTTTACTGTGTTTCATTAAGTCAGGGAACACTCCTGCGTCGACACAGTTGTTAAATAATGTAGCTAGGTATGGCGCAATAGAATCTATAATAGAATGTAACACTCTCACGGATATACCCCAAAGGTCTTCAGTTTTTTTCATATTTAAAGTCCTGAACGTCTTGACGACGGTGTGGGGGCTGATGTAGTTGAACCGAAAATTTTCCGTGCACTCAGGTACGTTAGACTTGAGGAGTGCCTCCGCTGTAGCCGATGAAGAATTCAATGTACTAGTGGTTACGAGGGGAATATTGGTAAAAAAGCGTTCGAATTCTTCTGCAACTTGAAAATCCGAATTAATGAGATTATTCCCTACTAAAAGGTTGAAATCAGGGTCTCGTGATTTAGTTTTACCTGTCTCACCGTTTATTATTTTCCAAACAGTCTTAATTTTATTGTCCGAGTTTTTCTTTTTATTTAATCTCCGAGCTGTCATGTCATATCCTTTATCTCATTAATGCACCCTAATTTATATCCAAATAGAGCGGAATCATCCGCGGTGTCTACATAATTTCATATTCCAATAATGGAATGTAATCAGTTACGCCATTGTGAAGGGCCGCTACAAGGGTCAGCATATCTGGAAATATTTGGCGTTTCTGCTCTCCCCCGCGACCGAGGCATTGTATTCTTTCTTATCTCCACCGGCGCCATCCCGCCACAGGGCATGATCTCCCTTAATTAAGTTATTACTGATGTATTTATACCAGGATTAACCAACCACCCCTTTGTGCAATGCTACCCTAAACTCTGAGATTTAAATTTAAACAATACGAAATCTCTTTTTGTTTTGTTTTAAACATTTTGCTGTGTTTTACGAACAAGCATGGAATACGTAAAATATCCACCGTCTACAAATCAAATGAAAATGGTCATGTTCCCGCACAAGTGTTTGTTCTTCGACTTAGTCACGAGCGCTGAATGCCGGAGGGTCGAGCCCTTTGTCTCCGCAGCCCTTACCTCTGTTTGCTTAATTTGTCCAATATCCTGCCTGCTTCGTTTTGCACGGATTTCAGTTTTAATGAGAGCTCAAGAGTTTGTCTTCTTTAATACTCGTGCGTGATCAAATCGGTTGTCAGTATTCTGGACATTAAATTTATTGTGATATATACCTATATCAAGGTTTTTTTATGTGATTAGCCAATTTATATGACTTTGATCTCGACGATTGATAGCTTTGTGGGTAATGGCAGCAATAAAACCCCAAAATAGGGTAACATAAACTTTCAATTGCGCATTAGTCAAAACCAGTCGGCCTTTTATCGTCAAAATTTGCTTATCTATCGATATCATGATTTACGTTTACAAGTCACGCATTACATAGCCCGAGCCATTCTTGTTAGCGTCAGCTTTACTCATTTACAAATCAACAGGTTCTATTTAAGTGCTTCAAACTGCGTTTTGATGATTATTAGTTGTATCAACAACATTGGCGTCTAAAACAGCGCAATGGTTCTCGTCTTACCCGGCTCGTGTTCGGGCGCGCGTGACGCCGCGGTTGACAGTGCATCGGCTAATTGTCGCGAGTCGATGACCAGAGTACAGACAGAGTGCCGTTACTGGTACTGTACAGAGATACACTACGCTAACTCTGATAGCAATTTGATGACCGCCGACTAACAGTCACGACAAAATTGGTCATTTAGGCTGAATCGGAACGACGATAAAACGATAGCTTTTTAACGATGGTAAAAGTAATAAAGGAATAAGTAAACATTCCACATAATTTATCTTTCATTTCGTTATAATCTAAAATCAACAAGAGGAGTTCATTTTTTCTTTAACTATTTCCATTAGATTGTCGTATAAATAAAGTTCATTCGATTACAGCCACATGTTTTGATAATGTAGCCAGCGGTTGCGCGTCCGTCTCGTAGCAGAGTCTGATAGCTACTGCCGTACCGGCACCGGCGTCCCTCTGGGCCCAGCCCCGTTTCACCAGACTTGCTTACCTTGTCTACCGTATCAGCTTTCCACTCGCACGCTCCCTCGTTCCGAATACTACATCGCATTTCTGCGCTCCTGGTATTTGAGTTACGAAAGAATACGCGCGAGACTGCGTCGGCTGATAAAAAGTGTTTTTGTTGTTGCTCCGCACCAGCCTTTATTAATGAATCGTCTAGCGTGTGTCTCTAATTAAAACCCTAATTACGTTACGTTTGAGTTTATTATATTAGCAATGAAATGCTATTTATATTTATAGTTTTTATAGGTAGCTATGGTTAGCAACTCACGTGTTCAGTGGAGGTCCGAGGTGGACGTGCGTGGAATGACACGTCATACTCGGTGTGAAGTCGTCTCATAACCTCATTAGCTATGCTACCCGCGTAGCACTGATTCTGTCTAGCGGCCAGCTGCCTGAATACTGTTTGATTATACAATAAAATTAAACTAGAGTAGGTGCTGTGTCTATTTTAAACCTACCATGTAGGCTGTAAGTACGCAAGACAATCCTTATTCTAACTTACTTATTAAGTCTTCTTACTTACTTTAGAGCGATCCATGTAGTTTATTCTTGACAGCAAATTAGCTATTCAACAAGTCTAGCTTGCATAGCAAGTGTCGTAATGTGATTATCATGTTGCAGCCCTTATTAGGGCTATGAATTAGTAATAGCCGCGAGCTGAGTAGGATTAATAATTGTTATTGTTTCGATAATTTAATGTGGAATGTCTAATATATACCTACGACGTGTGTAGTTAATATATTTGTAGCTTAGGTACCTAATTATATATATATAAGTAAATAACTTTATACGAAAAATTTTTCCCCGGGTGATCGAGCTTCGCTCTTGTAAATACGATATATAAAACAAATCGTATTTGACAAATATTGTTATTTTCTTCGAATCCGCTTGTTTGTTTTAGGCTCATGCAATTAAAACAATACTGGCGCTACTACTTCTACTGCACCTACTTTAGGTATTAGAAAGTCATGAACAAAATATATTATGTTAATTTATTACCAATAACAAACGTTAGAACCTACCTAGCTATTATATTAGCAATGAAAGGCTATTTATACCTAGCTAAGTTATATTTTCGTAACAATCATAGGTAGGTACTGAGCTGATAAGCTAAGTTCCACCCTGACACCAAATATTTAATTATTAAATACGTTTATTATCTACCATCTATATTTTATAGATCTTATAACTACCACCTTTTACTTAGTAACATTAAATGTTTAATACTCATGATTTGTAAAGCAATAATACCTACAGTAGACAAGTAACAATAAGAGTGCAGGGAAATCTCACAATAGAAAACAAGTGGGCTGAAGAAATCGATATATCGGATGTCTGAACCAGACAAACGAAGGAATTTTGATGAAGATATTAGATTTCTGAGAAGGAAAATAATAACAAAAACGATATTATGTTATATTAAAAGTAGGGAGGACCCGTTTGTTGTAATAAACACAATTCATAAGAAAGAAAAAAGCATAAAAACATAAACCGGATAAGATTTAAAGGTACTATTTCGGAACGAAAAAAATAAGTAGTTAAAACGAAAAAAGTTACGGATCCTATCTAGGTACTTACTTAAAACCTTGTATAGATAGATACAATTGTATTTTGTAGCCTTATCCCTACTAATATTATAAATGCGAAAGTAACTCTGTCTGTCTGTCTGTCTGTTACGCTTTCACGCTTAAACTACTGGACCGATTTAAATGAAATTTGGTACAAAGAAAGTCTAGAGCCTGAGAAAGAACATAGGCTACTTTTTAACCGACTGAAAAAAGGAGGAGTTCTACGCGGACGAAGTCGCGGGCAGAAGCTAGTAGTTTTATAAATTGGTGCGTAATGGAAATCTAAGCGTATTAAAATTAGTACCTTCCTACATAAATTACCTAGGTAGGTACAGACAGAACTTCTTGTCTAAATACAAACAGTTGTCATATTGAGTCTTAAACGAGACGCTACCAACCTACAAAATAAAAAACAAACGCATCTACGTAGGTACGTACCTACCTATCTATACTCACTTACTACTGGCGATGACGTTGTTATAGATGCTAATGACGTCAACATAGTGTAGGACACTAGGACAGAGTGACAGTGTCGCCAGGCTGCTGTCTACCCTGCAGCTAAATCAGATTTGGGAAGTTTAGTATGCAAATTGCGAACTGCGTAGTGAGACGGAATAGAGGGTAAGGGTAACCTTTATTCCGTATTTAGAGAAGAATACGGACTTTAATTTCCGGGTAAAGCAGTATTGATAAAATAAATATATTTTATCTAATAATTTCTGATGCCCTCGCGGTTATTACCTGCACATTGGAATTAATCAACTAACGACAATAAAACTCGCGAGGGATTTAAACGCGAGTTAAATCCGTCAGTTTTTTTTTTATTTTGGTGCCTTTGCGGTTACTTTAATCTCAATCCGTTATAGTTGTTTCATTCCTATGATACATAATATAGGTAGTCTAACAATTTTAATGTCTTATTTTTGTGAAATAGGTATGTATAAAGAACTGATTTAAGGTAGGTATATCACGGTCGTCTGTGGATAACATTCTTGATGATAAATCTTTATTTTTTTTATTATAAATACTTACCTACTTATTTGACTATAGGACCTATATAGAGTTGATCTGCCTGATAATTATTTGCAACTTTCCGATTAGGTAGGTACAGATATAATTTGATATAAGTGCTTAGCTACTTTAATAGCCTAGTGTACCTACCTACCTGAGGTAAGACAATAACTACCTAAACCTATCTAAACATATTATTATAAAATCAAAACGAACTTTTTATCTCTTTCTTTATTGCGCTAACAACTTAATTTATCTTAAACAAGAGATTTATATCACAGTTTTATTAACCGTGCAAGTTAGACAATATTGCTGTGCTTGTTTTATAGTCCGGAAGGAATCACGAAATCCGGACAAATCCGGACGGCTGTTCGTCCGGAGGATTAATGGCTGCGCTCGGGGAGCGATCGCGCGGAATTTACGGAAACCGCTTAAATTGCACAACGAAGCTTAACGCTTACAGTAAAATGCATAGTTACTGAGGTAGCCGTAAATGGTCAAAGTCAAAGTCAAAGTGATTAATTAGCTCGACAGCTTTGATTCGGGTATCTCGATAATCGGTTCATCAAGTACCTATTGTAGAGGTTGCGAATACAGTAGGGAAGGGTAATGACCCCAAATAAATTTTGGAAGTTTTGGAATTAAACAAGTATAAACGGATTGGAATGAAACGGATTTCGGATTCTTTACAGTTACCATAATCGTAGCACGATACGAAACGTCAGCTAATAAAATAAAATAAAAATACGCGAGTTAAATCCGTTAATAGTTGTTTCATTCCAATGTGTAATAACCGCGAAGGCATCAGAAATTATTAAGTATAAACGGATTTAACTTGAGTGTTTTTATTTGATTTTCTGACATTTAGAAAACTTATTAAAGAGAAAGAATGTTCAAACTAGCCGTGCAGGTGATTTCAATGCTGATATTAACGTTTTACATAAGATATAAACAAGAAATTGTTGAAAGATTTGACTTGATTCATTAGGTATCATTATATTGTGTAGGTTATATACTCTACAGTACTAACCAAGGGCGTGCATTTCATATAGGCTTAGTTCCTGTCATAAATATATATACTTTGTGCCTATCCAGGCGCCATACCTGCTTACCGTCCACAGCACAATCTATGACTAACATTCTACTCTAAACAAAACTTAAATAAGAATACGTAAAACCTTTGCTTTCCAACAAAATACATACCTAAGTGTAATCGCCTTATCGAATTGTCTGCGCAATATTGCTAGGAATAAGAATTCAGGCATTTTTACAAGTATTTTTTGACATCTTACATGTTCATATACTTCGCCAAATCGTTCTTACAGTATACATATAATACGATAGTTTATAGATAGGTAGGTATATCGTTCTTACAGTGCACAAAATATCACGCTAGTTGAATTTACCAATCAATTCCATAAGTGGGTAGTTCTACAAACTACGGAAGAATTCGAGTCTGATTTCGGCCCGACATTTTTTATGCATTCTGGTGGCGGAAATCAGTGTAATAGCTAGAGTACAGTGTCCTTTAGTGTATCCTAAAGGGAACAGTGAAAATATTTAATATTTTTTTATTTATGGCCATTTAAAGAAAATCGAGCCACAGGAAACTGAAAGTGTCACCAGGAAACTGAGGAAAACAACAAAAATCAATCGAGATCAATCATTTAATTCACATTTTTTTAAATCTAGTAACAAAAATAATAATTTTGACAGTTTCGTTTCAATTCTTTTAAACAATTTTTTGTAATCACATTCAATTCTTTTAAACAATTTTTTGTAAGCATCAGCCAGGGCATGTAAATAATGTAGAGTTACCATTGATATATATATCCATCTTGTGCCCAATTATTAAATATTAGACGCTGGACCCAGTAATTTCCTGTCGTATCTTCTACAGCTGTAGAGAATACCACCTGGACCCGCCCGATTCGATCACGGCCGCCATAGCGGCCGCCGCGCCCCCTCCCACGGACACAAACCGTACACCGACACACAGGCAGCTGCCGCGCGGCATGCGGCCTCACCCACACCTAGCATACTCGATAGTGTTACAGCGGCCCCGCCGGCGGGGTCGAAGACGTCCACATACACCCGGCGCGCGTCGGACTTATCCGCAGGGACCTTCTGTTCCCTTGCAACATAATAGTCGTGTCAACACACCTCCTGACGGCCCGAGCCGAGGTGCGACCCCCACCTTGGGGGGCCCTCGGGTCGGTCAGGGCTAAAAACCCTAAACCAACCCAAAAGGCTTAAGAGTCTCCTTTCAGGAGTCTCGCCACCCGTCCGGTTTTGCAGTGAAGGCCCATTAGCTGGCCAACTGCGCTTCAGTATTCAGTTCGAAATAAATAAATAAAGAATACCACATACAAGGCACTCGCAGTCACTGAACTTGTATTTATTTGTCTGTATTTTTTTTTGATTCATTTTCTTTAACTCTTTGTTTTCTAGAATTAATCGTTTTTTTCTGTCTTACGTCTCGTTTTTTGGCCGCTTTTTTGACTTTGTCTTTCTTTGATATCATTTCTTTTTCCTTTTTTGGTTGTTCAGTGACAGAATCAACTTTTATTTCTTTTGTTTTAACTTTTCTTTGATTTCTTTTTTCTCTTAATGGCTCTTGTGATATGTATGAGAAGAAAGTAGTCGGGTCAATTTGCAAATCAAGCATGGTGGCCAAAACTTCTGGATAGGTATTTCAATTTTAAGTAAGATCGCTTGCAACGCTCATATCATCTGGCTGATCTTATGATTCCGTCTCACTTTCGTAGATGTCTTTAAATATTTGCCGTGATACTACAGAGTATTCTAGTAAACCCATCCGGTAATGTTTACACATAATAATAATGCCCTCATCACAAAAACAGCTAAGGGTTTTCATTTGTAGCTTTCGTGGCATGAAAGCACTGCCCTGTACTTGATGGACTTTGAGTGTCCGAGTTCCATTAAAAGGTATTAAATTCTGTTGATCTCTAGAAATCACTTTTTCCATAATATCATGACAATAAAAAGTGTCACACCAGGGCAGCGATTTTGAATGACTCCGCAGAACTCAGTTAGGTTAGTAACATGACCTCCACATGCTACGACATCATTGCCAGTTCTTTTACACACAGCGCCTACACCATCTGGTGCTTCTTTACCATGGCCCGCTTCGTGGTAATTCCAAGTCCAATTTACAAGTCCAGGGCACGGATCTGCCATTTTAGATGCCAGCGTAAAAAATATTATTTTGTTACGATATTGCGTGACTGGACCCTGTCACTCAAAAAATGAATGGTTTCTATTTGATTTAGTACTAATTCTTTCAGTACTGGTTTTAAGTGGGCCCAAATAGCATACACATAGTGACTCAAATCTATTGATACAGTGCAATACGATCTTGTAGATCCCTTCAAATACATTTAACATTGAATTTCTTCGTTGTATTTAGTACAAAAAAATTCTGAAAAATCCATATTAAATTATTTATTTGTAGTTAATGTTTATGTGTAAAAAATATACTATTATGTCACAGAAACAATATTTTTAATATGATCTGCTCAGGATCCTGGATAGGTCTCAGTATCCTGGATACAAATTGGACAGGATTCTGAGGCCAGGTTCCTGATAATTTCTGTCTAAAAATAAAATAAACTCACCAATTTATAACTCTCAACAAAAATAACCTAAACTAGGCCTATGCGCTAGCATCTTACATATCAATACGCTGAAATTGGTCATAATAATTATTTATTTCATAATTAAAAATCTTACCAGGATTCTGTGAACTTGACTGATTACGGCACCACTTCACTCGCTGAACGCACTTGGCTCACTAAACAAGGTGCTAGATGAGAATAGATAGATGACATTCTTTGTCTCTTTCGTAGGTACTATTGTCTCAGCGAAAAGGTAAAGACGCACGGCAAATAGTTTAATGAATATTTGCTAATTCAACAGCGAACAGGATACTGATATAAAATCGTGGGGACAAAATGTAAACAAGATTTATTCAATATTTTTAAAGGAAATACTTGTAGTAATTGTTCTACCTAGACTGGAAAACTAGTAAACTTAGTAATTTGGGTTTCTTTTAAGACCCTAATGTAGAAGTAAATGTATTATGAGGCATTTTGAACTAAAATTTGGACGAGGGACACTGCAGGATACTGAGAATTCGGCACTTTGTGCAGTAATTTTGTTCAGAAAATAATTGAGTATCCTAATTATTTTCATTGACCAGCTAGAAATAATTGTAATTAATAGTATTCCATCAAAAAAATAATAATATTATGAATTATTTTATCATATTTTGGCCAAGCCGCCAAAAATTCCTTAGTTTGTAGAACTACCCAAGTATAGGTAAGGTACGTAGATTCCCTACCCTGACGGTAAATTTACCACCCAAATATTATTACAGCATGACGGCTAGGCTATCAACTTTCTATCATCGAAACATCATTTCTACTCCCATTTAAATAAATCTCGCGCAAAAACTCAATTTACGAGCACTTACACGATTGCATCGCGCCAATCCATAAAGAGCCTAATATTCAACTTAGGAGGGTGTAAATTTGAATGTAATTCGATTGTAGCATTTAATTTGCAACCCTCCCGGTAAAAGGGTGGTAGAGGGCGCCCTCGGGGGACAATCGGCGGGCTTAATAAGCTGCCGTGATTAATTCTTCAATAGCGTTTTATGAAAAACGATGACACTTGTTGATTGGGTGTGACGGCTGGTTTCAAGCTCTAATGACGAGTTGACGTTCCGATATTAATCGTAAAGGGGTACCTATATTATGAACTAGCTTCTGCCCGCGACTTCGTCTGCGCACGATGAGTACTTTACACAATATGGTTATAAAATATAGCCTATATGTTATTCTGATATGAGCTGTAATATTGTAGTTTCATCAAAATCATTCAGAAAGAGTAACAAACATACATCCATACATTCTTACAAAATAATATTAATAAGGATTTGTATAGTTTAACTCTTTTAATAATCGTGACGCGGTTATTTTAACCGCGATGTGCCGTGACGCGATAGTGCGTCAATACGAGTCATAGGCAATTATTAAAATGATGATAGTACGGGCTTCATGGTAACTCCGCATCCAAAATAACGACTTAAAAAACGCGTAAATCGTTTTAAATTATCTACTAAGTACCTTTATCTATTTATACTTGTTTACCTACTTTATAAATATACAAAACCTTAGATCCGTTTGTAGATACCTATAGCTTCTTGTCTCAAGAGATGAGAGAGAGGGGGAAAATAACTAATATAATGAACGTATTTCTATGAAAAATAAAGGAAAAAAATAATAGCTCTCAAGAATTCAATTTGATATTAAAATTTGTATGGTAAAATTGAATTAAATAACTCTTAACGCTTGTAATATCCCAACTAAACGAAAGAGTAAAAAAATAGTACATTAGGTACGCACCGAGGCCAGTAAAATAAAAAATGTCTCAGATCACATGTAGGTAATTGTCGTCCGAGGCGAAGCCGAGGTTGACAAAAATGTGATCTGAGGCTTTTTTATTTTACTGGCCGAGGTCAGTATACCTACTAATTTTCTGTTCGACGAAGCCAGAAAGCGGCAATTTCATTTAGCTTTCCGGCCGGAGGACAAAAAATATATTGTTTCACGACAATAATGATACAATTAAGAGAAAATGATGTTGCATCGTCATTGGAAGATTCTTGTAAATTATCATAATTTAAGAATAAATGCCTGTTTCGATGTGGTTGTTAAAAAGTTAAATAAAAGCTTTTAAAAAGGGCACTGTAGTTAACCTCGTTGTGAGCAATGATTTACAAACTAGCCGGTTGCCATGCGGGCGCTCTGTGTACTCGTTAATATTGAAATTATATAAGTATTTATTGAAATAACGACAACTGGTATTTATTGAAATAAAGACTACTTGTTAGAGATTTGAATAGGTAGGTAATAACTACTTAAATAATAAAAGAAGAGCGTAAAGCGCACGTGGGTTAAATAAACATTTACCTACTACGATTGGAATAAAACAAATAGGTACACTTAAAATAAACAAACACACTTTAGCATAAGACTATTGTCAGCTCAGTCGTGCTACGATTATGGAATCTGTAAAGGCTCCGAAACGTCAAAAAATGGAATAAGTTGGTAGGTACGCGAGTTAAATCCGTTTAAAGTTGTTTTATTCCAATTTACATTGGAATGAAAGTACAATAACCGCGAAGAATTTTCAAAAATATTTTCTTAGTAGGTACCTACTATAAAACCTACAATTAGGTAGGTACCTATAGTTTAGGCCCTGCGTTGATATGTCTATACTTCTATACTAATATTATAAAGAGGAAAGATTTGTACTTAGTACCTCTTTTTGTATGTTTGTAATGAATAGGCTCAAAAACTACTGGACCGATTTTAATAATTCTTTCACTGTTGGGAAGCTACGTTCACCCTGAGTAACATAGGCTATAGAATATTTTGAAAAAAATTAGGGATCCGTGCGAAGCCGGGGCGAACCGCTAGTCATTTATAAAGTCAGCTTCTCCTCTTATACTTACTTATACCTACTTATATATTTCGATAGATGAAACCACATTCAAAATTGTAAAGAATAAGTCCCCGCTTAGGCACAGAACACTTGGATTTTTGTTAAGGAAATTTTTTTCTTGTTTCGCCTATAAATTTCGTGCATGCAATGTTTCTGTACTGATTTTATCTATAGGTAGCAGTCTCGCAAATAGATTTGAACCGTCTCGAGTTGAATTTATTAATTTGGGAAATCCTTCCTAAAAACGGGTGATTTTCCTACAAATCCCGCGATTACGCTGATTTTTTTAAAATTTAAATGTTAAGTCCATTTATTCTAGTAACCCCACAATGTCAATTTTGTCATTTGTCGTGCTTTGTAGGTATTGGAATGTAAATGGACATTGAGAGGACTTAACCCGTTGGTTGCCCATCACATAAAACGTAAATTATAAACCACTTATAAATTTAGTCATAAACTGATACTTAAAGCCTCACGATTTGAAAATGGTGACGCTCCCGGCAACCAACGTGTTAACAAAACGTGCAAAGAAAATTTGTGTTTTCTCTTTGCATCTACCTTGAGTAAGTTGGTAAAATAATCGGTCAGTACTTTTAAAAGCTGTAGACAAAGGTTAAATACACTTCGGTTTACTTAGGTATGTAATAACCAATCCGCACGGTCTCAAAGTCTCAATCAAAGAGATCGATACGTTAATTAACTAACCGACAATGCATTTTACACCTCACCGTTTGCACATCATCGTGTTAACGTCAAACGTTAATTATTCCCTCACTAATTACTCGTTCCGATCGACTCTAATTGGCGTCTATGCTTCCGAGACGCGTCCGCCCATGGCGCGCTAGCTACCATCACAGCCGCCACTTTAGCCACACCCACCGAACAACCCAAATGAAACCTTATGCTGCTTGCAATAGAGACTATAGTAGCGGCATTTTGTAACGTGGTAGGTCGGTACGGATGGTAGCGGGGGTGGGGTGAGACGCGGCGGGGGCGGGGCCCTCCCTTCGCCCCGCCCGCCCCGCTTCTCGGCCAATCACCGCGCGACAGCCGCTCGAACTCACCTTGCCCACGCGTCCTACTGGGTCCTTTTATTTTTAAAAGGGATTGTCTTCTTTGTATTTTGTTACTTTGTAATGACTGTTTAGTCATTCAGGGTGTTTAAGTATATTGTTTATAATAAGGAAAGGTACATAAACTACCTGTATTGTGTTTATTATAAATAGTTTTATTGTTTTACGATTTTAGTTGTGTATCGCCTGACGAGCAAGGTGGTTCCATAAGTAGGTAAAAGGACTTTGTAATACTTAGTTTGAGCTTATTTAATTATATTGGTAGGAATTCTAATAGACAAGTAACGTTTAACTACTCCTTAATAAGTAGGTATCTGACTTATTCTTTTATTTTATTTCTGAAACGGATAATTAGACACGATAGTTACCTACGTATAGGTAGGTAATTAATTAAGTAGGATACCTACTCATAAAAATACTGTTAATGGAAGAAGTTTTATGTGTAGCAATCTAAAAACAGTTAAGTATTTTAAATTTACGCTTAGTAATAAAGATTGATTATTACCCAAAATTAAACATCTCTATTAGAATAAAGAAAAATCAAACGGCAAGCCGCCGCTGCAAAGTCACAGCGTGCGCACCGGTCCAACTCACCCTTCATAGGTAAAGCCAATAAGAGGCCAGGGTTTGCTAAGTCCCGCCCAGATACGAAAGGGCTTATGTACAAAGCGACCAATAGACAGTACACCTTATATATAATAGTGTAGAGTCTAAGTTTGAAGACTTGTGTTATGGAATTAGGGAGAGCATAGTGAAAGGCGCGTGATAAAAAGCCGGGTTTTATATTTGGAACGTCGTTTTGCGTCGAGTAATTTTGATGTCGCTCGGCACAGATGTTCGATATTGCTGTTTATATTTCGTTCTTGATATTATTTTGTTTTCGGAACAAGTATTTTTACTTGTTACGTCATTTTGTCATTTTATTTTCATACTTACTACGTACGCAATATACCTATTACACAAGGTAATTAATGATTTTAAATTACCTACCTAGGTATTATAGGTACAATTCAATATTCAATATACAATTCATACTACAGTAATGTGTGAGTAGGTATGTAATACTATGACGCGTTAGTGCGTCACGTGGCGTGGAGGGTGTTAACGAAATTTTACGCGCTGAACGCTAAAAGTTGACATTGTCATCATTGCTATTTAATATTTTAGGCGCTACAACATTCATACCTATTAATGTGACAGACTGACTGCTACACCCAACGCTCACAATAAAACATTCTACCTATTAATTTACTTATCTACCTAAATACCAACGCATAGGTACCTACAAGAATGCTCCCTTAAACTACGTGTAGAATAGTACTAATTTGACGAGGCAGTGTTGATTGTGGATATTACTACAACTTTCCCCCTAAAATCAGAACTTGCATTGACACCTACCTATACCTAAGTACTACTAAGTAGGTATATTCCTTAAAATTGCAACCTTACCCTTGCATGCTTTACTTAGTTAATAAGTGCATGAGTGATCTTTAATGCGAGCTCGGCGGTGTAAGGGTGGTTCCCGGTTCGATTCCCGGGGGAGATACGCGCCAGCTGACAGGCAGGTGCGAACCAGTGTTGCCAATTATTTTTTTAAAGTCTAGAATAAAATTAAATTTGGTAGACGGTTATTGATATACGAAAGTTATCTAAGATTGATTTAAATGTAGAACTGTAGAACTTCATCTTGGATTTGAATCAACAATCATTAGGTACCTACTAATGCTATGCGGTAAATGCTTAGGTAAGTAGGTATATGTATAAGGTGTCGTGTCGTTGTTACTAAACTTATTAGACATTTAATGTGCATGACTAATTTAAACTCTTTTTTCGTATTCAGCATGGTTATAATGAATACAGAATAAATTATCGCACCCTCTTGCTCTTTCACGCGACTCGACTAAGTCGTTACAGTATCGTAGGTAATGCAAGTGGGTAGTGCATAAGTGCGACCTGCAATTGCCTGCAATCAATTTCCACGACGTCTTATCGCATATTTACAATCGCCACCCCTGCCAGTCGCCGCTCGCGAGCCCCGCCGACCGCTCGGCAACAACTTCGCAGTTTGTTGCTCGTTATTTTCAAATTTGTGAACCTTTTTTTTTGTTTGTTAGGTTTTTTTATAAGTTTTCTTATCAGATGTTGGAAAAGGCTAATCTTTGTTGATATCTGTTTAGTGGTTAAAGTAAGATGTGATAACAAACAGGTACCTACTAGGCTACTTCTTAATATACCTACCTACATATTCACCCATGTTGTCTGTGTTTAAAGAAATATCTACCCCGGTACATTAATGTATAATAAACTGTACCTACCTACTTCCAAATTTCTTTGCTTGAGGTAAGTGAGATAGTGACTAACTTTACTCTCTCTTTAATTTCAGAACAAAGTGGAGTACTATGTGAAATGGAAGGGCTGGAAGCCGAAGCACAACACCTGGGAGCCAGAGGAGAACATCCTGGACCCCCGGCTGATCGAGAGCTTCGAGAAGGGCGAGGAGCTGCGCCGCGCGGGCCGCAAGCGCGAGCGCGAGCACTCGCCCGAGCGCGCGCGCAGCGGCTCGCCCGACCGAGCTCCGCCACCCGGGAAACGCAAGGCCCAAGTGCTCTCACAGGAGTCTGGGAAGATAGGAGTTACTATAACCATGAGCCCCCCGGCAAAGCGACACGAGCCTAAAGTGAACGGAGGTCGCACTCAGCCGCCTACTCAGCCTCCTCCGCCGGTCGTACCACCCGGTGGAGCACCCACGCCCGCCTCGCCAGCGGCTGAAGCCGCAGCCCCTCGCACCGGTCAACGGCGAGCGCCCCATTCTCCGGAAGAGGCCGATGCCCATACACCACCCGACCGAGAGCGGCGCACGCAGACTCAACCGGCAGCGACGGCGCCGGCGGAACCTAAAGGAGCTCGACCACCACCGCCGACGACCCCTCAAGGCGAGGACGAGGATTCCTGGGGTGAAGCTCCTCCGAGCACACCTGCCATCCCGGCAGCGGTGCCGCAACCCCGGCGAGGCGCGGCTTTCTGGCTAGCGCGTTCTCCTGTCGCCGATCAAATCTTCATTACTGATGTCACCGTCAACCTACAAACTGTCACCATTCGAGAGTGTCGCACGGAACAGGGTTTCTTTCGCGCACGTGACTCGCGACCCCTCGATGTAACGTAAAATACAATATCCTAGTGAGATGAACACTGTACAGTAGCTAGTTAGTTATAACGTTGATCTGGAGATCCTTGGTGTTTCTCCGTTCCTCATAGGCCTAACGAGGTAAAGGTGACATAGACTGGTCGTATAAGCTTGGATCATGGAGAAGTAGAATATTGCGCTGTGGATTCTTAATGTACAATTGACCATTTTGCCTAAATGATAGGAGACAATGTATTGTCAATTGTTGAGAATAGATTAATATTCATATAATTGTTATTTGATCTATAATTCAATTATTGCTTCGTCGTTCACCAATAATTAAACCTTCATTATCTACCTATCCGTTTATAAACAGTTATTAGTAGGCAAAATAATTTTATTTTCTCTAAGGTACTAGATAGATATTTATTAAATACATAAACAGAACAGTTCAACATAATAAACATGTAAAAAAATATAATTATCAAAAAAATAAAAATATATCACAAACCCAGTAAATATTTTTGATAATTGATTGGTTGAACTTATTACGAATCTCTAAAAAGTAAATAAGTTATGCGATGATCTAGGTACCTACATGGAATTATGTATTATACTTTCGCTGGTATTACTTTTGTTCTTGTGTACGAGTAATTAATTTACATTTGTTTTATTTTTAATGATTGTTGTTGTTATTTATGTACGCTTGATTTTGATGTTCGATTAAATATCATATTGTACTATTTTATAGTAGGTAGTGTAAGTTATTTATGATATATATATATATATATATATATATATATATATGTAATTCAAATTCTCAGTCAGCCTATATGTTGTATCTTCTATGTATCTAAGCAATAAAAATGTAGAGAAACAGAATATATTTATGTACCGATTCCATCAATAGTATTTCCTTAATGAATGAAGGAAATTCAACACATGTATCTGATGTAGGTACATTTTCAGTATCTGTTACCTACCTACTCATAATAATATAAATGTATTATTTCGGTTAAGCTGTCACTGTTAGTTTATGAAATGAACTGATTTTAAGCGTCATAATTTGATTTTTTTCTGTGGTAGTAAGTTATTTTAGTTTTATCTATTATATTATTTAAGATTCATTAATAGTAAATACAGTTGGAGCGCTGACGTTGTGTTCTTAACTTTTATTGTTATTTGGTTCCTCTTATTATTAAGGAATTGTAAGTAGGTACCTATTTAACTTTGCCACCATTTTTTAGATTTTGTCATCAATTCCTGCTACTGTATTAAATATAGCTACTAAATTTGCATTAAAATATTAACTTAAATTTTGTCAATTCAGTTCACTCGTTTAGTTGGTTAACAATCTTAGTTTATTATATTTCTGTTAAATTAAAAAAAAAACAGATCACTAAGTTTATTACGATGTCAAATAGATTTCGAAACAAAAAATGTGATTTTTTTACCAATTAAACAGTGACGCGCATGTGCGTCATAAGCAGTGTACGGGTTAAAAAGAACACCTGTATTTAAATATGGTGGTAAAGATAATTTTGGATATAATCTTGAGTTACATTAGTCGTGATTCCTTGGCATCAGCCTGTACATAGTGTAAATATAACATAGACATATAGAGCACTGTTTTATAATGTGATAGTTTCGCATTGTAGTCTGTAAATAAATGAAAATGAATTAGACATTGTATTTTTATTTCCCTTATGCATAAATAAGCAAATGTAAGTGCAAGAAGTAACTTAGGTTCTGCTATATTATTTTTCTTGTAAAGAAGTCACCTAGCAACTAGGCTGCTTTAACAGTTATCAGTCAAATACCTTCTTTGATACTACTTATTATAAGTAGGTAATGATCTTTATCAATACATAGATAGGTTGTAACATTGAGTTAGGTAAGTAGGTACCGTCTTGTGATAGTACCTAGGTACGTAAAATATATAAAACCGAAAAATTATTTCATATAGGTAGGTAGGTACTTAATTAATGATATCGAAAGAAATTTGGTATCTATCTATAAGTAAAATCCTAATAATGATGGTATCTAATTACTTTTTAAGTTTCATCACATAATTATATCTGCGCGAAATATTTATCAGATGTCTAAACGACTAACGGTAACGGATTCGGGTGGTTAAAACGATTTCGTAAGATTGCCTAGAATAATGACTCACTAGATGGCGCTGTTAGACAAATCATACGATACCTACATAGAGATAGGTTTGTAGTTACCCAATGTAATTAAATAAAGTGAGAGAATTAAATATTCACTGTTAAAGACTTTAATTTTAGTGAAGGCTCGTACCTATTTTTTAAACCGATTGAAACAAGTTAAAATCTGGGAATCAACCCATTATTAACCCATAATTAAGTAGGTACCTACATGGCAGGCTTTTGAATTAGTTGAATAGGTACCTACTAGACTAAAGGCAGTAACTTTCACAAACAAAAAATTGTTGCTTATTTCATTTTAATATGATATGAGTTCGGTAAGTACGTTTCCATTTCGAGATATATCTTTAAAAAAATATCTATCTCATTATTTTACTCGATCAAAAAGTGATACAAATAAGCAGAAATAAAAACCGTCCAACCATTGACAACACTGGTTGGCTACTGACTGGATCAGTTTGACAACAAATTTATCGATCGCTGCGTCGAGGTTTGACAGTTAGCTTTTTGTTCCCGCTGTCATACGATAATCGAGGCAGTTTAGTGAGAAATCCGTCGATCAGTCTTTGTATAGTTCCCGGTGAATAACGCTAGTCCAATGTTTACGTTTTTCTTTAGCGATTTGTAAGGCAATCAATGTTATGGAGTGGTCGAAAGAGAAGACTTTAAAGTTGATCGAATTGTTACAAGTGAATGCTAGTCTTTGGAACCCGTCGTTGTGTGATACTCGGCGAGATAAACAGAAAAGAAAAGAGGAGCTCCGAGGGATTTCTGAGATACTGGGAATTTCAATATCTGATACAACTAAGAAAATTCAACATTTGCGAACACAATATAATAGAGAGGCAGCACGAGAAGCGCGGGCTAACGCTGAAGACCCGCAGGACAGATATTTGAGCAATTGGTACGCTTTCGAGTTTTTACACTTCATGAAGGACTCCAGCAAACCCTACAGAGTATTGCAATTGGTAAGATGTCGGCCTTGTTTTGATCATAATTGTTAATAGAAGATCTTTATTATCCACTGTTTAGCTATTCTCTGGATCTAACTAAACTTAACTAAAAATCTAAATTGCTATTCTTCTGTACCTATTTGCGTATGTTGTTATTCCTAAATAATATTTAAAAACAATTATTTTTCTAAATTCCAGGAAGAACATTCAGAAGTAAACAGCAGTCTTCCAACAAATTCAGAAAGCTTTGTTGATTCACTAAATCACAAGCTTGGCAGTTCGCCACCTCACAAAATACCTCGAACTGATAACTTGCTTATCAAACCAGAGATAGTGTACCAATCACCACAAGTATCTAGAGATGAGTTCTCAGTGTTTGGTGAATACATTGCCAATGAACTCAGGTCTTTAAAGGGAGAAAAAAACCTACTAGTGCTTAAGAAAAAGATACAAGATGCTATATTCGAAGTGAAAATGGGAATGATCAATGAACCAAAGTCTGAAGATAATGCTTGTACTGTGTTTGTACATAATGGACAAGGTCGGAACAGTGCACCAGTACATAGTAAATTATATACTACACCTGTGATGACTACAGCAGCTCATATAGAACCGTTACCATCCCATGTTCCAACTTCTGGTATTAGTGAGATTATTATTAATGGTGCTTGCCATTACTCAAACTTTAAGGTAGACAGCCAATAGCATTGTCATCCACTTCCCAATGTGGAAGTGGATAAAAACAACACTTACACTATGCGAAATTAAGTTACCATGTGTATAATTATAGGACTCGAACAAAATGGTGTCACCATTGTTACATATTTATATAACATAGCTTGTAAGTTGTGCCTATGGTTTATATGTTGGTATTTTTAATTTAAACAGTCTCAAAAATTGTGCCATTGTGTTAAACCTGGTTTTTTTTTTAATATTTCTGGAAGAGTCATTGATTGTTTCAAGACTTTCAATTAGTCTCCATGTCATGCCTTATTTTTTTTTGTCAAATGTTATTTTGATTTTCTATACTAATATTATAAAGCTGAAGAGTTTGTTTGTTTGTTTGAACGCGCTAATCTCAGGAACTACTAGTTACATATAAAATTGATGTTAGATATTGTGATACCTGTGTTCTTAAGTATGATCTGAAAAGTAATGGTATTTCAAACTATTCCAGTCTATTTTAACTATTTTTGCATCATCAGTATTGGAATAAAATTGTAACAAGTAAGTACTTACTAGTGTACCATCTATGTGTGAGTATTTTGTAAATATTCAAATATTGTTGTCTTGTCATAAGTACTTTGTTTTGTTGTTTATTTGTTTTGCTTTTAAAAGTAATATGATCTCTTTATTTTAGTAAAAGTAATATGATCTCTTTATTTTAGTATTCAAGGAAATTTATTTTCTCTTTTATTATTAAGTTTTATTATAATTGAAGACTAAGTGTACTTACATGAGTTGTGTAGGAACACAATTTTAGTACTTGTTAGATTATGACATTCATAAAACAAGCGTGGTTTTATTATTAAGTATTATTATGATTTATGTATAAGCAAAAGGAATATTTGGTAACAAGATCATTTAAATTCTACATTACCTACCTACTTAAGTTCAGTTATTTATGTAGTTTTATGATATGAGTAAGTGATAAATATAATTCATTGTCTGAATTGATTACCTACTGACATAATTTTATATTTTTATCTAAAGTAGGCAGGTAGTTAGGTTTAAAGTAGGTAGGTTCCGAATTAGGTACTCTAGGTTGGTAGTCATGCAATTCTTTCGAGTCAATAATGATTTTCACCTACCAAATACAATATTAAGACTGATTTTAGGCCACAGTCGGATCATTTTTTTTAAACTGCCTACAATTTTTTTTTTGTGTACTTACCTACTTATTGTTTTTGTTATTTAATAAAATTTCGCCATTTTAAATACCTAGTTTTTTTTATTAAGTACATAAAATTAAAAATCTGGAGATATACCTATTTATGAACTAGATTAGTAGATTCATATAGGTACTTAAACCGTCGTGTTTTGCTGAAATCCATCATATTATAGCAGGGTTTCTTAACCTTTTTGCAGTCACGGACCACTTTTACAATTTAAACTATACCACGGACCCCACCCATAAATATTTTTAGAAATAAAAAAAAATATGTTACGATATGTTCTGTACTAATAAATATGCTTAGACTGACTGACCTACTGCGGACCCCTGACATACAAGCTACGGACCCCTAAGGGGTCCATGGACCCCACGTTAAGAAACCCTGTATTATAGGTAAGTTCGCTTGCCGTTTAAGAGTTCAAAACTGCTCGGCCAAACACTCGCGAGTATGCAGGGCATGCCTGTGGCCGCCCCTGAAACATGAGGAGCTGGACGAATGGCATAAGAACTCGCGTATTTTATTTTATTTGGTGATGTTTCATTTGTTGTTGTTTGTATACAGTATTGGAATTAAATATACTTAGTGGTTTTCGATTTAGGGCAAAAAAAAAGGTATAAAGATTTTATCAGTAATTTGACACTAATTTAATATTATATCCGTACATCTAATAATAATAATACAGATATAGAGACAACTAAAATAGTGCTACCAGACATTTTATGTATGGTAGCACTATTTTTTTATCGCCTGCTTTGTTTTGATAAGATTACAACTGACATTTATATTGACATTTCATTGACTTCACCTGACAGTCATTGACAATACTTGGTCTTAGTTGGTCGTAAGGTCAAGGCTTCTAATTCCGTCTACGGGGCTATTCCGTCACGTACACGTTTTTGGCGAATCTAAGCACAGTTCGCCGCTGCCGGCTCAGTTGGTAAAACAGCAGGGTTTTCTAATTCAAACAAAAAAACACCCATGACGCTGTGCAATAAAGGAAGAAAAATATCTGCTTTCAAAGTTCAGTTGCGTTTCGAAGTCGAAGTGCGAGTATAGTACTATGCAGTTTGATCGAAGATAAATATGAAATAGTTAGACTTCTAGGCTTGTTTGTATGATTATTACAACGTCTATGATATGTATAAACGTGTCTGCCTGTTCGTGATGCGTAAAACTCCGATAGTTTTTAGTAATTCACCATGAAAAATTAACAACTTCAAAATAGTCAAGTGGGAAATTCCGTCTATTTTTTAAGGGGCAAAGCCGTCATATGCCGGTATTTCCCGATTCCAGACATCGTCAACATTTTTTTAGTGTATTACATTTTAAAATAGGTACACTTGTCAATCTGGCAATAATAAGCTTACCTGTGACGAAATATATGAGTAGGTAATTCAATAGAACGTAGTACGAAAATACTCCGGACTGCAAAACGCATAAATCCTTACTTTATGAAATAATATATATAAAAAATAAATATATTAGTAAATTTTTAAAAGGTTGAGCTCATCTGATTGGCAAACCATGCCGGAATAGCCCCAAAAAATTGTGTTTGCGGATAACTCCTATTGTAAATCTTATATCTAAGGTCTAATAACACATATTTGATTGAAATCGACGTGTCTTCATTTTCCGCTAGCTAAGACTTGAAAAAACTGCGTAGTTCTAGGGAAACTGCTTGATGACGGAATAGCCCCACTCAGGCGGGAAACTCCGTCTACCTGACTATTTTTAAAAAAAAATATACAATAAATTAAGCAACCTATATACGGGGAATATCATACTATTATTTGATTGCCAAGTAAATTGTTGGTCTAATACATACGCGCAATGGGTAAATAGTTAAAAATAAACGTCTCAAAATTTTAACCAAAGTTGATCTAGCTCAAAAATATGCCGGAATTAGAAGCCTTGACCTTAAATAAGGGTTTCTGAAGTTAAAGCATTAAAGCCGATTATTGTTTTTAATTATTAACTACATCTTCAACAATGAAATTTTTAATTTTATTATTTTTGATACCTTTAATCAGTGCCAAAATAAGATCTGGAAGAAATTTTGAAAATGAAATAATTTCAAAAGACGAGCCTAAACAATATAGGCCGGATTGGGAAGATTTAGATACTAGGCCCTTACCGATATGGTATGATAAAGCGAAAATAGGTATATTCCTTCACTGGGGAGTTTATTCAGTTCCCAGTTTTGGGACAGAATGGTTTTGGAGTAACTGGAACGGTAAGTAAAAATTAAAAGTTTCACCGGCTAAATTTCAAATAAGAACCTACAAAACTACTACTAAAGAATACCGCACTAAAGTTATATTACTTAATAAGTAGTTTGCATATAATAAATAAGTATTTTTACTGTTACAACAATTTCATAATTCATAATCAAAAGATATTTTGTATTTTAAAGTAATTGTTTAAATTATACTTACGTTAATATTAAATAGAACTTACATAGTAAATATGTATATTTTATGTACTTAATTACTTAAGTAGAAAACATATTTTATTACTTAATTAATATTATACCTCATAAGTAGTATACTCGGTTTCAAAAGTTAAATTAAAAGTGTTATTTATTTTTCAGGAAAAATTGAAAGGTACACACAATTCATGCAAAAGAATTATCCACCTGGTTTTACATACCAGGAATTTGCCCCCATGTTCACAGCAGAGTTCTTTGAACCCTCCGAGTGGGCCACATTATTTGCTGATGCTGGAGCCAAGTAAGTTGGAACACCTACTTTAGTCATTTAGGTCTGTGTTATAAGCCAATTTGAACAGACCCTATTATTTATTACTGAGGGTGACTGCACAGCTAAGGTCAATGGTCAATTCTAAATGCGAGCTGTGAAGGTACTATGAGTTAGAGTTTATTATTAGAACAGTTTATGGGGTTCCTTACAATTTTCTTTGTGAAATGGGATCTATAGGTATCATTTACTTATATCGCCCTTAAAATTAAAAATGAATTCCATTATTTAATTACCTTACTAAAACACTGCCATCATTTTATGTAAGAAGTATGTGAGTACTTGAATAGGATTCTATACATATTATTATGTGCTTTTTAATATTTTAAAATATTTTTATTGTTTAACACTTATAAAATTTCTATAATAGCAGCTACATATAAAAAATATTGTAAAAAAAATAACCACAGTATGAATATAATTTTTTTTTCTAGGTACATTGTTTTAACCAGCAAACATCACGAAGGATTCACACTGTATCCTTCAAAACGCTCATTCAGCTGGAATTCAGTAGAGACAGGTCCTGGGCGCGATCTCGTAGGCGATTTAGCCGAAGCAGTGAGAGCTAAGGGCCTTAAATTTGGAGTATACCACTCGCTATATGAATGGTTCAACCCTATATACGTAGATGATAGATCAACTAATTTTACTACTAGAGTGTATGCAGATACAAAACTATGGCCTGACATTAAACAACTTGTGAACGATTATAAGCCATCTGTGCTGTGGTCTGATGGGGACTGGGAGCCTTATGATACTTATTGGAACTCTACCGGATTGCTTGCTTGGTTGTACAATGACAGCCCAGTTAAAGATGAGATTGTTGTTAATGATAGATGGGGTATTGGAACATATGGAAAACATGGAGACTTTTATAATTATCAAGACAGATTTAATCCAGGTAGATTAATTTGAAGTAAATTAGGGTTTTTTTAGTTTAGTTTTGCTTATTATGTGTACTTATTCAATATTATTTTTTGTAATTATTAAATGTAAGTTCAGAGAAGATTTGTTTATTGTAAATTTTATCACCTAACCAGCTGTCCCGGCTTTGTATCGCCTTTTCGAGATATCAAGGAAAGCTCTTCCATACAAAATGTACGCAAAAAACTTAATTTTCATCCTATTTTTTATTAATGATTTTATCCCGTGTATTATTAGTTATTCTGCGATTCGGGGCGCAGGTGTTTTCAACAAAATAATTTTCATTCAACTGTACTTGTTTTAGATATTTTATTAATACCTAATATCTCTGTTGTAGGCAAGCTGCTGGAACATAAATGGGAAAATGCTTTTACTGTGGATTCTAGATCTTGGGGGTACCGCAGAAATATACACGTCAATGAGATCCTGACCATAGACGAAATACTAAAACAAGTTGTGTCAACTGTCAGTTGTGGAGGTAATTTTAAATTTTCTAGATCCCTCTATGCGATAAGTGATGGCATTTACTTATGTAATTAAATGTTTTATGGTACCTACTTGAATATTTAAATGTTTAATGTGTGTTCAAGTAGGTGCCTTAAAACACGTAGGTACTACCCGAAGTCGCGGACAGAATCTAATAGGAAATAATATGATTTATGTCTTAAAAACTTGCTTGCACTTTCAACAGACCTAATTAGATTCATGTATAATCAAAGTAGGTTATAAAATTATATATTATTTCTAGGTAATGCCTTAATAAATGTGGGACCAACAAAGGAAGGTACCATAGCCCCTATTTACCAAGAGCGTCTGCTAAGTCTCGGACAGTGGCTAAAAATAAACGGAGAGGCCATCTACGAATCATCGCCTTGGAGTCATCAGAATGATTCTTCCAATGGTGACGTGTGGTACACTTGTACCAAAGAAGAGAATGTCGTGTATTCACCGAGACTTCTAGAATCTGATGAAGTCACGGCAATATACGCCATAACGCTCAAATGGCCGAAGGATAATCAACTCGTAATTAAAGATGTGGCCCCAATACTACATAGTGGTAATTACAAGGTTGTAATTATGGGTAATGAGGATACGATATTGCAGGTAAGATTTTTTCACTCACGTATGATGCCAAAAGTCTTTTGTGTTAAAAATTTTGGAGCAAAGTTCGCTTATAATTTGTACGCTCAGAATTTAGCATCGATCATGCCATAAATCATTTAATCGATTTTTACGTTCGTTTGACAGAATCTATTAAGCTTAATATTATGTATTTTTTATTTGATTTGTAACATATGAAAGGTACCCTAATATCTGCACGTGAGGTAAAATTTAACATAGATTATGAAGTAGCATACATTTTAGCCACGACTGTAACGAAGTAACGACCTATTGTTTTTTTTATAATTTATATAATAAATAATAATATATTTTTAATATTTCAGTGGAAAATCACGGATGGCGAAGCCGTGATCGATTTACCAGACAAAGCCACGGTGGTTTCTAAAAATGCATGGACATTGAAATTCACTCTGAAATAGCTAAGTACCTACTATAATAATATTATGTTTTTTACCTACTATTTATTGCCGTACTTAAAGGCTTTAAAATGGGCATTAAAGTTGATAACGAAATAAATTGATACAAAAAGTTCAATGACTGTAAATTTATCTAGTTTTTATTATATATTGTTAAATTATGTTGTTAATTATATAGCTACTTCGAATTAGTTGTAATTGTACTTACTATCTTCTAGGATCTATAAAAAAATCACTTTACATAACTAGAATACCTGTACAATGTTACCTAATAATAGTTTTAAAAATAAATATTATATACAGTTTTATTAGGTATGTAATTTTATTGTTTGTTGCAACAAACATGGGAACTGTAAAGAATTCGAAATGTTAGCGTAAAATCAATATACGCTAGTTAAATCCATTAAGTACAGTTATTTTATTCAAAGTTGTCCTTACTTATATTATCTTTTTAGTACATTCACATTTTAAGAACGTAGGTATGTCAGTTAAACTACAAAATAATGATAAGATATACAGCGAATGGGGTTAAGTGAAAGATAAGATTACTGATCGGGTTAGATGGAAGATAGTTGTAATTAATGCTAGTAGGTTAACGCTAATTCGATATACATATAATCTCTGAATTAACCTTATTGGCATTTCGTATCATTGTTTTTTAGTATTAGGTACTTTAGTAATTTACCTGCAGATAAGTCGGTGGTGATACGGTGTGTTTTGTCGCGATAAAGCTGCTCTGGCTGTCGAATATTAGTACCTAATAGGTGATGGGCCGGCAATGACAAATACCTCATTAATCTTGCGTTATAAATCTTACGTCCTAGTCATGTTGCTCCGGTTAGTAATGTGATAGAAAGTGATAGATGCCTTCTCGCGCGACAAAAATCTTACGTGCCAGTCAAGATGCCTTACAACATAAGGTTTTGGCCGCGTAACAATTTTTTTAGTTAGTGAAAGAGTGAATACGACAGGTTTTCTAGTTAAGTGTTTAGATAGTACCTAGTATGTTTTAATAGGTACTTCATGATTTTTTTTTCGTACGATGAAAGTTACAAAAATCGTAGGAATATTAACGGATGAGACAGACATCTATTTTTCATACCTATAAATGTTTTTTTTTTATTTTTGAACGCAATTTGGCATTGAAAAATCCGTACAACCTTAAGATTCCTTCTAACTCCTATTTTTCTTAAAAAAAACACGGTACGAAGTTCGTGGGGTCAACTAAGTAGTAGAACAATAAATAAAAACACCGTTAACGTCAAACAAATGTATTCAAGTATACAATCTTCGTTATCATAATCAGGTAAACGGTATTATACATGACATGCAACTTGTGCTATAACGCATGCACGCTCTGCAAATATCTTATACAAAAAGCTATTTAAAATATAGGTATGTATTCGATCGTTATTTCTCTTCCAGCTGAACTTGTATGCTAGAAGTTCCTTTAAGACAGTTTAAGACCTTTAGATCGTAGACAAGGGCGGATAGACAAGCTGACATAGTTTGCGTTAACGATAAACGAAACGAATCAGAATGGACGAATTCATGTAAGTGAACGAAAAGTTACATGATAATTTCCTTAGAGGTTATTACACATTGGAATTAATATTAACGGTATTGACGGATTTAACTCGCGTATTTTATTTTATTTACTAACGTTTCGAATTATTAACAGTTTCCATAATCAACTGGAATCTAAACAGAAACGTCAACAAATAAAAATACACGAGTTAAATCCGTTAATAGCGGTTTCATTCCAATGAAAAGTTACATGGTAAATTTTAGCCGTACATTTTTCGTTTCATACGCGTACGCTATTATCGAATGGTATTTATCTGGGAGGGGGTATCTACTATCGTATGAGACCCCCCCCCCCACGTTGGTTCCACCCTTGCCTAGACACCGTACCAAAGCACATCAAAGGCAGATTTATGTGTTACAAAGCAAATCTTAGATTACATGATCGGTGCAGGGCCAAAATCTCATCCACGGTATATTTTTTACACTATATATTAAACGTAGGCAGTATGAGAATATAAATTACTTTATTACTAAATATATTATCATATAAAAAAGAAATAACATATGTTCGAACTACGCAGGTTTTCTTTAAACGGTTGACTATCGAAGCAGCACTGAAGTTGTATAAAACCATTACACGACTCTTATAGAACTGGTGTGTTAGGATGTCAACCACACTACATATAAATATGACTTATTCTTATACATAAAAAAGCATATTGTCCAGTTATATGTTGTACCCAATTCCAGTTGATGTTAAAATTACGAATGGACAGCGCAAGCGTATAAAAATAATTTGTCAGCGTTTTAATTAAACTAGGGAAAATATTGCTTATCGTTTTTTTTACATCTATATAATGTTGTGCTATCGTATATAACTGAAAACTATATATAATATATCTGACAATTACCAAAAGTTCAAAGTAGGAATATTATGAATGCTTTTTATTTACTGACTTGTGTCCTCTATACCAATATAATAAAGAGGAAAGATTTGTACCTATTTTTGTATGTTTGTAATGAATAGGCTCAATAACTACTGGACCGATATTAATAACTCTTTCACTGACGGGACGGACCGCTATTATATAATAAAACTAGCGGTTCGCTCCGGCTTCGCACGGATCCCTATTTTTTTTTTCAAAATATTCTATAGCCTATGTTACTCAGGGTGAACGTCGTAGCTTCCCAACACTGCCGTCATTTCTAAAAAGGCGACCTTCTGACAAAACTTACTTTCGAGAAAATTGCAAAAAATTGTCCAACTTGCAAAAAATGATGGCAGAAGAGTGAAAGAATTTTTCAAATCGTCCAGCCGTTTTGGAGCCTATTCAATCCAAACGAACCAACAACCCTTTCCTCTTTATTATATTAGTGTAGATTCCTAAAAACCTACGCTCAGTTTTAAGAGACGGTACCGTCATATTATTTACATTAATTGGAACATAATGATTTGGGTGAGTAAATAAGCTTTTTCTTGTTATAGTATTATTGTGAACTAGATCACGTATGTGTTAGTTAATATATTTCCATTGATATTCGATTATTAGCAAGTGTTTTTCGTAATATCGACGCACAACATTGTACCTACTGCAAAGCACCATTACCGCACCGATTAACAACAAGCATAAAATATAAGGAAAAATATAAAATAATATATAAACAAGCGGTGAATATTAAATATGACATTATATAACAATACCTGAGTAGAATGCTTGGTAGGTATAAACAAGAGTCTGTTAGAAAACCTGACGGATATTGCACGTAATACGATGCTTTGATAGTGACACAAACCAAAATATGTTGTCACTCCATTTAAGGTTCTAAGCTGTCACGTTTAAATTAGAATTCACGTGGTGACACATTTCGAGTTGTTTCACTATTCCATTGAAGCAGTTTATAAAACCAAATAAAGAAAAAAAAATACAACATCAATAGTGACACAAACCAGAATACTTTGTCATTCCATTTTAGATTCTAAGCCGTCACATTTAAACTTGATTTCATGTGGACACATTTCGAATTACGTCACTATTATATTACTTATATAAGTATAAAAATAAATAAAAGAAAACCCTTCAATGGAAAATAGTGACTGACAAAAGCCCAAATATCTTGTTACTCCATTTAAACTCGAGTTCACATGGTGACACATTTCGTGTTGAGTCACTATTTTATTTAATCGATATATAAAACTAAATAAAGAGAAAAAAGGTAGTATACTTACTAAAAATGCTAATCTGCTATCCTAAATTAATTTTAGTAAAATACATGTTTATTTATACAAAATAAATCTATTTAGCATTTACGTATTCTACAAATGTATAATAAATGGAAACTTAAACTAGTATGGCTATTGAATATAATAACAATTTAAATATTTTAAATGAAGAAAGCCCTTTTAAATAATTTTGTTGTAAAATTTGGAATGTTTTATACAAATTTCATTTCAATATTTAACTTGGTTTTCCGAATGCATTTAAACAAAATATTTTTTAAATAAATAACCAAGTTATGTTTTGTAAAAAAATATACATGATTTGGAATTTGATTCAATGCATACCTAAAAAGAATACCGATTTATGACAACAACAAACAAGAATTTCAAAAATGATCACCAATTAATTTATCAACTGTTAACGCATAACATATTATATTATGTAAAATCAAAAGATTAGTACTTAAAAAAATAAACTAATGCCGTTAAAAATATAATGACATAGCTACTTACAGATCCTAATAGGTTTCTATACTTAAATAAGTAAAAATAAAGGAAAGAAAAACTTCAGGTATTTTTTGTAAGACAATGTTTTGGATATATAAAAAAAGACAGGAAGTAATGAAACAATGAACTCGAGATCAACTTTAAGAAGGGAGCAATATTCCATTGGTTTTCAATAATATCGGAAAAGTTTTATTTCATCAAATTAGCGAATTTAGTACTTATTGCACTTACTAAAGATTTACTATTGTAATTGGTGATTCCACGCCCGTTTCAAATTATATGACGTCAAAGGCCCCCACTCCCGAACTTTCGAAGCGCTTATCTGTGTAGTTCTTTGTTTGTTTTAAAAAATAAAAAATACGTGTCCAATTATTTTTGGTAACCTACTTGATAGACAAAGAAAAAAAAAAACAGTTGTCATGTCTAATAACCATATTTAAATCTTATTGTAGTATATTCTTCCATTAATATCCTTTTCATAGTTGAAACACCTTTGGAATCACCGTTATACTGATAATAAATCAAAACGAAAATTACCAACGACAATGGGCAATTAAAGCACAATATACTCCATCAGGCGTGACAGTCAATTTAAGACTTATTCCAACAGCGTTAAGTTCATAATTGTATAACAGAAAATACCTTTCAAATCCTAAGACACCGAGTGCAATCGGTCTCTTTGCCTCAAGGCCTCCAACTGAGGCAATAAGGAAACCTTTTCGTTGAAGAACTCTTCTAATGGCGCTTGAGAGAGCATGGTCGCTAGGAACTGCTCTAGGGAAATAGACCATACGCCATCGGAGGAAGATTCAGTTTCCTTTGAGGGAGACGGCGCGATGTCTTGCTCAGTTGTTGTGTTACCGTTTGGATCCACCTAAATAGAAATATGTAGGTATCATTGAATTACATTTTATAGGAATGACATCTGGGTAAAGAAAACAAAATTCTATTTAGTCTATATTCATTAGTACAAAGTATTATATTTTCTACTTACTTTGGAAGATGTCTGTTGTTTCTCAGCGGCCGCTAGGTACAAGCTGTCTTGAGATATCTCTCGGTCCAGATTGGGACGGTGATGCAACTCTCCTAGTTGCAGCAATATCGTACCTGGCAACACAAAATATTATATTATATAAATAAAAAAAAAATCTTTTAAATGATAATCTTGGTAAGTCGAAATGAACAAAGTATAAGGAGACCCAATTATTAATTTCTGAGACAACTACAATATAAGTATAATATGTTTAGTGTCAGACCATCGTCAACTCAGTCGTGCTACGAATATGGGAACTGTAAAGTTTTCAAAACGACGAATATCGAAACACAGTTTTGCAGATTATGTTGAAAGGGAACGGATAGTTCCTGAGGATAGGTTCGACTCGTACCGAGTGTTGGTGCACACGTCCTCTAGCCAATTAGAATGCTAGAAATTATAAAGTCAAGTTCACAGTGACCAGTTGAAGGCAGAACTTCGAGCAAAACGGCTGTGAATTGGTATGGGCCCTAATAAAAAAATATGTTGTAGCGTTTTTAAACTAATCGTTGAAAAAACTGCTGCGACCACGTGATACGCAAAGAAAATAAGGCACGGAAGTCGCAGAACAAAATTCTTTAATAATAATGTAACTGGAGAACCTAGCAAATATGATCGGTGATTTACGTAATTTTGCGACAATTTGTTTCCATAAACTTAATTAAATACATTTTTACTCCACTGTGAATACACCTTACCCTGCAGTCGTCTTTTCTTAATGCGAACGGATTAATCTTTACCAGGTAAGTGTAGTATACTGTATGGGTATGTACCGGCTCGCATGCACGCCTCGTACAGCTCGGTGCTGGGCTGCGCGGCGCTGGGCTGCGTGAGGTCGTGCAGCGTCTGCAGCAGCTGCATGAAGTGCGCGTGCGGCAGCGGCGGCGCGGCGGCCGGCGCGGGCGCGGCGCCCGGCGTGCCCGCCGCGCTCGCCAGCCCCGCCAGCGCGCACAGCCGGACCGACTCCGGGGATATCGCGTCGAAACTGAACGCTGTGTGAAGAATAATGGTTAATATACTGGGAATATGTAGTTCGTTTTCTTATATTGGACATATCGCACACCTAGATCTAAAGGGATCTAACTCAAAAACAGGAAGATTTGAGTTATGCACACCATAGGATTCCAGCAAAACTCACCTACACTAAAACTGATTTCAGCTAATATAACTCTGCTAGCTTTATTATAAAAGGTATAAATTTATACAGACAACTCATGCGTGCATATGGCCATATTACTTAATCAGTTTCTCGCATCTCCTGAAAAAGTACCTTTTTTGAGTTAGCTCTCTTTAGATCTAGGTGTGCGATATAATTCTGGTGTTATATGTGAAAATGTTAAAGAAAGAATGATGATTAAAGTTTTATTTGAAAACCGCCATTTTACCACGAACTGACACGATTTATTTATATATATTTTTTACGATGGATAACACGAGTTATATTATTTTGAATCCCACAAATATCATATTCATTTAATTAATAGTATTAAACCATAGACATCGATCGAATTTCGTTTAATATATCGTGTATAGAATAAGCACTGCGAATGGCTTATTTTCCTTTATCCATCAAGTAGATTATCAAAAATTATTGGACACGTATTTTTTCTTTTGTCAATCGAACAATAATTGACAAAGATAAACGCTGAAAGTCTCGGAAGTGGAGGCTCGTGACGTCACATCATGGTATAAATTGCACCATAAAATATAGAGCAGAGTAGTCATCCCTAATCATGAAACAAAAATTATAAACGCTTGAAAAGCTCGGAAGTGGAGGCACGTGACGTGATATGGTATAAATTGCACCAAAAAATATAGAGCACTCATCGCTAATCATTTTAACTGACCAGACTGGCTGTTAGCGCTGTCGCTGGACTTGTCCATATAACTCCCGTCGCCGCACACGTCGCTTATAGACCGCTGCAGCTCGGGAGGAACCAGTTCCGAGCTCGGGTTGTCTACACTAAAAGTAAAATAAAACGTGTTAATATAGCATGAATTAATATTATGTAATATATTGTGTATAAGGGTGACACATAATCTGTTTGAAAAGAAGTGTAAAGATTTTTTTTTAAATACTCAAAATATACGTGATTCTACAGTTTTCCCTAACTGACATTTTACAAAAGTTTTGCTTGGATAAATGTCTCATTTTGTGATTTTAGATAGGATTAAAAATTCTTATCTGTGGATGTTCCACTCTTTTAAAATAGGAGCAAAGTCTTAATAACAGAAATATTTTTTTTATAAATTAATCCAAATAACCTTGGTACCTGATAAGAGATCTTTATATAAGCCTATTTTCAACCCCCGACGCAAAAACGACGGGGTGTTTATAACTTTGACTGACTGTCTGTTCTTTCTCTCTCTCTCTCTGTGTTTGTGTGCCTGCGGCATCTTAGCTCTTGAACGGATGAACCGATTTTGATTTTTTAAATACACACCAGGAAGTCACTTTTTTGTGAAACAGAAACACCACATCACATTTCTTACCTATCAAAGAAAGATATAGCATCTGTGGCGAGCTCCTCGCCGGTGTGCGTGAAGCGGGCGGGCGCCAGGTCCATCTGCGAGAGCAGCGGCGGCGCGTGCGCGCAGTACAGCACGCGCAGGCGGCGCTGCGCGTCGGCGCGCGTGCACACGCCCAGCGCCAGCGACAGCCCGCGCGCGCTCACGAACCCGTCGTCGTCGCTGTCCATTAACTATACAATGGTACGAGTAAATAAATAAATATATATAAATAAATATCTTTTGGACAATTCACACCAATTATCTAGTCCCATTTTAAGCAAAGCTTGTGTTATGGGTACTAGACAACGGATAAATATACATAAATACATATAAGACATACAAGAGTATGCGAGAATAAGAATGACGGCTAGCGAGAAAAATCTGTTATCTATTTATTATTGTCTTATGGAAGATGAAAATGTTTTTATATTTTATCATTGATATTTAATATGATTTTTTACCCGATAATTGTTTTTAAATTATATTTAATACTAGCTTCCGCCCGCGACTTCGTCCGCGTAGAACTCCTTCTTTTTTGCGGTCGGTTAAAAAGTAGCCTATGTCCTTTCTCAGGCTCCAGACTTTCTTTGTACCAAATTTCATTAAAATCGGCCCAGTAGTTTTAGCGTGAAAGCGTAACAGACAGACAGACAGAGTTACTTTCGCATTTATAATATTAGTAGGGATTATTGTTCTTTGTATTGACGATTTCTGTAGGGTGCGTGTTATTTGACATAACAAATTTATGTCACTGTGTTATTATTAAATAATAGATTAATCTAATCTAATTAAAACTAAGGGAAATTATGAAGAGGTTATATATTTATTATGTAAAGTTATCCAATAGTGTGTTGTAAATGCTTGCAAAGTACTACTAACAGATGGCGCTGAAGACAATTCGCTTGTAAAAAAAATGCAAGGATAAGATAGTGGAAGATTTCGTCAACTCTAATCAATGTCGCCCATAGTGTAATTAGATAAAAGCACTATACCTTGCGTTAAGGTGTACTCGTAGTTGTGGGTTGAAATCTCAGTGAGAGCCTCAATTTTTTCTATACTTGTCTTACTACAAATATGATAAGTCCTATACAAAATAGTGGATTTCGTCGATTCAAACACTGTCACACATATGGTAATTGGATAAAAACACGATACCTCGCGTTAAGGTATAAGGCATGGGTTCAAATTCCACTGCGGGTCTTGATTTTTTCTACTCTTTTCTTTACAAATATTATTTCTTACCTTGAACATTCTTGCTGTGATGGTCTCACTACAGTGCCCCCGGGCCCAAGGCGCGAGAGCCGAGAATATCGTTTTAAACTGTCCATAGTCCAGCCTGTACGCTTCGTAAGGCGCCTCCAGTCGTTCGCAAGGAACACGCTTCGCCCATAACAACTCCTCACGGATTATGCTTAGAAGCTCCTGTAAAAATACATCAGTATTATACATACACACTATAATTATAAAGGTCAAAGTTTGTCAGTGTGTATGTTGTCACTTCTTTACGCATTCTACTGTATGGATTTTGATAAAACTTTACAATAATAGCTTATACATCAGAATAACATAAAAGCAAAATTTTATAACGATATTGAGTAAAGTACTGATCGTGTGCAGACGAAGTCGCGGGCAAAAGCTAGTGTATAATAACCGCGATAGCATCAGAAATTATTTCGAAAGATTTTTTAATGAATAGACCTTTAAAAAAGTACTCATACAATGTGAACTTTGAGCCTATCGTTTTAGAAAAATTGACGAAACCAACGCACCTAAAAGTTTTTTTTTTTAACGCACATACAATTTAAATGGCAGGAACCTCAGGACATAAAATCTGCATATTTGCTTATTTCATTGCAAAATCTTTCGAATTTAATACATAAAAAAATATTTTCATTCTTTTTCACATTCGCTATGGCTCAAATTAATTTTCACTCAGTCTGCGGCCTCGCTCCACTTACCTGCAACTCCTGCGGCTCTAACAGTCGGTCCTGCTGCAACGCCCGCAACGTGTTCCGCTCGAGGCTGTCCTCCAACTGACGCACCACGCGCAACCTGTGCTTCAGACGCAAATGCTCTATGAATTCAGGACTCACGTTCTGCCCGTACGAGCGGTAGGACTGGTAGATTATATCTTGGATCTTGACACTCTGTAAATTATAAAAAAATATTTTTATCATTAACATAATTATTTACATCTAATATTTTCTTATAATATATAATTCAAAATAAATATGTACATACACATAATAATATAAAGAAAAATTCACCTTAATTGTATTGAAATAAATAAATACAGGCACGTTAAAGTTAATTTCAGATCCTATCACGCTTAAGACATTCAGCTTTAAGGCCTAAAAATTTGCCCTTTACTATAAAATGACAAAAATAGTTCAGAATGTAAAGATACATTTGGCGAGTTACATAGAATAAAGTAATTAACGACACGTTGTCGTGATCAGGACCTGAAGGATGTTCCGACGTTACAACAAGGTGTCGTGATTAGCGCTGAACGGGTTAACAATATTTCTCTTTTTTTTACTGTAAATAATCTTTAATGTTCAAATATTACATTATTGAAGTCATAACACTCCACTTAATAACTATGACATAGTCAAGTGAAATTCAACTTTATATACCTTCCATAAGACATATTTTTGTATGAAATCGTTATTATATATTTTATTTATTATACCTTTTCAACGGTGCGTGGTTCCGTAGATAAGGCGATAGCTTCATCATTGTATATTCCCTTTAAATAATCGTTCAGTATTTGCATTGCCTGCCCATCCTCCGTGCATTTTAAAAGCTTATCTCTATTAATGTCTAGAATTTTAAGTGTAACCTGTAAAAAAAATTTAAATATGATTAAGTATGTAGTTTTTTTACATATTCCACAATAAAAGGTACTTTAAAACCCACATCTGTGACATTCCATGCTAGCCAATTCTATCATAGCTAATACTATAGACTCGACTAATACATTTTAAAGTGATGTACTGAGCTGAGAATAGAAAACACTAAAGTTAATTTCACTTTAACACTACAATATAATTTTAACGTTATAACGTAATGATATGATACTTTCGCGGTTATTAACTGTGAAGTTAATAACCGCATATAAATACTTATAAATACATATAAATACTTCAGCATAAAAAATAACATACGCGAGTTAAATCCGTTTTAGTTGTTTTATTCCAATGTGTATTTACCGCGTTAGCATCAGAAATTATACATATTACTTGACAACTTTTAAAATATTGCTACAATTTCTAGTACCAATATTAATTTTCTATACAAATTCTCAAAAACACCAACCTGGAATATAACCTTAGCGCCATCATAGAAAAAGCAATCCATGACGTTGACAGCGCACTCGTAAGGCATTACGCTGATGAACAGAGTCAGGAACCATGACAGCGAGATCATTTTCATCATGCCCAGTTCGTCTAACTTAGCATGTAGTTCCGGTAGGTGAGCTTCTGTTAACTCTTCTAGAACTCCTTGATCCACCTAGAAATTAAGTTTTATTATTAGACTTAAACTATTTTTTTTATAATCTAACTGATTGACTGCCAGTTTGTCTGTTAGACTATGAAAAAATGTTCTATTATTATACCCTCATTTTTACTTTTCCTAATCAAACAAAAAATGACGAAGTTAAATTTCGAGGGTGGGGACATGTTACGTCACTTCGTTGTAAGTGTGTCACGATGTGACGTCACGAGGAGTTCCTCGTATACGTTCCTCTATATACAGTTGTATATATCATCATATTTTTGACAAAAGAAAATCTATATGTCTTTATTTTTTTAAAAATCCATCTTCATTCTTTATCAGTTCTGTTAAAGAGTGGAAAAAAATAATGATAATAGAATAACGATAGATTGGACCAAGTAATCACATAGTTTCATACTAACTTTACCTCCCCCCCTTTTTTAACCCTCTTAAGGGTAGAATTCCGGAAAATTCTTTCTGTTGCCTACGTCCCACAAAGAACACACCCTCTAAGTTTCAAGTCAGTCACTCGAGTTAATCCACACAGCATCCCTTTTCATAACCATACATTCTTACAAACTTTCGCCTTTATAATAATAGTAAACATAGATAACAGGCTTACTTATAAACATATTATATACTGACCAGTGCTCCGACCACTCTAGTGTTATAATAATCAGGCAGTAAGGTTTCACAGATAGTCGCCAGTAACCAAAACGCCTGTTCCTCGGGACAGTATATTAACAGCACTGAAGCAACTATGTTCATCGCTTGGCAGTACCCAATAGTAGGGTTTTTGAGTGCGTACGCGCACAAGACGCGACGAAGTGCAGAGATACCTGAAAATTGTATAAATTATAATATACAAAATCTTTCTATTTCGGCCGATCGTGGGCTATTACATATTTATTAAATTACTTAGTTTTAAAGTAAGCAAAATTGAAATATGGAAATTAGATGATACATAAAACGACACAAACCAACATATGCCGTTATTCTAGTAATTAAATTAATTAGCGAAATATTCTCAAGTACTTATTTAGAAACTAAATACCAGGTTACTGTTGATTGTTATCACGTCAAGGAGTATATTTTTTATCTAAGTTATATCGTCGAAACATACATTGAAATTAAAAGTGCTAAAAACATCATACTTAGCACATGGGCTAAAAATGCTTGTTTTTTATTGTAATCGTATGTAATAAGCATCACATTTTTTTGCAAGATAAATATTTTAAAATTAGGGAGTGGGGACTAGTGACGTCACGTTTAAGTGCAATTTAAACAAGAAAGTGACGTTACAAATTCCCACTCCCGAACTTTTTATGTCATTATCTGTGTCATTTATTGTTCGATTTAGAATAAAAAAAAAATACGTATCCAATATCTTTAAAAGATCTAACCGACGGACTAAATAGAATTGCTTTTTTTATCCAGCCGTCATCCCTACCACGGGTATTGCCTATTACATAGGTTAAAAATATAAAATTACAAGTACATAACTATAAATATTACAACACTAAACACTGTTTACTTACCAACATCATTCTGAAACGCGGGGTGTTCCGGCAGAGACCTGTGCAGGTCCCTTTCAATCTCATCATTAGCTTGATTCTTCGACGAAAGCGCTTCGTTGACGAGTTTCTCATACAGGCCCTTGTTCTGAGCCTTCTGCAGTATGGAGCCGGAGAACACACTCCAGAGCTCCCCTCTGAGTGTTTCTGGTATACCGTTGATGACTAGTTCGCTTCCAGCTGTAGTTTGGTACATGGATATACCTCTACCGACTTCGGACATGTGGTCTTCCCATTGCTTCTCCTGAAATAGTATGTAGATAAATTGAATCCATCCCGCTTAGACTTGCTTGCATACCTGTGCCTTCCGTTTAGCAAGTGATGTATTTTTAGAGCTATTCTTTACTATTACCACCAATTAAATACCAGCGGCGATATAAACATTATAATATTATACAATTTATTCATATTAATTACTAATTAATGATATTATAATAGTACATTACGCAATACGCACCAAGGCCAGTAAAATAAAAAATGTCTCAGAACACATGTAATTGTCGTCCGAGGCGAAGCTGAGGTTGACAAAAATGTAATCTGAGGCTTTTTTATTTTATTGGCCGAGGTCAGTATACTATTTTTCTGTTCGACGAAGCCAGAAAGCGAAATTTCATTTAGCGCAGCGGCCACTACGTTGGCGCTTCCTGGCCGGAGGACAGAAAATTATGTTAATAAATCATATTTTCGGTCAATACGAAATAATATAAACCAGTGTAATTGTTAGGGTTCCGTAGAATCGAACGAAAAATCAGATCCCTTACAAGATCACTGGTGTATCTGTCTGTCACAGCAAACTCAGTAGTATTCTCCAGTAAGTTATTAAGTTGAAACTTGGAACTATAACAAAAAGGTTTGAAACGCCGATATTGACGTCCTAAACTATATTAAAACAAACTACAGTGAAATTATCTCTTATTACTGGTAAAAATTCTGTTTCAATAGATACTTATTAACATTATTTGCAACAATTACAGATATAGTGATCAATGACGGCGTCTCAAACGTTCGAAAAGCCCACAGATACTAAACTAAGTGATCGAACCATACCTTTTTCTGTTGTATTTGTTTTATAGGTGACGTCTGTTGTGTCAAGAACAGCGACATAAGCGGCGGCTGGGGTGTCCACGCTACTTCCTCGGGACGGGTCCCGCCTTTCTTCTCCCTGTACACATCACTGCATATTCAACAGATTGAGAATTTTGCACGACAAATTTGTTGTCACCCCTTTTGTTAGTTCCTTTGAAGCGTCGAATATTAACCAGAGACAAGAGGAGAGTAAACAAAATGTCGGAAAAAAATACCTCATTACAATTTAGGTATTTTTTAACCCGTAATATTATTATTATCACGTGCATTATTTCGATTGAGTATTTTTATATGATAGCTTGAAGTTGTGAAGCGCGTTGAAGATGAATAGATTCAAAAGATACATTTCAATGTTGTGGTTAACCTTTAACCGCTTATAATTATTGAAACATAATCTTAGTATACAATCGTTATAGAAAAAATAGTCGAGTGCAATAGTAAAATTATTGTATTGGTCAATTTTAATTCAAAATTAAAGAACATTTGATTGAAACTTAAAATTATAAATTGTGTTTTCTTTTTTAAAATGTATCTCCTGAATTGTTACAGACAGAAACTCCTGCGCATTCACGTATTATAATCCCAGACAGCATACATGTTAATTGCTGAAAATAAACTATATCATTGATTAGTAAGGAACCAGTTAAAATATTTTTCGAAATTAGAAAATTGCAATCATAAAGACTGACTTAATGAGGGCCACCGCGTGTACCACCAATCACAGGCTAGTAGCTTGCCTCTCATTGGTGGAACATGACAGCTAGACCTCATTCTACACTAGCGCATCTAGCGGATTTATGACACGCGGTGGCCCTCATTGCATGCATCAAAGTTATAATCAAACATTTATGCCAAAATCAATTGTTGCCATGGTTACTAACAAAATAAATAAATAGTTCAACTTTCTTTGGAGAATAAATTTAAATTTGATTACATAGCTCTATTTTCATGTAGTTTTATTAAAAACATATATTTAAAAACAATGACAGAATTGTCTAAAATAACCCTAACAAAACACCAAATCACAACAAAATTTAAAAACAATGACACAATTATCCAAAGTCCCCTAATAAAACACCAACTCACTTGGGCAACTTCGCAAGCAGTTCCGATATCTTGTGCACCAAGAATTCCCTGTCTGATATGTTGCCGAAGAGGAAGCTGGTGTGGTGGGCGGTGGTGATGAGGATGCTGCCGGTGTCCGAACTGCCCGTGCCGCCGGAATCAGCGCGCTCCACCTGATGGACCGTCCTGAGGGGAATGGTCACGCGAACTAGGTTGCGCACCTGGAATTATAAATATTTTTATATATAAAAATGAGTTTGTGCTCACTCCTCCGAAATTTTGTATGTGTATCTGGCAGGCTACACATCAAAATAACACATAGGCTATAATTTATGAATATAAAGTGTGAATTATCTCTATTTTTTATATATATCGCACACCTAGATCTAAAGGGAGCTAACTCAAAAATCTGAAGATTTTAATTAAACACACGCTAAAAAAAAAGGATCCGATTCCTTACAACAATTTCGCCTCTCCCGAAAAAGTTACTTTTTTTGAGTTAGCTCCCTTTAGATCTAGGGGTGCGATATATATACTAGCTTCTGCCCGTAACTTCGTCTGCGCACGATTAGTACACAATATCGTTCTAAAATATAGCCTATACGTTATTATGACGAGTAAGCTATTAAAATTTCATCAAAATTAATTTAATAGGTTTTGCGTGATAGGAGTAATAAACATATTATTATATATCCGAGCATCAATCCTTACATTCTGACAAACTTACGCGTTTACAATATTAGAACGATCTTAATCCCTACTAATAGGTATTAAAAGTTTATAAAAATATATGGATTTAAGGATGTTTGCATAAATGTTTGTTACTTTTTCATTCAAAAAATACCGAATGGATTTTGATGAAACTTTACAATTATGCTGATATCATCGTTTTTCGCCTCGATATAAATGAAGATAAACATACCGTCCAATCAATTCGTAAGTATACGCATTTCAAGTTAACAAATAATCACCATCAGTTTAAAATCGAATTCATCTTCAAATACAAAGTAACGTTTAAAACAGGTTAATGTCTCCTTGTTCCAAATTTAGCACTCTATTGTCTAATAATGAGTCATACAAATATATTTACTTGTTTACAGAACAAGTTATCGCTCAGAGCAACAGACGGACGGGTTTGTCGCTAATATGAACGCTCGCCGTTAATTTATGAGTTACATAATATTGTAAACATATATAAAATACCTTTAAATATTTTCTAAGGCAAATCAATACATTAGCGAGTTCGTAAACAGTCAGTTTACTTTTGCGTTTATATTTTCTTTATTACATGAAGATAAGCTGCAGGAAACACTAATGTTATATCCTTAAATATTATAATTATTATTATTCGATTTTTTTTATTTGTCAAATAATACATTTTGGTTAAACGAGAAATAAACATTATTTGGTAACACTGTGATATTAAACTTCTATCTATAGTATTTTTCTATTTAAATATTCAATGTTTAAATATGGTAAAATTCAATTCATAATATATATATTATGAAGCCATTCACGGCATTGAATTATAAATGGCTATAGGGCTATGATTTCATATGCAAATAAACTAGAGTTTTGACTTTTTCGTTTAACACCTAATGCAATAACTAGTTATTTCTTATAAACTACCTTCTGCCCCGCGACTTCGTCCGCATACAATAGTTACTGGTCCATAAATCTATCACTGAAATTTTTTTTATAATAGACCTACTAGTTCCTGAGGTTACCACATTCAAGTAAACAAACAAACTTTAGCTTTATAATATTAGTATGAATTTACTTACCCTACTGTCAAAACAAATAAAGTTTTGCGACAAGTATAATCTTCCCCAATTATATCTCTTATTATATGGCGTCCATAAAGAACACTCTTCAGATCCATCCAATTTCTCTGTCTGTGGCAATCTGAACTTTAAGGTATAAAGGTTCGACTGCTTCCTCGCGTCTAAATCTCGTTTTAAAAACGACGGCTTCTTAGGTACATTTTTGCTTAACTTGGTCAATAGGTCCTTGTCGATGTTGAAACTGCCTGATTTGTCATCAATTAACCTTGAAACGTAAACGGTCATTTACATCTCCAGTTAAATATTTGCCATACAGATTATATAACACATATAAGTAATTAAATTTCCATAACTAGATTTTACATAATAATGAAGTAATAAATAGCCAATTCAGTACATATTTAACCAGACTGTTGCCAATAAAGCTCTAATGATCAACATTGTTTTGATGGTGGAATAATGGGCTTAGCGAGCTACTAGAAGTAACCTGTAGGTTTTGACTCCCTTGCAAGTGTCGAAAATTACCTTAGATAAATTCTTAGTTTGTCTACGCCTGCCCCCCCCCCCATTCCCTCCTCCCGCAACAAAATCCTAGCAACGCCCTTGGATGGAATTGACTACACCATTTAGAATTGAAGAATTGTCACCCTCTAAATATTTCTAGAGAAGCTTGCCCCCATCAGTAGGACATATTATAGGCAGAATTATTAATCACATAATTAAGTACTGTTAATAAATTAGACCATCCCTTAATTAGTTTAATTTATTGTAATTTAATCTTTTATACAAATATTTCAACTGACAATTTTATCAGTAACTTGATACATGACGTAATGTATTGAGTGTTGATAAACATCCCTGTGACATGTGCGACAATCAAGGCCTGCGGTTATAATTATTAAGCAAAAATATGCTAATAAATACTTACTGTTTCATAGCGATATTAGCTAACTGTTGCATCAAGGCATAAGTTTCATTTTTCTTCAAAAATAGTGTAAAATAATGTTCGCCATCTCTCGTAACCACTTTTATAGAGTCGGGGAACAATATACTGTTCGTTTTAGCAAGCTCTGTTACATCCGCCCATCTTATCTTTATTGTTGTCTTGTGTCCAAATATATTTGAATAAAAGCACATGTAGTGGACCGATAAATACATCCATCCTTGACGAGGCATTTTGCTTTTCCAATAACTATAAAAATTTTTAAAAACAAAGTATGTAATCTAACCATTTGTAAAATCCAAAATTATAAAAAAAAATATTTTTTTATATTATTAAGTATAATTAACTTGCAACTTATTTATGTTTTTACTAGGTACTTAATTAATAAACAGATATAATGATATACCTCTTTAGTTAGTACCAAAGAAAATATCTCAAAATGTAAGTATTTTAAAGATGGAGTCCTCAAATCCTCGTCCTTTTAAATAATTAAAATTTAGGTCAAAAACAAAAGTTATTATAGTGATCAATACAATACATGTAGGTACGAATTTGAAACAAAGAGAATGTGTGACTCACCTGCAGGAGTAGTAACACACCAACTTTTCATCTTTGGGCATAGCAAATCTTTGGTGGAATTCATAGTCCACATTTTTATATTGAACTGTGTCCTCATCTAAAATAAAAACAAGTATAACAACATAGAAAAAATAATAATTACAAAAAAAAAATCTACTTGGTACAAAGACTATCAGTACATTTTTTAGTAATCTAACTAATCTATTTACCTATTTATAAGCCTATTCCATAACAAATAATAATTAATATATGTTAATTGATAATTCCTATATGGGATAAACCAGTAATGGTAATTTGTTTGAACTTATTTATGTTAATCAATTAATTATTATTGTAGATCTTATATTATAATTAAACTCAATATTTTATGCAAATAATATGTGATTTACAATTGTACTTTACCTTCTGTAAAATTCTCCTGTTCTGTAGCAATGATGGAGTTGATTTTACAACATACAAACTCTGTTATCTCTTCTTCAGTATCAAATGAATGTAATGTTGGACATACATTGTCAAGCAGCCACTGCCAATCTTGACGGATCTCCTGCTCAGTCAATGCTGATGATATCACTACAAACAACCACATAATTAGGTCTAATTGCCCAATATCAATGACAATACATGAAACATAACTGTTTAAAAGTATCCATAGGATTGAGTATAAATGCTGGTGTTGTTACCATAATAAATCTCAGATTTAGGAGTTTGATGCAATATTCTAAATGGCGCTGGTTTAGTGTCGCGGACACTATCCAGTGTCCCGACAAGAAGTGACGAAAACCCTTTCGATTTTCCTTGTCCTTTCCTAGTCTGAAGGACAAAATACAGAGTCGTTTCATCTGTATCCCTGTAGAAGTACATTTTAATCAATAAACTGCAACAATGTCTCCATAATATATAATGCAATATTTCTAAACGCCATAAGAGATAAGAAAATAGTTGAAAATACTTTACCACAACGCAGTTTTTAAAAGAACTTCTTGCGGCTTTACCCACATTATAGCTCAATAGAGGAATCTTGTAAATATAGATTTTTCATCGACTTTTAATAACAATGAACATCTTAAGCTATTTAAGAGGAATAGTTTGGAAAAATAATAAAATATACACGGGACACGATACAAAACAACGGCAACTTGACATGACAGATGTTGGTTGACGTTTCACTGTTCATTCGAAGTTTGCGAAGATCGCTATAATTATATTTTTTAATCGCCCTTTCAACAAATTTAATTTGATTCCTTTATATCTTTTATTTATAAAATCTAAATTCATTTCATTTTTTATAATTCTGAAAATATTTTTAATTGCCTATAACTAATGTTCAGTTTACATAAATATTGTGAAGTACATAATTATGTGCCTACATGTGCTGATTATTCATTATTTTAAACTTGCAAACAGTAAGAATTAAATTAATAGTTGTAGTAGTCATTAGAAACAAAGTCTAATTTTGCTAAGGAAAATATCCCAAATAATGAGAAGTCATGTTCTACAAAAAATCTTTATTTTTATCATTAATCAAAACTTTGAATTGTTTTCAACTTTAATCAACGTGAAACTGCGTTTATCAATGATGTTCTTTTTCAGCAGCTTTTCGTTGCGTTTCTGCCCAGCTTCTTACATTTGCTTCTGAATTGACTACTGCATGTATCTTAGAAAAGAAATAAAATCCTAAAACACACCCCATTGGATAATACATCCAGATACTGTTGTACTTCATGTAATAAAAAAATGGAAATTGTGCAATCTTGGCAGAGACTGTATAAGGGAATTTCATGTGTCGGCCAGATTTCCTGAAACATTTAAAATATAGGCAACTTTACCAAAATTCTTAACATAATTTCGAAAGAACTTAGAAATTACTTTCAACACAAATATAATTGATAGTCATAATATCTATGTAGGTACGTAAATTATACTTTACCCAGCCAGGAGGCCCATACTTTTGAGGGAGTTTTCAAGTTCACTATACACTTTTTGTAGAGCCTTTGGAAACATTTTAACGGTTTAATAAATTTAAGCTACTCAGGAGGACTGTGTCCTTAAATTAATAATTTTGTGATCTTCAATGAACACTAAACTTTCTTGCAATTTTGATTAAATTCTTATGCTTTTCTTTTAAAATTATTTTTACGGCCAGTAAGTTAATACAAAAAAAAACAAGGATTTTTTATTTATTGTAAGGTTTAGGCTATGAGAATCTTTTATAAAATAAAATTACATAAACATGTATAACATAATTCATGTTTTTATAGATGAAAATAAATATGCACTGTTTTTCAAAGGTAGTTTATTTATGATAATTGATAATTATTGGAAAACGAAACGCATTACAAAGATTAGATTCCCCCTCCCCTTCCTCATTCCTTGACGTCTGTCACGTCAATTGGCGAAATCGCTTCACAGTTCACGTGAATAGTGAACGATCGGAAATTATTAAAAATTTATAAACGCTAATTCAAGTCGACAAAATTCTTTTACAATGAGCGACAACGAAAAAGAAGAAGCCGCTAATTTGGTGAGAATAGTGTCCGGTGTCATCAATAGTTATCGTTATAATGGGAGTTTCAATTATCGTGAATGAAATATTAATTTGTTAATGTTTTTAGAAAGAAGAATTCGAATGGGTTCTTCGTGAGGAGGTGCATGCTATATTGCACCAGCTACATTCAGTTCTAGTGGTACGTACCGTGATCAAGGTATAAAAGTGTTTACTTGTTTCTTTTGATTATATATTTTACGACTTGTTTTCAGGGTTGTGCTCATAGGTTTCCCGTGCCATTATATGGAAATGAAGGACAGAAGCAAGATAAATTCATATTGACATCGCAGCCAGAGCAGTTAAAATGCATTGTGACTTTAACAGGCGACAGTATTACACATGCAGTAAGTGTAATTAATTATCCCATCATTCATTTTAATGCAAATGAACGGCCTTACATGGTTCATTATCTTAAATGTCTAGTCTATGGAATGAGTGTTTACATTACTGTTCGAATTTCAAGGACTTTTTTACTTGCATTAAAAGTAATACAATTTACTAATTTGACACAGATCTTATGACCAAGTTAGTAAGTAATGTACAATTATAATATGTATAATTACTTGTTATAGTGAATACATAGTTTAAATTATTGTTCTTGTAGGACATAAGTTTCAAAGTCCTACGGCAAATGCACACAATATGCCGTACATCAATCAACCAGGACGGCCCATGGAAGCTCCAGCAGATTCAGGATGCAGCTAATCATCTTCAACAAGCTATTGGTTACATTGATAATGTTGACAAACATTATATTTTTAGGTAATTTTATTAATTTGAATAACCAAGCAACCATCCTTTCTTGTGATACCTATTTATTTATAATAGACTAAGTAGCAGTTGGCCCCGGTTTTTTAAATATTCTATAGTCTATGTTACTTAGACAGTGAAGCTATGTTTTTAAGAATTTTTTAAATCGGTCCAGCTGTATTGGAGCCTATTCAATCCAAACAAACAAACCTTTCCTCTTTATTACATATATTAGTATAGAAAAGATTGACAATATTACTTCAAAAACAGCTTTATTTATTTTTCATCTTCTACAAAGATTGAAAAAAAAAATATTCTAGTTTTTCTGGTGTCTATGGGTAATAATAATATTGTAAATTACAGATCATCTGATGAAGTATTGCATATAATTCAGTGCCTGATTGGCTCACTCCAAAGGGCCCGTACAGCTTTGGTGTTACCCAAAAAGAAGGCAATTGATGAACTAATGAAAAGTAGAAACATGGTAAGCTCCAATCAATCTGTATTGTGTAAGCACTGTCAGTCATTATAGATAATTCAATTAATAATAAAGATTATTTGTATAGATAAAGCCCATTTGTGTTTATTAATATTTTGTTTGTGCTGGGAATCATATCAATTGATAATCAATTTTATTATCTGCTTTTTGCTACTCTATATTGTTACTTATGTACAAATTATTAAGGTGTCATCTTATCTTCAAAAGCTACAATCTAGAAATTTAGATGTCATGTTTATAAATTTCAATGTCAGTCGGTGTGAAATTTATGCAATACTAGCGGCCCCGGCAGACATCGTCCTTCCCGTCCAATTGTTTCTTTCGTCAAAGATCTGTCAAAGTCTTCTGTCACTTACCGTTAATCACTTTGTATAATAATATGGGAGTATAGAAAGATTGTTTGATGGAAGAGACAGGGATAGGGAAGATGTACCAGAAATATTAAAATGGGAAATAGAAATGGCTATAAACAGCCAAAAGATGGAAAAATCCCCTGGGCCAGATAGGATTCCAAATGAGCTTATGCGAGGAACCATAGAAGAATTAAGTCCGATACTGACCAGGGTCTTTAATGAAATACTATATACCGGAGACATCCCATGTCAGTGGGCGGAATCACACATTATACTTCTTTATAAGAAAGGATCAAAGGATGATATCGGGAACTACAGACCTATATCACTCATTTCAAACGTATATAAAGTTTTTGCGAAAGTTATTCTGGCTAGAATCGCTGCCGGGCTTGATGAGAATCAACCAGTAGAACAGGCTGGGTTCAGGAAAAACTTCAGCACAATCGATCATATACACACCATCAAACAGCTGATACAGAAATACAATGAGTATAACAAGGCCATTTATCTAGCTTTCATAGACTATTCTAAAGCTTTTGATAGTCTCAAACATGAATTCGTGTGGCAGAGCCTCAAAGAGCAGGGGGTCCAAATTGCTTATGTAGACCTCATAAAAAATATCTACAAAGAGGGTAAAGCTAGTATCAAATTAGAATCTTTGGGAGTTACTTTTCCAATTAACAGGGGTGTCAGGCAAGGTGACCCACTCTCACCAAAGTTATTCTCAGCAGTGCTCGAGCACATGTTCAGGAAAATAGAATGGGATCACCTAGGACTAAACATAAACGGAACGAGACTAAACCATCTTAGATTTGCTGACGACCTAGTAATATTGGAGGAGAACCCTAGAGTATTGGAAGTCATGATACAAACCCTAGCAGACAGAAGCCGAGAAGTAGGTCTCGAAATTAACTCTAGTAAGACCAAAATGATGACTAACTCAATAGCCACAGATATAACCATAAGCGGACAAAAGCTCGAATATACAAATGAATATGTGTATCTGGGTCAAATCATATCACCAACAGACCAAATGTCCAAAGAAATCGACAAAAGGATCGCCACAGGGTGGAAAAAATTCTGGGCTATGAAGGAAATTATGAAAAGTAAAGAACTAGGCATGAAGATAAAGAAAAAGTCTTTCGATACCTGCATTCTTCCATGTATTACTTATGGCTGCGAAACCTGGGCTTTGACAAAAAATCATAGAGACAAACTTGCCAAATGCCAAAGAGCGATGGAAAGGAGCATACTAGGGATAAAACTAAAGGACAAAATCAGGAACAAAGACATCAGAAGCAAAACAAAACTTACTGACATTCTTTTACGAATAGACCAACAAAAATGGAGGTGGACTGGGCATATGCTTAGGTGTCAACAAGAAAAATGGAGCAAACTAGTGACTGTCTGGTACCCAAGAGATGGGACCAGGAGTCGAGGTCGAAAAGTAAGAAGATGGGAGGATGAGCTGAAAATGACCCTAGGTCCCTTCTGGACAAGAGTGGCAGTGGATAGAAAACAGTGGAAGGAGTTGGAGGAGGCCTATGCCGTAAGGCACTCCGAACTGAGAGACATTTTGTGATTAGTAAATAAGTAGTTATAAGTTCAAATGTAGAAAGTTCGAAATAAAAGGCTATTATTATTATTATAGAAAGATGTTGATGTCAAGATGTTTTTTAAATTTTCTCTACTTAAAAACCTTCCCTGGACTTCCACGAATAATTGAAGGCCAAAATTATCCAAATCGGTAAAGTTGTTGAGTTATAAAGTTACAACGAAAAGTGGCATTGATTTTTATATATATAGATTTGAATGTTGCAGTCCATATGCACCTACTATAAAATAATATCTTTTTGTATACTTTTTCTGTTTATATTTAAAAATAATGCATTTTATGATAGATTTAACTGAGATATGTGTAAAAACTTAGTAAGTACAAGGCCATATAGGATTGGCATTTAATTTCAAAGCTGCACATTATTTGAGCATGTATATTTTCTTATTTCTCTTTCCTTAAAATATAATCATACAATTATATGTTTGTTGATATTTAATTTACAGAAAGCCTTGTCACCTAATCTACCAGAAGACCTGGCAATATCGTTCTACATTCAGTCTCACAAGCTGATATTCGTGGCATATCAGCTGAGTTCCGTTCATGGAACGATGCGCATAGACTCGTGCCAAGCCGACTGTGCTGTTCCATGGCTGAGTGACGTCCTGTTCATGCTGACGGCGGCCCTCCATATGTGTCAACAGCTTAAAGATAAGGTGAGTTAAGTGTTTGTACTCCTTGTGATACTTAATATGGCGTATTTGAAGGTAATTTGTTATCAATATTATATAATGTTTATTAATTTGAAAGTATAATGTTTATGGCAGAGTCATGTAGGTCAGGTATGAAGAAACGCGAGCAGGCAATTTTATTTTACAAGATTTTAAAATACTTTTTTAAATATTTGGTATTATTAAAGTGCTGTGAATCTTTACGTATTTCACAGTTATAAAATTATTTCTCAGGCATTTTTACTGCTGGGATCTTATTTGCTTTGTTGAATTAATTACTTTATTTAGATTTGTTCCTGCAAAATGTAACGATTTCGTGGGAAAATCGTAGAAAAGTAAGATTACGACATAATAAATTAAAATAACATGATACATTGTTATCTGGACGTGACCTGACGAGTGTACCAGATAAGGTTTTAGGCAAATTATTGTGATACAGTAATCACTCATCATGAACTAATTAGTTTTTTTAGAGATTTACGAGTAGGACCTTGGTTTGCGATGTTGATTTAATTACGATATAAAAAACCGTCCGAGACCTATCTCTGTGTGTGCTGCAAGCGGTTATACGCATATGACCTATGCGTGCAAATCGTGCGTATTTATTATAGACTATGGGCCCATGTTAAAAAAATGATGGGTCATTTGAACCACCAGATGACCTATGTAGAACGATATAAGAGCATAAAATAATAAGATTTAGCATTGTGCCGTCACTTGTAAGCTGTCCAACTGAGTGTAGGTGAGAATTCAAAAGTACAGGTAGAGTGAGTACATTTTGGTCATATATTTTTGAACGGCATTGTTACCATCGATAGATCCATGAAAAATAATACTAAAACGCGTAGTGCCGTAAAAAAATGGTGATCCAAAAAGTCGGAATTTTTTTTTGATTTTCCGACAATTTCCAGGGTGAATTTGGTCATTTGATACTGTACGGCATCAGTGTCATACTATTTCAATACTGCTTCTAATCCATCATTCCGCAACGCCGTAAAAAAATCAAGAGACAAGGGGAAAAAACCGAAGGTTGCAGCCCCCTCTCTTTCCGTGGTCCAGGGGGTGATTTGATAAAGTACGGCTTCAGTTCCAAAACATTATCTAGCACTTAAAAGTACTATTAAAAATAATGCCGTCAAGAAATGATTGTTCATTTGAATGTATATCAATAATTATCTTAATTTCATCGTATTCTTGATTTATAAAGCTGTAAAATCATTTGATCCTGTACGGGAACTATTTTTCTAACATAATATTGTAAAATACAATTGTTATATAGTATTGCCATTCAAAAGAAACTGTTCTGAAAAAAAATATGGAGAAATACAAAAACTGAAATTTTGCAAATTATTGCAGTAATTTAAATATCATATATTAATGAAATATAGCAGTTTTCTAAATTGTATCCTATGTTTTAAATAGTATTGACATAAATAAATTAGGAAAAAATGATGCCGTAAGTACATTTTAATGCAGACCATATCTTTTAGGTTCATGAAAATGACGCTACCATTTTAAGGGTACTTTATGGCCATCTGATACAGTACGGCATTAACATATTTTTGAAGAGAACAATTGATAATATGTTAAAATCACTATGACGTCTAACTGAAGTGAAACGGTTCCTCATCCGGTGCCGTTATGTCACAGACTTTTTGAACCAACGAAAATGTACGGCATATGAAAAAATATTATCTATGCATAAAACACTTTCGAAATAAATTAATTTGACGTTGTGTCAAATCACCCCCTGGACCACGGAAAGAGAGGGGGTTGCAACCTTCGGTTTTTTCCCCTTGTCTCTTGATTTTTTTACGGCGTTGCGGAATGATGGATTAGAAGCAGTATTGAAATAGTATGAAACTGATGCCGTACTGTATCAAATGACCAAATTCACCCTGGAAATTGTCGGAAAATCAAAAAAAAATTCCGACTTTTTGGATCACCATTTTTTTACGGCACTACGCGTTTTAGTATTATTTTTCATGGATCTATCGATGGTAACAATGCCGTTCAAAAATATATGACCAAAATGTACTCACTAAACCTGTACTTTTGAATTCTCACCTACACTCAGTTGGACAGCTTACAAGTGACGGCACAATGCTAGATCTTATTATTTTATGCTCTTATATCGTTCTACATAGGTCATCTGGTGGTTCAAATGACCCATCATTTTTTTAACATGGGCCCATAGTCTATTAAGAACTCATTGTGAATATTATAATTTAAAGATTCACTATGACTAGTTAAAGAAAACGGAATTCTGTTTAGTACGTCAGTAAGATAGTCAAAAAATATTGGACACTAACTGTGCCCGCGACTTCGTCCCCGTGGAATAGTAATTCTTCATAAGGCTTCATATTTTCCCCGTTTTTTACACATTTTCCACTGTTTCTTCGCTCCTATTGGTCGCAGCGTGATGTTATATAGCCTAAAGCCTTCCTCGATAAATGGTCTATCCAATAAAAATATTTTTTTAATTCGAACCAGTAGTTCCTGAGATTAGTGCGTTCAAACAAACAAACAAACTCTTCAGCTTTATAATATTAGTATAGATGTATTTTTTTTCTTTGATTAATAAAGAAAAGATAATTGCGTCACGACCCCTGCTTTCGAACTTTTGAAGCAATTACCTGTGTCATTTTTTGTTTGATTAAGATAATAAAAAATAGTTGTCTAATACTTGATGGACAAAGAAAAACAGCTATTATGTCTATTACAATATCGCATGCACTTTGTGATTAAGTACTTTATCATTTATTGGTATATAAAGTTAGATTCCAATTATATCTAGTTGATAATGCACTTTGATAATATGATAGGGTTTTTGACTATTTTTTAATAATCGTTTTAAATTATTCTTTATAGCATAATAAGCTTATTTCATTAATATTTCCGGGAAATCATCTGTATTATGAGTAAAAATCAATATTTAAGTTTAAATTGCGAGAACCCCGGCAAAAACGCTGTTTCTGTAATGGCGCCGGTCTCGTGACAGGCGTGACGTCACATTCAAGTAAACAGAGTTAATAACATTTGTGAATCAGTACATTTCATCGACTTTCTTCAAATTTATTGAATACAATGGTCTATAAGTGGTGTGTAGTGCCACAATGTACAAATACTTCGATAAAAAGTCCAGAGAAAGTGTTTATTTCTGTACCAACCAATCGCAAAAGGCGAAAAATGTTTCTACAACTAGCTCGAAGAGATCCAAATGCCATTCAACCACACTCAAATGTCTTTATGTGCGAAGATCACTTTGATGTAAGTATCACTTAACTTTATACAGTATACCAGATAGCAGATAGTAAAATATCTGTAATGGATAAAACAAAATAACATCTTTCATTTCTAACCTCTAAAATGTGGACTTAGATTTCTTAGAAGATCCTTAATTTTAAACGCTACATTGTACACTTCACTCTATTCAATTTCAGATGGAAAAAGACACAATTGAATACATGAAGTACAAAATGGGCTTCAGTCAGAAGATATTTCTCACGGATGAGGCTGTGCCAACTCAATTTCACTGTCAAGAGGATCGCAAGCTGTATTATAGATTGTTTGGAAATTGACATACAAAAACCTTCAAAAGCTGTTCATCAGGCACTGACATGGTCGGAGTACAAAATAGTGAATACTTCAAAGTATTTAATATCCTGCACACCAAAGGCGTGTAAGAGAATTTCATATGCTTAAGCAACATTCAGTGATGAATACTAACATACTTCGTGTTCTTGATCATGTCATCATCATTGCAAGTACTCTTACAAATTTGCAGAATTCTCTATTTAACACAACTTTGTGCCTTCTAATAAGAGTATTTATTGTATGTATAAAATCAGCCACCTATTTTATATGTAAATTGTAAGTGCAGCAACTAAAGTTCTCTTCTTTAGAAGCTACACTGATAATACCCTTAAATAATGTAAAATAAAAGAAATAATAAAGCTCGAAATTATTTTTTATTTAATTATTACACACTGGTGTTCTGATATAAAATAGGAAAAATTTGATATATTTTAGAGTAGTCCCTACTCTAGCCTCCTGGATCCCTGTGGTCTTTATAAAGAACTAAATGGACACCCACCTTTAGTCCTGACATTATGTAAATAAACTTAGCCTTTATTGCCGGGCGTACTTCATACAGAACTAAATATTTGCCGTTAAAAATTAGACGATAGTGGCGTGATCCGGAGAACCAATCACTGATCGCTGATCCGAAATATATCTGTCTCTCTTTAACAAGGACCATTTAATAGTAAAAACGTATATTCTATTCAGTACGACGTCACATGTTGTACAAGATGCCGCGTCGTGCAGGTGGAGGTAACTTTGATCTCATATTTTCTAATCAATATGCTACATTCTTGATCATATTTTTATGTTTGTAATGAGAATAGAGAGTGGTCTTTAACGTATCATTAACATTTTCGTTGCACGTATAATATTGTAAGTACAATTAAGTATTTCTTGAATTTGTACTTTATAAAGTACTTTCGGTACTTTTCATTTATCGTGTATTTATTAATACGTACTTAGGTATTGTAATTTGCTGTAGTACAATGAAAAATTAAGACAAACTTTGTTAAACATTAAGACAAGAAAAGAAAGTGTATTTTTGTTTTTTTTGGAGAAGATTTATTTGTGAGTTTTTCGTTTTTAATTAAACATTATTTTGATAAGTTTTTTGTTTTATATCCTTTATAAAATAGACGTTAGATTTCATACAAAATGAACGAAATAATCTACAAAAATACGTATTTTGGTTACTATAAAAGCCGAGATGGATTCATAAAGTACAAATAATTTGCAATGAAAAGAAAGCTTTACGTATTCCTTATAGAGTATACAATAAACTTTGTTCCAACAAAAAATGGTCATATTCATTTTTTACCTTAATACAAATGATACAAGATTCAGGACTCTGAGATAGATTCTTTATAAAGTACATTCGGCTTTTATGGCAGCATACAATGATTTTGATTGGGATCCAGGAGGCTAGACAAAGTAGATTTTTTCCAATAACACTCCACTGAAGTGCATTCTCGATGATCCTCAGAACGACGATGGGCCCACATTAAAAAAGCAACAGCATGCTTGCACCCTCCAGCTGAAGCCGCACAGTCATGGCACTGACAGCTGATAATTTCGCAGTCGCTTTCATTTACAATTATAGTAAAATTGTATCCTTTGGCTCGTACTTTGTGCTTAGGGCACATCTTACACTCAACTGTACAAATTCCACGAACATAACCAATCGCTTCGTCGCCATATTATGATTGTCGTGCAGACCTGTAAAACAAAAGCAAAAATCATGACAAAAGGAATTTTCATCAACATAACCTAAAATTTGCTCTTAAAAAACTTCCAAACTTAATACAATACAAAATACTTAATACAAAATAAATAATTTGTATGGGGTACTTACACTGCTGTTTTAACATTTTTAAGTTCCGCAGCATAGTAATCAGCATAATTTTTAAAGAAAAGTGCTACCATAAATGCATCTATCTTTGGTAGGTTGCTGTTGTCAGCCTGTACTAAATTTGCCTAAATTTTGGGATTCGGTACGAATATTATAAAATGTATCAAGTAAATATTCCTTCAGAAAACACTCAAACATCTAATATAACAGCGATACAACACGAATTACGAACTAGACTTAGTCATGGAAGCAATGTTTACTTGCGTGTGACGTTGCAAGAATCTTAACCATTCACAGAGCGTTGACCGTCACAGATAAGACTTCAAAAAATATTATATTTTATTTCGTGTAATCTGCAAAAAATATACATTTTTTTGTTTAAAATAAAGTGAAATATGTTAATTTATGCTATTTTCTGATATGATGACCACAATTTGGGATATATTTTTAATGTTGTCAAACACCCTATTTACAATCTTAGATTATGTTCACTATAATATACATCATTTTTTTACTCTTAAATTTAATATATCTTTTTAAATATAAAATATATAAGTACAATCCTTTAATTTTTTTTTGTCATGATTGGCTCTAATATCTGGCGGTCATATTATTATGCCCGAGCCCTTAATACACTGAACAATAATAAATAACTTTGGAAAATCCACACCAATTGATCTAGTCCCATTTTAAGCAAAGCTATGGGTACCTACTAGACAACGGATAAACTTACAAAAGTACATATAAGACATCCAAGATGTACCACTCAGGTACAGATGCCAGTGCTCATCACATTGACAGCTCCTAGTAGGATTCGAACTCGCAACCTCCGGTTTCGTAGTCAGGACCTCAGACCACTATACCAACAGGCCGTCAATGCTGAACATAATAATATTTATAATATGTGTTAATTATATTTTTCTTCTTTCCCAGCTCTGTGTCTTCTCTCAGTACAAGGATTTCACAGTAGGATCAAGATCTGCCTCCATGGTATTAAACTGATTCGTATCCTGAATACGGTGATTCTCAGACGCATACATAATTCAAACAAATTGTATGTATCTTTATTTAATTATAGTTAACGAGTCCATTGTTGATATTCTTGTTGAATATGTTGTAACATAATGTATATGCGTAATAACTAACGTTAATTTATTTATGGCCCATTTCATTATGTTCAAGTAAGTCTCGATTAAGTTACAGACTAACTGGTTAAGAACTTAGCAGATAAATGTCGGGTTGGCTTTCAAATGATTAAATAAGAATAACATTTGTTCAATTGAATGATTATAAAACGGAACCTATATAACTGGTTACGTTCCTATGAAAATTATTTAATAATGTAATATTGTTTTCATTAATTTTAGATTTCTTTATCTGAGACACAGATAATCGAATCTTGCTAGTGACGTCATACCACTGTAAACCGTTGCTGTTGAAATTGACAGATGTCATTTTGTTAGTGTCTTAACGTAACTTCTTTTATGGGGGTGTGACGTCACAACCTCTAAGATCGCGATTAAATGCAATTTAAAAAAATTTAGATTTCATAATAAGTTCGCAAAAAGAAAAATGTTTATTGTTTTGAATTACAATATTGTCATTACATTGCATTTTTAAAAATTGTGAAGTATCCATTTGCTGCTTATGTCATGGCGTTATTTGCTAGTTTGTTATGTGAAGTATAAATAATTGTCTTCATCTACCTATCAGTTGTTCAGGTATCTCGGGACTTCCTTGGACATTGTGAAATAGGGCCTTAGGAACGTAAGAGAATGTAAGGATGGCACACGAGTGTATGGAAAATATAAAAATAAAATCGAAAATTATTTTTATTTTGTGCACCAAAGATGTTTTCACATCTGAATTCAATAGAATGTATTTTATTTAGCTATGTGTAATTGAAACATTTGAAAATGAGTAAAAGCAATATCTTTCGATTATTATTATTGAATACAAATATAATATGTGTGCAAGCTTTTCAGAGATACAAAATAGGAACATAAAGTACATAAGCATATACGTATTTTTCTTTTTAAAGTCATTATTTATTTAAATTAATGTGGAAATAGTTTGTTTCAGTATTATTTTTTTTAACAGCCGTGTAATATTGATATTTATTTTGAAAATATGTGAATATGCTAAAAAAAGTTATACTTATCTGGTTTTGTATTTTTTTTTTCATTCTACTTTGGTTGCCGCGCACAGATTCACTACAAGTTTAAAGTAGTATAGACGTACTACTTAGCTGTCTGGTACAGCGTTATAACCATACTACTTAGCTTAAAGTAAGCTAGCACAATCGCTTCTATTGTCCATTAGGAACTAGTCATGTACAAGATTGTGATTTGCGAAATTGTCACATCTCGCGTTGTCTTTTTCAATCTGAGGATTGAAAAACAGTCTGAACTATTTAAGGTGCTTTAAATTTTTGATTATCCGAGTTCCAAGTATTTTTGGTTCTTATGTGTTGCGTGTTTTGTTTTACGATGATCACTGGGGATGTGTTTTTATTTGTTGGTTCAATACGCTAAGTAAAGCCAATAGGCAAAAATTAGAACTATAGATCAAGTACAAAAATAAAGGAAAACAAAATGCTGTTGGTGCGACATATGTTTTTTGGTTTCTGAAATTTAACAATAACAACTTTTTATTGTTTTAAAATATTATTGGATAGATCTGAGTTGTATGAAAGGTTGGTGTTAGTATATAATTCCGAAGCAATAACGCTTCTTAATTTAGGATCAATTATTTAGATATAAAAGAAGCGCAAAATTATGAATTTCCTCGAATGCATCACGTGTTTTGTAATAGTTGTCGTTGAATTAAATTTTTATAATTAATGTGAATGTGATTCTGATTTACTATGTAAGTACCAATGACGCCTTCGCTGCTAGAAATTGTTATCACTGTATTAAATGCATTTTGTACTACGTAAATGAGGTCACAATTTATATTACTTTAATGGAATATTTAAGCTCTTAATAATGTAGTGTTCTAACCTGAATTAATTACACAGTTATTTTAAGGCACAATAATGGCTTTGTTTCAAGTTTTAGCTTTAAAATGATTGTATATTTATTTATTTAATTTGAACCTATTTTATTTAGTGTGTACTCTAACATATGGGTTTTTTTTTTCATTCAAAGGCTGAAATAATCTAGTTACCACTAGTTGGTATCTTTTTAAGATCCAAAAACTTACATAACGCTGATAATAGTGCAAATACAACAATGTCTAATGCCGCATAACTATCAAACTTGAGTTTTAACGCCAGTAGGATGAACATAATTTAATTTTAATATTCTCCTGTAAACATTAGTAAAAGTCAGTTAGGCGGCATTACCAATAATTGGTTATGCGAATTTGCAGTACGTCGACGATAAGTATGTTTTTGGTGGCAACCTCACTCTATTGGGCCTAAAATTTATCATAATCTTCATTACTACTTAAATTCGAGATTGGTAATTAAAATTGAATATGTGATAATAATTAAACAACGGAATTGGGAAATTAAATAATGTAAAACTTGTATTTTTATGCACTTTATTATAGTAAATATTGTTAACGCACTTTTCTATAATATCTGTAATGTTATTCAAGTACACACGATTTGTTAGGTGCCTCGAACATGTATGTATTTTTTTAACGTAATTTAATTTGATTAACGTACCCACTGTATTTTATTGTATAAGTAGTACTTACAGTACAAAAGTTGTATCCTTTTTACATGTTTTCTATTTATTTGGGCAAGCACCAGTGTGCATTTGTTTTGATTTCTTGTATCCAAAAACTGTCCTTATTTCGTGACTCTGAAGTTCCAAATTGTATTGTCTGATGAGTAGAATGTATATTTATCGTATTTCTTTTCTATCGTTTTTTTGTGTACAAGTGAAGTGTCAGGTATTAATTTATCGTAAATTATGAAAGACGTTTCTGGATTAATTCTTCTATTTATACACAAACATAAAGTGTTACTTATAGACAAATTTCTTATTTTCTTTTCCATCCTGTCTTAATTAATTGAGGAAATATTTTCTTGTTAATTATATCAGAAATAGAGGTGGAGCCGCAACTGACTGCTAATAGTTTTAACAACTTCGTTGATCTAATTATAGACATCAACTACTGTAACCATCTGTGTATTTTTTTGACATGTTTGACAATAAAATGATTATACTAGTATTATTAGGTAGTCTCGGACTATTGTAACATATAAATAACGGTTCTCGTGATTGTGTTGTATTCAGTAAACCAAAATGCTGTTACTTGTCGTTTTATTTTTCATCCTGAGATTCCTGAGGCTCCTCTCGCATTCAACTTAAGCATATAAAGGTACTTTACTACCACTCAGAGCTCGTAATAAAAAAATATAGGTGGCTGAATGAATGAATACCATTTAAAATACAAAAAAAACATAGACATGCTATGGTATCTTGCCTAGAAGTACCTACCTGGATTGTTAACTAATTTAGTCACGTAAGTATTTATTTTATTTTGGCGTGTTGCTCTGCTCAATTACATTATTTCTATAGAAAAAATGTAATGTGTAAAATTAATGTCCAAGAATACTACCTGCCAACATTTATTTATTTATCTACTCTGGGTATTAAAGGTACCTTAGACTATATGGTATTTTGCTGTAAATATTATGGGAATATGTTGTAATTTTTATGATTCCAATTCAGCATAAAAACCAAATAGCGAAAGATAAATTTTAATAATTTTATTTTTTATATTTATCTTCCATTCCGGAAATTAAAAATTATTTAAGTAATTTTAAGCGTTAGTTTTCCTAAGCTGTCTCTGTAAACGCACCAGTCACTGACATCTGTCCAGCTCTACTTTTGTTTTGAAAATGTCACGCAGGCAAAAGTGTACTAAATAATGTTACGATATTTAAAAACTGTTAATTAAAAAGATACTATGTTACACTGACATAAGACACATAAATATGCGGCAATTAATTTGCATATTTGTGTAACAATCGTTTAATTCGTTAACTTGATTGAATTGTAGGCATTTGGGTCGCAACTTTAGTGTTGATTTCATCAATTATTTATTCGTATTCAATTACTTTCGATGTTCCTAAATTATCGTTTTAGTACTGTAGCCGGTCCAGTACAAAAATGGCTATGAAATTACTGCGGTGGTTTGGTTTAATTTCAGTTATTCTCATAGGTTTATTTGGCTTCGGGTTTTACTTTACATTTCTTGCGTTCTTAGTATCTTTTATAATTGGGTAAGCATACTAGTAATTTGTTTTTAAGTATGGATTTTTAATCACGCCTATTTGCTGATATTTCGTCAGTAGATATATGAACTCAAGCTTTCTATTTTGATGTTTTTATTTAATTGTTTACGTTTTCTGGTGTCATTTATTTGTCTTATTTAAAGTTTAATTAATTTACTGTTTTTAATTTCAGGATTTTAACAATACTTTATTTCAATTATGATAAGAAGAAGATATTTGATGTGGATATTGACCTCCTAGATGATCCGTTACAACAAACCAATTATTCAGTTCATTCTCTGAAGGTAATTTTTAATTATTTCAATATTAACTATAAAGAAAACACTGCAATTTAAGCCACCAAGTATCTTAATATAACATTTTTAAAATAACAGTAGGTTCAAGTTATGTGACTTTTTTTATTATTTTTTGTCTTATTAATTCACCTGATGTTAGGGACACTAATCATAAAATAAACCTGTTGTGTAACAGGGAATTAGGGTTTATAATTGTAAAGAAAAAGAGATAAGTACAGCAAGTAATATAGGCCTATTATTCTATTACTTTTAAATAACTACCTAATCATCTGTGTTTGTTTTAGATTCTAGAGTTATTCAATTCCAATACGCCATTGCCTAAATTTGACCATAGAATAACAGGCAGTGAAACAGTTGACTCGTTCCTAAATGAAATTATTACTATTATAATTAATGATTACGTCACACCATGGTATGGAGTATTGAGTGACGATGAAGAGTTTACAACACATGCTATAAAGAAGCATGTGGTGGCAGCTAGTGCAAATGTAGCAAATAGGTAAGGATTTTATGTAAAATGATGGTAGCGGAACCCAGCGAAAAAAGGATGTTGCCCTTTTTCTATTTGTCTCTGTAGCACACACATAGTAATAGTGCCCTCACGCTCACACAGTAACCTTCAACAGAGACAAATAGAAAAAAGCAACATCCATTTTTAAATATGAACATAGAAAAATAATATCATTGCAAGGTATTTTAAAAACCCATAAGGTTCGACTATTTTACTAGGGAGTTCCATCTATTCAGTAAGAAGTATGGACCCCTAGAAATCTAATATTATAGGATGTTTTTTTTATTTGTGCAGGGTAAAAAGTGTAGATTGGATTCATCTACTCTCTACAAGGTTCCCAGAGGAATTGACAATGCATCTAAAATTGTTTAAACAGTCCCGAGTTAGGCTAAAGCATATACATTTGGTTAATTCTAAAGATGTTACAAATGGCAACTCTAAACCAAAACAAGAAGAGAAAAAAACACATAGGAGAAATAAGAGTGATACAGATTTGTCATGGCCACCAGGTAAAGTTATTAAAAAATATTATCATTGATAGGACAAGGGGAGGTAGTAATGTACTTAAAAACATCCCATTAAATGTAAGTCTATATGAATATTCACTTAAATTACATCTCTATGTATTACAGTAAGGGTTTATTTGCGGTACAAATTTATAAGCAATAGAAAAAGGATAAAAAAATAAATTTATTTTGGCTTTAATAACATGAATCAATCATTTTTAACTATAACTATAACAAAGATCTGATATTTGAAAATTTAGATCAATTACAAAAAAAAATGTTTTATTATCATAATCATGTTACATAATTTAAGATAATAATTATTTAGGACTTTGTAATACACATATTTGCTAATTAACTGATAAGGCAAAACAATTAGGAGGGATTATGTTATAGGTATTTTTGCAAAGTGAGTCTTGTCTCATCTCTTGTTTTTTTGTAGATACACAGACTGTTGGGAAATCTAAATTTTATGGCAGCAGTGAGGATATGAGCGGGAAAAGTTTGACTGATCTTTTTTTCGATTTGGAATGCTCAATAGAGAATAAGCAGATATGTCGGGACACCTTTTGTACGGATTCTGATAAAGAATATGGTAAGCATCTAAGATTTCAGGTCAAAAGTTATCTAGAAAAGTTATGCTTATTGAACATAATAATGATGGTAGTAAGTAATGAGATGGCTATTCTATTTATACGCCAAGTATGGAACAGATTTTTAATAGCAATGTTTGTTCACCGGAAAATTAAAAAAAATAATCTTGTAGACTCAATTAGGGAATTATAGCCGACACTTGGTCTGCCTGGGGACAGGTCTGTCTAGAAATATCGAGAGAATAAGACCTAATTTATTATGCTGGTCTTACAGTGGATTACACCCGAAAAAATGTTAAAAAAGGTTCACCTACTGGATTTGAACCCGCAACGACCGCTTGTTCGGTTACATACAACTGAGCCACGATGTCCCTCAATTATCTGATTTAATTTCAGTATTACTATGCGAAGTATCCGAAGCTGTTTTGTACCTGATCGCCCCGGAAGAAGCATGGAGGTGTCATGCTCTCAAATTGATACTTATAGACTTGCTATCATCAGTAGTGCTAAGGCCAATGATCAGTCTACTAAGCGACCCTGATAATATTAATAGAGCTATTATAAGAACTGTAAGTACCTACTATCTTAGTTATTCTTAGTGTTAATGAACTTTGTGTTGTAAAGTTTCGCTATTGTGACGTGTTGAAAAAAAAAAAATATGATTCATTGTTTTGTTATTATCCCAATAGTATGAGCAATTCAGAATCGCATTGCTAAATTACTTAAGTATATTAAAAATAAAACATATTACATACTAGCTTCTGCCTGCGACTTCGTCCGCGTGGTACTCCTCTTTTTTTGCAGTCGGTTAAAAAGTAGCCTATGTCCTTTCTCAGGCTCCTGACTTTCTTTGTACCAAATTTCATTTAAATCGGTCCAGTAGTTTTAGCGTGAAAGCGTAACAGACAGACAGACATACAGACATACAGAGTTACTTTCGCATTTATAATATTAGTAGGGATTAGGTATAATCAAAATAATTCATATTACAAGATATACTTGTGATATATTACACCAATCACAGGCCGGTAGCTTGTCTCTGATTGGTCGAACACATCTGAGTTGTAACTAGCGACATCTAGTTTTTTGTATTGCGATACCCATTGATTTAATTTCTTCCAGTGTTGCCGCGACTCCTGTTTACCCTCAGAACAATTCCTGATGGTGATAAGGTGCTGCAATGACGCTGAAGAATTGGATGCGACCCTGGATTTGGTTCAAAAGGACATACAGAAATTAGTAAGAACATCTTTTCTTGATGCTTGAAATGTGACGTTTTTTTGAGATACCAAAAGCAATTCCGCTTTCACGAACCCAATGTTTGATGACGTGATCTCTTTTCTGAAATTATCGACAAATAGAGGAATAAAAGAATAACGGATTTAACTTTCATACCCTATACACTCACACTACAGTTTCAGAAGAAATTTCTTATGTATTAGACTATCGTCGCCTTAGTCTGCTCCAAATACGGGAACTGTACTTACCTAAAGTTTTCGAGAAAGTAGTATAAATTTATGTACTTATTTGTTTATTTCAAGGTGCATCAACCATGATTATGATATAAAAGCATATTATCATTTCGAGATATCAGTGTGACGAGCTCAAATATTTCTTATCAATTTTACTTGGAAGTAAAGAAATTCTTGAAAGATTTTTTACTTAATTGTTTATTTTAGCATTCCAAAGACAGTGCAGGTGAATGGGAGCTTCAAGATCGACAGAAGTTGTCCTCTTTGCAGTACTTGGCTAGAATAATACAAGCCAGAAGGGCAACTTTAGGACCGCAAGGTAAATCAGTGAATGTAATTGGAAAATTTTACATGTGACTTTATTTGTATTGTATGTCATTATATCATGTCTCACGAGGAAGCAATTGTCGCCATTTTTCTTTCACTACAAATGTATAGTGATATATGCTTTCATTCACTTTTAGGCCTTATGACTAAAGAAAACCTTATTTTACCAGCTCAATATTCCAATTTGAACTTAAAATGTGGCTAACTTCATTAGTATTCTATTCTGGACAAATATTTGTCTATGCATTTCCTTTCGCGATTTTTTGTGCCCTAGATAGGGTTTCATATCCAGAGTTCTATAAAATCAAATCAACAATGATTTTTATTTTTGTTTTCAGGGGCAAATAGTGCTACAGTAGAGAAAGTCTCCGAAGAAGTGACCAGGTCTTTGAAATTTTTACGAGCCTATGATGCCTGGATAGAAAACGCACGCTATCTACTAGAAACAGAAGTCAATGATGATGGTAAGTCATTTATAATCGAATAAAAAAATATTTACTTTTGTTTGGTTCGCAAATTCTCCTCTGCTTATAAGATCGAAGTGTGGGTTCAAGTCTCATTTGGGTCTCGATTCTTTCTACTCTTATTATTTCTTTATCTTTGTATATCATTAAAAATTGTCAAGACGTGCTTAAAATTTTAGATTCCGGCAGAACATCAAAAGCAGTGATCGACAACCTTCGATCGTCGGCCTTGGAACTATGCGACACTTACTTGTCACCTAATCGTAGCGTTCTGGGTATACCAGAGAACTGTCACGCCGACCTAGTACGTAAAATCACCGCTGAGGGCGAAGAGTTTTCTAACAATCCATTGATTTGCTTCGACGAGGTGCGGAAATGCGTCAGTGACGCTTTTGAGGTTGGTAAATGTTTTTAGTTTTTGTATGTTACATTCCTGTTTTTTGTTTAGTGAAGTGATTCTTAAACCTTTAAGGTATGAGCCATTTACAAGCAATGCAAATGTACAATGTGGGTTATATACTGGGGACTATCGCGTGTTGAATATCAGCTAAAGGCGCGTGGTGTAGAATGAGGTCCAGCTGTCGTGTTCCACAAATCACAGGCCAGTAACTTGTCTTTCATTGGTGGATTATGACAGCTAGATCTCGTCTATACGATGCGTATACATTTATTAAATTATGCCTGTAGGCATGGTTGTAGGAATAGTTAAATTGAATTATAGAATAATAATAAATATGTTATTCTTAGGACGATTGGCAACCTGAGTATATTATGGATGGGGAGCAAGATGGTCCGAGCAACAGGTACCTATATTATGATGTAACTATTTAATGATGACTATTTTTATTGCTTATTACCATTCATAATAATTATGTGTATTTTTGCAGTGAATTCAAAAGAGAAGAGGCAGCTGACGCTAAAAAGTATGGTAAGTGTTCTTACTTCGACGTTCATATGAAAGGGCTTTTTTTATAAGCAATTCGGTTTTAAATAGCTAAATTTATTTCGATATTCTTTGTCGTTTATTTAAGCAATTTTATGGATGACGAGAAGTAGCAACACTTGTTTGAATACTATCTTTATTATCATATTGACACCTTAATTGGAACCTTAATACATATTAGTAGGTTTTTTTTTCAAAACGTCTAGATGACCATTGTAATAAAAAAATTCTTATCAAGTAAATACATCCTATACCTACTTGGTATATAGAAACTGTATACCAAAACCACCTTAATCTAGATAAATGCAAGAAGCTGGTGAAGTCCTGCTTTAGCCAGCTGCCCAGGTTTTTCCACAAGTCCAAGTGTAAATATGACGTCACGCACAAGGCTTCTACCTTGCCCCGTTCGCCCGTCCGGCGGGGTCCTAGTAACAGGCATCACACACTGCCTAAATGCAAATTTGGTATTTCTTATTTTTTTTATACATCTAGTGGAATTGGAGACGCCATCGAAACTTAGAGTTTATCGATTTAAAATATGTCTCGATTAGTCTAGAAACTTTTGTAGTAGATTAAATTATTACTTATATTTAATATAATGTATTATCCAGATTAGCTTATGTGGTGGATAATTTATTTTATTAGGCACTACTTAACTATTTGTAGAATGAAAAACTAAAAATAGTTTAGCTCGGTTTTTGTGAAGTAGGCTCTATTTTTATTAATTATAGTACCTATTCAACTACATGTACTAAAATTAGTTAGTTAAATCCGTCTATAGTTGTTTCATTCCAATATGTAATAACCGCGATGGCATCAGAAATTATTAAAATTAGGTAATCAAAAGAACTGTGTACAATTATTATAATATACAAACACGGTTATAACGTCGCGTCCTAAACGTCGATGGTAGGTAATTTTGAAATAATTAGATACGCGATTAAATACCGTTTTTGTACAAGTATTATGTGTGTAAAATCGTAAGTTTAAATCAGTATATGGGTACAGCTATGTACGATTACGTCTCTTATTTCACTTTGTAGGTAGAGTATAGGTATGAGTGGTTAGAAGGATAATTAGTACTGTATTAGTTTTATTAAAGTTTATATAGTTTGGTTCTTAGAGTAAGTATCAGAATTAGGTACTATAGAATCTCAGGTACATGAATGGGTAAGCTGTATTGTAGAAGTTATTATTTGATGTTAATATTATTATATTTTATACGCTATATTCGAATTAATCAGTTAATGTATTATTTTAGTTAAATACGTAGACTGTGTGCTTTAGTTTCTTGATTTAGGACATATTAATATAGTACAACTTATGGTATAAAACAATGTTTTATCTGTTACGAACGACGCTTTACAATTTTACAATGTACAATAATGTAAATGTATGTACATGTATTTGTATATTTGGTTTTCCATCCCCCCTAGCACCACCCTTAATTTGGTTTTAAAATTATGGTCAAGTACCTATGTGAATACCTGACCATGCATTGTCATCCAAACTGAACGTGTACATAAAATTTCAGCTCAATCTATTAAAGTTATCTGTTTCATAATTGAGTTGCAAGACTTCACCAGTATATACATACTTACATTGCAAGTTAAATAAATGTTTTTATAAATTGGTCTTACAGGTGACACTTTGCCAGTGCCCAGCGCCAGGCATAACCGATCGCGCTCCGATATTGTTGGCAACTTCGCTCAAAAGATGATAAACGAAAGTACAGGTAAATATAATTATAATACTATTTAATATTTATACATATTATTATCTAATTATAGGAAATAATTTGTTTGAAATACCTTTGCTCTTAATAATATATCTTTTCTAAGCGCTAAAGGACGGTCGCCGAGCACAGCGAAAACGGACGTAGTTCTTCTTCTATTTGTCTCACGCTCGCACAGTAACCTTGAATGTTACTGTGCGAACGTGAAGGCACTATTACTACGCGCGTTTGACAGAGATAAATACGACGTTTTTCGCTGTGCTCGGCGACCGTCCTTTAGTAGATTCTCCTCACATGTAAACCAAGTGTTGAACTTTTTTAATTTGAATCTTGATAAATCATCTATGATCTATTTGAATTTTATGCAAACGGGAATTGTTCAATTTTGTTATGACTGAAATAGTCTGCCTATTCTCTGATTGTCTCTCTCTTTTTGACTGATTTAAGGTACGTCAAATTTAGCATCAGCGAATGCAAGCAACATGTCGCTGTCACATTCAGAAATTAGTCAATCTGCCAAAAATATGATGTCGCCATTGTCAGCATCTATCATAGAAACAGGTAAGTTTATTGTAGGAATTGTTTGAAGTTTAAAAATAAGTCTTATGCCCTTGGCATAATAGCTATTTTTGCTTTCAGCCCTGGTACAGGATAAAGGGAAAGAGTTCGGCATTTATGCCATTGCAGTGACAAGACTCACTGATAATGAAATTTGGCATATTTATAGGAGATACAGCGATTTTTACGATTTGCACGGCTCAATCAAAAATAAGGTGAGCAAGTATTACAACAACATTTTATACTCTGTTATTTAGCTGTTATTTCTTTATATTAATATGAGCTATTCTTTATATGTAAGTTAGATGATTTAAATTCAAAAAAGACAACGAAGCTTTACCAAGTATTTAAGATACATACCTATACATATGATGTCAAGATTAATTTTGAATAGATTTTAACTCCTAGAATAATTAATAAACAGTAGGAAATAATAAAATTAAATTTTAAAAATATTATTTAGAACAATTTAGATAGCTCCCTGCCGTAACTATTTTCCATAGAATATAACTAACTGGTCAACATAATTTGTAGTAGCAATAATCAACTCTGTTCCCTAACAATAAAATTCAAATTCCTTTACAGTGGCCAGAGCTAAGCAACCTCCCCTTCCCAGGTAAAAAGACGTTTCAGAACACCTCGCGAAGCGTACTAGAGAATAGAAAACGAATGCTGAATAACTATTTGGCCAGTCTAACTAGACTCGCAAGAGAGACGAGATACATGGCGCTGCTGTCTCAAGATTATTTGGGAGGGTTTCTGAGTGCTGAAATACAGGCTGAAAAGCAAAGCAATACGGTAAATTATCTTCCTATATTCATTATTTGAGGTCTATATATTTTATGGGTGATAATGATGTTTGTAATTTTTGATGCTTACACGGTTATTACACATTGGAATGTGGCAACTATAACGGATTTAACTCGCGTATTTTGTAATGTTTGCTGAAGTTTCGAAAACTGTACAGTTCCCATATTCGTAACACCAACATCGCCCACCAGCGTGTCTCTAAGCCGAGTGGCACCCATTTTGATGTTTTTTTTCTGATTAATGGTTTTATTTAGCATGTTTTTAAATTATTTTGAAAGATCTTAATCGTTTAAAATAAAATAATGTTATCTTGAAATTATGCAACAAATAAACGTTTTCTATTCTATTCTACTGTCTGACGATATTCTAACACGTATGAGAACAGTAAAATAATCGCGAAGACATCAGAAAAAAAAAAATATTTTTGAGATTAAACAAAATCTATGACTAGTTTTCTAAATAAATAAATCTTTACTCATACACTACAAACCATTTGCCAATAGATTGACGCTCTCTTCGTGAACTCTCTCCGCGCGGGAATGAGAACGCTCAAGAACATGCCGGACCAGTTCGCCAACACCGTCGACGGCGTGATGGATGGTAAAATATTACAAAAGGGGGACTGTCGCTTGTCAAAACACCGCTATATGCGCGTCGTGTAGAATGAGGTCTTGTTCCACCAATGAGAGACTCTCGTGTAGGTGTCATGTTCCAATGAGACCAGGTGTCAGTTTGTGATAGGAACATGACATCTGGACCTCAGTCTACACGCCGTGCGTGTAGCGGATTTTCGACACGCGGCAGCTTCCATTCATTGGCTAATGCGCTTTCATTGAGGTGATAGAAAGGAATTCCTTTCTACAAAGACGACACAGGGTCGGGTGTGATTGGTCCATCCCTTTCGCCCCTCGACAACGACGTTTGACAATCGCTAAACACTATCAAATCGAATGGAAACTTATGGAATTGATATAAACGTTTTTTTTCTGGCAGGTATTTCAAAAGTGTTTCAAAGCAAAGGCGGTGAGACTTACGACGGTTTAAGAAGTGGAAATTCGTCTGATGGTCAAGACGTAAGTGAATATAGAATGAAAAAAGTATTTTCTGTCCTCCGGCCGGAAAGCGCCAAATTTCTGGCCGCTGCGCTAAATGAAATTGCCGCTTTCTGGCTTCGTCGAACAGAAAAATGATGATAAAAATAGATAGGGCTAGGTGTCATTTATCAAAAAAAATTGAATTGTTGTTATTTTCAGACACATTCGGAAAGTAATTATATATATAACAAAATATATAAAATAGTGTGTATTCTCGTATATGAAGAAAAAGTATTAATAATAGTACATTTACGCACCTAGGCCAGTAAAATAAAAAAGCCTCAGATCACATTTTTGTCAACCTCGGCTTCGCCTCGGACGACAATTACATCTGAGACATTTTTTATTTTACTGGCCTAGGTGCGTAAATGTACTATTATTAATACTTTTTCTTCATATACGAGAATACACACTATTTTATATATTTTGTTATATATATAATCTTATTTTCTGTATGTGTCTAAATTTAACAACAGTTGAAAGTTTTTGGATAAATGACACCCAGCCCTAAAAGAAAGTATGTACCTACGTATTTACAAAATTATAAACAAATTTTCAGGACGGCGATGAAAGCGTGGCGTTGCGTCTTCTAGAGGAAGTGCTCGGCATCAGAGGACTATGGCTGAGACGACGACTGCTGGCGCCGCTGAGGACCCTCATTGCAGACAGAGTCAATAAGTATGCAAAACATAATAATAATATGTACTTATTACCAGTTAATCAGGAGACGCCTTCGCGGTTATGAAACATTGAAATTAAACAACTACCTATTAACGGATTTAACTCGCATATTTTATTTTATTGGCTGACGTTTAGGAACTTTTACAGTTTCCGTAATCGTAGCACGACTGAGCTGACAATAGACACTTTAGCATAAGACTTAGTCAGCTCAGTCGTGCTACGATTATGAAATGTTTATTACAAGTTGACCAAAAAAAGTAAATAAAAGCTTGTAATAAGTGCCTAATCATTTCTGATGCTTTATTACACATTGGAATAAAACAATTATATCGGATTAAACTCGCGTAAGTATATTATTTTGTAAAAAGTATATTTTTTGTTTACAGAAAAGTACTAGAATTGGTGTCATCACTGACGTCACCTCGAAACGTCGTTCAATATCTAAAAACATTCAAGTAAGTTAAAAACTGTTATGTATGTTATGATTTATTAAATAGTACCTATCCAATAATTTTAAAAGATAATATGAAATAGGTATACATACACAGTGTTAAAAACCGGTCGAGCCCTTTCACCATCATACGATATATTTTTTTTTACCTATTAGGTTTTTTTTACTCATCTTATTTTCAGGCAATGGTTGACAAGTCGCAACAACCCGAGCTACAGCAACAGAGACGCGGCGACGAAAGCAAGGACCAGGGTGGCAGCTAAAGTAGCACTCTTAGCTTCATCATCAGGTTAAATATTATAATCTTTATTTTCTTCCAAGTTAAGATTTTTATTACTTTTCTGTTCTCCGACCGGAAAGCGCCTACTTTATGGCCGCTGCGCTAAATGAAATTGCCGCTTTATGGCTTCGTCGAACAGAAAAATAGTATACTGACCTCGGCCAGTAAACAAAAAAGCCTCAGATCACATTTTTGTCAGCCTCGGCTTCGCCTCGGACGACAATTACATGTGATCTGAGACATTTTTTATTTTATTGGCCTAGGTGCGTGTACTATTTAATTATTATTAACAAAAGCGAATCGCTCTGCTCCGGTTTCGCACAAGTACAATAACATATATACCTTTAGCGTTAGACTTTTGTCAGCTCAGTCATGCTACGATTATGGAAACTGTAAAGAATCCGAAACGTCAGCAAATAAAATAAAATAAAAATACGCGAGTTAAATCCGTTAATAGTTGTTTCATTCCAATGTGTAATAACCGCGAAGGCATCAGAAATTAAAAAAAAAAAAAAAAAAAAAAAAAAAAAAAATTATTAACATATATACCTATAACAGTTTTTATCTTCGTCAAAATATTTCTTATGTAGCTTTTTCATTAGACATTTATCATAAATCTTCTAGGTGTGCGTCGTGTAGAATGAGGTCCAACTGTCATGTTGTTGCGCATTTAGCGAATTTTTGATAAGCGGCCATTAATAGATACAAAGTAGAGGACTTTACACACTTACATAGTTATGCATTAGTATTATGTGTAAATTGATTGTTTCCTTTTCAGATGAGTTACGTCATATAGTGGGTTCGGACGCGGCTCGCCGCGGGCTGCTCACTGTATTCGACCTGTTTCAAATGCAGGAGATCAACAAGCGACTGATGTTTGTGCTCTTAGAAGGTAATCAAATAATAATAATCCCTACTAATATTATAAATGCGAAAGTAACTCTGTCTGTCTGTCTGTCTGTCTGCCTGTTACGTTTTCAAGCTAAAACTACTGGACCGATTTAAATAAGATTTGGTACAAAGAAAGTCTGGAGCCTGAGAAAGGACATAGGCTACTTTTTAACCGACTGCAAAAAAGGAGAAGTACCACGCGGACGAAGTCGCGGGCAGAAGCTTGTTATGATATAAATAGTTTTTACTGATGCTTTCGCGTACTTGTACCAATCAACCTTAAAGTCATACAGAAAAAAACCCGTTCGTAAATGCAACTAATTACAGTATAGCCAGGTTTACATAACCCCAAGAGATAACTTTGCCCATTTTTAATGTTTAATTTGTCTGTTCTATAAAAGTATCCGTCTGATTATGGCGGCCCTTTTTTTATATAGCCTATGTTACTCGAGAATAGTGTAGCTCTAGTCGTTTGGGAGCTTATTCAATCCAAAAAAACAAACAAACAAACTTTTCCTCTTTATTATATTAGTAGGTATAGAAAAGAATGGTGTGAATGGCACATAGTCAAAACCAAGGGTTAAGCGTAACCCTTTGGTCAAAGTAGCTGACCTTACGGTTCCAAAGACTAAAATTATTGTTTTTTTTTTCAGCCACACTAACCAACCTGTTCCCAGATAACAAAATACCTGAGATGTTCAAGAAGCTATACACGAATTCGCCAAGAGTGCCTGCGCCTAAGAAATCTGTTAATATATAGTGTTCTTTTATATAAAAATAATGTTAATATATTTAAATTATGTTATTGAATCGGTTATTACAGTGAAATTCTACTTTGACCGTGAGCAATTTGTTTTCGGTTTGTAATTTTTTTAATTAATGTGGTTTTAGAATAGGATATAGACCGAATGAAGAAAACGAAATTCTACTTAGCATGTCAGGTTATACAAAAATATTGGACACGTATATTTTATCTTCTCCATCAGTAGCAATGAGGGCCACCGCGTGTCAGAAATCCGCTAGATGCGCTAGTGTAGAATGAGGTCTAGCTGTCATGTACCACCAATCACAGGCCAGTAGCTTGCCTCTCATTGGTGGTACATGACAGCTAGACCTCATTCTACACTAGCGCATCTAGCGGATTTCTGACACGCGGTTGCCCTCATTGTATTGCAGTGGCAATCGTAATGTTCAATATATACTATGTGATGATCTATGGATAAAAGATGCTCTACGTAATGATTTTTTAATTCTTCCCCCTAGATATAACATTCGATAAATGCTTGATTCGATCGCGTTATCTATTGTCGAATGTCACTTGTCTAGGGGGGCTAGTGAAAAGAGGTGTAAGTCCTTCATGTGCATTATTACATTTATACCTTTTGTCACTAGGACCACATCATGTTAAAAAATCTACTTAATTTCTTACTACTAGTACTTACATTTCAATGAATATGAATATTATTTATAAACTTACATTTCAATGAATATTATTTATAAAGGACATGTTATACAACGTTCAAGTGAACTTCAAATAAGCTTATTTTTCGCTAATTATTATGAAAGAGACAAACAATCTTTAAATAGACGTTTTTTTTTATCTGGAAATGATCCAAATTTACTTGACACTTAGATATCGAAAGGTCCTAAACTGTTAATAAAGGTAGCTATAAAATATGGTTTTGTATTTAATGTACATTGTAGGTAATTAAAAATATTTATTGTGATATTTAATTGAATTCTAAATGCCTGTGTCACCGTACAAATCTATATTTCCTTATATAATTGTTGTAATTTTTACATTGTTGATAACATACAATAGATGGAAATCAGTAAAATTAATTGTAGCATAAAATTTTGTAGTCTGGTCGAGAAGTGAGTTCTGTGAGAAAAATTGATACAGTTGTCTTAAAAATATGGGGATTGTTGCATTCGATTCAGAATTTAATTTCGAGAAGGGGGTATTTTTTTTTTCCGCCATTGAAAATTGCAATTTCTATAAACAATAAACGAAGTGAAAAAAAGGTAGTGTCCTATTTGTAGCTGTTATTCGGAAAATATTGAAGTTAGCTGAAATTAAAAAAAAGATTCTGAAAGAGGAGGAAATTTCCATAAAAAATGTCCTAACTCTCAGAGTTGTATCCATTATTTATAATTTTAATTTAACGTTTAAAAATACCCCCTTCTCGAAATTAAATTCTGAATCGAATGCAACAATCCCCATATTTTTAAGACAACTGTATCTATTTTTCTTACAGAACTCACTTCTCGACCAGACTATTGACATTGTCATGAAAAATATAGGCCGGTTAACTTGTATAACGATTAAAATTTGAATTAATTGTTTTGTTATGTATTATTCTAAAAATAACATTTATTGATATCGATATGTATACATATACTTACTCCTTGAAAATTTGGTGAACATTGGCTGTATCATTCTTGAGATTGAATTCTCTGACACACATTAAAAAGCTAAAGAAAAAAAGCTTATATTTATATAAGAGACTTATAGTCCCAGTAAACAGTCTTATATATTCAGTCCTTCATCGCTTAAAATTATGACAAATTCAAATGGCTAGTAAAAGGTCTAGCAGTCATGTTCGACCAATGAGAGACAAGCTACTGGCTTGTGATTGGTGGAACATGACAGCTGGACCTCATTCTTTACTAGCGGGTTTTTCACATGCGGGTACTTGAGAAATAATTGAGAAAGTAAATATCGATGTGTAGTTAGGTACTTCGTACATATAAATAATTGTTACAATTATTATTGAATCAGAGCAATATTAAATACGAAATATAAGTAACCGTACATATCATAGTAAATTACATAATTAATAACAGAATTATTTATATCGGAGACATTCCAGTTGTTTGGGTTATTTGAATTTTAATGGTAGCTGAATTGTGTTTAGTATATAGTCATGTGCCTATTTATTAAATTAAAATAAATTATTTTACTAACTTAAATGTTTTATTTACTTACATGCAATTATAATACGAAAACAATATAATTTAGATTTTAAGATTTCTCACCCACGGACTGAATTCAACTTTAAATACCTACTAGGTACTAGGTACTTATATGTATAAAAGTTATACCTACCTATAATCTCTCCAGTAAAAACACGTAAAGATAGGTACCTTAAAATGCATTCTCTTAGTCGTCAAGAAAGTAGATATGCACAATTTTAAAATAATCAATTTATATAATAAATAATAATAGATATTAAATAACATGTCACATAAACATTTGATTATCTAACAAAAAGTTTCTTAATTGACGCTTAAATGCTTTGTCGGGTGGCTCATTTCTAATTTTAGTTAGGGAGGTGGTTGTACAGTGTCGGTCCGATGACGCGCGGATTTTTTCTGAAAGTGCCAAGCGACGCGGGATAGTTCGTAAACGTCCAATAAAACGACTTTAGCTTACGGAATGCAAACAAACTTAAACAGTGTTATATTATTACTGACGAACACTATCACTTCAAATAGCTGCCTACAACGAAAAATTTGTCTGTGTTTTGTTGTGTTGTGCATCCGTGGTGTCACCCCAGAGGAGCGTCCCGTATGGACGGAGTGAAAGTGTGCATAGCAATTCTTGTTGATTTAAATGTAAAATTTCAGGAGGTGAGTGTATTTATTTTGTGCATTTATGGCTTCTTACCTAACGATAACTTGCAACGTATTAGTGTTATAAATAGTGAATCACCAAATTCCTACCTACCTGCAAAACATTCCACATTAAAACGTCAATAAGTACCAACATCTTTAATCCAGTACATTTCGCAACTCAGCTGTTTCGCCCAGGAAAGCGTTCCAAGAACTAACCGGACGCAACTTAAACCGGCTTAAATTATTCAAAAGGAATAATAGTGTAACATGAATTGAATGCATATTACTATGCAGTGAAAGATTGCCAAATGAAGGCGGTAAACGCTGCGACCACTTTGTGTCGGTCCTGCGGGGCTTGGGCGGCCGCCAGCGCGGGACCCGATGCCAACTCGCTCTCGTTAATGTGAATGGATTTGGACTTGAAATCTGCACGTCCGATATGTTTTAATGAGCGGTCTAATCAACGCGTTGGTTTATTAAATTTTAAACTGTTAACTTGGTACGTACCTATATTTTTTTGCTACCCTGCCATTATTTTGGCCGAAAGACGTTGATGTTTATTTTTTAAAGATAAGTGGGTAATTTGGTTTTGACAATCACAAGAACTCGCTATGAATACGATGACAAGATTAGTTTTCAATAGTTCCAGCATAGATCCAGAAGGTTCTATTGGCATTACCTACTTGTAATTAAGTAGGTAAGTACTTATACTTGATAAGGGCAACCTGATCAGTACCTATTCTAAATCTAATTAGGTAGGTACACACTTACAACCGATAACTGTTGGAGGAAACGTGTTCTGGAGAGGAGACCGCGTCTCGGCAAGCGTAGTGTAGGACGTCCTCGGGCAAGGTGGAGTGACGATTTGCGTAAGATGGCTGGCAGGAGCTGGATGCAAGCAGCCGAAGATCGAGCACAGTGGCGTGCAATTGGAGAGGCCTATGTCCAGCAGTGGACTGCGATATGCTGATGATGATGATGACACTTACAACCAATTCCTAGAATATTAGGAAGTAGGTAATAATCCAGTAGTTGTGGATCTAATCTATCCTCCTACAAACGACAGGTACCTACCTACTGAGTCTAGCACAAGCAAATAATCAATAGTAATAAAAGCTATACTTAAGTTAAGTTCTTAATACCTTCACAAAATTTAACGAAAGCAGGTGATACTCTTAAAGCTGCTTATAAAATATCTACTGAATATCGAAATTAATATAGGTATAACATAGACCCAAGGACCTATTTAATAAATGCTGTTCTTACTTTAATCTAACGCGATACTTCAACAAATATAACAGGCTGGATTGTGATATAGTACAGGTCGTATAGAAGGCGTATGAGCATCGAACGTTTTCCGCTCAACCCGACTGCACCGCGATCTCTGCACGTTTGCTGACACAGCGAGTTGTCGCCGGAGACGCCTTGATGAATGACGGAAACTACTTCACACCCACAAATTGAGGTGAGGAGTATTTATTGCTTTCAAATTACAATCTTTAATTTGTAGGAATTAGAACATACCTACTTCGATAAAAGTCCTTACGGTGTGAATCCAATTATAAAACTAATAGTGATGTATCTTCTTTACATTAGGTACCTACTTGATTTGATCCACAAAAACATTTAGGTGCATCATGAATAGCGCTCATTTTTTTCAAACTAAGGTAAGAGACGTGTAATGGATGGTTGAAAAGTCAGAGTTACAACTTTTCTCAGTTCAAAATATCGCGTGTTTGTATAGCAGATGTAAAAAATAGTCGGTATTACGAATATTTACATGATAAAGGAACGAGTAGTTCAACATATTTGTATTCGTTTTATATACCATGAAAAACGAGTTCTATCTGAAGTGTTAAAATTACACGCGCCCATAACACGTTTTAATGGACCTCGCCCCCTCCACCATCTCTTTCCCAATCCCTTGCAAATTACTCCAAATTAAACTTTTATTTAGGTAGAGACATTACAGCCGCCAAATATATTCCGTCCGTAACTATATATTTAAAACCCAAAAGGGATTATCCCTGTTTTCCCAATATAACTTGCTCTAATCCTTAAATTAGGCGCTTCGTGTACTCCAGCAGAATAGTAGAAAGTCTTACCTCAAACGGTAAACAATTTCACGGGCAGTGGTTCTATTTAATTGGTCGATTATCTTTTTTCACGGCTGGCTTGTGGAGAACCGTTGTCAAGTGTGACAGAGAATAAATGATGCATCGGGCATCGAGCATGGGCATGGCCCGCTAAAGGGTTCCGTCCTGGGGTCCTATTGACATGTCCGCAGTCGAGATTGATACGATGTGACCGTTGGAAAAAAGGTCGCAGCGAGTCTTCTGATATTTAGCCCGACAGTTGCAAATGAGGCAAGTTCATTCATCGTTTACGATAGATTTGTGATTGCATGTGTTTATTCTTAGTTGTAATTTGTTTCAGGAAATGAAATTCATATTTGGTTTATTAATAAGCTTAAATTGGTAGCACACAATTAAGCTACTACCTTATTAGGGTTCGTTGTTTTTGTTTGAAAGCTTCTATAAGGTTACCTGGGGCCCTAGACAAGTGCCCAACGTTCAACGTTAACGTTAAACGTTAGGACCGAAATGTATGGGATTTGACATCCGCGAACGACTGTCACGTACGTCACAAATCTCAAATCCCATACATTTTGGTGCTAACGTTTAACGTTAACGTTGAACGTTGGGCACTTGTCTAGCCCCCCTGGTAGTAAAATGTCACCGTAATTTATTTCGCAAATGGTATCTATATTCACATGTTTTATATAAAGATAGTATGAAGGTACATATATCTACATAATAAATATGTACGGATCTTACTTAGGTATATATATGACGCACGTGTTTGGCCTAAATTAATACAATTAGGTTTTGTTTACATAGTAACGAATACTTGTTTACCAAAGATAGATAATATTGTTACTATAGGTACCTAGTACCTATCTAGAGTTCGTAAATCTGGGGCCTATAGTCAAAAAGGGCATAAGTAAGGGTGATATGATCTTGATGATTTAAAAGGGTATTTGTGTATTTCAATTCCATACAGTTTTGCATTCATTTCGTTTCATATTTACTGACTTTATTATCGATTGGTAGGTACCAGTCGATACCTATACCTCCCTATCTAGGGACCCACACAATTTTACAATTCGTCTCTTTCGGTTGCTATTTATCGATTTTCACTTGTTTAGGGATCAAGCACTCCTATGTCGTCCTTGTTTTGTAAATGTTACTGTCTATTTATTTTTGTTAAACAAAAAAGTATAGTACCTGTATTCTGTATGAAATTTGCAAAATGAAGTACCTGTTAAGCATCGATAATATGCATTCAAATGTTTCTTAGTATCGTCTCCAAACTTTTTGTAGTGAAGAGCGTTTTTAAATCGCGTCGATGATTTGAAGTAAAAGATTTTAACCCCTCGAAACGCTGAAGTAGAAGGTTCAAAGCGTTTCACCAATATTGAGTCGCCATTGATGCCTTTGTTTGCAAAGTGGTGCTGAATGTTTGCGCAATTTTGATGGATTCCTGCTCTTTGCAAGTACTTTTTACAAAGCCCTTCCATTGAAAGCTTACTATGTGTGCTTTAGAAGCACCTATGAAAAACTGTTCTAGTACCTAGGCACATGTATAATATGTCTTAACGTATTTCGCGTACTTTTTAATCCCTTTATAAAATGAAACTTCCCTATAAAATCAATCCTCAAAAGATAAACAAATAAAATAAACACACCTACATTGAAATACCCTTTAAATAATTTCCAGACTATTCCGACGGGCCTCGAAACAGCTTGATGCCAAAAAGCTTCTCTATGTAAGCGAAACGTCGATCCAAGTAAAACTATCTCAAACTATATTCTATCCGAACACTCAAACTGCCAAACTATAGGTAATAACTTCCAAAGAAATTAAGAATGTGAAATGGCAGTGTGTTTTTTGGCAGATGCCCCAGAAGGTAGTTCGACCTTGTACTGCGGACTGCTAGAAAGTTTCAGGAAATTGCATTTCTTTGCAAACCACATAAATTGAACGTCCCTTTGAAATACAACTCGAATTCCATTCGGTCAGGTCCATTTGTAAACAAAAGCGCCCTACACGATTTTAAAAGGCAAAATTGTTTCCTCTATTACGTCGGTCTTTTCCAGCGCCAATAATGTAGGGGTATTTAGCAGACTATTTACTGCGCGACACTGCGCTCGGCGACTCCTCTAATACTCTTAATTATTTTTGCCAGTGTAAGCTGTTTTTCTGACGGGGAAATGCAATTGCAACATTTTGCATCTCCCCCTACCGCCCACCGCTCTCATTACGTACCCCGCATCCGTCCGCCACGGCTGAGATCGCAGAATAATTAGACTTTAAATCAGGAGTAGCAAAGCGGTCAACCTCTCCAATGTGGTATGAATAGTCAATCGTCATTAAATTGTTCAGCTTTGGTAGTCTAATGCGTTCGAGGACGAATGGAGAGCCTTCCGCGGCTTATATGCGCTACGTACCCGCTCCGTACCTGCCCGCAGTATGAGGAGAATTTATAATGAACGCCACTGAAACCAACTACTAACTCTAGATTTATTTACGTAAATTAAATCGTTGAACTTTCCTTTCACGCGTGACATACTTAACGTACAGCCTTACCACGTGTGCGTGAGCTTGCATGCACGATGAACTAAGAATTAAAAGTAACGGTGTAATGAAATTCGTTAGCGATTAAAATTAAATTAATAGAGTCCCCGTGGAGCTCGCTTCAAATTTAAGCAGTGCAAGATTTAAACGACAGCTCACATTTCGTACGTAATTATACCGTGGGTCGCCCCCGCTCGTGGCGCAATGTGCCAAATCGCTTACTCGCGGCTCCGAGGAGCTACTATCGTCTCATTACATAGCTATGGTTAATTAAATGTCCTATAATAATATTTTATTTCATATACTAAGTCAAATTTAAATAGAAACCTGCAAATAAAAAAATAACATTTTTATCTTACTCAATAATTAAACAGTTAAATATTTAATAATACGAGACCTAGTCCTTGAGATGTAGCCAAGAAGCCGTCTGCTCCTTTATTATTTCATCAATCCTTACCTATCTAGGTATATGTTCGCAAAAATACAAATCCTGGGTTTTACAAGTAACCTCCCTTCCTTTTTAGCTTTACTGACGTTGAAATAATTTACATTTCTTAGATGCTTTATCTTATGACACATACATCCATTAAACGGACTAGTGAATAACAGTCGAGTGCCGACAGTAGCGCCCCGGGCCGGAGTCCTGAGTCAGCGGCTCGTCGCGCTCCGCTGCACTCCGCTTCCTGTCACCGTCGCCCTATGCTACAAACTTTCAGTTCATTTCATCGGCTACATTCGTTCTACGCAAAATGTCACGGAATTTCGTTAAATACGTTATCTGCTAAGACGACAAAGGAACTGCCGGTTAGCAGAACGTGGTCTGTTTTGCTTTCGAGCTTAGTTTTAAGAAATTATGTTATGGAACCTCGTTATTACGGATTTATTTGTTTTTGAAACAATTTTAATTTGATTGATTGTCTGATATAGATCGTAGCAAGAACACGGTTTGTAATCGGGAAGTAGTCATATAAGTTCCTTGTGAATTTGCAGTGAAATACCTCATATATTTTTATAACTAACACTGTTAATAACTCTGCAGTTCACAGCGGCACTAAAATACCGATGTGAGGCGAGAATTTCCTTTATTTTATTTAAGACGGTAATCGTACTTTTAGACGAGTCAGATATCCCCTCTTCCCGAACCATTCGCAATATTCTGTATTTATCTACGTTTTTACCATATCATGAACAGTAGGAAAAATGAGTTACCTACCTTCTTCTATGTGAACTTATAAAATATAGGTAGGTACCTATCTATATTGCAACTGTGATTGTCTATGTCAATTCGCTATACCTTCACAGTCATCGACACCTGCAAATCCTACTTACACACTCGGTAATCCATACAAATCCATCGTAGTGTCGCATCAACTATGGAACCCTGGTGCAATCAGTTCGCCTGCAGCCCGCCAGCAACTGACACCTTAGTCTGATTAGACGCCGCAGGCACAATCGGCCCGTACCAGTTTAATAAGCAGACGCTTAAACTAATAAATCAACTTGATTTGATTAGAGGTATTTACTGCCGTAGCTTACGTGTTTGGATTATGTCAGATCCTAGCATTACTGGCGCCAGATGCAGCTGCCGTGATTAACTTCCCTGTAACAATTATTCATTGTTTCGTCTCGTGCTCTGTGGGTGGATTTAATATTGGAATTGTTGGTTTACGCAGTTTTAGATAGATGAAATATCATGGTTTAATACATAATGCTACTTGTGAGTAGGTAGAGCTTTTTATATTTCGGTCTACAATTGTTTATTTATTGTAATTAAGGTTTTCTTCCAAAGCCTGTAATATTATTTGATATGAAAACTATAAATACCTAGGTAACTTAATGAGTTAGTCTCACCTCATTATCATGTTTAAAGTGATCGGATGTTGTAAATAAATAAATAAATAATAATTAAAGTGATAGGGTAAATAAAAGTGCACAAAATGCAGTTTATTTTGAATTGTAGTTGCAATTTTATTTTAGAAAGCTAGTGATAACGTTATGACTACCTACTTAAATTTTGAAGATATTGGAATACAATTGTTATTGTTAGTTACGTAGTTTTTGGATTTCCAATTATTTGATTGATTTTCAGTCGCTTGGACTAATAAGATCAAAATCAAACTCAAACCCATGAACATTAGTCGACAAGCTTCTACTTAAACTGCGTATTTCCTCACATAAACTCAGCCAAGGACGAATCACGACAAACTGTAAAGAAACTTTGTATAACTAGTTTCCATTGCCGACAAACGTACAGCATTAGAACTGTTCACAACAATTAGAGGAAGTCTTCGCCGCTCCTTCAAATAAGTCTTAAGCTTACCTCGTATGCTACTCGAGGTGCGTTCATAATAATATACTAGAAATTACTATACTGAACACAATTATAGGTCAAAATCGTATTCATACTTATTATAAAAATAGAGACCGTCACCTAGGTATGTATATATCGCACACTTAGATCTAAATGGAGCCGTCTCGAAAAACCTGGTTTGAGTTGTGCACACCATCGAATTTCTGAAAGCAAAATCTACCTACCAATAAAACAAATGTAAGCTAACTCTTCTAGCTTCGTTATGAAAAAAATATAAGCCTATAGGTACAGAAAACTCCATCGTGCATATGGACATATTAGTCAGTATTTCGCCTTCCCTGGAAAAAAAAAACTTTTTGAGTTAACTCTCTTTAGATCTAGATGTACAATATTCTAGTCACGATTCCTAATATTGCTCAATCATAATATAATTACCTACCTAACTAGGTTAACCAATAAACCATTATCGCGCAGGATCGGAGTAAAAAGCAGCCTATCACTATACAAAAATTCGTCAGAACCGGTTACGTTTGTAGACGTGGAAGCGTAACAAACAAATTTAATTTCCACACACAACTTCAAATTAAGTGTAGACCTGACCTTACATAAGTCAAGACGCAAGAACTTTACTACCATACCTTTCGAGTAAAGTTATAAAAGCTTGTCATATCAACCTTCAACTTAGCAGTTAATCACCTTACAAGTTAATAATTGTGATCTTAGCTTACTTAACTACCAGGTTTCAGAACGCATCCTAACCCGGCAGGCAGTGGCAGCCGACGGCTATAACTTGTCGGTTAATTATAATCAAGATGAGATGCAATTTGAACGGCCTGCAGACTAATACCTCGTTAGTGTACGATACCGCGCTCTAACTATTGAGAGCTATTAAGTTATGCCCCTCAAATCGGTTATTGCTGTGTCTATGAATTGGAAACTAATGTCGGATTTAGGTTAGGTTGAGTTTACATGTCTCTGTTGTCCCACCGGGAATGGAATAGTAAAAATATCACGAATCTAGTGAACTAAAAATTGTTGGTAGTAATAAAAATCCGAAGGTGTTAACAATTTTCGTTACGGAGAGCTAATGATTGTATTTTACAGGTAAATTATATTTATAAAAATATACCTATAAAAATACCCAAGACACGCAAGTTTTAAATAAGTTGCACAAAGGCTCTATGTTCACTCTACACCTGTATACAACTTTTGTACAGTTAATATATATCTTGTGCGATCTCTTCAGATCTAGAAAAAATACTTTTGTATCAGGTAAAGCTCTGTGTATGGTCTATTTTTTGCATTATGTTCTCTAAACGTAATAATTAAATAAAAATAGCAAATAAATATAACAGATCGAAAATTATGTCTAGATAAAGGGTAATAGTAGGTACATTACGCACCTAGGCCAGTAAAATAAAAAATGTCATAGATCACATGTAATTATCGTCCGAGGCGAAGCCGAGGTTGACAAAATTGTTATCTGAGGCTTTTTTTTTACTGGCCGAGGTCAGTATACTATTTTTCTGTTCGACAAAGCCAGAAAGCGGCAATTTCATTTAGCGCAGCGGCCAGAAAGTTGGCGCTTTCTGGCCAGAGGACAGAAAAGTATGTTATTGGGTTCTTTCATAGAATGCAATAGCTGCAATGTTACATGTACTCATAATCACTGACATATGTACTTATAAGTACTTGTCTGTTTCAAGCTGTCTGCTACACGCATGTGATTCGATAGTCGATTTATTTATTAGGGTGCATTATTGTTAGTTCTCGTCAAGAGGGATGGCAAACTCACTGATTAATTAAATGCATTGTTTGCTACCTATACACGCAATCCAGACGTGTATGGTGTAACCCGCTGGCATATTAGCTCATAATGCACACATATAAGTACGTAATATATTATTTACATAAATCATCACATGTAAATTATGTAGAGGTTATAGTAAGTACCTATGTAACCTATGTAACGTTGTAGTTTTAGTATCGATGCTTAATTGAAAAATGTTAGTAGGTATTGTAGTTAGTAGTAAGCAAACAGCATTAAATAAATTAAAGTGTTTACGTAATTTTTTTATAAAAATAATGTTAACAATAAAAAAAAAAAAAAGTTTTTAATGATCGCAAAATGAGGTCGACATTTCTATTCAATAGCAAAGCTTACTATACAGTGCAGCTTTGAAAATTTCAAACTTGGTTGAGGGAAATTTTGAAAAATATGATATTTAACAGAGCGCGAGGGCGGAGGGTCGTACAACTTTAAGAGGAATCGGGCCCTGGGGGCTTGTGATGAATCTTTCACACACTTTATCGCCTTGCATCGGGAGTCGAACTTGGCTTTACAAAAAACACCTATTTATTAAATTTATTGTTTCTTGAAACCATCAATACCTACATATTGGAATGAAACAGTTATAACGGATTTAACTCGCTTATTTTATTTTATTTGCTGAAGTTCCGCAAGTAAGTTATAAGAATATTCATAGCACGACTGAGCTGATGATAGTCTAACGTTATAGTTGTTTCATTTCAATGTGTAATAGCCGCGAAGGCATCAGAAATTAATACCTAATAGATAGCACACAAGCTCTATTTAAGCTGTTTACCTAAGGTTCCCTCTTAGCCTTTTCAAATCTTGTACCTATAAAATAATTACTTATACACAAGATTTGCATTTATAAATATATCCCATCCCTTATATTTGTTTTATTCCAATTTTCTTTTAATTTAATTGGACTCGAAAAAATTTTAAGTGCAATACAAATAAAGCTGTTAGGTATTAATCTACTTATAGTTTTTTTTTAAAAAACCTATATCTATCTACCCAAAGCTGACAGTATAATAAAAAAGACGTCACTTCCATACGCCGTTTCAATTAAAAATCCGGTATATTTTCCGAATACACTTTTGTCATTTATAATATAGGTAGTCTTAATCAAATGGTGAGCCGAATCTATAAGTCTCGTAACACATCTACTGATTTATTAACGTGATTTGTATTTAGGTCATGATTAGGTAAGTTTTATAGTTAATAACGATCCGAACTAGACATATACTTATCGACTTACTAAATATCTGTGTCGTAATTTATAACAAAGTAATTAACAATAAACTAATAAACCCTTTGACCGGGTTTTATCTACTAGAACTTTTACTGATGCCGCGAGCATTTTATTAACGTCCAAACTTTGAATTTTAATCATTAAATTTATTATGTAGAAGCTATCATTCATTTCAACGTTGTGTATCTTGAGAAGTCAAAATTGTGAACTACAATTTAGCTTTACAACAGTTATCGGAACGATCTCCATTTAAAGTTTAAATTGTGAAGGGAAAATGGTAGTGCGGGCCTAAGTTTTAAGGGATCCACGTCAATGATAACACAAAGATTCTCGATAAAGATTACGTTGACACTTCACTGACATGTCCACTTTTCACACGACGGCTACATCCCAGCTGAAAAGAAATGTCAAAACTTTTATGACGGTTTCAACTATAATTGTGAGGTTGCTAGTTTGTTATTACGAAAACATGGTCGATTTTTAGATTTCTTAGATGATTTGCTTTAAAAACTTACTTAGCTGTAATTCTTACAAAATTTTAGAAATTAGAAAGCATGGAATTATCGTTATTGCTTTCGCTCTGAAACTAAACGCATAATTTTTTAATTAGGTTTCGTTATTCTAAATGGAATATGTATATCTGCAGAGCCTACAAAAAATGTAGTTAAAAATAAACATTAAAATATCGGAAAATCAGCTTTGTGTAAGTAATTAACAACACCTTAGCGGTAAGCTTGTACCAGGAGTACAGAACACTGGACATAGTTGAGACGACGGCGGTTCCCCGCCACCACAGGTTGCCGTGAGGAGGCAGCGCCGGCGCTCGGCCAGTTGAAATGCTTCCAACTTCTCCTGTTTACCTTGTTACCTGACTTAATGAACTGAATTACACTGCATTTGGGTAATTGCTTGTTTGTTGCGAGTTCTGTCTTCGAATTGCTTGCGAGTATTAAGTTTTAGGGAACGGTGTTTGAAACGGACTTGAATTATTACGTAGGTATGTTACTGACAAAGTAAATAAGGTATTTTATTTTCTGTCCCTGTTCTTAGACTGACCTATTAATATTATTATATTTTTCTTTACTACTACGGACATAAAATTTGTATATATTAAACTTTGAAGATGTAAATACAGCTTCAGAGACTGACATAAGAATAATAATGCAAAAAAATACCAAGGATCATTACATGTTCACACTTTCATTAAGAACATAATTTCACAAATAAATTTACAGATATGTATGTAATGTATGTAAGTTACTCTTAGTTTAACATTTACAAAGTACATCTCAATCTCAGCAACCGCTGTGTAAAACCTAATGACACATTAGTGTCCACACAAGTGCCAATAAATGTGAGCTTGCAGCTTGTTTTATGATACAAGTTTCAAGTCACAATCTTTTAGACAATGTTAATAAATGACCGCCGCCTCGCTTGAAAATATACGCTGGTGTCATGAAACTCCCACTGGTTATCACGACACGGTTAACGCTGATTGCCGTGTGTAAAATATTGCTATTACGTAACACTGTCTTTCTTACTGCTTCGTTTTTGATGACGGTCCTTCTTTATAGACTTACGCATTTACATAATACTTTTTAGTATCATCACGACGCCGAGTTGCCCTATTTTACATACAAAAACAAAACTCGTCTAAAATATGCCAAACTCCGTTAAGATCAGTGCGCGCAAAACTTTTTGTTTCACTCCATTGTATTTTATGTGTCACGAAAGTGATATTTTTACAAAGAAGTAAAAAAAAGGGATATAGAATAAAATATCTTATTCAGCGAGTTGGCCGGCGGGAGGGATCGAAGCGTTACTTTGCGTCGGGTATGCCTCCGAAGTAACTGCAATAAATGTCGGGAAACTTTCGCAAAACATCCTTTAGTTGCGCTCGTTCGACATGTTTGGTTTTTAGATTTTCACTTGAACGAGTTTTGCGATTTCGTTTCTTAGTTATGGAGCACTGTCTAACCCGTTCAATTTGTTGCCATGTATCTGATTTGAAAAATTCAGTTTATAACTTTGTTTTTTTACGCCCGAGTAAAAAATATTTTCTACTTAGTTACGAATAGTGAAAAGACTGCGTACTGCGACATTTTTGGCGTTAAGAACCAGTAAGGACTTATTTTCTATAGTAGTTTTATTTATAATAGATTAGATGAAGAGGTAGAATAAAACTATTTTCTCAATCGAACAATAAAATAATGATAAAGATAAGCGCTTTAGAATTGGGAGTGGGGGCTTGTGACGTCACTTCGTGTTGTTTACCCTGTTGTCGTCCCTATTATTCTTGTGTTTAAGGTTGTGTTGAAGAATGTAATCAGGACATACATGACTTGCAAGAAAAGGACGCCGTAAAATATTTTACTGCGTTAATAAAATATCAATGAAAGAAAGTAAATTCTGCATTTTTATCATCCAAGAAAACAAAAGGCTATCCTATTTATCTCTCATAATATTAGTTAAGATAATGTACGTGTATAAGATCCAGATACGATAGTTTCTTGTTCGGTTATTGTTCAATAACGTTAAATCGAGTTGTATGGAGGAAAGTAGGTTAGTAAGTTTTACAAGAAGCTGCAATTCGAAACACAATTGATATCTTCGTTCAATATTTTGCGATGGTTTCAACTGATTACGTTGTTATTTATTGTTTATAGTTACGAACTTCGGCGGAGGTAAAATAACTTGTATTTTCGTTTCTTTCTTATAAATTTTTAAAGATTTTGGTCGATGAAATCAATTTTGTTTAAAGTATCTAGATGTTAAGAAGGATATAATTTAAAACATGAAACGTTTTTAAATAAAGTTTAAAATAAGTTAGTAAAATTCGATCGATATTTAAATGCCAATAATTAATAACGCTCATAGTGCACGATATATTGGATAAAGCACGATAGAAGTTACAACAATATTTTCATTTAAATATCACATATAGAAAGCGCTAACTTCTGTTATTCTATAAATAGGCACGTAGAGCACAAAAGCGTGCTATTAAATGTAGGCCTACATGTATTAACCTTTTATAGAGACCGTACCTGTTATTATAATGTACAGCCGTATATTTATGAAAATTATTTTTATGCTTATGAAAGTCTGTTAGCGATTATCATATTATAAATCTGCTATTATTCAAGTCTAAGCTGATAAAACAATAATATAATCAGAAGCCAGACAGTTCTGTTTAGCTCTAAAGTGCTAGTACAAATTACGACTGCTTGCTCTCCTCGAAATAATTAACATTCTTTGTCTGCGACAGACTGTATAACTTTCCTAGGTAAACAGATAAAGTTGATATTTAAGCTTCACAGAGTAGGATTTTGTTAATGATGAATAAGAACTGAGCTTGAATTTTGGGTTTTTAAAGCATATGAAATGACTTTGTAAATGTCTACAAGTAAATTAAATGTTCGGAAATATAATATCGGACGTATCACTAGAACATACCAAATATAAAACTAAGAAAGTTTATATGAAAAATCAAACCAACTTTCAGTTCAAGTTACGCTAGAGATCTGCTTTTGTTATTCACCGTAAACTTTACTGAAAACATTAGAAAATCAAACGGTGGAAAAGTTTATATTTGCCCTAAATAATGTGGAATTTTTATGTGTCACTATATAAACACATTGCAGGGGAGACAAAGACATAGTTTGCAGGCTGCGGCCACTTCACCCGCGGCCGTAGCACCTCTCAAACTTACCTCACCTCACCTTGCACTATCCCAGTTAAACTTTTTGGCACTTTCGACTCACACACAAATATTCTTTACAAGAAACAGTAACTGGATAGAAATGTCGCTGACATTTTTATATAAAAGTCGCTACGTCTGCTGTGTTTGCGGCGAATTTATAAATTCTATAAAAGAAGTTTATTATTCTTGCAGTTTCTACTACTTTTTAATGGAATTAAATTGTCTAAGGAATTTAAGGGAAAAAATATATCACGCCCTTAGACAATTTACATATTATCTTGCTCAAATTCACAAAAATAGTTCAAATAGGTATTGATTTGAACACTAAATCCCAAAATATATAGATAAAGGTTTCTAGGAAAATATACAATTTATGTAAGTACCTACCTATTTACTGCTTATGTATTTATTTTATCATATGCATCACGGTATCAACGGACAACTTATCGACACTATATTTCCAAATTCCACATCTTGGAAACAACTCAAAAATACAAAATTTCCTTCAAGTGATGACTTTGCGAAATCAAAGGACGACCGGCGTCGTACAATGGCCCTCCACCAAGTTGATTTAACGCTTAACAAGCAATTTTAATCGACCCCAGACAACTAATACAATATTCATTTCCATTCTTCGACCATTAGTCTTTGATCAGTGCGTAATACTGGCCTATTATATTGGAGAGGACACTTGCGAGGCGAGTTCGGCCTAAAAACGTGATATCACAAAGAGTACCGCGGGCCCCGGGTGCTCCGGGGCGCGAGGGCTGGGGCGCGAGCCTCCCAGAGGGCCCTCTCGCTTTTGTTCGAGTTGCAACAATGCCTCACACTGAGAGTCACTTGAGCGCACTTGTATCCGATGTGATATTCGCTGGTAGACCGGATTAGGGTTTCGGGAGTATAATTATATATTTTTTTTTAACTCTGAGAGCGATGGAGTACGAGAAGCTTTTAGAATCTTATATTTCAGTGGAATGTAGAAGTTGTCTTAATAATCTGGAAGTGTGTTTTTTATGTGACGTAGGCATCCGATAAGAAATGATTTTCCGAAATTCTGTCTCTAAGGGTGTAAAAGGGGGCAAAGTTTGTATGGAACAATGTGATTTTTTGTCCAATCTATTTGAAATTTTGCATGAACATTCTTTAACAGAATTGATGGAAGACGTATAAAGTTTTTTATCGAAATTCTTCTCCTAACGGGGTTAAATAGTACGCGGACGAGGTCGCGGGAGATAGCTAGTAAACAAATAAACATATAAAATAAATCCTTAGTAGTTTAGGTACTCAAGCATCTCTTCAAAAAAAAGAATACATTATTAAGGTAGAATTAACAAAAGGCATGAAAGCAAAAGTGCGTAAGTACACGGTCGAAATAAACGCCGGAACCGGAGTTCTCTTCGCATTGTTACACAGCACAACAATACCAAGGAAGTGTGTTGTCTCGCTTACACAATTCGCAACGTCAGCGGAAGAAAGACTTATCTCATTTACTTATAATGAGGACTTATGCCTGTCTTGCACGAATTATCTGAAATTAGACTTATTATAATTTCGGTTTTGATGGCAACTTGTTATAGGCACTGTAGCGATGACCCGTTTGTTAAAGTTTTGGGTTTTCTGTGTTTGACATGCTGCGGTGGTGTCTTTGTGTACATCTGGGAGAAGGAAGAAAGTTTATTTGTAGGTTACTAGCTTTTTGCACGCGGGTTGTCACGGTTCGTATAGATTTTTCAATAAAAAGATTACCTAATTCTTCTCCTTAACGAATGATTTAGTTGATTTTAAGAAACTATTAAGAATAATACAGCACAATATTACACTTCTACAAAATTTAGAGCAGATATCAAAATCCAATGTAATGAAACGCTTTTAAAAATGTATATGTAGGTAATATTCGAATATTTAATACACTGTTGCATTATGTTGTGTACGTACATACAAGAAATATACATTAAAGAAGCTTATAAATAAAATGTCTGGGTTATAAAATCCTCACATGCATTTTATACGTCTAATTAATTAAAGTTTCTTCAGGATTTGTAGCAGAGAGAAAAATGTGCAGGAGAAAATAAAATAATTTTGTAAGAGTGTAAAAGACTCGAGTATTTTATAATGACATAGGTTTGTTATTTTCTTCAGAGTTCAGAGGAAGACTTGGAAAATTCAATAAGCTACATCTACTCACGGGTAAAACAATAAAATTCTGGGTAGCAAGCATAGTGGATATATATACAGTAGTCCAAAACTTTTGATGTTTTTAAAAAATGTGCACACATCACGTGAGTAGACTATAAATGGGTCCCTATTGGGATAAGCTCAGGTTAAAAGGAATAAAAAAAATATTTAAAGTAGCCAGTATTACAATACTACAACAGTCCCGAGTTGCTAACAGATCTTTGTGTATAGTTTGGTCTGTTGGTCTCCCGCGATTGTCTTCTTAAGATGCCGTCATCAGGTGATTTTGTTTCTTGGCTGTGATATAAGTTAAAGCAGTGACGTGGTAGTCACCTTATCTTAACCTTTTTAAGTCACAATTTCAATTCATATACGACAGATAAAAACATAAATTTATAGGTAGGTTACGTTACGTATTATATATCACTAGTTATTAACTACAATTTGAAGTACCTTTTATTTTATTGTAATTAAGCATGTGAATATTTGCTGAATAAATTTCTTTTGTTTCTTTCTTATGCAACGTTGTGGTCATAGATATAAAAGTATACTCCTAATCACACAAAAGGGACGATGAGCAGGAAATGTAATATGATAAAAGTCTGTGCATCGACATGACTTTACTTATGATTTTATTATAAGTAAGACGTGCATGCTGAGAGGAGATTATCTCTTAAAACGGGAAACATAGCATGATTTTCAAAAAATATATGTTTGAGTGATAAGAGAGTTAACTTGTTCGAGTGATAAATAATCCAAGATTCATATTTTGAAGTCACACGAGACCACAAGGAACTGTTAGTACCTACTGTCAATAGCCCAAGTCAATGGCAAATATGCCAACGTCAATTAACTCTCATTTCAGTGCACAAAACTTGAGCAACCTTATTTAAAAGTAACCAAGTACTAACACTGCATAAACGTTGTACACCAAATTCAAGTTTAAATTCGAACTTAGAATTCCAATTCACTAGCATTATTCCCAAATACCTACTCGTTACACACATTATCCGAAAAGAAACAAAATGCGCTTTTGTGCTATTCGAGGTCGGATGTCGCACGCGATTGTGCAGGTACTAGCCACATTACTGCAGCGACCAGGACCGAAGGAAATAAAGGAGCTTTAACAAAAAGGACTCCTTTAGAGTTCTCTATTTAAGGGATTGCAGTAAAGTGCGGTTTAATTGCACGGTAGAACTTTCACAGTTCCACACTTTTATTTGTATTCGATGAATTTAGATTCGATTTCTTTTAGTGCTCGCACTCCACAGGAAATATTTATATAGAAATCGATGCAGTTTTCCCGGCATCGCTATTACTTTCTACGGTAACAATTTAAAACTACGGCACTTAATTCGAGTTCGCTCGCGTTGTGTTCTTTCTGTTTCGAATAATGAATTCAACTCTGTTGGTAAGATCTGCACGGATTGTTTCTCACTTGTTGTGCTTATTGTATAATAAGCAATATAATTTAAACGATAATTAAGTCATACATCATCCTAACTAATATTATAAATGCGAAAGTAACTATGTCTGTCTGTCTGTCTGTCTGTTACGCTTTCACGCTAAAACTACTGGAGCGATTTAAATGAAATTTGGTACAAAGAAAGTCTGGAGTCTGAGAAAGGACATAGGCTACTTTTTAACCGACTGCAAAAAGGAGGAGTTCCACGCGGACGAAGTCGCGAGCGGAAACTAGTAACTACATATTTTTTTGATTCATAGTGTTTTCTGATGCCTTCGCGGTTATTTATTGTATGTACCTACTGGAATTAACCAAATATAATTTATGCGTTAGACTATCGTCAGCTTAATCGCGCTACTAATATGGGAACTGTCAAGTTTTCGAAATATCAGCAAATAAATAAAATACGCGAGTTAAATCCGTTATATTTGTGTTATTACATTTTTACTTAATATGTTTGGTATTGAAGTAGTAACTAAACGTGATAATTTAGCAAATCATACGCATCACACTATATCGTGTGTCGCCCTTTTACTACTGGACAGGAATTGCATATCTACATTTATGACTCGCCTGAATGCAATGCACGCTACTCACGTTGGTGCTATATTATAGGTACAGTGGTTATAAGAATCTGGCAAAGTAAGTTGTTCCGGTGAATTATTGCCACGCAAGCTGCTTGTCGCAAAATAACACAACTTTATATCCAAAGCGGAACGACGTGAACTTAGTTGTACTTACTCGATAATACTCACTTCCGTTTGAACTCGCTTCCGCTTCCCGCTCCGCTCGCAGTCGTGCGCGCACCCCTGGTTTGTTTCACTTTATACCTGCTGCAAGTTTTTAATATAGCAGATAGAATTTCCACTAACTAGTTTTTGTTTGTGAACTCGCGATAAAACCGTACCCATCTGTATTAATTCATTTGATTTAGGTACATAAATGATAGTAACGAATCGAACAAAACATTTATTTTAATAAATCGACCTTTATTGTAAATTTCTAGGTGACCCGGCGAACTTGTTTTCTTTTATACAAACCTCCTGATAAATAATAAATACGGTAAAGAATTATCCAATTTGGTGCAGTCGAACGAAAGTTATGCACGTATATACATTTCTGTAATTCATTTTTATTTATAGGTATATATGTATATATAGGTATAGATAGAAAATAGAAGATTATGCTGCGGCTAATGGAGGTTTTAAGAAAGCTCCTTACAATGAATATAGATTCTGGTAGTCTATGCTCATTGCTCAACATCGATAAGACCATTACAGACTTAATTAAGCGTTGACGAAGTGGAGTCGTATTGATATTCAACATCGACCTCGATATAAAGAACGTGTTATGATTATAATTGAAAACAGACAATTAAGAACAAAGCAAAATATAATAATATAACCCCTAACGATCACTGCACGCAGTACCGCAAACACCTATTCATGTGTCATATACATGCCCTTTATACAGTGTCAAAATATCATTAAAAATAAATATAAAAATATAATTGTCTCGGCAGTCACCGATGGTAAGAGGAGCGCGGCGGCCCTCCCGCGAGACAATAGCGAGCCAATAAAACTTTTATTGTGCGCTATGATTTTGGAAACATTTTGCGAGATGACTTCTATAAAATTCGCAATTTATTCAAGCCAGTACCGACGGCCGTGTAAGCCGTTAGACGTATCCTGATTGGTGCATATTAAAATTTGTTTTTATTACGCCATTGTTACATTGCAATAAAACATATGAATGTGAACTAAATTCTATGAATTTCCCGGTTCACGATATATGTAAACTCGATTCGAACAATAATGAAGCGTAATGATTCGTATGCATATTTAGTACTAATTTGTAAATTTTAATTTACGTCAATATGCCATGCGTTAAATTCATTTCAGTCACGTTCAGTGTAGAATTTGCCTATCATCAACGAAAAATCATATTGTTTTTATTGTATCTGTATTAATAATAATAATAAAAGAAAAATTTTGCTCGTTTTGGCGTTCTATAAATGCAAACATAGACTATAGAACGTAAGCCGATATTTGCAAAATGACTTCAATAAATCTGAGAGCAGAAATGCAAACATCCGCCGGCATACAGGAACGCATGTTTTTGGTTGGCTGAGGTCTACCAGGTCATGTTCAGGATTTGCTTAGGCTTCAAAGTTTGGATATCGAATGATTTTGTGCGAAAATTGAGTGAAGCCAAAATGGGCGTGTGATCGCCGTATATGGTTGAGAAGAAGCAAAGCGCTAGTCGCCTAAACGTACTGTGTTTTGATTTTGAATAAATGATGCGTTTAGTTTATTAATATTAAATACTAGCGGCCCGTCCCCCTTTTTTTATAGCCTATGTCACTCAGGAATAGTGTAACTAGCTTCCCAACAGTGAAAGAATTTTTCAAATCGGTCCAGTCGTTTAGGAGCCTATTCAATCCAAACAAACAAACAAATTTTTCCTGTTTATTATATTAGTATAGATATTTTAAAAAGTTAAAAATAATTAAAGAAAAAATAAATAAAAAACAAGCTTTTAATAATAATTTCTGATGCCTTCGCGGTTAATTACACATTGGAATGAAACAACTATAAACGGATTTAACTCATGCATTTTATTGACTGACGTTTCGAAACATTTACAGTTTCCATAATCGTGGTTCGATTTGGAGTCGTGTATTACCTATAGGTACTAGACAGCGGATAAAAAACATACCTACCTACATAAATACATAAAAGACATCCAATACTCCGATACAGATATTCGCGCAAATGAAATGTTCATTCCAATCAGTGCTAGTTCCTTCCATATGATTCAAGTGTCTTGAAAAGTAGTTTTTCTTACAAAGTACCGCACGTTATTTGTTTATATTTTGGGGGGGTGGAAAGAGAGTGGGGGAGAGATAGGAATCAAATAGATGTTGTTTCATTGCATGGAGCGGTCGCCTTATGCACACGTGCCTCGCCGTGTCGACAAACGGACGAGACTTTTTGATACTTGAACCTATTTTACAAGATTTTATTTAACTGGCAACGTAAGTATGATTATATTATTACTAGCGGCCCGCCCCGGTTTCGCACGGAGCCTATGTCACTCGGGAATAATGTAGCTTTCCAACAATTTTTCAAATCGATCCAGTCGTTTAGGAGCCTATTCAATCCAAACAAACAAACTTTTACTCTTTATTATATTATTACTAGCTGTCCGCCCAGGCTTTGGACGGATCATCTTTTTTTATAGCCTATGTCACTCGGGAATAGTGTAGCTACCCAACAGTAAAAGAATTTTTGAAATCGGTCCAGCCGTTCTGAAGCCTATTCAATCCAAACAAACAAACAAATCTTTCCTCTTTATAATATTAATACAGATCATTAGTATATTAGTATAAGTATAGATGTACGGGTGAAATTTTGCAACTCAAGTTGAAGCCGATAACATTAACCAATTGAACTGAAATTTTGTACAGACATTCAGTTTAGACGCCCATGTATGGTTAACTATGTAACATAACTTTATAACAAAATTACGGAGGGTACAAGGGGAGGGGGGACCAAAAGACTACAAATGCACTCGAGTGGGATATCAAATGAAATACATGTACCTATTTTAAAATTATAAAACCACGTCTTTGTATGATTAGTTATTTAAAATATTTATTTTGGATGCAAGGAAGGAGTACCTAAGTCTAATTTGCCATACAATTATTTAACTGATACAGGGTTCTAAAGTTCCTGAAAGTGACATAAACAAAAAGATGTTGTTACTCAATAAAGTTAGTCATCGCATTTAAATTAAATTCACACATTTAGAGTTAAGCCGTTACTTTATTAAAACAGCGAATTGTATTTGCGTTACCTATGTAAATAATAATATATACAGCGTTGAATTAATGTTTCACTATGATGACATAAACAAATAACAGTTTAAAGATAAATAAACGTGTATTTTGTTTAAAAAATACACGCTAATTATAAATTGGCTTCACGGCAACAACATTGCACCGCATTTCCGAGGTTATGTTTGAAACAAGCGTGAAACGATTATAGTAGAAATATGTATGAAATGAATTTAATTTAGGTCGGAAATATGTTTTAAAATCGTATTAAACGGTGTAAATTTCCACAAAATATACGGACGAGTGCAATAGGCTAGTAGCAACATAAAATATTTCTGGTAATATTGCGGTTAGCGGCGACAAGCAATTGCGGTAGGTATTTGCAAAGAGATTGCTGTAAATAGTCGCGTTTTGTATTGTTCCATCGCCTGCGGGCGTTTCGACGGTAAAGAAACTATATCTAGGACCATTATTCTTTTAATACAATCATATTTTCATGTTTACTTATTATTTACAACTGATAAGAAAAAAAAACTCCTTATCTACTAATGAAAACGTAGTTGTTATATGAAACCATCAAAACAGAAGAAGCCGCCTACATTTTTCACCTGAAGTATGTTTCGGCTGACGTAACAGTCATGAAACGTATTTTGGAAGAGCGATAAGGAAATGACACAAAGAAAACAAACTACAGTCCGTTTCAGTCGAAAATTTGTTGGAGCGCCGAGAGGCGGAGGCGGGGGCGGGAGCGGGCGCGGGAGCGGGCGAGATAGCGACTGTCAAAGTTATCGAAACTACGTCAGCGATCGGTCCTAGCGGATATCTATCGAATTTTACGACGTTATTGCAATCTTTCGACGCTTTTAGACATATTCCTGTTGCCAATAAATTGGTGAGTTCCTAGGTTAGGCGAATTTAATAAAGTACCAGTATGATATTCCCGGAGGATGGCTGTCGTAAATTTATTTTGTTTCCTTCACGATTCGATTTACGACACAGTCATTTGCTTCCGCGACAAAATGAAACGTTTGTTCTTCCAACGATCACGTTCCACTTAATATGACAAAATGGCTGTAAAGTTGCTTAGATACATAAATTGTATTATGTACATATATTATGATTTGTGCAGAGAGATATATATGTATATAGGATACAGTCCAAATGTCCGAAGAAGCTTTGGCATTAAATCCACTTGTCCCTACCTAAAATCGATAGCCATTGTATATTCAGTCGTATTCCAGATTAGAACTGTTCGGCCACGGCACGCTATCACGATTGACGTGTTATCGTTTTGTCTTCGGAACAACCTTCTAAGAAACAATTTCAATGGCCGACCATCCATTTATATCAACCGACAATGTACATAAACAGTGGAAAGCAGCGATTTGTCAAATGAATGGATTTTAACAAAGGGCCTCGGATTTGAATGGCAACTTGTTGTACGCGACCGTTTTAATTTCATAAGTCGTTTATCATAATCAAGGGGGTAAGTCGGGGGTGATCACAACCCATGTCAATGTCTCGTAGTTACGCCGATGAAGGAAATGTCACATACCTGTTCGGACAATGGGATAGCAGGTGTGGACGCGGCTTGCGCAAATTATTATGCAAATTGTTTTGTATGCAGTATTTGATACCACACGAACGGGTCGGGTGGTCAGCAACCACACGCCACACCGGAGCAGTTTATTATCAATTTGATTGGTTCAGTTTTAACGTAACTATTTCGTTTTATGTACTACTGGTATACAAAAGCAGTTGTTCTCGTCGATTGAACTGGGGTTCATCCCTTTTGTTCCATATGTGTTTGTTCCCTCATGAGACCGGCCGTCTCGCATCAAGACATGATGGGGCAGCGCTTCCTTTCGACTCCAATTATAACATACTGACCGAACTACTTTATTATATGTACATAATTGACAGGAAAATCTCGTGGCGTCGGATATTATTGGTTTACTTAATTTCTCTAGAGATCTGATACGATTTGTTCCTTTGTGAAAATTTCTAAAATAATATGTTTTCAATTTAAAAAACTTCCTTATTACCTATACACGAAAACAAATATAGAAGTAGGTAATTTAATTTTGTTATCGAATGTCGCATCAATAAATTATTTTTTAGAAGAATTCAATCCTTGATTGATCACGGTACTTAACCTTGAATAAGTTAATTAATTTTCATAAAAACTACTTAAATACCATGTAAGACGTCACTTCATCAAAAGTCCGCTAATATTCTCCTCATACGTTTTATAAGACATAAATGTCTTTTCTTATCTAGCTGCATTCTATGGAATTTCAACTTAGACCCTTAGAATAAAATACTGAGCTGACTATAGCGTAGACTTTAGCGTTAGACTATTGTCAGCTCAGTCGTGCTACGATTATGGAAATTGAAGAATCCAAAACGTCAGCAAATAAAATAAAATAAAAATATGCGAGTTAAATCCGTTTAAAGTTGTTTCATTCCAATTAGACCCTTAGAGTAAAAGCGACATATCATACATATATGATACTACATATCATATCATATCATACATATCATATCATACTGCAAACTACATTCTAAAATAAAGCCTGCTCTACACGATCACGCCAGGCGACATTACTACAGATTCAGGTGGTAGCTAAATAGTTCGTACGGACCGATATCCCTAATCTAATATGCTCGGGTTTCGGTGTCCGGGTTGCAATCTTCGGCCCGTGCGGTGCGAATTGTGTCGTTTCCACTATGTACCAACGGTATAAGTCGGTTACCGAATTTTGAGTTGACAGTTGGTTCCAACTAGGTTTCGCGGTCTGATTCGGATGGAGTTTACTTTTGACCTTTATTATGAAGATTGATTGAACTTGATTTAAATATTTTAATTCATGATAGTAACGTGTTTTGAATAAACACATCTTATTATACGTCCTATTAGATACCTATCAAGAATATCTTAAATCTTTCGACAGAGATTTTTATTAGCTGAAAGGCTATTTCTTCTTTATAAGTACTAGGCAAATGAAGTCAAAACTGTTTTGAAAAGCTACATAACGCTTCTCGCAATGCACGTTTTAATGTAAGACGTAGTAAATTTTAACTTTAAATTGAAACATCGACTAGAATACTACAACAACCTATTACAAATTTAGAGTGATTTCACCAAAATCCCTTATCAATAGAATTCGATAGCTAAAATCTGCATGTTAAAACATGAAACAATTCTATTGATCGTAACTAGTGAATTTAACTGTTTTAGAATAGTCCCCGCTCGTTTCAATAAGAGATTATGTTAATAGTTTTGTTTTTGTTTGTATGCAAATTTTATTTCAGTTTCGGAGTATCTTTCAATATGAGATTTACATTAGAGAAACGTATGAGATTTAAGAAAGAGGTGAAGATATTAATATCTTAAGACATAGATAATATGCTGTTGAATACTTTAATAATATTAATTAATAATTATTTTCTGTTATTTTTCTAGATATGGATACATAGCTAAGTAAGAATTTTTGAAAATTCACCCACTAAAAGGAGCGCAGATTGAGGTCGCGGGCAAAACACGGGTAGGTATAAGTCGTAAAATACGTAAAAGCGTCATTCAATTGTTATCTAGTCATATTATATTGTATAATTATCCATATTTGTAGATACTAGAACGTAGCGGGACGTTAATGTCATTGAAGTACTTACTTATTTCTCTGTATTTATTTGACCTACTTAAAAACCAATCACAGAGATTGTTCCACTAAATAGAGGAAACGCAGTTAAACCGAGTAGAAAATAAAATTTTCACTTTTATTGGGTCTACTTAAGCCTCTTTAGGGAGCTGATGATCCGGGCTGGGCCCGAGGTAGCCAATAAATCCCGCAATTGATTCCGAATCTGCCAACTGATTTCTATCTGAATATATATGATGCCTTACCGTGGATATTTTTGTGTGCAAACAATCGAAATCTAAATAATAAAGATCGCGAGGCGGCCCCTCTGTTCCGTAGGCTTAGTCGTACAAAATTGGAGTAATAAAAGAGGAATGCTCGCCGAAAGTTTCGCAATAAAGAGGACGAGTATCGACTGTGAGGCTGAAGAAATAAAGAGTTCTCGAGTACACACGTATACGTATAGGTACCTAGGTAACAGCGGTTAGCGTCTTTAGATGCCAGCTAGGCTCTTTGAAACACAAATTTTTGTGCATTTGTAAAGCAAAATGGTACGGCTTATAAAGGCGTAAAAAATATATTCTGATTTTATGCTGAGGAAATACAGAAACGTACTAGATCTAAAGAATGATTCAACTTTTAAACTGTATATCGACTATTTATTATACCAGTGTGAACTAGTTTTATTTAAGATTATGTGTGCTGAAGTAGAGAGTTTTATATTCAGTGCATTGGTATTATTATCTGTGGTAGAAGCGTTTTAGGGTTGTTTGATCTATGGTTTTTGGTTATTTCAGTTAGAGGGCAGACCTGCGACTGTTTGAGACACCGTCTATGTCGTCTCTAGCTATGTATAATGGTTGCAAATATCATTATTAAGTATCAATTAAAACAATATTTATACCAGTGCCAGGAAATAATTTTATTTAAGTATTAATTATGAGTAATTTCTGATCTGACAATGACAGCGTGTCAAATTCTCGAAGATCCATCCTAGAATAGCGTCAGAGGTGTGTAGGTTGACAAAATGGAAAATATGTTGAAATGGAAAAAGGTGATTTAAATATAAATAAATACTCTCATACAAACAGGTGCAATACAATAGTACAGTACCTAATAGGTTTAAAGACATATAGATAGTGATTAATCGTACACGAGGTATCTATTTCCCCTACCGAGAGAAGGCATTATTGCAAAGGTAACTAATTGCTGTCGTATTAAGTGAACTAAAACAAAAGGAAGGTTATAGACAAATTAAACTGTTACCAAAACGAACGGGTTGTTTGGAAGGTGAGCTCCTACTTTACGGCATTTACGGTAGTACTACGTAAATAATTATCTTTGGGTGGCAGAAACGTATACTACCCGAGCGGTTACGTTTCGGTTTACTTATTTAAGGTTAAAAGTAGTTGATATGTAAATATAATTGAAGTTAAGCACTATTTATTAGGTATTTAGTTTAAAACACGACAACATATTTCTATATCATTATTATAACATAAGCGACTGGACAAAGAAAATGAACATCTATCAAGTCCGTTTGTTAGATTAGTAAAAATTACTGGACATGTATTTTTCTTTTCTCAAACCAATAAAAAGTAACAAAAGCCTCTAAAGTTGTGAAGTTATTATGCAATTTATACCATATTGTGACGTCATGACCACTCCCTAACTTTTAAAGCTAGTAATATATATTTGTATTAAATAGACAACGAATGGAATTTGAAATGTCAATACCCTATAATACAAGACGTTATAATATTATAATATAATTAATAATAAATAATACTATAAATAATGCATTATTCTGCTAGTACTGGGGTACATGGACGATAAGTTTTCTTATTTGAAACGTATTTTAGAAATTATAAACTTTATTTTATAAACATAAAACATGTGAATGTGTCTAACTTTGTTTTAGTAAAATTGATGAATAATTCAATAAGTCAAAATCTCTATATATTTGCTTTGAATGCATCCAGAAATCAAACCTTAACGAACTGACTAGTTACGGTCGTCAAAAATTGAAAAAGCATTCACGATCATTACGAGGGGTCATTTCCAAAAGGCCTTCCTGTTTCTAAATGTTAGAAAAACATGCCGTTTTCCTGTCATTAATTTTTCAGCGTTTCAAAAATGGGCCCCTAACGACTAATGGTGGTGATAAGCGCTTGCAATTAAAACATCGCCACACGACGCTTTCTTTCGCCACACTCAATGGAGATTTGTGGCTGGCCTCGTGTGAGATAGTGCAAAAAAGAAAATAAAGAAAACAAAATAATTTATTCTCACACAATATCACGTCATGTCAAGAGATTACTAAAAATAATTTGACACGTGTTTTTTCTTTGATCAAACAAAAAGGAAGGTACAGAAATAAGCGCTTCTAGAGTTTGAGAGTGACCCGTGACGAAAAACTTTAGACGTAGCGTTAGACTACTATCAGCTCAGTCGTGCTACGATTATAGAAACTGTAAAGGTTTCGAAACGTCAGCCAATAAAATAAAATATAGTTGTTTCATTCCAAAGTTTGTACTTGGGCGGATCCCACTTACTGTTTTCTCCCGTATAAAGAACGGTCGCCGAGCACAGAGAAAAACGGACGTTGTCCTTTATGTTACTGTGGAAGCGTGAGGGCACAATTACTACGCGCGTGCGACAGAGACAAATAGAAAAAGGACAACGTCCGTTTTTCGCTAGGCTCAGCGACCGTCCTATGCACTGCATATCGCTTGGATATGTTTAAAGAAAAGCTATCGCGTCTATTTCCCGAATGGAGGTTTTACGGATTATACACACGACACCCCAGATCTAGACTTAGCTGAACTTTAAAGCCTCCAAGTAACTTTCGACGTTGCTATTTCTATTTGGAAACTTTTCAGTAATTTCTGTGCCTTTTATTCGAGATTACATATTGTAACGGATTGCAACACAAATCGATTGATTGATTGCTGGATCAATTACATAAATTTGTAATTGTTACTATTTATGTTAAGTAAGTACATAAATAGTATGTGTATTACTGTATAATTATGTAAGTTGTGTATAGTAGTTCTGTTTTATTTGTCCTTATAGTATTTTTTGGTTGCCTTTATTTTTGTTTTTAGTAATTGGGTGCACCTATGATGTTTTTTCTGCCTGACTCTAAGGTTGTCTGATAGCTGCATCATAGCATTAAGTTCGTCTTTTTTTATACATCCGATGAGTTTTGTGCGTTTAATTATAAATAGTAGTTTGTTTCTTATTACAGTAATATCTATAGACGCTTTTTCGGGAAGTGAAGTGTATTTATTTATTGCATTTCCTGTAACTCGATTGTATTATTGACTTCTTTTTTTATTAAAAATATTTCCACAAAGGCACCATTTACTTAACAAGTATACTATTTTTAAAAAAAGTTAGAGAGTATATAAGATACGCCCCTATTTCTTGAAATTACCAAATGTGACCTAACAAACTTCATTTAAGTCTTTCTAATAAATCTGCCAGCAGCATACCTTAAAAGTATAATAATATAACAATAATTCACTCGGTTCTATGTATTGTCTGGAATGTTACCGTCAACCTTAATGGAACATTTAAGTTATTCACGAATTATAATTGAGCCTATTAGACACCTGTGTGACAGGCGGTGAGCCTACCGAAGCCACAGTTTCGGGTACGTGAAAGTGGTTTTAAAAACATCCTTTACAAATTGCAATTAGCGATGTTGTGCGGTAGCTTTTAAACTGTATATTTTATACATACTAGCTAAAGTGTTTTCGTATTATATATATGGATACCAAGGTTAGAATGTAATCTATATAAGAATATATAAAAGGAGAAGCGGACTTAATGATATAATTTATTATATAAGTATACTATTGTACAATTATACTATACAATACTAAAAAAATATACTCATTAATGTTAATGTCATACATGATTATCAATGAATAAAATGGGACTTCACGGGAAGCACCAGCAATCAATATATATTTCAAATAATAGAAGATGAGGTAAAAAAGAGGTACAGCTTACTTCTTTTTTGAAATCGGTTAAAACGGGACTTGATCGCTGCGACCATTGTTGCAACGTCGCATCCGAAACGTCGGAGGTAATTGAATTACTTATAACTCTGATAGGTATTTGCATAACGTCTTCGTATATTTTTTTTAATGTAAATATACCAAATATCTATTCTCAAAACAAGATAAAAGTAAGTTGCGATCAAGAAGAGGTAAGTAACATTTGATATAACATGTTTTAAAAAGTGCCGACGTACCGACGCACAAAACAACACCAAAACTTGAAGACATCTTCCGTAACATTTTAGTTGTGAACAATAATAAATCTCTGAACGTAATAAGTACATATCCAGGGGGAATTTTATTTCCAAATCGCGGTACCCTCTAGATATAATTTAACAACGGAAAATCAGGAAACTTAGTAATACTCGGTTCCCGCTAGCTTACAATTTGCAAAGTTCAGTTCGGTAACCGTAACTAGAATTCGGTAGTTTGTAGCAAACCTACTTGAACTGAAAAGTTTCAATGGATGCTGGTGCATGGGGAAATTAAACACGGATTAGTAGACGCATTTATGTACGCGGCTTAAGTAAATATTTGTGGCGGTTTTGCTTAACTTTTTGAGAGTTGTTGAATATCGCTCTTCGTTGAAACCTTCGTTGTACAGCCAGAAATAATGTAATTACAAGTAGGTTACATTATCAAAAAATGTAACGTATTTTTGTGTCAATCTTACAGCCGAGTTCATAGAGAAATTAATACATTACGAGTATAATAATGGTCAATTAATTATATGTATTTATTTAGCGAAACCGTCTTATTTATAATCGCGAAAGCATCAGAAATTGTTAGGTACGTCTCAAAATAGATTTATTAATTTATCATACATATAGTATTTTCTATGAGCACATTGAAAAGCGCTCAAAGTAAAGGCAAATTTTCCAATTAAATATATTTGCAAAAAAGTTAATATTGTCTATTTTCTATTACCACACACGCGATCCGGTAGACCAAGAATATATAGTACTAGTATTTACTAGTATGCGTGCAGTTGAGTACTTGGTATAAAAAATACTTCCTCGTTGACTGGTTACAGTCGTAACATTTAACGGCAACGCTAAGTTTTTGTACTTTATTCTTGAGTCACGAAATTCTACATTCTTAAGGTGAACATGTAAGTTTCTAAAGGTTAGGGTTGAACTTGTATATCACAAGCAAAATTATCAAACTAAGCACTTCTAATGTTTGTTTGAAGTTAATCAGTCAGCGGTTAAGCGTGAAGAGGTAGGTAACGGATATACCGACATAGTTACTTCGGTATATTATAATATTACCTAGTAGTGATAATAATAACAAATTTAAACTTAAACATTCATAAGCAAGTTGTTTATTTATTTGCTAATTCATTTTTCGTACATAAACAATGATACAATGTCATCTTGTGACAGCATGGTTTAAAAATTAAGATTTTTAAGTATCAGGTTATATAAGTAACCAAAATCAATATCTGTAAAATATTTTTACTTAATAATTTCTGATGATTTCGCGGTTATGAAACAAATGAAACAACTTTAAAGGATTGGAATAAAACAACTATTAACGGATTTAACTCGCGTATTTTTATTTTATTAATCCGTTAATAGTTGTTTCATTCCAATGTGTAATAACCGCGAAGGCATCAGAAATTATTAACTTTAACGGAGTTAACTCGAGTATTTTTTTAATTTTATTTGCTTTAAAACCTTTAGATTCCATAATCGTAGCACGACTGAGCTGAGAATAGTCTTATGCTGATATATTTTATTTAGGACGTAATAAGTTTATATATTCAGATCAGTCGAATGCACATGCGACGTACTTACTTATTAACTATGTAAATTTATTCTGCTCGCCGGATTAGCGGATCATCATCGAACCACTTGTGGTGATTATTACCGCGGATATCCGTCCTATTCAATTTCTAATTTATGATTTAAAAAGGGAATATTCATTATGATACTGCTATTGTTCTTGAGCACCCCATCTTTGAGTTTGGAGGGTTGTGAGGCATGCAAAGATTACGTGAATGAATTATCAGACTTAGCTTTATAGTATGTATGTTGAAGAAAGTTGTCTACGGTATGCAGATTGAATGTACAAAACGCATAAATTCTTAGGGTACAAATCATTTGCTTACCTGATAAATATTAAATTTTACTGTAGAAGTAATAGCCTATTTTAATTGTAAACATATTTGTTTTTAAGACCTAATTTGAACAATTTAATAATATTAGATAGGTAATGATCCTAACTAATATTATAAATGCGAAAGTAACTCTGTCTGTCTGTCTGTCTGTCTGTTACGCTTTCACGCTAAAACTACTGAAGCGATTTAAATGAAATTTGGTACAAAGAAAGTCTGGAGCCTGAGAAAGGACATAGGCTACTTTTTAACCGACTGCAAAAAAGGAGGAGTTCCACGCGAACGAAGTCGCGGGCAGAATAGTTTATAAACCTTAAAGCCTTTTTGCGGTCGTTTAAATAAACCTTTTAAACCTTTTTGTGTTTGGATTCAGATTATAACTAATGATGTATTTACTGATATAAAAGGATATTGGAATTTATAAAATAAGTTTGAAAAGGTCTGCTACAAATATCCTGCCGACTGTTAGCCACTGTCTCATACCAGGAATACATAACATGAGAGTAAGCCGATTTTAACGATGCGTTGTACATAGATACAAGTACTCTGCTTCTTGCTTGAGTTTAACTCTGTGTGTCGTAAATATTGCAACGTGCATCACGTTGACGAGAATGCACTAGCATCGAGTATTACCTTTTTGATTCATGTTGTCTTTGTTCAAAATATGGCTTATCTTTTCTGACTTAAAATAAAATGTATCATTTTACAATGCGGAATAGTTTTTCTTGGTTACTGTTAGTTTTTAGAGGGAAGCAATTTTGTTTTTTATTGAATTCCATGTAGCTAATTGTTATTAGTATGAACTCTAGATTTTAAGGGAACATTGTCGATAGTGTATTATAACAAAACAAAGTAAGAACGTAATAAGTGTCTTTAACGTTGAAGCGTCGTATTTTTTTTACGAAATTTTTTGAGGTAATAAAAGTTAAAACATTAAATTTTTTCGAAATTCTTGCTATCATATCCTCTTCATTTAATAGAAAATACCTTTGAAAGTTCTCGGCTTAAATTATTATATCGACACAGAGAGTGAATAGCGAGTGAGTAAAGAGTGAATTATGTATGTGAGACACAATTTCTGTTCTAGAAATATTTTTGGCCGAAGTTTCAGCCTAATTACTATAACTAGCCGTATAATACAAACGTACGTTATAGGCATTACCGACAGAAACAGAGCACCCACCTGTATAAGACGAAAGGCCTCATTTATAGAGGAAAAATGCCTTCGGTTAGTGCAAATGGAGCACCATATATCATGCGTTACTGACCGCTTGCCATAGTAAAAGCCTTATTGGTTGGGAACCACTTTTTCACAAATATATATTTCCAATGATAAATATAATATCAGAATTACGGTTCTTCTCTGTTTAATGAAAACGGCTGGAAAAAGTTGAATGTTTTTGAGACGGGTTTTTTAAATAATTAAATTCCTAATGGCCTGTTGTACTTTGTTCTAATAAGTCCCGGGTGAACTTTTTACTTTTCTATTAGATAAAATGCATTGTGTATTAACAGAGCTCGGAACAAGTAGGTACATATATATCCAAACTTCGCGGGTGGACATAAGTGAGAGAGGTTTAAACCACCAAAAATATTTATTTTTATTAAGCCCAGGATTTCCTAGGATTAAAAATAATATATATCTTTATATATCTTTATTCATATATCAATATGGAGTACATTAAGTAACATTTTTTTAAATTCGTTTTCGATATCAAAGAATATACAAAAAGCAAACAGCTTAAGCTGGCAACATTAGATTTAATACTTACAACAAAGCATGAAATAAACTGTTCCACACGCCATCACTAAGTGCCAATTTAATAACTAACTGCAATCGGTTCCGATTTAACCTTTAAGGCAGAGTCATAAACAGCGTTGGTTATAGAGCTCAAATTACGAAGAATGGCAGCCAGTTCTCCCTCGTACTTTGCCCTTTTCGAAGGGCTTGGCTGTACAAAGGCACATACCGAAAAAGCCCATTTGTATAACATTTCTGTAACCTTTAAATTTAGGTCAGTAGAAAAATTCAATCGGCGAGGCAATTTTATGACAATTTGTTGTTATTTGTGAATCGAATGGATGCTTACGTGAGGTTACTGGTGATCGTTTGAAGGTTGCGACCGGGTGATTGATTTTGTACTATCAAATACAATTTTCAATTTCAATCTCATAAATAAATATACATTATAAAATTGCGTTTATGTTCTCGTGTTGATTTTAGCGATACATCAGTACTAACACTATAAAATATTGTGTCTATAAATTATAAAAGACGTAAAAGAAATTTAAAAAACACGGTGTAAAGCTTATACATAGTTGGAGTTTGCAATAATAGTGTAGGTACGATGTTGGTGTTTGCAATAAAAGTGGTTACAAGTAAAAGTACCGTCCATACTTTTTAGGACAATCTCAGTACAGAAAATAGGAAATGAAATCATCAATCAGCAACAAGCCGCGAACAAAAACTGCGAATTAATCGCGAACGATACAGCGGACAATAAACTGGAGACGGCCCAAATTGCGGGCCACTTCGAGGCGTAAATAAAAATCATGGGTCGTCGAAATTAAGGTTCCTACGAGCGTCGTCATTAGGACCAAATAGGGTTGTATCCCAGTGGTTGTAATAAGTCATGTCTGCCACAGGACCCTCGACCCAGCCCCTCCCCCCGCTCGGCTTGCTGCCCCGCGCCCCTCCGTCGCCCCTCGGAACATTATCGCTCGCTAAATATGGCCAACAGTCAATTTAACGGACAAATAGCTCGACTGACCAAATGAAACAGTTTCCAAATATGTTTTGGTTTAACGGAACGCAATAAGCGAACCCGGTCTATGTTTGCTTCTTGTTCACTTGTTGAACAAAGTGAAGTATTGTTTTGGTTGAAGATGTTTAGAGTAGTAGCAAAATAGTTAGAGTCGTATTGAAGATAACTGGTTTAACCATTGGGAATCTACATTTATCTTATTTATAATTCGAGTAGATATATCAAAGAGTTTGATCCGCGCTTGTTGATAATAAAACACGTAAAAACTGTAATTTAGTCAATGCACTTATTCTACTGTAACTTATCCATGTACAAATACCTCACACACACAAATCCTAAGCGTAAGCTTGGGGCACTTCCCTGGGTCCCCGGTATCAGTTCGGTCCATAAACTACGACCCCCTTGCCCCACTTTCCCTCCTCGTTCCTCTTTGCCCCCCTTCCGTTCTTTCGCTCGTGAACATAAGCTCGGCCATTTTTTAAAATGCGTGCTTCGGACCTCGCAGTTACATGCTATATCGACGCTTTGAAGTGTTCAACTTTTATTTTCTTCCGTAGGTGTGCTGGATTCTTTTGTTTTCCGCGCTCCCGGTGATATATTGAATGGCTCGGTGATACTTGTACGTGTGTGAGGTGCGTTTCAGCTCGGCAGCTGCAAGGGCAATATTCATATTCTCTGTTACAATTCAAATGGAATTGCCGTGGCTCTAAAATTGTATATGCATGCAGAAATATCGCCTTACCAAACCAATGTGAAATTTCAAGCGAGTTATGCAAAAAGCCAATATAATATTGGCTCAAATAAAACGATTACAAAAGACTTAGGTAAATGAAGCTCTCGTATGGTAAATGTTGCCTGAGTTATACGAGTTAAGTATTTATTGGATACTATCCGATACTGAGTGATTAAATATCGTTACATCAATTTTCCAGGCATCACGTTACACGGAAGGTGAATAATTGTTGCGATCGAATTAATAGTTCGGAAGTAATGCTTTTATATCGCTCTGCATTACTTTTATATACATTTTATTGCTTGATTATTTATTGGTCTCGATTGCTTATATAAGTGATTTGTATATCATCATTGCTAGTCAAGCATTTAGTGGTTATTTCTACTATTGGTATGGCCATTACCTCAGTTAACGCCAATTAACGTTATCACCGCAGCGTGACGCTATAAGCAATTACCCAGACGTTTACAAAACCAAAATAATGCCAGAAAATTACAACAATTAAGTCCATAATATGCCCACTTTAGTATTCCTATGTGAAAACTACCAAACAAAGCGGTGAAAACTACCACTAAATGCCACGTAGTTTTTGTGAGAGCCTAGTTGTCATAGTCGTGACGGGTCGTGCCCACTTCTACCGCAAAAGTGTCGCGGAGAGAGGCAATTAAAACTTGCTAATGTCAAGTACGAGCGAGGTCGTATTATAGTTTTATAACGGTAAACGCAAGGATTTGTGGAATATTTATGTATTATGGGACGGTAATTACTATGTTAAATACTTTCGCGTCCTTCGTGCTATGAGCCCCGGATATTAGTTGAATTCGTGAATAGATAAGTTAAACACGCACTGAAAAAAATACTTAGTGTAGTCTTAAGGGTTATTTTAAAGTGTAGGAGTGAGTCTTAAGTAAATATTGTGACTTGTCTAGCAGATAAAGATATCGTTAAAGGTATAATAGTTAATAATAAATAGATTATTCACACATTTGAAAATGTTCAATTGCAAACCTACATTTGGGAGTAGCTTAGGTACTTCCGACATGTAGTTCATTTAAATAGAGGCCATAAGAAATATTATATAAAGTAGTGTTATATATAATCTACTATAATAATTTTACTTACAACGAAAAGCCAGTTTAATTCTCAAAAGCGTCATTTTATACGTTGTGACCGAAAATGTGTGCGAATGAAAACAATTTAATTTAAGATACAGATTAACTTTGTAGCTTTTTGTTTGTTATTTATATTTGCAGTCCATTAAAAAGGAATTGCTGTGCAAAACGATCATCAACGAATTTAATATAGAGTAAGCTTTTGCGCTACGCGCGGTGTTCTTTTTAATAACACTTACGGCGAATCGACATCGTTAATAAAATAAACATACAATTATTGACACTGTATATTCTACAGGGGATAATCGGAAAAACTAAACTAACAATAATCATTTCAGTTATTTGTTAAAACACACCACAATTTTATATTGGACTATAACACAATGTCAACTTCGTTAGTGATCTCAAATACGGTAATACAAAAAGTAAAACAATACCTAACTTTCTTACTTTATTACTAAGAAAGGGAACACGAAAATCGAGAAAGAGCTTAATTTGGGAAAACAGTAAATTGGCTTTATTGTTACTTATATTGGGTAACAGAAAATCGATATTGAATAACTTTTGGGAGCAATTCTTTATCTGTTGAATAGGAGTATTTTAATGCGCGCAGTTCAAACAGTTGCAATTGACACAATAAAATACGGTAATATGCAAAAGTGGGGTTTTATCTTGCGAAATCTCAGACTGGGAGTGGCAAGAATCAATTGTTAGCCGGCTAACGGGCACAGAGGCGATAAGCTTAACTTACGGCGTCTTTTGTATTGAATTCTTTATTGTAAATGCGGGAAATGAGGTAAACTGCTTTTGAAATAGTCGGGGTAATTAAATGCAAGGACTCTTTGTATAATATGAATGCGAAATTATATTTAGAATAGGAGGTTCTGGTTCTATAATTAGACGGGTATCGTACTACAAGGCAGCTGCGGAAATGTTGTATTGTTTTCTGGATTTAGTTTTGATTTTCATTACGATCTTGCTATGTAGGTACTAAAGATTATGAGCAAAGTATTTACATCACAAACAAATCGACATTCACAAATCTAATTCATAAGAGAAACGTGTTTATAAAACAAAGCGTAATTACGTCTAAAATTTTATTTCCCAAGTTCAAAATTAACTACAAATACAGTTTAAAATTCGGCCGTAAATATCAAAAAACGCATTTTCTATTCTCTACTTTATCCAGCCAGCATTACCATATCAACCGTCCATTAAAGTGCTAGCGTTTTATTCCGCAACTTTTTAACTGCTGGCATTAGGCGGCCAAAAAAGCCAACCTTTGCCTGAAACCCGCGGGGTATCGCAGGAAGTCCCACTTCCTCCCCACCGGGTCATTAGGCAAAAATAAACGATTACAACCACTTCAGAAAATGTTTAAAATCTTATATTTGAAGTCGGAAAAAATTAAGCATAGCTAAGCATTAGAATGCATTCACCGACATGACTTAAACCTGCATTGCAAGTCATATTTCATAGTACCTCTGGACCACTTATGTTTTTCTACTAATGTTATAAATACCAGAGTGATTCTATCTATCTAGGGTTTCTGCTCGAGATTTCTCGAAGCGGGAATTCCCGGGAAATCTGGCCTTACTCGAGACGGGAAAAATGGCGTCGAGAAGTCGAGAAGTCGAGAAATCGCACATCAAAAGAATCACGCGTCAATTTTAGATTAAAATGGCCTTCCGCAACACTTTTTCAACGCGTTCTCCTTCACGCTAGTTCCTTGGATTCGGCCGATCCCGATTTTGACTAGGTACTTCCCCCGCTCGCCCCGCTCTAATTTATTGTAGGTTTTTGTTTAATGAAAAATTTCAAGATGATTATTTAAGATTTACTGAGTTACGGGGTTAAGACTGTGAAAGACGATTTATTAGTTTATTGCTAAACTTACTACCTAATTATTTAATTTTCTTGATTATTTGGATACTATTTATATCTCTCAACAGTTGTAATACCCTAAGTTATAAATGGGTTGTATCACTAATCATTAATATAAGATTATTAAGTGTTCAAAACACGTCAATATCTTATATATAAAATTCTCGTGTCACAATGTTCGTTCCCGTACTCCTCCGAAACGGCTCGACCGATTGTCATGAAATTTTGTGAGTATATTGAGTAGGTCTGATAATCGGCCAACATTTATTTTTCATACCCCTTAGTGATAAGGGTTGTCCACCCTTAACATTTTTCTTTAATTTTTTTTCCGGGCGGGACGAAGTATGTACAAACTCTTCTAGAACTATGCAGGGTTTACAGGGGAAGATGCAGAAGAAAATACAGTATTAGGTATATTATTTTAGTCTTATAAGTCAAGGTTCTCATTTATATGGTTATTAGTTTGATGATTATAATACAATGTTTAGGGCAATCTCAAATGCCAATGATTAAAAAAAGCAATGTCATTAAGTTCACTATTTTTTTATTATGTAAGTATGAGTCGCGAGTAGGTAGAAGTAGGTACATTTAGTTGGTGATCAAAAAATAGCGATGTTAATGAATTTGAAGTGTTTTTTTTGCCTTATATTCATGATTTGTAAATTTCTCGAGATCCCGGGAATTCCCGGGAATTTTTAGTCGAGAAATCTCGAGCCCCGAGAAAAAAAATAGGTCGAGAAATCAGAAACCCTATATCTATCTATCTGTCAATTACCCCGTCACTCTTAAACAGCTGAATGGATTTAAATTAAATTTTGTCTGGACATAGATCAGGTAGTTCCAGGGAAGGTGGTTAAATCGTTTTTTAATCTCGTAAATCATCCATTCCGGGTTGTAATTTACTATAGAAGACTGCACCTACTAGTTCATTACCAGAAAAACTAATTCTGAATTCTAAAGTTGCAGATAGAAATTGTTATAAAACTTATCTACTACGTCATTAGTAGGGTCTGCCTATCTTTTTATCGCTAAAGAAATCTTTTTGGTGAAATCATATTATATACCTACGTACAGTAAGTTTAATACATTTTGATTTGCGCACTCAGAATCCCATCTACATTCAAACATCAGGATTGCATTATAACAAACGGTGGCAATATCCCTAATGCATTGACTACGCAATCGCAATTGGCTGATGCGTTTCTACGTTGCACGTTACCAGGCTCCCTGCATCCACTGACGCTTCGAACCTGTATGCAGTGTTTATTTAGTTTTATGGAACTGCACTTTAATTGAAATGTAATTTGTAACATCAGCAGTATCTCTTGCTTTGGTATTGACGGTGTTCATCTTTACCGAAATATTCAGTTCAACCGTCTTATTTTCCTCCAAGGATGCTCATAATGACTACCACTGATTTTTAACAGGTTGTTGGATCACCTAGAAGATCCTAAACCAATCTGAATAGTATAGTTCACGATAGCTAGTTGAGCAGTTTTGTCACAATAATCTTTAATATCGTACCTTGGCCACTGCTATAATTTAAGTAGGGTCAAAAATCACCCCAGTTTAAAGGCATGTTTCTATATCAAAAAGATTAGATTGCTAAACATAGTTATACAGTATGTATGTACTTATCATAAATACCTACAGAAAAAAGGGAAAAAGATTTTTCCATCAAAATTGTCATTTTGTTAAGAATGCCATTGTAAAAATAGCATTTGACAAAAATTTAAAATAAAATGAAACTGTCTGACTGAATATGTGTGACTTTAAAAGCTAACCCACTCTAATCTAGGTGGAAGTGTAAATAAAAACGCACACAATTTGGTGTGTGGCGTGCAAATAAAAGTAGTTGTGCAGTGTCCACATCGGAGCGTATATTTCATTTTTTATCGCGCGTACTCGGCTGGCGCTTATTCATGGCTCACCTATTGCACACGCGGGTCTCGACTCATGCGCAACTATTTGTTCTAGAAAACACTATTCATGTTCAACTACAAAATCATTGCCTCTAACACGTAATAATCGTTTATTGCGAGCGGCAACATTTGTTTTGTGCTTCTTAATTATCGACGAGATAAGGAATTGTCTGTTGGTATTTCAATCGTCGAAGTATTATAGACACAAACCAATCTTACACTTGTACCTTTGTTAAGCCTAATATATGAATGTAATAAATCTAAATATCAGTTGGAAAGTAAAAGGCAATTTATAATAGCTGGGACCAATCGTTAAGATTCAAGTAAACATAATATAATTTAATATTTGACTTAGAATATGAAAACCTATAGTAACGAAGGCGATGTCGCGGCAATCGTACGCTCAAACGGCAACATATTTTCCAGAAATACTAAAGTTGACTTTACTATAAAGCTTTTTGTCCAGCGCGGTCTTATAACCACGTAACCTTTTCATTTTACGTTCACGCGTGAGGAAATTAAATTACGTAGGTATTTTCAAAATATATTACAACGATCAACAATAAGTTGTTGAAAAATTTAAATCAGGCTCGTTAAAGTGCGACTTTAAACCTAGAATTCTGCATATATACCACAGCAACAGGAATTCAAGCATAAAACATTCTTGAAATTGCGGCGTAAACACTGCCGTATTCTCACTTAGCGTACATATATGCGGTTAAATCCTAAGCGTAAACTATTTAATCAACTCATGCAATATGCATTCGCCGAAATTCTGTCTCGGCCAGTCCATCAGCCGGAGTCCTTATCGAGGACGGCTTATCATCAACAGGTCCCACTGCCGGCTCGTGTGCTGTTATCTCTTGCTACAAATACTCACCAACTTAGCAGGCTAAAAAGCTTCTAACACCAATTTAACGGCGACCTAAATACGACTTTGAGTCCCCGAAGATTAAGCGTAAATTTAAACAACAGCACCGTAACAGTCATATTAGTGTAGTTAAACGTATCAGTACAACGTATATGTGACGGGGCTAGCTGCCTAATGCGCTCGGTTCACGACAATGTAGACAGGTCTTTAGTAAATTAGTACGAAGGAGCTTCATTGATAAAGTCATAAAATAGTCATAAAGCACGTTAAGTACCTACATCGCGTGCTTTAAATATACTTAAGGTGCAATTTAAAAACTGCCTTAATCTGCGATATAATACGGTTTTTAATATAAGTTTTATGTAGTTAAATAATGTGTTTAATTTAGTACTGATAACATTAAATGAAACAAACGATATTTAAAGTGCATTAGATATTTGTACACATTACAAATTAGTTCCGTTATTACTTTTGTTTTGATATAGTAATATAATTATTACGTATTGTAGATATTGCAATCCTTAGTAGATGCTGACTGCTAAGATGTTTTAAAGTGATAATACGCAGGGATTAGAGAAGTGTGTACCAATAATAAATTTAAAATTATATTCAAGACTTTCAATGCAAACATACATGCATTAAAACTCCTTACTTACTAAAAGGGGAAACGTATCTACATTTTGTTCTTCTTTTGTTTATTAGAACCCAGGTTATCCTAACTAATATTATAAATGCGAAAGTAACTCTGTCTGTCTGTCTGTTACGCTTTCACGCTAAAACTACTGGACCGATTTAAATGAAATTTGATACAAAGGATATCTGGAGCCCGAGAAAGAACATAGGCTACTTTTTAACCGACTCCAAAAAAGGACGAAGTCGCGGGCAGAAGCTAGTTAAACATAATATTATATCTATTCATTTATGCACTTTACAGACGACCGTAAAATTTATAAAACGTCCGTCACATTCAGCAAATAAAGTAGCAAGTTCATTATGTCTAAATCACTATTGACTTGGCAATAACTCTTCAAATACAATGTAAAATGAGAACCTTGTCAATGTTTTATGTACATTTAATTGCCTTACAACATGGGACGTTCATTAGAGGCTTTACGAGAGTGGTCTTTGACAAATGGTCGAACAGTATTGCCAATATATTACAAGAATACCAATAACATTCGCTTATATTACTATGGTTTTTGATGTTCAATATTGGCTTCTGAATCAGAGTACTAAGGAAGTTCAATAATTATACCCTATTTTGTTGTGTTCTCAAGTTATTTAATTAATTTTATAAGAGCTTTGAAATACTTAGGTCCTTACTCATAATAATTTCTGATGCTTTCGTGGCTATTACCTACTCATTGGAATAAAATATTTATTTATAACAGAATTGACTCGCGTATTTAAAGAATAATTTGGTCCTAGTAAAAACACGTCTGTATAATATTTATAATGCACTAGCTTCTGTTCGCTATTTGGAAAGAAAAAAAAGGTATATATTCAGTGTACGACACGGATAAAAATTACGAAATACAGACAAAAATACTTACGTAGGCACTTAAAACTACGTGACATAAAACTAGTGATGTTTTCCGAAAAAAAAACTCCACTGAGCAAATGTACCTTCAGGAACAACGTTCAAATTGCTAAAAAGACATTGAACAAAATAATTGTTTCTATTTTAATTTAGCACAGTAAAATACAAGGACACGTCAAGATACCGGTCATAACTTTAGAGCCACTTAGCCGACAATGTAGGACGAAATTGAAGAGTCGCCCCGTTTTACGCGCCGACAGCGGTTTTAATTACGCCGAGGCCGCCATTTTGTTACGGAGCGTAAAACTCGCTGCAACGCCGCGTGTTACACTTTATGATTACTCGGGCAACAGGTTCTGTTCTTGGGTGCAATTTTGTCGAGTGACTGGAAAAAATAAATAGTTCATTACATTATTATGATATTGTTTTGTCAATGATACATTTTAGTTGGGGACGACCGCGCAGCGACGGTCGGGTGATCAGTCCACTGGTGTGGGACCATTTCACCCCAATGATACATATGAAATGGCAAATATAAAGCGCGTCAAACTCAGAACATAACTCTTTGAAATCGTAAAATTTTTTGTTTGGTGAAAAAACGAAAAGAACGTGTCCAACTTGTTTTCATAAATATTCTTTTGTTTTTCCGTAGGTGCTTATTGATCAGAGAGTTGCGGGTGTACTCTAAAACTACTTTTGATGACGAACTTTTACTTACAAACTGTAATGGTCGAGTTGGAATAATATTGATAAGATAGATAATAATTTCATTAAGTGAACTTCTTTCATAATTTTCTGTTCTAAATGTAATTCTTAACTGTAACTTTGTAGCCCGCACCAGTCACCAAATTCGAACCAAACTGTTACGTTGTACCTATATATAGGGTTGTATTACAAAGATACCTGTGTGGGTATGTATCTATAAGATTGTATTAACCTAAGCCGAGATTATAAATAGCGACGTGTCCGCTCTCTATAGGGCAGTATCAGTTGTTGTCGCATGTCTTTGAACCCGTGTCCTGGCACGCTAATCGACCTACTGTCAAACGCACTTGCTCCTTCCAACCGATCGTCCAAACTGCCCAACCTCTATCAACAGTTCACAGCTAAGCGAAATTCAACCTTAAATCGATTGTAATAGACCTATTTAATCTACACGTCTAACTTTGCTTGCGCTGTCAAGCAAAATGCGGTTAGGTTTAACGGCTGTGCACTTTATTTGTATGACGTTAAAGGTGTTCCGGTATTCACGTTCTGTTGGTAAGGAGTCTCAAAATGAATGTAATGTCCACTACACTGCGTATCGATTTCGGTACCAAGGAGTAGGTATTTCGACGGTGGCAATTGTAGGGATGTCCTTATTTTATTTTAGGGTGTTGTTTTAATGGGAGTCGCCGCGTGTTAAATATCAGCTGGATGAGCTACTGTAGAATGAGGTCTAGTCTCTTATTGATAGAACATAACATCTGGACCTCATTTACACTAGCGTATCTAGATTTTTCTCCTAAATTAGGCGGGTATTCGGTAGTTATTTGAACTTGACATAATATAATTTGAAGGAATTAGGTCATACCTCAAATGTCTATACGGAATTGAGTTAATAATGTCGGATATAGTTTAGTATCAGCAATCACGGATCAGCAATTTACTGTCAATCAACAATCGCAGATTGCATATCCGTTAGTAGATTTATCGCTATCTTCGGAAATAGAATACACACCTGACCTGAATATTAATACCTAATATTGTAACTACTGCTAATAAAGTAATACTACTACCAATAAGGTAAATCTACAGATTGAGTGATACCTATTGGATAATATTTGTGTAGATGTGTTTACTGTATAAATTGTAATAATAATTTATTGACTGTAAAAAAATATACTCAATTTAATGGACTCTCGACAACATTTTTTTGCTTATTATATACATAGTTGACGAAACTGGAGCTACCGGGATCGAATTCTGCTAAGAGCAGACATCAGTCAGTGTTGTAGAATGCGTGTTGGTCCAGTAGTCAAATAGACTATGAAACTGGTGGTAGCCAGTTCGAATCCAGCTAGGAACAGATATCAACGATGTGCACTGGAATTTGTACCGGAACTTTAAATGTTATACTAATTTGTGTTTATGTAGGTACTTTTATCCGTTGTCCAGTACGTTGAGTAGGTACCTGGTACAAGTATAGCTGAGATTGGGACTACAGTATTATGTGTGTTTTTTACCATATAAAATATATTTATTTCTTTATCAAAATATTTATAGTAGCCGAGGCAACCCTATCAAAGTTATGTTAAGGGGTCATTACGGTGTGTTGCACTTTGAAACTTTGACAGCAACTTGCATCTTGGGACTGATTTTTAAGAGCTTGCAATGCAATTTGATTGGAGATTGAATTCAACTGTAGGTATTTCAATGTTTAGCCAAGATAATATGACTTTGTTTTATATTGCTGATTGAATTTGCAAGAGGTAGGTAATAGAATAAATAGTCAACATATAAACAGAGCTGTATTGGATTATGTTGGTATGTAAAGTTAGAGGTAGGAGCTAGCGTTTTCTGTACATGAAATATTGTTAAAATTAGTCCGCAGTTTACCAAAACAAAAAAAATCGTAAAGAGATAAATAATAACGTTTGGAAGTGGATCGTGACGTCATTCGTGGCAGAGTGTTATTATTTTCATTGTTTTTTTGGTTAATTGACAAAAAATACCTCCATATTTTTTCAGAAAGTAATTGATGGACAATGAAAACTAAATCAGTACCTACCTTTACAAACTTAAGCTACGGAGTGTAATATCCTACATTCTTAATAGCAAATTAAATAGATAGATGTGTTTAGGCACCCTTAACACGTGGCAGTGTTGTAAGGCTCTGTTCTCCATAACATCATATTTTATTATAAATACGAATACAGTACGTTGGTACGCAAATCGAACAATAAATATAGCAAAGAGCGTGTAGGATACAATAAAAGTGAATTATTTACGCAAACATAAGCGCATTCTTATATTTTTTTGGATATTTTCTCTTAAGCTTAAATAAGGCGCCAAGGTGTTTGCGATATATAAATTAATTAAAATTCGTGGTTACAGCACAAGTTGTAAAAATAGTGTACTATTGTAATTTAGTAAAGTATAAACGCAGTTACTATTTTAGTTCAATACATAATAAGATAAAAAAAAATAGCTACCAAATTAATTATGAACTATTTCACTGATTTAAAATTTGATACTTTCAAGTTTTCTACTTGTAAAAAACATCGCTGAAACGAACGAGACGATACTAAATAATATAATAATATAATATCTTTGGACAATTCACACCAATTGATCTAGTCCCAAACTAAGCAAAGCTTGTACCTACTATGGGTACTAGACAACGGATAAACATACATAAATACATATAAGACATCCAAGACTCAGGTACAGATGCCAGTGCTCATCACACTGACATCTGCCCCTAGCAGGATTCGAACCCGCAACCTCCGGTTTCGTAGTCAGGGGCTCTGACCACTAGACCAGCAGGCCGTCAGGAGGTTAACTATTTTAACAATGTTTTTGTCTGCTACAAAGTTACAAAAAGCGTACCTGGCACTTAATTGAATAAATCCTTTACAACACCAAAAAAGTCTAATGAAGGTATTTAGGTTTCTAGTAAATATAACTTCGAGACAGGTTCAGTCTAAATGCCAGGCACTCAGTAAATTACCAGTTACATCAGTCAGAAGCAGTCAAAAGGCCAACTGTTCAGTTAAAACATACACACAAGGAGGTTCTATCTTGAGGCAGTGGATCTCAGCCTTGGCCATTAACATGTAAATGAAGAAGGCTTGTCTACGCTTCGCTAAGACATGCACTGCATGCCTATGCGACTGATAAACGTGGCTGACTGTAGCAAATCTTCATTAACCTTGGAACGAGGTTTTCTACTACTATTGCTGAATAAGTAGGTTAATTGGCGATTTTGATGGAGCTTGATTTTAGATTCAGTGAAGTTATTTAAATGTCTTTAATTAAGAGTGTGTTTCGTTAACGGAACATAACTTAATTCTTTATTTTTATTAATATACTAGCTTCTGCCCGCGACTTCGTCCGCGTAGAACTCCTCCTTTTTTGAAGTCGGTTAAAAAGTAGCCTATGTTCGGGCTCCAGACTTTCTTTGTACCAAATTTCATTTAAATTGGTCCAGTAGTTTTAGCGTGAAAGCGTAACAGACAGACAGACAGACAGACAGACAGACAGACAGACAGAGTTACTTTCGCATTTATAATATTAGTTAGGATTAGGATTGACGACATTGAGAAAAATCACTGATTGATTAATGATTTGTGATTTTAATTAATCCTATTAACGATTTATTTTAAACAACCCCATTTATTTATATTGATTAATAATGCAGTTCAAAATTAACGCTTGTCTTATTTTTAGCTAAAATAATTTGGTCATAAAATATATTTAAATGTGTACTTATAAACAAATTTAATAGAATCTCCGAGTTCATTGGATATTTATGTTTACGAATAATACGCAGTATGGTAACAGGCACCTTACTTCAAAAACATTTCTATTGAAAGATTATCCACTTTCCACTTCAATTAAAACTTGTCATTTTATTGATACTTCCAACGCCACTTTAGGCAGTTAAGGTACAGCGAAGTAGAAACCTTTATAGTTTCTAGTGATCGGCATAGGCGTCTCGGAACTTTGCTATTCTTGTACCAAGATATCGATTGCGCTGGCAACTGAACTTACGACTGAGTTTACTGGATCGGAAAGGTAGGCAATTGATTTTTATAAGTTAGGCACGTAGGTTTTGTATGTTGAACTCTTTGTTATTTTATATCAAGCCGAACGTTTCTAAACTGAATAAAAGAAGTTGGTGCTTTCGTTCTTTAAGTTTAAAAATAGTTATGTCGGTAGGAATATGAGGATGAAATATTTATTTGTAGAAACAAGGGATTGGCGAATGTGTCATTGTATGTTCTCTGCAAAAATATGAAACGAGAATAGTTTCCTATTTGAATCTTAAACTATCAACATATTACTTTCATACGCCGTTTTTAATAAAAGTCTGCTCTATCAATTTTAATGACCCCTTACTGTGTATTCACAGTTGTCTATTGTATGTTTTCTAGAAACTGTAGAACCGTAAAGGTTTAGGTATATATGATGACACTTTATCGTGCACCTTGTCTGTTTATCTTGTTTGATGACTGACTTTGAACATTTTCTGCTAGAAAGTGCAAATAATTTACTTGGGTATTTTGAAATAGGCTATTAATATAATAATATACTACTAATCACTATACTCGTACATAAATACTGATCACTAAAAGACTAGCAAGTATCGTTTTTATCGCGGGAGAAAGCATTGTCATAATTTTGCTAGGAGCGAAAGAGATTCTTTGTACATTTAAATAAATAATTGCTTTAAATGTTTTTCGCTTTGTTATAGACCGCTTGTATATTGATGTCTTTTTACGTCGTTTTTCTTCTTTGCTATAAAAACAAGCTTACCTTTTCACAGCACAAAGTTGTCTAACTTGTAGTACATAGTCGAGATTATTTATTCCCTGATAATGTGCAGAAGCTGGTAACACAAGGTAGATGAAGAACAGCATCCCCGGGGACTGAACTGTCATCAACGAGATTGGTAGTCTCACCAACTACGTTGAGAGTTACAAGTTGTGTTCCTAGAAGTCGATGTGTCATTTTAATAATCGCTCGTAAGTGCCTTAGGTGTCTGCGGGATGTAGTAGCCATCCAAAGCAGCTCTATAGCTGCTCTTTAAAGGTTGTATATGAGCAAGTATCTTTGTGTAGCGTTTGTATATGTGATATCATGGTAGCACTTTCAATAAGAGACTACACCCCAGTTTGAATTGTTGTTTTGTGTAATCATTTCTAAAGTAACGGTTATTACAATTTGGAATAGAACTGGTAACTCATGCATATTTATATTTATGTTGACATTTTGAGAATGAGTACCTATATAGTTGATAATACTTTAATACACACGCCACTTAAGTTTTTGGTTTAATTTCAAATATATTATAAGTAACAATTTTGTTTATTTAAATGCATGACGTAATAAATGGGTGTAGGTAATTTTATCAAAGAATTTATCTTTTAGTGTATAACCTAGTAGTAATCATAAAACGCTAGTACTATTACTACAGTACAGCCATTCCTTCTCTATATCAAAACAAGACAGAGTTAGGTTATTACATACGCCGTTTTACTTAGAATCAGTGTCGTAATTATACTTTTATTGTCCAAATGCACAGCTGTCAATAATATGATATAGATCTGTATATTGTTGTGCAGTAAATTTTATTGACACACTTTTATGAGCCTACTAACACGTACCTTGCTTTATTATCAGTAACTTCAGCTCAGAAAATATTACAAAAGTAATTATAATAATTTCTGACGCCTTCGCGGTTATTATACATTGGAATGAAACAACTTTAAACGGATTTACCTCTTGTATTTTGTTTTATTGGCTTACGTTTCGGTGAGCTGACAATAGCAGGCGCGTGCAGTAGGGTGAGGGTAAGTATGGCGACAGGGTAGGCACTCCATACATTTATTACACTGTGCCTGTATGGCATGCACGCCCTTGGACAATAGTCTTATGCTAAAGTTAGTGACTTTAGCATAAGACTACTGTCACCTCAGTCGTGCTACGATTATGGAATCTGCAAAGGCTCCGAAACATCAACCAATAAAATAAAATACGAGAGTTAAATCCGTTTAAAGTTGTTTCATTCCAAAGTAATTATAGACAGGGGTTTATGAAACTAGAGGAATGAAAGTAATATTCTTATATCAAAGTAACAAGACACTAGAAAATACATTAACATTTCTAGCGTCGTTTAAAGCGCTTAGTGTGTATTGACTCGTAACAAATGGTTTAAGTTTGTACATTTATTTATAATAATTACGCCATGGTATTTGCCGACAATGCTCCAAGCGGGCAGTATTAATATTAGGGCGATATTGTATCGGTACCTTCAACATTTATTACGCTAAATATTATTTGTGAACGAAATTTATGACGTCACAATGAATGAGGTTATTTATTAGGGTGGTACGAAAACATTTAATACAATGTTACACGGAGGTTAGTCGACAAGGAATTAAAATGTGAATTCATTTTCGGAATTAGATTATGTAATTATAATAACAATGGGTGCGCCCGAACTCATTATATAGGTATAATGAAATTATTTTTATGAATACTAATTAGTTGCATTGACACGTTTTGTATTGTGAGGTTAATTGCGCAATCTAAATTAAGAAAATATATCATACTAGCTTCTGCTCGCGACTTCGTCCGCGTAGAACTCCTCTTTTTTTGCAGTCGGTTAAAAAGTCGCCTTTGTCCTTTCTCAGGCTCCAGACTTTCTTTGTACCAAATTTCATTTTAATCGGTCCAGTAGTTTTAGCGTGAAAGCGTAACAGACAGACAGACAGACAGACAGAGTTACTTTCGCATTTATAATATTAGTTAGGATTATATTAAACTAAGTCAATTTGTTTGTTACAACACTTTCTAATGGATTTTGATTAATTTTTGATATAGAGAAATACTAATGAACATTAGGAATTAAAATACTAAAAGACTACATTCACTCAGACTATAGCTGATTTATTAATAAAATCAAAACATTGCCTACCAGTAGGTAACCAATAGCAACCATAGAGGTCCAATTTCAATTGTACTAGATTTCATATTTCTAGGTAAAAGTAAATCAAACACAAAGGCACCTGCATAGCAGAATTAAATCACTACGAAACATCCTTGATGATGTAACCTTTCTCTTTCACACTTATAGATTTAGTATCGAGATAGACAAGGACAAATTGACTGAGCTATTTTATATAACGTGGATAGAAGATGCAGTGGAACGGTCATTTGTTAGCCATCGTCCCTTGACTTGCAACCGTTTTGATAACGTGATGCAACTGAGGCTTCAAAGGAAATAGCTGGGATTGATCGTTAGTCCTCTGTTGTATTGAGAATCCCAAATTTGTTGGTGACCTATATTGTTAATAAAAGGTTACAAACAATATATAAAAATATCTGTGAAAAATTCACCTAAATTTATTTAGTCTTAAACTAAGCAAAGCAAACTAAGGAGACAATGGGTAAATATACATAAAATAATAATTACCTAGGTAGCTCTTCACTACATAGTATAAAACAAAGTCGCTTTTTATGTTCCTATATCCCTATGTACGCTTAAATCTATAAAACTACGCACGGATTTTGATGCGGTGTTTTTAATAGATAGAGTGATTCAAAGAGGAAGGTTTATAGCATCCGCGTGAAGCCGGGGCGGGTCGCTAGTTTTAAATATTTGGAATTAGGTACTGGTGGTGAAATAGCCATGAATCCATATAACTTTAATGCGCTGAAAATCAAAGTTAACTAATAATTCTCGTTCTGAGTAATAAATATAGCGTTAAATATTATTTACATATTCGCACCTGGCATCAGTTTGTATGAGGTCTCACTTAGCAAAACTTTATCAAGTTATTTACGAGTACAACGTTTAGAAACTTAACGCCTACTACTTAAGGCTCTAGTTTACAAAATGAATAAATTATTTTCGTTTTTATTACTTCTTAATCTTTATTTATTTTTATTACGTAGTAAAAGTGTTATCAATAAATATTCTTATTAATTAATATATAAAAAAGGCCACCCCAAAATTTTTAATTAAATTTTTGGTATGTTTTTATAACATGTTGCATTAAAAATATATTTATTCCTAAATTTTCGCTGCTTACCATCATCAGCATATTTTTTTTGATAAAATCTCAAAAATCGTGGTACTAAGTACGATATCTCCAATAATAGGTCCTTTATTCGTACCCGACTGAGCTGACGACACTCTTACTAAAAAGATATAGATAAAAATATCTTCTCCTTAACACCATATAACTCCGAACAACAAATACAGTTACAGATTACTCATTAACAAATAACTATATCAAGTTAATGGGAACATAAACACCAGCAGTTGTTGAACGATGAACATTTATCAACAAAAAGTGGTAATTTTGTCGAATGTATTTCTCGCCGCGCCTATTACGACTACCGCACTCGACTTGCTTATAACTTTTATGAGAAAGCCTAATGTTAAGTTGTTATCGTTTTATGAACGTGGAAATTATCGTGACAAAGTTCACTTTTATTGTAGAATGACCCAGCGGACTACGTGTCGCGTTTTTGGAGATTTTTTTTATCAAATATAGGAGTTGATGATAGAAGAGGTCAGATTTAGGGTTGTATGTATTTTTCAATACCGGATCATAAAAAAATAACCAAAAATAAAAACAAATATATTTAGGAGTATGGAAAATAGACATAGATCAATTATCAGACTTAAGCGATATGCACACAAAATTTCATAAAAACCGGTCCAACCGTTTCGGAGAAGTTTGGCAACAAACATCGCGATACGAGAGTTGTCTATTAGACATTGTTTTTTTTAGTTATAATTCTTTCATTATGACTCAAAGATATCTGATTTATCCAGAAATCATCCAAGTATGCAGACTAGGTTAAGGTTTGGGAGAGGCTTTGCTATTCCATACTTAGGCAGCACAAAGGCTGTATAGGAACATTTGCTCTTACGCAGCCTTTGTGCAGCTTATGTAGAATTTGGGTGCTGTGTGTGTCATGACAAGTGACTTCGCCATACTGATTACAAAGGCATGTTGCATTCCATCGATGTCAAATACACCCGTTTAAACACATCTCGTTCTGTCTTACAAACATGTCTACGGTACAAGGTAGGCTTCCGAATGCTACGATAGTTCGAGCTACGCATCTCACATGCTACGACAAGTTGTAGCGTCGTAGCACGCTACGGCTAAGTTAGGGTACACGGAAACCGTTTCTAAGTTTAGATAACCGTTGTATCTACTAAAATTTGCCTTGAAATTATGAGGATATATTTTGAACTCGTATTACTTAAAGTAATGGCTGTTCGCATTCAATATAATATGATTTTTTATTTGTCTTGCTGTTATTTAGAAATGATTCGTTAAAAAAGAAAGTGCTGGATGCTGTGGGGTTAGACATAGGTATCGCACGCCTAGATCTAAACAGGACTGCATTCTTGCTTGCTTGGATTGCGGTAATTTGACATCCGCGAACGTTTGTGACGTACGTGACAGTCATTCGCGGATGTCAAATCCCATTCATTTAGTGCATCTTGTCTAGGCCACAAGGTGTTCGATTTCCTTTTATATCTAGGCGTATGTAACAACTCTTACAGCTAACCTTCCAAGTGTCCCAAGTTTGATAAAAGTCAATAATTTACGTCTGGCAGTCGCGGAGTGCGACATGGAAGGAAACAATGCGCATATTAATCAGACGATCTCAATGGAGGCTCTAATTAGGTCTGACAGTGACAGAGCTGAACGAACGGAACACTGTTTGCGTGTTGCAAGCCGCATTCATTGTTTCACGGCATTGTCCCGCCTGCTTTGTCCTCGGTACACACTGTTTATTACTATTGACTACCTAGGCTATTTAATATAAAATGGGACTTAAAAATTATGGAGCGCTTTTGGATTTTTTTTTGGGGATTTTGAATTGTGTTGGAATTTTTGCGACATAACAAACTAGTCTGTGTTTTTAAGTGTATGAAAATTTTCAAATATAATATTTTCAAATTATATTATTATTATACGACAACCATATGAACATCGTGTATACAAAAATACAACTTGAACTAAGCAATAAACACAATACTTAAGTCTATTAAAAAGTAGTTTGTAGTATAAAACAAACGTACAATGTAAAAAATGCAGCACTATGCGGAAGTAAACAGTCATACAAGATTCATAAATATGATTATAGATATTGATTGACTATGAGTCATATCACTATCAATTTGGTTGTAATTTGACTCTAATGGAGCAAACAGGTCTTGTGTTTTACTTCGAGTTTGATGGTTTTACTGCAGCAGCTTAAAAAATAAAGGTTTTTTAAAAATATATTATTTTACTAATAAATCAGATAATCACAATTTGAGCAACTCTAAATAGTAGTTACTACAAAAATAACATTATGCAAATCAATCTGCACGCATATTCTGTTTATGACAGCGTGTTGACATGAAAGCATTGTCGCTCTACAGAGTTTAAGTTCGTTTCGGCGGTGACAGATGAGATGGCCCTTTGTTCCTTACGATAGCTTTTGGATTAGTTCAGATTGGAATGTTTCAGACGCACTGTTTTGATTTAGACGGCTAAGTGTTTTAGCGTTTGAATAGGCAACATCAATTGCTTTTGAGTAACAGTTGTTTGGGATAACGACGTTTTGGTACGTTTATGTTTACAGTTATATGAATCGACTTTATACATAAAATCTCTAATTTAAACTAAAAATTTCATTACATACATACATATAAGGCAGAGCGCGCACCACGATTTTATGTTGCGCGACAATTTTATCGCAGAACTGCAACATATGGGTTTGTATAAATCGTGGTGCGCGCTAGGCCATAGAAACCCATACGTTGCATTTCTGCGATAAAATTATCGCGCAACATAAAATCGTGGTGCGCGCTCTGCCTAACTATAAATACATTACAGTGAAAGAACTATAGCGGATCCAACTCGCGTATTTTATTTTACTTGATTTTATTTACAGTTCCCATATTAGTAGCACTGCTGTGCTGGCGATAGCTCGCTAAAGTTAAATCCGTTATAGATGTTTCTTTTCAATGTGTAATAACCGCGAAGGCATTAGAAATTATTAGGTATTTAAAGACGTGTTTATCAATATAAACAGACGATATCGTAAAGCGAGGCAAATTTTCTGAGAGAAGCTTACGTCATAATCCAATAAACATTGTAAATAATTATCTATGAAGTTGCTCAAACTCAACGTCTGATCAAGTTTGCTTAAAAAGAAGCCCTGAATCCAATTTAAATATCTCTAGATCGACGACTTGTAAAGAATTCTTCAAATTTTTAATTAAGCGAAATATTCATGGGTATGCTAAATTTAGAATTAAGTTATCCGTTACGTCTTTTATCTAGTGATATAAAACTGTATGAAGTCTTATAACCATCACATAGTAATTTTCTAGTTATCAATTAAAGTAGTAAATAAACATCTTCCTAAAATTACAAACATAAAAGTTTGCAACTTATGAATGTTTTTATAATTTCAATTTGACATAAAGATAGCTTAAACAGTTTGAATTCTTTGCAAATGACACCACTAGCTAGCATATAACAATGAAGTTTAAAACTACTCGTAACTTTGTACCAGTACTTTACTATTGAAATGAAAAATATGATTAAATGTTTTCAGGAATTCAACCTATAAGGAATGAAAGTTATTACAAAACTCTTAATTACATCGATGATAGCTGATTGAACTAATAAAGAGTTTTCCAAAATGTTTAGCTGCAATTTTAAAGAGAGCGAAACGCTAAAATCTGCTCAGAGAGTTTGTAGTGCATATTCCTTCCTAATTATTCATTGAAGCGACGTTCTATTGACCAATCGATCACACATACATTATCGTGCACACACATCACTTCTTTACCTTATCATAGTCAGCAGTCGCGATATGACAGATAATCACCTCATATACATAATTCGTATCCACAATGGAGCATCGGTACAGACCACGGCATTACGCATATTAATCAGCCTATTTCAATGGCTCTAATTAGGCCTGACACTGACAGAGTTACACTAAGCGACGAACATTATACATGTCGCAGTGATATGATGAAAACAGGGATTTGATCAAATTTCTCAGTGATATGATCAACTCCCGGTAGATGATAAAAATGCCACGCGTTGTGTCATTTTCCTAGCGAAATTTAGTGATTTGATCATGTCTCCAAGTCATTTTAGGGAAATGAAAGAATCATAAAAATGGCTGCTAGATTTCATCATTTCACGTAGTTATTTGATCAAATGCCTGAGCTGTTTTAGGGACATGATAAAACGAGTAATTAATTCATCTCGGTTTTAACATTTCACTAAACACGTCTAGTGATTTGATCAACTCCCTAAACAGTTTTAGGGAAATGAAAGAATCACAGCAATAACTGCTGGAATTCTTCATTACCCTTAGTAATTTCATCAAATCTCTTAGCAAATTTAGGGAAATGATAAAACTAGTCTCAGCAACAAGATAATACCCTTTGGGAAGTTGGTATTTCTCGGCTAAAAAATAAACAACAAGCTACCTACAGCCCTATATTTTTTGCTCTAACTCTCGGCCGTTATCGCAGTGCAATAATTTCACATGCTCGAACTTCAGTTGCCATAATTTTATATTCTATGCCATAATGGTCATTTGCAATATTTTCATTTGCCATAACTTTTAAGTGTCATAGCTATACGTGTGCCATACATCTCATTTTCCCTATTATTAAGTGTGCTTAAATTATACCTATGCCATAGAATTCAATCACCATAATAATTATTTGCCATAACACGGTCAAAGTTTAGTGATTATTATTATTAGTTGACAAAACCTGGTTAGTTTATGTTATGTCGTAAATATACTATTATTAAAAGTATCAGTTCTGACGCTTCGCCGGCCGCTGCCGCGGCACGCTCGCTACGCTCGCTCGGCTCGCGCGCTGCAAGGGCACAGTTCTACCTAACACTCCTCCTCGCTTCGCTCGTCGTCGTACCTAAAGGAGACCTTCAATTGCCAATAAATAAGATGTCCCCTACATTATACCCACTGTGCACAAAGAAACAGTCTGGATTTGCTTTTTTCGTAATTATGGCAAATAATAGTTATGACATAAAATAATAGGGGTTATGAATATTATAGAAAATAAATAGTGTGGAAAGAACTAAAAAAATTGTGATCACCGTGCAAGATAGTTAATGGCAGACCTAGACATCCAGCCAGTCAAGTGTCAATTGAACGATCTAACCAGAATATCGAAGGTATGTCACGTGCTTGGCTAATAGACAATGACACAAAAAATTGGGCTCTAATTTATTATTTTGTTAGCCGAGAAAGAAATACCTATTTCCTAAAGGATATTATCATGTTTCTAAGACTTGTTTTATCATTTCACTAAACTAGCTTAGAGATTTGATGAAATCACTAGGGTAATGAAGAATTCCACCAGTTATTGCTGTGATTCTTTTATTTCCCTAAAACTGTTTAGGGAGTTGATCAAATCACTAGACGTGTTTAGTGAAATGTTAAAACTGAGTTGACTTAATTACTCGTTTTATCATGTCCCTAAAACAGCTCAGGCATTTGATCAAATAACTAAGTGAAATGAAGAAATCTAGCAGCCATTTCTATGATTCTTTCATTTCCCTAAAATGACTTGGAGATTTGATCAAATCACTAAATTTCGCTAGGAAAATGACACAACGCGTGGTATTTTTATCATCTACCGGGAGTTGATCATATCACTGAGGGAGTTGATCAAATCCCTGTTTTCATCATATCACTGCGACATACACATACCGAGGTTATTATGAAATGATAATTGTGTATGTTACGCGAATTCAAACCTTCTGCTGTGGAGATTAGAGTGTTAGGATGTTTACTGAATGCATGAGTTACAGTGTAAATTTGAAGACGTGTGGTAGGTTGCCTATGCGTCAGGTGTTTACCAGGTGGCAGTGGAAGGTCAAAATGTCTTGTGTAATTTAAAATAAACTTTAGCGTCAGCTCAGTCGTGCTACGGATATGGGAATTGTTAAGTTTTCGAAGCATCATCGAATAAAATAATATACGCCAGTTAAGTCCATTATAATTATGACATTTCAATATGTAATAACTGCGAAAGCGTCACATATTATTTAAATAAACTGCCAGGAAAGTCATAATATATAGTCAGTCAAAATAATTCGTAATAATGAAAACATCGAAAAACTCTTACGTAAAAATTCGTTGCTTTGTTAAGTTTGCACGTTAAAATATTTAATGAATTTTGGCATAGTAACTCTAACTCTTTAATCACGGAATAATTTGATTACTTATTATTTACATAATTGTTAACGTTATAGTAATTTTACCAAAGAACATCGAGGGTCATCTAGGGGCTCGTTATTTTAAAACCTCTTATTTATTTTCGATATGCGTTGTCATTATTGACCTCGACGTCTCGTGACCCCAGGACCCCACCCAAGAAGCCAATTAGCCGTTAAACTTGTTGTTATAATCTTTGCTCTGGAGCCTTGTTGACTTAAGTAAATCCCTGCTTCTTTGGAAGCGAAATAATTTCAAATAGACGTATGAATAAAAGATGAATCGCGCTTTGATTTCATTGTTACGAATGGGGTGTCGTTGTTAAATTTGAACAAGAAGTAATTTTTATCAAATTAATGAAGTCAAAAATAACAATGGGACAATAAAGGTACAATAAAGAGCCGTAGGTACTTCTTCGTGTCTATTTGAAGCGTTAATGAACTAACGACATGTTCGCATCAGTCTTGCACAAAATATTCTTAATATTTAAGACGTAGGTACTAGGGTTACAGAAGTAGCAATCGCTTAGTTGCTCACGAACATTCGATATTAAAGGATGATTTAAAAACCCGGAGATAACTTTCGCCTTGTTTAATGTGTAACGAAACGCGCTCCCGCTTACTTCAACAACTAATCAAACTTCAAAATGTGGCCATTAACAATTAAAGAGCTCTTCTGAACTAATTAAAAATGAGCATCGTCATTAAAACGGGCGCTTCTTCGACACAATTTGGACTATTTAAGTGCTTACGCGACCCGTTTCTGTCCAAGTTGTTCGGAATAAAGAATTAATTATGAAGTGAAGAAGGCCAAGTTCCTGGGACGGCGACTCCGGAGTTGGACCCGTTACAATTTGTGGGATAGTCGCAGGTGCGACTCGAGCTTAAACTTGGGGCCCGTACACAGCAGGGATGTTACAAACGTTATATTTACACATTCTCGATTGCGAATGTTAAAAAGACAATACAAATTATTGAATCAATAATACTATTGGAATGACAAAACTATAACGGACTTAACTCGCATACTTCATTTGCTGACGTTTCGAAAACTTTACAGTTCCCGTATTCGTAACACGATTGAGCTGATGACAGTCTAGCTAAATTGATTTTTACTACCTTATTTATACAAAATTACAAAGTTTTTCTACCCTGTTTTGTTTTTGAGGTATTTTTTTGGTTGGTCGACTACTACCTACTACTATTAAAAGAAACTTTACCGCCTTGATAACTGCAGAGCTATTCGGGAACAAACATCCATATGGAACTTGCATGATGTTTCCGAATGGCGGCCCTGATTTCTTTAGAAATGCTCGGTCGCGGTCGGCGGTTGAGACACACAAGTAACTAACAAAAATCCACATTCGCAAAAGACGCGGACGATGCCAGTTCAAACGAGGATGTTTAAAGTGATGAGAATATACTCACAATTCATATCGTGGTGGCATCCCTAGTACACACGCTCTGTCTTCGCAGATGATAAAGTTGATTTGAATCACAGATTTCAGCTTTATAAACTTGCTTTGTCACATGCTGTCTTTAAAGTTGAGATGTAGTTCGTTTTGTACAAAAACCAACGAATTTTCTAGATCACTACTGTAAGCTTTTGTAAAGTATGTGTAGTATTTTATGAAAATAATGAATGTTTGTCAAGTTGAAATTTTGTGGCTGTTTGACGTTATCTTAGTCGAAAAAAATTTAAGAAATTTGAAAAAGGAACAAGTCCGCGTTCTATGGCGGGAGAGCGCTACAATTTTGGACAAAGAGAAAAAAGTTATGTTAGAATTGTAATAATTATAAGGCCGTTTGAATTAACTCTTAGTATAATATAAAATTGAACGAAAAGATAATATTTTAGTATTTAGTATTATTTATAAAAGTAGAGACTAGTATCTCTATGCTAAATTGTTTTAGTTTATGATTAAACGTTTGAAGTTTGCAGTGAGTCAATTTGAATTAATCTTATAAATCGTAAATAATAGTGATTATTACACATTTCAGTTGTTTAATCCGTCACAATTATACTAAAAGGTAATATGAATAATTCATTTAAATGGAGTTGAATCTGTATTTCTTGCTTTGATTCGAAGATGTCTCTCTAATAATTCAATATAATGTCTTCATTGCTTTACTTGACTTGTAGTATTTTGTGATAAGTATTAAATTTCATTATTGAAATTGGAATAATTAGTGCTTTCAATAAGACGTACCTATCTTTCAGCTGTACTCGTATTATTAAAGTTACTTTTTACAAATACTGACGTTCAAGATTCGTTCCATAAATTTCAAAAGATTCCGCATTATTGAATATATAATTACATAATATCAAATAATTGCTTGAGATTCGAAAATACTAATAATTGCGGTTCACCCCGGCTTTGCACGGATCTCTATTTTTTTTTCAAAATATTCTATAGCCTATGTTACTCGGGAATCGTGTAGCTTTCCAACAGTAAAAGAATTTTTCGAATCGGCCCAGTCGTTTTGAAGCCTATTCAATCCAAACACACAAACAAACAAACCTTTCCTCTTTATTATATTAGTATAGATAATTTAAGATGGCGCGCTGCCCTATCTGCATCGATAACAACTGGCTATTATTTGGCGCGCATAAGTTAATGTCAAAATTTGATGCAATCTCGTTTTGTAATGAAACATCCGTAACGGATTTAACTCGCGTATTTTATGATAATGTTATTTGTAATACCAAGAATCAAATTTCAATTGATACCTACATTGTTGTAAACAGCGTATTTTAGCGTATTTTATTTCATAATAATATGCTAACATTTCAAAAACTTTGCATTTCTAATATTCTAACTAAGCTGAGACAGACTAAAGCAAATACTGCTTAGCTAATAGTTATCGACCACCAATTATTATTAATTTAAGGACCGGCGATGTCGTAGAGTATAGAGTATAATAAATAGTGTAATTTCAAACAATTTCCATAGCGTTGAAACGCCCCGCCCTACACTTAAATGCTGTACGGGCAGTATGCCAATTAGCACATTATCGACTTGCTAAATTAAAGGGATATCCAATCCCATTCATTATCCGTTATAAAAAACTAGATATTCCGAGACATACTGGAAAGCAAATAATTGAAACTTAAAAATAGGTCACTTTAATGTAAGACTATCGACAGCATAGTCAGCTACCAATACGAGAAATTTAAAGTTTTTGAAACATTAGCAAAAATATAAAATACCTACACGTGTTGTTTCGGTTATTTCATTACAATGTGTAACTACCGTGAAAGCATCAGAAACTATGATATCTACCTACTTATGTCATATATCACCATCAGTACATAGAAGTGACAGAAGCTAATAAAATCTAACGTGACATTTAATTTTGCTGTCGCCAATGCCAAAATTAACTCAATCAAAAGCGCGCATTTGACTTTGTCCAAGCTATACTATCCATTTCTCTAAAACCTTTAATTACCAATTTACTTCCTATTCGACATCGCTTAAATTCACATTTATCAAACCAAACCAACATCAAAATACGTCACGGATACGGCGAAACGTAATCACCGAGTCCCTGGTGACGTCATAATGCAATAAAACGTCATCTTACCCGTCCATCGTGATAAGGATTCACTCGAGGGTCCATGGCCATTCGCGTCGGGTCCAGGCATGGTAATTAATGCTATTAATTGCTTGTCATCTGTTGATTGGGCTGCACGCACATTAGTCAAAACGAACCCTGCGTTTACGTGCGACCGATTGCTTACAATACATAACTGTCATTACACACGTGAAGGGAATTGATATGTTTGGGATGTTCTTACATAACGCGACTGAACTGACAATAGTCTAACGCTAAAGTGTCTAACTATTGTCAGCTCAGTCGGGCTACGATTATGGAAACTGTAAAGAATCCGAAACGTCAGCTAATAAAATAAAATAAAAAATACGCGAGTTAAATCCGTTAATAGTTGTTTCATTCCAATGAGTAATAACCGCGAAGTCATCAGAAATTATTATGAAATTGTAATATTTTGAAAAAATTATACCTCATTGAGTTTCTTCTCGATTCTTCTCAAGAGGTTTTTTTGCTGAATCGAAAAATAATATTAATTTTAACTTTGACATTCATAAGTGCCTATAAGAGCCTAGACTGAATAAATGATTACCTATTTGAGTTTGAGTTTGAATTAAGCTAAAAAAAGAAATCCACACGTAGGCTTCTTCAAAAAAAGTTGGTCGAGACAATAGATATATTAAGTACTTACATGAAACATATCCGTAACAGAATATACCTACCTATAGTTATTTAATATTCTGATAATAATCGTGTTACTGGAGTTTTTGACACCCTTAACTTTCGCTCATATGGAAAAGTGATAATACCTAAAAAGTAAACGATTTCTGGATTTCTTCTTAATTTTCAATACTATCTCAATAATGTTGTTTTTTATGGCATTAAAAAAGTACGCGTCAAGAAATGCAGTAAGTGCATATGAAACTCTGAAACTTACTACGTTTATCGTTATCACAGTAGTTGTTTACCTTTATGACGTAGAATAGTTATCATTCGATGCGACTTACCTTCTTTATCAATACACAACAATCACAAAGTAATACAAAAATGATCAAAATCAATAATTAACAAGTTTCGTAAATAAATCTACAATTCTGTCCAGTTCATTTAGCTTCAATTGTACTAGTGGATGCGACAGTTCAATAAAATATTTAAAGCCACACCTGACCAATAAATTTGTGGATTTTCTGCCATTGATGGATTATTTTGAATCCTTTCATCAACACACATGCAGTGCCTAGTAACAAATACTAAAATTTTATATCGTATAAGCAACTAGTTTCTACCTGCGACTTCGTCTGCGCATGATTGCACCCCCGTTTTTACCCCCGGGGCGAATTTTTAAAATCCTGCTTCCCTACGTAAAAGGAAAGCATGTGCTAAATTTAAACTAACTATCGTTTAGGCCCTACTGCGTTTAGTCAGACATTAAGTTAGTTTCTCCTCTTATATACCTACGTAGGTAGATATTATGTAAAGGCTCGAGTTAAATCCGTTAAAGTTGTTTCATTCCAATGTACAATAGCCGCGAAGGCATCAGAAATTATTATTATGAATTATCTCAATGTGTATCGAAATCAATAACCTAATTCGTATAAAATTGGTTATGACGTCTGATTTCACAAGAAACACAATCCGTCAATGTCGTATCTATTAGTAAATTCAATTGAATGTAACGTAATCCGTAGTGCAGTGTCGGGTACTGCGGATGTTGACAGTAGCTAGAAATTAAGTTAGAAGGTTTCTAAGCTCAAGTTCGTGTCCATTTGATGTTCCATTGCCGCTTTAAACTTTATAATTGAACAGTAAGTGAAATGGAACAGGACGAAATTTGTCATTTTGTGAATTTGTCGTGCTTCTCATCTTATCATACTTTATTGACTTTTTAATCGTGTTACTGAGGTTTTTGAGGCATAGTTAGGTATGTATTAAAATATGAGTTTATCACTCATAACGTTATTAATCAGGTACTGTCACTTATTCAAATAATGGTTACATTTTCGCATATCATTTTACCTAAAATTCCACAGGAAAAGTACTTATTTTTTTAATCATTATACCTTATTATTAGGATATAGGTAGGTACAGTATTTTGTTTCATTTGTTAATGATCGTGTTTTCAAGTTTTCTCTCAATTCCTACTTATTGGCGTCCTATTTAAACTGAATAAGGCGGAAAATAGAAATACAGGCGTATCGATTGAACCCACGTAGGTATTATGCAACGTGCAACCAAGACGGTAATTCCATCAAGCGAGGACGAGTGATCTCGCGTCGCTTATCGGGCACCTGTGGACTACTGAATAAAGCCGTCCATTTTGAGAAATGGCTCCATTCTGTGTAGTGCATTTGAGAAATGTAACTAGATTGATAGCTTGTTTGTGTATATTCGATTGCTTTTTCTAGAAATTGCATTTGGAATCAGCATCGAACTTCATTATTATCTAAGTAGGTCTGTTTTACAGTGTAAAAAGTATTTTATTTTATTGTAGTAACAGTTAAAGTTTACATATTAAACGATGTGTAAACGTGGGAAATTTCCCTGAGCCATAATTTCCAAATAGCCGCCCATATGTTGCTGCTAAAATATACAATTTCGCGCAAAGACTAGGCTAACAGCAACATACAGGTGTTGCCAACTGTGTCTCAATTTCGAGCTTTACAAGACCGCCAAATCTGTCCCCGTCGGGTCGCGCTGCCCGCTGCACTTCAAACTAATAGAGGGTTATGCTACCCTGGTTTTAATTTCGGCACGTTTTGATTTACGATGTCCATAATATATGAAAGTGCGAACTATGCGTACAACCTTTTTACTTAGACCTTTGTTGAAACGAGTAGTTACCCCTTTGAGGTCTGTCGTGCGGTGGCTTAAAGGGGGCAGGGTAGTTCTTGAGTTGATGGGGCTGTACGTCGCCTTTTCAGGTCCATAATGTAGAATTAGTTCAGCTATTCATTACAGGGCGGCACGCGGTGCGATGTTGATTGCTTATTGAACTTGTTGATAGTTGACGGAAATTGCTGTGAAAGAGTAACTCGTAAATTGAGGCTTATTAAGGAGTCTACTATCGCTATTATAAATTGCAAATGTCATGAATTAATTTCGTTTAACTATGTTAAGGAATATAATCTGTAGGTATATCTTGGATTATTATTCAGAAAAGTCTTTAGAAAAAAGAGGTTTCTTCAGTTTGAAATCTTTCATAGTTTATTTTGAGTTGCAAATATTTGCTTAAGTATTTGTCTTTTTTGTATTAAGGTTTCAAAAGAAAGTAGAGGAGATGTAAACAAATTATTTACCAGTTATAATATATATAAGAAAATACTTATGACGCACTAATTTACTTGAATTTAACGCTTACTCAGCAATTTTAGCACCGGAATCTTCAAACGCCAGATTGCATTATTCACCGTTGCATAATACAATTTGTTCCATATTAATATAACATTCGAGTACATAATAGAGAGTGCAGCTGCAAGAATAGACTCTTGGCACACTTGTAGCAACGTCAGCATATTTCGATATTGCCTTGCCAAGTTAACCTGACATCTTATTCTGAAATCCTGACAAACTTCCGTAACGTTCAATTGCCTTTGATTTGTTATTTAGCAGTTTGCGATACGTCGAAAGTGGATGAAATTTTAAACGTTCCTTGAAATTAGAATTGGTTATTTAATATTTGATTAAGCGCTTAATAATTAATTAAGCGGTAATTAGACAGTAACGATGAGAAATAGGCGTGTCTGGTAATTTATTTTTTATTATATTTCGCTTCTCGAAAATCATGTTACTTAAAATTATTTGTGAAGTGAGTGGGTTAAATATTAACAGGCTGATTAGAAATGCTTTATAACTTTGTCTACTAAAAATAAACCGTTAAGTTATTCGTTTTTTAAAACGACGTCGTTGTAGATTATTAACACATTCATATTCCACTCCCGATCAATTTTATCTTCGTATGATTTGTTTCATATTTGTTGGTAGTAACTTAAAAAACAATCGAGAATAAGAACATCCCACACAGCACACTTGCAGCTCAACCGGGCGATTTGAAGCAGAAGATTTAAGCTCACAGGTGCTACTGTATTTCGTGTAAAATATTAAAATGGAAAGCTCCAGAAGGGTACAAATTAGAGCCGCTGTTTGAACTATGTCGTAGTTCACGTACGTTTTATTTTTAAATTAGTTTCGAAGCTTCCGTATAAATTATGTAGGAGTTTAATCTACGTTGAAATAATTTAATTTAACTTTCCTAAGTATATTGATTTAGCAGTAAATGTTTTCGGTTTGTTTTTATAAATTAAAATGTGTGAGGAGCCTATTCACAGGCTTTTGATATAGTTGATTGTTTAAAATAAGGTCGTGGTTTTTAGGGACCCGAGTACATTCGTCCTTGGGTAATAAATAAAAAAATGGTTCCGTCTTGCTACACACGCCGTCCGGGCTATAAAACGACAAACCTCAACAGTACGCGGTCTTATAATAAATTTTAACCCATGTTTGTACTATAAAATATGTGAACAGGTGCTTTATCATATCGCAAAGCCGCGTGTCAGAGCGTAGCGGCGGTATGATGTACAGAGACCTTACGGGCTTTACTCAGCCCAGTTTATAGGGATCTACTGCGAAATTAGTGGTTCGTGTAATAGATTTCCAAACTCTGTTAAAAAGCGACGTTGTGATACTTTTGAAGTTGCTTAAATACTTATATTTCAAGTGTTAAGGTGTTATTGTCAATTAGGTCAATCGATGTAGGTAGTTACATATTTACATATCCCTACTAATATTATAAATGCGAAAGTAACTCTGTCTGTCTGTCTGTTAAGCTTTCACGCTAAAACTACTGGACCGATTTAAATGAAATTTGGTAGAAAGAAAGTCTGGAGCCTGAGAAAGGACATAGGCTACTTTTTAACCGACTGCAAAAAAGGAAGAGTTCCACGCGGACGAAGTCGCAGGCAGAAGCTAGTATTATATATAGCTATAAAAGGTCACAAAACTCAGGTGCGTGCTCGAATCCAAACCCATTTCAGTTTTGTAGTCATGGGTTCTCACTAGTCAGCCAAGAGGTCGTCGTAATTGTTATTATAAAGTAAGCTTTTATCATATAAATGTTTACCCTTCCTTAGGGAATTGAATTTCCATAAAGCCTTTCTTACCGGATGACTACGTCATACAATGAACACGTCTTCCTTGATTCAGGTCTCTTCTAACAGTGGCTTAGGCTATGCTGCGGTTAAGTCAGTCAGTCATTCTGGAAAACGTAAGTAAATACATCTATACTAATATTATAAAGCTGAAGAGTTTGTTTGTTTGTTTGTTTGTTTGTTTGAACGCGCTAATCTCAGGAACTACTGGTTCGAATTCAAAAATTTTTTTTTTGTTAGATAGACCATTTATCGAGGAAGGCTTTAGGCTATATAACATCACGCTGCGACCAATAGGAGCGAAGAAACAGTGGAAAATGTGTAAAAAACGGGGAAAATATGAAACCTTATGAAGAAGTGATAGAAGACTGACAGATCTTTGACGAAACAATCGGACGGGCAGGACGACGTCTGCCGGGGCCGCTAGTTACCTATAATATATTAGGTGATGCTACTGCTCGTATAAATGAAGTCAAGATTAGTTGATAATACTGAATATTAATTTAACACCGTTAATTATTTTATAACGTTACATTTTAAATCCCACATACTATCAACTAGCGGCCCCGGCAGACGTCGTCCTGCCCGTCCGATTGTTTCGTCAAAGATCTGTCAGTCTTCTATCACTTCTTCATAAGGTTTCATATTTTCCCCGTTTTTTACACATTTTCCACTGTTTCTTCGCTCCTATTGGTCGCAGCGTGATGTTATATAGCCTAAAGCCTTCCTCGATAAATGGTCTATCTAACAAAAAAAAAAATTTTGAATTCGAACCAGTAGTTCCTGAGATTAACGCGTTCAAACAAACAAACAAACGTAAAGTATAGCTTAGTATAGATTAATGGATAATAATAAGACTCAGTAAAAAGGGTATAAGAGTCATAGTACATGTAAAGGACTTACAGCCTTTTCACTAGGATGATATCGCTATGCTAAGTTATAACAGAATCGCGTAGATTATTCTGGGGTGAAAAGGAATTACTGCCCCGGGAGCCGTAAAGAAGTTAATCAGAAGAAAATGTAAGTATCATGTGATGAATGAGCGGGGAAAAATGTTCATATTTAATACATTTAAGATGTCTATATTTCATTTAGTACGGTTATGAACGTTTTCTACCTCCCTCCCCACCTTAATTTTAAATCTAAATTGCTTATGATAAGTGAAAAATAAAATTTTTTTCTTTATCTTTAAGGATATATCCATAAGTATGGTGGGAGCACTAGCAAGCAGCTAGATGAAAAATAAATTTACAATGTAAAGCCAGCAGTTAATTTTAAACCGTCTAACAATTTAGCAAGTGCTAAAAAGATAAAGTAGTGTACACATTTTTTAAATAATGAAACCTGTACGGCTAGTGCTCACTATTGTAAGCCAGGAGTAAAAGCATGCGTTTCGTTCACACAAAACTTGTTCAAAAGTGACAGATGAAATATCTATTAATCTCTAAACGAACCTTTAGAATTTCTGACCTGTCCAACAAATCGATTTCCCAGTCGCTCATCATTTTTCTCTCATACCACACATACAATTACTGAATTTATTTCGATGAAACTTTACAATAATATAGCTTTAAACAATCAGAATTACATATAGGCTATATTATAACGATATTGTGGAAAGTACTCATCGTGCGCAGACGAAGTCGCGGGCAGAAGCTAGTACATATAAAATGTAAATGTATTTGAAAATAGCCTAGGTGATGAGTTTTGAAATATTAATGTTTCGAGCCACCTAATCTTGTAGTCGACAATAATTATCAAATTACTCTGCCGCGGTAACCCTCTAATCAACCTGCCGTCTGGAAAGAGAATAACTTATTCGATTTATCCGCTAATAGAGCTACGAATAAGCAAACAAGATTATGTCGAAGTAAGCGGGCTTTATAAATTTATGGAGGAAATCCTTTAATTCCCGAAACTGATGTTAGCATTTTAAGTTAGACTCACGGGAAGATTGTAGGAAGTTCGTTAAGCCACCCGAATGCGCGCTTGCTGGACCGTCTTTGGACTTAGTCGCTTTTCAATCTGAGAAAAATTCAGTATTAAATCTATTTTACTGTATGGAACAATGGGGCATTCAATTTAGTTGTTATTTTAAGTCGCAATGCTTCGTGTTTCTAGTTAGGGAACGTTTTACATTCGCTAGTTTTAAGCTTGCGGTGTTACCGCATGAACAATATCTCGGATTAAGCAGTTATGTGCGATAGACGGATTTGAAAATATGTTATGAGATAAAAAATCATAATTGTTATTGGAAATTAGTTAATCGTAGGTACACTGGAAAGTACATCATAGTGGTCTTACTGTAATATTTTATTGGCACTTTTTATATCTATGATGACAAAATAAACATTATTATTATTATTAAGTATTAACTACGCGATCACTCCAAAATCCATATGCGTGTAACCTATAAAAACTGATTTACTTAATACCCTAAAACATACATACAGTATGTACCGATACAAAAATACAAAAAACATCTTTATCATAATATATACCAACAATAAAACAGATCCTATTTCATAAAAACCAATATATTGTCATCTAAACAGTATAAAGAAAACCTGCTGAAAGTTATTACCTCGGTAAGCAACTTAAACCACAGGCAATATCAATAAAATAATACCTCAATAACACTAACTGTCATATAAGGAGAATCCAAGGATTACCCGACAGCATTGAATTAAGTGGGCAGGTACATGCAAGTTCAGTTATAATAGTACCGTTTTATTTTAACCGGATAATAGCAGAACCGGCGATACACGGCAGAAAGGAGATTATCTTGGATTTAGCAATACAATTCCACGAGTCCAATACATAAAAGCGCAATCCATTAAATACTTGACTACATTGTTGGGTAGATATATTTTGAATAGGGAGGTGCGCTGTTAAGGGTAGGGTTGAGTATGCAGATGAAATAATTTATCCTTTAAAAGTGTTATTGGAAGGTTGTATTTACTGACCTAGATAAGGTAAGAGCGATTTACCTGTGAATTTCACGCTCAAGTTCAAGTAATAATGAGTTTGATAGTAAGATTTCTACACCTCTGACTTTTGTTATTGCTGATATTTAAACAAGATGATTTTAGGTGCACTAATGTGTGCTATTAAATAATATACTTACGGCTTACATTGCTCTTGACCATATAAATGACAGCCGTGTATTCAAACAGTGAAGGTATGTTACTGGAACGAGTTTTTAAGTAAAATTACATTGGATATTATCTGTTATGATCATAACTTTACTGCCAGTGCTTATCTGGGCGCTTGGTAGTGGTATATATAGATTTAAAATGATCCAAAAATAAATACGCCTCTATTCTCGAAGTGATTCGTTTATGACTAGCAGTTCGCCCCGAACGGAGACCTTGCCTGATGAACTTACAATGTTTTCTTTATTTATTTGATACCTCTGAACTTAGATTTATTTTTCAAATTACACAGTATATCTCCAGTATGCATAGTTCGATTATGCTCATATCCGAACTTAAAAAATATTTTTGAGTTCATATATTCATTCGCGAAATTTTATAAAGATAAGATCAATGTAACTTATATTATCGCCGAACAAACATACAATTCCGTCCCCCTAGCGAAGCATAATCACATCTAAAAGCTCACTTTCGCTTGGTCGATTATCAAAGTCCGTAAAAATATTTCCTTATGCAACCAACACATTTTTCTTGCAAGAATGCGGATGAACATGTCACCGCGTAAAATTTAGAAGTTGCACATTTATTGGAATCCGTGGAATCCTAATAGGTTTGACAGGATTATACAGCTAGCTAATACATTATTGTTATTCGGTTTACACTCGGTTGTTTGGATTTACAATGTTCTATTGTTAAAAATGGCAATTTGGAAGCTGTCTTTTAAGAATTTAAATAATGTAATATATGTGTCAAAATCCCTAACATTGATCCAGTAGACCTGATTACCCATAAATATTCAATGTATTTAGATCTTTGTTCTTATAATTAGTACCTGACAACATTGAAAATCAACACCTTCGATTATTAAAACTTGCCCCCAATAAACGTTACTTAATAAGTTACAAACAATTTTCAACTCATACTCAACGGCTTAGATTCGATATTAGCATGATAGTAACAATATTAGTAGGTATATCAATATGCCTTAAGCCTCTACACACGAGCATATTGTAGTGTAATTGCCAACTTATGTTGTTGATGTGATCGCGTTAATTATCCGACTGGCCCACTAGGGTGTGAAGATTATTTCGACTGCCAAATGCAGAGTTCGGTCAAAGAGTTATATTTTATAGACTGGCAACACAAGCCATTCTGGAGTCCTAGTGAAAAAGGGCGTGAGTCTTCTACTTGCAGTATTACTCCATGTGATGGGGTGTAATACTCTTAGGGTTGCCAGGTTGCGTTCGAGACTCGTTTGAAGCGCGTATACGCGAGTTATCTGCGCGTCGACTGCGCGTTTTAAATACGTCGTCATAATAGGTACACTTTTTCATTACAACTGTATGACGTTTATATCATTTTTCACTAGAACTGCAGGAATAATTTTATCATTGACGTCTTCTTATTGCCTCAAAGGCTATTTTTCTTAGTAACTAATTTTAGTATTTCAAGAACTGCTTCAATTTACAGCTACGATGGTAATTACTTCTAAGAAATATAGTGAGATTGGTTCGATATAATTCTAATAAGCTCGTGTTCTAGGAATCGTTAATTAAAAATAAGGCTATTAATGGATACTTTATAGTAAATATTTCAAAAGTCTTATTGCGAATTACGTGTCACAAAAACGTCGTTTAATGTTTATGATTTAATTTGTATGGGATGAAGCAGCATCTCTAACGAATGACTAAATCTTTCGTAAAATTAATTAAATAACGATTGTGGATGGTAACGTTTAATGAACGATATCTTATAAGTATGTACACTGAAATGAAACAAGTATAACGGATTCAACTCGCGTGACCTAGTGCACTTTAGCGTTGGACTATCGTCAACAAAGTTTCGAAGGGTCAGCAAATATTATATCTAAATACGCGAAGTGTAAAAACTGCAAAGGCATCAGAAATTACAAATTTCAAAGATATTTTGGCTACTTTACATACATAATTAGATTAAGTACATCAACTCCACGCTATCGAAATAATAATTATGCAAAACGTTATCTGCATATTTTCATTACAATCTATGAATTCGCCAGTCCACGCTGGCTGACAATGATTCACGAAATCAGATTAGCTACTGCGATCAATTCGAACTGAACATATTACGAATGAAATTGATAAAATCGTCTGCGGTGAGGGATTCGTTTTTGAACATTTACGTCACATGAGTAAGTTGGTTATAAAATGCTTCTCCTTTTAATACTTATCATACTTCATACTAATATTACAAAGAGGAAAGATTTGTATTTTTGTATGTAACGAATAAACTCAAAAAGTATTTAGTATTAGCGTTCTTTAGCGTTTGACTATTGTCAGCTCAGTCGTGCTACGATTATGGAAACTGTAAAGAATCCGAAACGTCAGCAATAAAATAAAATAAATATACGCAAGTTAGATCCGTTGATAGTTGTTTCATTCCAATGTGTAATAACCGCGAAGGCATCAGAAATTATTATTTAGTATTATTTTTAATAACTCTTTCACTACGGAAAGCTACACTATTCCCGAGTGACAAAAGAAGGGATCCGGGCGAATCCGGGACGGGCCGATAGTTTCCTATTTAATAAGTGTAAGCTCCATGGTTGTTGGTTTTATAATTTTATATTATAATCAAACGGAACGTATTCTTATTAATTTATAAATATGACAGACGAGCAAGTTCTTGGCGTTAATAGTGTAATAGACTGGCAGTATTGACAGTTAATAAGTAGCGGTACAACAACGATTAATTTATCTAACGCTAAAGACTTTTAGCGTTAGACAAATTAATCCGAAACGTCAGCAAATAAAATAAAATAAAAATACGCGAGTTAAATCCGTTAAGTAATAGTTGTTTGATTTCAATGTGTAATAACCGCGAAGGCTTCAGAAATTATTCAAACTAATTTAAGTTACCAATTTTACAATTATCCTGTTGCTGTATGACAATGAATAGGTAGGTACCTAGCATATCCCATATTTACTCTATGCACAAAAGTGACTTGAATGTATGTATCATGTTCATAAATGATCGATGAATAAAGACATAAACACAATAACAATGCATTAATCATTATTAATATATTTGCTGTTAACCGTTGTGACATCCTGTTTAATTGATTAACGATGTCTCACGTGATTTACATGTGTTTGTAAGGCTATATACTAGTGTGTAGTAGCTGTAGGTTACTTAGTATGCAACCTTGCAGACTGCGAGCGCTCAAGTTGTGTCTAACTATTCTAACTGACCTCAAGATGGTACCAATTGTGGACATTAATTTGCAATTTGAATTAATTCTTTAATAAGTTCTACCCGCGATTTATTTCTTTAGTACCATGGGCGTGCATTCCATATAGGCACAGTGTCACTAATGCATGGAGTGTATACTTATACTCCCCCCACTGCACTGCCTGCTTAGTACTTATTTATATTTATTCTTCTTTAAATAATCCACCCGTTAGCAAACAAGCTAAGTACCTACTCATTTAGAGTAACTTAATGGATAACCTCATGTGTCGCACTTGGGTACTAAATGTTCCTTTTTACCTTCTTAGGGTATCATTTTTTTGTGACTATATTTCTTTAATGCCCTTCCTAGGGCTCAATTTATCTGAATATCAAATTTCATTTTGATCAGTTCTGCTTCAAGAGAGCAGGTAAGGTAACTTCTGCATTTGTAGTATTTGATTTCTTAAGTTTATATACCTAGTAGATATTATGAGATATTTTTGTAGCGTTGTACCTACTCTGTACTTAGGTAATCTGAGTAGTAATTTCTTTTATCGGAATAAACCAACCATAATGGATTTAACTCGTGTGAAATAATATTGTTCAGACGTTTCGAGAAATTTATACTTAGTTCCCATATTAGCAGACTGATTTGACTTTATCAGGTTAAATAGTTAAATCCGTTACAGTCGTTTTCTTTCAATGAATAATTAACTTTTCCGTCCTCCGGCCAGAAAGCGCCAACTTTGTGGCCGCTGCGCTAAATGAAATTTCCGCTTTTTGGCTTCGTCGAACAGAAAAATAGTATACTGACCTCGGCCAGTAAAATAAAAAGCCTCAGATCACATTTTTGTCAACCTCGGCTTAGCCTCGGACGACAATTACATGTGTTCTGAGACATTTTTTATTTTACTGACCTTGGTGCGTAATGTACTATTGTCTCTCTCTCTGTTAAGTATGATAGTCCTTTCTTTTTTTATAGATTTTATGATTTTTTGTAAAGGTTAGTTCAGCAAATATCACTTAAAATTTTTGATTAAATGGTAATTGAGCAATTTTTTATCTTTTGAAATGTAATTTTCTGCTTTTCAATTTCCAATAAGTTTTGTAACAACGATTTTTTTTATTAAACTCAAATGGAATAGGTATAATACCTATCGATGTTACATAACTTAGTCGGTACAATTTTGCTTTCCTTTTCATGATTACTTTTATTTACTGGCTCCGTTTAAAAAGTGTAGGGTTTATCTTAAGGGATGGGGTAGTACTGTAGGATTCAGTTTAAATAAAACAACTGATTATTGTTTGAACAATGTCCATATTATATTTATTACCACATACACACGGCACGATGTGAACCTTGTCTTAAATCATTGTATCATAATAGGTATATGTACATTGCACAATGTGTATACATACATCGCCATACACGCGCGCCCTGAGGCTGTATGATTATATATCTCATAGTATTATGTACGTTATATAATGTAATATTCCCATAAGTTAAAGTGCACTGGTGCACGGAATCGGGGCGGCGGGCATACCCACCGCTTTTTACAAAATGTTTGATATCATTATTTTAATAAAGAGATGACGTAAAAACTAACTTTATTTATTCATCATTATGATTTATATCCATATTGTATACAGATTCATGTAACATATAATACACGAAGAAACGACGAAAATATTGCGTCAACGCCGCGACGGACAGTCGCGGACGATCGCCTATCGTTATCCTTCTTTCTCTAATATTTTAAATGTACATGACACCAAATTCGAACGTATATAAATCCAAATTTATTTTAATGTAAAATCTTAGGTAATTGATTTTTATTGCTATAGAAAATCAGTCAGCACGCGAAGCACGCAATCGAGAAGTAACCGCGAGAACAAAACCAAGCGGGCGGCGTTGCGCGGGGGCGGGGTGCCGGGGCCGGGAAAGGCCGGGTGAGGCCGGGTGAGGCCGGGAGAGGCCGGGAGAGCCGGGCCGACGGGGGCCGGCGCCGGGGCTGACTGAGAGAGTACGCGACGAGACCTGCAGGCCGGCGCGGAGGCAGGCCGGGGTCGGCCGCCGCGTCCGCCGCTGCCGCCTCGGACTGACGTCTCGACATATTCTATACCCGAAGACACGCTCTGATGGTGCAATGAAACGACCGATCGGCTGGGTCGGTTCGTGCGGAGCCAATGCGCGTTCGGTTCTACGCGAATAAGTATACCTTTGGTCCTTGAAACATTAAGTTGGCCATCGCCGAATATGCAAAGCTACTTGATCTAAGGCCGCCGCGGCGACTCTACGAACTTTACCAGTCTGTCACGTTATTAGATTAAAATTAATTATTATCTTTAATAACAATATAAAGTAGGTCGAGTGTAAAATAATGTAGAATGTCGTTATACAAAATATAATAAATCATCTTTTCAATTTTATATATAAGATAAGTCGCAATATTAGGATTACATAACGAATTTTTTAAAATAAATTTGAGATCTCGCTTATTATTACGTAGTCTTTATCGTGATATAGATCACATTTCTAAAATGATGACTGAAAATAAAAACAACTAACGCATTTACAAGAAAGCGAGAGAGTGCGGTGTGGTGACGTGCTGTGGTCGGACAGAGATACGACAGCCGCTCTGCAATCGCGCGACATCCGCACGACTGGCGCAATAGTCGCACGACTCGAGCGACTCCCGCACCGCCCGCGACCTCCGGCCGCCAGCCACACCGGAGCGTACTAGGGTGACACTAAAGAAATAACCTCACAAATCGTATTAACAAACCATAACAACAACAATGAAACTAATATCTTCGTCAAGCTAATCCTGATTGCAGCTCGAATGAGTCTAATATCGATCAGATGGTATCGGCTAACGTCTTTTTACACATGCGGCTAACTATGTACCTATATACAATAGTAATTATGTTTGTGTCGATGCATCACGGCGAACCGATGGCTTCTCACGAACGCGGCGACGAGCGTCTCTCACTATAATGATCGTCTGTTTGTACTGGTTCTTGCACGGGACAAGCGGCCGTGTACGCTTCTCCTACGTTAAAAAGGTCGGTAAGAAAATATAATTAGAGTGAGGATGCGACAGTGAGAATGAGTCGGCCGGGCCCGGGCCTAACAATTATAACATCTCATCGTAATAATTAAATATCCTAAGAAAAAATGTCTTAATTACCTATAACACCGTAAATATAAAACAAATAATTACGTTAATTTGTTAGGTATGATATCGATTTTCCGACCGTCCTACAGACTCACACCTTTCGATTTCATTATCAATTTCCTAGCTAACGTTTTAACAACATAATCGCGGTCGCGTCTCCTGCGGTGCGTGAGTGCGGCTCGGCGCTGGCCCGCTGCACGGCTCGGCTCGCGGCTCGGCTCGCGGCTCGGCTCGCGGCTCGGCTCGCGGCTCGGCTCGCGGCTCGGCGCGGCGCTCGGTGCGGTGCACCGCGTGACGTCAGCGAACTAACTCTCGGCACGAATAAACGAAAAAACGCGAAGCGAGCACGCCGCCCGGCGACGAGCGCACTCCGTTTAACACTCCATTATTCAATTAACTACATACTCATAAGTAATAAATCACCTTTAAAAAGAATATTGATTTATTTCGTATGATTTTCAATATTTTTTTTGTAACAGGAAACATTTATATTTATAACGTATTTATATAATAATAGCATTTAAAAGATTGTTTATTATTAATACCTAAAATTTAATACCTAGATTTATAATTATTAATGTTTAATTGATGTAGATAATGTGTAATAATAGTAATTAATAGTAAATAACGAACGAATGAATGCAACCGAGTGCATGTGTGTAGCGAGCAGGCGCGGGCGCCCGTTGCGCGGCGCTCGGGGGCGCGTAGCAGCCTGGCGGTCGTAGCGCGCTACGGCGTAGCACGGCGCTACGCGGCCGCTACGCTCGCGCCCCGCTTACAGTATACCCTAACTGCAGCAAACTAGACAAAAGTGGCCGATAATAATGTCTTCAGTACCTAACAAATATGATTAATGAATTGACTTCATATTTAATCTATTACCTCGACCTGCGCCTTTGGCTGTGTTATTTTTGTGATATCCCTGTCTTTATTTTATTGAAATGCTTGTGTCGTGTGACTTTATCCACTGTACGAAACTTTATTGTTTATTAATATTTTGATTAAAATTTTACATACGACTAAGTACGGTGTGACGTCGCACTAAAGCGGCATCACATAATTTTTTAACAGTGGTCTTACATTACCGTAAATACAATCGTAAGAAACAATGAGATATTTATTACGTAATGCACAAAATTGTCATTTATTATAATTACAATACCTACATTTAAGGTACAAGATAGAAACGAATTATTATCTTAACGCGATGAGAGATATCGTGAAATGTTCCGAATCAGCTTCCCGAACGTCCTTATGAAACCGTCTATGATCATTATTATCCTTAGGATAAAAATTTATATCATAATACATAAATATTAGAAAGTATGTATACGTAGTATTTTATCGTAACTAACATAGTCTTATACAGAAGTAATAATCGAGAAACCGTCGTTCACTACCGAAACAGAACAGCCGTTCAAAGAGGTGATTTTATACAATTCGAATTAGGCGAAAAATAATTACATTCATAGGTAAAATATGCATAATATATAGTAGTATAATAATTATGTTAATATTTGACATTAATATTAAAAATAGAATAAAATATGTGTTGGTGGACGAGCGAGGAGGCGCGCGCGGCGTCGGTCGAGTCGTCGAGTCGCCGCGCCGCGTCGTGTCGAGTCGCGTCGAGTCGCGTCGAGTCGCGTCGAGTCGCGTCGAGTAGCGTCGAGTCCGGTCGAGTCCGGTCGAGTCGCATCGCCGCGCGCTCCCGCTGCGACAAACTCAACTCTGACGCGCGGACCACGGGAGGGGCAAGCTTAATATACGTATTCGAACCACATTACATACTGTTCTTAATTTTGAATATCCTACTCATTACAAAAGCTTGTTACTATAAATCGTGACCCGTGAAACGCGCTCGGTGGCGGCGGTACCGGCCGAGTGGAGTCCCGTATCTAATCGAGGTCCCGCGCGCGTGGAGGGACAGTAAGTTACACCTTAAATCTGTAATTTAACTATGAACAATAAAATAGTGAAGATACACCTCCCTGCGATTTAACTGTCTAGATGCATGTTTATATAATTATGAAATGTATTTTTTTTTTGTAGTTTAATCCTTTATTATTCTGACAACACATCTACGGTACAGTTGAAAGCGAGAAAAGTTTGAAAAAATACCTGTTTAAGTAATAGACTATCTCTCGTTCACACGATAAAAAGTAGATTATTATTATTTACAATAGACAGGGTCTCCTCGGGGGTGGGTTCGGTAGGGTTCGGGGGTCGGAGCGGGAGTAGGAAGAAGGGTGTGGGGGTCTGTTGTTGTGAGATTGAGTTGGCCGCGGTCGACGGATGGGTCCGCGCGGTGGTCGGACGGAGTAGTTGACCGTCGCCGGCGCCGGCGGGCGCTGTCGCGGTGTTGTCGCGGTGTTGTCGCGATGTTGTCGCGGTGTTGTCGCGGGACTGTCGCTGTGGGTAGGGGGCGGAGGCCGGCGAGGAGAGCCGTCCGCGGCGGAGGCGGCCGCGGGACGTTACGCGACGCCACACCGCTCGCCACCTGACCACAACCAGATTTATTTAGGCCCCGTTTTTACATTGTCTAAGAAGACCTGTAAATATTTGCTATTTTCTAATAATTAAAAACACCAATGTAGTCATTGTTTGGAGTTCAAATGATCAATGATTGTTCAAGTGACAGACTTCATGTGATGATTGATGTGTAAAAAAATGTCATTGAGGCATAGCCAAGACAAGGGAAGTAAAACAAAATAATGTCACTATTTAAGGCAATATGTACTTTTTAAGGTACTTTAAAATAACAAAATATGCATAATTATTTTCAAGTGGGAAATAAAGACACCTATATCGAAACTAATTTTAAGGGATATTTTATTTGAGCGGGCGTTAAAACTTCATGAAACATTTTTCATTTATGCAACACATTTTTATCCACACTGCTATTAATTTAAAAATTGTTATTTTTATAGTGTAATATTTTCTGCGTAGCGACGGTTTAATACGGTGGGTAGGAGAAAGTGTAAGTGGAGAATGTACTCACGTAAAATATTTGTGCTACAACACTTTCAATGATATCCGTTGGTAAAAGCCGCAGGAATCAGGGGTCCCTGAAATGAGAGAAGAAAACCAACCATAAATTACTTATTACAACCACAACTTTCATTAAAAAAACAAACACAAAAACAAATTCCATTTATTCAATATAATTTGGTTCCGCTGCAAAAAGAGAAGCTACATTGCAAACCATAATTGAATGGAAGTATAAAGCGTTCAGTCGAACATTAACCTCTCCGGGGACAGATTTAAAGGTAGTAAGTTTGGTGTTCGCAGCCGATAGAGCGGTAGAGGCTCGGTGGCCAACAAAATAAAAACAGTGAGCGGATGAGTTAGAGCAAAGCGCGACCGCTCGCCAACGGTAATTACACCGCTTGTTCTCCTTGATTTACTGTTATTGCCCGTGGGGGCACTCCCGTTACCTAATAAGACCGTTTTACACCCGGGAACCACATGCGCCGGTCCGGCCGCCCGACGCCTGGACCGTTCATTCTCTCATTAGCGACATATTTGTTTTGCCCCGGCGATTACGGACGATTGAGTTAATATCCCATTTGATATATGACGCGCCTGCAACGGAAGGGTAGCTTATAGCACCGCGGCCACCGACTCGAATTAAGCCACGGAAAATATTAGCCACCCGCTCGTTATTCTTTATTCGAGCCGAGTCACTACATCTGTCACTCATCTAAACTGGAGCGTGAGTACGTATTGTCGGCTCTTAAATATCCCGTAAATTAGAGAAGCTTTCGACTCTGAAAAATGTGTTCGAGATACGAGGACGTGAGGAGTTAAGATCTCGCCGGGCGCGGCGGCGGCGCTGCCGGGCGCCGACAAGCAATGAAGACTGATGGCGTCTCAGAGAAGCAGTTATGGAGCGTGGTCGCAGTTTTAAAAAGCCATTACCCGCGGCACTGCACCGCGTAGATTGCCGCCCCGCCCGCTCGCCCCGCTCATATTTCGGAACACTTTATAATCGCATCTCTCACGCTTCACTCGCTCGCTAACTTATGGTGATTATGCTTTAAGAGCGACAAGGAAGATCGGTTCCATAATGAGATTGGACCGTCTCGCTAAAATTTTAGAGTGCCGTCGGCTGCTAATTGCGTCTGCGGTGCTCAGTTGAGGCGCGGCGCGGCCATCGCGACGCGACGCGGCTCGGCGGGTAGGCGAGCCCGAGTAGGCGCGAGTAGGCGCGAGTAGGCGCGACGCGAGACCTTCGCCTTCGACGTTTAGCGCGCTCCTTTACTAGCCCGTAACCGCCAGTGCCAACAAAGTTTTTATATCGAATCGACCTTGAAATGTAAAGCGCCTCCAGCTATCCGCAAGCTAGGTATGCAAATTATTGCGGTTATAAAGAAAATGCAAAAATGATTTCAACATCTCGAAGCGCGAATCAAAAGCCCTGAAGAAAAACAAAACAGAACAAACATTAATTTGAATTCCGTGACAGTTGAAACTTCCCGAACGAGGACAATTTGGGAATTGCCATCATTTGAGTTCTACCAAAATAGGCATTTTTGAACTCAACGTAATAAATTAAAAAACTTAATAACAGAGTTAATAACTTTTCAGCATTTTATCATGAATCATAAGAAAGTTTAGTATGTTTCTCTTAATTATTATGGTGGGAAATTAAAGTTTAACGGTCGGGTAGATTTTGATAAACAATAAAATTAAATGAAAAAGCCAAGACTTTTTAAATAATAGTAATAGTTGTTAAAAATAAACACCTAGCATACACGTACACGTACATTTCTACTGAGCTATCCGCGCCTATGTTAACGCTTGCCAAACGAGTACCACTAATGATCAATAAATTACATCGATATAATATCTAATGAAATTGTTTTACTTCATGTGCTCGTACATTAGAACGTTAGTCAAATATTAAATAATTGTACATTGTCTGTCGACACGATAAAGTTCAAAGGTACCTAATCATCTCGAATTTTTAAACAAATACAAATATATACATTTTGAAAATCTACATACATAATCCTGCCTTAAGTGTATTTATACATAGGTTCAATATATATATGTCGAAGATTATGCAAGATAGGCTCGATAATGACTGATAACATTCTCGTCAGTATTTTAGTCCGCTTGTGGAAATTAAGTCTCGTAGCAACTTCATTCTGGTAGCAGTGCAAAACGGCTCTGGAGTCACTTCTTGCTCGTTCGTTGCTGGCATCACTTGTGCGCGCTGATTACTAATAAATCATTCAACATGGCGGATCCAACGTCACCATGCATTCGAATATCTAACACTCACCGGCGTATAATTGAGGGGTGCGCGGCTAACAGCGATCGCGGGGAAGCCCGATGGCTGGGGACTGGCTGCCTGCACGTAGCCTACGCTGTCGGCTGCAGATCCGTACACATCCAGAGCTGGCCCCGGCGAGCTAGCAGCGGGGAACCCGGCGCGCCCACCACCTGCGTGCGGCGACGCTGGCGGTCCAAACCCAGCAGCTGCTGCCTGGTAGTTGTTCATAACTGCGAACCGTGGAAAACCAGATTAGATATTAAGATGTAAGTGCTCCGAGAGTTACGTGCGTTTGGTACAGCTAATTGAAATAGAAAGCTTGTCTATGGTACAGTTAGGTACCTAACAGGTAAAGGCTAGTCGTGACGATTGTCTTTCGTGCCAGCCAAAGCTGTTCGTTTAAAAAAGGCTTGTCTTATAAAATCTGATTTGGAACGTTATTTGTTAGCAATAGAGAGATTTTAAGGAGTTGCAACCAACAACAATGAACAGTCTGTTAAGGAATCTTAATATTATATTAAATTCGGAGGGCAACTGCACTAACCACCAATAAGCATAGTAAAAACAATTTGACATTTCCTGCCTTTACAGTAATTGTCAGTGTTTATAGTTCTGTAGTTTTGGGTGGAATCGTGTTCGTGAGGATAAAATAAATCATGCTTTGAAAAATAATAGTGACGTGTGTAGGTAAGTGTAACAGCGATAATAATAAAATGAGATAACTACTTAAGTCTAAACATAGCATTAACTTGCGTTCCTATTGCATATTAAATATTGACAAACGAAGCCAGCAATATAGATGAGAAATAAACATCAAAAGAAAGAAACATGTAAAGCTCTGGTTATAATCGATTTCGCGGTAAATCTATTCTGTGGTTTTGTGCTTAAATAGATAATTGCACATAAAGAACGTGGATAGAATATAGTACGCAATTAACAAATACTAACATAAATATTAGTACAACATAGATACACCAAACAGTCCAACTTGTACAGACATAACACATAGACGATGGCAACATTTGAGCACGTGATGCGGTTACTGTTAGCGTATACATAAAATACACAAGTTTCGTGGAATAGAATACAGTCGGCTAAACGCTAGATTGATATCTTAAATAAAACTCCTTGAAACTTGAGTACGTGGTGTAAGCAAGAGGATGAGCTGTAGGGAGTGAGGCCAGGATCTGAAGTGAGGCGAGGCTTGGTGTAGCTGGAGGCGACTGAGCGGCGAGCTCACCTGAGAGCGCCTGCGCGAGCAGCGGTGTGTTGTTGTTCGGTGTCAGTTGCCCGTTGGTGAGGTCAACTGCAAACATACACACGGTTCGCATTCGCTCCACCGACGAGTGACGCGCACACTCGTTAGTGACACACACATCCATGACTGAACCATCGCATTTTTGAATTTCAAAATCCCACACCACCCCTCTCGCAACACCTCATCTTTTCTGAATTTAGCATATTGAACGGTAAAGTGACTATCGATGTAATCCCAACTCAATATTAAAGTTCTAGAGCGCGGATAAAGTTGGAGCGCGTAAATGCATGAATAATTTAGCCGTTGGAGACAGATGCCGTGCTGACGAATGAGGACGGCGAAGACTCCCCGGACTCAGATTATGTCGGAACAAAAAATATCACGTATGTCACGTGCATTCAAATGAAAAAGAGTGCTCGGAGTTTCGCGGGTATAAATCACAGAGGGCGAAAAAACTTTTACAAACTATCCAGTAAATTATCCGACGTGAGTTCTCGCTGGCACGCGGCGGTCTGCTTATTGAATAGGGAAAGCATTAGCATACGGCGCACGTCGCAGCGTCTTGACGCCGCACCGCTGCCGCGCCGCGCCGCGCCGCTCACGCTCGCCTTACGCATTCCACGAGGGTAACTTTGATACACCAGCGCCGGACTAAGATTTGCGGATGCATAACGATTGTGCGACGGGTTGCGGACGTAATATGTCTCTGTAGTTTTGATTTATATACTCTCTACGTTCCAGAGCGAGGAGACTATAAGTGCCTGATCATTAGAGCTTTGTTTTTTAATAATACGATTTACTTTTGTATAAAGTGTGCCAACTAACAGGCTGAACTTATTATTCTATTAGATATTCTCACTTATTAATATGCCGATTAATATTCGTGTCGACCTTTCTGCCTGCTCATAGCGTCACCATTAGCCCTATCGGCTTGTACGACAAATTTTATTTTTGTCAGATGCGCAAGTTATCATTTGGTGTGAAAAATGGAGGTCCGCGGTCGCACCAGGTGATTACCGGCCTGCGAGTGACTTTGCGAAAAAAGTACAATATAAGTAATGGAGGATGAATGATAGATGGCGTCGCGAGCTGGGCGGCCGGGCCGTCGAGCGTCCCGCTCCCGCGCGTGGGCTACCCGCTTCCGCTCTCGCTCGCGCACGCTGCCTCCTACGCGCCCCCGCCCGTACTAAAATGCTGACACGTTTTAATAACATTACTTTGCGTTGCGAGAGGCTATTTATTTTAAGGTTGCCTTGTACCAAATATGAAGTGGAGTGCTAGTTCAGACACGTCCTGCGATCGTTAGCGTGTCGATCCGTCAAACTTCATTCTTTTCCCATTACGACGGGAAATAGGCTTTCTATTTAAGTGGCACTATTTACAAATTTTGCTTTATCGCCATGTTTCAATATTTTCTTAAATATAATGGTTATTATTTTTGTATTTCGTGTTTCTGATAAAATCACATTTAATTTTAGTTTTAAGAATAGGAGTTAATTATTTACCTATCTGTCGTCTTTTAAACAGACTGATAGGTAAACTGAATAACTTCTGTCTGACGTTTTATAAAGTATGGTTACTTACAGGTGACACGCAAATCTAAAAAGTTAATCCTAACTCCTTACAATGACATATTTACCTTACCAGTACACGCAATCTTTAAACGATTTATTTCGAACTTCAATTCCGGACACTAGTTACGTTTTTACAGCTATATAAACGTCCGGTCCGAATAATCTGGAGGCAAAAATGGCACTGAAGTGTCATAAACCGTTATAGGTATATCCGTCTCAATCATTCTCGGGTCGAAGGCGATCAAAGTCAACGGCAGGCGAGTCGCGGACCTCAAATAATTTACGACTTTGGTTCAGTTCACAAGCACGAGTGGAGCTAGCAACTCTGTAGTTAGTTCTAATGCCAGTCGTATCTGGGTCTGACATGAACTTCCAACTGAAAACTTGTGTAGGACGGACTGTCTTAAAATTAGTTACAGCATTACCTCACGAATGATTGTGATTTGTCGACGTATAAAATTAATACTGGCTATTCCCGGAGCTTCCCTGTGACCTGATCAGAATCGACGACATCCGCATAAGGATCAAACTTAACGACATAGCTTTGAGGAAGAATGAAGAAGAATACAGAATAAAGTGGTACACATAGAGACCAGTATTTTAGTAGGGCATCTGATGAGGTTAGAAAAAAGTAAAATGAACATGGCGAACTGAAAAACGCGGCTTGAAACAAGCTGGTAGACCTGATGAAGGTAATGTAGTAGGTACCGTTCGTTACGAGATAAACCTTTGTTCAGCGGTGGACGTGGAATATCGATTAGGTACTACTTAAATTAATTGTCAAGCTTGAATGTACCGACATTGCAATTCAATTTACCGTGAGGTGCCAACAAATAATACATCTCATTTAAGATGGAATCTCAAGGGATGTTTTGGGTAAAGGTTAATTAACATGTTTCTTGTGTATCCGAGGGGTCAGCCTACTTGATAGTGATGTTCAAGCACTTCAAGTATGTTCCACCTTACAGGTGAGCATACATCTATAAATTCAGAAGGCGTCCTACGAGAGCTATTCGAACTTTCATAATTGCGAAGTTCGGGAGAAACTTAATAATTCTTCTTTCAGAAGTGGGATGACGGCCGAACGGGAATATTCACAGGGCGTACTCGCGTAACGCCCGCCCTTGATGCTACTATATTACTTACAAGTGCCAGCTTTTTTATATCCTCCACGCAATATAAAAAGTTTTGCTTGAAAATATTTCGATGGTATATTACAGAGTTTTTGAAGAACGATGTGTGGCAAAGTTTTACGTAACGCGGTAATATATTTTGGCTACATTTTCTTATATGTTGCTGTTGCTGTTTAGAGATAAGATGTGAATTAATTTTAACGTGTTTGCTTTGTATCTAGAACTTCAACTTGATTGTATATACATTATTCAATAGAAAAATAATACTTATTTGTCACAAAAATCCTCCAAACTGTGTTAAATCAGGTATTGTGCCGACGCTTTCGAGATCAGACACTTTATTCTGCAATCGGCGCGATTGAAATGTTTTATTTGCGCCGCGGCGCGAGCTTCGTACACGTCCCGACCTAAACGTATATTTAATAGACGCCATCAATAACCCGACGCTGAGATGATACGCTTTGCGGGTTTTCGATGGTATAGCCGGTGGGACTTATCTCAATTGCAAATTAATCGAATTTCTATGCTAGCGCGCCGGCCACTACGCACGCGCCCCGCTCTTCAGATTTGTAATTCAAAGAAGTACGCGTCCTTCCTTTAGATCTCTCTTCAGTTATATCTTCGTATGTATGGCTACGAGATGTGCTATTTATGCTGTTTATGTTACCACGTCGAACAGTGGTTCAGTCATGGATCCGATTAACAGTAAAAACATGTAAAGCGACATTAAAAAAGCGAAATGAAATATAGATAAACATTAAGGTATAAATATGTTCAAAACACACGCTCAAATACTTCAAATGTTTCTCTACGAATCTATAAACTCCGTTATGTATAAAGTATTCTACTATTTTTAAACAAATGTAAAATTGACTTGCGACGAATTCTGCCTTAGTTCTACTTTATAAACTACTGAATTTTAATTACTGCGATTTTATATTCTATTCTAATTTTATGAAAAATGTAATTGTGACTAATCTAATTGCAATTTTAAAACGTTTTATCATTTACATATAGCCTAAGGCACAACATATTATGTTATAAATTACAAAATACTAAATCTATATAAAGATAAACCTTATAACTAACATTAATGTTTTAAATACGCTATTAAAGAGTTTGCACCACCAATCACAATATAAATTTTAACACCTTTCTATCTAGTCAGTTCCAAAGAACAGCTCTACCAACTGTTTAGGTACCAATAAAAGCAAAATTTGACATCCTTTTAGCATCGAGATATTAAACAATAACGACCTTAAGAACTGACACTAATTTATAAGCTTCTCTAAATTACATTACATCAAATTGATCTTTATTATAAAACAAACTAGACTATTATGGAAGTCCTCTATTTAAACATTTTTTAAGACGACAAAGTTCTACATTATTTTGTTTACTTCGTTTGCTTAAACTCGCTAATTCCTTATTCTATTCTAATTTCTATCGATATTTTACTACATCTTTACTAAAATCAGCTTTTAAATAGAAAACTATCAAAATCTACCACACTCTGTTTTCACCTAAAGTATAATTTTAACAACAATTTATTCAACGCCATAACCAATACTAGTCTAAATCTTCAAAGTGGTACATACTGATGGAACTTCATAATGTTCAAATAGAAAATTACTCGCCCTAGTGTTGTCCTCGCCGTCACACTCCGAACACCTCACTCCTGTGTCTCTTGTTACTTTCTCACTAACTTTTTTCTTTACGCTCACATTCGTATTACGTGACTATGTGAGGTATAATATTCGGTACAGAAATCCCTTATCCCCTGCGGGGATATTAAATAGCAATAATGCTTGATATGTTATTAAACTAGAAACAGTGAGGAGTGGGTATCGGTGTACGCTCGGTGTTGATTCGGCCAGTATTACTCGTTTGTAAAGAATCTAAGCGAGTTAATGAGCTGGTTGGATACGAGAGTTCTTCGCCATCGGCCTGAGCTGGTCCGACTGGCATGCAGGGGAGAAAGGACTTAAGTACTACGCAAACAGCGCGGACGTCTAGCGCAGGATTTGCGCGTTCAATTGAACTCTAACTAGAAGAGATTAGTATGCTAATAGTCACCATTATAGTCTCATGGACATATTTGAATTTGGTGAATCTACGTTGAAATTTATACACGATGGAGTTCGCTAGACTAGCGTATTTATAGCCGAAATCTATGGACATCCATAAAATAAAATAGTAATCTAAAAACAATAAAAACATGAAAATAAATCTGACCCATCCAAACACAGCACTCTTAATCTAAGCCAGCGATGGATACTCGCTGGATGCTATAAACGTAATCTATGGTCTAGAATTTACATGAAACTCTAAGAGGACATGAGCGCACACGAGTTCGCGTCGGCTCCGACCAAGCAACAAGCACTAAACCTAACAGTTACTAACACAATTAACGGTCAAATATCTTAAATTACAAATGGAGTTGGCACAGTTCGCGACACGCGGCCACTCGCCGCCTCGCCAGCTAATTATTTGGATCCAACTCGACGGTTGTGTGACCCTTAAAAGGATTTTGTTTCAAGGCTTTAATTTTGTTGTAACATAGTTTTCTACTTCTTTTACAAATTATCCGTCGCATCGGTAAAGAAAGACACGGAACGAAGTTTTTCAAAGAACGTAGTTCCAGATGAATAATGGAAGGATTTACGCCGTATTCAAGTAGTCGAATTAGAGTGTGTGTGGGTGTGTCTAGTAGGTAAGTACGCGGAGTGCATTCTGAGGGCGAGCGTGTAGAATGCAAGGAATGCAGAACACGCGGCAGAGGCGGCGGCGGCGGTCACACGATCTGTCTCCGGAGGCGGCGACGTTACAAGTGCATGCGCTAGCACACGTCGATTGCCGCTTACCGGCTGGCTGGGCAGGGGCGCGGCGGGAACACCACGCTGCATGTGCCGCATTGGATGAGTCAGAAAACGAAAAGCCATCGTTAAAGCATATTTGAATGGCGGCCGCGGTGCGCATACGAGCTCCCCCCGTCTTGTAAGGCGCAATCAAACTTCCCCGCACGCTAGCCAACTCCTCGCTAACACACTATCTCTTCCAGTTATTTTGGTCGCAATCGATATGCGAACGAATGGTAAATAAGTGAAGCCGCGATCGACCTCGATTGTTAAGCGATCAATTGGACAATAAACGATAAAACGTTTTGCTTATACAACGGCAATTTCCTTTATTTTAAAATATAGCGACTTCACAATATGATAAGCTTACAATTAATGATATAAGACGATATGTCAGAACAGCGATAAGAACATTGACTATTGACTTATAATTATAAAATAGACTTAATATATTATAATTTTGAGACATGTGTTACATTACAATATTAAGAAATTTGTGCATCGATATTGACGCGTTTAATTAATTACCTAAAATATTTGGTATGACTTCCTGAGGGAGACCGCATTTTCCTAATCAAATTCGAAAATGAATTCGTACAAGTTATTTTGCAACGGGCTATATGGGCAAACCTAGTCGGGCGATCACCGCCACGCATCTGTGAACCCGGGTAGTATCGTGTTGTAAACATTTAGATTTTGCGACAATGCATTCCTGGACCACTGATCATGAGGGGTGGCGGAGGGCGTAATAACAAAGAGCTATTCGTTCGAGAAAAGATTTATTTGTTTTCTTAAGATGTATCCGGGAGCCGTTAACGGATGGTCCGGGTTAGAGAGTGGTAAAGCGATGCCGTGGGCGTCCCGGGCGGTGCAAGCGGAGCTACGAGCTCTGCTCGAGCACAGCTGGGCTAACGTACTCGGCGCCGACCAAGAGTCGGCTTTCCGCCGGGATAACTCCCACTACACCTGCGCAACAAAATAAAAAAAATCTACAAAGTGGGCTACCAACTACGGGGCCCAGGCTAACTCAGGTGCACAAACTTTCAAAGCTATTCGCTTGCGACCTCCAAAGGGTAACTATTTAAAAATTAATACATAAGGAAAAAACAAAAGTTACCGATATATCATTACGCCTGGAACATTATAAAAACGGAGAAATTCGCCCGGGGCTCCACTCATCGAATCTTTATGGGGAAACTTGGAATTGATAGTTTCCTGTTTACTGTTTTCGGGGTATTTAAAATTGTTTGCACGCACAGAAACGGAACGATAGACTTGGTTTTATTGGGTTTTGTATACAAACTATTTGTATCACGCACTGCCACGATGCGGGAGGGGTCATTACGTGTTATTCTACTTGTCGATTCAATCAAAACTATCACAAACAAAATGTTATTTACTAATATTTAATACGGCGTTAGTATGTCTAAGCACGCAGGTAAGTTCAATAAGGATAACACAGTAAATTATGAACTTCAGTGTACTGTGAATAATCATTACAGTACGTTAATATTTATATTATAATACGCATTCAAATGGATTACAATTATTCGTCGCTTATGTTATTTAAATTACATTACGTTACCTTACAATATGACTAGTTTAGAGGATGGCGATAAGGACGGTCGCACACTTTGGTAGCGAATAATATAATGACCGAATATTAACTTATAATTATGCAGTTTGATATCACACGTTTAATTTTGACAAAGAAATGATTGCGAGGTATGGTAAGCGATGGTACTTGCCACAAAGTGTTGAATTTCTTTGACTGTTCGATATAGAGTTGGTACTCTTAAAATTCGTTGCTCCGTTACATGAGTACAATGAACCTTTATAACAATAACAGGAAGAAGATAGCATAAAATAGTAATATTCAAAAATATCACGTAACAATAACAATAAATATCGATATCAATTATTATATTATTTATAAGCCATGTAAATATAATTATAATAGACAAATAACTTTGAAATTAAAAAATACGTATTATTATTTATTTACTTTTTTAGCAAATATCGAATAAAATAGATATAAATTATATATTCAAGCTCGATAAATTGTTTACTTATATAAGTTCCGATAGTGATAATGAAGGAAGCTAAACTAATTCTAAACTATGACAAACTACGCAAAGGAATTTTCTAAACGTCGGTTAAAAAGTACTCATCCTCTAAACTTAGTAATTTCTATGAATGGCTATGAAATTGTCTACAATCCTTATCTATCTAAACATTATTATTCATTACTCTTATATTAAGAAAACCTACATTCATTCTGATGACGATACTATAATTTACACATAAGAGAAGTTCCTTAAGTTTGACATAAAAGTCCTTACTAGTGACAATGAAACACCTTGAATACATGTCATGTAAATAATTAAAATCGAGGCAATTACTTATCCAGTTTGATTATACGATATATGCACTATTATGAAGCTGTCCAGGGTAAACTGCAAATAACTAATTACAAAAGAAAAATACTAGGTATAATATCGACCAACTAACCGCGATATCTGACATTACCGTCGGAAGAATTATGGAGTCAACGTGGACAATGACAAATTACTTGTTATACATTTTACTGAACAGAAGAAGGGAACGTACAGAGTCATTGTGTATGCATGCACTGGGATAGAGGGACCCTTACTACCGGTACTCGATCCAAACTCGCAACTAATATTTTACAGTCTGCTGGACTAATGATTGGAGCTTCGAAACTGGGTACGAAAGGCTTCGTGCCCACTTTGAGTAGATGTTAGAGTGATGCACCTGTATTTTCTTATGTCATATGTATGTTTGATTATCTTGGGACAAGATTGATTGGCTTGAGACATCCAAAGATATCTGTCGATTTCAACACAGTTTAATAAAATCATAGTATTGTCATCAAATGCACCTAATTTCTATTGAAGTCTAAACTACCGCTAATTTGAAGAATTGATTAACTGTCGATTTAATTAGAACTAGTGCCTATTGCTATTTATAATTAATCGTTGATATTATAGAGAAATGAGTTGACGTACGTGAGACTAAGGTCCTATTTCATAATTTCCAAGTAAACCTGGAGTGGCAACTTTTCTTACGAATAAAAAACATTATTCAAGCTACTGTTAATTCACTTATATAATCCATAGCACTTATACACAGGATAATTAATTTAATTAGTTCACTGTCTGGAGCTTTAAGGACGTTTTTCTTCTGCTAGAAAAGTAGCAAATACGTTACTTAGAGATTGTGAAGTAGGGTGTAAGCTTAGTTTTAAATACCTACGAGTATAACGCTAATCAATACTAACAAGTCTAATATTACTTTGGCACTGATGGATACATGTACCTATATTATATCTGTAATACGGTTAATTATGAATCTAATAAATAAATACATTTTAATGGATTTATGATTTCGTTATCTAATTGAACGCGGTTAAGCAATAAGTCAACCTGAAAATAATGAAATCAAGATTGCTGTACCTTTCGTTTCCTTAGAAAGAGTTGACATAGTATTGCATAACAACGTCCTCATAAAATAACCATAATATAGAAGTCCGATAGTCTTTTGAAAACATGATTCGTATTAAAATATCGTACCTAATGCACTATTCGTGAGTTCGGGGTAGCGTATAATAATTTCCCAGAGTTATTTGCCACCGTGGTGCAAACTATGTGTAAACTATGCCCTTGCGGCTCGCATCTTTTCTGGCAACTCCGAGGATATATGAAAATATAAAAGATGAGAATGGCTTTTGCCTCTTTAAACGTATTAATATGGAAATTTGATGCATACGTTATAGGTTATTTTTACACAAAACTGCTGTAATAAATTTTCATCGTGTACATCGATGTCATCGAGGCATCTTACAATATTATATTATTATGATATTAATTAAGTAATCATGGTTTCGTATAACATATTGGGTACTCATGAACAATAATTCGACTAAGAATGTCTTCGATGTCTTATTGGCAAAAAACACCAGGTATTTCTAGGTAAACCTACCTAGAACCCGCTTAACCGATCTCATTAATATTTCAACGGCGTAATGCATGTCTGGGAGTGTAATTAATTTATTATGTACTTAAATATCGCTGTAGGTGCCGTTACCAATAATCTAGCACGTCAGCGGAGGAATGCTAATGGCTGTAATGTCCTCACATTAGTAGCGGGCGACTCCGGCCACGAACACTGCCACGCAAGTCTCACTCGACCCTCGACGCTCCACGCCAAAAATTAACACAGTCACCAAACGTAATAACATCGCAATGAAATACAAAATACGCGATAAAATCACTCCCAATTTTTCACTCGCCAAAAATCAGTACAGCCTATACATAAAATTCTTCCGGATTATCCTAGCCGATTGAGCGGCTGACTCGCTTTCGATAAGGCTATTAATTTAAAAGCTTCGTACGGACGCCCGAGTAATTATTGGACCGCTCTATTGTTCAATTATATTCACAATTGAACGAACGCCTACAATCAGTGACATTTTCGTCAGCCGCCAGGGAAACGTCTATCTCGCGTGCCGTAAAACGCTCACTCAAAAGTAATTAACGCGGAACGATTTGTACGACTAATACGAAAGAAAAACTTCCCCAAGCGCGCGGTCACCGACTCCACAGCGATAACATCGATCAGCGACCGAGTTGACCAAAACAAACCGCAATTCCATGTAAACTGAACCACGCTTTACGCGCGATTCGCTCAGTTAGAATTTTCAATTGCCCTCGAGTTTTCAGATTCCGTATGCTGAACGTCGTTCGTCGTAGAAAAAAGTGTAAAGTCAAAGCTTAGTGGCGCAATTATGGCGGAGCGAAGGCGGCTCAAGCACGGAGTGTGGACAAATAACGAGGAGAGTATTTGTGCAGCTGTGCTCCGCCACGACACTTATTAGGGAACTCCCGCCCGCGCCCTACATCGAACCGCCTTCCGATGCAAGCAGCTGACCTCAATAATACAGACAGGATCACGCAAAAATTAACATTCTAGTCTCATTCGAGGGGCTCGACTAGCAGCCTCTGGAGGACTACGTTTAATTAGTGGAAATTCTTTTTCGTCCGTTGCGAGATTTACATAGAAGTCACCACAAAAAGGACGTCACTTTTTCAGTACTTTTGTTTGAATCTGTTTAAATCTCTTTTAAAAGCTTTTGCTGTTAATGAGGGGTTGGCGATGGTGCGATACTAGTCCGGCGCAGCGGCGAGGCGCGAGGGGCGCGGCGGGGCGCGGCGCGGGAGAGGAGGGGGCGTGTGGAGCGAAGGCAAACACGGTATTTGCGCTAGAGTGTTTGCTCGACGCGTAGCATTTGAGAATCGTTAGGGCGACTCGTCGGTAAACATCGAGCAAGGCGCTCGCGATTGGCCGGATTTTCTAGACAAAATTCTGGAGATAAACAATAAAGCAGCATTTCTCAAGATATGGACGTTTTGTAATTGACAGCTTGGCAGATTTATCTAGATGGCTCAGTCATTGTTAAGGGTGTTAACTTGTTAGTAAAGTTGTTAGTGAGAGTTCACACGAACTTTTGCCTTTGGGCGAGTTAGTTGAAATCGTAAGTTAGAAAGTAGTCACCGCAGTTTATTCCGCAAGTTAGTGCTCTTTTGCGTTAATAATCATAATGATTGACAAAGTTTCAATGGCGGGATAGAAGAAATGAATAAGAAATAACGGCAACGATTCTATACAACATAAAAATACCGATAGAGAATTAACTTCGTACGAATAAATTGATTCAAACTCTGGAGCATTTCTCGTTATTCGAGTTACAGAGTGTTCGAGAGTATTGAAGCAATTCGGTCTGTACGAGTTTGAGTAAGACGGCGTACACATCGAATCGTTGCCGCTGGAGAAGTTAGCGGTTAGTGGAATGCATTGTCGCAGGAGCGAGTTCACAGATGCATGGCGTGTACATTGTAAACGCCGCTCAGCTCGAGCGGGTGGTAAGGCAGGAGTGTCGCCAAGTGGTGGTAGTGATTGCCGGATAGTTGGTGGTGCAAGCTCGTCAAGGGATTACCTGCTGGATATGGCAGCCCGAAGCTAGGATAGCCCGAATAGCTACGTCCTGCCGCGTAGGCGGCGTATGCTGCGGGGAAACCTGCGCAACAAATAAATCTCATTAAACACTCGATTATTAAAACGGCGGTGTGATAAGCGAAGGTTAATTATCAGGTTGCATGCTTTCTTTCAAATTTCCCATTATATTATTATACAAATGCGAGGAAATCGTTCTTTGATTGTTATATACCGGTAGTTTGTTTCTAACACTTGTCCTGGTGGCCTAATTTTAAAATAGAGCTGTCTAAAAGATAGGTAAGTATATAGTAGATACTTCACCGTACGACATTGTTTTGGACAATGTCCAGCGAAATATATTTTGTAAACATCGTTTCATGTATCACGTTGCAAGTGAAGTAACGGCTTCATAAACAGCTATAAATGACGGCAAATATAGTCATTAACAACACTACATCAATCAAACCAAAAAAAGATGATAACACTATTTAAAACATGACATTTTTGCTATATTTAATCAACTATTAATAAAAAAAATATCTAAAATAATCTACTGGTTGGTCATTCGTCGATGAGGCAGTAAAGTATTTAAAATATAAAATGAATGATGGCCGGGAGGTCCGCAGCGGCTGATATGATTACTACACTGGATCGTTTATCATATTATTGCCAATCAAAATAGTGTATCTGTCAGGCCTCGCGATCCATCATGCGGGGATGGGCATGTAACGCGACAGACTCATGTCCGGTAACTCATTGATTAAATAAGTTCAACACCTATCACTCGAACCAGCTTGCTGACTATATGGACAGTCTAAGGATTAGTCGGAAAGTTTATTTAGAGCCACATAGGACGTGTTCATTCCAATTTAAATGAGATATGTGACAGATGCGGGTATAGCAGAAATGAGTGACTTTTGTAATAAAATGTTCATAATAAACTTACCGTCAGGAAGAGCACCCAATGACCACATGAAATCTAGAAATGTAAAAACATTTACATAAATCGATCGAATCTTACACTTAACTATTTGTCGACTGAATAATATAGGTAATAAGGGAAACTTGACTATATAATATGTGCCAGGAGACACTATTTTGCTTGGCGATTTTACTAACCATTACATATATAATTACAGTAATTTTATATAGAGTAATAAATTTGACAATGTTTAAAAGATTTTCAATTTGTAAACTGGGCCACTGTGTCTATTTTTAAGTGGCTTGAAAATTTGGGGGTATGTTAGTTTATATACCGGAGATGATCACTTCACATGTTAATCTATTCTACACATTGTTAGTCTAGAACTAAACATGTTAAACAAACAGACTGTTTTAAATATTTTGGAAATGATGTTTATTAATCTAGACACTACCAAATACCTACTTAAAACGTTAATACAATTAATTCTATTAGTTTACGAGAGCTAAGTTTTAAATACAAAGTCCAGTGATATATTAATATTACTGTTTTAAAAACAGTAGATTTATAAAGGAAGAGTAAATATATACTACATGACTAAAACACAAATATCCAACAGCTGTTTAGATATCATTTGGCGTTGCACAAAATAAATAATATATAATGAAAAACTAATATAACCTTTAGTTAAATGACTATGATAAAACAGCTAGAGTTATTTGACTATACATACAAATAAAGATGCTTTAAGTACGACTACTATTATAAACCTTATGATAAAGTAATAATAGGTTAGTAAATAAATTGTAATTATATACTCGCATTAATCTAAAGTGTTCTCACAAAACTCATAACATTCACTGATAATACCTCTTTTCTTCCACTCATACATATTTTTGGTAAGCCGACATCAAACTGTAAAGCTATTTATGGTAAAAAGCTAAATTAAAAATATCACCTAAGAACATTAAGTATTATTTATAAAATGACTTCACCAATTATCCGCAATTAATGGCGTGACTAGACTCTGTGTGCTAAAAGGTTCAGTTATTCATGGATGGATCGTGGAAATGGCAAGAATTAGCGGCCAAAAGGCTCCTCTCTTAATATTCCATATTAAAAGCTACATAAAAATTTGAAAAATACCAGGCTCAGCGATTGTAATCTATGAGAAAATCAAATTGAATTAAGCACCTACTACCTGGTAGAAAAATATTGCTCTATAGATATCACCCTAAATGTAAAATTGATCCAGTTTATTCTACTTTTTAGTTCTTTGATATTATTTGTATAATTTAATATCAGATATTTATCTATGTCTTTTCTAATGTCTGGTTAGTAAACAATTCGAAAATCTGCTAGCTAACTGATTGACTAATGGCATTTACTAAAAATAAGACACATTGGGTAGTATCAGTTCCTTATAGTATAAACTTTGACAATTCGATAGGAGAGAATATAGTTATTTAGGAATGTATAAAGACTCTAGGAATGAATAGGACCAACGCCGCTATGGAATACGCTAATAGGAAGGGCAAGCGAAGAAAACAATTACTGGGTCACTCAGAACGGATGGTGCGGATGCTGTTGGAAGAGAATCGCGGATCAGAGGGGCAGTGCGGCAGGTAGGGTAGCATGGGTGAGGGGAGAGTAGAGAGCTGGGATATCGAGAGCGTGGGCACCCAGTAATTCAGAAACGGAATAGGCCAGAGGAGGGATCGCGAGAGGAGTCAGTGTAGGGCGAGGGGGTCTCGGGGTCGGTCGGAGAGCGGCGAGCGCGCGGCGGTAAGCAGCCGCGTGGGCCGAGCCCGCGGTGCCAGCGCCCGCGCCCGCCACCAGCAGCTGCGCTGGAGCCGGGATCGGGTAAGGAGCGTAACGTATACCACTAGCACCGGCCATCGCGGCGCTGCCTAGCAACTCACCGTACGCGCCGCGGCCGGCGGCTCTCGTCTTCGCCAGATTCGCTGGAAGCATGACTTCTTTAGGCTGTGCTTTCTTGCATTCCACCTGAAACAAACAAATCGTTTCAATTTCAAAAGTGAATCCTTTAATTGCAATTCGACTTAGGGCGGACTGCTTCACAATTGACTTTGCAGAATAGCGAAAATGCTTCCTCAGAGCGAGAGACTCGCAGAATTATGGAAGAAAGGGGGCGACGAAGCCGGTCGACAATCCGTTATGCTTCACGGTTCGACTCGCAAATTGAATTTTAATTTGCTTTATCAAGTCAAGGAGCTTATCATTAAATGCTTATTATACACTACGGGAAATTTTAGGAAATCTGAAGCAATTGTTTAGAATTATAATGTTTCGTCGTGTCTTGTTTGGATTTAATAAAATGATTTGATAATTGCTGCTTTGAAATGATGTTGTCAAATTCACAAATTATAGTAATGATTTTGGGTAACGTTTTATATTTTGTCAATTTTATGGAAAGGACTATATAGTAAATAACTTGGTGGACATTTACTATTTATGAACGTAAGATAACACATTAGGTAGGTACATTAAGAATGATTGTTACGAAAAAAGTCTTATAATAGTCATGTGATCGTGTTCATCATTGATGTCCGAATCAAAGTAAAACACAATCTTGTGACTAATTATTGGAAGTTGATGTGCAAATTTGTACTCGTAATCTTGCTAAAGCACACTGACATACCTAATAATTAAACCCAACGCTTAATCGATCCATTAAGTAATTTTAACGAACAGGATGGCTCTCTGCAGTGCTTGTATCTCCCTCTTCCCCCGAGGAGGGCGTGAGGCAAGTATAAATTACCCAATCTACGCTAACCCAAACCTTTAGCAATAGAATTTTCGCTACCAAGTAGCATCGTTACAGAAAAGTACATAGGCTTAAATTATGTTAAAGCCTGTAGGATAAATCACTTACTTAACTCCCTCGATCCTGTTTCAAAGTTATTTTACATTGAAATGCGAATTTCTACCCTTGATGAATAGTTGTCGTAAACCGGTTGACACACAAATAAGAAGTTTCCAGTTACATTTTTCATAGCAGTGCATAATCGCGGTATGGCATTGTACTGTACGGGTAAGTGTGTGAGGTAGGTAAAGTCGCGTCCACATTTGTCACGCAGACGTCACGAGCCGACAAATGAAGGCTTTGCCATGGCGTTCGCGCACTTTGTGCACTTTGCACAACTTTCTGCGTCGACATGGAACTACGTGCTTTTGCATTAACGCGGGGAAGTGAGTGTGCTCCGTCACCGCTATGAGCGTCTTTCGACCAAGTTTTATGCCTAGATAAAGCTGAAACTAAAGTTTAAAACAACTCCGGCTCTAAGTAATAAAACGCGCATACGTCTTTCATGGTGATATGGAAGTTTTTCAAAGACATCCGAGAGATATGTGCGCAAGTTTATATACTTGGAAGTTGTATCGTACAAAATTTTAACAATACGAAACAGCTAAATCGTTTCGTAACATGAACGGTATTCTTCGATCGTCCGCGACATAAAAATAGTGAGTGTCGCCATTTGTCAGGTCCGATAAAGCTTTACAAATGAACCGGCGCCTACGGCAGTGGCGGCCGCCAGTACCGAGCCCACCCTCCATTTGTTCGGCAACACGCAACCTAGGGGACATGCCAGATAAATGCCACTTCGCTTTAAAACTAAGACAACATGACTTTTGAGATTTTCTGCAATTTAACGTCCCCGCTTTCTCTCGTGTAGTTCTAAATTCTACCGTTTAGGCCGAAAATAAAAGGTGAACGACACCCTGATAGGTATAAAGCATTAGTCAGCGGAAAATGATTCCATTTTAAATCTACCGACAATACCGACAGCTCCGAAGAAAATTCAGCTAGGGGATCCGACGTTAATTGATGTCGCGTCGCTGGCGGGGGAGCGAGAAACAAAAGCTCACAAACAATTCACATCGGAGTTCGCAATCCCGATCAAGCGTTCGAGATCGCGACGCAGTTAAATGACACGAAAAATAACAAAGGTAAATTGTATTTAGCCCCCGCTAGGTAGGCGAAGTATCGACCCGACACGGATCGAAGAGTTCTCGATGTCGATGCCGACGCGAAGATGTCGGTTTAACCGAGCGGACTTAAGATCCGCTCCGACGCGCCCCGGCTTAATGCCACCCGAACTCGAGCCTTCTCGCCCAGAAACTCCGCGCTTCTAATCCCAACGACGTATGAGAAATTTAATTGTTTCGCAGGAAAATGCTGCATTTTATACTTCACCACACATTCCCAACGCTCACGTATGAAGGTGATTTAATACGAATCTGAAAGCAGTCATTAAATTTTCGCTCGATTGGTTCTGGTTGAGAGCCTTTTAAGGTAACACAGTGATGTCAATGAGGTTCCACGCAAAATATTTTGCAAATTTTTTTTGGAAACGTCATTACACATAAATTATACCAGTACGTTTTGCCAAAATGCAGTACGATTAAGGCTTTTCGTCTTGTTTCGTAAATATTTTGGGCATTTTGCCTTTTTTCTTTTTGGAGAGCTTGCGGAAGCAATCGGGCGCTGGTTGATGTTTTTTTCATTCACCTTTACGAACCTACAGACGAACATAAAAAAGCGTCGAAATAAAAACGGAGAAATAAAATACTCAGGAGTTTTACGAATAAAAAGCCCTGGGGTGCGTTTAAGTAGATCCAGGCCGGAGTCGAATTTTATTAATTCGCGTATTGGCTGTATATTGCGGGGACCGATGAGTTATTGCCGACCCTGCTCCTAACGGGGACCTTTGGAACAAAAGACACTGAGATTAAGTGATCGAAGGAGATGTCGTAAAACGCTACAGTGGGTATAAAGGACGGTGTGGAGACGAGCGGCGAGTGCAAGCGTTCTGGGGTTAGTTAGTGGGTCGTTGCTTTATTGTTAGCGCTCTCGACTCGCGACCCTGTGGAGCAAGTATGCACAATGTGTAGCGTGCGCTCCCCGCGCACTGCCCGGGACAAAGTCCAACGACAGCGGACATTATTTGAGATTCCTTTCGACCGTGACACCGCGTAAGAACTTGCAGAATAAAGCAACTTCTCCAAGTCGAGTACACGCTCGCCGAAGCAGTCCGCATGTGTGTTGACGTTAACTGCATTTTATAAGATTTTGCGTTTGTTTTCTTATAAAGAAATTTCTGTTTCCTTTGAAATTCTCGTGGTTGTCTGCGGGCAGCCGGCCAAATAGACAACTTTTATGAAAGGATAAAATATTGCGGCTATTCTTAAACGAATATAAATTGGTAAATGCTGAAGTGACATTTGATGTTTTCTAGTTTCTTTAAGTGAAACTTCTGAGATATCTTGGTATTTGACTGTGAAGAATGAATGTTAAGGGCACTTTACAGACTAAACATACAGATAAAAAGTCAAGAAAGCAGTAGCGTCACATTCAGGGAGAGTAATGTGGTGCGGGCGTAGCGTACGGAACATACGTGAGAGATAAACGCAGACGACGGGGGGGCAAGGGGTCCGAAGGGGGAAGGGAGGGTGCTAGATAAGTTTATCAAGGAAACCTCTCGCCTTCGTATTGACAGAACATCGCAGGCCTCGCCCTGATTGCCGCTAAACGGAAGCCAGAGCGTGGGAACCGGAGGTGAGGCAGGAGTTTCCCGAATACACGCCACGATATAAAATCCTATAACGCTAAGATAATTTTAAGAGCTCTCAGTAAAAAGTTCGGTTACCTTAAGAATTTTCGTTATCGAATGTAACATAGGAATTTACGGTTTAGGTATGATCGGTACGATCCCATTACTCCATTATCAAAGAAAATTTAGATAATGTTTAGTAACATTCACTTCTATAATCTGTACGAATGAACAAAAACGATCGAAGTATATAATAGGCCTTGCATGTTATAATCCTTATAAAAAATTGATGAGAAAAGAGGCAATACGGTTACAGGCGCACGACGGCGGCGGAGCTACGTAAAATACATGACTCACAAATCTTGCGCTCAACAGGTCACAGCTCAGATAATGAAATAGTCTGCCGCACCCCGGGAGCTCTTTCCATATTTACCTAACCGTTGTCGGATAAAATAAGACAAGCGCGAGCCGTGAATTCCACTGAAGCTCTCAAGTGTCGGAGTGTTTACTCGGCAGGGGCGAGGGGTCCGGGGTTCGGGGGTCGATGGGCTGTAATGCGAAATTCAAATCAGATATAACCGATCGACGCTCGACGACGATAAGCGGTAACGTTACCTGCAATGCTCGGGTGATAGCCCTCCAGCCACTCTTATATTGAAGACGTTTTATATAGAAACGTTGAAAATAAATTTAAATAAGGCGATTTTGTACGCTTCGGTGGCATTTAATGTGGTAAATGTAAAGTATTACGTTATAATTACAATGAAAATTTAAGTATGATTCACATATAGGAAATGAATGTTATAATAACGTTATTTTATTATTTTCAGGGTATTGTCAAGGGTCTCAATTTACCCTAATATTGTGATAAGTACTGAAATTACAGTCACCTATCTACTTGAAATTAAATATCTCGGATGTAAAATATCTACTCATGTTTTTATATATAGTAAATTCCCATTACAGCTACCGTTATAGTAGGTACATACAATGCAAGCAGAAAATTGCACTCATATATTATGAGAACGTTTCCAAGAAACCATCAACATAAAGGACTTTAAAAACAAACTGAAAATCACTTATTCAACAAATAGTCGGCAATCGTTCGCGGCTCCGCACGTAAGAAATTTAGTTCGTGTCACATTAATGTTCAATTTCAAATTACAGTCGCATACTCGCCTTGTGGCAATTCGCCGTCATAGAAATGTTAGTTAGGCATTAAATATTGAAGGGTGCAGTACGGAGCGCGGCTCGCGAGCCTGTCTCGAGCCCTGAGGCTATTTCTAGAATCGATTGCTATCGATGCCAATCGTATCGCGACTCGGCCCTCAATCAGTTTGCGCCTTCTTACGATTTATAACGTTATTTTATTTTTACTTCAGTAATATAACTTTCTTAGACTCATATTTTCATCATCATCCATATCAAATGTTAGTATGTTTGTATATGCGTATTTGTTTCTTTTTGCATTGACAAAAAAAACTCATTTGACTCATTGGTTGACATGTTATCCCGTCATTTGTAGGTATAATATATCTTAGTTTACGTTCTGTAAAATAAAGTTTGAATAAAAAAATAAAACTTATGTACTATTTGTCGATACGGAAACGGCACTAATTTACAATTCAATCAACAAATGGATTTGTAAATCTCTTTCAAGAAATGTATTTCAATATTAAGTCAACTTCTTAGAAAGCTCCAAGCAAAAAGTAAACAATTAAAGTGAAAGCATAACAAGCAAAAACTGTATTGGCAGCCACTCAACAGTATTAGCCGGCCGCTTGCAATTGTAAGAGTACATGATTACCGCAGACTCGTTGCTTAACTAATTCCTATCACGCTTAAGAGGGTACTTGGACGAAAGGGGAAAAGGATAAAACGGTGGAGAATGACCATCGGACACAGCGACCAGGCCGTTTATTCGATTGAAATGTATGACCAATATTTTTATTAGAGGGGAAATATAGAAATAAAACTATTTTTATGTCAGCAGGATTTTCCTCAAAATAAATAACGTCTGCAATTCAAAGTCTGCGTTGATAAACAAAACTGCATGCAAACTAAATGAAGGTAGGATAATCAAGATATTAATAACAGCGAAGGAAGTTTATGACGCACGTACATATCAGCTGCAGCAATTAGTAGGTAGTAATTAAGTAGGTTAGAGCGGGAGTCGGCGCCGGCGGCTTGTCAGCCGCTACCGACTAGATTAAGGTCTGCGGCACGTGGCCTCACCGCTCGTAACTTGTTTTGCATGAATCTGTACGCGACTTTCATATGACTCCCCGAGGAGACTCGGTTCAGCACCTCTAATGTAAATGAAATTGTGCGCAAGAACCAAGAAACAAAGCAGGGCTTCTTGCCCGCTATTTATCGCCGCTCGCGTCTCCTAACTCCCACGTAATGGGAATGTGGAGACGCCGAGCGCAGTAATGAACCGGCCTGCCCTAACGTATGGCCTTTATTGATGACGCCCGCGCCCTCAACACTCTCGCTACTTTATTGTCTCCCTACGCAGCGACACCGTTTCAATTACGCGCGGCTTCTTACAATACTTTATGGTGATTGAATAATTTGTCGCGAGCGCCCGACGAAACGATTCCGTTACCATAATACGGAAAGTAATTTAGGTAGTGGTACGATTGTTAGAATCCCACAACTGGTACACGCGTTGCGGGGGTGCGAGTATATAAATAAAAAGGCCACCAATACAGAGGGATAGGTGTGTTCGTGTGCACGATGCCGTGCACCACCTGTGATTAATTAATTTTCTTTCACGCTTCGAATTTAAGTCGCAATCGTTAACGGCAGGAAAGGCCTGTTGAGCCATAATTTACGTCTTCGCGTTCGACTGAAGTTAGTCGCGTCATTTGGAAATTGCGTGCCGGTTGCCTTATAGCCATTAAATTTATATTGTACGTACATAGGAAATTAGGTAGTTGTTCAAATAGTGACTGCCGTGAGATTACAATCGAATTTGTAAATTTTCGTTAAAAAGGTTCCAATCTACAGGGTTCAATAGTTAAAGTTGCTCCTATACCTACCGATTGTTTTTACACAACAAAATATATATCGAAGAGATTTAAAACAAATCCAAAGGGAGTAAGTACCGTGTTTCAAATGATAGTATAGCACCAGTAATTAGGTACTTTAATTATTTGCTTATATTTCTCGGTGCTGGCTGGGATGGTTCTCGGATCTCATTAGCGGGAAGGTATTGCATGTAGCTAATCCGACAGGGGATTCATGGTGCGCCATATTATTAATGACGCAGATATGCGCCGGGGACAATTCGCAACCCTGCTCCGAGCATGGAATAACGAAATTCATTTGATTATATTTTATTTCGTATTTGGTATAGCTCACGTGGAAAAATACCACCACATCTTAAAAACTATAAAGCCACCATTTTAGAGTGCTAAAATGTTAATTTACGATAAAACAAATAGTTGTCACATTTTCAGTGTAATATATTTTTTGTAATATTCTCAAAAGTAATCTTATAATTCAAAACTCGAATTTGTTTCGAATGATTTATAAATGCTATTCTGAACAAACTTTCCTAAAGTTAAATCCCAAAACTTTAAATCAGTTCTATAAATATAAGTAACTAGATGCGACATTTGCGACTGGGCAGTAATTTTAAGAGGAAAGGGATCGCACCAGAATTCCTATTGGGAGCGTAAAAATGGTGGAATCGATAAAGCTTAGAAGAAGCGAGGCGGGTCGTGCTAAAACGGAAAGTTTATGGTAATCACGGTTGCAGAGGAACTCGTGATTGATTGTTCGACGCGGCCCACAACGGGCGGGGAGGCCGGACTGCGAGGGATGCGAACTGCTGACTCGGGATAGACGTGTCTCTTCCAACGCGCTGTATCCAATGGCCGGCTTAACAATGAAGCACTCAGAACAAGTTAAGCTTCATTTAAGTGAGTATTTTAATCAAAAGTTAAGCTCGGATTGCCTCGTGACAACGGCTGTATCTTCATCTTAATTTAAAGGGTTAAAAGGTTGCGAGGCGTAATCGTTATCGAGAGCTATCAGCGACATGTAGGTATGTAAGACATTCTTTAATGCGGCCGTACCTAACGACAAGGGTGCGCCCGGCGGGCCCACACCAGTTAAGACGAAAAGAGAAATGGCTATCGAGGATCCCAAGATTTAAGTGGCAGTTTCAAATGTGCCTACTTTTAGTGTTATTTCCTAAACGGAAACCATTTGTTTGCCTCATGCACGATCGGGGAGAAAAATGTACGCAATACCCACGGTCTTCTTGAAGTGTTTATGCGAGGATCGCTTAAAGGGAACTGCATTTTATCTGCGCTATTAAACGAATCCAGCCTAAAATATTAAAACAGTAGATTTATATGAATCGTGTGAGGCGTATCCACAAAAAAAACTGCCTATGAATCATCGAGTCCTGTCACGTTGTTTTGTGAAACCATTAGTTAAACGTCCAATAAAACGCAACGCGTATAGCGAATGAAAAATAAAATCGAGCAAATTCGCTCATATCGCTTACGCTATAAAAGTTTCTTGTTGTTCGAAGGACTTTTTTGTTGTCGACTTGTCTAAACGATCAATTAAAGATTTATATTTTGAAAAACCTATTGGTCTAGCGCTGCGCAGGTTTATGAAAAAACGTTGTTGGAATAACTTTACGCTTTTTGTGTATTTGTTTTTCATGCCAAATGTTTGTGGAGTTGATGTGATTGTATTTTCGTTTGTACTGTAGCGCAGATGCTATCTAACATAGGAAATAATTACTAACAAACAACGTGTCAAGGCAAGGTGTTCTTTTTGTTATTTTAATATAATGTTGTATTTTACATACGTTTGTTGATTGAGTTACATTAAATTAATATTAAAACTATACAGCCTATACCTCCTAAAAATCTAATGACAAAATCATAAACGCTTACTATTTCTCAATGTAGTTAAATATACAATTTCAAAATCATATTGTCAAGAGTTTCTTATTGAAAAACTTCCTTTATATTGTTAATTTAGCTCCGAATATAATAACTTCAAAGTTCTAGAAAAGTCAAAAATCCAAACTTGTTCTATTCCTAATCTTCCCTATAGAAACAAAAACGACACAAAAATGTCGTACACCCATCAATATTGCGTATAAAAAATATTTAAACTGGCGTGTGTAAGTCGCAGTAACCCGTATCACTCTCGTGTGAGAGGCGGAGTCGCTATTAGCTTAACGACCATTTTAATATAAAAGATGACATATTAAATTTACGAGCCGAGCTACCCGTAACGTAAACGTCGACGGTGACGTGACGAGTATGACCCTCTGTCTCCTTTATTACCAAACGCAACTAATGTGTAACGATATCCCATCAAGTCAACTAAGTTTAATAATTTGTGATGCTTTCGCGATTATATATTGGAATACAACTATAATGGATTTAACTGAAGTTTATTATTCTTTATGCTCACATTTTGTAAGCTTTACCATCAGAGCAAACAGTTAAGATGATCTTGCATACTTCGCACACTTAGATCTAAAGGGATCTAACTCAAAAACCGGAAGATTTGAGTTATGCACACCATAGGATTCCAGCAAAACCCACCTACACTAAAACAGATTGCAGCTAATATAACTCTGCTAGCTTTATTATAAGAAGTATAAATTTATACAGAAAACTGATGCGTGCATATGGACATACTGATCGGTTTCTCGCCTCTCCTGAAAAAGTACCTTTTTTGAGTTAGCTCTCTTTAGATCTAGGTGTGCGACTTGGTCTTTTAGAATTATATTACGAACGAGTTGGTTGTAATTATATGCGTCGTTCGGGAGCAAACAGCCATATGGATATTATTACCAAGTTGAATATGAATCTTAAATCATGTTACATACATTCTCATATTCGTTGTCGATTGAGCTGAAGCTTAACAAACGTGCGGAACGTCAGGTTAAAAAAATAATATACCGACTTAAACGTTACAATATAGTTGTTTGACTCCAATTTCAACTAAATTTACCTTGCCTAGTTTCATTTATTAATGAATGACAGATAGAAAAAGTTAGACACTAAAATCTTGCTAATCCCCGCCAATGATCCTATGAAGCAATACTTCAAAGAATACAAAACTCGACACGTGTTTTGTTTTGACGATACTTCGTGTAAAAGCGGAACACGTGTCAAGTTTTGTATTCTAGCAGGTTGTCTTTTGATCTCTGTATCAATGGATTTTCGTTAAGTTACGCGGAATCGAAAAGTTGCCTCTAACAAGATTGAAACCCGCATCCTCTAGTTGCGTAAGTAAGGTATCACGAGACCAACAGGCTGTCAAAAATATCATCAGAATCGAAACGTAATATATACTATTTCCATTAAAATAAAAAGTAACGTTATCATTCCGGCATTCATTTTTGATAACCCACGCGTGGTCACGTTTCGGTACACAGAAATCGTAAACTTAATACTCTCTTAAGTGTAAGTACACAAAGCGACGGTATTTAAGCAAACAATGTGGACTAACGTAAATATACATTGTTAGTCGGTGACATTGTTTCTTTTATTGGTACACGGATCGACTATAAAAATATACCTTCAGTCAGTTTTCAATTAGCTAGTTTTACAACTGTTAGGTAGCTTTAGTTATCAGAGCGGCAACAATATGAAATTAATCCGGAATACATAAAAATGTCGTTGGTATCTGGTTTATGTAATAATGGAAATAAACTTTTAAACCTTTATTATAAGAAGAACGCTAAGAATTGTTTTATAAAGTTCAAGTGATCTTGGAGTAACTCATTTGTAGCATTTGTAATAGATATAAACAGACTTTTTTTTAATAATATAAATAGGTTTAATCATTATTAAATTTACTAACTATTCGGGAATTAACCGATTATTCATGTGTTAAAAAAGAAAAATATATGAAACTATTTTTGGTTTTACTAATAATTATGTGTACCTATATGATTTTAATTGTTTCTGCTGCCTGAAGGATTTAAATGTTAGTGTGCCATGTAATTTTTTCTATGGTTGAAAAAAGTTATCCATCTATCTAGGTAATTGTGTAAACTCTGTTTGAGACTTTAAGAAAACCTATTATACATCAATTACGTTACACAATAAAGAACATCAAATAACTAAAATAAACGCACAGTTTACATATATCATAATTTCCTTAATGTGCATGACGGTATTTCCTGCACTACCTACAGGATGTTATGAGGGGCGATTCATTTTTCGATTGCACAATAGGCCGCGTACATTACGCGCGTAACAGTCGCTTCATGCACACCTCACGCTCGCACGGAAGCATGCCGTAATTGCTCTAAAACACCACCCATTTGTTTGATGTCTTTGTTCCTTGTTTGTACCACTAAGGGTACATCACCGTAGCCCCCGATCTCGCAGATCCGAGTTTCGCGTACACCCATTACGCCGTAGACAATGGGCGAACACACAAAAAACAAGCATTAATAATCAGGAATATGCATCGGCAAGGGGCGGGATCTGTCTCGGTGTCTTTTCAGCGACAGTGAAAGATGATGCTGGTGAAAACTTTTAGTGACAATGAAGGTACCGGGGTTTGAATTGCGGTTGCGTTTTAATGAGTCTTTCGCGCGGATTTTGCGTTGTTGAGTGAAAACGCGTGTATTGTCAAGATCTTGTTTACAATTTTTCAATGATAAGGAAAGAAAAATGTATTTTTGTACCCGCTTTGTTTGTGATTAAATATCTGCCAAATGGAGCTTGAAGATAAATAAGGTACACTTTATGAATCCGTGTCGTTCGTAGCACGTAGCGCGTCTACGACGTAGCACTAAATAAAAATGTTCGTAGCACGTTCATTTGTATTGTACAATTCAAGGACTTCCTTTTTTGAAATGTATGAATATATTACTATTCTGTATTTTTTTATTATTTTGTAATATCTCATATCGAACTAGGTGCGTGCGTTTATAAGTTAATCGAGGGCGAGGTTTATTACGGCACGAGGTTGTAATAGTCTTGTAAAGGGCGACTATAATGTATTACGATGGTAGTGTAATATATAATTGTAAAAAATATAAGGAATACAGGAGAGTATCGTACATTATAAGCCCGTCTACGAAAACAGATATACTACTATATGATATTATACCTATGTGAACTAGATTTTTACTTAATCAGCCCACTAGTTGCAGAGCAAATTATCTGTGACAGACTGACACAGTACTTTTATACCAATTATAATAGAAAAATTGAGTGTAAAATGAAATATCCCTGGAGGGAAAAATATTTCAATACATTATATATCGCTGTTGTTTCGAATAAATGTACCTAAGTTAAATAAAATTGCATTATGTAACTACTGCTAATATATCTATAATCCCACTCTATTTTAAGTTTATTTATTACGATGTTAATGATTATTGCTGATTGTTGTAGATTAAAAACAATGGAATAACATTTATTATACTCGTAAGAGTAATTATTATAATAAAACATATTTAATAGACTAGTATTGTTTTTCTTGACGTTAAAATTGCAACCTTTTTTTATTGATCGGTTTACCAAGTAACAATAAAATACTTAGTTTTCAATATATTTTGTCCAATTATACATCAGCTAATTGTTGTTAAACTAAAATATTAGTAGCACATACTGGAGTTCTACTGAAAAAGGATATAAGTGTCACACGTTCCTAATGAAAAAGGGGTGTAAGTCCCTCACATGCTGTATTACACTTATGACCATTTTCACTATCCTAGTGTATGGTACTTATACTCTTTTTCGTTAAGACTAGAGAATTGAGGGCGATTTTTATTGCATCACATGATTGTGATTGTCTTGTAAAGGGTGACTATAATGTATTGCGATGGATGGCAGTTCGCTGAAGGGAACAAATCACGAATCCAATCAATAAATAGCTTTTATGATAAATCTGCTTTTAAAATTTTTCTATGCTAAGATTGTACTTATCGTTACCGAATACAAAAAGATTTGCTGTTTGTTTTTTCATTTGACCTAAATGTATGAATGTAACAAAATTCATAGTTGAAAATTTTTCACGTGTGGGAATATGGAAACGAAAAACTTGCCGTTCACATGGTTTCGTGTGAATTTTAAATAATAAGAAAACCTTTACGACATAAAAGTTCACACAGTCAAAACAATGAAAACTTTACAGACCAACAAATCAGGGCGCTTTTACAGGGGGTATAAAAGGCATAAAAACAGTTGAATTTCACGTGTTGGCGACATCTCGGATAGACGTCTCCCGCGCAGTGGGGAAAAATCTAAACACAGTAAAAGTAGAGTTTACTAGCATTTTATTGGCTCTGTTTGGATCGTCGCCAGCGGCGTTTCTTCGCCTCTAATTGATATCGGACCGACAATGTTAACATAGAAATCGACTTGCGTGGACTGTTACTTGTTTCTGTGTGTTTTTGTTATTTATTTTATATATGAAAAATAATGTTAATTGTTGAACTGTATCTACATACCTTATTGTTGGATTATGATTTAATATATCCTTACTAATTTTGTCCTTATTAATGTAAAAGTCAGTTTGATTTTGACGAATTTTGGTACAAAGATAGATAGGGCCTTGGATAAAAGTTGCCAGCATTCTACATTGAATGACTAATTTCCCGACCGTGTGATAAACTTCTGTATAAATCTAATAGTTAAATCCGTTATAATGGTTTTATTCCAATACTACCACTTGAAAATAAAATAAATGACACAGACAAGAAGAAATTCCGCAAGAAACTCAAGTTAGCTCGCAGCTTATTTCAACGTAAAACTTTATAACAAAGTTCATAAACAGATTCATTATTTATAAATACTCACCATTTTGTTGTTGATTTCGTGAAAATGTATTTCGCACACTTTATCTACTATGTCTTCACTTTGAAACGTGACGAAACCGAAACCTGTAACAAAAGAAATGGAACATTAGAATAATATGTTAGATTTATATTTCTCAATAGTGATACACAACATAAATTTAGTAATAGATTCACAATAATATATAATACAAACAATTTACATCATTAAGTACTGAATAGTAAAAGTCTTTGTAAAAAATATTTTTGATCACATTTGTGGGGTTTAATGATTTACATCATGATGCCAAATACATTATACCTAATAGGTGCTGTCATCAACAAATTTGTATAGCAGTAGTAAGGCAGTAACGGGTAGATTTGACTTAAAAACTACTAGAAGTTTCTAAGCAAGTATTCACTTCAAACATTTCACATTTCATTCCTTCTAATACGAGTTAATGCCACGGAAAATTAGTCGGAGAACTTTTCCAAGTTACCTACATCAATTTAGGCTATAGGCGTGTAGTCTTATCTTTGGTATCGTTTTAATTAAAGCCAATTCGCGTCGAGCTAGTTTCAAAGAGGCGCGTCAGTCAGTTTTCGACAACAGCTATCAGAGTAGCGCACGGCGCGTGGCGCGGGCAGGCACGGCCGCCGCCTTTGTACCGACGATTTAATAAAACTTGTATCCAACAACACCCACGACAAACCAAACAATATTCCTCACTTTAAACGTTTCCAACCACAACAATTCACGTGGAGGCCGCGACGTACAACTTTACCGATACGTTCCTCCTCCGACGCAAAAGATCGCTCAAGTTTGCCTCTTATGGGATTCATGAATTACAAATTGCGATTTCGAGTTCCACACTCGACCTCCGAATTGCAGTCCGATATTTATTCTATACTTTAAGATGACTCCTTACGAAGTTTAAAATATTTCGGGGGAATCCATCAACTCGGCGCGACCCGGTTTCTCAAATCACGTAATCACCTGACGGAGGCAAAGTTTCCGCTTAAAGTGGCAAACAAAACACGGCGATGAACAGGCGTGTTTCGGTCTGTTAACGATAAAGACACACACATGGAGACGTGACGTGACGCGTCCACTACGACAAATAGCATTAGCGCGCCGCTCTACAAACAGAAGGTGGCGCCGCGATTATGCTGACACGTAGATACGAAGGGCGCGACACCCCTGTCTCGCGTGAAAACTTTCTACTTGTACGTCCCATGTCCACATGTTGATATGGGCACGTGCGAACACTTGCCGCACTACACATGATACGGGATCAGCGTCAAGGCTTTCGGACTCGAAAGGGATGAGTCATTTCGCAGCAAAGTCACATTCGATAAACAAAAGCCTATTCATAAAACCGCCTTTCGCTACCTTCTTTATCCGCTGCCAATCAATAACCCTCCTCTATTCGTAGGCCGATATTTATAATTCGACAGTCGATCGCGCCAGTTTGTTAATATTTAGTCCATCACCTTACAAGACTTTAACTGGTAGTTGGCCTATACAAACAGTGCGATCTGTGCGATCAACAAAACAGCATTTGGTATTTCGCGCGCGACCGGGCGCGCAGTTTTACGTGGGAATTGAGGCAAAGATAATAACACCCCGAAAGGCAAATAAGGGTTCCGTAGACTCCGTAGTTGATGGTATTTTCTTAATCCACCACGAAAGAAACGGCATGGAAAGCCGAAAGGTTGCTATCGCACGTTTTCCTATTGGACAGTAAAGCTGTCGTTATACGATAAAACTTTTTCAATTAATGAAAAGAAAATGCGAATCTAGAAGATTACGTTTTCTTATATGAACAGATAAAACAAAAACTCGAGATATGTTTCTAGTGAGCAGTGAATCGTAAGAGCGATACGTGGCTGCGTGGGGAGTAAAACCGATGCCCTCTTATTTATGCGGGTCTGCAAACCGAATAAAGTAGGAAGTAAGCAACAGCGTCGGCGAGCAAACTTATCTGCGGGCTCAGTGGGTAAGCAAATATGAAATGTGATCACCGAACTAAATGAAGTTTGTCTAAATGGCTGAGTTAAATTCGTCAATGTCGCTGACCGGATAAAAAGTTTTGGGTTTCATTTTGCTTTTGTACTCCCGCTGTAGATAAATGGGGCGATTTCACGAAATTCATCCGCGTCACTCCTCGTAACAATGGGTAAGATAAATATCGCAGCGTAAGAAAAGGATTCCGTAAACATAATTATTTGAACTTGCAATTGTAGCCGTGAAACGCTAATGAAAGTTTTCCCGGGAAGTCGCTTCAGGAATTAACTTTATTTTTCCGGCTTCAATTAGACTACCTTTATTTTTAGGAGGTATACTTTAATTAAATCCGGACTTACAGGTGATTTGCGAGCGGTGCTGCGCTCGGACATCGAGTAAAGTAAATTGAGTTGGTATTACATTTTCAACTATAGTTTTATTAATCTGTGGCGTGGCACCTGTGCGTTATTTTAATATGTAAGAAGGAGGTTGTAAGGCAGAGATTATGAAAGTGTCTTCCGATATCGGATATCTGAACACATCTGTCGGGCGGCACGTGGTGCTGACAGTGGGCGGGCCGCGCCCCGCGCCCGCGACCGCTCTGGCTCTGCGCTCCCTTCGCCCCCTCTATCGAGGCCACTGGCAGTATAATCTGCCCCAGCACTGTATGAAACACCGGCCGGTGGCGTTTATGGCGCTATAATAACCGTATAAAGCGCGACTTATTGTAGGCGTCGATAACGGACGTTATATACAACCTTAGGCCTACAGTTCGTGCCCTCTACGCTGACGTCCGCGACAGCGAAGTACCGCTGCGTATTTTATGATACTATCCCTTTCTATATACTATAGTTTTTCACCAAGACGGTAGAAGTTATATTCAAGGCTACATAAAATGTATTATAACGACGACTTCGATTATAATGACACATGTTTACAATATTTTTTATGACCAGGTAGGAGCTGTAGTAACGTCGAATTGCGAAAGACATAAATAAAATTAGTAGGTACCTAAACCCATCGACGACAGTTGTCCATTCTCTGCAATAAATAAAAGTACCGTTCTATTTTCGCGGTAACTAACAAGTTTTCATTAGGAGAGAGCTGAACAGCACTCAAATGAGCAGCGAACTTGCTCGACCGCGCTCCGACGTCCAAACTTTTGTTATTGTTTCGCTTCATTATTGTAATACGAAATACGCAGCAGTATAATTAAGAGATGGCCTAGAATTGTCCCTGCTGACGTAATAGTTGGGCAAAACTTTTATCTATGAGCTCTCATCGTGACAGAATGTTTGTTGCGTAAATAATTGCCATTTTTCTTCTGTGCCCGAGCTAATAATAACAAGTTAATCGTAATAGTTATTAGTACGAATGAGAGACTGTTACGAGAAAATTGGGCGCGCCATTTCCAAATGTCGCGCCGGATTTGTTGCTTATGATTAGGAATCAACTTGATTGTAATCAGTCGAAAAGCTGTTATTTGTTTTGATAAAGTTGTTTCTTCGGCTGCGTATATATTATTATATACGAGTTCTAAAAATAATTGAAAGTATTGTTACTTAACGACGGCATGAGAATATTTTGAACACACCAAATTGAAACATTCTTTAAACTAACATTGTACACAAATCTTATTGTTCGAAATACAAACAGTTTATCAAAATTTCAACTCTCGAGGCAAGTAGCTGGATCCAAGACAAATATGTGCGGAGATTCTAATGCATTCGTAGCGAGGTGGAGACTAAACGCAAACTTTCGGCGAGCGAAGAGAACGGCAGATAAAAGCTGTTGTAAAAAGAATTGGCTCCTCTTCATTTTCTCCATTGTGAAGTTGAATGGAACACGAACAATCAACTTTCCCGTCTAGCTGATTGTGTGGAGACACCCTTATTGTCTACGTTCAGGTAAATAAAATAGAAACACAATTGGCCCGGTACTCAGTGCGTCGAGATGCTCAACTTTTAAATTTCCAAACTTAGCTAAGTTATTTTTATTTAGTTTCATTTATTTTGTTTGCTTCGGCTTTCAGTTTCTGGTATGGGATACGTTTGGCAATAACACGGGCACATTTACAAAGGAATTCCAAGGGAACTTATCAAAAGGCGTGAAAGGAAATTATGTCATAAATCAAGCACACAGAAAATTCTTTAGAGCGATACGTTAACACGAGAAATATTTGGGAGAGTGGCCGTTAGTCCACAACCAGCGGGACAATTTATCAAGAGCGACGGAACCCTCGTCCAATCAGTTGATAGCAATGCCATAAATATTTACTTTAATAAGATTCCGTCCCTTCTTTCGCGGTCGTGTTGTTTTACGGCACACTTTGCCCTACAATTGCGACCTGGAGTAGCGTATGTGCATTTTAACAGTTGAATTTAGAAAGCAGTAGTCCTTTTTCATAAAAAAAGAAACTCAATATATTTATATCGTAAAATTAACCATTTTCAGCATTCATATAAAAAGATAACAACAGTCCCTCTCCGGGTTACGTACCTCTCTATGAATGCCTAATCAAGAAAATAGAAAAAAACGTCAAAATTTAAAGACAGTTACTTGTCATCATAATAACGATTACTTAACTAACTAACCGAAACTAATCGAATTGGAACGTCAAACAAGACAAGACGGAATAACTAAGAGCTCATAAGCGTGCAGATAACTGAGTATGATTGTCGTGGTCACGCGGGATAGACGGGATAGCACAAAGCGCGTAATCCCCCGGGAAGACGTGCTTGCGACTCAGGGGGCGGGATTTGAAGGATCATCAGGCGCAAGACGAGAATACCCTGGTCGCAATGCTTGTCCGATCAACTGCGTGGTCACAAGACAAACTTGATAGTGTAATCTCTCATATTAGAGGATCTTATACTTGTTGTCTTGGTTATAATATGATTATTAAATTGAAAATAATTTCTGATTTCCTCGCGGTTGTTACACATTCGTATGAAACAACTATAACGGGTATTTTATTTTGCATAATGTAAATCACTGTAGCGTTAGACTATCTTAGTTTAGTCGTGATACGAATATGGGAACTGTAAATTTTTCGAAACTTCAGCAAATAAAATGATATACGCGAGTTAAATCCTTTATAGTTGTTTCATTTCAATAGAAAATAATTTTACAAAAAAAGGTTTGATTTGATTCATCTGATAAAACCACTTAACAATCAATTTGAACAAAATGATAATTGAAAACGTTATTCGATTCTACAAACTATATTAAAGTGCTCATGCCGTAAAGGATTCAATGGATTCCAGAACGATATTAAACTTCATATTGCGTTGTTCATTTACGAGATCGTATGAAGTTCCTTGAAAATGAAAGAGAAGTGCATGATTCTGATAATATCCATTTAATTGCGGAGGCTTTGCCTGGAAACATTGTGATGCCGGTGGCGTCTCGCGGAATGAAGACGGGAGCGTTCACGGTTCACTTGTTAAGACCGCGCCGGGAAAAACAAACATTTACTATTGCACCCGAAATACAAGATTTCCGACTCCTTTGCAATCTTGTTTGTAAGTTTATTGTTGTGATGTTGGAATAAATTTGATTTACAATAGAATGTCAGGTGATTTATGATTTTAAACTGAAGGATAAAGGACAGTTATGGAAAAATGTTACTCGAGGTTGTCATAGATTAAAATGAAATTTATTTAGTTTCCCTTCCATTAGCACCTATACTTTTGTTTAATTGGTTATATGGGATAGGTAGAGAATGCCATAGAGCATTAAGTCCACTATTTACACATAATGTATATTTTATGTAATAAAGTTTAAACGATAAATGCAATTAATAATTTCTGATGCCTTCGCGGTTATTACACATTGGAATGAAACAACTATTAACGGATTTAACTCGCGTATTTTTATTTTATTTCATTCCAATGATAAATGCAATTAGTAATATGATTGTCATAACGTACAAACAATATAAATCACTTACCTCACTCATCTTTCAGTATGACTTAGGTACGCAGTGTTCTCAATTAGGTAAGTATTTTGTTTTATACGATAAATAAAACAAGCAATTGAAACCATGAGGCAAAAATACATTCCTGGTTAAGTAACAGGTTTTTAGACGTCGCAAGTAGTTTCTCGGACCGATCTCGAAACTCTGCGCTCGAAAAAGAGTCATCAAAAAGTTGTCGGATCGTATTTCGAGTTGTCCTCGGTCGAGTTTCGAGTGACCGCTACCGTTATTGCGAGCACGCTTATTTGCAGAACACTAGAGAACAGTTTTCGTACAGATTTCGGCAATATACGGCGGTGGCCCGTACGTTCCAAACTTTTTCGAATTGTGTTTCGAACGGTTTGAGTACGTTTCGTTTCGGGATTAAGATAACACTTTACGTTTTGTGTAGATTTAGATTTGTTTTGAGTCAAACTGAAGCTATGAGAATGAAGTTTATGCCTAGGTACCTATTCGAATCGATAGCTGTCGAATGCCCTCATTCTCCGTATGTTCTCGTGTAAGGGTTCGCACACACGGAGCGAGCACCTCACGAGAGCAACGCAATAAGTGCAGAGCGTATTTGCGCATCACGATTACAAGGGGAGCTGAATGATACTACGCGCCTAATGCCGGAATATTGAGTCTGATATTTATAAGGGAAATAGGTGCTTAGATACGAATCATTTGAAATTTACAATCAGAAAGTTTCTATCGGAATTTAATCTTCTTTGAAACTTGTAAATTGTTACTTCCATCTTATCTAGATTTCGTAATAAAATAATAACAGATTATTAAAGTGAAAAATAAATGTTTTCATACAATAATTAAAATATTTAAAACACATAATAATATGACAATGACAAATGATTGCGTGAAAATATCGTGGATTCTGTGGTCAAAACATTTTAAATTGGCGATGCGCGTAAATTCTATTAAAATATTTTGTAATTGCATTTGAAGGTCCATTTTATTTGTTATTTACTTTAAAATGTGTAGGTATACAGTGTCGAAACATATTTCGACACTGTATACTATATGAATATGAATATACTGTATGAATCATAATTCATAATATTTCTGAAAGTATAAATAAAAATGCAAAATAAATGGAAATTTATTATTATGATATTTTATACAAATCTAGTTTATAAAAAAAAAGGTTGTAGTAATACCCTTATCCATTTAATTGTTAAAAACTATATTATTACAAAATTTAATCATGAGTTTGTTTTTTACGTAGCTGTTGATATCGTGTACTCGTAAAGAACTATGACTGTAACCAGTTCCAAAATAAAACAAATGAAAATTGATACTAATCCAATAATAATAGGTATATGAGCACATGCCAGCATCAATTACTCTCCGATAAACTTTTAGATAGCAATTAGGTAATAAAATTAATGTAATCAACGTCGTAATGATTCCAGATTACAAATTTACAGGTAGGTCGACAATAAAGATGAGCATAAGAGAGAGTTAACTGCGAGGAGTAATCGAGGCGAACCGTTTGTTTTACGGTCCGATTTTGCATATCCCGACATCTGTTGGAACAATAAACCCAAAAGAGACGCAAGGGTGTTGTGCCGAGTTGTTACTTGTTATTCCGTTCAAATCTATCCTTTAAAGGCTTAGAAACGTGCCCGACGGTAGCTTCTGTAAAACTGCGATCCGTGTTAACTTGATTCGTTCTACTTATATCAACTTCTCTGTAATTTCTTTAAGAAAATCAGATGGCTTCTATAAAGGGTTTGCAGATTTAATTCCCTAGTTTGCCTTTCACGGAATATTAATCACCGTAGTTCTGCTATAATATTTGGAATAATTAGTTAAACTGGCAATTTCCTTGAATATATGATGTTAGTCGTGCATAAAATCTGTTAATTTTAATAATAATGATCAGGACGTCACCCAAAAACCCGTTAATATCACTGTGGGCCAATAGTTATGTAACCTACAGGGTAAGTTAATGAAAATTTATCCGTAAGCTTTTCAATATAGGGTCGATATTGTGTTGTCACAACTTGGCATTAAGAGTGGACACGTATGGAAGTCTAAACTACTATTTCACAATCATCGACCCCATCATTAATGAATGCTGAGGAATTAAGCATAATGGTGTAGTATCATTATTATTTAATCGCATGACATTGTAAATACACTTTACAAATATCGATGTACGTCATTTTATAGTGCTCGTAAATAATAACGATGTTGAAATCTTCCTGTTTGTAAAGTACACGCGATTTCTCGTTAGCAGTGCTGCGATAAACATTGTCTACGATTTAATGCTATTGAAAGGTGCTTATATTTTTATTCCCGTTAACCCCTTGTAGGATATTGCGCTATTTAAGAACGTCTAACTGGAGAAAAAGTTTAAAGCTATATTTAAAAATTTGAATACAGTTCTGCATTTAAATTTTCAAAGTTGCCCGTTGCTTTTGGTTCGTTTCAGTAACGGTAAAAGGGTATTACTTATGAATCAATAGTTAATGAGTATCAATAGGAGGCTTTTGAAACTCGCCGGACTCTGTGTGCATTCTCGGCGCGTCATTAATATTGAAAGTTACTTCCTCGTCCATTGTCTCTCGAGTGGCTCTCTTTGTATAATGTGCTACAGAGACTTTGCTTCAAACGAAACTACTCATTTCCTTTTAAAAGTGCCCTTTTAATAAAAATATCAAATCGGATCAGTTGTTCTGTGACTGACCTTTTTGATTTATTATACGAAACAAAAGGTGAATAGAAAAATGTTATTGCTTGTTTGAAACGGCGAATTGAAACATAAAAAAGTGAAATATAAAAAAAAAAAGCATTTTTGCTCATTTTTTTTATCAACTCTCAGTACTCCAACACGCGAAATGCGAGAAATGTTGGAAATAGAAAGCATTTTTTTCCATATTGCACGTAACGAGTATAGTGTGAAATATACTATTTTTCCCATGAAACTATTTTAATTAAATCCGTTCGGTTGGAAGGAGTTTATAGAGGGGCAGGATAGGGTGGGAGCCGATAGATTGGGAATGTTCAATTTCGGAGGCTTTCGATGAAGCTTGGTGGCAGTAATTGTCGTAGTCATTAACATTTACGATAATGACCCGCTGGGATTGACGCGCTATCGCCTTCGATATCATCAGCGAGAGTTGTCAGCAGCGAACGATCCGCTCAAACGACATTCAATTGATAGGTCATGAGCTTAATTCGACCTGATACCGTATCTACATTGACTCGATTGCATAATCGACGTTTGATTTTGTAAACCGTACCTTCCTGACAAACGTTGTTCTGTGTTAACTTTATATGCTAGTGCAACAGTTGATCTAAAAATGAGTGTACGTTTTAGTTAGATATTTTATGAATCTGTTTTTACATATTAGGAACTGAAAAGTTTTGGTTGTACATTAAAGTCGTGAATCCCGGCTTCCAGTTTGAAACTCGTCCTAGAATAGCAAATATTACTGGAATTCTATTACAACTGAGATTGCACTATTCTACTTGAGAAAGTATTTCCGTAATACAATTATAATCTTCACTTCAATATTGCTTGATGAAATATTTAATATAATTTAACGTTTAAGTAAATAAGTTTCCTTTCATTTGTAATAGCAAAAGTAATGAAAATCGCTCCTGTGTGTTTGGTGTGACAAAGAAAGTAAAAAAAAGAAAAAGACATTTACCTATTTACAATATTAAAAAGAATTTTAGATACATTATTATTCGCGAAATAAAATACTATTTAAATTGCCGATCACGCTTTACAAAATGTAAAGAATGTGTCACTGATTGATTGAGTCGACGAAATTTGTTAATACTTCCTTGTTTACAAAAAATGACTTTTTAGCTTAATTATTGCTATCAAATTAAAGATATCGAACTTATCTCGATTAATAGAATCAGAATTGCCTTTTCTGGACACCATCGTACCTTAATGTATAAAAAACTATTCCGTTATTAAACCTTACAAAGTCTATAACCTAAAGTACTTTCATAAGCACAAGGCCACGATCAGTTCCCATCTCATTACATACTGCTCGTAGTCACAAGTCATTAAGGCTGAGGAAGAAGCCATCTGCCGCAGAGGTCTGCATATGCATGTTTCGCGCATATTAATAACGAGAGATTACATCGATGCGAGACTACGTACCTATCAGACAAGCTATACGGTGCTACATCTATCTATATAGTACTAGCTGACTCGGCGAACTTCGTACCGCCCTATAATCAAGTAATATCTGTTACCTTTTTATCTGAATGATAGAATTTTTTTCTTACATAAGAACCTTCTCCTAATAATAACAAAAATACAACAAAAAAAGAATTAGTGAAATCGGTCCAGCCATTCACGCGTGATGTCGTGACAACGGAAAACGGGTTTCATTTTTATATTCTATCTATATAGTATATAAAAGGAGTAGACTTAATGACTTATCAACGAAGGTAAACTATAAGGAATTCGAAATGTTGCGCAAGGGGTTTCTTTTATAACGTAGGAGTTATAAAAAGGTTTACACTAAGAAAGGGTTTTTCAAATTCAACCCTAAGGGGGTGAAACTGTGCTTACCGTGAGCAGTGGGATAAATTTACTCAACCAATTTTTAATGTCTATTTTATTTGTTCCATAAAACTATACAATTATTTCTTTTTGTTTTAACGTAAAACATAAATAACGAAATATGAAACCTATTCGATTAAGACATAGTCAAAACAAACGGTAAACCTTTCATTGGTTAAAATAACACGATCTTACCTATTGATTTGTAACGAAGAAGTTTTGATTATGTATCTACATTGAATAATAAAATAAGTATTATATGACGACCAAGACTTCTAAGATTCCATAATTCGCTAAGTCCAGTATAAAGCATCTAATCAACCAAAATGCAAAAGAAGCTTAAAGAAAGACCGTAATCTTAGACATAAAAAAATCTTTTCTCAAAAACTTGATAGCTAGACTGTTTTCTGTTTGAGCTACGGCAAAGATCCAAGAAGGTACACCATGTAAACACAGCACCCTCAAATGAGGCTTTTGGCGGCGCATTTAGTACTTAAGAGAGCGAAAAACCTGAGCTAAATGTTGGTCTAAGATTTCTTTTAAAAAATAAAAAAAATTGCTTTCATGTAAAGAGATGGTTTATATGTTACTATTTACGGTCATGTTAAATGTTTCATAGTATTACTGATAACGGTAATTAGTAATACTTTGAAGAAATATTAAAACATGTAAAACTACCTACCCGTATAATTATGATAAGCATACTTTTAACGACTATTTGCTATTAAGTCTTTACTACTTAAAGTTTATACAAAAAAGGTCACCGACACCATACAACCAAAGCAAGTCATACAAGTCAAGTTAGATTATCAAAACTATTATTTACTACTTTATCATTTGGCTGTTTAACAATGTTACTGGCTGACTTTTTTCAGCACATAAGCCTACTCCACTATCACTGACGATATCCCTGTACATGGTATTTTACCGCACACCGCCCTCGGCATAGCACCCCCTAATGATATGTCTCGAGAGATGCAACTTGAAGCTGCCGCGCGAATTTTAATTACGTCACGCACGCATTTGTGAACAGAGCTTTATTCTTTTTTAAAACTTTATGACGTGACGTCACGCTAGCACGAAAACAACCGTTTTAATGATCGCTAATTACGCGTTACTTCATATTAAAAATTAAGTATTAGGTTTATTTCTAACCATAAATAGTAGACGCTGTATAGTGAAATTCATTTTTCTCTTTTCAAATTTTATTCTTGCGGCGCAATCTAAAATTATTTTCAATCTCAGCGGTTAGCGTTATTTAATGAAATTGGCTCGAAAAGAAATTGTTTTTCAAGCTAAACGCTTTAATAAACATTCAAAGATAAAGAAAAATAAATTTAATCCTTAAACACTTGTGTTTTAAGAAAGGTCAATGCAAAACGAAATCCATTATAATACCACTATTGCATTAAAATCCAGCCAAACAGTCCTATTAAAATATGAATAAAAGATATCACTTTGCAGAAAATGGAGTTTAATACGAAAATAAAATTTATTCTCGTTTAGCTGCTAGTAAGTAGAATTGTATTAAAATAATTTGATATATGTGCTGTAAAAAAACTTCATGAAATTCTTTATAAGTTTTATGAGAGTACTTTTAGTTAAAAACAAGTTTTAAAGTTACTTAGTAAATTAAACATTAGCTCAAGTTCTAGCATTATGAATAATAAAAAGAGTCTAATAGGAATACTTACCCAGGTTTAAATACTTATAGATTTTCTTTAATTTTTCTTTTAAACACGTTGCAAAATTATAATGTATTTTTTCTGTGTTGTTAATTGACGCTCTTTTTTTGCCACAGATTTCAGAAAGCTGATGACGTAAAAGTGGCTCAAATGTACCATTATAACGTTACGGCCTAGTTCATGAATTAAATTCCTTTTTATCATTGTTATTATATTATAATGTGAGATTGTCAAATCGTATTATTTGGCCGGTGGCTCGAACTTACTGGTTTTCCTTATTTGATATTCTGTCAGCGGATTATTTATATAGACAACTGTCAGTTTCTCACGATTTCAGAAGTTCGTAATATCATGTTGTCATAAAATTTGAGTTTGTCATGGAAGGAACATGAAGGTAAAAATGTAACAATATTTACTTTTGTGTTGTATACTTTAAATTAATTATTTATTTCAATTACTCGAGACTCGCTTGGAAACTGTGAAACATGCCCTAAAGAAAGATTACTTTCCTAAAACTCCTTTTGTTACACAATTTCAAAGAGGATAGCTTCAAGTTAAGAGAAAACCCGTACAAAGCCAGGGCGAGACCCTAGTAATTGGATATAAAGAAATTGTATTACGTAATTTCCATAAATATATTTTTTGGCGATAAATATAAATGTTCAAAGGGTATGCAGGTGCGTTGAATCCAACTGATCCCCTCGCCCTGGGGAGTCAGAAAGAAATATCGTAAAAACTCGTGAATATTCCAAACAATTCGTGAAGTTGTAAGTATCGGGGCATTTTTCTTTTTTCAAGTATTCACTGGTTTACGGGTACATCTGTGTAAATGGAAGATAAAGGCGTAAGGGGAGGGATGTACCAACTAAGTAAGAAATGAGGTTCTCAACCTGTGCCTATAGTCATGAATAGACGAATACGAATTTATGTTTTTTTTTAATTAATCTTCGTCGTAGAATGAGCCTTATTTTGAATAATTATAGCGGCATATAATAAGAACAAATTAGGAAAATTTTTGAACAAACTTTTTATCGATACCAACCAACTTGACTTTGTTCCATGTAACATGATAGTCCTTAACGTTTAATCTTTAGAAAACCTTACGGTTCATTGTTTTATTGGCAATCACAATAACTTTATTATTTTACTTTACATTACTAAAACTCGCAAAAAAATGTAGTATGTATTTATGTATCTATATGTGTATTTAGTATTTTATATTTAGTTAGTATAATGTACTTATGGTATTATTCGGTTGTCTTAATTTTCTGTAAATCTTTTCAATTATCTGTATTACTAATTTGGTTGTCCGATAGAAGACGTCAAGGCATTAAGTTCGCCTTTTGCACAATAAAGCATAAATAAAGGTACCTACCTATAATATACACGGCGAGATTTTACATAAAACCTTAACAAGAAAAAATAACACCGAAACATGTTTACGACGAGTAACAAGTTTTCACCTCTGATGCCACGAAAAGTACGCAAAAGCTGAAGCTAAAATTTGTACCCGAGTTTTGTTTTAAAGTATTATTATCATGTTTCAACATGACAATATAGTTTACAGCGGCATTAATACGTAATGTTAGTGTGACCAAGTTAATTTAAAGTTACGAACTACGCCATGCGATAAATTAGTTACTATGACATAGATAACATACTATAACATGCACGTTTTAATTTAATTTGGGACAGTGTTGGCTTTAGAATACCTATTTCTAGTTTTGTCAAACCTTTTTGGTAAATGTTAACGTTATAAAAGTATTGCTTGCTGGTGTGTGTGACCTTACTCGAAATGTGTCACTATGCGAACATAAATGTGAAGACTTATATTAGATATTTTAAATTGTGTCAGATAAATCAATTAGTGTATATTTTTGCTATTGCATTATGTTTCTTGTCTCAAACTATAAGTACTTGATTAGGCTATACAGAATTTAAAATATAAATTATACTTACACAAAGGGTTCGACCGGTTAATATAAGTAAGTAATTTATCTATGATATATGTAATCTAGTTGACTAAAACTGAATGTCAATTTGAATATATTCAAATACATAATTATGATTATAAATTCTCAGTTGAATATACTTCAGTATTTGAAAGCAAAGTGTTAGGTGATTATTAACGTACATTTTAAATATATTAAATAGGTACATAAGGTAAGACTAACGCCGAACGGTTCTACCTAAGTAAATAGCGTTAACCCATTTCTAAAGGTCAAAGATTCAAAGCGTCGACTTTAAAGCACTACCTTGCACGTTACCAAAAGAATTTCCACGGTTCCACAGATGTCGCTACCACCTTTATAAAGGAGGAATATGTTTACAAGCAACGAGCCCGTCAGCAAATCTACCGACTGTAAGACGCGTCTTACAAATTGTCGCACCCGCGGCTACGGTATGTTATGAAAACTTGAAAGTAAAGAGCGGCAAACAATTTGTTCGACGCTTATACACTGAATAAATACTTGCTTATGTGTATTCTGTCGAGCAAAGTTTTTCGCCGCCGGCAAATACTAAATGTCTCAGGTACGAAATAAGGATACCGGTGAAATATTCATACATTTACTAAATAAAAACAAATGAATATTATAATGTATCGTAGTGAACCAAAATCCACTAAGTATCTGTAATTCGGTAAATTTATACACGCATTCCCAACGCGGTTATTATTTATCTGTATAATGTTGTAATAGCATTTTATAAATAAAGTGGAGGTTCATGCACGCATATATGTCTATTTTAGTCGCCCCTAGAGGATACATAATGACGACACAATTAAAGTCATCCACTGCCGTAAAGCAATTACCGTAATAGTCTATTTAATACAAACGACGTCTCCGGTAAATATTGTAAACAGTTATTGGCAAGTACTTGTATTTATGTAAATAATTATTTTCTCCCTAATTGCTTGGTCGAGATAGCGGGTCCTGTTTCAACACTAATGAACACAAATGTAACGGATATTTTCACAAGGTAGCATTAGTAAGGAAAAGATGTTGTGTCCGACAAAACGAAGGCAATTTTAACCTATTAGTGACGGGAAGAGTATAACCGTAGGTAAGATTTTCGTTGTCGTAACGAACATTTTGAATAATTGCTCTTAATTAATTTTGAAGGGAAATATCAAATAAACGAACAATAACGCTTGTGGTTCCTATATTAATTTTAGTAGGATTAACACTGTGTTTTTAAAACAAAATACATTGTTAAAAATATTTAGGCAAGTGGGTATGTTACTGTACGCTTAACACTTGCCAGATGCCATACAAAAGATACCTGTGAATTCATACAGAGACGGAAAGAATAAATCTTAACTCTTTTATAAAAAAAATATAAAATGGAAGTTATGGCAGCATATTATAATAATATCATGTTTACAAAGTTTTTATCATCAACATGATCAGTTTAAAGACAATAAATATTCACAAGTTAACGTAACTTTAAAACGTTTTCAGAAGCTGATTACGGCGTTACTAAAGAGAGGGTTTATAATAGCGGGTTGCGGTGATGATACCTGATACGTCAGTGTCAGTGATTTGTTGAAACTTTAATTACAGTGGTTGTAAGTAAATAATTAATGGGGTAAGGGATTTTATCGGTCCGGCCCGGAAGAAACCGCGTCTGGGGTAAGTTGGTGCGTAAAGCAGTCACGTCTCGCTTTAAGTTATGAGCGTTCTAGCGTTCAGTTTTAAAAGCCTTTTGCTTGTGTGTAAAGTGAATGGCACATAATGGGAACTTCGCGTTAATGTTCGAATAATTATAGGTACTTTTACTTTCGCGTTATGGTAGATGGGAATGTTGACTTGTGTTGAGCATTTTTACGTCTTTTGCATTCGCTGATTTTTTACTAAATCTGTCAAAATAATAATAACATATATACTATTTATTTGATGTTAATCTCTTAGATAAGTAAATATATAGGTAGGTACAGCTACTGAGGGGTTAGTTTGCGAATAACAAAGTCGTCAACGTCTAATTAAAACTTATTAACGAGTCCCTACTTGAAAGTTATTATACTTGTTGTCCACTTTCTTAAGCTGCGTAGGTTTAAAGCCACTTGTTGCACTTTAAACAGAGTATATTGTGAAGCTAGTGCTTCCTATGTTATCATTTCGAGTGCATATTTATTCTAAGTTTAAAAATATACTATACAGTTCCACTCTTCTGTCCAAATTACTAGTTCTAAAACTTCAGAGACTAGTTTAATTTCGTTTATGCTATATTCGGACCGTTGCAAATGAATCGAGCCACTAATTCTACTAGGTCATTGGTCCGAAAACAGCTTACCGCTCACCATTTGCTCTTAAACCGAGGCCTAGAGTCCGGTCAGCTATCAAGGGCCGTTATGACTGTGTAGCACGCTGTAGATAATTACCACCGGGCGAGTGGCGGAAACAGATAAAATATGTTCACGCACGCCTCGATTGGAGTTCAGTGAAATCGTGTTCCGGTGTTTCAACGGTAACGTACCGGTGCTTGAGTTTTATAAAACGAGGGCACTTTTTATTTTATAAAAATCTCCAATCAGTGCTAGCGGAATCGATTAAAGAGATGTACAGAAAAAAACACGACTGTAAAAGTAGACACAGTTTATGAAGAGAAATAAGATAATGTCTCAGTGTTAAAGATCAAAAACAGCTCTCAGAATGTGGGAAGAGCTAAATCCTTTTATCTTCGAATTTATTCACTATTTAAAAACTTTTCTAAGTCTTGAAAGCGATTAAGGAACTGGATGTCTCGTGCAAGAGGTCCTCGACAACTATCCCGAAGTTTTGAGTCGTAGAATTGCTAAAAAGCACGTTCGTGGCGCATCGAGCTATGTAAATAGTTGTAATCCTCCGCCAGTAGGCGACAATGCCGTGCGCTGTGGAATACCACAGCTGACTTTACGCTTTTTGCTTAAAGAGGTGACTAAGGAATGCGCGTAGTGACTTTTAAAATTTCTTTGAATTACACAGGAGAGTTGATAATGAGAATAGTATTCCTTGTTACTTAGGGTTATTTTAAAAGGTCTTCATCTATGCAGCTTCGCACAAAACTATACTTCGATGAGTTAAAATTTAAATCAATGACAAACGCAATGTGCCCTGAATATTTATTTTTCCCTATATCCAACTCGAAATGTGATCACCTAAGCTGTCACATCTTGCACCTTTTTACAACTTTCGCAACCCCTAATGGTGTTAACATTGTTGGAGTTCAAAAAAGCAATTTTGTGCTTGCCGTTCCAAGGTTTATGTTAATGCCGTTGTGTCCCGTCTATAGCTTTGTTTAAAATTGTGCAATATTTGTTTGGAAACTGCGCCCGTGGTTTTCAGGTACCTTAAACAATGGACGTTGAAGTTAGTTTCAGAATCTTTGTTTGGCTAACGGATACGGCTTGAAATACGAGTACCTGTATATTAAACGAGTTTATTTTATAACGAGAGCTCGGAATGTTTCTCATAGAATATATCTAAGTATGGCGTTCTACGTAATATGATGTTCTGGTATCTGAGGTTGGAGCCCCAAATGATGTTGCACAAGTAAGTCGGCTGTAACAATAATGTAATACAGATATAGCCTGCGGGTACGTTGGGCGGACGACGCCGGTTCCGGCGCCCGCCCCGGCTTATCACCGCTGATAACGCGTGTTACACACCTAACTTCATACTCGTGTATTACCAAGTGGAACGTAAACGCGGATCAACTTAATCTCTATACGTACACAAACTGAGCATCTAATAATCTCGAAACGAGAACATTTGTATTCTTTAGAGAGCAACTATTTTTAAACTCTTGTTCCAGTTCAGTTGCGTTGATGTTAGATATTCTTTATCCTTACTATCGGATCCAGCTATAAAGTTTAGTTAGTGCTCGGAATTTGATTTTACGGCGTTCGCGTCGGTTAGGCAAACAAAAATATAAATTTTATTTTTGTGACTACGTTTTGCATTATAACGTACAATAAAGAACGTAAAATATAGATCTTAATTACATTAAAAGTAAGAAAAGTTAATATTTATAGTGTCATTAAGGGTATTAAACACGAGTGTTTTGTTATCTATCTAATAACAACCCTTATAAGAGCACTCAGCGTGAAACCCCTACATTGCCCATAGCTTATCGGCTCATCTTATTACCAAACTGATCCCCTTTTTATAAGCGCCGCAACCAGAATACTCGGTTATTTCTGAAATTAGTTTCCAACTACAACGTTATCGAAACTTGTACACGGCTCGATTGGCCCAATCTGTGTAATATTACACAAGTTCTTGATTAAATTTAATAAAACCAAGACGGTTAGCTAATTGCGCGCGCGAAGTTCGGTTAACGACCGTTCGATTTCGCCGCCATCGCCAATACGCCGCTGAGGAATTCCGACAAATGAAGGTGACATTCTGCCAGAATGTCGTACAATCCAGAAGCGGGGGAAGAAACAACTCCCAACCTGTTTTAACAAAACTTATTCCTATATACTTCATCATATTTATACACAGCAAAAGCTACGATCGCTTATATAGCTACATCTCTAAAGGAATCAACAGCCCCTCCCAAAATATAAAACAATAAAGTGGCATCCTTTCGTTCGATTTAATTAAAATAATGAAGGATCGATTGTTAAATCAACAGTCCCAATTTTGACGATTTCATTCGAGCGTGACGTCACCTAAGCCTAACAAAAGATCCGTTTTCCATTTTAATTCTGTGTCACGTTTGCGATTGAATCATTTGGGAAATGTGGGCCCGAAAATGAGAAAGCCCAGCGAGTGGATGAAATGGTACTTGCGTTAATGAGATTTATCAACGCGGTAGATTCCGTCCGACGATTCCGCGATTTAATTGCCGCTTGATGTTCTTGCCATCCTTGAGAGTTATCAAACTTCTAGATGTTGCAACGAGCTCGCTATAAATATTTCTCATAATTGTCTTGTTTTGCTTCACAGGCAGCTTAGGTAATTTAATTAGAGTTGAGATATTTGTAGAGAATCTTCTAGGTATATTAATATTCTCGGAGTGTAGCAATTAAATCACTTCATACAGGCGCCTGGGGATCACAGCACTATCATGTTAATATCAGTTTAAAACACGCTGGCAACATTTCGCTGTGTTCCCGTAAGTCGGAAGCCAACACGGGTAGCAACACCGGTGCGGTCGTTGCTTATTAAACTTTGCTCTGCCTTGTGTTCATAATCTACAAGCGTTTATTCTACATCCATACGTTTCGATACAATTAATTAAATCGTGCATTGTATAGAAACCGACTCAGGTGTTTGCCTTCTATATAAAAGACTTTCATACGTTTTATTGTTAATAAAACTTGGCCTGGGGTTATTATTCTTTGTGTGTTTTAATAACGTCGTAATCGAATAGGACTTCGAGTAAAAAGGTTTCGTGTGGATTAAGGTTGTGTTTATTGTTATAAACATATCATTATGGGATTAACTACTATTGCTACAATGACTCATTATGGTATAATTTTCTTTATAATAATCTTTATTAGTTTATGGAAGTTCGTCTTAAAGTCATAACATTGCTGAAACAACATTGAGCAAAATTTAAACTTTTACGTAAAATATTTTACGACATGGTGACATTTGACTCGGGTAAGTCCAGGAAACAAAATTTAATCATAGGTAGCGTATTATCCAAGGAATATCTAAGTTCTGTTGAGTAAAGCGATCATCAAAATCGTGCTTTTTAATTTTAATTAAAACTTCGACGTCAATAAATATTTTTTTATACATATTTCATTACAATCCGGATAATAAATCTAGTAGATGCATTACTGAAACCTCAATTTCCAAATATAGGCATATACAGTTGACACAGTCCTAGTGGCAAATGATGTAAGAGTATGAAGAAGATGTACACGTGGCGGACTTACAATATACCCAAGCAAAACGACGTATGGCAGTTCCATTCATCAAGAATGTAGACTCTTATCTCTAAGACTTCGAAAAGTGAACTACAAAACAAATAGTCCGGTTGAGCCAACCATCGACAAAAAGACTGATCTGGACTAATGAAGCGTATTCCATCAATTAACGGTTAAAACGTAGAATAGGCTGGAATAAAACACGTCGAATGGCAGCCAAACAGGAATAAAACGGGCATTAATTTAATCGAAACTCCTCTTCATTAGTTTCAGTCGTGCGGTTGAGTGGGCAAGCAAATAAAAATGTTTGATCTCACCAGTTATGCAATTCGAATGATATTCGAATCGTTACAAATGGATTGGTCCGATGGTTATGATTGCGCGGTGTAAAGCGATGACTGGTATTACTAAAACGATAAGTCAATTTGTAATTTTGTAATGATTAATTGGGTATGTGTCAAACATCTTCGTTACGATAAATGCTTCTTTCATTCTTTGAGATACTTAATTTGAGACAAATAACATTAAGATATTATATATTTAGCTTTATAATGGCTATGAGACACTGATAACTATACAATTAGATGTGTTACAAGACGTCCAAAAGTGTGATATTAAATATTTTCCAATATGGCTTAACATTTGAGAGATGCCATTTAATTGACAGCTGTGTCGAAACCGTGAGTGTATTAGGGTTATATGTGAAACGGCCTGTGGAAGGTAACGTCTTGTTCATATTGTACCGTCACTGGTTTAAAAGGGTTTCAGTAGACGAAAAAATAAGTAATTATATTTTAAGCTACAAACAAAACATTCACTGGCCAATATTCATCCAACGTGTTTATCGCGATCGCTCGCCAGTGAATGGGCAGTTTTACCCCGTACATTCTATCCGTGTTCGATTTTATGCCTCTGTTATTGTTTTTATACAAACACCTATTAAAGCTTTTTGAGCGACTACAAAAGCTGGCCTCCGCAAAAAAGGGAAACGTATTTAGGCATTTTCGTAAATGTAAAACGGCTTTCTCGATTTTAGCTAAGCGGTATATTTGACGGTTTTTAAAAAATGTGTGTAAAATTTAAACCGTTTATGAAGGGTAAATTTAATTGTGAAACGTTAGACAATAGGGTTAAAACGTTAAGCGGCGTTTGTTTTAATTACCACTAAACATTTAACGGTGTTTGTGAGATGTTGCAGCGATTTAATTAACAGTGACTATGTCGTTTACGTTTGAAGGCAGCATGTACTATTTTACATTTCAGCACCGACTTGATCCGACTTAGCCTCTCGCACTAACAACGTATTCTCTAATAAGCCGTACAAGATCCGAAGAAGCGACGGCATCCGTCAAGCGAATACTTGACTCGGTCGAGAGGCCTACTGCGTTCGTTAGCGACCGCGACACGAACTCCTGTCCCACTCTGGCCCACTCCGGCCCACTCCTCGGCTCTTTTCATTAGGAAGTAATTCAGAGTGCCGGGCACTCTTCCGCTTCATTCCTTCGCGTTTGTGTCTCGGCAGAGTACTCATGGCCTCGCTGATTCAGGTAAGGCTTTTGTGACGAGATTAAAGAGAACACATTTTCTTAGTGGAGCCACCGTGTTCTATATTCGGAATTAAGGTTGCCACAGCGCAGTTGGAAAGATGATAACTCGTACGTCTCCGGTGTCGCGCCGGCTATGTTAGTACGAAGAGTAGAAGCTATTTAGATCATCTTGTATAACATAATAGAGATTTATATGTAAGTAAACATGCAAAAACTATGTCACAAATCTAACTTAAAATATAAGTTTAAAACAACTTACATACTTTTAAAATACGTTTCGAGAGCATTCCATGAAGTGGTATCCGGCAGACTCGCACGTATCTCCCTCTAAAATTACTGCACGGGACGTCACTTCAGCAAAATTACTCGGTAAAGCGGTGTGTGAAAGCAATTTGGTAATGCACTTTTATCCGAGGCAAGTCGGGGCACACCTACACGAAAACGTTTTGAAACCGACGAAATCTCCGCTTTGGGTCTAAACGGTGCGCCCGTTAAAGTGAGCTTAGACCGACACTCTATAGATAACCTGACAACTTGTTTGACTTCACACCGAGGTTCAAGAACAAAAATAAAGACAAGTTTAAATACCAGAAAGACAAGCTGCATTCTCGAAACCACTTTAACCAAATAAATAACAGAACAGATCATTTTTCACTACTTACCTAATGCCAAGATGATTCGATTTCAAAATAAGCAACTCAATTTCTTTTGCCACTGTAGAAGTCGGGTTTATCGGCTATCTGATTCCACGGGAATAAGACGTCGAGTTTGAATAAGTAGTCCACAAATAATTAAGGTAATAGGTATTATTCCCGACGTATTCTCTATTCAGATAGCGAGTGACCTAGTAAATAAAGTTTCTGTGTTAATAGGACTGCATTAAAACTAGCGTAGCAATTTACGCAAAAAGCGTATCGTACGGATCAATCGGGCTTTATCAGTGGAGAAGATCTTAGCGCGTGTGTAGCGCACGTACCGACGGCGTATCGCGCGCGCGATCGCGAGCGAGCGATATTAGTACCATTCGTCTTTGTCGTACCGTTACCTAATTTGAATAATCGTCGGTGACTAAGGTGAGAATGCCGAGTGAATTGCCGCTTCGTACGAGGGCACTATGAAAGCTGTTAAGAGCAATATGTCTTCCAGATTGGAACGTGTTTTTTACCATGCCAAAAAAACAAAAACGTCTCATTTACATGCCAGTAAAAGAACCGTTATAATTTCACGTTCAGCAATAATAACAGGAAAATAAGACACGTAAAAAAATACAAAAGAGAAATGACAAAAATCCGAAGTGAGAATTTTCTCATTACACCACAAATCAACTGTTAAAACAAATATTTAAAAAGAGAAAAGAATTCGCAGACTACAAAATGCTCCTCATCTCTGGCCACTGCGAAATGCGAAATCCGATTTAATTTATTTTTATCGCGAGGCTTTATAATTTCATTTTCGCACTTTCCATTTCGGGAGCGCGCCGGCGCCGCGGACCGCTGCCCTATCCGAATGAGATCTCCACGAAATCAGGTACAAAAGAACGATAATGAACGCTCACAGCTCGCTACGTAATCTAAATTATTATACGAGTCGAAATTCTTACTTGGCAGCGAAAGAAATCAACTTTATCTCGGTACCGGGAGATGTTTAATAAAATTAAAACGTCGGAATAGGGCTCTGTAACAGTATTTCGATTCTAATTTTCTCTCGTCTCCTTGCGAAAAACGCTTTTATCGTCTCCTGCATGCAGTCAGTTTATTTCAAATGAGAGGGAGACTTGGGTGTTTTCTAAAGATATTCCCCGCTGTAAGTAAAGCTATCTTGTAAGTTAGTAAATAAGGTGGGTAAGATGTTTTAACATAAAATCTTGAATTAACTTGAATTACATAGAAAATTCTATACTGGTAGTACTCAAAAAGTATAAAAGTATCAACGTGGAAGTTGTTGGTGTAACGAAATATCTTCCAGCAGTCTTTAAAAGGTAGCAAAATGCAGTTGAGGTGTCAGTAGGCCGCGCCGGCGTGTCTAGCGTATCGCGTCATTCACGTCGAAAACTTCCCGATGTTCCCAAAAATACACGGGAGCCGGCACGGCACGGCAGGCTCCTCCGCCGCAGCGGCGCCGCTCATCGATTCCTGCGCCCCTCCTCACTAACTCTATTTTTCCACTTCCTTTTCCCTGCCAGTCGTACCTACGACTGACTTATATTAACTTCATAACTTGTTGAACTTTAAGAAATATGAGATAAGTAAGCGAGAGCCGTGATGGAGAGATTTGAAAGGAATACCGACATTACTTTACATCCTTCAGTCACTACGGCTTCCACGCCGCCCTGCTCTCTCACTGCGTATCATATTACCGAGAGCGAGGAAAGTTCAGTGTTTTATTTTATAAGTAATAAGAGACTTCATTGGGATAATAGCGGATGATGTCTTGGCGGAGCGGGAATTTTGTAGAACATAATCGGGCTGAGTAAAGTAGACGTCTCTCCCGAAATAACCGTTTCGGTAATCACGAATTGTCACACCAGTGAACTGAGCTGTAATTAGGCAAATGCACCATGTAACGTGAACTGTACAGGGCGAGAGCGGGCGACGGGCCTCGCGCCGCGCGCCCGTCGCAGCTCGCTCGCTCCGACGCCGTATTGTTCCCCGTAATGATTATATAACCGTACTTTTACTACGCAATTAAAATTTAAGCGTTCCTAAAATTGTACGGAAGATTGTACAGTGCCTACCTACTCTATTTTATCTCAACCGACCGTAGCGAGCGCCCGAAAGGATGTTACCGAAATCGGAATTTAATGTTTAGTCAGGATGTATATTAAAGACATTTAGGGGCAACTGCATTAAGCCCGGTAGCTACGCAATATAGTCGTTTAACATAGGTAAGATGTTACTTTAGTAGATTAAATTTACATTGAAATAGAGTAAATCAAGGATAAAGAAATAAAGAAATTGTTACACGGTTTTATCTTGAAAAATATGATTTGTTTAAATTGAATAAAAACAAAGAAATTTATGTAAAATTGTATTCAGACAAGAAACGACAAATCCAATAGAAAGGTTAAAATGTTCTCGGCGGCAAGTTCGCCGGTACAGCACACTCGGAGTTTATAAAGCACCTTATTCGAAATAACAACGCGAAACGCTGCGGATGTCTAACTTAAATAAGATTTAATATTCCTATCCGACAGGAAGTTTCTTGAAGGAGCGTGTGTAATCAAAATCTGCACTGGGAAAGTTTGAGCGGGAATCTCCCAGCAATTGCAGAACCGAGTTGCCGGTAAAAAACTGAAATGAACTTGTCGCTTGAAACTAATTTCATTCCCAACTTTGTGTTAGAATAGTTTTTTCATGTTTTGTAGCTTTTTTCATCCCAACTTGTTCACAGCTTAAAAATCAATTTCTTGAAAGTTAGGGAAAGGGCAACTTGCGAGGTGTTTACTCCGGCCCGCGACACTGCTCTGTGAACGAAAACTTCAACTTACTCTACTAGAGAATTTTCTTCTCTAAATTAACCAACTTTAAGAAAAATATTTGCAAACAAGTTTCTTCGCTCTTAAAGCGGGGTCTACTCGAACAAAAATATACGGGTTCGGTGTGTAAAGTACGCGAATTGTCGAAATTAATTATAGTTTCGTCGCGGGATATTTTCCCTAAACTTGACTTTCCTTTATTTTAATTTTCTAGGCTCAATATACCGAGAAATAGCGATGTAATATTTCGATCATTAAACCTAAAAGAACTGTAGCCGTAGAATTATTACTTAATAACAGTTGTCTCTCTTGTGACGCAACATCGTCTTGATTTTTAGTTAGGTATCAGACGATGTTCGAAGCAGCAGAAATATTAAACGTGACTAAGTACGTTTACGACGGCAGTCGTAGTGCCCCTTGTCCTTCAAGAGCGCAATTAGTCCGGTTTTTGCTGCACTCGGATGCTTTGAGTAATGATTGGATGCTGAGAGCTGCGGTTGTTTGCGTCCAACAAACGCTGATTTATAGTCGCTTCACTGGACCATTTAGGCAATGACATCGTCATTACTTCTAAAAGGTTTAAAATAATAGATATACTATCTATTTTGTTTTTTACATAATACAAGTCCATCTCAACCTAAATATTTCACGACGCTATTTAATTTGAATTCGTAATAATTATGTTAGTTCACTACGAATATTATTTATGGAATTATGAAAACTTGGATAATTAACAATAAGTAGTAGCATTTATGCCACCAGAAATTTCTTAAACTGCGACAACCAAAAACAAGGCGACTCGAGACAAATTTCCTTTTGCGTACACAAATATTTATCCTGGCGAACTCGTGACGCTCCGCTGTGTAGACGGATAAACAAATCGCCAAGCAAATGGGTCACCCCATTTATTACCAGCTTATAATTTTCCCCTTAGTCACTATTTTGTGGCTTCTGAAATAATTTGTACAGAACTGAATAAACAACTACTGAAATTATAAAATCAAATTATTATATCAAACCGTATATACGGGGAAGAATGATAATGTTAATAATTACAAACATTCAGTATAATAATGAGAACACGCGTCCATAACATGCAAATGTGTGGGCGGTTTCTGGAAACTTGGCAGCGAGACGGTTATAGTGCGATCCTGCAAATCTGCACGCTGCGCTTATCAGCGCTGATTCATAACATAGTGCAGCGTACAGAGACACAAGTCACACGGCACATGACGACAGCTGAGCCCGTTTACTTAGCAGCCCCGACAAACGATTATTTTATTCCACAAGTAACTACACTCATATGTCCTCGCGATTCACTTGACGCTTTGTCAAGGAAAGAAATAATGGGTCGTGATGAGAAATGTGCTGAAATAATTTATCTTCTGGTTAGTTTAGGGAATGGAGCTTCAACAAAGCCGCTCCGCGACGTGTCTTATTTCTTATCCAGAATTTCTTCAAATAAAAGATCGCTCAATGTGGGTAAAACAACTCGGAATAACGCACCGAGGACCATCTAAATACGCAATACCATCAAGTAAACAATACCTGCAGAGGTAACGCAACAGTTAAACAGGAAGAGTGCGACGTTAACAACATTTTTTCACTTGTAGGTCGTTACAAAAATACAGATAACAGCGCACGTGCCGTTTATGGCTGGCAACGTTGAGGGAGACGCGAGCACAAAGCGGCCGAGATTTATCGGTCCGCCGTAAACGCACGTAAGAGGAAGTTTGTTTACTCGTGCTCGACGAATCGCAATATCTAACGTTCAACTATTTCCATCAATTTGTTCTATCAAGAAAGGAAAAACTTAAATTGGAGCGATTAAAGCGCGCCCACTCGTGATTGATTCCTGTAGAACGCGCGGAGTGCGTCGCGCCGAGCTCGCGCCGCGCCGCTTCCTTCCACTAGACCATTGTACCCCTAGATTTATTTCTATTTCGCTGTTTTTATTGCGTACTCAGAACTTATAACGAAATAGTTACGGCTGTTAAAAGGTTTTATTGGTTAACCTTCGGCGTGTGTGGTCATAAAATAGATTCGTAACCAGAGAAGCGTACGCATAGCGATGGATTTATAACTGAATCACGTGAAAAAGAAACAAATTTGCCCTACTGAAGGATATAAAACTAGAAGTATGGAGGGAATTTATCGGAAAATTGTGCAAATCTCTGTATAATAAAATATTTTCTATTGAATATTGTATGGAAAGAGTTTTACGGGTCTCACTCATTTCACTTTATTTTACTACCTTTTTATGCAGGACCTCTATATTATGTCAGAATACAAAACAGCTTATATGTGTGCGGGGTTAAGATGTGTGCATTGTCGGGCGTCTTACCTGAAACAAAGAGACGTTCAATTAGATAATGATAACAAGGCTGCGGTGACATTTAGCGAGGAGAGCGTAATTAAAATTGTTAATATGCTGGTGATCAGATTGTAAGTAGCGCGACTCCCCTCGAGCCTACGAGCAAATTCACTTAATTTACCTCGCGTCGAGCCCTTCCGCTAAAACTTTACGCACTTAATAAACTCCTAGACGAATTAAAATTCCGTCGGTTTAGTAACAATCGTGTCGGAGCGCCGTTAACTCTTTGCTCAAGTTATTAATAAGAGGCACGCCTCAGTTGTGGTGATTGCCATCCATTACATTTCAGATGTACGTTTTAATTATTGTCAGTTAGAATAAAATACCTCTCATTTTTTAACTAAATTTGTATAGTTTGAAATTTGATCCCATCAAATACGTACATCGTAAAAAATACCGGGATAGACAATAAAGTGTTTGTATGCATTTTCAGGCTTAAAATAAGTATTTTATATTTTGTACAATAAATTTCCTAAAAATATTAAGCATTGTCGTTTTTTATTTATTTTTTTTTTTTTTTATTTTTATTTTAATATGGTACACAAACAGTTAATAGATATTACATGTGCTTAATTACATGATATTCTTATTTATAAAAGTTTACAGTCTATCAACCAAAGTAGTGTACACATCATGCACTAAATATTGGTACTAAGACTAAAAGTTCTTATTTAATAAATTGTGTATGATTCCACCATGGTTTTTATTTTAAATTTTCTATTATTTTTTAAATTACCAGGAAATAATAAGCATGACTCTACGGTTAATAATAGACTCGGATGATGCCTATCCATTTTAGTAAGAGGTTCTACTCTTTCTACTTTTAGTACTGAGTCATTGCAGAGAACTAGGTCCAATATACGGGCATTGTCATTCCGTATGGCATTAAACTGGTTAAGAGCACAAAAAGACATCATGTCGACTAATAAGGATGATTTTGTGTCATTTGTTTGAGTAGGCAATACCAGACCATTTTCACCTTCCATCCATACAGTAGATGGAGTATTGAAATCGCCTAAAAGTATCACTGATTCACCTGGAGGAATGTCTGATACTACTCTACAACAGTTATCATAAAATAGCGAGTATGTGTCAATGTTAGTGTCAGGAGGAAGATAACAATTACATATGTGAATAGACCGATTGACATGCTCATTTGGAAGTATCGTTAGCCATAAGTCCTCCTGATTGGATTCCCATTTTAGAGATCTCGTGACTGAGTATTTCTTTTTAATAGCTATAAGTACTCCTCCTCCTTCATTTTTAGCATTGTTGCTCGTACAACGATCCCGTCTGAAAACGTTATAACTGTTGTCTATAAACTCTTCATTATGTATGTCGGGGGTTAGATTGGTCTCGGTAAGGCATAAGACATCATATGAAGAAGTAAGTACATTTAGGTAGAAATCATTTAATTTAGATCTGAAACGATTGACATTTTGGTAAAAGATAAACATGTAGTAGTTTAAGTAAAAGGATAAGAAAAAAAAAAATTAAAAAAAATAAATAACTAAGTTCTGAATGTAGATTTAGATTACGCAACTAGTCTCTACTGCACAACAAAAATACATATATATGCATGCAAGAAGTATCAACAGCTATCCAATATTTTGATTTTGATTGGATAACTCCTCCAGTGTGTTCATATTCTTGACATGGATTGCGCTGGATGTTTCGTCCTTCCGTAAATAGATTCTTCCATATTTTATCCACACAAATTTGTATGTATTGTCATTTGCAAATTTTCTAGAGGCAGCGTGAAGAGATTTAACTGAAAGTGATAGATGTTCGGTCACGTAGACAGGAACGCGAGAGCCAGATATGCCCAGGTGCAGGGAGCTCAGTTTGTCGTTGGAGTGGGATTTGTTGAAGCGGCGAACTGACGAGATAAGGGTGTCGCGGACTCTTGGTGAAGAGAGCGTGACAATAATATTTCTTGTTCGGGTGGAAGATTGGTTCATTTTAGCAACACGGCGGCAGTGTAGTATTTGACTGTCACTTATCCCAGCTCCCACAACCTCTATAAGTTTTTTGGCAATATCGATAACATTCTCAGTTTTGCTCTCCGGAACAGCCTGTATTTCTATATTCTGACTGCGAGACAACTTCTCCATACTTGTTAGTTTGTTGTTAAGCGAAAGTAATTCTTTTCGAAGATGGTCGACATTCTCTTCCAATGTTAGTATAGAGCTATTGGCGTCGCTTATTGAGCTCTTCAAGTCTATTTGCTCGGCGTGTAGACAATCAGTAGTGTGAGTTAATTCACCTTTCAAACTATCCACTTCTGCTTTAACCATTGTTGTCATTTTTTCCTGCAAAGAGGACTCAAGGTGACGTAACAGATTAGTCAGTTTTGAGTCTAAAGTTTTATTGAGAAGCTGTTCCATGACGTCTATTGTGATGCCTCCAGGATTAGAACTGCACGGGGATGCAGGAGAGAGCGGATTCACAGAGTTAGAGGTGGACGATTTGTCAGCGGCCCTAGAGTTCTTTGTGTTTATAGGAGTATTGCTGTTATCACCCTTTGGACGTGAAGCGACGCAAGCGGGGCATATCCACTTTGATTTCGTTGCACTTGTCTCATTGTATTTGACGCAGTCTTGATGGTATAGGTGAGTGCAATTACTGTTAGTGCACTTAATACGCTTTTGCGTCACGATGATAGTCGCGTTGCAAGCAGAGCATGTCATGACCATGTTGACGAAAAACACAAAAAGTAAGAGCAATAAAAAAAAAATAAAAAAAAAAATAGACACAAAGTAAATTTCGACTTAATGTTTGATACTCCAAACTTAAGAAAAAAAAAAAAGATAAAACGAAGAAAGCAGCTTCACTATAACAGGCTCGAACGTCGAACGTCTCACACGGTTGACCTATACGTGCCGCCGGCGCCAATTTGCAGTTGAGAACTGTTGCGAAATCTCCTTAGTATAGGAGCGACATTAGTTTATCATTTTAATTATCCGGTGGGTAGAAATATATTAACACGATCGATCGTATAAGCGTGCAAAACAGATGGAGTATTTGATTGCACATTAATAGTTAAATTCACACACTGTTTTCTTTCTTATTATTATTGTGAGACAATAACACTTCAATACGTTCACCAATACGAAAAATAACACTTTACGAGAACTTTTAACTATTTTTTATGATTAATTTACTAGGAGCACATTTCGAAGCGTTGTGACGGATTGAGTACTAGTAGTTTTTTGTTGAATCTAAATACGTTGTATTTATTGTTTGCACTAAAAACTTTTTTTAGTTATTTAGGTATATCATGTTTTTTTATGATAATACCGTACGTTAGTATTTTTTACCGTGTTCTATTGATATTAGTAAATGACATTTCAGTTTTTTTTGTTCACGGTGGTGGTATTTGGTCTGTAGCTGTTTTATATTATATAACTAATCCTTTAAAACATAAATCGAAACAATGTAACTTTAACGATATTTCTCTAATGTTTGAATAGTGCTTTTCTCATCTGCGATCATCGTAAACTCAGCTTCAGTTATTATCAACAAAGTATTGCTTTGTTTCAAATGATATTGATACTGTAGTTGAATAAATATTTAATGAAAAAACAAAAGACAGTTTTTAACTGAGTTCTAAAACAGGGTGACTTGGAAATCAGTGACTGATTGACATCATTGCAGAACTACTGGGATCTATGATGAACCTTCTACCTAGAAATTCCGCTTTTTAATAGTTGAGAGCATATTTCCTTCACCATGTTAAAAAGGTGTCATTATATTATTTAATCAAAATACTACAAAATTAGCTGCCTTTTCTTTACAGGATCATTGGTTTAAAAGTATGACGTCACAATCGTAACTTCACTCTTCGAATTCAATTTCTCGTTTCAAATTATTCACAATTATAATCCGAAGCTTTACTAAGTCAAGTATCGATGTTTGTACAATTTACCCGCACCGTGTACACGTGTATAAACCGAAGGTTATATTTGAAATAATCGGTTTAATTAACAGTATGAATCCGGGTTTAATTGAAAACGATTTAATCGGATATTCTTCTGTGCAAATATACGTAGTTAAGATAGGTAAATTGTCATGACAGGTAATTATTTTCTACATGGAACTTTGAGTTAAGTTATTGTTAATGAGGTAATTATATTTTTGTCAATGTAACTATCTACATAGAACTGTATAAACTATTTTATTATTAATAATTTCAATAAATTACTAGTTGCATTATTTAGAATATAATTACTGTATATATTCTAAAAAATATCATATATTAAGATCGAAAAAGTTTACGTATTAACTAATATAAATAATCCGCCCAAACAAGAAAGTACTATTACCTACCACATATTTCACGATTTATCTGACTTTCGAAACTATGTCTCATTCAATACTTATAATTTCACAACATTATGACGTCATTAAGCTGTTTAATATTAAAGAATTCTAACTATCAACATTTTCTCTGAAAATGAACTTGCTGGTAAATCGAGCCATTCCCGATTAAAAATAAATTGTTATAAAAAGGCTTTGCGAAATTTTAACAACCTTAAAACGATGCCCGAAATAATTAAAAAAATCGCTCCAGTGCCGCCATTATGTCAGTACTGAATGCTATTATCAAAATTTCGATTGTCTATTATTTTCGAATACTAATTGTATGAAATAATTCATTTATGCTTTTCCTCTAAATTAGATAAAGGCTTTAATTAAGACCTAGATTAAATGAAGGATATAGTTATATACATTATTAATTATTGCTGGGAGTAATAGGTACAATACTTTTAGAATACAAAATTGGTAATGCTGATAGTAAAACCTATTTACTACAAGCTACTATTTGTTCTTTAAATGGAGCCCTCTAAATTGATCGAATAAACTTGCAATACTGAGCTGTTCGAAAGCAATATAACTTTGTTTTTAGTTTTACGTCATAAGAAAGCGATAACTCTATTCGCTTTGGATCTACTATTAAAGAGGTATTTCTATGAGATGGTTAATTTGATGTTATTAATGATCTACTTTGAACCTGTTATTGTTTAGCAATGCTAAAAATAAGCAATTGGGAGTAGGTATACTAAAGCTAAAGTACACTCTGTTACCACTTTGTTGTACCCTATTAAATGAATGTGAGTCATTCTTGATTTATAGTATATGTCGTAGTAGATTTTAACCTAAATAGTGACAACGAATCATTACCTTTCCAAGTAAGATACATCATTTTGATATCAAGATTAAGTTTTTATTGTGTATATTTTGTCTCCAATAAAAATAATAAATACCTAGAGGTAGTAATGATTTGAAATCAGAAAAAGCATTCGGTAATTCAAGATGGCGTCATGCTGTAACTTTTTTCCATAGATTACAACTGGCCAGTATTTTCAGCCGCGCATTAGTTTGCGTTGTCAAAACTTGACGCAACCTCTTTTTGACAATTCATTTGTTTTCGAACTTGGCTCATTGCAGTTATGTCAAACAAGTAAGCAACAAAATAATTTCACCATCAACTAAGCTTCATAAAAGTTATAAGCCCCGCCGCAGACGAGTGCAAATAATAAAGGAGATTCTTAAAAATCGCTATAATATTAAAATTACAGTTTAAGAAAGTCAGACGTTGATCCTTATTATCACGAGATAAGAGTTGGGATTTAAGATATTGTAGCAGTTTCCATTTAAATTTATAAGAGAAGTTATTTGGGGAGGCTTTTCTTATTAATTGAGTAAACGTGAACCCAAAATAAGGTACGTATAAGTAGATTATGTCTTTATATTTTTCGTCACAATTACTAAGTTGAATACCGAGCCATGTTCCATAAATAATAGATTAAATAAAAAATGTCTTATGATTTTTTAACAACTTCAGACCAATGGACGTTGGCTGTGGCCATTTTGAATTATACTGAAATCGTGCGCTTAGTATTTCTGTAATTTTATTAATAATGTCCTATTATTTTTTTTTATCTGTGATAAAATCTATTACAAATCAATCCGTAGGTATGTTTCTTCTTTGAAACTTTGCTCAAAATTGTATTTATATAGTTCTCGAAACACGATATCAAAATAAATATAAACATCATAACGTTATTTAACGGCAAGGAATATAGGATAATAGTTCATCTACAAAAATTTCATAAGTTTTGGAAAATCTTTGAAATAATCAGATTTCGAGAATTCGCTCTTGAAAGTGCTGACCTTGGAAATGAACTTGTCTTCTCGCCAGATTTATACTTGACCGTAGTTCGTAGACGGTTCGCAGTATCTCATTGTGCTACGGCGTAGACAGTCTACGTCCCGTGTCTCGTAGCGCTACGTCATGTTATAATGTTTTGTTCTTTAACTCTTTAACCGTAACTATATTTATATGTTTTCGTTTTGTGTCGGTTTTAATTGAATAATCACACAAAACGAAATATTTTATGACTTTGTTTTACATTCAAAATCGTTACATTTTAATTTGATTTCTCGTGGTAACATAATTATTTTGAATTGTGTCAATTCTAATAAAGCAGCGATGGGAAATGTCCCAGGCCTTTTAATGAAATGGCCTATTTGACAATTTTTAATTTAATCCAGATTAAGCAATTATATAGCAAATAACAACGGATTTAACTTGCGTAATCTATTTTCTTGCTGATATTTGGAAAACTTTACGTTTCCCATATTTGTAGGCGACTGAGCTGACGATAGCCTAATACTAAAGTGTACCTTGAAAGCATCAGAAATTATTATTTTTATTCTCTAAAAAGCCAACCGATATTATCAAGAGGAATTCTTTGAATTAGTAATAATAATATTAGACTTGGAGCTCAAAAAATGTTTTCATTTACTAAAAAAGATATAAGTATCTTACCTGTAAATATCAAATAGACCCTTATAAGAAATATTTAAGAAGTTATCAAAACAAACCAATTATAGCATAACATCTCTCAAAACGAATCACATCAAATCCTTTGCAAATAACTCATCTGTGACGTAATCAAAATATATTCCGTATACGACAAAAGGATTACGCAGAATGAGGATAAAATAAAGGCTTATGCGAGAAGCATGGTGTGCTTGTATGGAGATTATAGTATCTGAGACGTAAGCAAATAAAGTAATGCGAGTGTCACCTGCAAAGCGGCAGTTGGTTCCCACGCCTGTTTTCACTTACTTGCCCGCTTGATGCTAATTTGCCTGTTTTTACGATTACTCGATAGTATTTATTTAGTCTTAGTATTGGCGGTGGGCTCGTTTACTTGATCCGCAGTTTTGGCCTTTATGCGTGTGTATTTAGTGTCTTTTTTGAATGCTCACGATAATGTGTATGCCTAATAGGCCTTGTAGTAAAGGCCCGATTTAAGAAAAGACTTGCGCAAAAAGTTAGGGTAATTTTCAGGTTCATAATCGCACCGTTTACAGGTAAGGTCTTGAAATCGGATGGTGTGAAGAACATTTTTATTTACTTTACTAGATAGTACTATACCTACTACAGTGGTAGTAGTGACTAGATAGTACTTGAATGTGCCTAATAAGACTACCAGATAGTGTTACTATCGTTTTACATTATAAGTAATATAGTATAAACTATGCTATGAAATCAACCGGAATGTTTTTTGGATTAGGTATAGCTTTTGTTAACTACTTACTTATAGCTGCAACAATTAAAATAATCGATTTAAAGTTTTTTTTCGATAAATTGGTTTATGATAAAAGTTGTTTAAATACCTGATTTAAGTTTTTTTTTATTACCTCATGTTTGTATTAAACAAAAAATATATTAAAAACTGAAAATACTTGAGGATAATACGATATCAACATTACGTAATTTCATACTTTGTAACACAGCCACAAAAGACAGTATTCTTAAAATAGAAACATAATACATAGCTATCACTGCGCAGCTACCAATTAACTTCCTCGAGGACAACGGAAACTACCGATAGGAATTGAAATTGGAAAGTTGTTCTAATTAAAGATTCCCGGATAGGATCGCGAAGGGCCGCCACGTGAACGCAATTTCTGCGATTAATGACGCGGGCCTAATCCAAGTAGGAACTCAGCACACAGTTTTCAACAGTATCGAGAACTCCAGCACAATCTCTAAGAAACCTTACAATCTACGCATCAAGATTCAAATTCTTAGCGCGGTTGCAGAATGGTACTGATTACATTCGAGTACTGCGAGGGAGGTACCCCGGGACTCGTTCTCATACGTCTATCTTAGAGAATGTTCTCGAACTTTAATTTAAAAGATCGATTGGAATTGAGACATTATTCTATGAATCTTTTAAATTTAAATGTACAGCGAAAAAAAAAGGTATCTACGAAATATTTGACGTTACTTAAAACTATGTCAATGAATTGCTAATCAACAGCTAAACCAATCTTCATTAAGATAAATGCGTTTTTAAATTATGTGTTCATGGATTTCATATATTTATAATTAGGCCTCGTTTAAATAGTCATAATACCTTGATATCATACTAAATATGTGTGATATTGAAACAAGCATCAATAGCTTCAATATATTAGACTCATAGTAGCGCTGAGGTAACCCAGTTCATTAGCTCAACCATATTATATCATATCTACCGTACCTAATGATTTTACGCTTGCTTTCGTCATCGTTCCTTTTGACAACTTTAATGGGTTCGGTGCTAATGATACAGAACCTGATATAACTCTTTTTAATGATCGCGAGGATGTACTACTTGAAGAATATATTTATTATGCTTTACTACGATTATAGGTGCACTAACGGCCCCGGCAGACGTCGTCCTGCCCGTCCGATTGTTTCGTCAAAGATCTGTCAAAGTCTTCTAACTGTCACTTCTTCATAAGGCTTCATATTTTCCCCGTTTTTTACACATTTTCCACTGTTTCTTCGCTTCTATTGGTCGCAGCGTGATGTTATATAGCCTAAAGCCTTTCTCGATAAATGGTCTATCCAACAAAAAAATAATTTTAGAATTCGAACCAGTAGTTCCTGAGATTAGCGCGTTCAAACAAACAAACGAACTCTTCAGCTTTATAATATTAGTATAAATTACTGTCATGTGTAATACGTAATAAGTGATAGAAGCTCTTGGTTTCAAATATATGCTAGCGTTACAGGGAAGCTAGACCACCACTACATAGTATAAAACAAAGTCGCCGTCGCTGTCTGTCTGTCCTTATGCATGTTTAAATCTTTAAAACTTCGCAACGGATTTTGAAGAGGTTTTTTTAATAGATAGAGTGATTCAAGGGGAAGGTTTATAGCACCTATTTTTTTATGAAACGATATTTAATCAATGTAACATTTAGGATTTTGTGATTTTAGAATTTGTGTTTAGGAATGAAATCGTTACAGACTCACTGCCACATTTATAATATCATAAAGATACGTATAAATTTACTCCATTAATTTACTGGCTCAACGGATTTTATCTTACGATGCCGTTGGTTAGCCGAGCAGAAGTTTCCACGAAGTGTTATGTGTTTAATCGATACATGGCAATTAATCTTCTTTGAAATTAAATTGAACTTTGATCATAACCTTCCTTATTAATTGCGGGACACTTGTTTAATATCTTAACGTTCTGAAATTTACATTTCAAATATGACGGAGTGTTTTAGGGTGCCGGTTTTGCCTTATTATTTATATTATGCTTATTATAATTATTGACATATACGCTAAGTAAGTTATGAAAAGTATTATTTTTTACTATATATTAATTTATATTATTTAGTATAATTACCTACCTTTTTCAGTGTTTTTATAACGATCCGATTTTTTCATAATTATAATTACCAATTATAGCTAAAATATTTGGTTTTTAATAACCGGAGTGCTTTTCCTCTTATATTCACATGCAGTATGGCGTCGCTGTGACGTCAGCGATCAATCAACCAATCGGCGGGCGTCATCTATCACACTGTCATGGCGGACTTCACGTCAAACGGCTGGCTGACGAGATATTAGAAAACAATTTTCTCCTGCGACCTAGAAATCTAGTAGCCTTAGGTACGAAGATAATTAGATACTAACATGAACATTTAGTAAAAATGTAATTATGTTTAATATCGAACTGGCTACGAAAGTTATTAAAATTTAATTCCTGACCTATAAAACGATAACTATTTTTAAAACAAAATGAACCTTATTAATAATAAGAATTTGGTCGCTTTTTTCGTGGGGCTACTACCCATGTAACGTATTAGAAACCCTCTAAATAACTGGTATTGACTGTTAAATATGAGGTAAAATTAGGGTATTGATGCCGTATAATACTGTGGATCATGTGACGTAACATAATTACAGTATTGATAATAATCTAAATACACAGATTGATGGCTTGTCTATAGGGTAATTACCCTCGGAATTCCCCGTAAAATTTACTCATAATATACAACGCAAATGAGTTAGTAATGACAACAAGAAATAATACGAGTATGTGTTGATCTTTATACGGGTATGCCTAATTGTTATTTCTAAATAGGTAAGAACAAATATACAATATAGTTTTTATTATCTCAAAACATTATCAAAGCTATTGTTGATTCAATATTTGTTTGTGTTCAAAAACCAATTTTGTTTTATATTGGTAAAAACTATTCTGTGTTATTGTTCACTGCCCCAAAGAAAAATGATAACGCAATGTTTACACTTTCAGAAAAACCAGAGCATAAAATCGATTTACCGGTAAAATACATTTGTTACAGCGATGACATGTCACGTAACCAATAATACATTATTCTTTGCAACAATGAGGATCGGGACGGGATTAAAAACTAGAAAAGCACTAGCAGTCATTTGTAAATTTCGCTGAATCTCGCAACGTTACTGTATAAAAAGAAGACTTGAAAAGAACAAGAATAAATTAATCATGCTCCACGACAATTGTTATTTACCTTGTCTAGCTAGAGTTAGTTGACAAAATTAACTTTATTTAAACGAGATTGTAACCTGACTGCAAGAGTATTTTTTTAAGTGAATTTTTTGTCCCGTCTGGAAGTTTTATTCTACGTGTAGCGACTACACGTTCACGTTTGTTACATGTTATAAGCCGGATGACATTTTTAATTAATTTAAAGGGTATTTTACGAATCCATCCAAACGTAATCTTTGCAAAAACGTTTGAATTTTTTATTATAGCGAGCGATAATTTTCACACGACGTGCCTAAATCGGTCGCTTTTATGATGTCAGACACTCCGCGTTAAATGCGAAGGCTTAAAAAGGGTTGACAGCGAGTAGCCTTGTCACCTGGAAGAGCAGGACATAACGGTACCTTCATCATACGGCGCGGCCGGACGTTCATTGATAATTAATGGGCGATGCCAGTGTAACGAAAACAAACGACTGGCGGCACGCGCACGATAACGATTAATATCTTTGCGGGCGCAGCAAAAACAAACCTACTCCTGGCCTTGGTGTGATAAATCATATCTCATCGAGGCGCAAAAATAAATGAAGCCAATGATAAATGACGACGAATTCATGGAGTGCCGCAACAGTCAATTTCAAAATTAAAAATTCTGAAGATAATGAGATACAATATGGCGTCATCGGCGCGTCTGAAAAATTAGGGGTGAGTGATGAACCGAAAAATAATCTAAGCGGATATTATCGGATACGTTTCCTCTACCGTCAATTCTGTTCTAGTTTATTTAAGTCGTCATCTATTTTTATTGAGTAAAAATTGAAACAAGTACTTAATAACTTGGAAAAAGTAGTGTTTGGAAAAAGCTAATACTTAGAACTTACTGAAACGTTAAATTTGATATATCTACATACTACTAATATAAATAGTATATAGACTATAGTCCTGTCAATTTCCTGCAACTTATATTTATTTTACTTGTTTCAATGAAAATTTTATGACAGGCTAGTAAACATTTTAACATAATCTATCAATATGACATTTTATCGAAGATTCATCTCAATCACATAATCTCAAAAGACTCTTATTTGATTTTACGATAATGGCCCCAGAAGCGAGCTTCGGCCGTCCCCAGGTACCCTCTACATCCAGCTTCGGAAATTGCGTTAGCCACATTCGAAGACCAGGAAATTAGAAACGTTGAAGGATGTAATCGAATGTCCTCTTCTAGCATAGGAATACCTTTTGTTACCTCTATCACGTTCTACGTACAAAATAAATGGCTAATAGGCGCACGAATATTTGATAAAAAGTGAAGTGAGCATTGGAGCGGAAATTAATATTGTTACTCAATCCATCTGAATGTTGATTTAACAAAATTGATGGAATATGATAAATTGAGGTGAAACCAATAGGTTTTAACAATGGTTGTCGAGATTAAAATTAATTTCGTTTATAATTTTCACAGATACGTAAATAGACAAACGTGTGAGTAAGTATACGTTAAAAACCCGGATGAGGTCGTGTAATTTTCTGAAATACTTTATGTTCGTTAGACCGACGTGACTCCGGTACGGTCGCCACCGACCGACTGTGCTAATTACGTTAGTGATCCCCCACCCCACCCCAAAGTAAACGACTCCGCTTTCAGTGTAAACAACCACTCAACTTTACCAAGAAAAATTCGCAAACCCACTTATTCACGTCTCCAAGGTATACAGTGACAATACGTAGACGTTACTGTTTTCTTAGATGTAATTCCATTACGGATGCTTGTCGTCGGAAAATGTCTTAAGTGCTATAATTTGAAATGTTGTTACGAATCTTATGCATAGCTAGGGCGAAATAGTAGAAAATATACTGATCTAAAAAGTAAACTCGTTACATCAATCTATCCCGTCATAAATAAACGCTGCCAACTATTGTTTACAAAACTAATAAAGAAGAAACAAAAAAATGTTACGAAAAGTCAAGATCTCGAAGCAAGAACTGTCCAGATATTATATTTTCCGATGTATTGATCCCTTAGGATAGTATGTTCGGTTTCGGTGGAAGTTTTCAATCCCTCTGCGTTTTGGGAGTTGCACTCGACAATCTTATCAGGGAGGGAGGGAGGGAAGATTTTCCAGTGTCCGGTGCCCTCTCACCTTGAAGGATTTCCCTCGGCGACGCGAGAGGAGGGCACCGATACTATTTCAAATTATGCGTGTAGTCCGCCTTCGAGGGCTTTGTGAATCGTAACGTTGTTTTGTTTTTCTTTATTGGAAAGTAAGATTTCCTTGGATTTATCCCATCGCTTATTGTTAAAATGAGGGATAAAGTTACAATACACAGGTATTCAAGAATAGTTTCCTTGTAAATCTCAAGAGACGGCTATCGTAAGGGGTTGGTCACAACGTATTTGTTTATCGAAGGCATAGAAAACATGTGTAAGTGCCTATATGAACATTAATATTTTAAATGTCGGTGACATCTACCGTAAATTTCTACGCAATTAGGACTCCCTCGTTTCGTTGAACTACAAAACACTAAAACATTTCCAAAAGAACTAACAAGGCGTTTGAACGAAGCGAAAGTTCTTAATGTCGATCGCATTAGAGCCGCGGCTCTTGCTCGATGATAATGCCATTGCAATACTCGAGATCCGATTGTATTGGCAAATTGGATCAAATGCAGCGTTCTCGGCAAAAGATAAGGTACCCGTATAGTACCTAATACGGGTACGACGGCAATATCAAATTGTGGTATCGCCAAAAGCCTATCGACCTGAAGGCTCCAATCGCCACATACGATCGTACTCTTTTTGCAGTTCGCTGTTTCACTTATTTTAGAACTATAAAGCTGGATTAACGGCTTATGTCGTTAAAGCGGTTTTATTACTTCACATTAGCAGAGTAAATTAATTTTTAGTATGTTTTAAGCTCAGATCATTATGTGGATTTTTATATAATTTAGAGCTTGTACCTACTTATACTCAAATACCTAAATTAGGTATACCTATTGAGTTTTGTTGTACATTAAAAATAAGCCTTTGTTCGTAACATAGGCGTTCCATTAAATTCACTTTGCGTATAACCAAGCACTATTATCTGTAAATGAAAGAGAATGACAAATTTGAGAACTTAAGTATCTCAAATATATTATTATCACTATTTATAAACAAAAACATTTTAGCAACACGCAGTCTTTAGCTTCACCTTAAACGGTCATAATGAATTTATTTAGGAACCAATTAATTTCAGTTCGTACAACATAATATATGTGTGCCGAATACATTGAACAAACACAATGGACGTATAAAACACTGATAACCGTACAACAATAACGAAAACATTGCAACAACTCCCTAAACGTTCAACATGGTACGAATATATATGTTATAACGCGTCGTATCAAATGCCGCCGGCAACGCATTTGTACCATTGTTTTTTTGTACGGAATCATTCAAATGAATGAATGCTCCGTAACTCAGATTATTGTTTTCCTTCAGAGACCCGCTGAATGCGTAAGCCGTTTACGTCTTGAAATGAAATTGAATTTTTAGTTGGATCGGCTAATATAGTATAATTAAGTACGTTTATATCCGCAAAAGTTTTCCAAATGAAATCTATTTTCGATATGCGTATGTTTGCGTTCGTTCCATATATATTATACTAGCGGCCCCGGCAGACGTCGTCCTGCCCGTCCGATTGTTTCGTCAAAGATCTGTCAAAGTCTTCTAACTGTCACTTCATGAATAGTAATTCTTCATAAGGCTTTAATATTTTCCCCGTTTTTTACACATTTTCCACTATTTCTTCGCTCCTATTGGTGGCAGCGTGATGTTATATAGCCTAAAGCCTTCCTCGATAAATGCTCTATCCAACAAAAAAAGAATTTTTGAATTCGAACCAGTAGTTTTAGCGATGAAAGCGTAACAGACAGACAGACAGACAAACAGAGTTACTTTCGCATTTATAATATTAGTATAGATTAGTGTAGATACACCTGGTTATCCAGGTACTAATCGATAGGTAAACTAACATGTAGCTATGAATGACAAGTATAGTCTTTTATAGACTATTTTTACAAAGTGTTAAAAGTTAAAATTGACTACGACCATGAAATTTATTACTTAACGTAATATGCCCAATTTCCTTGAAGGCTGATAAAATTGCAATAAAAACGTATACATAATGTTTACGTACCTTTTACACTCTGAATAAACCTTGCAAAAAATTACTAGAGGCGAATTTTTCGCCCCGTTTTAATATTATCACAGTGATCGCTAGCAAACAGAGGTTCTCATTAGGGGGTGAATTTTAAATTTGCGGGGGTGTCCCACTCAACTATGTATGAAGAGGTCCTATTCTCGAATGCCATCCGGTCGCACGCATACTATGAAGCCTCATTGTCTGTCTGAATTACCACCGAGGTGGAGAAAACTGGAGTGGCTTTACCCTTACACAGCAGTCTTGAAGTATTAACACTGTAATATGCTAAACAAAATACCTACCCTCATGTAATGCTAGGACTTTGCATACCAACTTAGAGTTGGAGTAGATTTTTGATTGTTTTAATTCACTGTGGTGTTGATGTTTTTTATGTTTGTTTTAAAATCCTTATCGGTCATTTGCGATTGGTTATTTTAATTATTAAAAAATATTCCATTCATGTTATTGGATCAAAACACAGCAATATATATCATTTATACGTGAAATTTGAAATATAAGTATCAGTACCTGGATACCTTGAATATCATTTAAGAAAAAATAACTTTTTCAAGTATAAAATTATTTTTAACACGTCAAAATAAAGTTACACTTTAGGTAGCACAGCACGCTGTTTGGAAGGTTCGGAAGATCTTTCTTATCGTAGTTATCACCTCCTCAACTTTCCATTCTCTGCGACGCAAACTCAGGGTAAACCGATTACGTGGTAAAAATTCATAAAGCCAACGTTATCTTCATGTAGAGTACCTAATGTTTAGTAAGTGGGCTTGGCGATTACGCGCGTATTTGCGTTTACCTGAATTTCAGAAAACAATTTTTCCACAAGCATAAAATTGCCCCTGGCGTGTGCGAAGCTTTAACAAATTTTTTTATCAACATTGCCAAATTTTTAGTACATAAGGACTGTTTAACACTGTGTAAAATACATATTGCAACTGTTAAATAATGTGCAGTTTAGCTAATATTTCCGACTAATTTCAGGTTAAAATGATAAGCAAAATATAAATTGTGAATATCTATGTCCCCTTAGGGACTATTTAATAAACGTTTCATTAATTATGACTGTTGATTGTGAAGCAATAATTATGTTCTAATTTTAACACACGAGCGCTTTTGTCACACAAATAAATACTTCAAAATCACTACTCACTATAATTAATTCAGTTGCCTGGCTTTAAATTTGCTTTATAAAATGAATCTCGGAATGTTTCAGTTAAAAGTAAACTTCAGCGGGAAAGGTCTCTTCGAAATAAGCATCAATTTATTAAAATGCCTAAATCAATTGAAACATAATAACAGTGAAAGCAAATGGCGGAAATATAATGAAGCCCTCAAGCGTCTATTGAAAACAAAAATCTCAATGGAAACGTGATAAACAATACGGCACCAGCTTAGGCTTATCTCCCTCGCTGACTTATGATATCATTATTTCCCTTTTTGCAAAAATTTACGGAGCAAAAACAGGCGCGCGGTGTGAATACTAATTTTTTCGGTCAATGTATTGATATCGGCGCTGCCTTCAGGCCTGACGTAATTGCCCTCTTTTGGATGAAGTCTGTTCGAAATAAAACAGATGCAAGCTTTACAATACCACTGAACTGTTTGTATAGGAACAGGGGGCAGTAATAAACATTAGGTAGGTACATACGTACTTACGTAGTGTATATTTTAGCGTGTGCTGACTAATATAAGGGAGGCTCAATAAAAAATGCGATTGATGTCGCTGTCTTAAATGAGTTCTAGTAGGCAGATTATATTAATAAGAGATAAGGTATTTGCCTGTATCTGGTGGAGCCTAATAGCTCTTTTGTTACCGTAGTTATTTTACTTCAAATTAAAACTATAAACTAAAATCACAGAGGTTACCTAATATAATCCAAAATACTAATGCATGTCAGAATCATGTTTTTGCGTTATGAAAAGGAAAATAATGCCCATTTGCTGTCACCCTCACATAAAATGCGGTGATTTAGTGGAAAATACCGCTTATTTGCATTGCCAATACATCTCTCGGTGGGCATAAAACATCTGAACGTAAAACCGGATGAGCGAAATAAGATATAAACGGCCGCTTGCACATGGAATCTCGGATTTTACAGCCATCTTATATATCTTAAAGTGAAATATGGGACGATGTCATTTTGTCAATCGCACTCACATGTCGGGATCTGGATAAGATTAGAACATAACGCAAGCCGACACGTTATGCTTTTCAGCGGGATACTCTCAATACGTTTCGACTTCCATATATCAATTTCAAAGAGCGGTCTCACTTTAAATAACTGTAATAAATAATACAATTTTCCCACAAAACACGAGAAAGTTTCCAAAGACGATTCCACAAACAATTTTCTTCATAAATATTAAAATTGCGTAAATTTATTTTAAACGCATCACAATGGAGATTTTAATAATTCATACGTACGAGCCATAAATTAAATCAAAGCATTAGAATACAGGCGAATAGATAATGCGATCTCTTGAGGAAAACACGATCCCCGAAATCTGTTGAAACAGGATAATGTAGACGCAATCCTGATGGACAAACAACGAGGACAACTGAATGCTGCGGCGACGGCGTTCCTTGAACGAACTGCTTTTAGTTTTGTTTGTGTTTCGATTTGCACAAAGAGTATTGAAATATTATTTCCATAACTTTCGTTTAGTACAACAGGAACAAATTGATGGAGGTAATTAAAATCGGAGTTTTTTTATGCAAGTCTCTTTGTAAACAATTTATAAACTGGTTCGAGTTATTCGAACAAATAGCTTCTCCATAACTTTAAACATGATGTAATATTTAACCAATTGAGATAATTAATCTTAACATCTTACAATTAGTAATAAATGTGGAGGTAAGATTGTTTGTTTCTTTTATCCCAAACTTTTCAAAAGATAAACCCGACATCTAGCTATGTCGCATATAGGCTTGATTTATATATAAGTACCTAAATATGTAGTAGGTACCTTGATGGCTCTAAATTCAGAATGAGATAAAAGTTCGTAAACAAATTTTTGTCACACAAAATTTGCATGAGAAAATTGTGTCAGTGGAACAGTTCACTTGACACCGTTGCATACTATTTCGCGAGTCCTATAGTTGTCTCGGAATAGCGTAGGCTTAACCGCAAACTGGAAGTAGTGCACTCGACTCTCAGAATAATTGACTTGTTATTCTTATTTCCAGAATACGAGTGTAAGTTAGAATATACTTTTAGCTGAAAATTTTGTTCGCTATTTATAAAAGGATAGGTACTTAAGTTTTTCAATGTATTATAATATACATACTTGTTTATTATTAACCATTATCATAAAGTGACGGTACTACATTGCTTACAATTCAAGAAGTAACAGTTAAATTAATTTATTTCGATCTCCCGCATTTGAATCTCACAACCATTTTAGCATAAGATGACGTAATAACCCCGAGATTCGACGAATAGAACACGTTATAAAAACTATTTGAATACTAAGCTAGTTTGAAATAAAGATTCACATAAACACGGCCTGAATCTAAGGGCTGTGCATTTTGCGCCGGAAGCATGCGTTCAAATGAAAGCGGGGTTGCCCTTCATACATACTTAAGCACTCTTGCTTTAGTATCGTAAAAAATGTAATTAAAATTCACATCATCCGACCTCCCCTGTCAAGAGCCAGACGTAACTATCATGTTGTACAGGAGTCATTATTTTATGTATTGTGCATGATTGCATGTAACATTATCTTGAACGCAGATTGCTCATGTAGGATAGGTACTTTATACATTTTTGAGGTTGCATGTAACAAACGTGACGAGTATTGCAGCATTATTACAGTCTTATCAAAAACGTCAATAAATTGTGTATTATTACACTATAAAATAACCGCAGTAACAGTTACTGAACCACTTGTAAGTCTCAAGTAGTTATACAGTAATTTTATAGTAAGACACTGGGTAATAATAGATCATGTAATAGGATAATTATAAAACTGCATGTTTAGTGGGTCAGACAAAGGCTATGAAATAATAATTGCACGTTTTTACGTATCGATTGAACTATTATTTACTGTCGATATTGCAACAGGGTATCATTTCGTTTCATATGTGATAGCGACGAGTAGGTACTTTTAAAAGTACGTTACGTGAATATGTCCGTATAAAACTCTGTTGGTGTGGGCTTTAAAAGATTTTTTGATGATCTGGTGAGGGGTTTTGGACACGGTCGGCACGAGACTAACCATAAGAGGTTCTTGGGTGACAACCATGTCGGCAATATTAAAGTATACAGTTCCCTCATCAATTAAAATCTCTTAGTTCTATAAGCATAGGAACTTTAAAATTCTTAAGAGTTCAATTCGTTGCAGTTATTTTATTTCAACTCGTATGTTTAATATCATATTATTTCAAATTAAACCTTACATGCAAAAGCGGTTTCAAAATGAAGCACATTATATCGTACATTTTCGGGAACAATGAAGCCGTCGGAACATCATTATATTTCACCTCAAAAGCTTTATCGGGGGATACGTTTCTGAAATCAAAAGTTCATGAATAGAACGCAGATTACACGTAACGAAAGCACGCAAAGCATTAAATGAAACAACAGATAAACCTAAAAACAAGGCAAACAGTGAAATACGGCCTCTCAGCGTATTAATAGACAGTGCCTCCATTCCGGATAAACGACCATTGTAACAATTAATTTCCAATTAGAATTATTTACTTGATTTATTCACGTTCTTAAACCTTTCCCGATATTAATTGGTGTCAAGTTTACGCAATTTCCCGACCAAAGTGACAAGATTGATTTGGGAATAAAATGTTTGCTTGGGTTTAATTGTTCGATATTTTTATTAATTGCGTAATTGGTTACAGGTACAGTTATTTTATAATAATATCTGCATATTATTAGCTAACTTAGTACTATATTGGATTAAATTGGTTTATAGTAATATATTGATGTTGTAACTCAGTTTGAAATCGACCCTAGTTGGTTAATTTCATAATACTAGTTAGTTTCCCATCTCGATTGTCTTCAAATCAATTCAAATAATTTGAATAACAAACTCAAAGAAAAACGGTCTAACGATTTGAAACGAACCGGAATTATGTTTAAAATCAAGTGCGTCACACAATGGGGGGTAGATTTTATTTGTAGTGAAACTTTAACGACTCGAGTAAAGCTAGGTCAAACTAAAGCATTCGTAACCTCGTTTATATATTTTAAGGTGTGGTGAGAAATCATTTTTCACTAGGAGACTCGCCTGATAGCAGCTAATGCTTTACAGCAGTTCGTTTCACGGGCTCGACCTGCGATAGATAGGAAATGAAGACAGATTATCGCGTGACTGTGCAAGGTTGCCCGTAACCTGACGACTATGGATAAATATTTGTACGCTGTGTTTAAAACAGTTTACTTGGGTGCATTATCTTGTGTTTATTCGTTAAGCGAGTTAAATTGATATTAACGTGAGCCTTAGCACTTTGATTAATGTTTTAAGGGAATATAATACGATGTTATTGCTTGTATGTATAGTAGTATTAGCCGTATACGTCTGTGTCGTAAAAATATCAAGTTGAATTACGCAAATGAAAGGGAATAAAAGTTCACATGTTTAAATAGTTAGTAAGGTTCAGTCAAAACATAAATTTGCACAATTTCCCGCGATTTATGACAACAGTTTGCTCCTGTTTGTATGCGAGTTAATTAAAGCAGAAAAATTACGTCATACGAGCTTAAAAAATAAAGCTCTCATATTGTAGCTTTTACACAAAGCTCCTGTACTTGTAACTAACTGAAGTACTTGTACGGTCGTCGTAATAAAATATGCGAGTTTACTTTCATAATTTTCACGGAGACTGCACAAGAGATATTTATGTAGGTACAACCTTTGTCTCAAATAAAGTTTTGAAATTAAAAAAATATGTTTCGTTCTTATGTCTCTGATGATTATAGTCCTAAACAGCGAGTATGTTTTAGTTGTCCTTTTCAAAGGCAGTGTTGATTAATCACAGAGTAACAACGCAAGTTATGTCAAGTCATTCTGTGACATATTAGCACGTAACCTGTATGCGTGCAGCGTGCCGTGCGTGACGGCAATCACGCTTTAAACCTAGTTGAATGTTTACACATAAACAAGATAATTATAATTTGTCCTCCCCTATCTACCCGCAAAGTTATCACTCCATTAAGAACTACTTTACATTTTTATTTCTTTGTTATTAATTAAACATTGTTGTGAAATGATTTTTCTGTGCGGGCTTTAGACATTACAGCTAAACAGTTTTATTATAATGATAATTATCTGTACCATGTTATCTATCGAAATGTAGTAAAAATTGATTTTATCAGAATTGAACGTGAATTTGACAGAATAGCTACTTTTTTGCGTTTCCGTTTATTTTCCGGAGGAAAAACGCTTTTATACAAAAACATGGAACTTAAATTTTTAAAAACGTTTTCCGATTTTCCGTGACTTACATACTGAGCGCAGGAATTAAATTCCGTGCGTGTTGTTATAAAAGCCACGAGTAAAAAGCATCGTAATGCTAAAAATTATAACGAAACGCGAAACTCTCGTTTATTTTTATTTTTGGAATCATTTATTTTCGTCAAACAATTAGGCTGCGAGCCCGCGTCGCTCCAAAGGCCGCGCGGCAGCCCGGCGGAAGAAAGTTCACGTCACATCGGCTCGCTCTTGAAAAAAAGGGTTATTTTAAAAGCACTTTTTGTTGCATAATCCCACGCAACGCGGGAAAACCATTGTACTTTAGGATAATACGCGCCGCTCAGCGATGAGATGCGAGTTTAAAAATGTCATTTACAGAGAGCCCAAGTAAATCCAGATTTGTTTTTGGTGAGTGACTTTCTAATTCCGGTGGCGTGGTAGAACTTTCTGAAACGTATACCGTGTTCATGAGACCTGCAAGTGACCGCGGGAGGTCTAATCCGATCCTCGGGCCGAATGTAGCCGAAACTTGTGCCTCCAGTCCGGCGAGCCGCGCCCGCTTTGTCGCCTCCCTGCTTTATAATCACTACACACTATACAAAACACTTTGATTAATTTATACCGCAGTCGGTAGAAAGTTTTGTAAACTGAAACAAGCCGGTAGTTTCCACTCCTAATCCTTTTAAATACGTCAGGCGTTAAAGTTGACAGTTGATCCAATACCACTTATTTAAAGCTTAGAGAGCTAAAATGTAAATGGTATTCAAAAATGTTTTAGTTTCACGAATCTCAATTACATAGGCACTACACTCTTGTAGGTATTAGCATAAATTTAATAGTTTTGGACATTTAATTGAGACCTAGGGCCCTAGACAAGTGCCCAACGTTCAACGTTAACGTTAAACGTTAGCACCAAAATGTATGGGATTTGACATCCGCGAACGACTGTCACGTACGTCACAAATGTCAAATCCCATACATTTTGGTGCTAACGTTTAACGTTAACGTTGAACGTTGGGCACTTGTCTAGCCCCCCTAGTTTTATTGTTTAGAATTTCTGGTGCCACTAAAGTTCTAGTGAGTTTTTAAGGGTAGTGCTTAATTAGATAAGTTCTAGAAGTAGTTCTGGATTATTTTGTTAGGTAGTGCATTTGATTGGCGTCTGTCGTCATTGATCTGCGATATGATCTGCAAAGTAATTGGCAGAATTTGGTAGGGTAGCAGAATGGGACTACTAGGCAATCAGCAGGCACCAGGAGGCTTTATTAACCCGTCAGGGCACTGCGGGTCTGGCTAATCAATCGACGCTCGCGTGTCGACCGCGCTATCTGTCTTTGGCCGATTGGACCCAGATAACACGGCCGACGCAAGATTACCTACGTATACGGGAATGGCCCATTTATAAAATTAACTTCTTTTATCTTCCCAAATAGACAGCATTAGGGGGAGTAAATAAGTCTAAAGTGCTCCTTAGGAAATGAAAAGACCGATATTAATGCTCGATTGTCGTTAGTAGAATTGATATCATGTGGGCTGTTTACTTTGATATTTGATTTGAGGAGAGCGACGTAACACAAAAGGGGAAAATTTAGTTATGAATATAAAAAAAAATCGACATTAAAATAATTGTAGGCAATAAATGTTATACTGTAATAATTATTATTTTGACATCCAATCGTTTACATTTTATTCATTGATGCATCTCTTGTGGGAAAAATGTAACTGCAATATAATATTTCTGTTTGGTTTGATAACAATGCTACGTTGTGCAATAAATGCAAAAATAGCAGACCGAATAAATGCAGTCACAAAATATAAATATTTTCACAAACAAAATGTTGAAACCATAGTATTCATCCGAACCGCGCTGCATATGTAATAGACATTTACCTATGAATCGAAGCGAATTTAGACATGACAACAAAGTTAGCCGGAGCAATGAAAAATACTTTATACTCGTCAGAATTTTCTACAATTCATAAATCACCAAGCGCTGAATGCGAGCGAAGGAGAAGTTTAAAAGTAAAGTCGAATAAACTCTCAGTAAACTTTCTATGAGATTAAAGTCATAATTTCTTTGATTAGAAGACTTTACATTGTCAAATACGGTCTTGACTGTACTCAATAATGGATTTAAGAAAATAAGAATAAAACAAAGTGCAATCACCAGTTCAGATTAAGGTTTATGTACAGTCTCGAGCGCTGAGAAATGTTGCGCCGTAATAGTGTAAAGGGCTTATTAACGTCAACAGGAATGCTGAGCAACTTTATACTCGCCGATACCTTTAAGGTATTTACGGAACGGCTAAGCGGCAATCTAACCGAGAAAAAAAACCTGCGCCCACGTAATCCCGGTGAAACGCCCTTTAAGAGCCTCACAATTTAATGCTAAGTATCGCAATTTCAAGACGACGGTGAGTCGGTCCTCGGGAGAGGGTTGAAAAAATGATACACGCGGGTGAAGGTGGGGGTGAAGTAGGAGCAATCACGGTTAGTTAGCGGGGCAGCTGGTCTCGGGGTGCGATAACACTTAAGGTGGTTTACGGGCTCCAGCAGGCGGCGTGCTGCGGTGCGAGCACTGCTCAACAACTTGCACCCTATTCCGGCTATGATATCACTTAACCTTATCAACCGTTTCCTAATATAACCCAATTAAATTTCATAAATTAAAACGTTCGAATTCCATTTCAAAACAAATTACTACAATGTACACACAATGTTAATGTGCACTTTGAAATACAAACACATTCATTTTCTGAAATAAAGGACGTGACAAATGACATTATTAATCGCGTAATGCGAAAGTAAATTTAAAATTAACGCAGTGCCGTTAGCGTAATCAGTTTATTAATCAAAATGTGCATAGTTTCGAGCAATTTATTGGGCAGTCTGAGCTCGTTAAGAGGATGAGCGCTAAAGCTCTTCGCTTAAATTATGTGTTTCATGTGATGTGTTCCGTTCTGTGTAAACACATAATATCTAATATGTGGCGTAATTTGTCATTATTAACACCGTCTAAATTGAATTTTCTTAACATAATTTATCGAAGTTACCAAATGCATTAAATCAGTAATTTAATGCATTTGGTAACTTCGATAAGCGTATAGGTATTAGGTATTAACATAATCTAAAGCTTATTAGTAGGTATATCAGAAACAGACATTCCATTTGCAAGACACTCGTTATCAGTTTCACTAGATTCGTACAAAAAGCTCGTGAAGCAGCTGTAAACAAAGCCAGGGAATCGATTAACTAGGGGCTGAAAGAGAAATAACAGTTGAATCAAGCCAACAGTTTAGGCTACACAGCGATAATCGCTGTATCGTATTCGTAGCAATGGCGGCTAGTTAATTCATTATCGGGAGAGGGCGCGGTGCGGCGCGGCGCGGCAGGTGTGCGCCGGCTTTACAACGTCGTTACGCGCCCACCGATTGATGCGCAACCTATTCAAACGCAAATGCAATGTCCAAAAACAATACAAGCTCAAACTCCACATAATACTACATTACCGATCATACATTCAACCAATTTGCGTATAAACTGAACCATACCCCACACTTCAATAGCTCCTGATAACTAGATGAACCACTATAAATTCCGATCACATCACCTATTAATTCATTATCAAAAGCTAAAATAATCATTTAACACGAGCGACGTTAAGTTGAGATATTACTGTTCGCTACGTTAATCAAATTGCTTTCCAAATAAATGGAGCATAGACGAATCAATACACCGAATTCAATTTACAATTCTCCGTACATCAGTGACGTATCAATTGTTCAATCTAAGCGGAGGCAGATAAACGCACAGATCTGACGATTGCTTTCCGATGAAAAAGACTGAAAGATTCATCGATAGAATGCGCGAATCCCAAAGTGAAAAATGTACATTCGGATGGCGTTAATTCGTTTAATTTCCGGTGAGATGGAGGGGAGCGGGTGATAAGCGACGGTGGCTGAAGGAGGGGGGGGGTCTCTCAGATTAATTCAGCGCCAACGCCACTGCGATAAGGACACTGAAATAAATTGAAAATGTTCCGAGATTGATTTGAATACTCCCGAGGATATATCGAAGTCGGCCGACGCAAAATGACCACCGCACTCTTATCACATTTCTTCGAGACTTATCGGAAAAACTGCGACCTCAATGAATAAATTAAACGCTTCGCGTCAAAAATAAGTGGAAGTTTAATTGTGTTCGTTGAATATCAAGCGAGCCACAATATTCAATTTATCGGTGACATACCCCATGCTTTGAATAATTTATACAATTTCATTTTGTGTTAAATACATTTTCAGCGGATTACAAATAGCGGAATCTTGAGATTGTCTATTAAATCGTTTATAAAATGATAAAATTAATGTAATCGGCGCGAGCGAACCGAGATGGGACATCGTTCGAGGTCCTCGTGATCCGAATGTCAAATGAACTCGAGCTACTGCCGATGTCAGACCCGGGCGACCTACTATTTACATATTACGATTTTGTATCGATAACGATTAAGAGACGGAACATTTTCCGAATAAATCACATTTCAAAATCGGAATAGCCCGGCCTAAGTAACTGTAGGCTAAACACGAATTCCAAGCGCTGCGTTGTTTGATTTGACTGCAGTCGTAAAGGTAAATAAGGCTGCAAAGCAGCATAAACTTGCAAATGAAGACACGCCGCAACGAGCATCCAGTCAGTCTCGTGTTCCCGTGAAAATCGGGGAATCAAAACGTCCGAACATGAAACAAATTGATTGCTGTGCAGAAGCGCCCGACGAGCGCCGAGCTCGACGGCAGATTGGTAATAGCGCATGCTAAACTTATTAGCCAAACGGAAAATGGCATTAGCAGACGTCCAGCCGCGTAGTCTGCCGTGAAACTTCATTCTTATTTCAAAGTTGACAGAGTCGCACGTAAATGATTGTTGCATCCAATCAAACGTTAGCTAACTTAATTCTGCTGTGCTCACATAGGACAGTAAATTAAACTGAGAGCTCGGGGAAAAAAGAGCTCTCCAAAGCCATGTGAAATAGGACGGGCGGGTTTCGTTTTGAAAAGATAACAGCCGTCGACGTCCAGTAAAATGGCCGCTTTCAAACGCTAAAACAATTTATCCGGAGTAATCCCGAAGTGTCAGATGATAATAAGAGTGACATTTGGAGCGGGCCGGGCCGGGTGGTTAATTCTGCAGCGGAAGCGGCGGCCGATTGTGACATGAACTAAACCCTGTTGCCAACGGTAAGCCCATCAGGTGCGAGCCCTCCGCTCTGACTTATTGTAGAGGCACTCGTTTAACTTTGTTAGTTTTTAATTGGGCTGCTACATTTTCAAAAGCAATTTATTTCATTTCAATATGGTGACGTAATAATGAAATGGTACAATAATGCGCATCTTACTAATGGAAAATGAAATAAGTATATTTTGTGGAACATTCTTTGAATTATCTTTCCAGTGAGCTTATGTAGTGCAGATGAAACCGTTTTTATCACAACAAAGACACCCTCATTTTATGAAGCCATTAACTAAGAACACAAACTGTGCTATTCCATTAAAACTACACGATCCATATCCAGACAGAACGAAAGCAATTATTCGCATTCAGTCAACAAAGACGCAGCAGAGAACTGCACAAAGAGACCATTTCATAAGTTAAAGCGTCGCTGACGATAGTTATCTGAGCGCAACTAGTGATGCAGTAAATCCTGAACGTACACTTTGCAACTATCCCTTGTTACGATTCTGAAACCTAAACCCGTACTACGTGACTACCACTCTCGATATTACTTTTTTCACCACTCTAAAGCCGATAAATTGAAATAAAAATTCACACGTGAAACCAATTTTTTAGTTTGCGACAATTTCACAGTTGGAATCGAGTTTGCGAAGATCAAAGGGCGGAAAAAACTACGTCAGTCGTCCGTCGTATCGAGTTGGAACTGAATTGTGAATATTAGTAGTAGCGGTAGTGGTTTTAGTTGGAGATCCTGCCCACACAATTCCCTGTGAGGATTATGGCTGAGAGAAGAAAGTAAGAAGATTAATCCCACAGGGTAGAAAGCGGTGGAATTTATTATAAAACGGTTTCATCGGAGGCTTTAGAACGATGCACCGGTGTATTCGCCGGGTTATCGATGTGGTCGGCTGCATGGAATGTTTATGTTTCACCGTTTATTTGGTCGATGTGCGTTTATGTGTTTTTTTGTATAGGTATTGTGTTTGTTAATCGGAACCGGTTTAGTTATATTGACATAAGCCTTTTTTATTAGTTTAGAATTTCTGTTTGCAGTTAAAAAATATAAGTAAATATGCTGTTATATTTATTCTATCTGTTTCCGTGTTCTGAATGGGTATTTCTGCGTTTAAGTTGCAGACTCACCTTTGAGTTTGCGTGATTAGGCAAAACAATTCGTTTAAGAAAGTGGCTGCGTAAAAGGTCATTATGGAACTAATCAATATACTTTCATGCTCTACAAAATGAGGTTCATGCTTATAATGTCAAGTCTTTAGCTAAATGTCAATCTTGGAATAAATTTTCAAGGTAATGGCTATTTGACTCTTTAGTTTGAATAGTAATTTTGTTTCAAAATAATGATAAATAATTTGAACATTAGAATGAAATAGTATAAATATTTTACTCCAATTATTTTATATTTACGAATACTTTTCATTAGTTTAAGTACTTATGTGTAAAACAAAAACAAGTAGGTATAATAAAAATATCAAGTTAGTCGTGTTTTGTGAATATTCTCAAAAAATTACCACAGGTATTTAACCTAATTTGAATTCATTACATAACTACATGAGCAGTGAAACCGTTAAGGTTCTACATAGTCTTAGTCACATTATTATTAGCAGTATCAACCCTAGATCAATTGCAACTATTACGTTATTCGACACAGCCATTTATACTTAACTGAGCATGAGGATTAAATTAGCATTGTCAAGTGATTCGCCCCGTTCGATTGATTAACTAATGATTGGGTAATAATCAAATAATTACTACCTAATTTATGGTTCACCATAATCGGATAACTACAGATAAGGTTGTAGGTAAGGTTATTAATCAGGCAATTTCGAACATCGTATATTTTACAATTTTACATATAATCTTACTTCTATTTTGGGTTTCTGAGGATACAATTTTAAATAATATTTTTTAGATACTTTTCCCGTATTTTTTTCACATTTAATTAGTTAAGGAAGACAACAATAACATCATAATCAGAGTGCGAATTCATTTTCCACCGTCGGCATGATATTCTAATTTAATCCTATATGTCACTGTCAAATTAGACACTAAACCATAGGCGTATCAGCCACAGTGACATTTCTAAACATGAGGGGAGCAAATGGATCTGACATTCAGTAAGTAGATACCTATTAAAGCGACCTTGGCTTTAATGTAGTAAGCAGAAGGGTTATCTCCAATTATTTATGGCGGCATAGCTTTCATTGGGGCTGACTCAGCCGTACGAGGTCTTTCACAAAGTGACAATGGACCTTCCTTAGGGGGGGACTCGTACGTAAGGAACCGAATGAGAATTGGGGGAAGAATAATGTTTCATAGATGAGATGATTTTTAGGAAAGTTTTTTATCTATACTAATATTATAAAGAGGAAAGATTTGTATTTTTGTATTTTTGTATTTTTGTATTTTTGTATTTTTGTATTTTTGTATGTTTGTAATGAATAGGCTCCGAAACTACTGGACCGATTTAAAAAATTCTTTCACCTTTGGAAAGCTACATTATCCCCGAGTAACATAGGCTATATAATATCACGCTAGGTCTTATAGTTGCGGAGCAGTAACCGAAAATGTTTAAAAAACGGGGGAAAAGTATCGTTTCTGAGGCCTTAAAAAAATCTTAAGTCCCCCCGTGCGAAGCCGGGACGGGCCGCTAGTTCTATTATATTTTAAGAATACGTTTTAAAACCAAACCACATTGTCAGTTTTCAGAAAGCTGAGAGAACGTAAAAGAAGTGCATCTGTAATATTTCTCAGATGCAATTCTCGGTAATTTTAATGAACAATTTGAACAAAAGGTATCGGATTTTGATGATGAAACTTTCCGAATCTCCGAGAAATAGAATAAGTTAAACGGGAATAATTTACTGTTTCAAACTATCTAGACTACAGTAAGGGGGTTCCGTTCTAGGAGGAAACGCACGCAGATGTGAGGGGTGAGAGAGACGGGGGCGGGGGCCGTCAGGGCTGACGGTGTAAATAATTGCTCTGTCGAACACACCTGCCGGGAAAGAAAATTAAGCAAAACGCAATTTGACTGAGTGATGAAGCACCTACAGAGCTGGATCACTTTAATGAGTTACTGGCGAAAAATTACTCCTGATTAATAAATTCATCATCTCGTCTTCATTATTAACGGCTTAAAATTCAATTGTGTCTAATTAATTTGCGAGGCCGAAGAGTAAATTTGACGCTCCCGGCTGTTTTTTTGTTGCAGAGTAAACCACTTGATACAATATTTGCCGCCTAATTGTTCTCTTTTCGAAGGGGTGTGCTTTTAATTTGTGTGGATTTAAGTTGATAACGCTTGGATGTTTTATGTTATCTTATAGCATTTCAATTTGGCAATTAAGGTATGTTCAGAAGATATACCTAGTAGATATTTTCGAATACTACGCAGACTGTCGTTATGGTGAGGCAACGTTCCGATAAGGCTCCCCGCGCGACACACTCCCTGCGATAGCGTTTATGTGCTCCTTGCATGATAACCCCTCTTTAAGACCGCGATACTTACACCAATCAAGACTCCAGACGTCGTTAAACAGACTATTTTATCAAAATGACTTACGGATTACTTTTTATTTCAGTGGAATAACCATTTCAGATAATTAGCTCTTGCGTTTTATTGTCCGCAAAGTAAACTTTGTCATCAATTTTGTGTGACGTAAATTGCAAAGGTAACAGCGTCGACCCGGGCGTTTATTGGCAAATTCATAAACATTGACTGGCGAATAAAACGGTCGCGAGTGTACTCCGAAACGTTAGCAAGCCAACACGTTCCATATTTTCATGGGATTCAAATAAAAATAAAGTGGACGACCACGGGCAGAACGGTCTAATTTAATATAAGCGTTGCATGCCCCGTGATGTGACTGATGTACCTGTTTTCATTTTATCGCTTAGAAAGCCGCCTGAATACAGAATGTTTCACGGTCGAGCGGCGTTTGACAGCTGTTAAACAGTTTTATTATTGCCGGACGAACATCGCAGCGCGTATTTGCATAATTGAACGGCCACTTGGAGGCACTAGCTTTGTTATACTCTGCCGTGCCATTTGTCATATTCGCCGTATCATTTATGCATGTTGCTCGTAACGAGAGCCGCGCCGTTTTTCTGGACCATTCATTATTTCTTTTGTGTTGTTTGTTATACCGACCAGACTTGTCCCTGCCCCGACATAGACACGCGTAACACATGTCGACTTCTCTCCCTATTGACATAAGCAACCGCATTTTTGTTACATGAAGTTGAAAGGGCTTTAATCTGGAATTCAGTCAGGTAAAATAAACATTTGCTTTTTGTTGCGCTCCAACAAGTTAAAGCGGACTGTGATGGCTTTTGTCGCTAGCGTTTAGGTTAAAATTAAACTCTATTTATTAAAAGAAATTTATTTCGAAAGTCTTCAAATTAATTGCTACTATAATATATATCCTCCTGCCGCCCAATGACCTATTTAAAGGTCTTCAGCTGAGTAGTGGTTCCGGCCCAAGCGTGTTGCTGATTTTTACAGCTTGACGCCCAGTGTCCTTTTAAAAGGTCTTCAACTTTGACTTGTCATAGAACTTTAAATTTACCGCATATTACATTTAAAGGATTTTAAAACGAATATGTCAAATTTAACGTTCACACTAGATGTCAGTCTGTTAAACATCATCTGTTAGTTTTGGCGTAATATTCAAAACAAAGTCGAGAGGTCGAGGAAGGGGTAAGTAAATCTGTGATTTTCTTTGCTATCTCGGCAGATTGCGTATGAGTTTTTGGTGTGAGTGTTGCCTAAGATGTTCATCTTTGTTTCAGCATATTTATTTTATTCATTCAGTTGATATCATTATAAATACAACAACTAATAATCGGATGACCTATTAAAAGGCATATGAGCACCAAGATATTTAAAGATTTTAATAGGTCTACGGGCTACAACCGCTATTCTTGTTTTGATTACTGATCTCTTTGCTATGTTTATTAATAATTTGTAAGACAAAAGTGTTTCTTTTGTTTTGTTTTCACAATTCACACCCATTATAACCTAATCATAATGATAAATTAGTGTTCCACTCGAATTAGTTGTTATGACTCTACGGGATTTTATAAAGGTCTATGGGCGGTTACCCCGTTTTTAGCCAAAACTTCGATATGGTCAAGTTTGGTGCCAAATTGTCAGCTCATTTTCCATTTTATTAATGTTCCATTCCATTTTCGGTAACAAAGACATACTCTAGTCGTAGAATTTGAATGTCACGAACGGAAAATTACCAGTATATGGCCAAAATTAATGGTAACAAGTGGCAAACGTGGTAAAAAAATTATATATTTTAAGAAAATATATAAAATGCGTTACTTTTATTGCAATTTAACAAAAATACACTATAGTAGCGTAAAAGACCAACACGTAGGCACATAAGATATCCGAATAAACACAGAAATACGGATTTTTATATTTTCATATTTTTTATTGTTATAACCCAGATACCTATAAAAAAGACATCGAATTTCGGTGTTTTTTCAGTCTCAAAGCCTTTTATACATATCACTTATGATACCATAAAAACAATACATTCATACGACAACGATAACTCAAGTTTTCATCGGCCGAAAGTCGTGGGCCGGAACCATGTAAACCTATAAAAAGGGATGTGGGCTGTTATCCCATCTTTGACCAAAACGTGCTGGGCGGCAGGAGGTTAAAACATTAATAATATACATAGGTAATAATCAACAAATAAAGTCATTTAGACGAAATTCTTTTATATAGATAAGCTTGCCCGTTAATTAACCTATATCTGTCATTGTACAAGAACGACCTAAGAACTTTCAGTGCCGATCAGATCGAGGAATAATAAAAGAGCCATAAAATAGGTGTAGTCCAACACAAAAAGCGGGCGTTATCTCGAACGCGTAAATGTTTAATGGCACGAGGCACTTGGAGCGTTCGTTCGTGCGCACCTCGGGATCCGATTTTAAACTGATGACTTTTAGAAGCTGGTACGGAAATAGCTACTTAGGGTCGTGAACTGCTGAGCACTTAAAAGAAACACTATTAAGACAGGTCGCTGAGACAGGTGCCGGCTCCGTTAAAAATGTTACAAACAGTGCTCGTGTGTTCGTTATGATTGAGAGCGACTGTTAAACATCCTCAATCATTTAAATGCGCAACGAGAGATATAAAAATCTCGCTCTTTTAGCTGACTCTGTTTAATGTGGCTTAAATGATCCCTAATTTTAAGACCGACCCCGTAATTTTAAGCAACCTTTCCTTATTTTTTTGTTGAAATTAATCAACGACCGCGGCGCACATCAAACAGACCCTGTCCATTGTTACAAAATAAATGATTACAAGACGTTCATAGATCAAATGTAATATTTATTTAACTCGCATACGTACTTTGAGGTATTGTCGTAGCGAAGAGGCTTTGTAAAGCATAGTCACCGAGATTTGTTTGCTTTGTTGGTTCTCGTTTGACAGAACTCTTTCAAAGGTTTAATTACTCTGTTGATAACCTTTTATTAATATAAAAATCACAATAATAAGAATACTGTTTCAATAATATCAATTCGTTTGATAAAATCATACGGAACACACAAAAAAACAAAACCGCTTTCTACTTACAGAAATATTTATTAATGTCTGTCTGAGTATAATCTTCTGTATTCTATAAATAAAACTAAGTAGCCCGGATAGTTACACCATTTTTTTTTTATCTCAAGAACGACTGGACGGATTTTTATGATCTTCGATTGGATGGATTTACACCTTTTGGTAAAAAACAATATATAAAAAAGTTTTTCGAAGACAAGAGAAAGGCTGGTCTTCTCGTGATATCAATATATTTGTTACCTACCATTAAAATATAACAACATCACAAATGTACAGATGGGGGTTTTAATTTGCCTGCAGGCTTCGTAAAGGTGTATGGATCGAAGGCTAGCGGTGGCTCGGTTGTCAGCTCGAGACAGGAAATGGTCAGCTCCTAGGGGCGTGTGAAAATACATGAAAGCTGTGATAGTTCTGTGGTTTACTAGACAAGTTGCAAATTTGTTGTCTGCGATCCGAGAATTGAATATCAAATAAAGTTGCCGTTTGTGCTTTCGCTATTTGCTGTTAGAATATTTTAGGATAATAGAAATGTGTTTAGATGCTTTAGAAATATTTATGATTATCGTCATGCTTATCATGTTTAAAGACGTAATATTTGAGATATGAAAATAAAGGTTATTAAAAAAATGTACAGCAACTAAAGACGGTAAGTAGACTAAATTCTAAATTAGAACGACTTCAGTAAGGTTCAAATTTGACAAAAAATAATATTTAATTATGTTTTTGTAAACGCAACTTCACATATTATTATATACTATTAAAACGCTTACGTAAATAAAATCCACTCCACACTGTTGAGCCTATTTGTTCCTCGCATGAGAATGATAATGTGGCACAACGTTAATTAAGTATGTAAATGCAGCAAGATCTAAATGATCGACCATGAGCTACCCAAATTACTTTTGTGAAGCACCTACTAAATACACAGTACATTCACCACGACACCAGTTTAGTTGTGTCCGAATGAGAATCATAATATCTAGACAAACACTGTGCGCAAAACAATTTGAATAATAATTTGGGGTTCCTAAAGTCTATATTTCACTAACACCCCTTGGCGTTTTGGTTGTTGTTCTGTTGGTAGCAGTAAATTATAACCTTCTATTCGATTTGATGCCCGTTTGGTCCCTTGGGCAGCTCGTTGTTCGCTTTGGCCAGCAAAGTTTAAATTAATTCTCGATTGACACATCGCACCTCGACGATGCCGTGATTTTTTAAACTTTCGCACAGGCTTTATTGTTTTTGTACAGAAGTTGTGACGTGTTTTTTAACTTGTCGCCTAGTTTACTTGGATATGTGGTTTTATTTTAAAATAAACGTGAATAAAATAGTGGTTTATGTATTTTCGCCGTATTGTGTTCTGCATCAATTTAGATGTTGTCTGATTATAGAAATTTCTAATAAGAGCCTCGAGGACTTGTTTCTGTAAATGGTAGATTATTATATAGTTTGCATCGAGGTAGCTAATATTTTTCGGCGGGTGAGCGTGCACTAGCATACAAGACAAACGTATAAATCTGCTCGTCGCACACATTCGTTGCGTGCTCCGTCCGTCTCGGATTTATGGGCCAAACCTCTTACAGCTCCATCAAAGCTTGCAAAATATTTACCTGACTGTACAATTTCTAACTGAAACAGCAAATGGCAGACAGCATTCATAAAATATCAAGCAGTTTCGTAAGTACTCGTTGTTAATCCGTAACTTAACATTTTATGCCAATATTTTGTTGCGGCTGCCTACTTTGTTTTTGAGTTTGTTGCCAGAAAATAAAGAAACAAATGAATCTATATTTCAATGCAATCTGTGATATAAACTATGTAATCGTAGGTATTTTAATGGAAATGGAATAAATTTCCCCTTTTAACCCGTTCCAAGTTTCATCCATTGATTACAGCCACTCAATGAATAAATGCGCTAAAGGTTAATTTAATTTTGTTTCACAAAGAAAAAAAATCGCTCTCAAATTCGTTCAGTCAAAATGAGCTTAATCACAATGGATGGACAGGACGCCCGGTCGCGCCGTTGTACCGCTGAGAAATGTGTTTTAATGCAAATTTCCATTTGGTCGGTTGATGTTCGCAAGCGAGTGAGTAAATTCGCAACGAATCACGTGTGACATTTAATTGACAAGCGAACAAAATGTGTAAATGTAGTGATGGTGTCGCCGGCAGAAAGTTTCGGGCCGTCGTGTTGTGACCCGCTCTGGCGTTCTCCCCACCCGTCAGTGACAACTTGAAATGCTACATTGATCACCTAAAGGCACCACTGCATTCGTGGTCACATCGAGCTGCATTCCCAATTAAAATGGGTTTATTCCACGTCATTCAAAACGGGACATTAATATTGCGCGGTTTACAGATTTATGTTTTAATTAACTCAAATTGACATTTTCTTCCTTTCTGGAGATAAATGTCATTCACACAGATTTATCGTACCTATTTAAGTGTACCTAGTGATTACCTACAGCATTATGTAATATTATATGAAACACCTGTTGCTGAATGTTTTGCTTTAGCAACCAGAATACAACCGTTCAAGATTCAATATAACTTAAAATGGTCGCGCTATGTAAATCACACATAAAGCCCTTAATACTGGTAACAATAATAACTTACCTACAAAAGTGAGAACATAAGTTTGGAAATCCATTAGAAGTTGAAGCATTGGTGACCTATTAATCGGAGAGTTGATGTGTTCAAATCATTTAGAAGCCCTTTAACAATGGATAAGTTTTGATCGGTTTATTATTCAACGTGTAAAGTAGAGAGTTGGTAAAACTTACACATTTACTTTTGAGTACTGACATAAAATAAAATGTTTGCTCATACCGAAGTCGCGTGAAGTAGTACGTTGGTTTAAAAGGTTCTTCAGCGTATCTCATGTCAGTCGAATTTGTCTTGTCGAGGTGCATTGCGTTATACCCCGTTACACTTTACGGTGCTTCGCTTATGGAACGGCGAGGCTAGAACAGTCGACAGTAAAACTTTCAGTGGATTGTTACATTGAAGCCAACTAAATAAAGGCGGGGGTAGGTTCTCGCCGGAGCCTTTTCATGGGCGTCGCCTTTATGCCGATTTTATGTTGCATGAGCAAAATACAGCTGTAATTCCGACACGGGAAAATGTATATTACGCCGAATCCTTAGTAGAATCTGGCAGGCGAGTATAATGCGGGGATTTCTTCAGAGAGCCTGAGGCTAGGTGAGGGTAGGCGCGACTCGAGTTTGTTACATAAAAATCCCGTTACCGCTACGTAGGTCGACAGATTACTTTCTTGTTAAGAGGATGAAAACAAGAGTTAGTTCACTTTCGACAAGGAAATAAATAAGAAAGGTTCTTTCTTTTAAAGGATCTTTTTCGGTGATTCCGTTAAGTGTAGCTAAGAGGCTATTGTGAGATGTATAGCTTTATATGGAAGTTTCCTCTGTCGTCCAAAGTAAGTTATGCTTGGTGTCAATTTATAAAAGTATTGCACGTTATTTACCTATTTGTTTCGTGAATCATTCGGTAGGTACCTAAATAAAAAAGTTGTACCTATATATCATATCATTAGCACATATAATAGGTAATTATTATTTTCTATTTTACAGATTAAGCAAAATTATACCTATTTAGCTCAACTTTGCACTGCGTATAATATGCATAAAACAATAATTATCAATCGTTAGGTAGGCAATTCTTGTTTTAATCTCTCTTATGTAATAATGAGTGCATACAATTAATCCAGGCAATCAAAATTCCATTAACATTCCGTAAATACTATGTTCAGGATTTAATAAATTAATAATGCTATTATATCAGTAATTTAATAAATACAATTAATCACTTGAAAACCCTTCATAGACAGTTCCAACGTAGGTAGGTACTTTCACATTGCACTGAGGTAAGGTATTACGAGCAAGCTCGCGGGGCGGTCACCCGTGAAACAATTCATGCTATATTCCAAATTGTGCAAAAGTAATCAGTCGATTTATACCTCTCGGTTCTGGAATGATCTCCCAGTTGCGGTGGCAAACACGCAATTTGTCCTCGGCGTTAAATCGACCGCAAACAAAACGGCAGCGCTCGCGCCACGCCATCATTCACCTGCGGTCGCTCATGATAATGAGATAGACCTACTGTTCAACATATTAGAATGATTGCAATTGTTACATACCTACGTTGGACACGAGCTTGGCTGTTACTGTTCTCTGCGCGGTTTTATTAACTACACTGTATCTTGTATTTACCGCAGTACCTGATCTACCTATTTGTTAATATGATAGTTGACTCAGTAGTCAGTAGATCTCGTTTCGACAAGTATTTTGTTTAGTAGTCAGTTTTTGTGTTCTTAGAACCAATTATTGTTTCAAAATTGTGAATACATTTTGCCGTTTTTGGTTCATTCCCATACGGCACTCAGCTGATTTTGAAATTAATTCCAAATCCCAAATTTTCGGCGGTAAACGTTCTCATTATGCGAAGCTGCATAGTTGGCGCGTCATTACTCAGTTGTGGTCGGTGAGGTAATGTGATGGCCCTCGCTCGTACGGTCGTTCCCATCCTCTAAACACCTGTTCACGGACCATGGAAACGTGGTCGTGGAATTTATTTTATATTTAGTTCTAAACCTTACATACCTATGAGATACATTCAAAATTTTCAATTACAACAAATAGTAAAATATCTTCTACAGTCGCAACTTATCCCTCAGGACATAAAAATATTGGAGGCCATAAATAAGAGCGGCGCTAAATCATTCCAAGTATCAAAAGACTTTACCATAATTTTATTATGAAAAAAGTTAAAGGAAGTCATTATTTTAACGTGCGATTCGAAATCCTAAAGCAACTTCGGCGATATCCCCACAGGAATATGACATAAAGAGATTTTCGAGAACGCAACTTCGTACTAAATTAACGAGATAACGCTCTTTAGGCGTTAAGTTTTACCCGGTGTAATTAACTTGGCCTTAGTAATTAAGATGGTTAATAAATGGCTGTGTAGTAAGTCGCTTTGAGATATGCCCGGAATCCTTTAATATAACCAAAACAAGCGCGAATAACTTGCGCTAAAGTGTTCGTGTTAATGTGACAGAGGGACTCTGGTAATGCTTTAGTAGCTAAGTTGCCGCGTCGTTGTGTGTAATTGCTCGAGTGCGTGTGAATATCGTAGACACCTCAGCTTTGCCACAGTTTTACTAAAACTTCACGACGTTTCCCTCCAAATAATTTTCGGATATTGTCGACAAACGAAGAAGAAAGAAAAGGGGTTCGCACTAGTCGTTCAAATGATTAATGAACGCGTGAAAACTTATTCCCTTATAAAACTTATGTTTAAACTTCGAAGACCGTCAATAAACAAGAATAACTTTCAATATTCCAACATTTTACCAAGTTGAATCATTAAGGTCAATTATTTATAAGTAATGGGTCTTTCGCAACTCGACAATACCCGAACAGTAACATCCATAAATAGTATTTAGGATTTAGCGGTCAAGACAAATGGCAAGGACGATCCATGTTCCAAAAGGTCGACGGAAAGGCTTGTACCTCTGTGTTTATGCAAAGTTACTTTAAAAACAAATCATTTATTAAAATCAAAACGGTTATTTATGATTTGACCCAATAGATGATCGGGCTATTATATAGGTATTAATATAAATCGTAACGTATCTAAATAAGATTTTAATAATAAGAGTAGGTACGATATATTTGTTCGTATTGGTTTTCGTAGGTTGAATTTTGATTGAGTTGATGCCGTGGATGCATATAAGGTAAATAATAATCAAAAGTAGATAGTGTCGAACAGACGTGAATCAACTTGCGTAGATACGTCCAGGGAATTGACATCGAACCTCATAGCGCTTTAATTAATATTCTCTTTATAAATTAAAAGAGCAACCTACGCAGCTACGTTACTATACGTGACATTTCAATTATTACTTATTTTTCTAGTTCTTATCACAATTACTTATATTACATAAGGCTGTCGTTATTTGAAAGCTTTGGTATCGCCATAATAAAACAAATATTTTTTACATTTTTATGCATTGACGGCAATTCTATTAGTGAATGAAGTTATACATAAAATGAAGTCAAGTCGAAACCATTCACTCAATAATTAAATACTAAGAAGTTATTTGGTTCGATGAGTGTACTCATTGTCCTATAAGCTAACAATGTAAGGTTGCAGTCAATTTTCCTCGAGTCCGGAATGGATGACTTTTCAATTGCTACCACTTTATTTACCTTGGCAAGTCAGGACGTCTTCAATGGGCTTTATACTGTGTCATTTCCCGCACTCACTATTTTTTCATCCATCCCTTTTTGGTAGGAAGTGATTTGCTAAAACATACTCCTAATGTACATTGTGGAAGCGTCAGCCCTTTAATGCTCCATTGACGAATAATCGTGGTTTCGATTTATTGCTATCCGTTCTTAAGGAGGTATTGTTGCCGAAGCCAAAGGAATTATGGGACCATGTAGTGCTCGCGATTTCTTTCGGTTGGATCTGTCAAATATAATGAAAGGGATAATGTTCCACTATGTACGATTAACTGAGCCTATTACAGCTTATTGATGTTGGGACTCATTTTTAGATCTAACATTTGTTCCTAAGCTTTTAATAGTATTATTTTCATTTCAGGCGTAATATTCGGCGCAACGGAAGTTCTAAAAAACGCGAGTTTCAATTAAACTCTTAGGATGAATTCGGATAACATTTTTTTTGCACTTTAGTATTTTTATAAATGTGAACAGTTCTGTATTTTTACATTTATAGACGAGAATAAGCATTTGAGAGAGAAAATGTTACTATCTGAACTAGGTACATTTATAAGCCTTATCTACTTTAGTTTTGTTTATTAAAAAAAGTGTGTTATCAATAAATATTTTTACCGCAGGGATGCCTGCACGTGCCAGGTTACACGCTATATTACATATACAGCTATACGAGTTGCAATAAAAAACAGACGAACTAAATTCTCTCTAGTATTTTCCATACCACTTCACGCTACCCGCTGGGATCTCAATCCCACACTAACGTGTAAATGAACTTGTTGCAACCCGGAGATATGGTTGCCCATCGTCGAAATGTATATAACGTTTTAAGTGTGCTGTTGTGTATTTTGCGGTAAGTTGAAAGTGGTGTGAGGGTTAAATTTGATTTGAGCTTGAGTTTGTAGTTGCAGATTAAAATTCAAAGTCAATTTAGACGGTCCTGTACTTCAGGTACATAATTAGTGAAATTTTACATTCAGAATGTAAAATTTCACTAATTATGTACCTGAAGTTCACAGCTTTCATTGTAGATTTCGTTATAGTTATAACAAACAGCACCTCGCGTTACGTCGCGTATAACGTCTTGACTATAAGCGATTTTAAATATCCTTATAAAAGTAGGATAAAGAAGCACAGCAGGTGATTACGGAGCGGTCTCTAGAGTTCTCTAGCCCACATCCTCTCATATGCAATGCAACGGGATGCATTCCCACTCAACCGCGACGTCCTGAGGGAACGGCTGAACGGGTCTCGATACCGTATCAATATATCAACATTCTATTTAGATGAAAATGTACAAACAAAAATGAAAGCGCGAGAACCTGAGAGGTAGGAAAACTCAGCTGTCACTGATATTTGTGAGTTGGAACAGCGTGTAGAAATAGAACACTCTAGTAAACTAAACCTGTGGCGGTGGCAGCCTTTTATTGGAAATTAATTTCGTAAAATTGTGTATAATAATTGGATTGCTTTGTATTGTTTATACATTTTTCATTTTTGACGTTGATGTCAATGTGTCGTCAGTATTGCAAGAAGTTATGCGTATTTAAAATTAAATTCCTTACTATTCATCCATTGGTTTCCATGTATACCTACAGTATAAACGCCAAAACATACATATCCCAGCAAATTCCCAAAGTCGTCAAATCCATGTCATGCCACTAAAATATATTCACATAATTCTGAAATCCAGTGTAACAACGTTGTAAAGTGAATTAATTGTAATACACGTAATATTAAAAGGGGTGGTTCCCCGCAAGATGCATCTAAGCTCGGTGTATTCGTTCCCCGGGGATGTTCCCACGTGCCGCCACTTAGCACTTCGCGAATATACGCTTAGGAACTTATAAAACGGTGTTGGCAACTCTTATTGTTCAGTCATAAAGGTTAAAATTGTTTGCGTTAGTTCACAAACTAAGATAGGAAACTTCACAGAGTCTAAGAGCTCTACTCTTGAAGCTTACTCGTGTCGGAATTGCTTCGACGTGTTCAAAAATAGCGAAAGTGTTAGCTGAATTGAATCCAATACTTATGACATTTACTAAACTGAAATGCAATTTACGATTCTTATTAACTGTTCGAATTAAATCGCTGGAGATGTAACGTTTCAGTAAATAATACTTTAGCAAAACAATAAGATTCTGTTTGCAAATCCACCATGATACTTTAAACAAAGCTTAAACGTGGAATATAGTGAGAACGTGCGAAAACAAGCGGGTTATAAATAAATTTCAAATATATCCGTTATGTTCCTTTTTTGAGCGAAAGAAACTATACGGCACTCGTCGGAAACGATCGTCATTTATGATTCAGGCGATAGGCGTCTTTACAGATCACGAACAGCGCCACATGAAATATAGATACCACTACTCTTATGCAAAGTGAAAGGTAAAATTTTCACGGCAGCGTGGCACGCACTCTAAGAAATGTGTCCCATAGGCGCGTGAGGCAGTGCCGGCGACCAAATGGAATCCGGCCCACTGAGATTGGTTCCGCTAGTTCTTTTTCGTTTAATATTTAACAACTTGGTGTCTCACACGTCGCGTTCACCTTTTATAATGACATCTGATTCAAGCCTCGCTGCCACTTTGAATGCCAAACGAACTAAAACACGAGTGCGATTGATAAAGCTTCTCTTAACTTGAAATATGAATTTCACGAACCTCCTTCTAAACCAAATGACAAAGCATTATGTAATTAATCTGAATTTAACTTTAATGAACATTATTGCGTAGGCTTAAAAAATATCAAAAATTAAATTATTAAAAAAAGACAATGGAATATTTCCGCGGAGGGATGTCGTTAATTATATTTTTTTCTACCAACGGAGGTCGTAAATAAAAGTAAAGGGTGCTATTAAACGCATTATTTGCGCATATTTAATGTACTGTAAAGGCTAAAAGGTTTTTATTTCTCACATTTTCAACAGCTTTACATAAAAATCACCCTTCGAATTAAGTCCCTATTCAACACGTGATGTATAGGCATAAAATAGCCAACGCAGGGAAAAATCCGATATAAATGTGTAAAAAACAAAAGAAATAGAGATCCGAGAGGATTGAACGCATGCCGGCACAAAAATGTTTAGAGTATTTTGCGAATGGAGTCAATATATACTTTATTTTTCTGGCCTGTACTTACTTAGATAGGTATAAACACATGTAGGGGTGTGTTATCCTTATAAAGTAATATTATTGATAGATAGTTGAAATCAGATATAATCCAACATTGGGCATGTTCCCATTGTTAAGATTAATAATTCAAGCTAGATATTTTGTCGTCTTGCGGCGCCTTCAGTTGCGTGGTCCGGGCCTCGGTAACGAAAAATAGATAATAAAATGTATTGAAATGGCTGCGGGCCGGCTTATCCGGTTGAAAGTCAATGAATATTTGATTTCAATTTTTTTCCCAACGTCGCCGTGAAGTATTCACGATATACCTAATTTGATTTTCGCCATTTCGCCCGTTCGTCGGGGCAGTTTGCATTCATATTCAGTTTGAATACGCGTTTGGGTTGCCTCTTGCCCGAGTTTGATACAAATAAACAGGGATATTTTTACATTTCTTGCTAGGATAACCCGACCCAACTGATTACGTTTCGGGGATAATAACCCGGCCTGAGTATGAGTGTATAAGGAATATTTATAATAAAAAATTACTCCTCTCTTCATATCGTGTATTTGAATTGCCTTTTATACAAAACGATTTTAGGGGCACCAATTCGTAATTGGTACCTACAAGTGGAAAGCAATTTAAATAAGTAAGGTTATTTTTCTGACTCATTCCTTTAAGTTTGTATGTTTTTGTGCCACCTCGTCCGTAGGAAAAGAAGAAAATACAGATAGAGTATGGAGGAGTAACGTTTTTTTAAACTAATTACTCAGTGAGGTTACAATTTTCATCAGCATAGCCAAGCAAAGGCGCCAAAGTTGGACGGGAGCAAAAAAAAAGCGTAAATCATTTTATGTCTTGCGCCGACAAGAAAAGGCTCGTTTTTCCCTGTGTCCAAAGTGAAACAGGATTGGTTTTTGCGAACTTGCACAAATGACGGCGCAACGATATTTTACCCAGGCTGAATATTTGGGTCAACCTGTTTTTGCGTAATGGGGATTACAAAAGCAAATTTAACATTGTATTTGGTGTAACTGCTGCAAGGGAACCTTCGTCGGCAACAAAAGATGGCCGGCCTTGATACATTTGCCGTGGATTTTAATTAAAATCTTACGCGTTGTCGGTATAATGAAACTGAATGTAAGTACTGGCCTGTAGTGTTTTGGGATATAATTTGATAAGGTCGGTACTGAGAATACCTACTTAGCAGATAATTAAGTTTTTTTATGAGAATGTATAATGTTCGTGTAGATTTATTTTTTCCTGTTTAGGTATCGTTATCTGCTGAATATAGTTTAGCGTGTTATTATTTAGGAAATGATAATTGAACCACGAAAAGAGAAGAAAACAGACAAGCAAATGGCTCGAAATATTGTTTTCATTCATTTATACTTCAACGAAACACTAAACTGTAAAAAATACCTATATATTAAAATCTTTATTTTACAACAAGCTTTTATATACCTAACCGAAACGTTTTTCGCTCAATTTTTCCTTTCAACCCTCTCACAGATATACCTACAAAGAAATCTACATAAGGAAGCCATACATTTTATTCGGGCGTCGATTTGTTATTTATTAGCCGGGAATAGTTGCAATACGAAGGAGGGAATACAATACCGAAATCGGTGAGCCTATTTAGTATCGATACCACCTCGAGCCTCCGTTTCGGTTCGCTTCGCCTGAGCTATAACTTCTACCAGTAATCTCTGAACTTCCCTGCGTCCCTAGTTGTCTTTGTAACGCGGGCTAGGGGGAAGCCGCCTTTACACTGTGACATGTCTCACTCGGCTGGTCTCGCTCCGTGGAGCGGCGGCGTCTGTATTTATCCGTAGCTAGGCTACCAGCGACTTTGTGGCGAAGACGGCCAGTGAAATGAGGCGAGACGAGCACAAAAATGATATGTTTCCTTGTGTGACATGCAAGCCTTTGGAAGTTTCGCTGTTTTTGTGCGGAAAAGAAGGTGACACGCCAGCTGAGCGCTCGTGCGTGCCTTACTCGACCAAGTTACGGGCGGCTAACTAATAATATTTATGTTCTAACCCCCAGAATTTATTTTGTTTTTCAATTCTGTGTAATTGATGGGCTATTGTTCAACTTCAAATTATTAATATAGCGTATAAAACTGTACGTTTCACTACAAAATTATACACGTGGCCTCAACATTTAAAGGTAATTTTCTTGTTTTGCAGACCTATACATAGTTACATATAGGTAAGTTTCCCGGACGAAATTTGGTTGCGTGATTCAAATGGTCAATTAATTATTTGTAAGTCGAGTATAAGACGTTACAACACGCAAACATACGGTTTTTAACCGAGCATTCAAATACATTGAAAGAAAGTAAAACTATTGCTTACCTCTGTGCCTATTGGTTTGTTTGTCGAACATTAACATGGCGTCTTCGATCTGAAACAAGAAAAAGGCATAAAATAAACTTCAAATCCTGAATAGATCGGGAGAATATAGCGAAAAACAAGGGCGTCGTACGCGATTTGAGCCCCGCCCCGGCAATAAAACACTCCGGCGCTGTAATAACGAATAAGCACCGGTACAGAGTAAACCACACGCTGCAAATAAACTTTGATAAGCGGGGCCGAGCAGGTAATAACATATTCATAGAGAAATAAATGGAAAGTCGGTGGTTAGGACGCGAACAATACACGCGAGCCGAGATGCGCTGTCACCGCCCCGCGGCGCGTCGCTGCCGCGAATTGCCCGCGCAATCCGCGCACAACCACAATTTGGCCACGAAGGAACATTTTTAAAATTCCCCATCCGGTTACAAAACAGCGATAAATCCCCGATGTTAGGTAACGAAATAGCATCGTCAATATTCATGCTGAAGCGCACGCATTCTACATTCATAACGGCCGCAGTAAATTCCTTCCTTTTCAACATTTCACGTGTGTATCAGTACATTAGATATCCGAACGTAAACCCGTTATGTTGGTTATTGTAAAGAATGAGCTCAGGGCAGTTTGATAAAAAAATCAGCCCGAACATTACCCATTGCGTAGGTATTTATTTTTCTATGTATGACAATTTCGTAAACAAATATCAGCAAACGACACAATTTTGATTGGGCCTCATATAAATTGTAGAACGGGCTCAAAATTAAAAGGCAAACATTTCATTAATTCGGAAAACAAAATTGTTCGTGTTATTCGTAATTTTAATTCCCGTGTGTTCAAACGGTTTCAATGTCGGTAGCAAAAATGGCCAATGCTGAAAAATGCGTTTGCTTAACAAAATCGGACAAGTTGAGTTTGACAAGCGGGTGCCCGGGGGTTTTGTCTCGGAGTCGGCGACGCTCCCGAGGGCCACATTAGGCTGCCGAGGTCTACGCCGGCGCCACGCACTCCCGATGATCGATGTCGAATACCCGTAACAGGTGACCTTTCGTTGAATTATTCCTACCTGTAGAAACGTTTGTTTAGCGGTGATTTGTTTGAGTGGGAATAGCGACGCTTTTTGTTTCACGCGTGAAGTGGACAACCCTTTTTTGTGGCGAAAAGAGTCGGATTAAATCGCACCGAGTAGAGTCGACTTTTGTTTCCACTTTGCGGTAGTTTTCGGCTAATGTGAATTATTGTGTGCCTTTGCGTGGGTAGCCCGAGTACGTTTAACCCTTTGTATTGTTGCACGGCGATGTCACGTGTTATTAAATTTATTAACATGAAATGCGAGAGCGACATAAAAGTAAAGACTTTGTTACAAATGTACACGAAGCTCTAAATTAGCCGGTACAGATTTAACAGAGCTACGAAACAAAACTCAATTCTAATTCTTTGTCTTTCAAAAATAAATTAGTGGCCATTGAAACGTTTTATTAGAGAAGTTTGGCGTAAAGCAATCTTGTAAGGAAAATGAGAGAATTTGTTTCGTCAGGCGCTCGCCCGCGATTCGACATTCAGTCCCTCGGGCGACATTATAAATAAGGCAGCTACCCGACACGCCTATACTACTGTGCTAACTTTAAACGATCGATACAACTCAATAAATGCGTAACTTATACGAGACGTATAATTTACCTCGATTTACTTTAACATTGCGCTTTGTCCGAGCGGTCGTTTTACAAAACTTTACACATAAACCTACAGTTACTTAAGTACATCAAATACTGAACAACACATTTAATCCGCGATCACGTCATTTTGAATCGTAAATCTCAATTCACCACTCCCCGTCACCACAAACTTTACGTATTTATACAGCTTCGATAACTCTACGCGGGAGATTGTGATCTAATGCGGTATCGTAACGGGCAATTTGTAAGGTCTATGCTATTGTCGCACTCTAACGTGTAAGTAGCGGGGCTAGAGCGACAGGGACAGGTGACTAGCGCGGCAGGAGCCGCTCCCTTGGGCGACGTTACAGAAATCGAACTTGCTTGATCGGGCGGCCTCTGCAGTGTCTTTCCAGTTAATGATCACGTATAATGTAGATACTAATTGATGGATTTGAATTTTACTTGCAAGTGTTACGGTTCAATATACGTACCTAATTGGAAGTTATAGGTGAAGAACTAAATGTAGGTACCTAATAAATGTATGTATAGATATATATTGTGATTTTACAGAACATCGTTTAGGAATGATAATAAAGATTATTCAAATTAACTTTTTGGGCTTTTCTTATCGGTGGGCGTATTACGTCGAACTTTTGAAATTATATTCAAGAGTACACTCGATGTAAAGACAGACTTTATAGTCGAGTTTAACATTTTTTTTAGATCCGCAAAGTTGTGAATGCCTACAAAGAGTTTTTTGTTGTTTACGTTTAACTTTGCGGGTAAACTAAGTCGCGACTTTTAATCTCGGCAAAGTTAGTTACGGCTGTATGAAAACTTCAGTGTATTGGCAATTTTCGTAGAAGCTTTTACTGTTTTCCTTCTTTCCACTATTATAACATGTCATATTTATGTCACAGAGTACGAATGGGAAAATCCGTGCAAGTGTTGAGTATATTGACATAAAAATTGTGTGTTAGGCTATGTTTTATGTAGGTGCCTACCTATATGGAATATTTAAATCGTTTAAAATGTTAATAAAAGTTGTAAAGAGGGTTTAGTACTTACAAGTAACTATTAAACTATGCATTTGCTAAATATTATTTTTATATAAAGGAATAATCCATTTAAATTATTTAGGGTAATAATCACCTACAAACAATTGAGCAAAACAAAATACAAAACTCTAAACAAGTTTGCGAATCGGTAAACAACCTTACACGTTCTCTGAAGCTAAGTGAAATTCTCTGATATCAATAAACATGAAGCTACTTGTAATAAAGGGCGCAATTTTGCTAAATGTCGCCGTTTCCCAACAAAGCAGCCGGCCCTATTATTATTTTACTAAGGGGAAGGCCTTCGTCCCAGGAGATACCTGTCGCAGTAATTTACTACGTGTAGGTACTTGTTTTAAGAATACTCGCTTTAATTTTTGCTCAGTTTTCCCTGTGTTGCCGTGATTTAATGTAATATAACGGATTTGGAACGTTTTATCCCTGTTATTACTGCACCGTGCTGTAACGAGATCTTAGCTTTTGTTTATTGTTTTATCTACTTTTTAATAAGTGGGTATTATAAGCTTGTGCTCTGAAACAGACCGTATACGTTATGCCTTTTGAATAATTTTTAATTTTAACTTAGGTTAGTTTTTATAGCTGATGATAACACTAAAATATGTTTTTTGTTGTCACCTTAATATTATCATTTTGTATTTGATGATCGTTTTATTATTTCCAGAAAAGGGAAGAAGGTAGTTTAAAAAAATAATATTTCTAAAATAAGGTAATATTATAATTTGTATCGTAATTCGTATTGTATTCAATTATAATATTCTTCTAGTAACCCGATCAAAACGCGATTTCAATTTTACCCAAAACGCAGTAAAAAAAATATACAAATACAGAAAACGAGTACACAAAAAGCTTTGCTCTTCACCAACAAAGTAAAACAGTTACACTAAAAACAAAATCAGAGCACAGCATAAATTGTATTTATTAAAACAACACAGCTAAGTGAACGCGTGTTGGAAACCTACTCTATTAAAGCCAACATGCGATATGGTAGGGAAGCGCTAACATTTTGTCAGTGGAACTAATATCAAATCAATCACAGCTATGTTTGCCAGCGTTTGTATCGGTTTGGTTTAGCCGGAGCACATGCACGAGAATACGTAAACACTGTTAGTTATGTAAAATTTAATTGGCCTGTTTATTCATTACAATGTACAAACTTTGTTAGATTAACGCGATCAACTAATCTGATGTTACGCTTGATTCGGGCATTTTGTAATGTTTAGGCGCAAACGACACGTATGCAAAGTTGTGTTATGAAAGTCTATTCTGAACATCATGATTTTGATGAAACAAAATATATCATATGTTTATGTTACATTAAACAAAATATATCGTATCGGGTTTCGAACAAGTTTTATTCGTTTGATTGAAAAAATCTTTTATTTTGTAATAAATGTATCACACGAATAATACACGTTATTACTTACATACTTTTAAAATATAATATTTAAAGAAATCACGATAAAGTTTCATAATACGCCAACCCACTGCTACCTTTTCATTCCACTCGTCGTATGATATCCCAAATATTAAATTTATAGCAAGAATTTTAGTCAAACTTTCCAATCCAAGTGCAAGATTTATGACTCATAAATCAAAAGGCTTTACATGTTAATTTCGTAAATCCGTACCATTTTTTTATTTTATGAACCGTCTAAATTCTGTCACAAAGCATTCAGTTAGAATTTATACGGTGTATTTCGTAATTAAATTACATCATTGTTCCATTTTATGAAGACAATCAAAAACAATAAACTAAGTAATTAATCATAACATTAAAATAACAGAAATATAAAATAACACATTCGTTTTCAGCTGAAACATTATCTAAAAGCAAGATTACACAGCACGTTTATGTTTTTTTTAGTTTATCCATTACTTACGTTCATTAAAAAATATATACATAATATAATTATTAAGGTAATATGATGAAGATGAAGTTTACGTTAATTATTTAAGATACACCACTAAGAATTGCGTACCTATATTGGTTATTGGTAGGTACCAATAAACTGCCAAAACTGTTACGCGTAACGTTCAGTTTACTGTCCACACAATCAATCATTGTGGCACTGAAATATTTCAAATTAGTGCCGTTCACTAAAAGGAACTCCGAAACTATGCAACGGTTTTCTCATGGCAGCTAGTGGTTACTTTAGCAGTTTGGGAACAATGGTCCAGTCGTAATGGTCAGACGCACGTCCATCAAAATACCAACAATGTTAGGCTAACAATGCTGCTTGTCTGTTACTATCTTGGTTTACGCTGGACATGAATCGCTCACATTTATTAAAGCCGGATTTTAGGAGCGGCCTTTTTTCCCTAGCTCTCCAGTGAAAAATATTGTTTTGTTCCGACGAAACGAAATTCTTAATGGCAGCGTTGTATTTCGAGATGTTACGAGTATATCTTTTGTTTCATGAATCCTGTTGCACTTCCATTTACAGTTAGGTGTTTTAATTTTATTTATAGGGGAGTAACGTAAAATAGGATTGTAGTCTTTTGCGGAGTCTGTTGTGGATGTGGCAGGTGAAACGTAAGCATAAAATCAATAGGTACATTTACTTAATGTAGATATTTATTACGATATATTCTAAAACATCTGTCTTATTTGATGACTTTTATTGTTCTGTCCACTGAATAAAATATTTATTGGTAATATTTAGGATGTAGGTACATTATAAGAGAAGTCTTCAGATAAACCGTGTTTGAGATTATTATTTTTATTCTCAATTTACAATCACGTTTTCTCGAATAGATAACTGTGACTATTCTGTATATTTTAAAATAATTAGACAGTTAACTTCTTCGTCTATTCTGTGGATTTAGCAACTGTAGATTACTTGTATACGTGCGAAAAGGATACTAAAATTACATATGTTTTTAAAATCGTGTCTTGTTCCATGAAACCTAGAGCATTCAACAATGCACGAAGTAAAGAAAAAGTTTTAATTTGTTTGAATATTTTCTTGGGCCAACGTCCCTATGCGGCTCTCAAGTTTCGCGCCTCGGTATTAACTCGCCTGCGGCGGCCTAATGGGACAAGCCACCTGGTCTTAAAGGCGACATAACAATTAACTTGAGGAAGAAAATATTAGTTGAGCTAATAGAGCCACTCAGATACACTCCGGCCTCTGCCCTCCATAAATAACACCCTTTCCTCAAGACAGACGCTCTAGAATTTTGTCGTATTTTCGTAATGATTCTCTAAGGAGACAACTCTCAGAAGAGGAGCATTTTATCCCGTGTTTTTATAGGCGAATTGATTGGGAACCTCGCGAAATAATCTCGGGATGGGATTAGTTTTCTTAGGAAAGTTTAGGGACGCCCACCTTCTCTTATTTAACACTACTGAGCGCCTATTATACTTAAAACTTCCCGCCGTCGGCTTTTGATTCTGCAAACTTGTCTAACTTAAGGAATTCAGGTATAGGGTACTGTCAAAATAATGTTCTGGAATTATAACGGGATAATTTACTAAGATTCTTAGCTAATCGTTGTACCGATTGTGTCTACAGACGTCTGTCGTCTATAAATAAGACAGAAATAGACAAGCACGTTGTTAATAATTTAAATTAGAAATAAAAAACAATCTAAATACCTACTTACGAATATTAACACAATCCAAAATTACAACGCGTTAAATCATATTATCATAACGCAAACGAATGCTACAATATTGAACTAGATCACAAACTCGACGTGGCTCGTCAAAATCAAATAGCTGCGAAATTCTATCAACAATTACGAATTCCTCAAACCGTGAAGAAATCAGTGAATAAAATATGAGAGAAGTTTAGGGAAAACCGAAAACGTTTTTCGTATTTGAATAATCACTTTAACAAACAAAACTCGGTCGAATCCGCTTCATTACTTATTAACCTGCGCTTGAGTACCGAGACAAGCGGGCTCGCCGAGCGGGACGGCTCCCGAGGGAGACGCGATCGAACCTCTCGGATTTCACTCATTCTGTCCCAACTAGGATTTATAATAAGGCTGCCATCATGTTTTACCTTTAAAAATATATCACGGTAAAGTAATGTATTCACTGGTGATTTGGCGCCCGTCTTTTTGAAGATCACAGTAACAGTATGTGTAATTTACGTAATAAATACATAATAATGTAATTGTATTTTGTGATTATCAAGAGATAAGCGAACTTTATTTAATCTTTGCCTTTAAACTTTCACTTCGGTATTTTATTAATTAGGCTTCAAGTCAAACTTAGTCGTCTTTTTTAAGCATGATTAATTCGTGAAATTGAAATGAGATTTATTATATTTTTGTATAATAAATAAATTATTATTTAAAAAGACATATCTTAACAATACGGAATAAAATAAACGTTAAAATTACAATAACGGACTGTATACAAGGGTCTGAAATTGTTGGAATACATCAAAAGACAGATAAGATCTATTGTCATGCAGTCCTCAATAGATTTCACCAGCTTCAAAGGAATATCGAGCTTTGTATTACGATGAAGTCCTTTACACCACAGCAGTAAATCAATTGTCTTTATATCGAGAAGTTAATACTTGTAAGGACCTGCTTAAAAAGCGAAAGAGCTCCTTGAATGGCTTAGCGTATAGGTAGGTACTTAGCTTCGAAGTACAACATTAATATTAAAATTCCTAACGTATTAAAAGAAAATGAAACATGGGTCTATGCAAGCATTATTCAACAACTTATTGAATTTAAAACGTCAACACTCAACAGGAAATACTTTGAAGTTGTATCTTTTTAATAACGAAACTTCTCCTATCGTGCGGCTTGAATAAAAAAGTCATCGTTTTGAGCAAGCGCCTCGCTGTTAATGATTAGGGCATTCCCCAAACTTTATGAACACTTCAGAAGTTAGGACGTGGCCTGCGACTGCGGCCCCGATGTTAATTACCAACTTTTTAAAAACTGCAACTCATAATAGACAGCTCGGGTGAAAGATGAATGATGTGTTGGCCTTTTACCAGTTTTCTTTTTTCCCCAAAAAGTTAATGAATTATTAGCCAACAACAACGTGGATCTGACAGCGGTGATCCTGGAGAAGGACGCCATAAATTTACAGCGAGGCGGATTACTGCACACTGAAACTAATTACCTAGCTAGTGAGAAGGTATGGTCAAATTCCACAGCGCGAGCTCGAACATTGATAGAGTGCAGCTAATACTTTAACATAATCCGCTCAAATGCAACCGAAACTTGTGCAGGCTCGTTTAATTGATTTAGTACGTCGGTCGGTATTCGATAGTATAAGTACCCAAATGAGCTGGGTATATGGAGGAGTGAAAAATGGCAATGGAGTGAGTATTCGACGGCGCACAGCGATCGCTACCAGCATAATGACGCTACTGAAGTTTTACTCGTTAGTCTGATGTAGATTGCTGGCAGTCATTACCCACTACCTATGGGAAAAGGCACACTTTCATACGTTCGCCTCCATTTTCCAAATTACTTATTGTTTACAAAGTAGGTCTCATCTGAGTAGAAATGATCGCAATATATTACTGTTTGCGGAGTAAGCAGTTATATGTGTTGTAAAGATTGAAAACGTTCGAAGAAAAACCTTAAGCATTATTTATGAGGGAATGTTAAATAAGGCCCACGTTCGTGTTATATTATTGATGGCTTGTGTTTTAATTTATTCATGATACACTTTTAAGTATATATCATAGGTACTTAATTTTAGCTTTTTGATACGACCTGAAACGAATATTAGAACGAATATTATGAGTACTCATATTTTATGAATTATACTTTCTTGCATACTTGTCTTGAATAGAGTTGAAAACCATTGTGATATTTTATCACTAAAGAAAATGTAGCAGAGCGGGATATATTGTTAAATCCTTACAAAAGAGATTCTGTCATCTTAAGGTCCAGTGCGCAAAACTTTAACAAGGATTTCAGATTTACGGAGAACGCCATTATTATACTGTAGTATTTATTCAAAAGAAATGGACAGCTCCGAGTGTAATAACCATCAGACAGGAAGGCATCTTGAGGGCAACGTCGGAGTGACGTCACACCACTAACGCCGCGCCCACGTTCCTTTACTCCGAATCTGCATATAAATCGAATATCGATAATGACGTCACTATCGCATGAATCCCAAAATTCGTTCAAAATCCGATAAGCCTCGCCGGTGAAAGCTCTAATCCACAGAAGTTTGGATGACCCCGATAGGGGGTAGACCTATCGTCTTCTATTATGTAAATTATCAGCCACATGAAACTTTCAACTAGCCACAGTGCGGCTACTAAGTTTCAGAGTAAAAGTTACGTTATTGACTGGCGGTCGTATCTTTTGATGGATCAAAGACAGTATATAGTTATGAAATAATACAGTGTAGTTGTTAAAGATTTTGGATAGTGTTGATTACGAAATTTGTTTTTGTGAACATTTGGTGACTGGTTAAATTTCGTGTTAAAAGAAGAGGTCGTTGTGCGTGCGGCGACGCCGGCTGCTAGTAACGACGGGTGTAAACGACTCGCGGGTAGGATAGCGAGCCGCCGCGCCGCGCCGCTTGCCCGCACAAACTCTTGCCAATTACGAATAACCTATGACATTGTTTTAATTATAGCTCCCGCGTGTGCATAAAAGCCTTAGCGTACTTGTTTTAAAATAATAACACCACCTGAGTTTTATTAGGTAGGTATATGAAAAATATAAAATGAACTTCGCTGAGTTTGCTTCTCCATCCATCGAACCCATTAAATTTTAATTCAAAAGAATCCTTAAAAGCTTTGCATTATCGAGTAATGGAACAATGTGATTGTACACAAAAAAGAAATCATGACCCTTTCCAAACTTTGTAATGTGGCGCAAAGAAAGATTTTTTCTTTCAATAATTATTCATTTGCCTGTGACAAATGGCCGATATTGCCAAGTTGCGGGCTTTCAAATGACGTATTTCGAGAAAAGTTTTTTAAGCGGCAGTCTATTGAGTGCATGTAACTTTGCTTTCAGAGCCCAAGCACTAGCTCAAAGTAATGTAAAGTTAGTGTGATTGGCCTCTCCTTTCGGCTGCTTCTGTTTTGTTTAAAAAGAAATTTATAAACAGTATTCAGAAGTTGGACCCTTCATAAATTGAAATTAATGTATGTTTCCCGTTATTTTCATTCGTTTTTATCTTATTTTCTGAGTATCGGTTACATACGCTAGCATGCAAAGACATCGGCAGATTGATAGATAACCTGATATCCGTTGTTTAGTAGATGGGAGCAGTCTACCAAAACGCGTTATTTTTATAAGGTATGAGCCCTGCCCTGACCCAGTTCCTTTTAATCCATCGCTTACCTATAACGTTTTATTGGCAATGGCCCATTACGACCTACATTATCAACATCATCATCCGATTTTACTATTTCCAGTCACGTAATCTTGAACGACGAATATAAACCATACGCCTGGCATACTTCTATACGCTTAGAATAGGGACTCGATTCAATTCATGTGAACGGCAAAGTGAGAGGAAAATATATTTCCCTGAAACTTTTTCAATAACACTCCCGTCGTAAAATATCATGTCATTTTGCATAGCTTCTTAGCCTTTTGGTTTTTACTTTTAGAAATCAAGCACTAAGACAAATATGAATAGGGAAATGAATTGTATGGAAAGCTCCTTCCGTGTGACGTGTGAGAGATTGCGTCGCTTTGCGTCGACCTCTGAATTTAACCAGTCGTTTGTGTGCCGCGCAAAACTTGCCTCGAGGTCACATTAAGCGGATTGCCAGCGTCAATCAAAACCCGCCTTTTTCCGAGATACCATTATATACCCACACCCAAACAGTCCCATTACATAAAACTCCTACCGAAATATTTTTTGCCATCTTGCACTCTAGATTAATTTACGTGTTAATTGCATTCATTACTTCAAAGTACTTTACTGGTTCTGTAAATGCCTCTGCAAAGATCGGAGTTACTATAAGTTACGTGCAAGGAAATTAGATAAGATAATGGAGAAGCCAATTTACCAAAGTTTAGTTGGCTTCAAATTTAATTTAGCAGTTAATCTAACCTGGCGGGCTAGATTTATTAAACACTTCCCCGCGTTAATGCATCCCGGTAAGCCTTGAAAAAAGACTAGCCTTTTTCCATGCGACTGGCCATCGGTCGGGCGCTCTATCGACTAGTGGATCCCTCACTGATAAATTGCGAGTCTTAAAACCAGTGGCAGGTAATTCTGCACAAATTCCAGCCGCTAGCCCTCCGGCCTGCTTTGGGAAAGTTTCAACGATTACTTTTACTTCTAATTTATGTCTCGAGGTACCGATAAAACGGTGGCACGGGAGCCGAGCACAGGTGAGACCCTGCCAAAAATTCCCATTTTAATTAAAAAAGTAGCGTTGAAGTTGTCGTTGAAAGTTTTTAATACTTTTTGCTTCAAAAGTGTCTAATTACGCACAATGATTATGACTTTGAATTTCTTTGTATACGTCTTTATAGGTTGGCAGATATATTTTTTTATAAATTGAAAATCTCAAAGATCTTCTTAATCGGTTGTTTTACATTACGTGCAGGGTTTATGTTAGAATTTTATATATATTTTAAGATACCTATATATAGATGCAAAATCATTCAATCACGTTTTATGACTCACCAAATCTGCTTTTGTTCACAAAAACAACTCATTATACGATCCAATAGTAGTGAACCGATTTACCTCATCAGGAAAACTAAGACCGCAGCCCTTTTCGTACGTGATGCCTCAATGTTTTATTTCAGTAGGTCCCTTTCCCGTCGGATTGATTTTATCGCATGCCCGGAACATCTTCCAGCGATGCATCAAGGGAAACCAAGAACAAAATCTCTCTTCCCTCAGATTACAAATGAAACTACCCTCAAAATTCAAACGATTTTCTATGATCCTTTCGACGAATTCCCTACGCAAGAAATGTCAGTATGTTACCATTTGTATTTGCGTGGCAGGTCATGTGTAATTTTGATTGGCGTTTGAATTTTTTTTCCTTCTTTCCTCGGTACAAAAATCCTGTTTTGTGTTGACGTTTTCGATTTATTTTTGTTGGCGAAGGGATGATTTACGATAGGGAACAATATTGAAATCAGCTAGAGAAACAGAAACTTACACGGATATTGGATATACATAATAAAGCTTAAAAGTACATATTTCACGTAATGTATCTAAGCAAAATTATGCATGGTTGCTTTAGGCACGATATGCATTGAACTCTACAAACATGAATCGAAATCGAACAGCGAACATAATAAAAAAAAAAACTAGTTAAACCTACGTTGTTATCCTCAGAACCAGAGAGTAGGCTGTCACTCTCAATTTGCGTCATTACAGACCCTAATGAATACAAAGACAAGCATTGACGTATCGAAACAAAAAATAACGAGCACTGCAAACAACGTAATCCATTTATTGCGAATGAAATAAAGATGGCGAGATTGGCTGGATCACAACGCACTTACACAAATTTCGTTCCCGTGTCTTCGGCAATGAATAATAGATGCTGGCCGCACCGCCGGTCCGACCTCTCTGGATGCGTAGGTACACAACCGATATTGGCGCGGCACGCGCGCCGTATAAATACTTTGTTTTTCTCCGCTAATACTTTCTTATTACTATCAAGTGATTGCTATTGCGTTATTGAGTAGCTCCAATTTATAATACAACACGTTTGTTGAGATACATTTCATTCAGTAAAATGGTATACGATTCCTGTAAAAAATCTAAACATGTAGTTACTATATTATTTCCTTATACATGTAAAGTACTTTCCAACTTTTCAGTGTTTATCGTTTTGTATAACGAGGTACCTTTGGTCGTAAAACGGAAATAATTAATTATTGATGGAACAACCCATTTTGATTAGGTTGTTGGTATAAATATTCACACTCATGAAGGTGCACATGAATAAATTATAAATCAAGTTGCATCCATTTATGCAGATTTCTATTTTGGAATCCAGTGTTGAATGCGTGCATCGGAATTATATGAACATTTGCGCCGGTAGTATTGCGGTGCCACCGGCTACAGTCTGTTCCTAGTGGCGCAAGAGATTTATGTACGGTATTCAATACATCTTGTTTAAATGGAATCTACGCAATTCGCGTAAATCTTGTAGCTATTCCATTAATCGGAACATGTACTCGTATCTGGGACGTTCGTAAAACACAACAGAACGTCCCCTCGATACGTTATTTATTTCCCATTTATCGCAAATTCGTGCGAGTAATCGTTCGCCCTAGTGAAAAAAGGTAATTTTTATAGAGCACGATAAATAAAAACGGGTACAACATTTCGCTGAGTTACTTTATAAGCGAAGCACATCGGGCCAGGCGCGGCAACTGCAAATGGCGCGAAACGACAATTTTAAAGCACAACATTGAATATATCTGGTGTTCGCACGTGCGCGGCGATTACTCGGTTCCCGCTCGAACTGAGCAAGTTGTATGCCGGCGCTTTTAACGCATTACCATGAATAATATATACTCAAATTGAAATGTCGCATTCGCGTCGCTCGAGCTGCCTATCTGCTCTCGCCCGCCGCGCCGTGCCAGCCGCCAACCTCTTTCTGTATTCTGCCCCTCCTCGATCGTTCTGCCAATAGGCTTTACCTTTTATCGAAATCCCGATTTTGTCTTTTCAATTGTTTTAGGAATCCCCAGTTTGGGACCCTTAGTCATTCACGATAAAGCTCTCGCGTGACGTGGTATTAATACATCGCAATCTTCTTGCATGTCATGTTTAAATAATTATTATTGTACCTAGGTAATTAAATTAAATCGACGCGTCGACAATTTAACACAAAGCAGCGCTTAATTTCCTACTTCTATTTAGGTTGTTAAAGCAAACCAGAGATAATTATCACAAGATCCAAAGGCGAAGTAACAATATAATTTTGAAAATTACTTTTGCCAAATAGCCCCTCTTCTTTGTACCGCACTGAGTGAAAAGGAAGCGCCACAAATTACTGCCTTAAATATTTAATTTGTGAAGAAAACGGATTAACGAGTAATTGTGGTGAAATTAATACATACGGGATACAAAGTAGAGGAGAGAATCGTATCGTGTCATAAGGAAGAAACGTCGGGGAATTTATTACGGTCCCAATTATCAACGGTGCCTACAGTTCACGTGATCCATTTTGCCAATTAAGCGAGATTTCCTTAGAAACTATTAAAAGGGACCTTCCGACATCCTTCCCTAAGAAACGTATAAAGCAAGGGTCATCTTCAGAAATCAAAGCCGGGCTTATTTATGACCTGGACAGAGTTGTCCTATTTGGGCAAGATAAGTCCCTATATTATATTATAATAAAGTTTATACTGTTAAGAAGGGCTACCTTACTCCATCTCGGGGTAAAGATAAGATCTCCATTAGTCGCAGATCTCATTCATCGTGTGCGTGGAGCCAGTTGAAGGAGAGATCTCGAGCCACGTAATTACACTTATAGGGGGCGCACACAAATACAACGGCCTCCGTCGCTCCAAATGCGATATGCGGCTTTATTTCTTTGGTCATTAATTCTTAGATCGAGTGTCTTACTATTTTTAGGGTTCATCCTTGCATGAAGGAAAAATAATATAATATAGGTTTCATAGTTTTATACCATCCAGTAAGTTCTTAATTATTATGATCCTTCTCATCTTATTTTCTCTATATAATATTGTTGCATTGGTCTATACACTGTAATAAATTTGTGTATTTCCTAATTTAAATTATTCAAATATCAATTCCAGTATCGTTTTAAGTCTAACATCACCGTTCCTAACATAGTTCTTATGTATCGCCTACACAGGACTTAAGTCGTTAAGCAAACGCATGATCAAAGCAAATCTAACATCTTATGTGACTTTACTGGATCTTCAGTTGGCTCGAGAGTCGTGCTAATCTTAGAGACGAGTGGGCCAGCCCTAATCCGAGCCTACAGACCCACCCAGGACCCACCCGGTATAATGCAGAGTAGGCATTAGTATTACTACCCACTATTGTGGGTCAGCGTAATCAGATTAATTAGATGATTTTGTGGCCGTTATTAAAAGTTGAGCCGACTAAAGCGCAGCTCAGTTACCTCTGCCAAGATAGCGGGCTTATGCGCAACGTATACTACTTAGCGGATATTATACACACGCCGGGAATGCTCTTTAATGTTTTAGTATTTTCGACTGAGGTTGCGAACTCCGTGCCGTTTTGTTTGTGCGCCGCAGTGGGCGGCCGGAATAATTCACTTAAGCTTAACTGGGAAAGATAATTAGGATTCTACGTCGGTTGATGCAAAATGAACGCGAAAAACATGCTGGAGATTCTTTTTTTGCACTCATTCAGAAATTGAATTTTATATTTGTAGACGAAAGTTTTAACGAGATGTAAATTTTTTTACTACGTTTAAGGTGCAAAATGAATACGACGGTTTATTTTTAGTCATTAGACGCAACACTGTTATTTCCGGATTCAGTTATTAAATTATAAAAGTACATACATACAGATCAAAATAATTTCCAATATTAGGTATCTATGACAAAAAAGTCTTCATTAATAAACGTAAAAGTGGTCCTAGTAAAAAATTTACAGGCCGTTGCGGTACCAACTGACGGCTCAATCCACATTGATTTTTTTCGAACCAGTACTAAATTACGAATTCACAGAGCTCTGTATAATGCAACACGTGACAATGTGCACAAACCACCAGCAGATAGGTCTCTTAACAGAGGATCACGGGCCGCTAGGCCTGAACGCGCGACCGCACACAGCCCGTGTGCTGTCAATCATAAAACAAAAAAGTCGGGTGAAATTTCAGTGGCTAACTCTCTGTTTAGTATAGACGTGCAACTGGACGGGGTTTTTAACGTGACCGAACTTCCACAAAGCTGACAAAAATGTGTCCGTTCGGATTTTTTAAAATAACGCCATTTTCAACTATGTAAGGTTGGACAGTCGGAATAAAGTAAGCTTAACTAGAACGAAGTGTTTTTGATTGTTTTTAAATAGATCACAGTTATAAACTTTTATTCGTTACAAACTCGAGTAGGTACCTAGTTTATAGTTCATCAAACAAACTATTTTCGGAGTACAATTTTATGACACGGCTTAAAACAACGGTTGGAGTAATTGAGCTTCAAAATCGGAACATGATTTAGCAACAAATCGGGTTGTGCTTTAGAAATTTTCTTTGTAGCGACTTGTTAAGGTGGGTTCGAGCGGCACGTGTGGCAGCCCTGGCCGATAATGCACAGTGCACTGATTTGTCCGTCCAGTCCATTCTTTTGTTATTTCCTCTTTGTCCCGTGTGAAAGGTGGCGGTATTGTTTACTCGCCGGAATGGCTCCAGATTGCGCTAAGAGTCGAGATTAGCGACAACGTGATGTGTGTGTGTGAGCGCCTTAATTTAGTTTCGATAATGCTTTCGAAACGGACGTGGATTTTGTTTCAGCTATGTATTTAATTTTATCTAATTGTTTAACGATAAATTTCAGTTTTAAGGAACTACAATGACTGATTATGTCCGATGCATTAAATTACCAGAATATAATGTATTAAGCTAAATGATTATAAGTAAAGATGTTATTTAATCAGCAAGTATTAAATAAAGTAGCTAGTCGTTTTCGTACTATTAATATTTATTTTTAAAATTTACATATGTAGTTTCTACCAGTCATTATTCATATATAAATATGGCATAGGTATATAGCAATTTTTGTATATCGACATACATCCCAAATGCAGTTAAATAAAGTATTCCACTTACTGTTGACATACATGCTGTTCCTCAAACTTAATAATCCCCGCTATTAGTTCAATGCACTACAATTACATTGTGCAGTAGGTGCGTAGCGGGTGAGAATTATGCAAACCCTCTATTGGATTAGACTGTCCATAGCCTGGACGTTTACTACTCATGAACATGTACGCCGCCTTAGGGTTATCAACACACCATGTAGACAAGTCACATGTAACTTCATGTTCACTTTTTAATCCTTTAGAATAACGTAATTAAATAAAAAAAAAAGAACATTCACGTGGTCTCTTTTTTGTGACGTGAGTTTGAGATAGTGGAAATTCTATACATTCTTTTCTAATCTAGCGAATATGGAATTTTACTTGAGTGCAAGTGCTATATTTGCATAATGCTAAAATTTCGCTACTAAGTATAAACAAAAATAAATTTATCTCGCGTATTCTTTAACTTCTTTTTACGAATAAATTTTAAAACAGAGTCTGTATTTCAGTATCATATTTTGTATTTTAATACGAGGTACTAACGTAAATCAAAGTTGCAAGACAGTACAAACTACGAATGCAAGGTAAGAAACTAAAGGTATGAAATTCATAAGGCTTGATTTGTTTCATTTCTTGGAAACTAATGCTCAGCGTTGAAACATTTTCTGATGTGAATTGAAAGTTTCGAGAGCTTTTCTCAGTGCAGCTTTTCTAAATTGTTATTATCAAGATAGTGAAACCGTTCCACATTTTTAAATTTGATCATCATTATATTTAAAAATGTTTACAATTATTATTATTGTAAGAATCAGACAGTAATAAAAAACAGATAATTTTATTAAAAAAACAAAAAACGACGTGAAAGTGTTTATTTCAATGTTTATATATTTCCCATGTAAACATTCAATGCAATCGAGCTAATTGCCCCTGGGTATTTATTCCAAGTTTAAAATTAAATTCCGCTCGAAGTCTCGGTGGAAAAAACACAAAAGGGAAGCGGATATGTAATGGCTTATTTAATGTAGGTACCTATATCCTTTCGGCGTGCCATGCCGCATTATCGTCCGACGAAATGGACAGTCCGGCCCCTTGAGAAGCCCAAAGGGTTCGGTTTTCGTAGGCACTCAATAATTGAAGTCGTTGAAATTCCGAGCGGATTGTTGCGGCGCCACCTGAGGGAGGAGCGCGGGGGGCCGTTTAACGGGAAACAATAACGTTAATGTTTATTATAATGCCCGATTTATTGGCGATTCTCATTTACGGTCCACGTTCGGAGTTAAATTCGCGCGGGCTTATTAACGCGCCGCACGCGCTGCGTAGTCGATTTTACTGCGCGGTGCGGCTTAACTGCCGACTGTAGCTTAATTAAAACTAAAACGACACTGTAAATACATTGATCAGCCCCTTGTATTCATTCGTTTTAAGCGATCGGATCTTGTTTTTGTGGCGTAATGAGCGTAGTTGCGACCGAGATCGGTACGTTACCTTCCCCCACAATGTATAATAATTTAGCAAGCATTATAATGATTGAGGTGGACCGTTTCCGAGGTAGGTAATAGAACGCGTGCCGCGGTAAGCTTGCAATTATCGGAGTTCATTAGTAAAGGCACCTTATTTTTCCCGTGTTGAAGTTCCAGTGCGTGGCTGAACTATTACCAGGGGTTCGTGGTAACACGTTTTAATCCGATAATATTGCGCTGTTGTCTACGAGTTTGTAATGAAGTTTTGTTGTTTAACTTTACTAAGGCTATTTGCGTAACGTTTATATGCGTCGAATACGAGACAACTAAGTTATGTGCTTTAGTTTTCGTGTGATTCAAAAATTTGATTAACTTTGCACTGAAGCCTTCATAGTGTCAGGATTATGATCGTCAACAACGTTGTATTGTATGCTGTAATTAGGCAGTTTTATAGTGTTATGTTGGTAATTTATTAGCAATGGTCGTGCATAAGTGATGCAACGCGCACCATTTCGCACCGGCCAGCTCATTGGCTTCCTTCAGGTTGCGGTTAAGGGAATTCACGTGCAAATACATCTCGCCAATGCCCAATGTGCTAATGAAAGGCAATACATTATTCAACCTTTGAATTATACAGTGGCATGTAAATCGATATTAGCACCGCATAACCGCAATTAGCTACTGAATGATTTGTTGAATGAATATTGTTATAATTGGCTGGTGAAGATTAAAAATGTTTGCGTAAGTAAATACTGTTTAGCCGACTTTTCGCGTTTGAATGAATGAGCAGTTTCACGAATGATGTATCGAGCTTTCATTAATTGTAACCAGTGATGAATTCGGTTTGTAGATAATTAGTTATTTTTTAAAATGATAATAGTCATTTACCTAATACTGGTAATTAACACCGTACCCATCTCATCATACATACTATGTGATAATTAAGTGATGCGTAACTCAAACTACCCAAAGAACCACCACAAGTATGTAAGTCTATATTCACAAAAATAAAACAAAATCCAATCGGGAAAATTATTTAAAAAATCGTATTGAATTTCTCTCTGTGCTGGCGTTGATTAGTTCGATAACAAAAACTATTCCCAAACGGTGTGCGGCAAGCAGAGCGTAAAGTCGATATGGGGAGCTATGCTGATTGCGAGACGTAAGCTGCAATCGCAGAGATGCGTTTTACGGCGAGTGCATTTTTTTAAATGATTACTGTCCTTCTAAAGCTCACGGGACGTTGCCAGCACCTGCTCTGGCGCTATCGAATAAATAAATTCACTGGAATAAAACAACTGAGTGTAACGGATTTAACTAAAAGTCACGTGGACTAAAATCAATATACGCGAGTTAAAATCGTTATACTTGTTTTATTCCAATATGTAGATAATAACCGCAGAAGCAACAGGAGTTATCAAAGAAATTTACATTTGTAACTTTATAATGACTGTTGTGTTTTTGTATACTAATGATGATAATAAGAGTTAGTATTATTTCAACGTGGCGGAACGTATAATGACTATATAAGGTAGGTACCTAGTTCCTTGAAACGATTACACTGACTCATATCAATTGATTGCTCTGCACAATCAAACCACAGCCCGTACGCACGATGCCGTTACAAAGAACTGAAGCAATTACAAAAAAAGAAACACGACATCGAAGATTTTCATTATCCCGCTGGAATGGATGCTATTCTCGTTTTGCTTTATGCCCTTTCATAAAGCAATGCCGCTGGATCTGAACGGATAAAAAGATTTGTCAGTGCAGGTGTAAAAGACTTTTTAATCTTAGTATAACTCATTTCAAATCTATTCAATAAATGCAGCGAAGAGAAGAAAAATTGACAATGAAACTATGCATTCCACAAAATTATAAAAGTCAAAAAAAATCACAGGATTAAAAAAAATAACAGTGTGGAATGAAAAACCGTCACTTGCGAAAACGAATTCATTCGTCGGATATGTAAAATGTTAAAGCATTCATCTATGCACGGCGCCGCACACCGGAATTCATGAGAGAATATAGAGCACACAAAACTGCCGCGACAGCAAACCTCACTGCATCAAAACAACCGGCACATTTGATTAAAATAAATAAAAGGGAATCATATGGCGCAAGTGCCGCGTCCCCCGCGCGCCGTTCCCGCTGCACACATCAACAATCGCTCCATGGTTATACATCACCACACGTACCTCTAGATAACAATTTCAACTCTACTATTTGTCACTTGAATATTATTTATGTTAAAAAACAGTTCAACAATTTTCATCTCCTATTTCAAAACAAGCGAACAATAAATTAAAATGCAAGCTCGATGCTACAAATCAAAATTGTATCATGCAAATACGTGAAGTGCAAACCGTCATAAATATCTCGAACGCACGTCGAATACTAGTAAGACGCAACACTCTAAAGCGGCGTATCTATTCTAAACGGAAGCTAGCGAAGTATCGAGTTACAAATCGTACAGAAAATCTAGATGTTGGCCAAGCTCCAATCGTGAAGTGATCATATCTGTCAATATTCTTTGAGCATACGATCCGTTTAGACCATTCTACTACATTGGAACAAAGGGAGGTAAAAGTAGTTTCTAGATACGACCGTGCGTGTGCCGAGTTAGTATTTCCGCGTAGTAGGCAATAACTATATTTCTCATTATGTTTTGTTGTAAGTAATTATCATTCGTGATACTTAAAATTGAAATTCAACGCCAACAAAAAAATGTTACAACGCAATCAACTTTCTGCTCCGGTTTAATTAAATTTAGATACAAAAAAACAACAAGAGATTGTCCCTAAAAATCTCTGTCCCAAATCCTAGCTGACTCGAGCCACTCTTAATCTAATTATGACAATTCACTGAGTTACCACTTCGCAGGGCCTTGGCAATTTCTTTTAATAAGTTGGAATTTTGAGGGCGTCTAAAACAACTTTTTAATTAAAGATAATCAGGCTGAAATGTCAGCAATAACGCGGTGTCACGGAGGCAAACGCTAACTTCATAATTCTGATGCGGTCCTCGTTGACGTGCCACCGGCAAGAACACGTTTTATTGGTAATTATGGCAAGTGGTGAAACTTTGTGGCGAAGTGCTTTACTCAGGAAATGCACGTTTGTGGTGATGGCAGCACTATAATAAATTCTTGTTTAAAACAAAGAAGATACCTCTTTGTAAGCCTCTAGTTAGGCTGCAAGAAAGGAATCTAGAAGGACACTTCATGATACTTCCATGAATTCCAGTCTCTTTGCGTGGATAATACGGTTGAGGCTCAGCAGTCAACTGTTTTGCATAGATACGTACAGTTAAGTAGGTAGGTACGTAGGGCACAATCTAAACAATTTACTGTCGTAAACTACAAACTCGCATGTTTTGGTACAGTCAGCGCAACGGCGCCCGTATATTTACGGCACTGTCGAGTTGTCAAGTTGCGCGGCAACATTTGGCCGATATTTACATACAATTTCATATTCATATCAGAATTAGGTGGCGTGTCGGGGCCGCACTCGATACGTACGAGACAAGCTGCGGAACTAGAGGAAGAAACTTCATTACCTACTAAACTATTTTTTGTAATACCTACAGTGATAAAAAAAGGAAAAAAATGCTTAGAAAAAAAAGAGATGTGCAGTCCATTTCACTAATAGGTATTATACTACTTACATTATAAACCTTAAAAACCAAGGAAATAAAATAGCAAAATAATATGATAGTGAATAGGTATGTCTTTATCTAAAAAAAACTAGATTAGGTAGGTAAGTATACATTTTATTAAGGCTTCATTTATTAGAAAGTATTGTTCGTATTTTATTTTCCATTCTCATTATAATATTCCACGAACCAAATGTAATAATAAAAGACACATCCACAATATTATATTATCAATATGTAAAGTAATCTGTAAAATATTCTACGCCAATAAAGTTCGGTCTCACAAAATCTCTTTAAGAATATGAATATCTACAGACCCTTAGTTGACCTTCAGCGCAAAGTCACCACAGAAGTATTGTTTCTTACTTAGGACACTTCAATAAATACTGTTGGAGATAAGTTACAAGATGGCGCTGATGTCAATAAAAATGTCGCCAACTTCAGCGCGGAGACTCAATGACAACTTCACGTTGAATAGCTGTCATTTTTTCAGCCGGACAATACGAACTCACTTTGGCTCGAGGCGTGGTGCGGATCGGCAACGAAAAACTAACTAAGCGATTATTGTTATATTTGTAGTTCCATTTAAATTAAATAAAATCAGTTTTCTTTTGGTGATAATTATTTTTTTATAAATTAGTTCTCCATTTCTAAAAATACATATATTTTTTTTACAATACTCCAATGCACCTAACACTCATAACGTTGTTCGCTCGTAATTACCTAAATAATACAGTGAAACCTGGTTAACTGGGTCTTCCAAGGGACCTGTAAATTAGTCTCACTTAAAGAGGTATTCCACTTACACAGTGTCCCAGATATCTAGGTATAAAAAAATACCTGTCTCATTTACAGAGGGTTTCATTAACAGAGGTAAGAAAAGAGGTAATCTCTGTTATATAGGTGTATTCAATAAAGCAACGTATTTATTTTGTAAACAATTCACTATTTTCTATAAAAAATATCAAAAATGTGGTTTAAAGACAGTTCTCCTGAAACTAATAATTCGTTGTTGACGTTTACAAAATTATTAAAAGTTGGAGGCAGATTATTTTACTGATTCGGGTACTGACGTTAATTTTAGTTTTTTTTCGTAATAATAAAGACTTTGTCCTCGTTTCGGTCTTTTTTAAATAAATACCCGATTAATAGAGAAACCGCATTAAAACTAAGTTATATAATGGCCGATTTAGAGAAGTTCGAGTAGGTAAAAGAGAGAGGAGACATCCGAGGTCCGAGGTAGCCTATGTGTACCTACTGACTTTATCCCAGTTACAGAGATAAATACACGCGACTTCTCAATTATAGAGGTAATTATGACAAGAAAATAGAAATAACTTATCCCAGATATAGAGGTTGCTTTTGTCTTACTAACAGAGGTAATTCATAGCCAAGGTGCCGGGACCTCAGCATGTGTTCCAGATATGGAGGTTTTTCACTTATCCAGGTCCCTCTTAAACAAGTTTCACTGTAGTATGTCTGATCTTAATATCTTATCAAAGCTGGCTGGTTCTTATAGACGTTAAAAATAGATTCTATTTCTGAATGTTGACCATAATTAAAGATAAAATAAATGTACTATCAATATGCATTTGTTTTTTGTAAAATGCAATAGAAATATTAATTTACAAGGAAAACAGAACTAACCATGACTTTCAATGGCTTTATTTAGCGCTATAGGAAGTTACAATAACTTGTGCATTGCTGATGCGAATAAGAGAAACGGAAGATAAAACAGTGCAAGTTATATTAAATAAAAAACTTTACTCTTGCATACTAATGCTAAAATTTGTATTCGACTGAGTTTGCTTGACTTTTCATTAACTTTCTCGTTCCGCGAGGCGAGATGAAAATCAAAATAATCATTAACTCTGATTAAGCGTCTTGCAAATCGCAGTTGCGATGTTTTCTTTGTTGAGATTAATTAGCGATCATTTGGCTTTGTCTTATTGAATTAGGGGGAATGGTTCATTTTAAATCGTAAGCCCTATCAAGGTAAATTAATATTCATTTCAGGTAACATTTCATGTCACATTTGCCTAAAAGTCTACCATTTATCATACTTTATATTCATTTCCTTTCCGTAGCGTTATCGCTTACTTTTTAAGCAAATAGCTTATTCGCGCGAACTTATTATTTCATATCATTCAAGTTCGAAACACGTCAACCCTCGTAGCGGCGCTAAGCATGGCACACGAAGCCATAGAAACTAGCATTGCACTTAAGGAAAGGCACGCGGAAAGATAACTTAGCGTCACCGTGTGCATTAGGCGAATTAAAAACTTTCCCCAGTAGGGTACCTACAGTGCTTCATCCGTTGAATGTGGAGGCGGGACTCGCGCGATCATTCTAAACGTTAATCACGGTGAAAGAGTTGTTGGAATCAAACGTTCTAAACGTGCCGGTTTCAAAGGGCGCGAAATGAGCACGTTTACAGTGGAACGCATTCGAATAAGTAGCAAGCGGCCGAGCTGTGAGCAGGTAATCGTAGCGACCGGTGCAGAAATATGTTTTAATATGATGAACATTGAACTGCGAGATACCACCGCTTTGATGGCTAGGTTCGATATTACGCAAATTGATGTTGAATTGAAATTAAATTAAAACTTAAAGGTAATCATCACAGTGTGTTAAATATCGATAATGTAATTGATTCGTGCAATAAGTATTAAAGCATAATTGCTTCATATATAAATTATTATAAGCATTTTAAGCGATACGTAATTCTGATTAATCACTTGCAAAATTTAATTACTTCGAAATTACTCCCATTTCGAACTCCGATCGAACACCAAAAATATTCAGGGATCAAATCAAAACTAGTTCGTTACTTTCAGCGAAACTATTTTGCAACTCATAAAATATTTAGTTCCGTATAAAACCGCAACGGACGAACGCGCCGTACCTTTCAAAGCCGTAACTGCCTACACGCATTTAGGTTAGAAAACCTTCGGCAAGAATTACTAAGGTCAAACGTAATAAATTTAGTTTTAGCCAACAAACTATGTGGTCAGAGATTTTCGAGGGAGCTCGGCCTTTGTTTTGTCGATGCCTACTTTATTCCATGTAATCCATTAAGACACATGACGAATAGTTGGAGAAGGGAGGGCTCCCATTGACAGCCCTCTTAACTGCCCGATGCCGTGGCAAAGATTTGTAATGTGTTTACGAACCCCTTTTTGTAGGACAGTTTGGGCCGGGATGCGGTTTCCTAAAAGGCTATTTGTTATGATTTCAAACATAGTCCTGTCAGAGAAAATAGCTTTTGTGTTTTATTTTCTGAACCGGATATTTTAAGACCCTTACACGCAAACTGAAACAAATGCTTAGTGCGGTATAAGTCGACCTCGATTTCTGGGTTTTGTTTACACATGTAGGGCGTTGTCCGTTTAATACGATGAGTATTAAGTAGGTAGGTATACGGAACTTAAATGATATGTCTAGAGGCGAACTAACCCTTATTGGTTTTAATCTCAGTTGAATGTATTTTGTATTTACTATTTGACATTTTCTTCTTTGTATTTATAATCCCAGAGAGCAAGTACCCGACACCCTCGGAATGCTTTTGAAGGAATAAAAGGAAAGGAGTTGACTGTTACCGAAGACTTCATCGCGTGGAGCTGTCACTGTTAATTTGTTAAATTAAGTGCTTGCTTTTGTACTATTTATTTAATGATTCATTTTTCAAACATCAATAGTGCAGAAAAGATTGAATTTATTGAATGACATTTTTTACGCTATGAAATTATAAAGTTAAGAAAAATGTTTGCGCAGCAAAGCGAAATGTTATGCAAAGGAAAATAAGCCAACATGTGAAAAGCATATTAAGTCTAAAAGGCAAAACAAACCGAATGCTATAAATCATTACAAACTAAGTGAGCATGACATCAAAAGGAGGAAATTTGTATATATTTCGTAAGAATTCTTTAAAGAGCTACGAAATTATGGCATTTAAATGTATATTTTTATTTCTCAACAAGTAGAAGCAAATCAATCTTATCCTTAACATTTTTCTTATCAAACAAAATTATCAATTATATAATACAGAAAATATTACTGTATTGTATACCTAAGGATGCTTAGCGCCCGAAAATATAATTACATTAACCTAATATCGAGTTAGATAATTATTTAAAATAAGTTACTTGATTAGGTATAATAACATTCTAGCAAATTTAACCTACATAACATTTTAATTACACTGAGAAAATAACATTTAAACCTAAGACTTTCGTAAGCGTTGTCTCAACTACAATTAGTTGTACTTCATTATATCTTTAAGCTCGTTTCCAGAATAATCTAAACAGTAAGTTAACTCAAGAGGAATTAAGAAAAGCAATATTACTTTGAACGAAGAATAAACTGTAACTAATTTAACTAGTTTTACTCTCTTATTACTTGTTTTTCAGTTGTTACAACATTATAAAAAATAATCAAAATCATGGCTAAGAACGGTTATTTACAAGAAAAAATGAATTGTTAGATAAAACAACTATAATGGATTTAACTCTCGTATTTTGAATTTATGTTGACGTTCCGAGTACTGATATATTTATCTTGTGCCTATTTAATAATTGTGAAATATTTATTCAAAATCGCTTGATCCAATTGCGAAGAAATCGACACACACATGTTGATTTTTCAAAATGAGCTTAACAATATCAACATTTTAAAACCGTTTTTCTTCATCGTTTTTAGTGTTCAAGTAGTAGGGGACGGGTGCTCAAAGCGGGCACCGTTCCCAAAGCGGGCACTGCTCGTAATATTGCCGTTTTAAATAAGAACATGTTCGGTAATTGTGACAGTATTCCGCGCCGCTCGCGCAACTCGCGTCATTCGTCCTTCTCATCTGCGAGCACGCTGTTATAAGCTACGCCAAAAAAAAATGTTTTTAGCTGCTTTTGTAAAATATTTTAACATATGTTTCGTGTGTTCTCTCACTTTTTAAGCTTGCAATACTAATATCAAAGCATGTTAGTTGTTACTTACTTATCAGGTCGCAAAACTGTTGCTTTAACCTCCACGTTTGGTAACATTTATAATTTTGATTAGCTGGCATATTTTAAATGTCAAGAAAGGCAAAGTGGTCAGGGCAATGCGGGCACTGCCCGATCTATGAAAAACAGTCAATGTATTTTTTTTGTAAGTATTACTTACCTACTTACAAAAAAAATACTTACTGGCTGTTTTTTCTTTAGATTGAAGCTGTTAAAACAAATAAAAACAAAGAGCTGACTATTAATAACCCAAAAAAACAAGAAAACTAAACCTAACCCAAAGAAAATAAAAATTAAGACTAAGCCTGCCGAGCACTATCGTTGTTTTGAATTCACAATACTGCTGAGAGATTAAAATAGATAATTTAATCGATATATATTGTTTTTTTAACTATGGCTATCCCATTTTGGTTTATAATAGCCTATGTCCGTTTTGCCCTTAGCGCGTGCCCGCTATAGGCCACCCCCTAGGGCAAAGCGGGCAAACGTAGAGGTTTCATAAATTGCTTATAATTATTTTGTCTTTATTTTTTTGAGGAAACGGACATACGGATATCGAAGAGTATTAAATAATGCACCTGGTCGTAAAGAAATTAATAATATTACTAAGTTACAAACCATAAATTTTTCAACTTTCCCTTAAGGTGCCCGCTTTGAGCACCCGTCCCCTAAATATAAATTTAATCCAATATTCTTGAACATGACTTTTTTTACCTCGTATTTATCTTACTTTGATCATTACAGTTGAAAGTGCATTAATAGGTACATTTTCGTATTATGTTGAAATGAATATTATTTCTTTACATTTTATTTAGTTAGGTATTCTTTTAATTCAACTTACAGTCAGATAAATCGCTTTAACGGCTACTTGGGATTAGGTTAGTAATGTATAAAATAAGAAGCTTCATTTGTAAAATATTATTAATGACAATCAACACGACGAAAATTTTAACTCTTCTTAATGTTGTTTTTAAGTTCAAAGAAGATGTTTCAACGAATAGAAATAAATCACTCTGGCGGAAGTTGCAAAATTGCTTTATGTTTTTCACGAAAAGAAACAGAAAAGTAATAACTTCTCAACCAATTACAACACTCTACTTACATTAATCCAGTGAACCCAGCCATTTCTCCCAAAAAGAAAAGTTTCAAAACAACTTACCCTCCGAAAGAATCCCGAAAAAAAAGCATAAATATCAATGGTGAGGAGGGCTCAAAAGCGATTTAAGCCAAAAGTAAGTCGGTTGGACAGAGAGAGATGCCTTACTGAGTTCGACTGTGGCGTGACAAGGACAACATGAGCCGGGGTGATACATGAGATTCAGAAATTAATCAATATGTAATATGACTTCTCGGCGGTAAGAAAACTTTTGTCCTTTATCAGAATGAAGCAGTATGGAAAGAAGTAATCCAAGGGGCGCCCTGCACATATTTTAGGGTTCCATAACATTCGGAGAGGATTGATGGTAATGTTGACTGTCTATTTTGAATAACGGAGGACTTATAATAAAATATAATTAATTTAGGTACTATTTATTAGTACCTCGTATCTAATATTTTATGGCATTAAATAATACAGGTGAAATGTGAGTAATACGGTTTTAATACCGCAACAATCGACCAATACAAAATGGTATTATTAAAATTCCTCACTTATGAACGTTAACGACATGATTTCATAATAAATGTTCTATTCGCACGCACACAATTCCAGCAAAATAAAGCCTCCGCTTTGATATGATAATAAATAAGCGTCATAAATACCATACCGAAATTAAATTAGCGGATTATTTGCGTACGCAAATGTAAAGTAAATGATTAAGCGTTTCCAACACACGTTCTCCCAAAAGACTAATACGTTGTGTGGCATAATTACTTTAGGCAAAGGGGCGCCAGCTTAGGGCAAGATGAAGAAGAATCGCAGGTGTAAATGGCCGCCTATTGCGCTTTCCATCACGGGCTCTCTAAACCCGCGCAAACGTCAGTTGGGCCTACTCAAAATTCGAGCTAAGCCGTTAAGTAATGTGGTCGATTTTGGCTTAGTTAGTGTGGAATGCCTCCTAGTGAATTCGCACCGCGCGTTTGTGGCGGAGCTATGTTCCGGACAGCGGAACATTTAGAGCCAATTCCCTGCTGGCTTGTTGTATGAACAATTAAGTGTGCCAACCTGCCCCCGCGCGGTAAGAAACGTAATGAATGTTTACTGCTTCTAAGTGGTATGTCTAATGCTTGTATCGTTAAACTGTACTGAACTGTCCTGTCCGCTCTGGCTCGGCACCATCATATACAAGTATTCTCAGGTTAGTAAACTTCGCTGAGATTTACGTCTTTTTACAGCAAACTTTTTAAAGTTGTAATGAATTGTAGTTCTGAACTCTGTTTCACTGAGACGTAGTAGGTACGTATATCTATTAGAGATATACCTACAAGTATTTATTTTAATCACTAAGAAACTTAAAAGCAGCAATTTTACCTCTTTGAAGAGCTCGCTGTGTTTACTTAAGATTTAAACTCAGTCAAAGAAGATGCATGTCTTTAAAACTTTATCACAATTTACTCGGGAGACATTCAAAGGAAAATTCTCACCCAACCGTAGCCATTAAGCTGAAGCTTCGAACAACTTACCTGAAATGATAAAAATAAACATATTAAAGGGAAGATCCTGCTCCATCGGGTTTAACAATATGTTGTGTAAGTCTGAACAAAAGCTCGTTCAGTGTAATGAGCGTTGCGTGCGGCGCCGCGGCGCGTCAAACATGTAAGCAAACAATTTAGGCACGGCTGAGTAAATACGACTGCGAAATATCTTTGCCGGGCCCCGTCTGAGCATAGCTTACGCTCCGGTGCAAGCGTTGAGCGTGTACGGTTCCCATCGAGCCTGCCTTCGCTTAAACGGGCTGCAAATTTGATTAAATAGGTAAATTTACCCATGGCTTTATACAGTTTTAATACATAAATCTACTTGACGTTGATTAGATAAAGAAATAACATGAAGCTCTGTGTAAATGCACCTTTTTAACATAATAAGATGAAAAACACGTTAACACTAGGTTTAGTTAAACGTCGCTAAAGTTTATTATAAATCTGGAATCTGGACAGTTTTTGAAACGTCATCGTGACATCTGTAAACACGAGTTTGATTTTCTATTGACACTGACAATACACTGCTTTAATTAAAAGGTGTCTGTTAAATGAAGATTATCAATTTTATTTATTTTTCAGTAGTACTTTGACGTGGCTGGTATTAGGTGCTAAATAAAGATATCCGTTAGCTCACACAATTTAAAGCGTAACAGAAAACTCCTTAATAAACCACTAAATACAATTACCAATTAATTATAAACATTCGCCTACAAGTTCCATCTGCTTTATACTCGGGACCCGGCGCGTGAGCACAGCTTAGCGGAGGACGCTACACGAATCTCGCTGAGCGTCATCTTTTAAACGAACCTTTGTTGATAATGCTAAACAAATACATTGCGGGGCGGCGCTGACGGTGCAACGAGCTTGTTATGGAAAACCAACAAAGGTTTTGTTCCAACACGCTTTTTAATGTTTGTCATTTTTTGTGATTGAATTTCAGTTTTACTTTCGTTCATAATGTGTAACAGATTTGGATAGCTGAAAAAATGGTAGTCGTAATATTTCATTTTAGATTACGTTATATAATCTAATTTGATGTCTATGTAAAATAAATGCTTTGACAGCTGTTGACGTTATCATTTAACTAGAAATAACAATACTGCTTATCTGTTAAACTAACGTAATAAACAAGAAGCAAAATGAACGGAGTACAAAATTAATTTAAATTAATTGACCGAAATGGGTCTAAGAAAGCCACATCGACTTCCGCTACGAGCCCTCTATTCATGTTACGAAACAAAAGTCAAACCATACATAACCATGTGTAAATATATGTTTGTTTGCGTAATCCATAACACAGTTATATAGCCTAATCCTTACACCTTACAAATATAATACAAGCGAAAGTTAAGCTCTCGTGTAAACCACTGAATCTGCTTTGATTCATTTTGGCATAGAAATTAGAAATAGCTGTGACTACAGAGATGAAACTACTACTTACTTTTCACCAAAAAAAATCCAAATTAATGTCAATCCAGATTTGTAAGTTTCTTATCATTATTCGGAAAATTAATGAAATTATTATGTTTCCAAACGAAATATTCGTTTTTTTATGTATGTAAATAAGATAAAATCGTACGAATATAAAAGTCCAAAACCCTTACAGAGCTATTACAGCCGAATAAGGAAGCGTGTCTTGCTTCATTCCTCCTTGTATGGTCAGTTAAACAATCTATCAACGGAAGTCACTTACATTTCCACTTGCAAACTCCCGACAACACCGCACCCAACAATGCATTAACATACTTCCCAACAGAATTCACTAATAACAAACGGATTCACAAATCTGCAAGTTGGTAAGCGTAAATAGAAACAGTCGGGCGAAGTTCGCTGCATTAGGCCACAATACGTGGGTTGCACGATTGCGCATATATTAGCGTCTTGTCCTTTGGCAAGATATCTCTGGAAGTTTGCCGTTGCCTGGGACGATTTACATTACTTCCGAAATACTAGGGCGGGCTCGTCTAGCCGTGGCAACGCTCGCGGTGCCTCCGGCTGCCGAAAATTGGACTTGGGAAAAGAGGCCGTTCTTAATTCGATTTAGTTTTTCTTGTAATCGAACAAGTTTTGATTGAGATTATAGATATTTGCTTTTTTCTTGATAAACTTAAAGCTTATTGTTAATTTAGTGATTATTTCAATTTTAATTATTCGAATAGTTAAGATTAAAATGTATAATAAGGTATATTTTTACATACTAAAGACAAACAAAGCTTGTAGTTGAAAATTTATCAATTTTAGTTACCAAAGATTAATTCTTAGTGAAACAACGAAATTAAAGCATAACAAAAGCCACTAGTTCTATATTAGTTCAATAATATATTAAGATTGAAAAGCTTTAAAAGTTTTTAACTCTCGCTCTTGTAGACTAAATACGTAAGCAATGCAAGACTGCCGCAAGACCACGGCTACATACGAGAAGCGCCGCAAACGTATACCGAACTATTTCACGTTGTTGAAAGAATGTGTGGAAAAGGAACAAACCCTAACAACAAATTTCAAGTAAAGTTTTTATTAGAGGTGAGAGTATTTACTAGAATAGGCTTTCGGAACAGGTTTTGTCACGGATACGTTAGTACTCGGTACCGATCGAATTAAATATAGCGACAAATATTTAAGCGTATGCGGCGTTGGAATACGACACATTTTGGATCTATACAATTTTGTTTTTCAATTGTTTGATAGGTAGTGACAGTAAAAGTACTCGGTATAAGCACCCGTGGATCTAGTCTTACTGTGGAGACTTGAGGTACTACTCGTTTTTCCTAGTATGTCCCGACTCTAGTTCTTATCCTTGCAGGTGGTATGAACAGGTATTTGGTAAAATATTTAGGTCCTAAAAGTTTGGAATCAGAAATTAAGGAAATAAGATTCTTGAATAAAAATTGGAAATGATATCAATAAAAGTCCTCTTAGCATAGAAAACGAAAGACGAAAATTTATACAATATTGCGTCTCCATCAAAACAATAATTCAAGGAAAACTCGAGGGAAAGAGGGGCAGGAAAAGACCGTAGTATACATTGACCAAGTTAAAGAGAAAGTTAATATAGATGAGAGGTCTTAAGAGTTGTTATTATATTACATAAATATGTTGATAGGTAAAAAACATATTTCTATCGAACATTAAAGTCATCGATATGTTTCAACATCAGCTCGATACAAGTTTGTATAACTTTAAATAGTGATATAACTTTGAAAGATATATACTGTAGCGTATCATATAGATACCTAGGTATCGTTTCTCGTTTAATTGCCTATACTACGCATATACAGGGTACTCGTCTAGCGGAGGGCCATATTGGTGAGAGATATTGCATTGTGGTAACGTTACACCCGTTTGTGTATCAAGCACTGCCCACTTGCCGTCAGTAAAGTGATAGGTGCTATAGATATAGACATTTATGACCTATCAGGACTGTATTACATTAGGTGTGATTCCTCATCACAGATTATTTGACCTTGTGATTAAATTACAATAGTATAAATTCATATAGATGATAAAGGCAAAGCACCAGAGAAGCAGTGGGTAAAATAGATGATTCGATTGGTGATGTACGAAACACAATATGATATTGGCAACCACAAACTGAGAAGTAAGCGTTTGTGGTTCAATGACTTGAATCCACTGAATGCGGTGGTGCGGGACCTGTCACTATAGAGGTCCTTGGGGAGAACTTATGTCCAGCTGTGGACGTCTTGCGGTTGATTTGATGAAGTACTACCACCCCGGTAGAGAGTAGATGTGAGTTCAAGTGCTAACGTAGTTCTTTTTTTGTTCGTACATTACCTATGATTACAGTATTCCTATAATTTTGGATGTAAAAGGTTATAAATGTATATTGCGTGTAACGGACTTATTACGGTTTTTCACTAGAATGCCGGGATTAATTTCAGTGTACAGTGTGTCGGATTAACTAAACATAAATTTTGAATTATCATTATATTGTGAAAACTATTATTATTTATTAGCTTGAAAAAGAATCTGTATCTGATTAAATAGCCCAACATTTCGACACGGATTTCCGCTCTGGATAATTTATACAAAATTAATCCTAGCCTAGTAATAATGCTCGTGATGATTGAAAGTGGTTCAGTTATAATAACAACGTTAACTATTAAAATAATTGGATCTAACGCCGGACCACTAATTATTACAAAAACACTTCCAGTTAATCAAATAGCAATAGAGCAAAACGTAAATGAATATCTAACAAAACACAAACGTCATTTGTACGCGTTCCAATAATATTCATACCACAATTTGAACGAGGTTACACGAAATTAATTAAACACATTATTTAGTTAGGCAACGTAATGGTAGTTAACAAAATAACGTTTATGAAATATATAGGAAACAAAGAGCGTATTAACACAGAAATTAAGGGTTAACAAAGCAATAGTCATTTGAGTAAACGAGGAGAAAGCACTATCTAATCAGAGTGGAGTTGGCGAATTAGGCGGTGCGCGGTATAACGCGGGCTTACTTTAATCTCGCGATGTACTGATGCTAATGCTTGGTAGCGGAGGCTGCGGCGTGTCTAAAGCCGCGCTCACATTGCCAAAGTGCAATCATAAGTATTTGTTGGGGTTGGCACGTGTCGAATGATTGTGGGAACGCGGACGAATGAACAAATTTCTTTGTGTTCTACCTGTTTGTTTGTGTTCAGCGTATTCATTTTTACGAGAGCATCTTCACATAAAAATATGAAATTAAATTTCTAATAATAACTAATTTAAAGACTATTTGACTATTTAGTTTCAATGAATATTGGCAAATTTATGAATTTAAAAAAGTTCTTATTGAAGGAGCAACAGATTTCCCTTGTACTTGCAAGCTGAAAATATTAAACATAATTTTCTTTTTAATTCACCCATTTCAAAAAAAGTACCTAATTACCTAATAAAATGTATATATGTGTACGTATATTAGGTAATGTAAACTTACCTTTAAATCACTGGCACATGCTCAGAGATTTTCCGAGCTTAAAATGGCTACGCAAGGAAACTAAGACAAATGCTAAGGAATAGGAATTAATGGCTGTAACTTCGCAACAAATCAAAACTTACATGCTCTTGTAATTGTATGGAAGTTTCTGAAGTAATACGGCCAGGTATCTATGTTAATTATCTTAAGAATTGTTAGTGTAATTATTTTTAACAAGTAAGTAAATAAAAAAAAGTAGCACTAGTTTTGCGTGGTTTGTATGTTTAGCACGTAAAGTTAGTAGTTAGTTCTTTAGTAGGTACAAATTAAATTAAATTACTTTATAACAAAATAAGTATCTGTTACAAAATTTATCCTTTTTAATCGGCAATATTCAGAATTTCAAATAGCTCACAACAAAGCTTCTACCAAGTAATAGACTCCACTCTTCACGAGCGAACGAGCAAGAAATGCTTCATTATAGAAAACTAAAGAGGCACTCACTTACTTCCAAGATAAAATGTGCATTATATGCAGAAATGAAAGCGTGCACCCATCGGGTTGGATACGTTTATCGCTTGCAGTAAACCAAGGCGATAAGTCAAGCGGCACTGGTTTAGAGCTAGGAGAATAACAAAACAATCTGCTACTTTACTTAATCTGCTACTTAACGTAAGTTATTCTTAAGGTAACCATGTCGCACAGTATCATGATAATATCTCTATTCCTAAATGACTGCAACAAGTGTCAACATGATTGGTATTCCCATTCTTAAATTACTTTGCAACTGCTGTGATTAAATGCATATTAGGTATTATTGATTATTTTGATGACGTTTCATGTGTACAGTCAGAAAAAATATTAACATATGAATGTCATTATATTATTATACGTGAATTAACTACCTACTTTATTATGTGCAAAATACTTTACTATGCTCTGGCCTTAAAGAAAGGTGTTATAATGTTGAGAAGAAACACCGCTAGAAACACAACAGTTATGTCTCCATTTTAAACCTTACTTTGCAACGTTATTCTCATGTTCCAGACGTTTTGGAAGCTCTTAAAACTTTCGACATTACCGTTCCTTCGATTGACGTACGCAGTCAAAACACTTTCCTAGCATCCCCTGTAATCCGTCCGGCGATGTCATAAGTTTCGACCCGCGCCATCGGCGGCGGCTAACTTATCACTTAGCTACGAACAAATTAATCCAAGGAGGTTACCGACTTAATACTACAGAGGCGTTTCGATCGCTCGAGAATGTTGCCGCTTGTCCTTTATCGCTCCGGTCTCGATATGGCCGTAATTTATTCCGCAGAGAGCCAAATTAAATATAAAACGTCGTTGCGGTGTATCACTGTAAGTGACTGTGATAAATGAAGCCATTAGTAACGCGAGCTGTACTTTTTTCGGTTCATCCGGCGGCGACGACGGGCCGGGGGTTGCGGCGAGCGGGAGTTTGTGGACAATTTCATTAGAAAACGTTATAAGTGTGTCGCCGGGTGACGGGGTGACGCGGGTGACGTAGGGGTGGCGGTGGCAGCGGGGCGGAATTACAAGCGACGCGATAAATTTTGTCGCCTCGCGACATTAGGCTCACGGCGAGATAGGGACGGGACACACCGCTCGCCGGCGAAGAGGCGCACGGGACGCTCCGATTCTTGAGCGAAATTAAAACAAGGAGCGTACTTGGCGAACAATAAAAACGTCCAATAAATCGCAGCTGCCGCTGTCGACGTGTGGACTGCAGGGCTTTATCAACAACTCCTGCGCTTTTGTGCTCTTTCTACCTGGATAGTATTATTATGCTACCCTATTGTTGTTGAATTAATAATATAAAACTTTTAGCAATTACGTATTAGCGGCACATTTAAAAGTTTTAACTAGGTACCCAATTAAACTTCTTTTATTTTTCAAAAACTCGGGTTAAAAAACTCCTTATATCATTCACCGCGCATGATAAACAAGGGAAAATTCTAAAAGAAGTTGAGACGTTACTCCCATCTGCGGCCTTACAAAGACCACGGGAAAAGTTAAAAACAAAGTGGAAATAAATAAACATTAAACACGAGCACTTAAGAGCGTTTTCATTAAGGAGCTACAACGTTGCATGTTCGTACCGACAACGATTACTTTGGAGGAAAAACTAATTACGGGTGACAGGGGCCCATAAAGAGGGTAGGTGCTGCCTTCATGTAGCCGCCGTCTGATAGAGGAAATCAATGTTTTTCTAAATAAATTTGCAAAGTGTGCCTTTTAAAAAACCTCTCATATTTTGTTAGTATAACAAAGTATGCTTTTAAATGATTCAATTTGATTTTAAAACAAAAAGTGTCTAAAAGGGTCTCAAACGTTGTAACGACAATAATCATATCAGTCTGTACAAGAGACAAAAAAATCAACGCCATTGTGAAACATAGAGGGCTGTAACGACGTTACAATGTTGGCAGCATTGTTATGCGCTTGTATATGTCGCAGTGAGATGATAAAAACAGGGATTTGATCAAGTCCCTCAGTGATATGACCAACTCCCGGCTGATGATAAAAATACCACGCGTTGTGTCATTTCCCTAGCGAAATTTAGTGATTTGATCAAGTCTCCAAGTCATTTTAGGGAAATGAAAGAATCATAAAAATGGCTGCTAGATTTCTTCATTTCACTTAGTTATTTGATCAAATTCCTGAGCTGTTTTAGGGACATGATAAAACGAGTAATTAAGTCAACTCGGTTTTAACATTTTACCAAACACGTCTAGTTCTTTGATCAACTCCCTAAACAGTTTTAGGGAAATGAAAGAATCACAGCAATAACTGGTGGAATTCTTAATTACCATTTAATCAAATCTCTTAGCTGACTTAGGGAAATTATAAAACTAGTCTTAGAAACAAGATAGATACCCTTTAGGAAATAACTATTATTTGCCATAATTACGAAAAAAGCAAATCCAGACTGTTTCTTTGTATACAGTGGGTATAATGTAGGGGACATCGTAATTAATGTCAACTGAAGGTCTCCTTTAGGTACGACGACGAGCGAAGCGAGGAGGAGTGTTAGGTAGAACCGTGACCTTGCAGCGCGCGAGCCGAGCGAGCGAAGCGAGCGTGCCGCGGCAGCGGCCGGCGAAGCGTCAGAACCGATACTTTTGATAATACAACGCGTTATATTTTAGCATGTGCCGGGATTTTATCATCTCTCTGAGGGATTTGGATTCCTGTTTTTATCATTTTTCTAAAAATATTTAGGGAGTTGATCAAATCACTAGACGTGTTTGGTAAAATGTTAAAACCGAGTTGACTTAATTACTCGTTTTATCATGTCCCTAAAACAGCCCAGGCATTTGATCAAATAACTAAGTGAAATGAAGAAATCTAGCAGCCATTTCTATGATTCTTTCATTTCCCTAAAATGACTTGGAGACTTGATCAAATCACTGAATTTCGCTAGGGAAATGACACAACGCGTGGTATTTTTATCATCTACCGGTAGTTGATCAATTCACTGAGGGATTTGATCAAATCCCTGTTTTCATCATATCACTGCAACATATATACACTTTGCTTTATTAGCCCTCTTTTGATAGCATGGTTTGTATTATGAAAGGAATCACATATGCATTTATATCATCTAAAATTTCAATTATTTGAAAGTCTAGAAGTACCTATTAGATTCAATTTGTTACTCAGTAGCAGTTATTGAGATCGCTAATAAGAAACAGCTAATAAATCGTATTCGTAACGGTGAGACGTGCACAGAAACTTATTATGATTAATCAAATCCTCAAAATATACGATGATAAGGATTCGGGGTTGAACCCAAGGATATTGTAATGGTGTTATTGGCATGCATTAAGGGAACCCTCCGCCGATCGACATTCAGCGCGCTGCGGCCGTCCCGTCGAGGAACATATTTATTGCCTACAACAATTAGATTTTTACTGCTTTAAACTGTGAAAAAAAAACTTCGCCAAGATACATTATCTAATTCCATTGCCGAGGATAACAGTAAAGCAAGTTTTATTACTCAGACGTTGATGAACGTAGGCTTTTTATTGAGTTTAAAAGCAGCATTAGGAAGTATTTAAAGTTTCGTGTTGGACATAAAAAAAGTTTAGGACCCTGAAGTTATTGGAATGAAACAACTATTAACGGATTTAACTCGCGTATTTTTATTTTATTTTATTAGCTGACGTTTCGGATTCTTTGCAGTTTCCATAATCGTAGCACGACTGAGCTGACAATAGTCTAACGCTAAAGTAGTAAAGAATCCGAAACGTCAGCTAATAAAATAAAATAAAAATACGCGAGTTAAATCCGTTAATAGTTGTTTCATTCCAATGTGTAATAACCGCGAAGGCATCAGAAATTATTACCCTGAAGTTAATTGATATATTTTTTGGAAGAAATTGGGGTCTTATATTGTACTCCATTAAACAGCCCTTTATTTAGCTAGTTTGGCATTAAGTGGGCCAACATTAAATTAAAAAAGTCGTTCGTTACATTTTAATTAGGCAGCAGAATATAACGAAAAATGTATCTTCTTTCAGAGGTGAGATTTACAAAAATCTATTACAAAAAGGAATAACAAAAGCAAAAGTTTACAGCTGTGTTACAGAATACAGATATATTATCTATAATAAAAAAAAAATGTGTACATAATATACCCAGTATCAAAAGTATAAAATACAACCGTATCGAGAAAAATCATAGGACATAATACCAATAAGAGTTCCGCAGTATTTTATTCTATTTTTCATAACCAGACGCTACCCTGTTCTTTCTTTACATACAGACTTTCATGTGACGCATTCAATTTGAAATCACATTATGACTTTTCAACATGCAACTCCAGCTTTCCTATTCCCTTCCTTTATATTGAATCTTATGTAGTTTCTGCATTTTCAATATGGCTGGCATACATATATAAGTGATGTAAAATATGTATTCTGTGTCCTATATCACAGGAGCTAAGACCCGCACGTGTTGCTAGGATATGAAAAAGCAATAATTTCAAACCATTGAGAAGTATCACGTCAAGGTGTCATAGATTCTTTGATATATTGGTAAAAGATTAAAGGTTTCCTTCTAGAGCTTTTTATATGATCGCACTGTTATTGTATTATTCTAGGATGAAATAGAAAATACCTACGTATTTTATTCCCAATAAATGAAACGAAAGTCTATTGTATTTAATCTAATTTATTGAACGATCTACTATGTGAATAAAATTCTAGTTTGGCCCTCTACAACCTCATTAACTATATGTAAAAAGTAGTAACAATCCCAACAAGCAAATTATTCATATAAAAAACAAACTATCTGTCTGAAATAACTAAGAACGTTTCTGCGCTTCCTCGAGTCTATTATAAGACTTATTAACACGTACAAGTAAGATATAGGAATGATTGATCTTACAACTGCGCCCAAATCCTCGTTCAAAGCACGTTATAAGTTTCTTACAAGGAAAGTACAGTCCTGTAAGTAGGTACTGATTTTGCTTGTTGGGAAGGTAAATAAGGTAATATAAAAGTATATGACATATTATGCGAGCTCAGTGTCGCGGTGTAATTCCATTAATCTGCCACATTAGCATGAGGGGACGGCGGACGCCGTTTGATCTGCGATCTCTACGGCTTACCTACTCTACTCCTACATATTAACTTTGATAATTAATTACTGAATGAATCACCTTTTTAAAGGAACCTTAACTCAAAATGGCTCGATGAGGAACTGAAAAAACTGAGTTTCATTACAATTTCTCAGACCAAAAATAAAAATAAAATGATTTAGTTATAGTTGATATCATCTAAGTTGATCTAGGGACGTTTTTACATTCAATGACGAGCTACATAGGGCATTAAATGTTTTTAGAAATAAGTATACTTCCACACTTGTCAAGCCTTATGTTGATACGCCAATTAGAAGCAAAACAAATTCAGTTTACTGGAATTGTATATATATACACACAGGAGACCAACAAAGACCTAAAAAGTGTGTTTAGGTTTACATCTAAATAACGATAATTCAGAGTCCGTTAAGCTTCATATTGATATCCAATTAGAGGAACTAGCTAAAAGAAAAAATAAAAGATCCGGTTTACCTAATGAATTTGTAATAAAACCGAAAAGAAGATTTGTAAAAGAACAAATTCCAAGTCCAATCCCATACGCATAGACGCGCTGGCCTCTGTAGTCACGACATCGTCATTTATATACGAATTTAGTCGTGCCCCAACACTCGAATATTCCATCGAGGGCTATTCTACGTTCTCGTTTGTTGAAACGCCAAATCGAGCCGCATTATTCTAATTCTCTTTCCCGATAGCTTTGGAAGCTATTTATTTGCCCCGGAAGCTCAGTCTGCCCCTTCAGAGTTGAAGCAAAACAGCTTAAATCGTGGATAATGCTACGAGTTAAATTGTAGATAGGTATTTTTAGTGAATCCTTAAAATTGACATTTTGGTAATAGAATTATAATATACATTATGTTTCTTTATTATGTCCTAAGAAACCTATTCACCAATATCGAGAAAATTATTAATGCCATTCCATATTATAGTCATATTAAAGGTACTTGGAAAAATATTTTTATTCATTTTAATATCATTTTTGCAAGTATTGAGTCAGAGCGAAACCTAACGAGTTAACTATCGGAAAAATATAAAAATAAATATAGTTCCAGGTTTCAACGTCGATGGCTCTCACAATAAATTACAAGAATAAAAGGGAATAACTTTTCTTATATATCATGATAATGTAAGACTGGAGCACATGTGGAATCTTTATTTCACGCGGGCCGCAGAAGTGAAAGATATTTCAGATATAAAAACACGTGCCCAATGCTAATAAAGTTGGGCAATATCGAAAAGGTGTTTTGTATGAACGGTTTCCAAGGGAGGCCAAAAAAAGGGACATAAAACGAAAAGAAACGAAAGTGGAAATATGGGCAGTATTTTATTTACTGCATACAATCGAACCTTTATCACAGAATGTATCGCTTTACAGTATTTTGTAGCTGCCTGTTAGAGGACCCCGATATAAAGGTTATTTTTTAAGGCGCGACACAAAAAAAGTAATGGCTGTTACAATATGTGCCTTCATTTTTCGTTGGTTTCATATTTAGAACGTTTAAACAACGTGAAAACGAATCAGGAATAGAAGTGGGAATAATCAAATTTTTTTGTTCACGATACATACATAAACTAGGTATTACCGCAACGTGCCTACGATATTACATAGCCTTCGCAAACGCTTTGGTTTGGTGCTTGCACAACAGCCCAATTTAGACAGGCTCAGCTGAGCGAAATTGCACATCCCATGTAGGAAACGCTTACAGAAATAAAATTAGAGTACCTACGGGAAACATATTTGGATCGAATATTTTGTGTCACAAAATGAGTGTTTTCGCTAGATTATGCAAGTAATCCCCTTGTTTAGTTTTCCAGGTCTATTTGTGTGCAGCCAGTACAACTATCCGCTTGGTGGTCGGAGGAGCGCAGATTGGCAAGTTAATCAAGAGTAGCTTAGCTTACAACCTCGCTGTTTGAGAGTGCAGCCAATGAACGTACCACGTATTTGCCCGCTGTTACATTGCAGTCGTGTTTCTACAGGCAAAAACGTAGATTTTCTGTACTCAATTACGGTTGAAAGAATATTCGGAACAAAGACTTGTGTGAATAATTTAATACATGTTTTGAATATAGATTAAGTTTATCATAAATATATTCTGTCCACTGCTGGAAATAAAAAATCATTCCGATGTCGCCCATATTACAGCTGATTCCAGGTCTAACCTTGACCAGGTCTCCGGTCTACTTTGTAAGCAAAGTTACCCTAAACTAACTTTTTACTAATTCAGATTTACACAAATCACAACAGACAATAAAATGAAAATGTTCAAAGCAAACGTGTAGGTTTTCAAGAAACTCAATTCGATTCCCTCGCGTTGTTCAGCCGATCATAATCAATTGTATATTAGCAACAAAGACGCCGAAGCGTTCTATCGGTAAGGCTCAATAATTGGATTCGAAGGAAAGGAATTTTAGCGAAAAAATGTTCGACAATTTGTCAGTCAGCTAGGCGGGGGATCTCGGCGGCATGATCGTGCTTCATCATCGTTTTTTCGTCAAAGTGCCAGCCCCCGCCCCGCGGTACTAGAGAATTCTTATTACACTGGATACATTCTATGTATACTTTTCCTTAAAAGAACTTTAATTCTCTTCGTCAGTCCTAAATAGGGGAAATCGAGCAGCTTTATTACTTTGGGTACGCTTGCTTTTGTTTTCTTTTACGGTAAAACACGACGTTACGACATTGTGCCGTAAGGGATGTTGCGTTACTTCAAGTCTACAACGAGATTTAAAGAATAAATTGAAAATATACTCATTAAATAATAATTATAATATAGTTGGGTGAACTATAATTGATAACAAATACTTTTTTTTTCAACAATCGTAAAAAGATTCTTATTTATTATTTGCGTTGTTATTTAAAAAACAACAACGTACTTAGGGAAGTACCTACGTTGTGTTGTTTTTTAAATAACATCGCAAATAATAATATTAAAAATATGAACCAAAAAATACAGCAAGCCTATCATACTAGCTTTTTCATGCGAAAGGAAATTCATGATAGAATCTTTTAGCAAGAAATGATAAGGAAGTGTTGCATGTTTTCCTCATATTTACGGTTATTTTGTGACTTTGATACATACATTTCAAAATAAATAAATAAACATGTCGATGATAAACCATCAAAAGCCTTTCGTACTAGCACATTTTGTATAAAAGTATGTTCTGATAGTTCAATGCATTTATTTGATATAGAAGCAATACGCGATTCAGTCGATGCGGGAGCGAGGCAGCACTGTAGACACCGTGCGTGAAAAATACCTTTTCATCTAGGGAATTCGTGCAGGGATGCCGAACTCTTATAAAGCGAAGCGGGAAATAAAGAAACCGAATGATGGAAAAAAAGGAACGGACTGAGTCTCGTTCGCAGGGGCCGTAGATCTAACTGATTGTGAGAAACGCCGTGCCACACCTTGAATTATTTGACAGTTTGAATTGTCACCGCTCGCCCGTTACTGTTGTTATTTTTCGTCGTTTTCCCCTCCCCCACCAGATAAGGCGTAAGTTATAAAACACGCCGAAACTTGTTACAGTACACCCTTCACTACATACGGTTTGTAGTACCGCCGCGAACGTTAACAGAGTAATATATTCCCCGCAGACATAGATTGCGACAAAAATGCTTAGGTACTTTGACGTTTTCCTGGTATGACGGACTCGAAGATCCGGTTTTCTAAGAAATAATATCGTTTCTCGGCATGAAAAAGGTACGCCCGTCTATTAATATTGTACTCAATTTATATTCAAATACAAAATTTATTTTTGCTGGTTAGTCAGGGAACATTTTTTACGAGTAAAATATTACCTTCTACGTACAATTTCTTCCGGAAAATGTCAGCCCGTCTTCTCCAATCAGGTCGGCCGCTCACACTAACGCCTAATTATGTTTACCGTGTCCCTTGTTTCACGGGGATTGGTTCTTTCTAACGTATTTCAGGTAAGTATGTGGGAACTAATCGTTAATTGATTTAATTTAGTTACAAGTAGATAGTATTGAGCGTGTATGCTGCAATGTGCAAGTAGGTATAGGGGTGGATTATTATATTACGTAGGTAGGAATCAGTGTGCAGTAATAGGACGATCCTCGGAGAGCCACGCAGGATCCATTAATTACCCGGGCAGCACGCCGCGTGAGACGTCAACCTTCGCCACAGACCGCTACCCCACCTCCGAGTACTTAAACAAACCACCCACCTAAATCCCAACACTGATCTTTTCTCAACGAATTTTTTTTCAAAGCCATCATAAAATGAATGAATTAGCATACCTAATTGTCCCTTGAAATGGGAACAATAAATGAAGAGCCCCTCCGCAGAATCCGGGCGGATTTCTACGAGGCAATCAAAATTTAGGAATTATTTAACAGTTCCATCCACATGAAAATCCTGATCTTTTTTAAAAAACGGCCAAGTTAATGCGAGAACAAAGAAGCGATACAGAGCAAGACGACGAGGGCTCCGTGAAATTTAAACACTTTTATTAACGTCAGATAGAAAGAAATAAAGGAAATAATTGAGCCGGCCTCGAATCAGCTTTGCGAGCTTATAAAGTCGAGTCCGCAAAGTCGACTTAGAGTACCTACTCACACACGCGTGAAACGAACCTCTTTCGATTCTGAAGGAGCTTTGAATAAGACGTCTCTGACGCTCTGTTGCGAGCTGATTCAAATGCCTACGTTGATTTTCTCATTTTAAAGGCGATCCTTTCTTAAGATTGCGGGGATGAGGATAAATTAAATTAAGTACGTGCGTATACTTGTGGAGTTTGCAAATGTTATATGCTATCATGGCGCCAAGCAATTATTATTTTAATTACAAGCTTCGGTTGTAAAATTAATATCATTTATAACACTACGCAGCGATGCGTGGGTACCTCGAAATTGGCCAACAAAAGATAATAGCGCAACATCAGCTCTGGCTGCGAGTGAATTCCGTGGCTCGTTTCGCATTTTAATTTATTTTGTTATTTTGCAAATGATCGGCTTATAATGTCCCATCGGTTCGAATATTGTAACAGGATGAACTAGTTGATGCGCGAACTGTATTTTATTAAATTATGCTTCTGGAGTTGTATTGGGAAATCACTGCATGGGATTTTTTCGAATAGCATCGTGATCAATAATAAATCGCATATATAATGATGCAATTTTTCTTTTAAACTTTCATTTTATTTTAATTTCACGATTGCAATATCGTAACACAGAATAGGACTAGCATAATCCTTTTTTTATTTTTCTTGACCTGTTTGAGTCGCGTGTTGGAGTGCCAGACGTATCGCCACGCTGCCCGGGGCGTCGACAATTACTGGTATAGGACGAGTACTAGACTTCTAATACAAATCGTTCGCCCCGGGCTACGTTTATCCGTACCTACCTCCACCCGACCCCATTCCGGGTGCGGACGCACTTAAGGCGAATCACGAAAATGAGCGGCTTCTTGTGTCGTGCTGTCTCTGTAGGGAGCCAATTTTTCTCACCAATCGGAGAGAAATATTAGGTGCTTGTGGATTTTTGAATATTTGGCTTCAGTGTTTTAAGCCTATTATGTTATTTAATGTAGTATAATAATATTTATGTCATTATTAGGGATAAATACTATTACCTACCATATAATATAATACAGTACCTACCCATTTTTCATATAATATTATTTAAAAAACACTTATTTAAGCTTCATCATTATTATTATTTAGACAAACTCTTAAAACGTAAAAGTAGGTATAATTATAGATTTTGTATAGTACCTATATAGGTACCAATTCTATCTATAAAATTGTTCAAACCAAATCGTAGCAAAATTATATTCATGTTTAGAATAAGGATAAATCAATACAATTATTGCAAACATATATTATTTTATTTAATATAATAATATGTATTCAATCGTTCAAAGTGCAACCACGCCTTATTCCAGAGAAAACTATTACATCATTGTCCCACCGCATTCCGATTTTATTTCTCTCGCCGAAAGCTCTTGTATCAACAAAATACACGACAATGTAAATGTTTCAGTGATTTTCCCAAACTCTTTGTTTTACGTAAAAAAGGATTGAAATACACTTTGATCTTAAATCCGTAAACCAACCATTATATAAATTATAAGTTGACTCCTATCTCTAAACCATTACTGTAAATACATCTATACTAATATTATAAAGAGGAAAGATTTGTATTTTTGTATTTTTGTATGTTTGTAATGAATAGGCTCCGAAACTACTGGACCGATTTCAAAAATTCTTTCACCTTTGGAAAGCTACATTATCCCCGAGTAACATAGGCTATATAATATCACGCTAGGTCTTATAGTTGCGGAGCAGTAACCGAAAATGTTTCAAAAACGGGGGAAAAGTATCGTTTCTGAGGCCTTCCGTGGCACATAAAACTATGAAAAAAATCTTAAGTCCCCCCGTGCGAAGCCGGGACGGACCGCTAGTGTATATATATATATATATTATAAAAATGAACTCAGCTTTAGGCTATTACTCAAATATCATTGTCACTACTAAATCAAAATGATAATAGCACAGTGTTCCACTATGCACTGTCTACTGGGCGTCGGATCACTGTATGTAGCTATATACTATGGCCCGCGATTTTTGCAAAAATGTTGAAATCGTGTGCCTCAACAAGAAACAGCAAGGGTAGACCCGAACTGCTAACAAACCTTTGTATATAGTTAGGGCCCTTGCCTCTCTTGTCTCGTTCCACTGCCCCCCACATAATTTAAATGATATAAGATATAATATAATACTGTCTTTAATCGTTTAATATTATTATTATAGACTCAGAAAATATTCCAGGAATTACCAAACATTTAGATGACTACAATTAAAACCCTCCACCAATACAATTTAAAAATCTATAATTATTTCTTTGCTGAAAAGAACAAAGCTGTTAAAAATCGTGTAAAACAATATAATGATATAGCTTATTTCTCAAGTGCAGCATATTTTACAGACTGGAGTTCCTTAAGGAGTCATTACGTGGTCCTGTAAAAGCGTTCGGAGCGTAATTAGTTTGCCATTTGCTTAATATATTGGCACTCGTGCTGGCCGCTTCGCTTCAATGCCAATTCAAACAAAAAAGTAAAAAACCAACTCTCTATTTAGAAAAATTGTGCTCGTAATCATTAGAGCCGTACTGTTTGAATTCCGTTTCGCAAGTGCATTTTATTTCAGAATTTCAACTTCATTTTAACGATAATTCAAATGGTCGTTACGGAAAAAAGAAGGAACTGTGATTAAATTTAAAGATACCCATCATCTGAGTTGGAAAAGTCTCTTTTGGCAAGCTCTAGAGATGGTTGTGATGTAATAGACACACGAAAAACTCTTATTTAATACATCTACTCAGTGAGTCTAAACGTTAGGAAAGTGAAGTGGATAACAAATGTAGTAGCACTTAATTCCTCTTTTATGGATTGTACGAGCCATAAAAACCTCAAATTAGGTCGCCGTTACGATAATATAATACCTACCGAAAAAATACAACCGTCCTTTCTAATATAACATTACAGTTTAATAAAATGTGGAAACGTCAATTTTCTAATTAAGAACCTACCTAATGAAGTTAAAGTATTCACAAAAATTAAATCATATTACAGTAAAAAACGCTGTAAAACATCCAATAAACAATAAAAACAGTAGACTTCGAAAGATAATAATTAAATTCCCACAGTATCAAACCGAAACATGAACATAAAATGGCGTTGTAAAATCCAATACAAATTACAAGCCACAACTCGAGTGTCGCTGGTAGCCGGGGCTTTAGCAGCCTTCGATCACCCGTCAGCGCATAACCAAATTAGAGCAATTTAAGTCAGGAAATTGGAAACGCTATCGGCCGTTCGATGCACCGTTGCAACGGGGTGCGCCACTACCGCCAATGGTATTTCAGACATCCACCGTTTCGGCGGCCGTTGCTAATGTCTGAACAATGCACGAATCTGACCAGACAGATCCGAGCGGCCCCGAAGATAAACGACAACCGTGGCGCGTTGTAACAACTGATTGATATACGGCCTGCGATGATATCGTACCTATAGAAGTAACCTATATACCCCTATAACAGCTAAGCCGAATTCCGGACTCGCTTCAGTAACAGTTCGAGTGCTGTTGACAGTAAGCGATGTTTAGTTAGTGTTCCGAGCGATAAGAGTCGTACGAATCGAGTTACAATTGTTTGTTTTGACAAACCTATCAGCGAAAATTCGTTTGCATTTGTATTTGATTTTTGGAGCCTTTAGTTTTCATAAACAAATGTAACAGTATATTTTATACACCTGCTGCAATGTTACGTGTGATAATTGGTTAATTAATTTTTGCCAGTAATAAAATTGTAAATAATATTATCAGTTACAACACGTTCTATGGGAATAAAAAGTGCGGCCGATATTCCAAACGGAGCCAGTAGCGGTTATGGGCTGGTAATTAATAAGCCGCAATTTATAAATATTCATTAATATTTTTGATGAGATTGCACGATACTACCCACATAATATGTAGGTTTGTTAGGTACATCCTGTTTAACATTAATACGGGAAACGAGCTGATAATAATCTACTTGATGCGGAAAATCATAAAATGTACTTTATTATTTTTTGTACAAAAGTTACAAAAATCTCAATTTAAAGAAAATATTATTCTAACCTGTTTAAGATTATGTCAATGCATGAAAATGCCTAGCTATGCTAGAGACTCTGAGGTTAGCGCACTGAAAATATTCACAAACTTTTAAAGCCAAGAAAGACATAATCGTTTGCTCCAAACACCGAACAAATGGTACAAGTTTATGTTCTAAACTGAAAATCACAAAGCAACTCGAACAAACACTGCGCTATACGCCATTTGCAACTCTGTACGGAAATTCCGGTGTGCAGTCGCAGGCAAGAGAACATGTCGATAGCCAATACAAAGTTGAGCATAAGTTAAGATAATAACAAGTAATCGTGCAAGTTCCAGAAAGCAACACACTTGCGTACTTGGTGGGAGAGCGGCCACGGTCAGAGTTTGGATTCGCTCGACGGCTAAAACAATGGCGAATCAAGCATGCAACGGAACTTTCTCAAAGACACCCTCTTGTGCGTGCGACGCTTAGCGAAAGCCCGGTCGCTAACTTTGTATTGGTCGGGAAACTTCATCGTTAGCCATGCATTAGAACCAGTTGTGCGAGGCGCTAGATTTGCAAGAAAATTACATTCTGGTAATTTATTAGCATTAATCTGTTAATGGTGTTTTTCAAAATTTTTGTCCGAAAAGTGTTTTTTGTTCTTAACTTTTTTCTTTGTTGGCTTTAATCCTTACATTGTTTCTAATTAAGATAAACATTTCAGTAGTTTGAAGGATTTTAAAATTTTAATATGTGTTTTTTTTTATTTTATGTAGAAACTTTTAGGAACTATTCTTCAAAGAATATAAGAACTTATAACACTAAGGAACAAAAGAATCACTCATTTCCTTCGCGTCTGCAAACACACTCATAATAAGGAGAAATGTTTTGAATATCATTTACGCAAAAAATATATTTGACTTAAGGATTGTAGCCAGAAATCTTCAGAATAAACTCGTCTGCTCAACATTAAGATCGCTTTAGGGAGTCAGATAGACAGATAAAGACGGTATACATTTTCATGGGAAGAGAAAAAAAAATAAAAATGTAAGCAATCTGCGGCAAACTTGTGAGGGCTAAGAGTCGTCTAAATTGGCAGTCGGGATTGTTACCAGCGGAACAGAAGGGCGTAAGTGACTCGAGGCGCGTTTGAAAACGACACCTACTGCCCAACCCCTGGGGTAAACATTACAAACAACAAACTCAGCTAGATAACACTTTATCGGCGTAGACTGCAGAGATTACAACGGATCGTTCGGTTAATTAATTTTTAAGCATTTCCGAGCTGGCAATTGGCATACGACTTTTGATTTAAAATGCCGTTATTTTGTATAAATTATTATGTACCTTGAAATTGCAGATTACATCTTTATTATTGAAGAAATCGAATAAAGAATTATTGCAAATATTTAATAAAAAATCAAACCAGCGTTAAAGGAAAGAGTATTTTGGTTATCCATACGGAAAAGAAGATGTAATGTGTGTGTATGTTCATATAAAATGTTGAAAATAATACAACCAGTAGTAACTTAAGCAAGGAGTTAGCGTACTATAGGCGTGAGTTGATTTTTTCGCCGCCAAGTTTCTTACTTAGATTGCGGCGAAAACCCCACATGACGGAAAGCTACTTAGCCGACGTAAAGCGATTAACAACGTTAAAGTTCTTTAGATGACGTTCGCAGAAAATTTATTACTACACCGGCACTTAAGTAGAATTCTGTCGGCCGTAAGTTACGGCCAACTGGACTTAAAATTACTTTCATTTTATAATGACTGTAAAGTATACTCCCCAAGTAATCTCACGTACGTGTTTGTGTTCGGCTAAGCGTCCGGCTCTATAAAATTATCGCACTGCAATCTACTTCTCCACTTTGTTGGACCACAGCTGTGCCGATTAAAGCACTAAAGGCACGTTATCTCCATAACTCTTTAGCTTTACTCCTCAGTCCCACTTAAAAGTTCCAAATGGAGGGAATTTTATAGAAGGATGTTACCTAGGGAATAGTCTCTCGAAGCGACCGGCATTAGGTGTACGACGGCGCACCGACACTATCGGAGGGAACAAAATTTGCACCAACCGATCGGGCCATAAATACTACTAATGCCTGAAAGGGCACTGTCGAGCAGCTTTCATCAGAAAATTCTCCATTATCTGGAGGAAATCGTTACCGGGGTTGAACCTCACCCACCCTCGGTCCCGACCCGACGTGCTCCTTTCATTTACGGCGGCGTTGCGTGCACGCGTCCCCGCGGCCTTTGCTTCAGGTGGGCGTAGTCATTGTGTTCGGTATTTAAGGGGCTCATTTGATATTCTGAGACAGTTTGCATTCGGAAAGCTCGCACGTGGGGTGGGCCGGGCCGTATCGAGACATCGAAGTCACGGAGCACGCACACATTGCCATGGGTAGTGCCCTGGGAACCGGCCGCATCGGGCCGTCGGGCTGCCGGCGCCTTGCGCGTCCTCGCCGGCACGTAACGCTCCGCCGCGGCACGGTGCCCTGACACGGCTTCCATCTCACACGAACCCACGCACACGCACGCAGTTTGAATTGCGCCGAGTTACTGAGCTCATTGCGCAATGTTTATCCACAAATACACTAATGAAGGCACCTACAAAAGCGACTGGATTGTTAATTAAACTTGCTCAAAATGTGACACCCTTACGAAATGATGCCGAGTCGGGAGCACAGTGCACGGCTTGAATGTTATTGAATTAATTTGTAATCAGAATTCTCGGTGTGCGTTCTTGGATGTAATAATGGTATTAATTTATTTAGTTGTGTTGGATGTACCTTTTAGGCTCGTCGTATCGTCACGTTTCTATGAGAATTCCGTTAGTAAATACGAAATGTCAAGGATATTACAATTTTCATTTGCCAAAACTGAATTCCAGTACCCAGCAATTGTTCTCTTTTCGACCAGAAAAAGGTAAAGTATTGCCTTGAATACAAAATAAAAGAAATATTCCTTTACTATTTTACTAACACAATTCTGACAACTAGATTCCACGAAGAGTAAGCTGTGTACAACTTTCAGCTAATGTACACATTGCTCGACTGATTTTCCGTCCTCCCGTTTAATTAGATTAATTGCGGTTACACAATATTTCGTAGACGTAAAAGTAATTCAAAAGACCCCATCATTAGGCTTCTAACCAAAAGGAATAACCATTCCCTTAATCATTATTCTTAAAAGTCTTCATTAAATTCCTTTTATCTCTCTCGGGATATTTCCTTCGCTCGGCGGCATCAATCACATTCACTCCGAAAAACTCGTTGGCTCGTTATTCTAAACTCTCATAATAGGTAATGAAGGTCTTGATCGGCCGGTACGGGCGCGGGCGCGGGCGGCTGCCAGGCGCCGATTACTTTGAGAACCGGCACAATGACTCCCCGGCTGTAGCCAATGTTGAATTCTGAAAAGTTCCTTAGTCCGCATCCACGTTGGATACGGGGCTAATTACGGCGAAACTTTTGTAGATAGACACCTGCGCTGAGTCGCGGCCGCTAGACAAAGAGCAAGTTATCGCAGACTTTCAGGCGTGGACTCCGTCTTAACGGAATATTTACTTTAACTCTGAATGTCAAGGTTCTTTTTCGCACGTTACCGGTGGCTACGAGCCGACAGACTGTTACTAAGTCGACAGCCTTATTCAATGTCGATCTGCGACAATAATGAGACAAAGCAAATTGTTTCTTGATTGAAATCTTTGCATTGCTTGTCATTAAAACAGTCATAATTATGTTGATTGCTTCGAATTTCAACTGTTTAGTCAGTGGCAAGAAAAAGAACATAAAAATAAACATAAGTCATACGAATTGAAATGCGATTTATTTTATAGGAAACGAAACAAAACGAGCGTGAAATAGTCATAACACAGTTTGCAAGTTTGACAGACACGCCTAATTCGTGGATAACGTGTTTAATATTATGTGCACGAAAATGATTTAGCCGCGGGCAAAATTAGGGTTGGCTAATAACAACTGAGACATGACAGGGCGAATTTAGCACACTTTTCCAAAAAGTTGGGTGTAAATTAAATTTCGCGACTGAAGTTCTCGTAACTTGGCTCTCCACGCTGACATGTTGCGTAGCACATGTCGGCTGGTGTTCGTCTTGCTAACGAATACACTACAGAAATAAATCCAATAGGTACCAGGTACCGAATGCGATTTTATAGCTCGTTTGTAAAATACGCACATTCTGATTAATCAAAATGGCAGTCACCCCTTACATTGGTAGATTTTATGCTTATAAATCACCTATATTGTTTGCTTACTAAGTTACTTCTTTGTTTTACCTACTTAATAGTGATTTATAAAAAACTATAAATTTGAACTTACCGGGCCAAACTGTTCGAAGTAATTCTTTACGTCTTCCAGCGTTGTGGGTGCTGATAACCCTCCTACGAAGATTTTCTTTGTCCTGGTCACCATCTGCGAGAAATAAAAAAACCATAATCAATAATAAGATCTATTTCTCTCTATCTAGTAACTCTAGTTATATATTTGTTTATATTTGGAATTAAACAATCGTAACGGATTTAATTCGCGCATCTTATTATTTTTCTTATATTTTACTTTATATTATTTTATCAAAATACTGGAGTACCTATAATATTTATTTAATTTTAACGGAATTTCAAATAATTCTAGAAACACCACATCAGAATAACAAGTCGCATGATAAAATGCAGCCAATTTTATTTATCTCAGTGAATATTTTAAGGAAATATAGTAACGTAAAAACAATCGAGGCAGCAGTGGGCGAGCAAAATGTGGGATTAATTACAATTTATTCATTATGCAGTCCGGGCAGAGGTTAGCTAGAATACATCACATGTTCGCATTAAACGCAACCTAACGAGTCCCCGAAACCATTTTGAACCCACCCAGACCTGCTTACAGACGTATTAAAATAATGGATACCTATCTATTTTGTAAAACAAACATTAAATCAGATTATGTTAATAGTAACACCTCTTTTTTTATAAATTAGAAAATGTAATTTGTTATATTTAAATGTATATTTCGACTCGTAATATTTTTTTCCAATTAAGATAATTTAGTTGAAGTATAAAATTACAGTCACCCGACTGTAATTTTATACTTCAACTAAATTATCTCGAATTCCGAGATACTTATCTAATATAAGCTTAAATGACCGGATTATTATGCAATTAGTTTATTTGTCATTTAATTTGCATTAAAGTATAAGTTATTCAATGCATATTTCAACAATCAAAGGAGAGACGTTTAAAGAGGGATTTCATTATAACGTCAATATTGCCGCGGCTCGTTGTCAAAGGACCTGCCTGTTTTCTTCTTGAATATTTATGCGGGGTAATAATAAAGTAAAAAGCATGCGACAAAGTAACAATAGCTGTCGGTTTTCACAAGCTTCTGATCGTAGTAACGAGCCTGTTACCGAATACGTTAACTGACACTCGCTGTCATAAAATAATTTAGGCATATTTGACAATAAATACGGGTAATGGAGACGAAAATAGCGCAAATTGTTTTTAAAATACTATTTATTTGAATATGTGTAAAGAAGCTGTATGTTTCATTTATGTAATGTGTAATTTGGTAGATTTTACTTACACGACGTATTTTTTGTTTTCTGTTTTTTTCTATAACAAGACTAAAATGCATTTCGTAAGTACCGACATCATTGTATATTTTTAATTATCTTTTCAATGACATGTAGTTTTGTTGTTTGTCACGATCACACTATGAGTGCATATCATTTGACATTGAATTCCGTATATAGGTATCTATCTGTTTTATATAAAAGAAAAAGCTGACTTAATCTATATCTATACTAATATTATAAAGAGGAAAGATTTGTACCTATTTTTGTATGTTTGTACAAACAGTAATGAATAGGCTCAAAAATTACTGGACCGATTTTAATAATTCTTTCACTGTTGGGAAGCTACGTTCACCTTGAGTAACATCTAGGCTATAGATTATTATTTATATATTTATTTTGAAAAAAATAGGGATCCGTGCGAAGCCGGGGCGAACCGCTAGTCACTGATATATTAATGCAGCGCAAAAAAAATATAATTACCTATTTATCAGACTTGATATTAATCATTCTAACACAAATAAGTACCTACTTGACATATTATTATATAAAATGATAATTATACAACTTTTGTGACTCCTCGGATACAATGTAAACAGTCTTAGCTAAATGTGTTAAGTATTTTAGCGAAGACAAAGCACCTAGCCTAATTAGTTTCATTTAGATAAATTAAATAACGCTGTGTCAATTCGAAACACAGTACCTAATATAAGAGTAGACTTTACAGTTGTAGGTATATTATTACTAGGTAATTTCACGGACGTTTCAACCGCCGTCCGTATAGTTCTGAATATTGAGGAAATGAGCTACATCAAGAATTACGTTTCGATGCAACGACATACTGCGCTCGTACATGTTATCAGAATTAATCAAGTCTAAATCTTATTGTAGCTTATTGCTTCAATATTTAAGGCAAGGATCTGACGGCGCTTGAAATGCCCGTGGAATGGGTCACTATGAAAATAAATTTTGTCTATTTCGGAACAAAATCAAATCCACATTTTAATCATACAGTTCAATAATATCTGTTTAATAATAGTAAACCACAGAACAGATTTTTTCAATAGCCAATTTAAATGTACATAATTATTACTACAATATAAAGCAGCAAAATCCATTTCGCTTTTAAAAAAACATCTATTCGTTGCTACAAAACGAGTTTTTCGTAAAAATTCCCTATAGTTTGTGGAATTCATTGAACGAATTCGATTTGGGTAAAAGTGTTGCGCCATTTTGGAGTCGTTGTGCAGGCTACGTATTGCAGTGCACGAAATGTAACCAAAATCGTCAGAAAAATCCAATTTTATTTTAACACGTTGATATTTGTGCACGGCAGTGTATCCATTTTGATAGTGAACCATAGAGCCAATATTAACAAGTCACCTCACTGTAACAGGGACACAAGTCAAACTATTCACCACAGAACATGAACTGTGAATTTGATGGTCTAACTTCAGGACTGTTGTCAAATGAGACATTTTATAAGTTACGTATTAGAGACATAACATAATAGACATGCTAGAGTATCGCTCTCAGTGTGTATTTCTATCACTTTTCTTTACAAAGGTATAATTATCGGAAAAACGTATCGATTAAATTTAAACATAATATAATCATCCACTTGCACTGATAAGATAATAATATAGGTACATTTAACTTAAAAAATAATAATAATTTCTGATGCCTTCGCGGTTATTACACATTGGAATGAAACAACTATTAACGGATTTAACTCGCGTATTTTTATTTTATTTTATTTGCTGACGTTTAGCGTTAGACTTTTGTCAGCTCAGTCATGCTACGATTATGGAAACTGTAAAGAATCCGAAACGTCAGCAAATAAAATAAAATAAAAATACGCGAGTTAAATCCGTTAATAGTTGTTTCATTCCAATGATTAAAAAATAATATTATTATATTTTTATATAGGTACCTACTAGCCACAAAAGTCTCCGAGTGGCAAAAGATAATATCTGTAGAAATTGAATAAAGCAAGATTCGGTAACGTAATGTAACTAATATAAGTGAGTGAGGGACTCGGAGTTCTGTGACGATCCGAAACGAAATCACACTCAAATATAAATGACGAGAAAGTGGCGCGGGGGGAGACGGGGTCAGTACGTGTCCAAGTGGTGGGCCCATCCTCCCCGGCTTCCTCATTTTTCCGCAAATCTCGAGTGTGACTGTACATTCCTGGCTCCCTACAGAACGATTGCTGTCAAAAAATATTTATTGGTGATTAGCTATTAATACACATTATTTATTTGATAAATAATATGTTTTTCTTGTGTTAAGTCAAACTTTGGTTATTACGACCTTTTAGCCACAAAGGATCATTATATGACTAAGTTTTGCAAATATATCTTCTTCACACTACAATGAACATAATTAAAATTGGATAAATTTAAAAGTGATGGCCCATCAAGCTGTAAAAGTTTAGTTGTACGAGGAAATTTATAGAGCGGATTTTTAAAATGCGTACGGAAGTAACTTGTCTTATTCATAATACTGTCAGTGCCATATTCTCATCGACTTGATCGATGTGATTTTCAAAATAAATAAACCGATTCCCGGTATAATATCATCCGGGACCAATCTCCCGCAACGATAAAACTCGCGTTCCAAATTTGAATGATCACGTTCTGTTTTATCTGTTTAAAAATCGATGTATCGGACTAAATTTCAATGATAATATCAAACATTCCGTGATTAAAATGATCTGGCTAATGAACAATACCGTTGATTTGGTAACTGTTATACAGAAAATTAATATACTCCATTAACGCTTATTAAATAGTAAATAATATCTTATTCAAACTAAATATTAGTTTCAAAAGTTTCTAGTTAATTCCCTGAGGTTAAACAGAGCTTGCATAATCGAAACATTACCAAATGACCAATCCGATTTTCAGTGGCAATCCGATGGTTTATAAATTTTATAAAGCGATAAATAAAAATTTGATAAAGTGGCATTTATTAGTGGGATTGTAAAGGGCGGTCCCTCGGGGGCGAGTGTCAGGTTTACCCGCGGCCGTCAGCCGAAACTGTTGGCAATTACCTTAAATGTGGACAACGCAGTTCACTCCGCTGGGAAAATTATTATTCACCGCATATCCAATTTTTGGTTCGGTCTAAATTGGGACGCTACCTGTGATTGCCTAAATTAATCGCCACTAAACCTCCAACCAACTAATTCAATTGTTAGGATCTTACCACAATTATTGTTTTGACACAAATTAGAGGATTTAAGCTGTAGGGGAGGTAGGGGAGGGACGGGCAGTCGGGAGACATAGGCACCCCCCTTTATTTCCAATTCTAATATATATATTTTTAATTCCCTATTTTGGTACATTAGTCTACCCACTGACCACAATGTTCATCCATAGAATACGTGTTATTTCGTTCATTTGTGAAATACAGGCGCATATTTAGTTTCGACACCGATCAATGTAACTATTTTGTTATGATTTTAAAGTAAACGAAAAAAATACCTGCTGAAGGTACGTTCTTTTTTAATATTTTTTTTAATTATATATGTGCTAAGGTATAAATTAGTTTGCAAGTCACGCTAAAATATATAACCAATTTTTTTTACGAGAATATTAAAATCAATAAATATGCAGAGGGAGCAATGGCCACTTTTTTTGAGGGAGGGTTGGGCATGCCCAATGCAATATAAGAAAATATATAAAAAGAAAATATTGTTGTTTTTACTTGCAAAGATATCTGAAACATTGATACATAAAAGATTCTTCATTGAAATGGTAACTTCACATTTTTTTACCTCGGAAGAAGAAAAATTTGCGAAGTACCCACATGATGTATTCTTCAAAACTTCATTATGTACCTATTGAAGAAGCTGCAAGCTCGTAATTAGCCTATTTTGATTACTTTTGTAATTACATATAAGTTGAGATTATATATTTGACCATAATTTACTTTGTATATTTTAATTATTTTATAAATATTAAGTGTTTTATATGTCATGCCCAAACCTCCCATAGCCGGTGCCCGTACCTCCCTACCATAGGGAGCTTTGGGCACATTTGACATGGTTCTGAAATCATGGTATAACTTAGAGACTGCTTATAATTTGTAAACTGTTGTTTATGAAACATCTAGCCAAATATATTGCGCAACTCACCTTGGAAGTAAATTTTGATTATATTGATAATTTAATTTTTAATAATTAGTTACGTGAAAAAGTGCCCATCCCTCCCCTATCTCCCCTACACGGTCATAATTGATTTATTAAACATATGTAAGAATAGTACCGATATAGTCTTGTTCATAGCAAAATAATCTACATACCTACGTATGGAATTATAAAAGTCACGTTTCGTAATATTTTATTACTTCTTAATTAATAGATTTAATTATTGAATTTATTTATGTTATTAACACTAAGCGCACACTGTCCAAAAACAACAAAACAATAACGATTAAACCCCTTTGCAAAAAACACGCTCTAGCGTCTCATAATTCAAAAAAATTCAAACGGTACATACAGCTTGGGCAAGCGTATTATCCACCCCCTCGTTAACAGGAGTCGGTCACCGCAGTCGTTATGAAAAATACAACAATTTAATTTAGTCTAACTTGACCAGAGGCGGCGGCAAACACCGAACGGTCGTAGTACCACAAAAACATACACACATCAATTACGACACAACCACCCGGAGCCGCCGCTACGAGCGTCCCTTGCGACGTGCAGCCTCGCGGGCTAGAGAGCGACTCCACCATCTAACGCGAAGAAAATGACGTATGACGTCTAAAACTATATCACTAGATAGCATCCTGATCTGCTACGAAAATTCCGGCATTAGACCATAATATATGAATACTAGCTTCTGCCCGCGACTTCGTTCGCGCGGAACTCCTCCTTTTTTGCAGTCGGTTAAAAAGTAGCCTATGTCCTTTCTCAGGCTCCAGACTTTCTTTGTACCAAATTTCATTTAAATCGGTCCAGTAGTTTTAGCGTGAAAGCGTAACAGACAGACAGACAGACAGAGTTACTTTCGCATTTATTATATTAGTAGGGATGTAACTCTCTGTATTAATTATGAGACCTATCTTTAGCTTACAGCTTCATCGACTTAGTTATTCATTCATTAAGGCACAATACATTCATCTCGTCATTGACCTTTTCTCATACAGGAAGTTTGCCAAGATATTAGTCATGTTGAACGTACAACATAAAACAAATGACACTTACTAATAATTTACAATTAGAACCATTGATGTTAACAATAGCCTCAAAATTTCATTCACAATATCAAATGCAAATCATCGAATGTGTCGCGTCGGTTGCAAATGGAAACGCGGTCGTGATCTAACTCAATTCATAATGTGCCATGCACGCTGCGTCAGTGAAATTTTTATGTTTCCACCTGTATCCCGACTCGTTCCGAATCTAAAGTCATGCACCCAACGTCAGCACTCATACAATTACTTCGTACATACCTCTACATAATACATTTTTCTACAGTTTTATTTATTCACTTCGGTTTTCAATTCTGAAAGCCTCAGTTATTCACGGCATGTCTCCGTTCCTACTCTACCCAATGCAAAAACAGTTTATTGCCAATCGATGACATGGCCTTTTGCAAATAAAAATTTACGTTCTAATCAATTAAGCACCAACCCTTGATGATTATGACGAGTGGCCATATAATTTTATTGCGTTACAAACAGACTTGGTAGGACAATATTAATCAATTTTTACAGAGACAATTTCGCACGATGGCGCGCCAACTACACAAAGGTCGGCTCGACCGACGCTGACGTTGCATTTCATTTTTGTTTGACGATAGCCTTTGGTCTATCTATCCATTCTTTGTCTTCCTGAATAAATGCGTGCTTTGTGTCACCTGTTTTTCATTATTACTATACCCGAGAGAGTATTCGACCTTACCACGTACACATAAAATGTACAGACCTAATTTTTTGCAAAAAATATCACGTTATTGTGTCGTTGTCACTGGTTCCACTTCACAAACCATTAGAGCAAAGCGTGACGTTGTTGTTATTTTGTATATCAAACACATGCATTCATTTGTCAAATTTATTAAAAAAAAAGATATATTCACGCTATTACGTAAGTCGAGGAACGCCTCGAGCGCAGTGAGCATTCGACAAGATAGCAGATGATCCCGTCCCGTTGTGTCGCACACCTTATCTGGTTCACAGCTCATTAGGTCCGCAGCGAGCGGCTGCCTGCAGACCTGTACCATTTGTAACAATACAGGGACCGCACGGATGGCAAATGGTGATTCCCAGGGCTTACGGTGCCAGTCTCGTTACTTCACTCGCAGTCTCCATGCGACGTGAAATAACTGCTCGGCGTGCGACGTCAACCGACGCAAGACACTAACCGCGTACGTTCTAAATGGGAGACATTAACAAAACGTTATTGCTTCTCGGCTTCACCACCACTTGCACAGTATTAATCTCTATCTCGTTCTGATGCTCGCTATCTGACGCTTTGTAGACTAGTTAATTCCTAGAATAGCTAGACTTGGCTCAGGCACGTATTGTTATTCGAGGGTGAGATGATTCAACGAACAGAATCACGATTTTGATATCAAAGCTAGAATCGATTTACGTGTTTATGATATTTCTTTATCAGAATACCTAGACTTATTGAGTTACTAATAATCAATACAATGTAGGTAGGTAAGTAACAAAATGATTAGGTTCATTTTATCTCATTCCCAAGAGATTCGGATTTAATAAGAAATTATGTGACGAAAATGTTTGCCGGAGTTTTCATATGTTTTCATTCAATATCCGATAAAGCAAGCACAAACAAGTAAATACGAAAGAAAAAGCGAATGCATGTAAATGAGCAAACTTCTTAGAATTACGTCGTGAGCTGAATAAATAACGGCTGATCGATGCGTTGATAAGCCCATGAAAAATTTAAAGAGGATCCATACAATGGTGGAAACGGATGAAGTGGGTATCTATCCGAGGTTTGGATATTGCTTCTCTCACTTTTTGCGTCCTTTCAGTTGTAAGCAGACCCTCGACAGCGGCGAACAAAGGATCACTTCTTCAACGTTGTAAACTCTAAATGTTCGTACAACTAAGTTCAATGCCATTTTTATGTGGACCTTTATTTGGTAAGCATGTATTACTTTAGTATCCAGTAAAACGCTTATCATTTACTTAGCGTTTTTATCCGTCTTTTTCAATAAACACTCATTCATTCATACTCTAGTAGGTATAATTCACCCTTAAAAGGCTTTTTCAAAATGCTTTTTCCAGACAAACAATAGGCATGTTTTAGACGTCTAAAACATGAAACAGCCCAATGCACGTCATCGAAAGCCATTCAAACACATTGGAATGACTCCATTTCCGTAGGGGTTTGGCATTCATATAGTAGATGTATGCCTACTTCTTTTTGCAGTCTCGCCCAGTGAGTGGATGAAAGCGAGACGTCGTCGAGTTGCCTTGTCGCTTACTCCCCCATCTTTCCTAAACGCAAAACCCTAACCATTGTTACGGCTTGCTGAGAATGTTTTATCTCAAATATGCAGACAGAGCCACAGAATATTATATCGATACCTACTAAAATCAAAGACCGACGTAAATGCACGTATAAATTTGTAGTATTCACGTTATGCAATACTCAATATCGTCTGATTGAGTATGTCTCTAATGAAATATAATTATCAAAGCGGAGTAGATAGGTAGGTACATTATTAAGTTTTCTTGAGGTATAGAATGTAAAAATAACTGAGGGAAAATTAGTCCTCCAATAGACATGTTTTTAGAAAAAACATTATGATAAGACGAAAAGTAATCGGTTTAAGTGATTTCATGGAACTTTGCTAGAAAAATAACATTAACGTTTTCATGATAAATGAATGTGAAGACATAGTTCACAAGAACAAAGTAAACTTTGAAAAGTAAATCATAACGTGCAGATTTCTCTCCCTATTAAAAGTGAAGGATACAAGGTATTTCGAGTTTTTCTTTTAGCTACGCATAATCAAATAAAACTTGATTTTATGTTTCCAGTCAAATTATAAGCCGAGGGGAGGGTGAAATAAAAAAGTGAATAATGAATGCGGAGGCCGAAACCGGGACCGCGCGACCGTAGCAATTATTTTGTTTCGAGTGCCATCAACACGGTACGTTCTTTAAAATTTTCATACATTAAGCAAATGTCGAGAATTCGCAATAAGGGTCTAAATGTAGGAAGCCGTTGCGGCGCTGCGTTAATACGCGAGAACGCCATGATCCTCGGACAAATTCTATCGTGTCTTGTTTTTCACTTTTCATACATTTATATATTTATGCACGTGATATTAGTCAGTGTCAAATGCAAAGGGTTTCATTTGAAGAATTTCTTTTATATTTTAAAAGTTTATTCGTGCGTAGGATTGTTTTGGAACTATTGAACCAATATGTTTTTACACACACAGATACTGAAGCTAATAACGTTTCCATTTTTTTTGTTTTTAAAAATGTCAGCACAGAATCCATTTACGCAATTTAAATCCGTTACAGTTGTTTTATTCTTTTATTCCAATATGTAATAACGGTAGCGTAAGGATTTATTAAATTTAAGTTTGTTCGTGGTAAATTTGTAAAAGACGAGATACCATTTTTCTCTTTTGCTTTACAACAAGTAATAGCACCACTAAACAACTTCTTGACGTCTCTATAGCGCTCCCACACAAAACGCGCTGGAAAATGTATGGCACGCCATTCGTAGGAGTAAATAAATACAAACTACAGAAACAAGTGTCATGTATGACGGAGGCTGCCTACAAAACATGCAATCCGTATGAATGATTGCCGTCTGACTGAACTCTATGTGCCTTGTAACCGTATTTTTTCCAAATCCCTACTAAAAGAAAACGACGTCCCAGACAAGACGACTATGGAAATTGACTCGTGTTATGTAGGTGCAAGAGTAGTATTTTGTATGACACTTGAGGCGTTGGGTTGAGCGTTTTCGTCTCCACATCGGTCGATAGTGTTGACGAACAAAATAAGCTCCCCTCGGGTGGGAGTGCGGTGTCAAGAGGCTATAGGATTAAACTTAAACTGGGTTTGCCCGCAGTTTAATTACACAAAAGGTATGTACTCACGTACCACTTGCGCTCTTATGTGCTCTTATCCTGACAGTAACTTAGAAATTAGACATGTGTAACGGTAACGCGCCTTTAACGTACAAAATATATTTTGAAATCAATTGTCACGTACAACTCATAAGCAACATTCATCCACATTCCACTGCTACATACAGCTACACGACGTCTTCGTTTAGTTTCTATTCGTTTCATTTTGTTATCTTGTAAGTTTTATTATCATAGTTATTTTTATGATTTATCTTTTAACCTACAAATCTAGTGACTTTCATGACAGTTCAAGTCTATAGACAAGTGACATTCGATCATCACGAATGCTTAGAATATAGTGAAAGTAAGGAATTGACATGAGCTTACGAAATGCCACGTTATCGATTTTCGTTTGTGATAGTCAAATGTCACCTGTTTAGGAGAATAGATATCCTATTAGATGGGCTAAATTTCACTAAAAAATATCGTTGATTAATTTTTTTTTGGACTTACTTATGGATTCCTAAAAAGCTTTTACTGTACTAAAGAAAAGTTTGGGTCAAGTGACTTTAGTATTGTATGGATACAACAACAAACGCAAAGAATGGGTAATGAAAGGTTTGATTTTACATTCTCTGATATTGTATTAATGGAAAAAATATTGTAAATAAACTCGATACTACGCAGTTCATAATTACTCTGTAGGTAATACAGTATTGTTTACGAGCTGAATGCAATATTCAAGCACGTACTTTGGAATATTGTAGTAAATCGTGCGTAGGTACCGCAGAAAACTTTATAACAAGTTTGAACAGAGTGAATACATTTTGAGATCTCCTTTCATGAAAATAATGTTAAAAATTGATTAATTGTCTAATTTGCTGAAGATAAGACGTTTATTAAAAGATTATTATTTAATAGCCGCATTTAAGCCTTAGATGGTGACTAAGTCATAATTATTGTATTGACTATTTTTTAAGATATTTTCACGTGAATCTGATGAGATAATCCGAATAACAACATTGACTTGTTTTTGGAGAAAGTATTCCCGTGGATACCTGTCGTGAGCACACGAAGGTATTTTTCCATAAAACCTAGAAATTATTTTTACCTATTTTATTATATATTGCACGAATATGTTTGTCTTGCCGATCCATCTGTATTATATATTACCTACTTACATAAAATCTAAACTTTCGTTATTTTTGTAAGAAAAGTATCACTGAAAACCGCCTTGACCTTGGCTCCTAAACTGTTGACGATAGCTCACGTAAGCAGGGCAGGCAACATTGAGGTGAATTGTGTCTCTGACATGCTGAGTTTTATGAGTGGTACCAACCATGCGGGCATAAAAGTAGTTCGCTCATGTACTTGCGGCAACGACGACACTTCCGTCGCGACCAGCTGACACGGCCAATATGGCGGACTTCCGCGGCCGCCAACAACGTCACGTACAACCATGTTTGGGATTTTAATCTTTTTTTCTTTTTGAACTTGGCTTGCCATTCTATGAAATATAACACTGATAATTTGCGCGTTTTATTATGAAATTTGTCGTAGGTTTTTATGTTTATTTGTTGCTAAATCGGTATACCTATAATAAAAAGTTTTGAAAATAGTTCTTTAAAAGAAGACACAAACTAACGAAACCTTTGGGATGGCTAATATTAAATATTGAATATATTTGTTTCCCTGATAAGCATTGCATATTTTTAAGGTCATTCGTACATTAATTAGTACCTATGCCTACAATCATACGTTTCTATAATAATTTTTGAATCGTGTGTGGTATACCAAAAATTGTTTTGTAAGTATTACATTGTCCCAAATAAGATAACGTTATACCTCAAAATAATGCCGAAAAGATCACCACGTAATATATCGTACGGCATACGGAGCTGGCTTACGATTAATGCGTTAAGATCGTGGCTACATTTGGTTTAACGTGCCATTAGACAAACTCACGTCACGCAGGTAAAGCCATGGCATTATTTAGCTGTATCTTGCCCATCTGTTACGCGATAATTGTTCTACATAACTACATATCAAAAATAAATTCCTTTCCTTCATCATACTACAACTGACCTCATTCCTAAGTTAAATATTCACGAAACTATGAAAGAGACATAAATTTCATAAGACAAAGAGCTTAACTAGAAGTCAAGAAAGAATCTTAAGGTATGGAGCAGCTGCCAAATTGAGGCTCAAGTCAGCGTTGCAGTTAATTGTAATAAGCTTCGAGCGAGATCGGACAGGCGGGGGGGTGAGGCGAGGGTAGATAGGTCCGGGGGAGGGGGTTTTTGTTGCGCAGGCGCATGGCCCCGGGCACTCGAGCACGCGTCGACACTCGAGCGCTCTCGAGCCGGCACTCGGCTCCCGCCGCGTCGAATTGAAAAGATACCTACGCCGACACCGCTGAATATTCGCTCACGTATCAAAACCGTAAAATGCAAATCTATGCAGTGCGGTTGTCTAGAGTGTTCCGCACCCGCGGGCGCGTTTCATCAAATGCAATCTGTGGCGGATTATCAAAAGTCCGCTGCGCATATTATATTTGTTGTAAGCGTATTTTATTAGTTTCATAGTAAGTAGACGTGTATATACAGGGCAATGTAGTTAATTATAATCAACTTGATTCTAAAAGTTACGGACGCAGCCCTAAATTCGTAACTAAGCAAGTATTGATCTATTTTGTAGAAAAACAATGTCCTCAATAATAAGATTTTTTTTATTTTATTTGTATTACAAATACTTAACAATTATAACTACTTCCTAATAAAAACAAAACTAAGTCAGCGTTATTTTTTATATTCTATCACGGCAAAGCGTATAAAATTAAATTACAACATCCATCTAGCTGGCCTAATAGTGTCCCGGACTCGTTAATAGAAAACGCAAACGAATGCGGTGCGACATGAGATGGAAGCGCGGGGTCACAGGACGTCGCCCGCCATACAGACTTACCCACCTACCTATATCTACGCTCCAATTTATAATGCGGACAAGCCACACTGAAATGGATTTACAGCTGCAAACCTGCTTGCCTTTGATGAGGGTCTATTTTCAGATGCGGGCCGAGCGCACCGCAACATTCCGATATTTCCAGCCGATATATTATTATTACGCTCGAATCCGAATCGATGGCATGTTATAAAATTTATTACGCACTCGTCTCCCCGACGTTTCTTATTTGTAAACAGCGCTTGGGCAACTTCTCGAGCCTCGATGATGTTTGATGTCTCGTTAAAAATATAGACGGCCGTCAATTGACGCGAATAAATCCCTAACTAATTTGTCGACTGACATGTTGAGGGACACGATGGAAATAATTTTTAGTCAGTTTCGACGTGAGACAAAATTAATAAGCACTCGAGATAAGCTTTATAAATATTGAAAATATACCGGTGTATTTTAAAAATATGAAATTTTGTCTATATGCTAAAAATTTATTTTTGTAGCCTGAAAATAAAGCGGTGTAACAATCAAGCGACATAGAAGTTGGTTTGTTGGTTCCGTTTCTTCGCGTCCCAGAATCAGGTGGCACGTTTAGTTTTGTGTAATCCATTGTAGGTGAACTAAAGTCCGCAGTGTCTTTTAGGCACGCCTACTCAGTATGCAAGCGTTTTCCTGCACATCCGTTGTACGCGACCGCAGCAGGACTTCCGTACACAAAATACTATGTTTATGTCGAGTTCTTTTAGAATTCCTCGTCGCAGTTGACTCTTCGTGCCGACAGCAAACCGGAAATACATATACTTTAAACTTTTCACTGGGATTATCAAATTTAATGCATTTTATTCGTGCTTACACAACATTGTTTCAAATAAAAAATAGTGGGTTCGAATCCCTTTTATATTATAACACGCACAAATTTATTTCGTATCGTATTTATTGATATTTTACTGCAATATGTAAGATACGTAGGTAAACACGAAATAAAATACTAACGTGAGATAGATGGTATCGAATTATTTTTTATGTTTATTCATTTCAACATAAAAAACAAAATTCGTAAAAAGAAAATTCAGTTACGCGCGTAAAATATCTAAAAAAATTGTTAACACCACGCTCTAACCAAAAATATTCCATTAATAAAATTATTTCAACGCGTTCCAAATTAGAATCGAATCAGAATCCCATAACAAAATCACCGCACCGCTTCTACCGTTAAATTGTTTTTTACCCACTTAGTGTGGGAGTGGCTTACGAAGGAGTGAATAGCGTAGTTCGAGATATTTGCCATACTAATCTCCATTTTAAGAACGGTCGTGCGATCCTCGAGCCTAGGATTACGGAACTTGCGTGACACTAATTAAGTCGGAATTAAGGTCGAGCCTGTATCAGGAGCCGCGGCGCGAGTTATAAATGAAAGGGTATTACGCGTGTTTACTTATTACAACGACCTCATAGTATACAGATAAAATATAGTTTTGTGACTTGTATTTTGTCTTGGAATTAGATTCGTAAATCGTAAATTTTCTAAAAACCTGACCAGCTGCGAAATATTAAATATAAAGACACGAACATTATAATATTTCTCTGGGTCGGTTATGATTACGATCGGAAAGTAATTTTATTTGGGTTGAGCGCCAATGAGTACGCTGTTTTATTTTTAGCGCGCAATATCGTTAAATTTGTTCCAAGTACTTACGATATAAATAATTTATATATTACTCATCCGGAACGTGAACGGATTGATCGCATTGTCAAAAAATCGTAATAACAAAATAATATCTACATTATCAACATAATATTCCATCCATTTCAAGGAGCGTAAATGTCAAACACAAATCCTACTTTGCTGTTATTTGTGCTAAAGTAAGCACTCACTTTGATGGCTTTCGAGGAAGCGACAAGTTTTGTAACTTTGCTATTTATCAACTTGCCTATTAGGGGTTTATTGATGACATCATTACGTTGTCGATTTAATTATCTGCGGTCATGTCGGCGGAATAGGAACGGGGTTGGATAAAGGCAGGGAAAATAAAGGAATGAAAATGGAATGAGGCAAAGATCGGACATCGATTGAGCGTGGTATTGGGGCCTCGAGTATCCGATGTAAGCTGCGCCCAATCGCCTAATCCCTGTGCTCGGCTAACGGCGGCGGTTAGGCCCTCTACGTAAATTTGTGTAATTTGGAATCCAGGCCAAGTGCCAAGGGATCGGGCGGCTTGGCGGCAATGGTGATTGATATGACGGTGTAGTGAACATCGCCTTGCCCAGTTGCCGGCCCGCGTCCCTGTCCGCTTGGACAGCCCGCTGCATTTCTAATAAGATCGCCGATATATTATTATAATACCGAGGACGGCGTCTTTGTGTATTAAGAGTGTCTTGTTTACATTTTGTTAGACTGATAAATTATTTAAGGCCTTTTATAAGCATGTCGGTAGTAGGAAAACTATTTTCAACTTTTCTCGCGGATAAAATTGTTACAATAATTTGAAAATATTACTATGCGATTTTGTAAAATTATTAGGTAATCTTAGAAGTTTTTATTTTCTTGTAAAGTAGAAAAAAACATAATGATATATCATTTTTTTTAATTAAAATCGGAACACTTTTATTCAGAGAAGGCAACCAATACGAAACATTACTTCTGAAACATAATGCTCGAGCTTGACTGAAATTACCCAACTATTCACGTTCATTCAATATCGGCTCTGACTGTAAGAATAATTTTCGATGTTGCCGACTGGCGCTGGACGGTGGCTTGGAAACGAGCACTTTTGATGCGTCGGGATGTAAATTTGAAATTCTGCTTCCCACAACGCGTTTAAAACCGATCTATCTCCATTTCGTTCTATACAGAATTTATATTACAGCGTGCTCTACTGGCGATCGCTCCTCGAGCCGCCACGCCGCTGCGAGAACCTGAATTTCAAATAGGTACGCAAAACCTGCGGTTACCCTCAGCTCGCTCTTCAATTTCTGCCATTAGTTGCCTTCCGCTTTCCATGAAATATACGCTTGGCATAGCCCTTTATTGATTGAAAAAAGCAGACTAGTATAGTTTTTAGTATACGTCAAAGAGTCCTATTTACAAAGGTTAATTAATAACGTCAGAAAATCAGAATCCTTGTACAATATCGTATTAACACAAGGAATTTTCCTGGAATCACAGGTTCTTGGTAAAACAACAAAGACAACACAACGGTATTGATGTTTTGACACCTAAGGTTACTTATAATGGAAACGAGAAAATGTAACGTCTCAGAAACAAATCTTTTTTTTTCGATAGAACGGGGCAGTTGTTGTCGTAAAAAATATTAAATGACACATTGTATATTTTAAAAGTAGACTAAAATGTTAAAATTTTACCAAAAATAATTACAATATAGTTTTTGTTCACGCAAAGATTAGCCTCAGAAGGGAGACTAAAGGAAATGCCAACGAAATAATAGCAGCAAAACCACCTACAGTTTTGTAAATTACAATAAACCGTGCCGGGTCGTGGACAGAATTCGTGATGGCTCGCGGCGACAATAGGCTCGATTCAGATGGCTTTGCCATGACATCTAGTGCGGATGTGAGCTCTTAACGTCCATTAACCTAACCCGATTTAAACCTACTACCTTAAACAACATCCAAAAAATTCTGAAGCACAAAGAAACAATATTAACTTCACATCGTCTGATGTATTATATGATAAAAATACTATTGTGAATGGTAACTCAATAGATAGAAAAAGTAGGCAAAGGTAAATAACATAAATATATTATCGTAATGTACAAAAGATCGGCCATGATTGTTACCGAATAGATCGGGCGGCGATACCGACCGGAACGCCGCTGCAAAGGACGACCTCGTTATTATTTGATAGACCCCATGATGAAAATCCACGCGACACGCAACTTTCGCGGCGTTCACTCGTCAGAATAAAAACGACAATGTATGGCATTTTGTAATCCACATCGAGCGACCTAGACGAGCTCGGGCCATGAATACGAATAAAGAATGCCAAGAGCTCGAGGTAACGAGACAATTTCTTGACAAGGCTATGAAGAATAGGCGCTCATCACGCACAAATTTCCGCAAAAATACTCTAGGTATCAGCGCACTCGCACGGGCACGGCGATTGCGATCGGTGATGCGAGTACCTTGCACTAACGATTTAAATTGAATTTCAACCTTTTACCGGTAAACTGTGCAGAACGCTCGAGATTTACCCATAACGCTATCCTATTTACAGACTGGTAAATTGTATTTGCCTAAAGGTCGAATGGAGGCAATATCGTGGACGTCGCGACGGTGTGGGCGGGGGATGCAATAAGCGGAGCGGCCAGCGGCGGAGCCGTCGCCAATTTAAAGAAAGCCCACTGAACCGAAAGACAAGCGCATTGGCGGCTCACGAACACCGCGCCCGCACCGCTCGCTCTCTAAGGCTCCTCATATAATTTTCAATCCAACGAGCTCTAAAATCGATTGCTCTTTGTAAGTGCAAAACAAAACAAGGGACAGATACTTATCCTTACATGTTGCAAAATTAACACTTCAATCTATCAGCCATTTTAGCTCGGTAGCATACAGAAACTAAACATTAAACTGAATAGAGTGGTTACCATTGAAACTTCAACCTAAGTGATTTCGACTACCTTAAGAAACTCTAAACCTTTGTTTATAGATAAATAGACGATTGATACAGAATTAATGCTGGTTTAACCACGACTTTCACCCATATCAGAGGGATAACTGTGTGGGGTAGTTTCATTTGTAGCGGAGCTGGTTTCATGCAAAGTCCTCTCTTAAGGGGGCGAGTGCGTAATGTACAAGCTTATCTGTCTCCTTGATGCCACTTTAATGAAAGGGTTTGATCGTAAATCTACATGGCTAAACTTAATAGACTGTCCTATTGGGTTTTGCTCCGGCGACGGTTAGTAATTAATGTGCCACCGTCATAGAACAAGTTTTATAACTATGAGAAGGTACTTAAACACTAACGACCTCACGATAATACGATAAGGTACGTATTAAGTTTTAGTAAAATCACTATTCCAATAATGGTGCCTCTCCATATCACGTAGTAAGCAAATCATTGTGATTAAATTGTTGTTCTACCCACTTTCATTTTTTAAGTCATTCATTATTTAATCGACATAAAGTGACGAGTCATATTTAAGTGAACTCACCTACTTGAATCACTATAATTGGATGACGTCAACAACTTTTCTATTGGTAATTTATATTTCAGAAACGTTAATTACATATCTAACCTCAAAAGATAGGTACGTACTAAATAACCTTTAATATAATTTTAAAACTCCAAGGAGAGATTAGTTAAATTAAAAGCCACCTGGGATTTTACAGAGCTGGATTATGCTATAATAATATTAGAGCTGACGTCACCCGCCAAACATTAAATGAAATCTTATTTGTTTCAAACATAAACCTTGTTTTGATACCACGAGACTGCTCTTTACTGCGTCACGTCAATACTACGCAACGAGTTCGATTGTGTACTTTCATCCAAACCTGAACTTTAAGTTAATGGCATAAGGCTCAATTTTAAATGAAATCTCGTTTAAGAATTGTACTTTTGGACTTTGCTCACAAACAAAATTTTCATTGTAATATAGGTAACTTTATTTTCAGATAATAATGATTTGGTTAGACAAAAGCTAGTATAACTTTCGAATCTTGCAGTTCGCAAAGTATTTTATTATGGTACATCAATTATGGCTATTTATTTACACGTTTTTTATCGTTTAACTAATAAAATGTCATAAAGGCTATATTTTTTATAAAATCTGACTCTGGAAAATTGAAAGCGCCGTTACGAGAGAACCGTGAAATTTTACGATCCGTTTAAAAATCTACGCCATAAGCGACAGTAGGCGGCGATAGTTAAAAAATACAACCCAAAGTGATAATGGGAGCTTTATATTATTAAATTTGAATAACGTAATGCTTCGTAATTTTAATAATGAATAAGTCTAATTTATTAAACCATAATCTTAATCTGTTTATGTTAAAGCGACATTTTTTTTTGGTTATGTTTCTTCGGACATTTTTATAATAATATTGTATGCTGTTGAAGTTTACACTCTACCGGATAGTTAATGATAGTCTTTAAAAGTTAATTATGTCAATATTTTCAGACATAGAGGAATGAGATTATCATCTGCAGGTCTCTTATAGTACTTACACACCTAATAATTAGTGCCTATATTTGTAAGAATACCTATACGCACCTTCTAGATAATGTTACTCCATTTAAGACCCTAAGTCTGCACATATAAATTTGAATTCATGTAGTGAGGCATTTCATCTTGTCACACTTTTCTATTAAGGTGCGATATCGGAACGAGTAATCTTTTGTTTTACCACTACATTAACACTTACACGTACATATTGATATATTTAACAACCCCAATATGGAGGTACGAAGGTGAAAAGGCGAAGATATCGAACCCTAAGCTGCGTAAACACGGAAAGTTGTGAATTAATAACGATAACCTCAACCCTCTCGGGAAGTAGTGGGCTCGTAATAATAAGAACAAACTACAAGTAATTATAACAAGAACAACTGTTATTAATTTAAAAACAACAGGTTAAGGTGCTTGTTCCGCATTTAATCTACATGGAGCGGTCAATTAAAAAGTACTAGACGTTCTTGCTAGTTTTAATAGTAAAGTTAAACGTTGTAATTTAATCCTTAATAGGAGGCAAGCTTTAATTTAAGGATTTGTTTTTTAATTTGTTTCTCAAATTAGTATGCCTTGTAGTATGTAATTGTTTTTAGTTATAATATAATTTTGTAGTGAATTCCGATGCCTTCCAGGTTATTATACATTGGAATAAAACAGCTTTAGAAGGATTTAAATAAAAGATGCAAATTAAATCTGTCTAAAATTGCTTCATTCCAAAATATTATTTTGTTTTATGTTGTTACCGATCACATTCGAAAAACTGTTTTTTTTTTCAACTTAATAAAATAATCGTCCAAAGTATCGAAAAGGTTTAGTTTATATTTCGGTTACATATTTAGGTACTGTACGGGTTTGAAATCATTTTTATTTGTATCAATATTCTTACCACCAACACGTTTTCTCTTTATTTGAGAATGCCCTAGAGCATTTAATCCGTCTATTGTAAGAATCTATATCGTTGTTATGTTCTGTGATATACAATTTTGATACCTAAATAAAACTATTAAAACTATAACAGATTTAAAGCCTGTATTGATTTTATGTTGAAGTACCAAGAATTTTGCAGTAATAGCAGTTAAAAAAAAATATCGTACCTAAATATTTTCGATTTTTTCAAAAAATATTTTTCTATGTTGAATCATGAAAAAATAAAATTATAAAAAGAACTGCCTTCAACAAAAAGGGATGATGTTCTCAGACCGATATGCACACAGAATTTCATCAAAATAGTTCCAGCCGTTTCTGAGGAGTTTAACAACAAAAGCGACTAGAATTTTATATATTATATGATTATTTTTACTGATAAATATTGCGTAGCAAAATGTTTACCCTTTTCTTAAGTGACAGCAACTTAGTGACGTCACCAGAACACGATACCTCGTACGAAGTTACTGTGCGTCATTTAAGTTTCATCTATCATCATCGGTCTTCAATCATTACTGTTTACTCATTACCAGAGACAAGAACACAGTATTGCTGTTAAGGTTAGGAGTTAGTGAGTATTAAGCCTTATGTTACTTATCAAATCCGAACTAATGTATTTCTAAAGCGAGATATTTTGTCAGTTTTGTTTATTTAAACTGTGTATTTTGCGTACGTTCCCAAAAACGCTTGTGAATTTTCTGAATGTTTCGTTTGTTTTTATGTAAGTATTGTGATGTTTTTCTTTGTAATTAGGACTGTGCTATCTATATTTAGAAATGAAGAACTAAATATTTGCAACATTGTTGAATTGTTCTTTGGTGTCCACTGTCTTTTGTTTTTAATTACAGTAAAATTGTTAATTTGTAATTATCAACTCTAAGTTCTTATTGATTAACATTTTAACAACAGAAAGTAAAGTGAATTTAGCTTTGATATTTTTTTGTTACCAATAATATTTCATGTTGATGAAATACTAAATATTCTACTGCTTATATTTTCTTTGGCATATAAAACAATAATTTTATATCCTAAGGCTAAAGATTCTTAATAAAAGAAAACTAACCTTAAAAATATTACTTCGATACTATGTTTAATTTGACAGCGGTCGATTGTGAAAGCCGATACGTCAGATTGATATCGACGCGACATTTGTCATGTGAGATTTTAAATCACAATTTCTTTTCTACGTGTTTTTATGACAAACTACATATTACCACCATTAAAATAAATATCAATGTCATTACGTTAACTAATATGTCTTTTATTGCTATAATTACCTTTTATTATATTTTACTTGTAATCAATTCAGTAAGTAAAAAAAAAAATAACCACTTGAATGAGAGCTCAACAGGTTCAAATCAAAAATTAAGATTTTTTTTTATTTTAGCTTTTTTCAAATTAGCTTCAAAATGTAGTTTTAAAATTTAGAACACAATTTCTAATAGGTATCAAATATAGTTTTGTAAATTAGGTTAAAGAGTTACTAATGAGGGACGTCCCAATAATATATTGTCGTTTTATATTATGTTTACAATGTAAAATAACAATTTTTATGATTCCCAATTAACCTGAAAGAAGTCACGCGAAGAGAGTATTATGGTCATTTACGTATCAAACTGATATTGAGTAGGTTACATCATGGAATTCATTCTATCCGTTATGATTTAAGTTGATGATATTTCAGTTTTTTATATGATTAAATGTGATATCAACATTGATAAATTTTCATACAGTAAACCGCTCAAGGTAAATAAGAGGGTATTTTTCTTGTATAACATATTTACGAAAGTTATCAAACAATGCAATATATAGCGCAATCGGTATCTTATAAACAGTGTCAAAGTTTATTTTAATAGAACACAGGCTAAGAGATATCTGTATACTTTGAAATGTTAACTAGGTACTCTGAATACGAGCTACTGCAATGTAACAAAAATAATAACATACATTGTTAGAAGTGTAGAGAGATATACAATCAAATAATTTATTAACTTACTCTTTACGAGGACGTAAATGAGTCGTAACACAAAATACAATGTTGATTGGATCCAGGTCATCATTAATAAGATTCATACAAGCTCCGGTACATTTCTCAACCGACTTTGATTTAATGCAGCAACGAAATAATTATATTTCATTGAAGATATTTAATGATCTGTGACGCTAATCCGGCGCGCGTTGTTTCGGCTTGCCTCAATCTAGATTTGTTTTGACTAAATTAATTTATTGAGCTCACTGACGGCGGAAATATTTCACGGAATTTATTGACAGCAATAAAAATATAAGGAAAATTTCATGAAATTAATTTCACTTTTGTGTACGAGATCGTAATCCTGTAAAACATTGATTTATTGTTATTTCAAGGGTTTTATTGAAGTTTGACCCTGTTACCGAACGACGTATTTCCTTCCGTCACGAATTAAACAGTATCAAAACAGACGTCGACCCTCGAATTTAGTTTACCATAAAATGGCCCACCGACGTAATTTAAGAAAATAGTAGGTAAACTTGAACTGTGAACAGTTAATACCGCCGTTGCATGCGATCGCACAATTTTATTTCGAGCTAATAGTGTAGTTACTTTTTTCTTATCGCTACATTGGGTCATAAAACAAAATACGAGTTCATCAATCGAAATCTGTCGGAACAAATCGGCTCGCATCGAACCGTTCACAGCAAAGTAACAGGTCGATTGATCTGTTTATTGTTTTCGAACGTGGACGTCCCACGTCTCCTCCAGAACCACCGCAACCGGCAATGTGCAGCGCACTTTACGAACTTCAGATAAACTTTTTTTTAAAAAAAATCACTGGGCGGCAGATGTGTGTTGATACTGACCCTGACAGTCGCGCAGCACTTCTGGTCGACGGGGAGCACTGTGGTAGCGTTAGGTAGCACTGACTTTAGCACTTTGGACATGTAAAGTCGTGGGGGTCACGTGTGTTCGCGCGGCACGAGCCGGCAGCGCGTGAAGAGCGCGGCGCGTGTCGGCAGTCGGGCGGGGGTCGTGCTGCGAGCGTCGCGGCCGCGGGTCGTGTGACGCTGCCGGCGCGTCGCCGAGGGCCGGCGCGCACGCGTCGCCGCCCAGCGCACGCCCCGCGACCCCCCGCGACCCCCTCGCCCGCTCCACCCGCTCCACCCGCATCGACCGCCCCCCCCACACCCCGCCGGGGCCCACCGACTCCCACCACCCGCCGTAGGGTTGCCGATCAACTAACACTACCTCCGATCGACGGGACGCTGTCACAAAAAAATGCCATCGGAATTTAGTTAAACAAATCAAAATCGGGACGTGATTAACGTTTGCAGATTTTTTGTTTAGTCGACTTTAGGGTGTGGAGTTATTAAAGAAACAGTTTGGTGGCTTTATTGTTTTATTAGATATTGGTTAATTAGTGTTAAGTTGCTCGTTAGGGGCATTAGTGTGTGTGACGCGTCGGTAACCCTGCGCGACCGACTGTTTTTCTCTCGGCACCCGAGCGGGGGACGCACCTGATTTTTTCCGTGATATTTTTTCCCTCCCTCCTCTTCGCGACGCGATCCGTTCGCTTTCATTACGGTTTCGAGTTTGATTTATCACCGCAGTAGGTCTGAAATATTCTTACAAATAAAACTGGGTGTCGATCGCTAGCCTCCCAATTAGCATCAATTGATCAAAACATTCCATAAAGATGAAAATGCATTTGTATTTTCTTTGGAAACTTTCGTCTAATAGTAATGTTATATTGAAATGGATGGACTAGTTTAATACCTTGTTTTGCTAACATTGAATTTAATAAAAAATAAAATAATTTACAAAGTTACTTGTCTGCAAATTACTTTTTTTTACGAGATACATTAATCTGAAACTTCTTATAAGCAGGTATACTGTGACATGTTTCTCTTATAGAAAAAAAAGTTTGTGATTCAAGTTCAAAAAGTACCTGCTCTGTATCATATTATCTAACTCTTCATTGTATAAAAACAAAATGTATTATTTTGTTATATAAAGAAACTTAGGAATTTATTTTGCAAAAGTTTATTTTTTTAAGTTACTTTATGGGTAAATAGATTAAATAATTTCAAATAAGTTTAGAATAATTTGATGAAGTGTAGTCAAAACTCGTAGAATCAAAAGGCTGCGTAGCACGCTGTTCGTAGCACTATCTACGCCGTAGCCCCAGCCGGCGGCGTAGCGAATCTACGTTATTTGACCAGTCCGTAGCCGATTGGTATTCGTAGACCACTATGCTCCTACATCCCCTCACCGACTTAACATATTTGGCCACGATTCAATTTTAATGTTTTCATATTTGTGTCATAACTTTTGGTAAAGGGGAAAACAAAAATTACCTCCGCCACAGACGTTATTTGTAAACGCTTGACGTCTCGGCATTTTTATGCAAAGTATGAGACACCCTTGTTCCATTTTGAGAAATTGTTTAGGTAGCCGGTATGAGGCTTGTAAAACAATAGCCGGTATGAGTTTTGATATGAAAAGAGCTACCGCGATGTTGTGCTGAGATTGTGCGGTTTTGTATTCGCTGCAATAAAACTTGCGTGACACTGACGGATGTAATATGTAGTTCCAGAAATCTTTTACATATTTGTTTGAGAAAGTTAAAGTTGATGTTGACGTTGTATATGGAGGTTTTGCTTCGAATGTTTTAGGGGAAGTTTATGTGACACGGTTGAATAAAAGGGGAGTAGAAATTAAAAGTAATCGTTGGTATGGCACGGAAGCAGACATGAAAAATAATATGCACGACTACCTGCGACCGGCGGCAGGATGTGTGGGGCGATTACGGAGTTCGGATCTTGCTTGTGTTTACTTACTTACTCCTTTCGTATTTTATATACCTACTTAGAATACATTTTTACGTATCTTGCTAAAGTTATCTATAAATAAAAATGAATCACCAAAAGGTGTGTAACTTCCGATTGGATGCACCGAATTGGATGTTTTTTGTGTTTAGATTATAAATAAAAGTTTTTTGGAATTTTTAGAAAAATGTCAGCTAGTTTATGAAAGTAATTTATAATAGTGTCCGTAAATGTAAAAGTCAATTTATAAAATGTTTACTTATTTTTCTGTAAACCTACCAACTTCATATGTGCAAATGATTAAATAAATAACATAACAGATTGTTAAAAAAAATATCCAGACCGTGTAACACATAACAAGTTTCCAATAAATAAAAGTTTGCATTTAAAATAAATAGACTAACCATGTTTGTATTTTTTTACTTCAATATTTTTTTTATAATTTCAAAACAAAAATAATGTTTTATAATAATGTACTTGAACATTTCACGCTCACAGATGTAACTCGTTCACTTTATTATATTTACTGACGTTTCGAAAAAAAACAAGTTCTCCTATTCTACGAATAGTTGACGCAACTGAGTTGACGCTAATATTACATTTTAGCGTTAGACTATCGTCATTTGTTCATTCCAATATGTAATAACCGCGAAGGCATCAGAAATGATTACTTTACATGTATACTACCCAACAAGGGGAATGCACAATGCACAATGGTATTAATGTATGAAGTGCCTACCCTGACGCAGTACATACGTGACTATCACTGCACGCGCCTGCTACCCAATATTGGAAAATTGAGTATTGAATAGTGTTAGTAATAGAACACTTAAGTCTGTTCTAGAGAGGTATAGAGGAGTCGGAGATTCCCTAAGGCGTCCAAAACGTCGAGTGCATCACAGTTTTCGATGCGCTTTAAGCGCTGAGTGTTTTTCAATTAGACACTGAGAGGCACTGTGCAAGAGGGAATCGTATAGGGTTGTCAAAATACCGTGTTGTATTTTTTTACTGTGTCAACAGATCAATATAAAACGTGTAAGTTCAAAGGTCTATTTGCGATAGACAGTATATATGGGATGTGGTTGCAAATACTTAATTTGTATATTTGATATAGATAATCTATAGTGTAAGATCTAGTATTAAATTAATGATGTGTTGTGGCTTCATTCCAGTAATATTATATAAGTATTTAAAAAATAATGGCCGTTGTCACTTCTTAAAATTGATAATTATTTGTTATTATTGTTAAAATTATTGAGAAGGTATCACACATTTCACCAGCAACCGGCATGCAAAACTTATAATTACTTAATTTACAATCAGATAAGTATATTTCGATTCTAGTCACATTTAATTACCTATAACAATATTTAAAACAACAGAATAACGATCACAGCGTGACGTCACTGACCCTTCAAAATCAAAGTCTGATAGGCTACTAGTTGCACAGAGAGCACAGGGCGCTGTGTGTCTCGCAGCAAAACGGCCAGTGTTCCGTCCACTTAAGTACGTAAGCGGGTGCACGGCCCTAATTGGATCACAATTGGTACCTGTTACGTCAGACGCTCCAGAGGGCGACCTCCCTGGGGCAAACCGGCCTTGCCTTATGGGTTTTCTTCGGCATAATTCGGTTTGGTAATTTTCGATTACATTTACCGAATTAAGGGTTTGATTTGATTTGGAAAGGTAGGAAAGAACAGTAAGTAAGTACACTTTTATTACTTTTTATTATTTACGACGGTATAGCGAGATAATTCGGAGATTTAGCTGTAGTTAACTGTAAAGCCTAAAATAACAAGTAATTAACTGAATGTAGCGAAGTTAAATCGACGAGGATTAGACGGCGATCGGTGGCTTCGATAGTGCTAAACAGATAAAACTCTCATCAAATACAATCGCGCCGGCGCGGGACACGGCTTACAGTCCAGGCCTACTCCCCATTTCCTCCGAGAATTTCATTACCACTAGCTTGTCCAGTAATCCACCAGCCAACTGCCTTAATCTACGAGCTCTGTTCGAATTCAACTCTAAAATACTCAATTTGTTTCATTTTTACGTATAATCCATTTTTAATTGCCTCTTGCCTCTCACCCGACTATTATTAAATTTTCGAAGAGAAATTAATTAGAAAGACAACTTTCGGAAGCCGTCGATGTGACAATAGATTGTATCGGTGTTAATTTATTAAATAAGGCCGAGTTTAGGAGACTTTTGTTTCTGATTGATGTAATTCGTGGATTAAAATTTAGATAAGCAAAATGGCCCCGGCATTGTTGCGGAATAAGAGTACTATTGCGTGGTGTAATTTGTTTGAAAAACTTGGACTGTTAAATGGTAGTAGCAATTAACGGATCTCGTTAATGACAATTATTAGGTGTAAAACTTAATTTACCCATTTTATATAAAACCGAAGACGTATTAATGTTTGAAGCCTTTGATCGTCAAAGTTGAGTAAAATATCGAAGTTTCTCACACCTGACTCTATGAGAATTTTCATCATCATCTTATTTTAATATACGAAGTACTTATTATTGTCATCATATTAACCAAAAGACGCTGGACATAGGTCTCCTCCAAGGACCTTCATAGAGACCAATCCCGCACCGCCCTCATACACCAGCGATCAACTCGTAAGGCAACACACGCTGCGTCTCCCGGTCCTTAGTGAAAATGTTTATACTTATATAAATTGCTTACAGTAATATTATAGGGGGACAAGTACGTGTCGGCTAGTAAACGCTATCGCCGAATTTTTCATTTACAAACAGCCATAGATTATTATCAGCCAGCATTATAAGTGTAAATTTGTCATAAAGCAAACTTTTTTCAATTAATTTATTTCCGTGGCTCAGTATTCCAGCTAGTGAGTTGGAAGACACACGTCGATCAGGCTCGTCGGGCGGGAGGGTGACGCGCACGGCCGCGGGCCGCGTTTTAATCGAAGACTGCAGTTACGATTAGTCGATGATTAATGCTCGCACGGCGACGCCATCTGCTGAATTAATTGCTTCATTTCCTCTCGACGGCACCAAATGCCATTTTGTATTTCGATTCGTAAAACGTTTCCCGTTTTTATCCGACGTACCTGGTTCAGGTATATTATGGACTATGTGATTTATCGTTACTTTACACCGTACCTGGATTTTTGGTTGATTTATATTCGTAATTAAATAACATGATGACTTTGTGTTCTATTATTTTATCATGTATGGAATAGTAAAAACAAACAAGATGGAAGTATACGGGCAGTGAACAAATTTAACGCCTCAAGAACGAGTTAAACTCCTTTTGTAGGCTTCCGAACTTTTCACAAAAGAGGGCCCGCATGATTTGTGAATGCGTGTAATTTTTCAAACGTCATATTTTTTTGTAACGGTTTTCCGACCGTTGATGTAAAGTTTGCCTTTGTACTGAAACGACTTTTGGGAATGTTTCTTTTCCATTTTTTCATTTTTTGCTATGTAAAGTTAGATAGTTTTGTCGCAGGAGCACCGGTGGCTTTGTTTGGGATAGAAACTTTGGAGTTCGATAAAGATTAAATTATCGAGTAGTCTAGTTACGTTCTACGCTACGTAGGTATTGTTTGAAGACAGTAATTCCATTTACTTTTATTTATAATTAAAACTTTTTACTTTGTCCAGTATCCCCAAACTTTAATGTAGAGTAGTGCATTAAATCCGATCCTCTAGATATTTTATTCAAATTTAATATAAATAAATTTCATTTCCATCGATTAAATAGCTATCCAAAATTGCAGCCCACCAAGTTCCCGACAGATATAATAAAATTGCCTGATGGCTTCCAAAGAGGTAATCCTTCGCCGTGATCCGCAGAAGCGGCTATCCGCTGACGGCTGTCCACAGCGAGTGACTGACACTCTATAGACCGGGCTAAATAGAATTTTACTGCGCTTCCTCTGTATTGTGACGGTGACAGATATAGAGTGGTTACAGTTTATTTATCGGCTAGACAGTATTATTCCATTTTGACAATTTATTTCTTATATTTACAGTCCGTTTCATAAACGATATTTGAGATATTAATTTCTGTTTTATTGAGAGATCATAAGTCATCGTGGCAAAATAGTCTGTGGTGAAACCATGAGTCCTAGTCCTATCAATGACCATGATATTATACACATTATGAGCAAACGAAAACAGCGTGACGCTACCTGCACTATATGATTGGTCAACCCTTGAGATATGTAGGTATGTAGTACGACTTTTGTCTATCTTAAATTTTTGTTTTAACTCATTTCATAATCAAGAAGGTAGGTGCCGGCTAAAATATCAATTATTTATGTTTTTTTATGTGTTTCATGGTAAAGTAACAGGATTGGAATTTGTTCAGTATCGCACAAACGACATTTAATCTGTTGTGGAAGTGGATCACTTGAGACGAAATATTTCGAGTCCACAATTATGAAACTCTCTTCACGGCTAACTTTAATGTTTTGTAATGTTATACTTAAGCTACTCTATTACAAACGCAGATGCAACTTAAATGCATTTGCAGATGGAAACCATCTCCTTGACAAAGTCTGATGATATTAACCTCTAGAAACACAAACGACCTTGTTTGATAAAAGCACTTTCACGGTTGGCGGCGATGCACTCATATTTCCGGATTTCATTCCCTCGCGCTCACTATATTACACACAGCAAATCCAAATGTCATCATAACGTAACCCTAGCGGTGTTCCCTGTAGATTGTATTAAACAAAGGGGAATTAAATAGCAGACAGTGCGGTGCGCCGAGCCGCGACCAACCCGAGTATATGAACCACTTTATTCTACCTCCTATATTTCATGCGCTCCTAGTAACTCTAATCCGTCACGCATTACAATTTTATAAATTTTTAAAATTCAGTTTGTTTTAAAAAAAACGCGATCTAATTGCAAACATCGTTAGGTACATTAAATTCGGATGTCACAGCGAGACTTACCTACAAAACAAACTGATTAGGTAAATCAACACTAGCGGGCGTTTTTGATTACAATCCTACCGTTGGAAAAGCAGCTGATTAATTAACATAATCCCGTTTGGAAATAAACAAAGTTAATTTTGTATAAACATTTACCGTTTTAAATTCGGACCGTCAGCGATCGAAATAAGCTGGCCATTTTTAAGGGTAATTTGACGTACAACTATATTACACGTGATGATTGTCGGGGTGCGGTGGCCGGCTCATTATCATTTGTAAATGAGAGAGAAAAAGCTACAGTCGGCCATTAATCAGTGGAATGGGGCAACAACACTGGCTAATACACTTATCAACTTTAATTCAATAATCCGGCGCCCGCGCTGCCCTCGCCACTGGACTTTCGTAACGTGAAAAATAAGTGGGAAATGGAACGCACGACCTCACAGACTAATCCCAATTAATTGCGCAGTACTGCCTAGCACGGAGAAATTTCACTGGGCTACTTGGTATGGATAATTCTATAAGGATTCCGTGCATGAAGTAATTAAGTAAACTGATGTTTAATTAAATTTTATATGATTAGAGAGAAATACGTGGAATAGTTTTTACTTGCTATGCGTAACTTTAAAACCTTTATTCGTATAAAGTTTTGATAAATTTGTAATAATTATAGAAATGTAAAAGTTTAGTATCTATAAGTGTAAATATACTTTTTACCACTTTAGCGTTAGACTATTGTCAGCTCAGTCGTGCTACGATTATGGAAACTGCAAAGAATCCGAAACGTCAGCTAATAAAATAAAATAAAAATACGCGAGTTAAATCCGTTAATAGTTGTTTCATTCCAATGTAAATATACTGTTATTCAGCTGAGCGGACCTAATATATTTCCCTTTAAAAAATTACTAACTTATAACTACTCATTACGTACATATGTATAGGTACCCTAAAATTCACTAAACGAGCTTAAAGGTGCTACGTTACTGTGAAATTGTACATAAATAAACTCCTAAGTGATAAATACGCCAACAAAAACTATGCTAAATTATTACAAGGCATAAATAAGACGCGTCTACGGCGTAGCACCCTAGCACCGGTCTACGAGCGCACGTAGCGCCATTTGGGACATCGTGTACAGAAAATTTGGTACACTTAAACTCTTTAAAACTATTATCATAATTCTATAGTCGTATTACGTCAACAGCAGACTTTAGCGAGTTTTCAGTGCCCGCGATGCGCATTCACACTGAAATATATTTTGGTGATTATAAATAGCTAGAGACACGCCCTGGCTTTGTGTGTTTATTATTCGATAATATATTTACGTCAGTGCAAAAACCGTTATTCAATTGTTTTATACAAAATTGATTTCTTATATGAATTAATTTAATCGAAGTAATATTGTTTTGACAACTTTTTACTTTTTAAATTTTTAGGTTTCATTATAATCTAGCACTGTCAACTTAGTCTGCCATGAATTCATAAACCGTAAAGTTTACAAAACGTTAATATGAAATTAAACTATGTTAGTTAAATCTTTTGCATTTATTTGAAAATACCTACGCCAATACATTAATATTAATATTCCGGTATTACTATATTTATTTCTTAATTGACCTATCCTATCCTATCCTACCTTTGATTAGTCAAATTAAATTAAAACATTATTAGGTACGTCACGATAAATCCCCAACACTCTGACACCTGTCTCATTAAACGAAAATGCAAAAAAGCTAAATTTTGATAAATCAGCACCGCCCTAGTTGTAAGACTGCTAACGTTAAGGCTTCGCGATCCAATTTCATGCCTTCGTGAACTCATGCACCAATGGTCTACCCACTAGAGAAATTTCACTAACACAAAGTTATGATTAATTGAGGCAATAACATGGAGACTATGCTACATTGTCCTGCGCTGAAATCCTGGAAGACAAAGGGCCTATGGCGAACTCAGAGACGGCGCAATTATTCCTTAGCGTTGACACTGTAGTCATAATTTTATACTTTAAAGACATAAATGGGTTTACTAAGAAATTTAATTCTTAGGGATATTTAGGACATAGTACTTCCGTAAAGTCTGATTCCCACACAGTTTTGCTAGCATAATTATAAAATATTGTTTGGACCACAAATAGTCATTATTGAATTAAAGACGAATAACCGATTTTGATGATTAATATTTTTAAGATTCATATTTTTAATTGGAATGAAACAACTATTAACGGATTTAACTAGCGTATTTTTATTTTATTTTATTTGCTGATATGGGGGGCTAGACAAGTGACCAACGTTCAACGTTAACGTTAAACGTTAGCACCAAAATGTATGGGATTTGACATTTGTGACGTACGTGACAGTCGTTCGCGGATGTCAAATCCCATACATTTTGGTCCTAACGTTTAACGTTAACGTTGAACGTTGGGCACTTGTCTAGGGCCCATGATTTGTAATGCTTTTAAATTACACAATTTTACTGTTCTTCTATTAAAAATCTCGGTACGATTACTTGTAATTCGACATTTCAATGTTATTGTGTTATGTAATTATTGAGAAATAAATTAATCTAATCTTACATAGGTAAATTAAATGTTTGATCAGTAGCAAAAAACGTGGCAGGATAATAATATATTTTTTTATTATTTTTAATATTTTACCTTTAAATAAGCATCTTAAGGAAAAGCTGACAAGAGTTTGATGACAGTACTTAGGTGAAGGACGCGTTCAGTGATGTGCAATTCAAGAGGTCTTTGTCCATCAGCGAAGTAAAAAAGGCTATAAAACCAGAATTGTGATTGCTTCGAAATATCAATAATATTATATATAAGGTTCTCAAAATACTACATTTATTACATGAATCTCGAAAGGATAATAAAACACTTACATCTCTTGGTTTATTTTCAAGTCTAGTTTATTAATTAAGCCACTATTCAGACATTTAACAGCATCGTTATTCTGAGCAAAGGGTTAACCAAATAGTTGTAATCCAAGGTTTAACTCATTCCAGACACGTATATTTTGATGTCGGACGACTTTGTAATTCATAACGTTTTATGTGTGACCCTACCTTCCGTTAAACTGAGATTACTATAAAATAACAAAAGTTAATTACCCTGCTAAAATATGTAACGAGATAAGCTGTTTCAGTTCAGCGAGGAGGTTATGTTGAAACGAGTTTTTAATTAGTCAAGTAGGTTTCATTACTTAACGCCGACGCCACGTGTTGCTCTCGCAGACGCAGCAACGAGCACAAAAGTTTAGATTTTTCTCAAAACAATAGATATACACGGCACTCTCGAGCGCTGGATATTCCTTACAGCAGTTCCGACTTTCATACCAAAGACAAAGGGACTTCCTACGTACCAACAAAAACTCATCCACGCCAGATGATGTGTCTATGGCGAGAAATTGCAAAAAAAGAAAAAGTAACTTCTACGTGCCGCTACGTACGCGTGGAATTTTCAAACGAGTCGTTTTTTCCCTACTTTTCGTTGAAGAAAACTGTACCGGATGCGAGAGGATAGACAAAAGAGGGCTCTCTATACTTTGTTAGATATCTGGCGCGAGTAAAAGCGAATGTAGATGAGCCTGGCCCCTCGTCCCGGCCCCGCGCCCCTGCTTAACTACAAACACAAAAGTCCTTACATAAATCTTGTCGTAGCGAGAACTCGCTCGGCGCCAACTCACCTCTCAGCCACTAGGCAGTACGCACTCCGCGCCCCTCCGGCCCCGATGAATTCGATAACACGACAAATTAGAATGTTGCTTCGCGCCCATGCGAATATAAAATGATAAAAATGCGGATTTGCCGCCGTAAAGCTCTACAGTTTATTGAGTTTTACGTGAGTGGCTCCCTTATTTTTAAGACACGTTTTTCATAAAGGTACTCTAGTGAAAAATCTCTGCGAGATTCTGACGTAAATTTGCGTAACTACCAATTTTGAGCGCCTATTCCCCAAGTTGTTTCGATTCTCTCTGTTCATAAATTACATTATTAGAAATGTTATTATAAAATGAAAAGGTTCTTGTAATTGGAACAATAATTAATCCTTTTAGACGAATAGAATTTGATAGTTGATTTCTCGAATGTTGTTTCAAACTCAGATTGATAATTAGGAGTGTGTGAGCTTTGCAACAACAAGCGAGATAACTAATCAGAGTCACAATAGCTAAAGAGCTCTGTTTGGTTCCAGAGGTACATTATTCGTAGTTTAGTTAATAGGGCAATAATAGCAACCTTACGCCGTCTGCAATACGGCTGAAATTGCCACCCTGAGTATAAATTGCAGGGTTCATTTTACACGTTCCTACTTGTAACTTTTATGACGGCAAACCGCACTAGAAGTGATGTCCTGGTTTTAATTAACGATTTCCTTGGAACTTCGTCACACGCTCGCGACAGGCAAATTGAGTGCAAGTAACAACGTGTCCCTGGATAATTACATTGAGACTGTACTTCCTCATTACATTCAAATATATATAAGAAAAGAAATAGGTACCAAAGTTGTTCTACAGCGTCGTATAAAATAACATCAATATGACGTCACACAAAAATTAAAATTAACATTTATATTGCTTTACAATCTCCTAAAAAGTTTCTTCATCCCCGCGCTACGGAATGATTCATTTATACACAAAAATTGTGTCACAAATAGAACGAGCGCCTCCAAAATGCTTAATGTAAATGAAAATTGGCATTCAGGCGTTGATTAGTCAGCGAAGGAGCACCGGAGATTGGGTCGCTCTATTCCCCGGCCTGCATCAAACATTCTACAAGTTTATTTCTACTAAACGCTTCCAATGAAAATGAGACTATAAACTTTCCAAGCGACGCAGAGTGATTCTATTACGAATATGAAATGTTATTACCTCGGACGGATTATAAGCAGGAGCAGGTTTTCACAAATGAAATTGCTTCCCTCCTTTGGAATCCATTTTAAGGATGAATGGTATAATTCTTACGAGTAAAGACTTTGTCAAGCAGAGCACGCATTTGTTATAATGAAACCTCCTTATTTATAGACTTTAGGATGTTTGGGGCAGAATATTATGTAGCCTTAGCCCTTTTTAGTTTAATTTTAATTTCATTTACTTGTTTTAAAATATCTTTGTTTATTACATTGTTAATTGTAATGTTTTTTGTCTCATCGCACAAAATAATTAGTAAACTTACTCCTGCATTCGAAGACGATTTTTCTTTCAGCAAACGCAATATTGATGATTTATTTACCTGTGTAATTGAAGTTATGAACTTACCTGAAAAAAAAAAAAAGAATAACATTAGTTACTTGAAGTACAATCGCACATCATGAAATCGTAATAAATTTGATGACAATTCGTAGTTGCTACATTTGAATTAGACTATTTCACAAGACGTAAACTCGGTCCCCAACAAGCATTATGTACAGAGTTGCACTTATGTACAAGAACATAATTCCTTGTCACAGTTTTATTACAATTTAACTCCGCTTCACACCTGTAATAGGATGTAATGTCGGGCAGCCATTACTTGAAGGGTCGAAAATGATAAACACGTTAAGTTCCGGACATTAAGGCCCCCGTATAAGTGTGTAGCAGTTTTAACTGCCTTCAAAGCGAGGAGGTTTTTTACTGTAGTCACATAAATGACCTCATTGGTTTTCTACATTCGTTTTATGGATGAGAAATGTTTGTGTTGCGTGTTTTATAGAGTAAACACTTTCATTTTACTCCACCATGTACGTCGTGGCGTAATTGAAAAAAAGGCCGTATACTTTAATTATACCAATAATAAAACGAGTAGATATTAGATGTGACAGCTAGGTGTACAAAAAGACTTAAGAGGATTGTGAAGCTGTTGATTTTCATACAAAAGGCGATAACGTTTTACACCCAGTAAATATAGTTAGATTTTTATAATTTTTGGATATGTTGTAGATATAATGAGAAACTACGCCTGTACGTTTTGATTTTTAAGAAATATTGCTTACGCTAAAATTTATTAAATTTATTAGATTTATATAGAGATTTTTAAATGCTAATAAATTTTAGCGTAAGCAATATTTCTTAAAAATCAAAACGTACAGGCGTAGTTTCTCATTATATCTACAACATATCCAAAAATTATAAAAATCTAACTATATTTACTGGGTGTAAAACGTTATCGCCTTTTGTATGAAAATCAACAGCTTCACAATCCTCTTAAACGGCTCACGATTTTACAGATACCTACCTGTAATTGCCAGTTACGTATTCAGACAGTACAGGTATATTTTATGGAACGGTTTTAGTGTACTGCTTGTACTATCTGTTAGTGTTTTATTAAGAGTTGACTTAATTGGCAATAGGATTAAATTCATAATTCGGACCCCAAAATTTGACTTAAACCCATATTCATATTTTCCGATCTCAGGGCGGTATTGTGTTTTTAATCGCACCTTAGGTCATTTAATAAAAAATAAAATATTCATCAAGTACCTAAATATGACTAAAATAACACTTTTACATGTCCACGTTAGACGTAAAAAAAAATCTAGACCCCAAAAAATTATGACTTGAACCCATATTCATATTTTACACCTTAGGTCTTAAATTATTATAATATCCATCAGATTTAGGCTTACATAATGCCTATGGTAATAATAATATTTTAAACATGTATGTTTATTCAGCTCACGTAATATACGTACATACACGAGAAGTGTCTTTCTTTACATCGGTTCAGTGAAACCTCTAAATATATTTCAAAGGAGAAGTGCTTACAACTTTCTCCACCTACTTAACCCATTAAGTTTAGTTTAAGCCGCGGTTCAAGTGATGTTCGCAGGTATGCGTCTATTGTTAATGTTTATTGTAATGTGAAATGTTATTAGTTAAGTTATGTTAAGTTATATAAGGGAATGTGAAATGTTCACTTGGTTATATTTAATGTGGTCTTTGTTATATCTGCGTACTCGAGTTTGAGATGAGATGGATAGTTTATTTGAGTTAAATTAAGCATATAATTTTATAGTATGGTGATTTTAAGGTGGCGCAATTAGGTAGAGTTTTTTTACTTTAGAGGTCATGAATACTCATTTAGATAGAAATAAGATCATAATTTTACAATGTTCATCATAAGTACAGACAATAAAATTGACAATAAATATTGAACTTCAAACATTTATTTTCTTTTAACCTATCTACCGCCTGTTAAAGTTACGTGACGTCACTTTGTTGTAGAATGGACTATAGGTATGTATATCTTCAACATTGTTTTGAATTGTCATACGTGTGGTATGTACACACTTCAGTTTATCAGCCAAGTTTCGCAACGTTTTTTCCCAAATAAAAATCCTCTGGGAAGTAATGATTCGCTACTAGCTTGTGCCATCACCAGCTGATTACTGAAGGTCCAGTGCACCGATGCGTAGGAAGCCCAACGCCGACCGTGAACTGCGTGCCTCTGACAGGAACAAATCGTTACTATGTAGGTAGGTAAGTACCTCTGTTATATTTGACATGATCAAGTACGGTATATTTTTTAAATTTGTTTTTATGTTTATATCTGGATTGGTTTGGAAAAATGACGCAGTACCTGTGCGTCATTCTATAAATATCTGCTTATATTAAAAAAATATTGCATAGTTTTATTTTCAGTGACCAATGTTCAATATTTTTTGTCAAATAAAAACTATACATAAACGCAACGTAAAATTTTAGAAATCCTATTTTGTTTCACTATACACATACGGGCTTCTGAACTATTTAACGTATCACGGTACCAAATAGAGTGGAAGAAAATTTCCACCATGTACAAGAGGAGTAAGTTACAAATATATTTCCTGCGAGCTTTCAGAATTTCTCGGAAAGCGTGCTCTTAAAATATCGTAAGCATAGTAAGAATGTCATTTCATCCAACAATTCCGGTGGCCGCAACGTATACTCTTTGACAAATTAGATTTTTGCTGGGTATTCTTGGCTAAGACGAAATTACTGCTGACTTAGACTCAAGTGCAAGCTTTTAAACGCGAATTAGAGGTCGCGTCGCTCAACCGTTAATGGCATATTATGACGGAGCGGTTGACGCCGTAAAAATAATTAAGTCATCTCGACTTTTCCGATGGCCAAATCGTCGTTCAGACAAACCGCTTTATCTGCAACCCCTTTTCGCGATAAATTGGAAGAGAACAAATTTAATTTCGCGCATCACCGTTGTTACGTTCTGGTTTGGAACTTTGTTTTCGAAATATTTTCGTATCGAAAAAAACACAGGATGTGTATTCGGATGATGATACGACGATGAATTTTAATGTATCTGCGCCGTTCCCGTTCCACGGAGGTTTAACAAACGAATTTTGAGCTTTTGTCTGAGCGGGTTGAATGTACCTATGTATTATATGTTTAGTGAGGGTCATGTTATACATTGTAGGGTCCTGTGGCGTGGCACAACATAATCGGGTGCTCGCCCGCCATCTGCCGGAAGTTTTACAATGTTTATGAGCTCCATCGGGAAGCGTACATAAATTCCGACTATTGGACGTGTACAAACGATAACGCGATACAATGGTTTAACCGTATTAAGCCGGGTAATTGTTTATGTAACTCTAATGTTATACCTGTATATCCATACAAACATTTTACCCCTTTTGTTTTATTGAATCGTTTGATACGGAGTTAATTTATATTTAAAAATTATAAAGCAACGTTTTGCAAAGTCGCATCAGTAACAATACAAAGTGAAATATACGTATTGCGCAACTACAGGTAAAACAAGGACAGTTTCCGGACTTCTCAATCTACAAAGACGAGTTTCGAAATTATTTTACATTCAGTATTAATCCCACAACCCGGTCCTGAGCACCGTTTCTTCCATACTTTGCGAGATTTCCGAAAGAAAGCTGCTTCGTGAAACTTCTATCCAAACTCCCGTGTAATCTTACTTATAAAAATAAACTTTTACATTAACTGATTCTGAATCAGGGGTGAACAAGTTTGTAAGGTAGGCTAAGACCGGCTGGGGCTAGATCCAATCACGCGGAAAATAGAAACAGATAAATACGTGCTTAGTAGTTTGACTTGATAAGAGTTGGCTCAAATTTATGGAAGAGTTCGGAAAATAATATGAAAGTTAGCAGATAAGATAGGCTTTGCTAGGCTCGGCGCACTAGGCGGCGGAATATTACGAGTACTCAGCTCACGGGAGTTTGCCTCTTTTGTATACTGCATTTGGAATGCTATTTATAGTTTAAAAAACTATGCGATGATTTATTTTCGAGTGGCAAAGCTACTGATTGAATGTAAATATTTAATTCGGTAAATTTTGGTTTTATTATTTATATTCTATACTAATATTATAAAGAGGAAAGGTTTGTTTGTTTATTTGGATTGTATAGGATCCCAAACGGCTAGACCGATTTTAAAAATTCTTTTGCTGTTGACAAGCTTCGTTCACCCTGAGTGGCATAGGCTATATAATATTTTGAAAAAAAATAGGGATCCGTGCTAAGCCGGGGCGAACCCCTAGTTTCTTATAATAATATAGTAAAGTAGTTATTATAACAGTAAAAGTAAGATTTTTTTCGCCTATATTATTGTATTAGTGCAGTTTTGAAAACTTTACAGTCCCCATTTAGCCCACTAAGCTAACGATCGTCTAGGCAATCAATCATCATAAGTATAACCAGCTACTAATGCGGAAAGTGTAAAGTTTAGAAAACGTTAGTATTTATTAAAGTAGACAAAAGACGTGATGAGTTGTAGCATAGACTCTAATCTTGGCCTGGGTTTTTCCCTATCTTCGGGCGAGTATACGCGTCGTACTTGTGCGAGGCCGGGTGTAATTAAGGTGCAAGGATATCCGAAGTCTGCCGGCTAGAGGGGCTCAAGCACCCTTCAGCGGTTGGCTGTGTACTCAGAACCTTCAAGTGTTGCGTAGGCAGCCGTTATTCCTCTATTTGGTGCGTTCAAAAGATTCAAAGCCAGCTTAATTGGGTTAAAGTAAGATTTCTTCTTCATTTATAAAATTTATCTTTTCAAAAATTCACGGTGAATATTTTTCATTGCGAATCTCGCTTCTCTTCGCTCTTGAGATGTTATGTGCGACGTTACTTTTTAAGTCGCTCGCTTTGTCTGTTTAAGAGATAACTTTACGAACACGACAAATAAAGTTTAAAACCTAAGTGTCTACAACACGTAAAGTTATCGTTAAAGTCAGCTAGCTCAGTGGCCCATTACATCGCACTCCTAAATAAACTAGCGGATAAAACGGACAGAAACATAGAACCCAATCTTATTACGATAGCCTAACTTATATTCCACATTACATTAATTTCTCCGGAGACGTCTCGCAAACTAAGCAATAGCAGCTGCCCGAGCCGGTCGCATGTTTATTGAGAAATTGCCTAATCTCGAAGAGCTACAAAACAAAACCACATCGGAAATGTTGAACTAAAGTATTTCTTCTCTCCAAGGATGCTAGTTGTACCCTTGTCTGCGCCAACCGATCACACCCTTAAGGCTCCCGAATTACTGTCCGGGTTGATTACCGCCGCGCGCCTCCCCGCGCCCCCCGCGAGCCCTCTCGCCCCGGGCCCTACGTCAACTAATATTTGTGTTCCCTACTTATAATTTGTGCCCTGGAAAAGTTCGACAAACACCAGACATTTTATTAAGTATGAGAAAACTTCCCCTGAACTTTTGTAGTGCGCTCTGGGAATGTTTGTTGATGTTACCCGATTAGTTTCTTAGCGAAGTGAAATTAAATTAGACCTTTTAATTACTCCGAGTGAATTTACATACATTAATTTGCGGGGAAACAACACAATAAGATGGTGTGCATTTCGGAATAATAAATCTAATTTGAATAGCTCGTAAAACCTCTCTAATGAATTGCTACCGACTTTAATAAGTAATAAATATTTATGTATGTGTACGCGTTCCAGGGAGAAAATAAATTTCAATTTATCGCCTCCTCTGCTTATTCTCATTAGAGTAAAAGATGAGAAAAACATTTTATCAACAAACATCAACGAATATTTCTATCGTAAATATCCTCTTCACATGCCATAAAGGTATACACAAAAAGGCGAGGTTTTAATGCTCTTACCTACATTCTTGATTTTTCACCAAAATGGAAAAATGTGTTCATTGGTGCGAAACGAAATCATCGTCCCAAATACGTCTGTGAACAACAAAGAGTGCCTCGGTACGTGTTTTACATATTTTTCTTTAAACAGGACACGATATTTACTGGCTTACATATATCGCTTTAAGGGGTAAACAATGGAGTTGCAAATATGTGTTCGGTCGCAAGCGATTGAGTTGACAGCACAATACGTGTCGGATAAACAATTTAAGAAACGTCAAGCAAATTAGGGTGCCTGGAATTTCTGATATTATGCTCGTAATAATAGAAATTTCATTCTCAAAAAATACACAGAGGATCAATATGGAATGAGGAATCTTAAAACCTTAAAAGATGCAGGTAAAATAACATCGTAACATTTCTGTCAAGTAAGAAGAGAGATTTGAGCTCACATTTAAATTTGTTCAGATATTTGACCTTTTTCCATGCAATATCTTATATCCTACTATCACTAAAAACAAAATTAAAGAATAAATAAATACTGAAACTTTACTAGCTCTATAACGCAGATTTAACATAGAAAGTAAAACCAAAACACCAATATGGAGTTAATACTCTCTTACTAAAACAATCACGTTGTACAACGTCCTTGCGAACGATTTTCCAATGTCATGCTAGTGTTCACACTTTGTGTACCAATCGACTTAGGTATCAACCGAGTCAGTGGAACACAGTTATACAAAGCAGTAGGTTCAATAACAATCACCTATCATAGCTTCAGTTCGTAAACTACTATTCTTTGCCATGGGGTTTGTAGACGTCATTAACTTATCGCATGGGGAGAACAGTATTTCAATTAACTTGTAGTACTGGTGATATTCTGTATTATATGGTATCAACTGAGTCAGTAGAACACAGTTTATATCTACTGATACTAATATCAATCAGCTTTCATAATATGTGCTCTTGGCTTTGGAGTCTATAACTAAATGCAATTGGTTTATTTCAAGGGTTTCTTTATGTTATGTCACATAATTGCCGTATGTCGTTACTTTCAATACACACTACTTTAAGAGTATATGCGAACGTAGAAAACGCAGCCTGGGGAGGCTTTCTAGAGTTCTGATGAAGGAATAGTCGTTAAAATCCGCTAGAATCTCAAACGCAGTAAGTTCATATGAGTTTTATAAGTACTTACGGCGTTTATCGTTACCACGGCATAACTTATGTCTAGCGATTGACGTCTCTGATTAAAATGGGGATGATAATCTGTCTAGTTGACCTGTTGTACTGGTAATATTCTGTATTGCATGTTCTAGGCGATGGGTGGAGCTTGTCAGAAGTATTAAGACGGATCGCTGTAGTAATCAGTTAATGCATTATGCGGTTCAAACTGCAACACTGACGTGGGTTTGCACTAATATGAAACCACTATGCTTTAGTGTTGGCCTTATAATAACGTGCGGTTAAGTGCAGCGAGGTTTTTATTTTCAAATCGGACATCTTCACTTATCCGGTCTTTCTTTTTTTATCTATGTTAAAGAAGTCTTTATTAGAGATAATGTTTTTCTTTATGGTTCTTGGTTTAATCTCATTGATAATAATAATGTTTTTATACCAAACTAAAGATAGAAAAAATGGTACTTAAACTCAAATCTCATGTGCTTATACAAACGCATTATAGGCGTCGCTGATCGAGTACTTTATAAGAATAATCATGTCATATTGAGGTTAAAAGCTTTTATACAAAATAATTGTACTTATTCTTTTAATCATACGTCTTATGCTTACAAGCTTTTACGTCGTCGCCTCAACAACGTACAATCGTTATGAGAGCACTCTGTATTACGTACCTACATACATTTGAATAACAATGGATGTTAGGCAATGTGGTATTTTCAATCGTTCGTATGCTAGAAGCTTAACATAAGCCTTTACGATGTAAATACTATTAATCCTAGCATTATACTCGAAGGTAGGTTTTTCAATATACATTATAGCCACATTACGACTATTCTAAAAAAAGACCTAAGTAGGTATTTGTCTGCTAAAAGAAATCTAAGTACCGAATTCATCAGAAAGATGTATTGAAAATAACTTTTCGGCTGAGTTTATATATTGATAAAAAAAACTTTTATGTTATTTTCCTTTACGATGTTCAGTTTAATATTCCATATTACCTACCCTAGACTACTTTCTTGTAAGACTCTTAGTAAAATGGCCGATAATTTTTCTTTTGTCTTTGACTGGCGGGTTACAATGATTTTCACTAGATCGACGACCTTGTAGAAAACCTGGTCATGCTACGTTTTCGCAATAAAAACCATAATAATATACGTAGGTATCATTATTATGATAGCTTGTCCTTATAATGGGTGAAAACAAGAAACAAATAGTTACAGAAATAGTGCAATGCCTTCCAGGTACTATTGAAACTAGATGCCGTGGGCGAATTAACTTTACTAGCAATTCAATTGTTATTATTTTCTTGCTATTCTCCTCATACTTATGAGTATGAAAGAGACAAAACGATGCGATTGTATTGCAGGTTCCTTTATAAGGATTCTGTTGCCGAGAGGACAGTCGATACGAAACACTTGTTGCATTCATGAATAGAATTTTGAACCTTGAAGAGCATGCCCCTACTTTATTAAAAATATGGGTAAAATATTGATATTGGACCTTCTGAAAGAAGTATATGCTGAGATTACAAATTTAATGCGGGATTTGAAGATGAAATAGCTTTCTTTGTAATATAATTATTTAGAATTAACCATCACTGAAATCAAACGGAATTTAATTAAATATTTCAATAATTAAAGTTAATTATTATTATTGTATAAAAACAGTTTATTGTTCTAACACCAACATTATTATTATCTGGACAGTTTTCTATTCCATGCTTTCTTTATTAACTCTATAGTTTAAAAGTTTTTATTAAAACGTTCAAATAATAATTCTACCAATCTAAGCACAATCGACTCTGACTCGCATTTGAACCACAATTATAATAAGTTTGTATTTTTTTAACTTCCATTATATTCGTTCCGTCGCCATAACGTCCAAAAGTAAGTTGCACATTTAAAAGACAGATGGCGTCATTCGGATAATTCTGTTATCAGCCGCGAGAGGGCGCCCCTGCGCTCGTATACTTACGCGGCCGTTTCCTGAGACGTTAAGTCCTTATGAAGGTAACTGTGCCACTGAAAAACTCCCTATTTCTGTGACAAAGTACGCTTTTAACCGCCCAAGTGAAAATTCTCCGTGATTTTGTTTTTATCCGACGAGATACCAATCTTGCCCCCGCAGCAAAAAAGACCAAGCCGATTTCAGGTTGGCCTTATTATTTTCGTATTACGACGTCACAATATCATAAAGTTTGTATAATAGTTTTGTTATTAAGTATATCGCACGTCGCACAATCAGCACTTTGCGAAGTGTAGTTATCTCTAGCGACAGACATATCGCATAAACATAGAAACAGAAATAATTTCTCTCTTTAGATTTATCGGATGTTGTGCGCCTTGACTCGGCAGCTTTTACTTCTACGTACTAAATCATATTTGTATGATTAACGATTGCTAACGTATGAAAACAAGGTGAGTCGAAGGTAGAAAAGGAGATAAGTAGAAATTAGTATTACTTCTCTTGGTAACGGACATAAGTAATAAAGTTGATCAACCAAATATTCTATCTATGTTATAAGAGCATTGTACGTAAATAAGCACATTACGATTTCAGATACGAGTTCACATTTCGGCTGGAAGTGACACATTCGTTACCGACAATGGGGACAATTTTATCGGTTCGATTCCTCTATTCATTCCAGCATACAAAAAGTAATTTGAAGTACTGATCCGGGTGAGCGGTTACTTAGGTATATATTTTTGAGAGACGCGCCGAGCCTCGAAACGAGTGGAGCTGACTTCCGCGCATATGTGAGGATGGCACGCACCGTCTCACACGTCCGTGTTGTGCTCACGAATACAGTAAACACTTACATTATTCTATTCAACAGATTCCCCATCCTTTTACACAGCGAATACGGATTTGTTGCATTCAAATTGCGACTCACCAGCGGTTCAAGCATCCAACGCTTTAAAGCGTAATATCAATAAAGAATTTTCAGTGTTATACGAACCAAAGGAGTATTTGAAACAAGTGGATTAAGTAAATCGCTATGGAACCGCCGCTATGGAATATTGGAGTGGCAAGCAGGCTTCGTCCCGCGAGTGGCTAGTAACAATGACGACGCAGATAAAGAGGGTCGATAACGTGAAATAGCAACGTGAAAACGTGGCGAGAAAATAGCATTATTAACCTCCCGGGCATAATACGCGTGCCAGTGCGCCAGATATGGTAATGATTATGTAAATCCCCTTCTCCCAGGTACATCTCGGGAACGTTATATACTTATTAAAAGCAAGATTGCGAGACCAAGGGGATTGTCTCACACAAAAAGTTGGTCCGACCTTCAAAACGCTCCAAGTGTTTATCGCCCACTGAATTTTTACGACGTTAGTAATTTGAAATCTCAGGTTCCCTGAAATCGGACCATCGACGTTGCAGTTTTACTTGGCGACTCTCTTTTCAATTTTCTTAGTTTGCCACTCGAAGCAGGGAAGCATTGTATGGCTAGATTCTTATCTCTCTCAAAAGCTATTTAGCTAAATGGAATTTACAGAGCCCGCACTGCAGTTCGACGAAGTACCTACATTGTAATATTTAAAATCTTGAAATTTAAGTCTAAATCCGGGCATTGTGTAATGTGTCTAAGACTTCAGGATGTTATTTTTACAAGTGTTAGCGATATAAATGGGTTCTGTGCTAATGGCGAACTATGAAAACACACAATACAATAAAATAAACAGAATTTAATGGTATCTTTGCTAACGAATTACAACAACAAAAAATAACAAAAGAATATACATCGAATATCAATAATTTTAAATATACAAAAAACGAACAATAAAAAAGTAACAAACAAAACATAACAAAAGCGGCCGTCTAACGGCCAGTCCGCGGAGGCCGTCTAGCAGCCAGTCGCCAACATACCGGACCCCCAGTGGCACACTAACACCCGGTGGCGACTGGCTGCGTCGGCCACGCGGCCCGTTCCGCCAGCGCCAGGAAAGAGCACCACATCACCCTCGCTTGCAGATGTGTTGTTGTGGTCGTGTGCTCCTCTCGCGTGGGCTGTCGGCAGGAATGTCCACAGATGGTGAGCGAGTCGCAAGAACCTGCGCCAGTCGCACTTGCGCCTTAGCTCCACATCAGTGCATGTCCATGGCAATGGTGCTGATGAGATGGGTCCTGGAAATCCATGAACATGAGCCGGTGGTGTCTTAGGCATGTCTGAGGTATGTGCTGCTTCTGTCGGCCTTGTGTTTGTGTAAATGGACTGATGCGTGGTCGGTTGAAGCAACGATAGGTCTGCGGTTGGCCAGCGACGGTTCCAAATCAATGTCGGTTTTATGTTCTCACTCGCTTCTGAGGCTGAACTGATGCACGGTTCGGTATATCAATAATTTTAAATATACAAAAAACGAACAATAAAAAAGTAACAAACAAAACATAACAAAAGCGGCCGTCTAACGGCCAGTCCGCGGAGGCCGTCTAGCAGCCAGTCGCCAACAACAAGATTCCTGCAGTAGCTTCTTTATGTTGTGCACTTTACAAAATTGAAAAACAGTCTTACGTTGTTGACACAATTTCATTAAAATGAAAAGTTTATAAAGGGACCAACTGATGCATGAGTTTGTGAAAGTTTGAAATTATCCATTCTATGCGTAGGTACCTATGTATTTAATTTACCAAAATACGTATCTGGTAAACATTCGTCAACAATTACACAAAGCGCTGTTGGAGATGTTGAGACATCTAATTGAGCCCCGTTAATCAAGAGTACAAAGTTTTCACAAGTGCTTAAATTATTTACCTCAAACAAAAAACATCGAAATTCAAAGCATTTCTGAGATGTTTTCGCTTACACAGGCGTCGAGCAGAACACAAAGTGAATAATACGAATAGAAAATATTGAAAGCGAGCAGTGAGCATCAAAAATACTGACGCTGAGTCTTGTTAATGAACTTAATGAGTAAAGATACTGGAGTTGTATCACACGACCAACTTTAGGAAAGCATCTAGTAAGTTTCCGTTTTGAATGCTGTTGCTACACGCTGGAGCATTCGTTCAACTTGCACTGAGCAAAATTAAATGCAACGTTAAATAAATACCTACACTTTGAATTCACGTTTCAAATTCTCATCAAGTGCTTTTGCTACCATTACGGACGATAATTATATACGAATTATGGCAGATGTAACTGTATTTTTTAATAAGTATCTAGTTTATTTTATAAATAGATTTTAATCTGAAGCATGACAGACTACTATACAAGTAAAACTTATCAATTTAAGTATAACTGACCACAAAAGCCAAGAAATATTTGTTTGAATTTTATTTCACAAAAATATTAACTATTGAATGCTTCTTACCTTTTTTATTTCTTCTCTATTTACGAATATTACAGAAACGCACAAAAGCCTGACAGGAAAATTGACACTAGAAAAGATTGTGAAATAAAGCTAACAAAAAGCCAGTCTCCAAAACTACGGGATACCTACCTACTCAGTAAAATGAAATACGTAGCCGGCACCGGCCTTCGGCAAATGGTTTAATATCGAAATGTGATCACTTAGCGCAATCTCTTACCAAAGAAAAAAAACGGAAAATTCTCAAATTTACTTTTACCAGAAAACCGAAATATGTTTCAATTTTCATGAAACACACAAAAAACAAGAGTTGGATTGATGGTTTCCAATCCATTCCTTTATTTCGTATTAGATAAATGAAGTTTGCGCTTTATTTCGGATAACATGTTGCTCCGTATTTAGATCCAGCTATACGTTTTCTATACCTACCATGGTCAAAGATAAAGCTAGCAAATAGATTTTTTCGCAGATTCGAATCTCTATTCGTTCTTATGATGTTCCGGATCATCAATTCTGGACCTTCTGTATATTCCTAAATAGACAAAAAATATAGTCTCCGAAAAACTTTTAATTATTTTGTTACAACATAAAAAAATGCTCAAAACTATTATGAACCAATTAAGAATTCATAGTAGAAGAGCGGCTATTGAATTCTTCAGCGCTGCAAATGCACCCAAGAGGAAAATATTTACGCTTTTTCGAAATGCAGAAATCAAGTAACAAGGAATTGGTTTTAGCGAGTACCGTCAGGCTGGGAGAAATAAAACGAAGGTACTCACAGTGCAGTAATAATGCTTACCTTGCTGAAATATGAGTGAGGGATTCCTGCCGCAGTGCCGGCGAATCAACGGGATTGCCGAGTAATTAGCGGTCTTATTGGTGTTTTGTATCATTCTTTTCCCTGTTTTCATTTGCGTTAGTTGTAGGGTTTTGTCTCAAAAGCGTGTTTGTTACGTGTCTAATTATCAATACCACCTTTATTATTCTTAACATGATAAGAAAACTTTTAGCTATAAGGTAAGTCGAATGTGTTAGTAGATAGTATTTGGTATCTTTTGTATAAAATCTAAATACTAAAATGAAACAGTATATCTATTTGTTATACTCAGTTTTAGGTTACCACAGAATTCGTCGCAAAATGGGGAGAATTAGTAATATAATAGGTTTATTTAGGAAGTAATATCCACGCAGGCTAAGTTCTACTTCTTAGTATAACCAAACATTTCAGTCATTTCAAATTTACTACCTACATAAAAGAATTCACACACGTTCAAATAAACAAGCACACCTCAATATCCTCAAACTATTCCAATCTTAACAGTAAATAGGTTTAATCTGGGTTGTTTTTATAGCTAGTATGCGTAACCGTTGGCCAGTGCAGTCCCCGACCTAATCAGGAACGTCCCGAGTGCCATCTGCTTGCTCTTTGATAACTGCATGTTTGATTCTTTTGTCATTTTAGATGTGTGAATTTTCCTATTCCATTAATTTTATTATTTGTTACTAGGGAATATTTTGGGAGAAATTTGACCGTGTGAATACCTGAAAATCATAAATTATCTTTGTAACTGTACGCACTTCTTTTTAAATATACCTACATTTTAGTTTAAATCTAAGTAATACCTTATAAAAGATATAGTTACAATGTAACTTTTAAACTTTTTAAATAGAATTTATCTTTCTATTCTTCTTATTTATTAGAACATTCTGTTTAAGAATTTATTGGTAGAGTCTTATTGATATTGTCTGTACTTATATGATAGGAATAAAATCAACGGAAGGAATTCTGTCCCGGTAGACAAGTGTCGTACTACCTTCACTAGCGCAGAATGGGATGAAAAATGTGAATACTTATGGAATAGACAAAAGCCGTCAAAAAGTTGCATGATCAGATTTAGTGTAAATTCCACTAGAGTCTATAACGTCAAAAATGTACAACGTCACTTTTGTAAACATATATTTAGTTATCTCCCAAAATCAAATAATACCATAACACCATAATATCCTACTGGATATTATTATACGTAAATCTAGTAACAATAATGAATAAAATATGAAAATAACTCCAGTTTTATTCCAATACAATAACGTAATTTTTATCCTAGTCCGGATCTGAGGCGGGAAAGCAAATATCCTTATTTATATCCGGTGGGTGTTCGCTCGCTAATTGCAACTTGGTACCCAGTGATTTTCCACGATCTCGCTTCTTATTGTTACTTGCGATATTTTATGCCAGCCTCTCGGCATAAAATGTTCTTGAATTTTTTGTAGTATGACTTTGTTTTTGTCCCGAACTGTATTTCAAATTGCTTCAATTAAATGTTTTTGAAGTTACTTATATTCCTAGGACTAGAACGCTTCATGATAATAGATGATCTCAGTAAATTTGATGTAAGATTCAAAAGTCATTAGCAATTCTTTTCTGTTTAATAACTACTTATGTATGCTAAAATATTCTTTTACACTGTACCTTGTGACTATTTGCGTCACCTCGTTATTCGCAAAATTAATATAACTAATAAAAAGACCGCAAGCCAAACCGTCGAGCAAAATAGAAAATCAATCTGTAGCTAACTTAACAATCGCAAAGTTGATAACAATTTGGAGCAGAAAGCAAAAGCTTTATTATTCACGACGATGGCTCCTATCTCGGTGCCCACTTAATAAACGCTTTAAATACATTTCGACAGAATTTAATTTACAAATTCGATGTTGGGCAGTGAGCGTTTGACGCGGCGAGAGATTCGCTAATGGTGACTACAGAAATGCAAATACAATTGATTGGCTCTCTCCGGTACCTCACTCGCCTACCTGTCTTTATGTTTCGGATTTTCAACTGAAATTTGAAATGTCAGTTGCTGTCGGAATATGTGAAGACGTGTTCAAGTACCGTTTTAATTAAAACCTACTTACATATAATTAAAAATTAATGATAGTTGAAGTACATCTATTGTGGAAGAAAATCTCTAATGCTTTGATGGAAAAATACGATCACCTTTAAATCGCGTTATTTATTTTATTTGGTGACGTTTCAAAAACTTTACAGTTTCCATATTTGTACCTGACTAAGATAATAGCATTTTTCCAAAAAAATCATCAGAAATATTGTTTTCTCAAGAGGAAGTTCTTGTTTAAGAGGATGATGTTTAACATCTGGAATGAAACTAGGTTCAACAAAAAAGTGAATACCTACATAAGAAAAACCTATACGAACTAGTATTTTACGATTTAGCTGTCGTTACAAAGGATCTTAAAAGAATCGAAAGTTTTAGCCTTGAAGAGGCAAAGCTTTTCCCGTCCTCGGGGACTACTATTGATATCCACCTACTTTATTATTTGAATTGGCAGAAATCGGCTTAGCGGCTGAGAATACCAGACATTACAAGCCAAATTTACTGGCAATTGCGTTGCCGAAAATGTTTCTCAGGCCTACAAGCGTACTAGCACTTTACTATTTCATGTTGCTGTGTTACATTTCACCGTAGACCGTGTCGTAATTTGGACTCGGCATATTTACGCATTGCAAACACGTAGATACGTAGGTAGAGGTGTACCGCAATGTAGTGCCCTTTGCAACTTCGATGCAGTGTTCAAATTCTATTCAGCTAGGGGTGAGCTGATCATGAATGGGCAAGATTAAGGCTTTCGGATTCGCTTATTGGTGGAATCATGCGTAGAACGATTGCGGTGAAGCCAGACTGCACGTTATGCTTCTGTGTGCAGTTTATCGCGGTTCGGTACTGGATTTTACATGTACTTTCCCACTTGCAATTTGCTTTGTAACTTAACTTTTTATCTTCTATGCTACAGATATTTTTACTATTACTATGATATTACGAAATCAAAACTACTCGCGTACTTGAGTGCTTTTTTACAAATAAATTCCGCCATTATAGGTACCTACTTACTTTAAAATATTTGTACATGTTGAAAGTAAAATAAATTTTATTTTAAATAGGTACGATCATTCTGGAATGTCAATGTCGATTTTTAAGCAATTTTTTAATTGCATGAAATATTGTTTGGCACTATTCTTATTTATGATTGTACCTACATGCGAGTTCTAGCGAACAAAGTAGGACGTACTTATAAAGTTTCTGAAATGTTTTAATACCAGCCCCATAGCTAAAGTCCTTTCTCATAGTACAAGACTGAAAACGTTGAGAAAATAAAAACCTACCAACCTTCATCGTTGCCTCAATAATATTTTATGTCCACTCAATAAATACAACGTCACATGTTCACGACATCGCGCCCGAATGGCGTCATATCTGAACACCACTTATAACGAAGTGCAAGTGCGAACATTCTTTCATTATTGGTAGTATCTGCCAGTTACAGAGACAAAGCAACTTGTTGACAAACTACAATATTGCTGTAGGTATTTCGAGAGCTTACGAGTATAATACGCGATGACAAAGCGCCGTGAGCTGTGTTGCATTTCAACGACAACTTATACTGAATGCAAGTAAGTAGATGTGTGATATAGTATTTTATGACAAGCAAGCTTCTTCCGCGATTTCGGCTGCGTAGAATTCGTACTTGAGGTGATACAATATCTATAATATTTATATTATGAATTTTAATCCCCTTACGGGGTCAAGTTTGTAGTAAAAGAATATTCTACAAGTACTTTCCCAGGACTGAAACTTCTCAGTGTTTAGGGTTGAAGAGGTAATAAACATGTATGCCTAACTGTTACCTCATAGAAGGTAGAGACAGACAGAGACAGAGCTACTTTCACATTTTATAATTATTATAATGGAAGACCAATACATGATATGCACAAATTTTTTTATATGTAATAATGAGTATTTCTGTTCTGATATAATTTTCCAAATGTGCATCGTGTCCCATAGGAAATATCTACGTTACGCACTGGGAATTTAACAAAAGTGTGTCGTATCATTGCATGATTTAAGGTATTTTATTGCTTATCAGAGGTTTGATTGACACTTATAAACCAACGTACAAATGAGTGGATTGGACGATTACTAAAATACAATAAAGAGTGTTTTTTATCGAAATACTTATATAGTTAAATAAATATGTTAGTGCTTTTAAATCATCGAAGTAGTCATTTGCTACAATTAATTAAATCTTCAAAACATACATATACAGAAACGTAGCAACCAACATTTCAAAGATAAACTTATTCAATAATTTATTATACGTTTATAAAGTTTTAAACATAATTTAAATCGAGTTTGCGGTCAACGATCGTCTAGAAATTGGGTTTAAATGAACGAGGTGTAGTCTCGGTATCGCAAAATCTTAGTTAATTGAATGATAACAGCCGCAAGACAGTGCTCTGTTTATGTAAATTTGACTCGGTTATTAGACCCTCGCTGAAATGTTTCGATTGGCCCCGCTAGAACTGAGTCGCGTTGTTGTGATCAATGTTTAATTTTAGCTATCAATAATATGTGGCCACTACTACGTATCGAACACAATAATAGACCAGACGTGATTTGGGTGCAACTTTTACATTTTTCAAACTAAACACCGAACGTCACTGAACTACACTGTCAAACGAATAAAACCACTACATAAATGTTTGACGTTGAAACCACTCAAAACTTTCCAACATCGTAAAATTTGCTCTAACTGAATCCTCTTTTTACAACCATTCTAAAAACAATTTCACCCTCACAAAGGGGTGTTTATATCACAACACCTATTGAAACGGCCGAGGAGAAAATTTGCATTAAATCCATTTACAGCGAAGATTATGGGCTCTCGGAATAGTCTGCTCCGCGGCGGCGTATTCCGTAGGCAGTATTGCAACGCACAATACACGTCGATTCGGATTACGCTATCGGCCGCCTCGTAAGTGGCTCCGTGGCCTCAAATAGGCACTTACCGGCGCCACAATGAGATACCTCACAGCTTCCTTAGCTAGATCGTGCCCCAAGATTGTGCTATCACCGATACGCGACGCGCTTTTACGCCATAATTGAATTAGATATTACTTACGAACGCGTGCAGCCGGCGATATATCGCTAGAGGCGTGTTTGTTGACTTATAATGTGAACCGTCAATATTTACTTCTGATTAGTGAACATGTATTTGGTAAATACACTTTGACAACACAAATAATGGACATAGTGACGTATAATTATGTAGATTATATATAAATAAAGTTATACCTCTTTCCTTTATTTCCACTTGCTGCAATAGATACAAATCTCCTCATTACCCTTTAGATATTGTTTCTCAGAAAAACTCATAATTTTTAAAGACAACTTTATTCAGTTCCGAAACGCGTTTGACCACAAATAATTCTAGGATCACAAAATCTAAAATCACATCAACCTATTTATATTCGTAAACAAATTTCACTTCGAAAATCGATACACGAAACTCAGAATGCCTGACGGTTAGTATCAAATTCTATGCACATTTTGGGGAATAGGGAAGCAATTTTCACTCAATCCCTCTCGACAACAAGTTCAAACTTACGCTGCGCACGTGCGTCCGTATCAATAGTATAACAAATAGGCTGATATTTCGTCAGAAATAACCCGAATCAAGTTTCAGTGCGAAAGCTTTTGTGTGTGGCAGGTGAAAAAGTGAGAGGCTTGATTTATTCGTGCCGGCGCCGCCTAACGCTGGATGATTGAACGGAGAACGTGTTTATACATCGACCAAGCCGTGAAATATGACAACTGAAATACGTTTTCATTCCGAAATTTCTCTATTTTTAATAGTCGGACCCAGGTAGCTTATTAATCGAGTTTTCGCGCGCTGACCAGACGCCCAGAACTTGTCAAATGAATAAGGGAAACTTTATTTTCTTTTTAATTTCATCCCTGATACAGTTGTAGCTTCAATAATATTTTAATTTATTTACAGTAGTATGTAATACTTAACACAAAACTGTAGCCATGTTTTCTCCAAATGTTTAAATCAGTCAAAGAAACCTTATTCATAGTAAAAACGCGTTTCCGTGACCATGGTGAATTCTCAGAATAATATCTTTATAATGTCATAAAATCGATTCCGTACGAATGTATAAAAATGTGATTTATGTCAGTTGAGCATGTATTGTTTCGGGACAGGTTATTTTGTCCTGTCAAACGCCTTCGCCCCGCTATGCACGGTTGCATGTAGAACACTGTTCGTGATATTTCTACTAAAATAATAATTTCCAGCTTAACCTTTATGTTATACAAATAGAACAATTCTATTAGACAGGTACTGAGTATTTTAAGTTACATTCAACAGTATGTTACGTAAGCACTTTTTTGACCAATACTTTTCATCATCCGTCATTCTAGTTATTTATGTCGATATACGACTATTTGTACTATTCACAATGAGAATAAATCCTCCTATGTCTACTACAAAGGTTAATTGGCAGAAAATTCCGCACGGTATTGACTCCATCATTTGTGTGGTACATTTATAGTTTTTGTTGATAAAATAGATATTTTATTATTATTAATTATTCACTTTTTATTTTGAATTGCCCGCTTGAATGCTATAGGTACCTACTTACTTAGTAATCTTAAATATTCCTAGTTATTTAATTGATAATAATTATCAATGATATAAAAAAAATACATAATTCTCGTAATGTTATGAAAAATCAATTAATTTACCTTTAACCAACTTTTCCACTACCCATAAAATAGAAAGCGTCCAATGCCATTTAAACCCCATCTCATCACAATTTAATAAAACCAACCACCTATAACTCGTACATAATCACTTACAATTACAAGTATAATTGCAACTATAAAAGTGCCAGCAATCAAAACTCCACTGCATAAAACACAAAAATCTAACCACAATGAATTTTAGCTCACGACATTCACGCGTGAGGTAATAGATGCGACGTTATAATGTGTGTGTACGTCAGCAGTCGATATTGACTTTGATAAACGAGCTAGTCAATGTCGCACGACCAGCCACGTCACTTACTTTGGTGCATTGCGGTTCTTACATCTTACAACAAACCCTACCCATGTTTACACTCCATCCGTAGGTTTTATGACTACTAACGTAATAATACGTCCAAAGAGTGCTTATGGTAGTCCTTTATTTGTTTGATACAGTTTATTGCACGTTGGATACAGAAAGTGGGCGAATTGTGATTCCTGGTTGAGTTGAGGTTGACTGCTTTAGGTCAGTTGTTTTTGATGTTGTTTACGTTATACTTGTCCTGTTTTCTTTTATAACTCTTTTATGTGTATGGAAGTGATTGTGTAGTATTAGCATTTTAACTGATTAGATTATTATATATAATTGAAAACATTTTTTTTATTTGTCGTGTTTTTTTTATAGGTACCTACCTATCACGTAATTTATCTCCAATCTTTGACACAAAGCACGCATGCCGCATATTATTAAACTAGTAGGTAAGAGAGTTAATACTGGTTTAAACAATTCACTTGAATATTACCTATGTATCAATAAAATTTATAATAGAACAATTAATTATTGCCGAGCGGCCAAAAATGTACCGACGAATAATATACCACTTCAATGCAGGTCTGTATTACGGGTTGGTATACATAATTATATACGTAACACTATGCTAACTTTAAATAAACTTCCCAATAGTATTGTATGACGCAGCAGTTTCTCGATACTAACACGACCAAAATGTATTCCATTCTATATAACGCTTTCGTTATCGTTGCTTAACGTTAACAGAGACGACCACCGGAGGCTTTCAGCCAACTAACCGATAGCATTTGCATAATATTGAATCGTTTCCAATACGCTGCCTGGGGTTCATTAGCCTCATAGATAGGATTACCTTATCAAACCATGTGATGTGATATAGTTCTAGGTAAAGTGTTATGGACACGGTTACCAATTTTAATTTTAGAATTATTGGAGAAAAAGAGTTTTATTTGTAACATTTTTAGATTGTGTTTAAAACGTCAGTCGCGGATTCGCAGTAATCGCTGTTTTGGCCGCATTGCAAGTGTAGGGCTATACCAGTCGCCCCTTTAGCTCATTAGGGTATTTTTTGCCACTATTGGCCTCCCCTTAGTAAGCTGCCCGCTCTAGGCTTAGGGCATACTGTGCCAGAGCAAACTCATCACTGCTGATAATACTAGTGTAAGGGCAAACTTCTGATAATATCTATCAATAAAACAATTATGTGTTACAATTTAAATATCACCCATAGTCGAAGGTACGAAATAAAATACCTACATGAAAATATTAATAAATAAAAACCGTGAACCTACTTGAAATGGCACAACGGGAAATGTACACAATTTTTACACAAATAGATCATGTTAGGTATCTAAAGTCTGTACCTATAACTTACGATAGTTCAAAATATTAATTATCAAATTTCACAACGGTCTAAACGGCACAGTATATAAAAAACCTAACCTTAAATAACGGAATTACTCGCTTGCCCAGCTCATTCCGAAGGCGCATTCCACTCCTCGGTAAATAAACGCAAGCTACTGCATAATATTGAATCGTCAGCGATACGGGTCCTCCGTGCTCATTAACGTAATTGATCGGCTTTCCGCTGGTCCAGAATCAATCGTACGTCCTGCCATTGATTTGCATTAATTACTCGACACCGAATGTCACATATCGTGAATACGCTCATAAAGCAAATGATTGTATTGATGGACCCGCGTTTGATTATGAATGGGATATCAATCTTATTATTACTTTAAATGTGCGCGGTAAAATTGATATTTAACAGCGTTGTAATTAAACTTTATTTAAATTATAAAAAATAGCATTTAAACTTCCGTAGGTAGGTACATATATTGTACCCGATAAATATAAATTTATAGATAACATCGAACACTTTTATTGGTCAGTAGATTAATATAAATACGCACATATATGTATTTTACAAAATACACATCGAAAAGTTCCTAAATAAAATACAAGTCCAAACTCCAACATTTCCTTAAAACCAGACTACATCCATTTTGCGAACGGCAGGTAAAAACATAGTAAACCTAATACCTTCCTTCGCAGAACAAACATCGCAAACAACAATGAGGCTCTGTTTCAAAACATACAACTTTGACATCTGCCAAACCAGAACAAACACAATCCAGCGGAAGGCGGTGGTACACACCCGGTTTAAATCAAATAACTGTATTGCTTTTAGCTTTGTAAAGCTTCGAGTGCAATAGCGTCAGTGGCGGATGTTCCCCGTCTCTTGGCTGTAGTCTATGATATTGCTCCACGCCCTTTACGTGTTCGCAGGGGCCTGAAGACGGCGCCCGCGAGCACGCACGCGGCCCTCTCCGCGCCGACACACCACGACCTCTCCAGAGATATCGCAAGCGTGACGCTCGACTTAACTGCTCCAGTTTATCCTTTAATTGCCTTTTTTCTAGAGAGTCGGTTCAAGCGCGCCCGCCATATCTCCTCACGTCGTAATTACGGAGACGTCTTATGATAAATCTGCCGTAATTTGCATGAGATAGCATACGCTCTCAACTTTCACGCGGTGCTTCCTACTCTTGTCGTTTATTACATTAAGGAACGTTTCCAAGAATGAGAATGAGCTATTTAAGTACTAACTAGATAGCGTTAACTACCGTTTGCGGTATTAGTGCTGCTGGGATTTTTTTGTGGGTACCTAGATAGCTGGAAACTTTCTATAAATGTTATAAAAAATTACTTTGTAGTATAATGTTTTGAAGCCTACTTTTCAAAATTCTACTTTACTTGCATATTTTTATTTTCCTTCCAAAATGCAATTCCATATGTATTTTCGAGAACAGAAATTTTATTAGCGCTCTGCGCCTTCATACAATTTCTCTGTGCGGAAATAAGATGGTAAGAGGCAAACAAAACAGACGGCACAATCTCCGTGTTGCAACGTGGCTGTTCGGCTGACACCCCAAGGCTCTTCGGCAATCTCGACATTTTTTCCTAGTTCGCGACTTGCTGAGCGGTGGAAATTGTAGCGTCAGCACCCGCCGCCGCGCCGCGCCGCTCGCTCCGTGCTCAGAGCGCGCCGGCCGCCTGCGCTGCGGACTGCGATGCCGCCAGCCGGCTATTTGTCGAACGATGCGCCAAAACATCGCATTGCAATCGCACAGAAAATTATTCTTCTCTAGATTGCAACTCCCCACTTTTTGAAGGTGAATTTACTTTTGCAGGTTGGAATTTTATGTTCCACGGGATTGGGAATTGAGATTTTCTTATCTTCTTGGCAAACTGTTTCAATGCCATTTCACATTTCGATGATGCGGATAGTAAGTTAAAATGGAAGCTAAGTTTTATTCTGTTTCCACATTATTTATGCAGTAAAAGAATGGTATGAAATCTAGTTTCATTTTTCTTGTTATAAGCTAATATAATATATTCTACTCTTTGTACTTCTAGTAAGTGTAAGTCTTCTAGTAGGTAAGTTCCAGATTACATTTTCACATTACGTCAAAGTTATATTTTTATAAGTAGGTATATCACAATATCAGATTATTCTATACCTTACATAAATAGTCGCAATCAACTCCGTCATAATCGTTTTACATAACAGCATTACAATATTTACAAGTGAAGTTACCAAAACAGCATTCACACAGGTTTCCAATTCCATTCCATATCCACCAACACAAACAAAAATTCCGGGCAAATTTTCACCCAAACCGAATTTACGTAAAAACCCGTCACGTAGAGTGTGCTTCAGTAAAACCTCTGGTCGATAAACTTATCTTATTACAGTGGAGTGTTCAATGATCGTTCAAGCGAGCGGGCGGTCTCTTACGATGACATGTCATTAGTACCGCTTAGCTTCTGCCCCGGGACGTACTACGCAAATAAAGTGGAATGAGACCGCACTGCATAGTTTTATGCACTGATATGTTAGTTTTTGGTACATTTTGCGTCTTTCATTGAAACTGGTTGAAATTAGTCTCCGATTATGTCTCTTGTTAAACGGGTTAGTAATTTTATTATTTATTTAGTTGTTATTGTTACTTGTATGATTTGAATTTAAGTTCAATATTATTTCTTATTAACCATATACCTACATACTTTTATTTTCTATAATACGTACATTGTACAAGATGGTTAAGTTCTAATAACAAGTCACTAAATGTAAATTAGCATCTTATGTAGACCAATTCATTATTAACGACGATTAAAAAAGTTTCAAGTTCTCATAGTCGTAGCAGACGGATGATAGTTTAACACACGAACATGGAAGCAAGAAGTTTTCGAAATGTCAGCATAAAATAAAAACGCAAGTTAAATCCGTTTTAATTATTCTATTCTATTGTGTAAGGGTACCTAAATCATAAAAATAATTTATATTCTTGTTAAATATAGTCTTTCGTTTGACACGTTAGCTGACAAACATCTTAAGTATTTTTAATTTTTTACCTTAGTTCAGCGGGAGTGAGCTCATATTTCATTGTAAAAGCAGTGTCAATAAGAGGTTAGCGGTGGTCGTGAGCAGTGCGCCTGATGAGTCCGTAACGTAGTAGCAGGCTACCCATCATCCACGATGACACCCCATTAACCCAAGCGGACTGGGCTTGCTAACTTACTTTGCTAATATGTTTTGAGACGTACACCTCGTTACCAGCTGTAGGCATGTTTAGCAACTCGGTAGATTTATGTGTAACGGACATATAATGTCTCGACGGTCCCTGTAAACTGAGAGGCTCTGTTATAGAGTTATTTATTCACTGACTGACGCATGTCCCTACACTTAAATGTACCTAAGAGAATGTCGTGCGTAGTAAATTATTGAGGACGTTCTAAATAAGCTGACTACAATATTGTAATGTCGTATAAATAAGGACTTTACATTGTAATTAAGACGTTCAAAATTTATAAGGTTGTTATTATTTAGGAAAATAAAGAGATATCGTGTTTTGAAAGTCTTTTCATAAATAATGTTGTGTTGGATAAAAATATTTAAGTGGCTTTGTCCTTTTCACATTTCGTCCGCGTCACGGGTGGCCAATTTAAGTATTAATAAGACGACAAAACGTGACCCGGGCTCCGGCCGTCATCCATCACGACCGCACGTCAAGTGGTGGCCGAGCGATTAAAAAACTGTACCTAACCGATGTACCTAGCCCGCAGATAGGGAAAGGTATTTCGGGACGAGCAGCCCGCTGGTAAATGTTTTAGACAAGGGTGAGATTAAATATTAAATTCGCGGTTAGGAATTTTGGGTTGAAAAGTAACGGCGCTGAGCATGCGCAAACCCCTCTGATCCCCGCCGTTTCAAAATCCAGTTACCATCGCTACATCCGGACTAAAAACAAAAGTGTGTAATTTTTTATCACGTCTAGAACCGGGCGAGCGGTCGCGAGATATGTGAATTTAGTTACGTTCTACATGAGCGTATTAACGTATTCATTGTAGGTGGGGCGAATTTGGAGCAGAAATAATCTAAGCATGTGGCTCTAAGTTAGTAGAGGCACGACGTGTGCGAGCGCGATAACGTAACTAATGATTGATATACTCTTACGTCTCTGTTCAAACTAATGACAGGGCGAAGGGTGTTGACTTTCAAGTTATTAATTAATACAGCTATTATTTAGACAGAAATGATTACTTACACATTCGCGTCAGTTTGCCAATGACGGGCCTAAAAAACAATACATGCGACAGTGGATTAATTAAATATCGCTATTAATTATCTATTTAAAATAATATAACAACTTATATAAAAAGCCTACCTACTTACGATAATTATTATAGGTATATACCTATTCAGTTTTGTTTTATTATCTGACCTACCAGTACCTATAGGTCCTTACCTAGTTACCTATTTTGTTGAAATGTATAGGTTCTTAATAATGTAAAAGAAATTGCCTTGCCCATAATTATTAGTTATTTTTCGCTGTACAGCAAATAATTATTTAATCTGTGTCTTAGTATAGTTTCTTAGGCAGAGGTAAAAAATAATTTACCTTATATATGTTTAAGTTCAAAGCGTTTGCTTCTTATGAAAAAAAAAACATAAAATTAACCAGTGCGTTACACGTAAATAAAAAAAACTTTTCCCACATAGTGAGCTGCATTTTGATAGGAGCCCGTTTTTTAATTTGATTAAAGTATCCGTCATAAAGGCGTGCTAGTATAAAAACTCATACGACGCTGAAAGTATTAAAGTAATAGGTTGACAAGAAGTATGTTAGGAATTCATAAAATATACGAGAGAAAGCCAAGTTATGAGAAGGTCTCAACATGATTAAATGCAATTTCTTTACAAAGTATGCTCCCTCGTGCTACTGGAACTTTTGCTTTCACGAGCGTATGCCCGCTGCTCGCTCCGCGGCGTCGATTGTTTAAGTATTAAACGAATTGCGAACGCGTACGTGTTGACGCGTCAATATGACATTGTTAAGATTACAAACTGATTTCCTAATCCCTTCATAATATAGAAGACCTGCCTGTTGGTCTAGTGACCCCTGCGAGCCTATTATGAACGAGGTTCGTCGTTACGATATTATTTTGTTATCGACATGTAGAAATAAGAGACGACATCGACATGACAACATTTTTCGTTGTCGATAACGTTTTTGACAGATCATCGCGAGAATAAGACGATATTGACATGACAAGATGTCGACTCGACAATTCATCATGGCCTCGCTGATTATGATACGGGAGGTTGAGATTACAAACGCACCTACTTCTCTCTGTAATAATTACCTATGTAATGTTCGAATTCTGCTAAGGGCAGATATTAGTGTTACGAGCACGTACATTTGTATCTGAGTATTATATGTATTCAATTATGTTTATCCGTCGTCTAATACCCATAATAAAGTTTTGTATAAGTACTTTGGTGTGGACTGTCCAAAATTATTATTATTATGAGTGTAGATGTGATGAAAGTAACCTCTTTCTTGTAGGTACATTAAAAGCAATAATCAAATGTACAAAGGTAGTACGGAATAAGGGAATAAAAAAAGAAATTCTGAGAAGTAGTTCATCAACTTTTTACGAGAATTCTAATCAGATATTCGTTATTCGAAAGTGCATCATTTTGGTGTTACAGCCGTATATTCATAAGACTTTAATTAATATTTTATATTAAGTAATCAGTCGCTTTGCCGGTGTTTTTGTACAAAATCATAGTCGTATTTATTCTTCAGGATATTCCGTAGGTGAAACTAAAAAAGAATGCAATCTGCAATTTACTTTATGTAGGTATATAAAGTTACATTATTGTCGAACAGAGAGGTTTATCACAGGAATTCATTTCTATTTTTTTTACTAAGATAGCACGGATATTGTAAGTATATTCCAAAATTAAACATAGATCAATTATAGCTAGCAAACAACTTTTATCTGACGTCATAAGGTGTTTTTTACATAAAATATAGTACAGTAGTTATGTGTTCCAATCAATATGAATATGAGTACAAAGTAATATAGGTATCTCAAAACCTCAAACAATTAATCTATTGTTTATTTAAAGCGGTTTTTATTTTTGTTGACATGTTCTAATTATGTACCTTTAATAAGTAGGTACCTATATCGCTTTAGTATGATAATGACCTCATTGTGTCACTACCTGCATGAAATTTTAGATAATAATAATATGGAGACATCGATCTCTAACGACATAATATTTTGAAATACGTCAGTGTAATACTACTTAATTTGCACATTTGGGTTTAATTTGAAGTTAATTTTTCATTTTAATAAATAGCCCAATTTTTTATACATCATCGGCGTAAATAACGTCACTGACGCTGCATATAATAATATTAAACTCGTTTAATCGCGAAAATTATCCGAAACCCTGTTAATAAAGGTAGGCAGAGTGATGAGACAGATGTAGCGTAAGTTATGGGCGAGACGGCACTCATAACTACCGGCCGGCGGGGCATAAGTCCCGCGACCGCAGCCTGCAGGCAGCGCAGCGCTGCATATCATGCGCTATGTATACCCAAAGTCGTGAATATATCAAAGGTTTCGGATATATTAGCCTTAATGAAACTAGCTTCAGGGAATGCAAGCCAGTGCGGCCGGATTGCAACGATAGGAATCGGTTATTGATTCTTGAATAATGTTCGTTCTTTTATAAGCATTTTAGATTTGTATATACGATTTCGGGCTCAAAACCAAAACTCGTGAGTCACGTAATTAGCAAAAAATAAAAAAACCGCCAAACTTGATTGCATGTATCCGGTACAACCGATTTAGTAATTCCGTGAAGCGCTATCGTATAAAAAGCTTACAATTTCATTAAATTCTCCCTAAATAGTTCTAAAGAACTTTGTTATTTGGCTGTCAGTCAGCTTTTAAAAGCCCAACAACAAAGTTAAAACGAAGTAGTTAAAAAAGAAAACACAAAATGCTTACAAAGTCGGAAGCTCGGCTCTCTTCACTTAAATTACTTGCGATTACACCGACAAAACGTTTAATGAAACACGTTAAATCGCGCCAACTGGGCCCCACCACACCGCGTGCGGCGCGCCCGCTCCCTCGCACTCCGCCGCCGCCGCCGCCGTCGCCACTCCGCCGTGCCGCGACGCCACGCGCGCCGTCTCGCAACCAACCTCCACGCTTGCCATACTTCCCCAACTTCGCCACTTACTGCGGTAGGTGGCGGGTAGTTTTTCCTCAAATATCTTAGCCTTAAGGAGAGTTGGAACTACTTCTCCAAAGTCCATTAAAGAGTATAAACTCACGCCACGGTGATTACAAATGCCACCGATTTCGGCGACCGTTTCGGGGTCGATTAAAGCTTTTTAATTGAAATGACGGCGGATAAACTTTGGGCGAGCATTGATTTCTGAACGGACTCGCGGTTTGAAGTGGTGAGTAGATATAGCCACGTAGGTAAATCTACGTCACATTAAGTAGACTAATTTAGAAGGCTCAGTTAGAAAATGGTTACCTACTTAATACTTTAAAAGAAAAACCGTTTTAACGAAACTTGCGAGTTATAAGAACTTAAGTCTATTTCATAATTATTCCCCTCTGTATTTTCTTGGCTTTTAGCTCACTGTTGCACTTCTGGGTAAAGTGTTTTACTGTTTTATGGTTTCTTTAGTAGCAACTACCTTATTAAAAGAACTTTTGTATACTTCGCATCGGAAAACAAAATCAATTCTTGCAATTTGAGAAGTATTGTTTAAACAATTGTGAGTTTATTTTCATTAACGTAGCAGCCGAGTAGTTTCGTAGAATCATTAATAAGCCCAACTATTATAATGAAATAAAATGAGATTTAAGCAGCATTCGCAAAAATTAAAAAGCAGTCGATCCGTATAAATATGTAAGCGAAGGAAATGCTGACGTCTGCGTTCCGCCGCGCCGGTGCGGAAACCGCGTCAATTAACTTGGCCGCGATGACATATTAGCCTTTGTTCCCCGCTCTCCCCCACCTACCCGCATTCACAAGGAACCCCCCGTAATCCAGATAGAACAGATATCGCCCGCAAGTATGCAAGACTCGCAATGCAACACGAATTCAACCAACCTAATACCAACCCATCGACCGCCCCTTAAGGCCAAGCGCAATAATTTCGGCAAAGTTTCATCACCTGCCAGATGCTAGACAAATTAAGTTTCACTGAATCAAAATCTAAATTGAATAGACCCACTGTGAAAATACAAAGTTTAGTGACTGTCAATGTCAAACAAAGAAGATGAAAAAAGTTTTTTCTTCCAATTCCATTTTCCTTTACGATTCCTCTTTCACAGTCTCTAAAAGTTTTTAAAATAAGAGGTTTTCGCAAGAGTCTCAATTATCGATAAAGACGATATTAAAAATTCGTTTGTTTTGTTCTCAGCTTCCGCCTGAGAGCGGTGTCCCCTTTTTTCCATTGTTTGCGCAAGGAGGGAAAGCAGAAGCGTCGACGAACGATAATCAGAATTTTAAATTTTACGCCCCCCTCAATTACAGGCGACGTCATCTAATTTATTGTCATAATTATCAAAAAATATATACCCACGTATAATTAAAATAGAAACACCACAATAATCTACTAGGTATGTATATTCATTTAAATGAATATTAACACAAGCAGTAAATATGAAGTTGTTTAATTGACAAGATGATTTCCGTTTCTTAATGCAAAATTTAAAATATACGCGATTGACATTTAGGTAGGTATATTAAAGACGTTCGGCTGAAATATGTTATTAATACAATTCTAATTTCAACGAAGCATTGTCATCAAATTTTCTCAGCGATCATGTTCATTAAAACGATGTCATAGACTACAACAAACGCAGCAAGTTCACAGTCCTCAGAAAAGACCGGTTAAAATCCCTAATTCCAGCAGTCGGGCAGGCCCCTCGTTATCGCGGCCGAATCTATACACCCGTCGAATTTCCATACCTACATAGTTGCCGTTTGGTAGTGCTGTGATGAAGGAACATGCTCTAAATTTATTCGTGAGCATTACAGTGTAACATGTACGAGGCACAGCTCCCTTAATGTATTCATGTAATTCGCATAGCCGGCATCCCCTTTGACCGGCCACGCAACACCGCACTGGCAGCCCGGATAGAGTAATATAACGTGATGTTTTAAAACCATCCATCACGTTTAATGTCTATATTATGAAAGAAGGAGCTGGCATGCCAACGGATTTTTTGCAATTTGCGGTTGCTCTGGGTTAGAATATTCTGTTTTGCCAATGATAACGCCGCTAATGTTATTACCGTTGCTAAACCCCGAAACAAGGAAGCATCTCACTTATCATACTTTCAATCGATCAATAAGTACGAGAGTTAATGATGACTTGAATTCAATAGCTTTTGATATGTTCAACTGGTCGTAAACAAAAGTGAACTAAAACCACAATCAACTATCTGAGAGCTCAAATACAAAAGCAAAAGCCTCCCAACTAGCCGTCGTGGGGGCAAATAAAACCTCAAGTACGAGCTACTTGAATGTAAAAACGTAGCGATGCGGCCGAGCCGGCGCGCGGCGGTCGCCAATTTACATTAAATGCGGGCAGCCCGGCCAGTGATAACTCACACTTACTTACAGGAGCTACAAAACAAGTGTCGGACTGGTTTCATGGCAAATTGCCTTGCTATTGCCAATTGGGGTTGTGATTGGGATATTTTCGACCTACTCTTAAATAAAGCTTTAAGCACCCGGAATCGTCAAAACAAAGTCAAACCAATGCAAAGTAAGCAAAGTTTTGTCCTTTCGCTTTATACATAAAAGAAAAAGATTTGAATTTGTCTACAAGAAAAGGCTTCTTCGGTGATGTTGTCTAGTTGGAACGGACCGTCCCTCCATGCAAATTGGGTTTGTTTATACCTCGCTTTGCTTCTAACATTTGCCAATTTTAAATGCATTGAAAAACTGTTGTACTCGCAAACAAATAAAAATTTTGAATTCATAAAACAGAATTTAAAGTTTGATATTGTAAAATTTCTACAAGCGAAATACAGGAACTTTACTTACGTAGAACTAGCTTTTATACAAACTGAAAAAGTTTTATTCCCTCTTTTAAATTAATTAAATCAACTCCAGTTTTCGAGGTATTTAAGCATAATGTAAATTCCGGGAGCAATTTCATAATTATTTGTCATGTTTGTAAGGGAGATGCTTATTGTAAGACTGATGATAAATTTAATAAATGCATGTAATAACTCATTCCCGCAACCAAAAATTCTTTGAAAATATTTTGAACAGTATGATCCGCAACAACCGGGCTCTATACGTACGATTCTTGAAACATTCCGTTGCTGAATTCAAAATTACCTATTTTATGCGGTTTTTAACGTGGTCGCTTTGAGAAGCACCAATTTGCAACTATGTTGAACAAAACTGAATAATACAACCCGTTGTGAGCCTTTGATATAAAACTTATTTCCATGCATTTATTAATAAAATAATGTTGCATTAAAATTTCTGTAGTAGACGGTATGCTGAATTTCACTATAACACTGTTGCATTATTCTGCTATATAGTTGATTTAATGTTATGTAAATATTTCTATTGGAATTGAACCTTCGTAAATTAGTATTTTGTCCAAAATTTGAACTCTTAATTTACAACGTAGGTACATTATAATAACATTTATGCTTCATGTAGGGGTACTAAACAATTTTATTTAAAAACGTTTTCATTAATATGATATCCTGCTTAAATATCACATAACGTATTTAGGGATGATTCGTTTGTTATATAAATAGTTAAGTGAAGTTATATCGTTAGAGCAGGGATTGAATCAGAGTTGGGTCCTGATTGAATCGCATCCTGTATAAGGATGGCTTAAAGATCACAGGCCGCATACTAAATTGCTAGCCCTTAGTTATTTATGCATCGTAAGCCAACATCTTAATAGCGCGCGAGAGTTATGTCCAGCCTAAAATAATATTTTGTGTAAATGTTTGAAAATAAACAAGCGGCGTTCAAGCGGTATGCTTTACCCTCATAATATGTCGTAACTTTGCAGTACAAGGTTGCCATTCTGTGGTAATTTAATGTTGGAATGAGTTTATTTACTCTAATACTAAGTTTGAGTTTAGATTTATTGTGAGACGAGACGGTACCTAACTAAATTATAAATCACCTACCTTTGGATGTGCTCTTCTGGGAAAGGCCACTTTGGGATCAATCTGTAAAAGAAAAGGTTTATGAGATCTTGATTTTGTAGTGATAATAAATTTAATACACTTTATTTTCACAGTTCAAAAAAATATAATTAGAGAATTATTTCTTAGAAATAAAATTGGAAGTAGGTACATTTATTCAAATAAATAATGACGAATCGGTTTGAACTTGGCGGGTACACGTTAATCTTACGCGTACTTTGGTTTATGTAGATATTACTGTGATGTAATTTTCAATACCTACTCAACATGCAAAGTCATAAAAAATCCTGGAGCAGTCTAATTAATTAAGCTAAACAAAAAAGGTCCGGAACTTCGGATACCCAACCCCTGCCAACTAATCATAGCCCGGGCGTCTGTATGGGGAGCGAACCCGATAAATTCGCATCGCTTGCCCACTGCACTGTCCAGCTCGAAATCCCGCCAGCAAAAAAGCCTCCAACTGAAAATCCAGCGCCGCGGTCCTGTCACTCGATTTCGCCTCTCGTCTTTTTCATGTAACCGAGCGCTACTATTTCATACGTAGCACTGTTTAAGCCCTCAGATCTTCCCTCGGCCGCGGTCAGTCTTTTTGCTTCTGCAGCGACGTCCGTTAAAAACGCAAAATATAAACCTAAAGAAGCTACCTTTGACATTTTTAGAGGTAAAATGCTCAGCTTCCACTTGCGTTGATCATTTTGTCGCTGTAGTTACGTTTTAAAGAGCGTTGCGCTTTTTGTGTTTTATATTTTTTTATTCTTGCTACGTTTTGAGATTTTATATCTTTTCCAAACTTAGTCGTTATATTTTAGAGAGACTAAACTAATAAATAATAGTAAATTATACGTTATATACTTTAAAACTGCAAATTATTACTGTCACGAGCTTCTACGTGACGTGAGCTTATCATTGTGACATATTCTTATTTTACCAATTTAAATAAAGGACATACTTGTTTAAATAAAAATAGGTATATAATCATCTAAGTAAATAATTATTTAAACACAATATAATATTTATTACTGACTTCGATTAAATAAAACGACTTATTACCTTTCTAAAAGTGCTTTTCAACGACGTACACAATAGATGCGCGAGCTGGTGGCATCTACCTCGGTATAATTACGACGCAAATGTAAGAGAATTATTTAAAAGATTTTGCCCAAGAGGACTGCATTATTACAATATCAGGGAAAACGGCTTTACAGCATCATTCATACATTCTTAATTATTTAATTATCTTCTGAGTGCGCCACGGAATACCGCAACTGCAGAAAATCTACCTTACCACTTATTTGATTAAAATGGATTACGAGGGAATTCAAATTTTATCCTACAGTTTTAAAAAAGTCTGTTAAATTATGCACTGTTTTTCATTTATCACGAATATGTAAATAGTAATCACGCCACCTACTGCATTATTTATATTATTATATATATCATTTAGTTTTAAGTAAATTGGGTATTTTATTAATATACTTTACTAGCGGCCCGCCCCGGCTTCACCCGGATTTTTTTTTATAACCTACGTCACTTCGGAATAGAGTAGCTCTCCAACAGTGAAAGAATTTTTCAAATCGGTCCAGTGGTTTAGGAGCGTATTCAATCCAAACAAACAAACAAACTTTTCCTCTTTATTATATTAATATAGATTAGTGTCTTGACATACGCAAACGAAAACTGACCATACAATTAGCAATTCGTTTCGTTCGGTTACTATTATCGATCGGCACTTGTCTAGTGGCTCTGGTATCAATAAATAATATTTTATCTCGCTCGGTGATATCATAAGAATATTGGTTATACTTCCCTTATACTACAGAAAATATTCCCATAATTTGTCATCACGTCTAATTACAATGAACGCTTAATATGCGGCCGCGAAACCTTAACACAAACAAAAGGAGAGCTTGTAAAATGTAAAAAGCTTTTAACCTCACGCAAGCAATTTTGTAAACGCTGTAAAATGACCACGAAAGTATACAGAGCAAGCAGAAAAATCATAAAACCCCAGATGGCGTTAAAGCGATTAAGCGGGTCGATGATAAATTTTAACGAGTTATTTTAATGGAGGCGATCGCAGTCAGTGGCTATCCGGCAGCCTGCGTCGATAGAAAAATAAAAGGAAACACGCCAAAATACTTTTTAATGCTGATTTTTGGTGAAATTTAAACGCGGCTACAATATTGCTGATTATTTTTTTTGGTTTGGAATAAAACAATTGTAACGGATTTAACTCGCTTATGTTAGTTATATTATTAGTGTTAGACTATCGTCAGCTAAGTGAGCTACGAATGTGGGAACTGTAAACGTCAGCAAATAAAAACGCGAGTTAAATCTGTCATATCTTTTTTCATTTCAATCTATACTAATATTATAAATCTGAAAAGTTTGTTTGTTTGTTTGTTTGTTTGTTTGTTTGTTTGAACGCGCTAATCTCAGGAACTGCTGGTTCGAATTCAAAAAATCTTTTTTTGTTGGATAGATCATTTATCGAGGAAGGCTTTAGGCTATATAACATCACGCTGCGACCAATAGGAGCGAAGAAACAGTGGAAAATGTGTAAAAAACGGGAAAAATATGAAGCCTTATGAAGAGTGACAGAAGACTTTGACAGATCTTTGACGAAACAATCAGACGGGCAGGACAACGTCTGCCGGGGCCGCTAGTGTGTAATAACCACGAAGGCATCGTAAATTATTATTTTTGGTTATTAAAAATAATAATACAATTTTAAATATAAAGAGTTCTTAAGTATCAGTTCGCTGAATATTATAAGTACCTATATATATCTGAGTTCTGTAGATGTCAGCTTTGTATTTAATCCTAACAGTTGTTTAGTTCCTATAATACAAACTTTGCTTAGTTTGTGACTAGATCAATAGGCGTGAATTGACCATATTATTATGTCTATACATACAAAAATAATAGTGATGTTAATTGGACTTCAGCGATAGATATCGTCAGCTCAGTCATGCTACGAATATGGGAACTGTAAAGTTTTCAAAACAACAAATAAGATAAAATACGATACGTGAGTTAGATCAGTTACAATTATTTCATTCCAATAGTTTCAAATATTTTCAAGGAAGTAAAGCGCCCGACAACCTAGTCATGTTTTGTTAAAATATAATAGGACATTGGAATGAAACAACTATTAACGGATTTAACTCGCATATTTTTATTTTATTTTATTTGCTGACGTTTCGGATTCTTTACAGTTTCCATAATCGTAGTACGACTGAGCTGACAATAGTCTAACGCTAAAGTGATTTATACAGTTATGCAAACTACCTTAAGTATATTTAAATTACAAATTTTGAAAAACTACCCTATTCTGAATAAAAATACGCGAGTTAAATCCGTTAATAGTTGTTTCATTCCAATGTGTAATAACCGCGAAGGCATCAGAAATTATTATATAATAGGACACTTATTATGAGAAGGCGAAGTTTCAAAACAAATATAGAAATGAATCAACGGACTACTCCTGCGCAAAAATGACAGCGAAACATCGAAACGAATGTGACGTTTTGATATGGAGCCATTTGCGTGATTACAATCGACGCAGTGGCGCACCCTCCTTACCCACCTTCAACCTCCCCCTTCCTACAACTTCCCTTTGCGATAAAGATTGACATCGCCGCTTTTAAATTTCAACTTATCCTATGTCAGCCTTCACAAAACAAACAAAACTAAACCATAAATTCTAACAGCTAAAACTCAAAGTCTTACAGCGACGCGACAAATTTTAGCTTGTCATCGTAAGAAAAGATTGTAGGAGAAAGCACATTAGTAGGATATCACTACGGTTGGAAAAGAGCATGTTAGCTTTATGTACTCACCGCGATGACATCGACGTAACGTCGATTATGTTAAATTTTATATTAAGCAAACACAATATCGATGTCTCGCGTGGTTTATGCGGAGCGCCCGCAAAGTGAACGAATAAAGCGTTTGTTCCTATTTTCATGGATAATGTGTGAATTCCCTAAACACGTAATCCTATTGTTCTCTTTCTCGGGTCATAGATTACATTTTTTATTTGCCGTTTTTTTATTTACTTTGCATTTTCCTGTAACGGAGAGAGTTGATAGAATTAATGCTTAGGTAGGTAGGTATTTGAATATACTTTTGTTAACATACGCACTTATTCTCTGGGTTGTCTATTACGTTTTTATTGTTAAGACTGATTAGTTGTCTGTGCTTTACCTATCAAGTTTGTGTTTTTGGTAATGATAAATAAACTTTCGGTTTTTTTTATTAAAACATATTTTTTTTTACCTAAGCTCAATAATATGACATAATTGTATTTAAATGTAATTTAAGTACTTAAACATAACCAAAGAACTTTTAAAACTATCATTTTATAATAATATGAGTGAATCAGTGAAGTTACCTATTTTGACAAACAATAATTAACGACTTCAGGCAACTCGGTCTAACTAGAGAGCAACCGTAGTGCACTTAAAGTTACACATGTACAGTTTAATGATGCAGGTAGGTATTTCTACTGAGCGAAAATGGTAAGTAAAATATACATGCAGGCGACACGTAAATGTCGCTGGGACGGTATTAAGTGGGGACCGCATCATTTGCTGTTCAGTCAGCACCGCGCACTCTAACTCCGCCTAATTGGAACAAATTTGGCTCTAGGTGCAATACTTGAGTTTGCTCAAGATTAGGGGCGAGCTATTGCAACTATATTCCGGGCCGTTCCCTCTGAAATATTTGATGTGCAATGTGCGACTTGCCGAGTTGCGGCCCGTGAAGCACCGCCGCTCGCGCCATCGCCCACGTGCGCTCCCACTAACTTGAATTAAATTAAGAACAATATTTACCCTCGCAGCTAAGATAAATGATATTGCACTGTTTAGCCAGAGTTTATGTTTAGTGACGACTTATTGTACCCACATTCTTAGAATAACGTACTGAAGTGCCTTCGCGCTGCGGCGACGAATTAATATGAGCCTTGTTGAACAGAAAGAGAAATACGAGGGAGCGAACTACCTCCGCGAGAACGACTTAACGAGCCGCGACTTTACCTTGTAGACAAATAGCCATGTTTAAAAGACGACATGCAATTATGCCATTATATATGACGTTGCAATTTCGGAATATGCGTTTTACGTTCCTCGTACCGATGAAAACATTCTCACAGATATGATAGGAAAATACTTGACACAGATTGTTTGCAAAGCCGGCTTTACCTTTACGCTCGCAGGGACCAAGCCGTACGTAATGACACCCGCCAGGGAAGAGGCTCGACAAACGTCATTACTGGGGCACGCATAAATATGCAAGGCAGGTAACGCACATTTTCATGCGACGTCGCAAGAATTTTATCGCTCGTTTAATTCTGTAAGAAAAAAAGTGGAATTCTTTCCGGTGTAACGCGAGACAGGCGGCCGCGTGGGAACCGACACACCGGGTCTCAGCCTACTCCTCACACCTAAGTGCAACCGAAATATATTTTCTCCATTTTGTCAGATATTACTTTCTCTTAAATACCGGCGTCGAAAACGCAAGAGGCGAATGGGAAGAGACGTAATCTTATCCATCAGTCGAAGCTCATTCGTCGGGCGCTAATGTGGGTGCTTCGTGTACCTAGTTATACGCGCCTATTAACGTGTGTTTTATTCATCGGCCCTTTCTTCTACTGTTTGTTTCACGTCGGCTAAACAGTGACCCTAACGACACAGTTCTTTCTTAATGTTCTTGCTAACTTTCTTACCATTTATGTAAGTGTTCTAAGTTTGTTCATTAATTTTGTGTCTAGACACGTGGAACAGGCAAACAGCACGTGAGGATTAATCACTTTGTTTCTTAACTATTCATATTTCAAACAATGGCTTCAGGTATTGTTTGCCATTTTGTTTAGGTATTTGTAATTAGCTTCAAAGGTAATATAGGTTGCACGGTGGAAAGCAAGGGTGTTGGCACAGTTGATATGACCTGCGGTCTCATGAGACGTAACGCAAGTAAGGCTTCTATCGCGTTCTATACTTGCTTTGCAAGTTAATAACTACCACTTTAGCGTTAGACTTTTGTCAGCTCAGTCATGCTACGATTATGGAAACTGTAAAGAATCCGAAACGTCAGCAAATAAAATAAAATAAAAATACGCGAGTTAAATCCGTTAATAGTTGTTTCATTCCAATGTGTAATAACCGCGAAGGCATCAGAAATTATTATAATAACTACCTTTTGATAATCGCCCTAGTAATGGAATTACACATTGGACTGTTAAACCAATTAAAAAAATAATTATTAGAACTTATCAACCATAGATACCTAACAGGAATTTTCCACTAGGTAATCTACAAGTGCTCAACCAAATTATTTTGGAATGAATCAAGTATAACTTGCTGACGTTTCAAAAACTTTACAGTTCCGATACCCGTAGCTCGACTGAGCTTACGATAGTCTATCGCTAAAATAATTCCATATTTACTTTACATACAAACGCACATAAAGTCATCGCAAAATTAAACCCATAAGCTTATTATTTTAAATTAAGAACATTTCTCTATTTGTCCCGACAGTGAAAAAACAGGACATTGCGTACCGACCCACCACCGTCTAGTAAGACCGCGCCGCAGACCGTCCGGCAAGCATCCGGGGCAGATATTTGCAGTCAAAACAGACTTAGGGCGCTTGCACTCTGCGCATGTCACTCTGCTTCTGTATTATTTAGTAACTCCAACGAGCTTCCGATGTTACTTTATTCCATTGTGCAACTGTATCTGCGCCGGTTCGTGATGTCCGAGCGCTGGAAGTTTCCGAACTGACACGACTGGGAGAAACTTTTCGTGCATAGAATGAATGCCTGTCAGCCAAACGTAAACAGGGTACTGAAATACTTAGCCGGTATTGCGGGATTTGGATATAAATTATAAGTATAAATTGCTAAGTCGATTTGCATATATTTTGACAGGAAATATTTTATTTCTGATACCTACCTACTTTTAGTATGCTAATCTTTGGGTTTTGGTTTGGAAGTTTTGATTTATTCGGTGGTACCAATTAATGCAGATCCATTATGCTCTTTAAATATGCCTGATTTTCACTATTTTTTCATCGTGTTTTGAGAATAATTATATATGTATCATAATTGGAAATTGGTAAATAACTTTGGTTGAATTATACTTTTCCCTCATAATTTTTTGCATAATCAAAAAATGTGTTCATTTTAGAAATGTAAACGCAAATATCTCTGCCAACAAATAAACTACAAAATACAAAATTAATATTAAATTGGATCATAATTTGTTATTTGTTATGAACGTGTATGACAAAACATGGTTTATGTATAACAAACGTTGTTATTAAGAACAGCAAACATTGACTGTGTTAACTGTAGATACGAATGGAATTAAATTATTTTATTTGTCTCATATCAATATAGTTTTATCGTGCAGACATGTCGTGGAGGTGGGTAACGGCGAGGTGGGCGATGTTATTCGGGACCGGGTGCAAGTAAAGGACTCTATATTAAGCATTCCTTCGGCCTGATCTCGTCAGCTGGGGCCAAAACTAAACTCAACTCAACTTATTATTTTAGGCCACATACATCTATTTTTTGTTTTTCTACACGTGAGTGTAGAAACACCCTACGGTGTAATCCCTATTATTAAATTCCACAAATTCCCTACAATTTTATATTGTATAAGTCTTTTTAATAAATGTCAGTCTTAACGCTTTTATAATTGCTTTAAGCTTTGTGTAAAAAAAGTAGGTAATAATGCCGGCATTATATTCAGCGTAAAGAATTTCCTTTTAGACTTTCAATTGGGACCACACAACAGCGCTTTTTGTTTTATCTCGCGCGCTGTAAAAGCGGCCCGTTTTAAAACTGCCTTTAAATCATCCATCATTAATGAACTCGTTATAACGTTAATTGTTGCCACAATCGCGCCGTGGCGCGGCATTAAAAATGTACATACACTATTTAAAGATTCCCATTTCGCGGTAGTCGCGTGTGCGCGATTTACGAATGCGACTGGCCCAGTGCCCATTAAGGCAGATTACGGACAAAAAACTCAACGAGCTCTTGGCGTTATGAGTTAATTTTGGAAGAATAACGCGGGCGTCGGTTAGTGTTTCCCTTTATTTGGTGTTCCGGCCGCTCGGTTTGTTTAAACGGGTAATCCAGTGCAAAACAAGCCGAGTCCGCGTTATGTGGCGGTGCCACACAAAATGTATGTAGCTCGCAATTTTGTCCAAACGTAATCGCCGGCGATAAAATCACTTAGCGCCTTCGGTATAACCGCTCCAGACTAACGCTAACTACTACATAAAAAGCTTGTTTGGACTGAAACTACGTATGCTCATTACTTTTTAAAGCTTAACTTTCCTGCGGTCTTATTCAACTCGAATTTATACTTAGTTCATAAAATGGGTTTATGAAAGTCACTTAAGTTTTTATAAAAATATTTTTATACATAATTATCATACCTGCCTACTACCTACTTGTTTTAATGGATTATATATATATTATTGTAGCAAAGATACAATTTACAAGTTACATTTTTTCATTGCCAAACCATCGCAAGGATCTTCAAACGTCAGCATAATACGCCTGTTAAGTCATTTACAAACACTTAAATCTAAAACAAATTAAGCTTAAGTTTACAAAAAATATTGGATAATTAATACGTAGGTAACACGTTTATTTTACCTGCAGTTGCGTCAATTATTAAAAAACGAAAAATTTGGGTTTACACGAACCGTTTACTAAAACGACATAACTCACTTGTATATTTATTATCCTTGAGGCTAATTCAGTAAGCTAACTGTACAGTGTACATGACGATGAAGACATTCAGACATTAAAACATTAGCTCAACATTAAATTCCACCAAAAGAAAATTGCCTACAAAACTTTTCCTTTGCATGCAGAGAATGCTTCCCCAACGGAGTAATAGAGTCGAGTTAATAATTTACAGATTCTTGTACTTATATAATAAAATGCAACTGTTGCTAATGGCCGTGGCGTGTGAACCATAATTTCTGCAGGTGTCGAAAGAAAAACGAAAGCCGTGCGTATAGAGCGAGCTTGGTCTCGAATGTGTTTACAAGTTACACTATAATTCAAAATGGCGTATGCAGTACAAATTTATGCTGCACCACGGTAACATACTTCAATGGGTCGCATTTGAATGGATTTTATTTTCATGGACACGGGCTACCTAGTGGTGTCGTATTTTCGAATTCAACCAGAGAGCGCTGGTTGTGTTAGGTGACAATATGAATTTATGATCATAACGATAAATGCGTTAAATGTACGTGATTCGTTGGGAATTCATGCATTTATTACGAATATGTAAATAGTTTTCAGTTTCGTGGTGAAAAAATATATGAATTTCTGTAGCTTGTATCGTATTATAGGTAAGTTTAGTCTCGTTAAGGCTCACTAGGGCTGCGAGACGCTCCGCGCAGTTCCGGCTGTGACAAAAGAGAACCCATCCGGACCCACCCCCGGGAATAGGAATTTTTAATTGGCCTCGAAATAAAAGCCTAACCTACTACCTACCTACGATAAAATGGCCCTTTTTGTTGCTTTTTTTAATAGGTAGGAAATAAAAAAAGGCAAATAAAATATTCAAGACATTGCACTACGAACGTAGTATCAAATATTGATCCACTTTTATTATAATATGTTACGAGTAAGAATATTAGAGTGTTTACTTAATTTCTGTCTTGTGTACATTTTGCGTCCAACTAGAGCTGCACTAGGCTATTTACAACAATTATGTAATTTTCAAGTATAATAAATAGGTACGACGATTGATTTATTTGTCTTGGTCCATCAAGTAGACACCTACATTACCAAACATTATTGGACATTATTTTTCTTTTCTCAATTAAAAAGTAAATTACAAAGATAAGCGCTTCAGTAGCTTGGTAGTGTTTTGTGACGTCACAAGCCCCTACTCCCGAACTTAGAAACACTTGTCTTTGACAGGTTTGTTTGCTTAAAAAAAAACACATGTCTAATATTTTTCCAATAATCTATCTGACTACATAGAATTTCGTGTTCTTTACTCAGTCTTCATTTCTATTGTGAACCGAGAAACGCAGTTCTTAATAAAATGTTATATTTAAGTGAACGTTAGTTTTATTATTTGTTTTTCTACACATTTTATTATTATGTTTTTGGAATGAAACAACTGTTAACGGATTTAACTCGCGTATTTATTTTATTTTATTTGCTTTTAGCGTTAGACTATTGTCAGCTCAGTCGTGCTACGATTATGGAAACTGTAAAGAATCCGAAACGTCAGCTAATAAAATAAAATAAAAATACGCGAGTTAAATCCGTTAATAGTTGTTTCATTCCAATGTGTAATAACCGCGAAGGCATCAGAAATTATTATATTATGTTGCTAGATTATTTTTTAAAAGCAAAACAATCACTGATATACTCGTATTCAACCGAACGGTACAAAGTTTGTACATAATAAATGAATGTCAAATGCACTTGTTGTTTTCTCATGATATTCGTATGACCTGATTTGATTTAAAATAAGAAATAACCAGACGTTTTAACTCAATTATAGTTACATATCATTATTTTAACTTTGTGTAGAAAGTTTATTATATGATAGAGTACTTCCTCATATCGGCTATAAGTAACTGAAGTACCTAAGTACCTACAATAATATTGTTTTTATATTAAACACTATCGACCCGCCCCGGCTTCACACGGGGGCTATAAACCTTCCTTAAGAATCACTCTATCTATTAAAAAAAACCGCATCAAAATCCGTTGCGTAGTTTTAAAGATCTAAGCATACATACGGACATACAGCGAAAGCGACTTTGTTTTATACTATGTATTGATTATTGCCAAAATGTTTTTACTATATATTTAGCTATATTGTTACGAGAGGAGCGTTTAAAGAAGATACAGCTATTTCAAAATTGTAGTAAGTGGAGAAATGTAAGTTTGATCTAATAATTATGTCCACACCATAAAACAAATCGAGTTAAGCTTGAAACGTACCTACCCATCTCGATTAATAAAAACACGTTTACAACCTGACCAATATTTTAAATGATTCTTAATACAAGTGGAAAACGTCACGTTGCATTAACGCGCCGGCGTGCGTAACAAAGTGCATCATATTTTCGACCGGCACTGTTATGAAACCGCATAAAACCTCGAACATTTCCCGCGTAAGTGAAAATTTTATTTTACGCCAAATTTTTGACGGCATAATTTTAAACGTCGTGTGATTTAAAGCTTTCGCAAAACGCCATTTAGCCGAGGTGAGAGGCGACAGCGATACCTACATCAATCGCTCTTTGATCGTGTCGATTCTAATATAATTCACAATTTACCTTATATCACAGAATAAAGAAAGGATAAGACTTCAATAGACAGTTATAATCTATGAAAATGTAATCTTTTATTTAGATAATAATATTATAGACGCGAATAGTTAATAGTTTTTAAGAATGTGTGGACGTATAGATGTATGGATGGATGTCAGGATGTATGTTTATTGTTTGTTCCACTTTCACGATATATTATATACTATATTTTATACCGATATTGTGTAAAATACTCATCGTACGCAAACGAAGTCGCGGGCAGAAGCTAGTTTAGATATATTTGGCGATGTTGAAACTATTAGAAGTAAGTTATTTTGTCCATACTTTTATTACAAGATAATAGTATTATGTTAGTGGGCTTATTTTCTTAAGGCATTCTCAAACAGTCAATGATAGAACCGAGCTGGGAATATTCAGGTGGTTATGCAGAATACATACCAACAAAAACACATTTATGTAGGTACCTGCATTACATTATATGAAACAATACTACTAATTAAAAAACTTTGAATAACCCTTACAATTTCACTATGATTTATATGCCATAAAAGGTTTCTAGTTCATTTACAAATTCATGAAATTTAGTGTATTAAATTCTCGTATTTAGTTTCGGACGTGGAGCGCTATAAATGTATGATTTTAATTACTACACTAGGTAATTTTATCTCATACGGTCCAGGGAGTTTCACTTATCATTTTTACATGAAATTCGCTAAATTATATTACCAACATCAATGTATATTACATTTAGTTTTACAGATATTGTAGAGGTCTTAAATGATAATACGAATAAGTCCTAGGCATAGTCATAACCCTGACTCTAAAGTCTGGGTTATGATTTTTGGAGTCCAAACAAGCTTTAAAATCGTAAAGTTGATCCTTTCCTAATAATATTAATACTTACCGCAACATTTACTTTACATGTGTATAAACTTTCACGTTGCCTCCATTTAATTTAAAAGCGGAACAGGTACGATAGGTAAGACCATTGCTTAGTATAGGCTTGAGTGAGGTTTATTTGTCAATTTAGACCAATCAAAGGGCATCAATTTACTGAGGAACTTGTCAGTTGTACGTTGATTGACACTGGCGTATTGGCATTTTATGATGATAATATTCAGAATAGGCACAGGTTGCTAATGTTTTAGCAATTTTTTGTAAGTTTTTTATGCCTTCCATATCGTCTAAAACTCAGGAATAGATGCTCGTGCTAAAAACACTATTAACATTCAAATTTGTAACATTCAATTTCGTAGTCAGGGATCTACTGTCAAGAAATCACGAGTGAGATATTTATTATAGGTACTGTCGTCCAGGAAGGACATTTTGCGAGTTTAAAAAGGTGACGTGACCTCCGATTCCCACCGTAAAAGAGAAATGGCACATGTGCACGCCCTTTGTTCAATCGTAAATATTGTATAAATATTGATGACGCAGAAAGCAATAATATTCAGGCATACTTCCGAAAAACTCGAAAAAGTGCCCGACAATTTACGACCAAAAGACATGCGATTAACTTTACCGCTTTAGTACTACATTCGATCTACATTGAATCCATTTTTATATTGACAAGTATGCAATTCTCGATATTAGAAGTTTCAATGATATTTATTTCTTATTTTTTTTTATTATTTATCCTTTGTTACTGCTACGGTTAAGAGGCAAAAGGTTCTTATTTATAATTTCTCACGTTTAGTGGTAGGTATATTACAAATTGAAATAGAGCAGTTGTAAAGAAAATATGTCGAGTATTTTGAAAATAAAATATTGTTTATGGGAATGTAGCAACTGTCACGGCTTTTAATATTTTCATTTTAGACTGACGCATGACGTGTCAATTCTTTGTGTTTCGAGTACTTGTAGGTATCTGAATATCGTCAATTCGGTTTGCTAATAGGAGCTTTTAAGATTTCGAAACGCTACCATAAAATACGCGAGTTAAATCAATTACCTACAGTTGTTTTATTCCAATATACTTAATCAATGAGTCGCAATAAAACAAATGAAAAACTACAAACCAATCGTTCCCATAAACAACAAGGGCATAATAAATATGAACATTGAATAAAAACAGGCATCTTACTTAGAAATCCACTATTGCGATCTTCCGCGTTCGTTTTATGTAAATTGAGAAAATGCTCTCTCTTCCCGCTCGATTTGCGAGGCTTCGGCTAATCTTCCGCCAGTCGACTACAATTTAATCAAAGTAAACAACGACGGGCGCTGTAATTTATCTAGATTATTTCGTGGCGAGCGATAGTAATCGACTTTTTCTCCATCTGTACACAGAACGATGGAACGCGAGCTCGTAATGTGTCTCGAATCCCAAAATACAAAGATGATTATTATCTACATAAAGACTCGATGTTGTATAAATAACGTTTTCTGTTATATTTTTGTTAAGGGATTTTGCGAAAGTTTTCGATAGTATTAGATTAGTTTGGCATAATTAAGCATATTATGAAAATGGAGCGTTTGTTTTCGAAACGAAAGGCCGTTTCATTATTAACTATAGAAATAACTAGCGGCCCCGGCAGACGTCATCCTGCCCGTCCGATTGTTCCGTCAAAGATCTGTCAAAGTCTTCTAACTGTTACTTAATGAATAGTAATTCTTCATAAGGCTTCACATTTTCCCCGTTTTTTACACATTTTCCACTGTTTCTTCGCTCCTATTGGTCTGCGACCAATAGGAGCGAAGAAACCGTGATGTTATATAGCCTAAAGCCTTCGTCGATAAATAGTCTATCCAACAAAAAAATAATTTGTGAATTCGAACCAGTAGTTCCTGAGATTAGCGCGTTCAAAAAACAAACAAACAAACTCTTCAGCTTTATAATATTAGTATAGATATATAAATATCGACCTTAATAAAATATATATGGAAATAATATTAACTTTTACTTAACATTAGACCCTCATAGAAAACGCAACAACATTATAAAATACTTACCTACATTGTAGTAACAATTATAAGTACATAATAATATAAGTAGTTTACATTAAAAAATTGAGTAAAACTGTAATATTTCAAGTACCCTACGATTACCTCTATTTATTGTAAATTATAGGCTATAACGTTATTTTGATCTCCTCTATAACAGAGTACCGATAAGGTCAAACACTATTTTTTATTTCAAAAGAAATACTTACTCTAAGTTAACAATTTATGTCGGCAATCTAGGCTTTTGCGTCTCAGAAGCGTCTAAACCGAATTTATGTCACTTTGGATGTAGGTATTATGTCGATAAAATCTCTCAACAAATCAAGGTTCTGAATAATAGAACTAAGGTTGGCTTGATTCTATCATAGGTTATCTTATAATATATTATTATGTATACTTTTTAAGAGTAAATATGTATTGTTGGATTAAATTCAAAATATAAAAGACTAAGAAGTTTTTGCAAATTGGTTTCTTGAAGGGGTAATTCAAGGCATGAAATTTCGTGTATAACTTTTTGATTCTTCAAAGAATTTTCTTGAAATTTGGTACCAATATGAACAATTAATATTTATTATCACAAAGTTAGAGAAACCATGCCCTAAGGTACCTATAATACACCCAATTGTAGAAAACTCGTCATAATTACATAAATTAGTTTTTTTTTGTGTTTTAAGTCGATACCTGGTTCATATTTAATAATACAATAAACTTAAATATTTAAACTATTACCGCCAATAATTTATGCAAGATCATGAAAAATCTAAAGCCAATTAACTTATTATACATAAAAGTTATAACTCCTACCTTTTTGCCGTCTAATTCGTGTGTTCCTTGCGCTAATACTTTGTCTACGCTAGCTGGGTCGCCGAATGTGATGAAGCCAAAACCCCTGGAACAAAGAAATAAACATTAACACAAAAAGTCATCACCATCATCATATCAACCGAAAGACGTGCAAGTACGTAACAAAATTAAATTTAACTCTCAGTACTAATTAGTACTACCTAAAGACTTGATCCATGTTACCTACAAAACTTGGTATCAAAAGGATATTTTGATTCTTAAATGGTTTTCAATTTAATTTTGACTAGTTTTATATTCAGTAGTACTTAAACACAAATCATAGGTTTTTGTTAGTAGTACGGGTATAGATTATAAGTTAAATAAATACATAAGTTGCTAAAAGATGTGCTTCTGAACAAATACTAGTTGCATAGTATATAGGTACAAAACAATGCAAAGTGCCGTGTATGTAATGATACGTCAATAAATAAATTCTATATAAGCTATCATATCGATACCTTTGGGTTCAATTGGCGTAAAAGCCATTTTGGCCAAAATGAGTTATATATACAGTTTTTCTCAGAATTTTGAGCTCTATCGATCTGTATATAAGGATCATCGAAATTCGCAATTTTATGGCTTTTACTACCCAACTTTTTCACACAAAATGTTATCAAAAATTAAAAATGTTGGATGTATCAGACTAGCACTTAAATTTCTTAAATTGTTGTAGCCGTAATTGCCTTTTTAGTTTTTATTAACTACTGTAAAAGCCAGTGCAGCCATTGAGGGTTTATACGTCACAGTATTTGATACCATATTATTATTGTTACGTCTAGTCGTACGGCGTAAGTTCACAATTAGTCAAGTATATTGACGTATAAACCATAATTTTACCTTAACGGCTTTTACGCCAATAAATTTTGAAAAAGTTTAAGTTTCTTACGCTGCCTACCTGATAATTGTGTGACTTTTACGTCCATAACAAGTTTTCCAACAAAAAAATCTTGCATTTACAGCTATATTTTAAGGATTCACTATAAAAGGTGGTGGTTTTTACATCAATATTTTAAACGGTAAGTGTATAAAATTATAATATTATTATGAAACAGAGAACACTGTATTAGCGACCTGCAACAGAATTTAATTTTCTTTTATTATTTTGGTGTCACCCCATTTTTATTTATTTTAATTCAGTTCGTGAAGAAACAAAATGTCAACGAGAAAATAGAAACTTCGCCTAATAAGTTAAAAAAGATGTCGCACAGTAATGTCGGATTAAATCAAGGAAAATTATTATAATAATGTTTTTGTTTCTTTTGTTGCATCGATGTTTTGGTGACGATACAAAGATTTCAAAAAATTCAAGTAGGTACTGAAGAGTTAACACAAATAAATAACCATTTTATCTGATAAAAATCTGCACATACTTACATAAATAAGAACATGACTTGAATAAAAAAAAATCTCATTCCTGAATCCATATCCACACCTTAGTACCTGATGATATCTGCGTAAGTACTATTAATACTCAGTATCAAATAGAAATCAATGAGAATACCGTTACTTCATCACGGAGAAATGAAAAAGATGCACCAACAAACACACTAACATTCTTTTTCTTAAAAAAAGCTGGGGCCCTAGACAAGTGCCCAACGTTCAACGTTAACGTTAAACGTTAGGACCAAAATGTATGGGATTTGACATCCGCGAACGACTGTCACGTACGTCACAAATGTCAAATCCCATACATTTTGGTGCTAACGTTTAACGTTAACGTTGAACGTTGGGCACTTGTCTAGGGCCCCTGTTAAGAAATAGAAAACGCATTGGAAAAACTATCGAGGACAAATGAATTGGCGACCGATTAAACAGAAATGTGTATGAAAAGATCATGTTTTTCCCAACTGCCAATTTTTGAAGCGAAATATATCTATATTTTAAATGTCTCTGGAAAAATGGTACCATTCCGAAATAATATCACAGAGGCTTATTGAAGAAGATAAATACAATGGTGATTTAAGTAGATAATGTAAGTAAGTAATAAGTTTTTAAATCACTATTGCTGGAGAAGATGAAAATCTTCTCCAGGTAGCCCTTCTTATACATACCCTGGTCATTATAGATTTTTATTTTGTTTGTCTTTATATGTTTTGTTGTCTAATTCAAAGACGAATAACAAATAATTGCATGCCAACACTACATAATAATGCAAATTTTGTGGTTTGTGATTCATAATATTATTTTTTTGTTAATATAGACTATTTTTTATGGAAAAAGATAATATAATGCTGGATAATAATAAAAATAACTAAATATTTAATATTTCCTTTACTAAATGAAACAATACAAGCTGAAAATTTAACTACTCGACCCTAATACTGATAAAATCGTAGGAAAATAAATTGTGCCAACATTTCTTTGTATTATTTCATTAATTAGAACACAAATATTATGATTTTTAAGGTGATTATTAGATATTATTGGCAAAAATAAAATATTTACATGGTTAATACACCTAGTACTCTTAAACTACTGTGTTTTACGGCAAGAATTACTAACCCACATTTATTAATATGGGTGATACGTCACAGATCCATTCTTAGTTAATGATATTTCATAGACGTAATTACCATATCGAGCAAATATCTTGGGCGTAACTCCAAGCTATTTCCTAAACCGAAGGAGGCTGATTAATATTGACAATTTATTTACCTTCATGCCGAAATTTCAAGCATATTTTGTATATATAACTTTTTTATATGGTTTATATTTACAATTTTATACGAAAAATAAAATTTCAAAAACAGTTTTTTGGCTCTCCTGAAAAGTGGCAATTTGGCTTTTACGCCAATTGAACCCAAAGGTATCGATATTTCAAGAACAAGCAATGATACTAAACGACTCCTAATAATCTTTTAAACTTGTAAACTACCCAAGGCGACATAACTTTTGATTCTGTTGATGAAGACATTCCCGAGAAGTAATCTTGGGCTTTATAAAATTTAACGCCAGACCTTTTGCTTAGTGCTCATTATCATCTTTTTTGTGTCCCAACTTTTTATCAGGGCCATCTGGCCATTTGTGAGACTAATTTTGTAATAAAATAAGAGTAAAACGTGGGCCGAGAGAGAAATACTGGACTTAAAGCGCTAGTGGTGCAATAGTCTTATTTCCTACTTCTTACTCAGCGCAATCTCGGCAAGAATTTAAACTTACGTAAAAGTAGGTAACAGGTAGAGTAGAAAATAAGAAATGTTTTTAGTGTGTACTGACGGTGGAAGGAAAGACGAACCGATAGGAGGTGTCTCTGTGATTGCGCCGCCTCGCCCCGCTCGCCGGGCCCAGCCGACACTAACGACGTTTGTATTTATTTTGTCCCAACCTTCAAGTTTGTTTGCAAACTTTTGTAAGTAACGAAATAAATTAAAATGATAACTTCCACGTCTAGGACTCTATTCGGAACTATTTAATTTACTGATTCATAATTTTACGGTGCTCTTATTTGCTTTGTCGATGGTTCTTTTTATTTAATTTACGGCTGCTATCGATGTAAAGAAATACATTAATAACTATACCGAAAGTATAGTAGTAGTATTTGGTATATATATCAAAAGTACTTAGGTACTTCAATGAAAATAAAGTAGATATTACCTATATTTCAAATATCAGACATTATATTATTATGTAACAACTAGTATTTAATATAAAATATGAAGAGTCGTATTAAGTCCATATGTCTTACAAGTAAATTGAATAAAAACGCTGCGATTTTCAGACTACGCGGGCACCGGCTCGCGGACGGGCAATAAATAATAAAAAGCCTTCTCCACTTTAGGACTTGCAAAAATCACAATTTATAGAGCATTTTAATTTCACTTAGCCGATCCATATTTTACATGTGGCGGCGCACTCGACCGTGGCCGGACTCGAATTAATACTAAATTGGAATTGTAAAAATGGAAATAAAAATTTTCTTTTTGTACCGACAAGGACGTGTTTTGTACTATTAATCAAGTACCATTTCATTTAAGTTGGTTTTACACGAACTTACGCGAACACAATAATATAAGACGCTTAAGTTATAAGTAATTGTATTATATTAGTAGCTTTTAAAATGTGCGGATGTAGATATAAATAATTTGCTAAATAGGTACCTATTTCTAAAGATTTGATAAACCGTAAACAAATCGAAGTCTGTAAGCAATTAACACTAATTTATTTTTTAAAAGAAACCCGAGATTATTAAAGTGTTTTATTTCAGATACTTTGCAGTTGTATTCGCAAAATCGTATTAAATCAGGTAGGTCTTTATAAGATTCATGACTTAATACACTCGGCACTCATATTCGTATACAAAAACATGTAAAAGAGGGAGCTCGTGTAGGGAAATTGAAAATAACGAGGACCTCCGTTCGCACCGCGCATCAAGCCGACTTGTAAGGCACAACCACCGACAAATGACCTATCGCCGGCCTTTGGATCTTCGCTATCTCCTCTGATATACCTCGTCAATATAAGAAGCGTGAGAGCTCATCCATATTTGGCAGCACTGCGGCACCTACAAGTGGAGAGGCCCTTTACCGAATAGAGTTACGTCCTACTTATCTTTAAGGAGACGATGCCTTATTTTCATCCACTCGCGAGAGGAACTCAATTCACTGCAATCTATCATTAAATTTTATTGGGGCCGCACTTGTTGCAAATGCTTTTTACATATCCGTGCCCCACGGTGCAGCGTAGGGATGTAAATGTATTTTCTTTTCGAGTCATTAATTAGCCTTAGCATTTAGCGATTCACTAGTGTCAGTTTAGCGGGAACTGTGTTGTGGTTTCCTGTCCCTCTTCGGTTATGCACAATGGAGCTTAAACGGCTCAGTCGGTAGCAAGCGTAACCGCGCTCCCTTAATTTATGGATGGTGAGATTTTGATACTGCAGCTCCCGTAGTTATCCTGTAATAACTAAGCGAGGCTAGTCTAGCGGCTTGACCGCTACACGTGTAGCCGTAAACTCTATCACACTATTAATAAATAAACAGGCTATATTTTACGTCACTTGCATGATATGTCACGATGAAGCCCGGTAAAGTCTTCACTCACGTTTCTGTTCGCGAACTTACTGCCATCTCTGGGCTTACCTAAGCACTAGTAAGTAAGTTTGACATGCGGAAAAGTTAGTTGAATGAATGCCGTTTTAAAGACTTAAATAAAAAGGTAGTTTTGAAATGTTTTTGGTGTAAAGACCATTTAGTAGGTATATATAAAAAAACGTATAACAATAAATTAAATATTGTGAGTTGAAAAATTACCAAGACAGCTTTGTTTCGCTTCACAATAACGACGAACATAAACCTGAAAATATTCCATCGATTCATGCACCGTATACAACAATTATTCGATAGAAGTTAATTAATACGCCTAACCCAGAGCAGAGTTATTTCAAATGAGCCCATTGTGTTCCGCGGCGTTAGGTTAGGGCCGAACTATCGAAACGAGTCCGATAATCCACTCGGCTATTGTGTTTGGACAAAACTCCAAGAAAATAAATATAGGACGGGGTTGAGGCAAAACCCCAAACCGCAACGTCAGGAACAAATAGCGGTAACTCCCGTATTCATGGCTCATGGCTGCAGCTTCGGGTAGGAACCGATAGCAATTACCGGCGGAATTAATATCGCGCCCCAAATGTTGCTCGCACATTTATACGTATCGAGTGCAATATTGTCTCCTTTATTAGTTGCCGGGACAAATGCCGCCGCTGTCGTAATTCCACCCTTATTTCGGTCGTCGATTGCCGCCTTTCTTATTTAATCTTGACGATAATTAATACTTCTTACGGCCTCTCCCGCCACAGTTCTGGGGTTGACGTGGTCACCTTTTCAATTTGTATTAGTTAGGTGTAATTAACTCGCTATTCGTTTAGGCAATTTAATGGTAAATGAATCAACACTGTTGCATTTTCATTGTTCCGTATATCCTAATTCATGGAGATCCCGATCCATACGACGCTTTGTTTGTTTACTGTGCAAGTATTGCCCACATAATCCGCATCAGAATTAAGTAAGTAATCCAATAATTAATCTAAATGGACCGTACAGCCGAATGGTTCAAAACAATCAGCCCTGCCGCAAAATACGTGCATTAAATGAAGCGAATCGCCGCCTCTGGGGATCCCTGATAAATTAAATTGATTAGAATCCGTTCGATGCCGGCCGTCTATGTAGCTCCGTGTAAAAATAAGGCCCAGTGAAAAATAGCCCGTGACTCCTGATCGTACCACTTGGTGCGATTATATCTTTTTCTTATTTTTTTCCTTCACCCGCTTTAAGACTCGAACGAATAACTTAATCAATGTTTAATTCTGGAAATCGCTTTAAAAGTTAACAAAATGAGCGTACCTAATAAAATAATTTTAGAAATTCGTGATAAAAACTCATTAAGACAATTTTAAGAACTTAAATTATTTAATTGGCCAGTGTTTTAACTTTCAATCTCTTTTTAAAAATATAGGTAGGTATAGGATATGATAAATTGTACATTATTGCTACAACCAATAATTTTGTAGAGTTCTTTACTTTTGCAATGAAATAAGTCTGAATAAATAATTAGATAAGTACCATACCGTACTTTTGTGATAACAATGGCTATCACCCATGAAACTTGCTTTAAATCTGCCTAGTACGTATACCTGTCACGTACTGGCAAACATTTTAAGTATAGCACCAAAGTGTTCAATAAAGTGGAGCTTTTCAGAAATTCCGTTCACGTAAGCTTTAACTGGCGATTAAAATTTAAGCTCGAATTTAGACAGCCTAATCTCGGCGTTGCACCGCTCCACTGCATTTTCGTATAATTTTATATAATGAAGTCGACAGCTATCTATCTGGGTTGGCCAAGATGCAGGGTGCAGCCAGTGTTGCAGCTGGTCGGGGTATGTCGACTGAGTGTTATCGGGTGCAACACACGCCCTGTTTATTTATTAGCAACCTACTAGCCTAGTACAGAGCCCTCGCGACTTATGTTTGTGTTAACTACAAGTTTGGCTGCGCAGCTATTGCATTGTGCTTCGGGCTGGTGTCTGATAAACTACGACCTTTGTCTTTGCAGACGACGGAATTATGTATTATATAGCGTATGTGGTGTAACTGTCTGGTATGTGTTATTGTGATGCGTTCAAGCCAGTATTGTAGTTTGAAGAGCAAACAATGATGTGATGTGGGTAGATTAACTGCAAATATATCTAGGCTGTCAAGGGCTTTAATCTGAAATGTCTGGATTTCGAAAGGTGTTTTGTATTCAAAATGATACCATTACAAGTACTCTTTATCTCGACTGCTTAAAAAATGTGTGTTTTATTTTTACTTATGAATATAGTATCGAGATAAAAAAAATGATGACGTCTATTGCAACCTCTTTTTGCAAACAGGTAGTAGACTTTAGCATACCTACCGAATGTATTTTCAATATTTTTATATAGGTAATATATTAAAATAAAGGCTTATAAAATTTGTGATTTTCAGATTAAAGAATAAAAATACGGCATTTATTTCAAATATAATAATTATAGTTCTGGTAAAGTAAATATGAATAATTCAGCGATCGTGTACCATAATAAAATAACATTTTGATTAAAATGATACAAACAAATAAGTTAATGTAACCTGTCAAATAATTCATCGCTGTGTTTATTTATTTGCAGTCTGCACTGGGTATTGTTTACCGATTGTGTACAAGGATACCGCGATAGAGGTCTTGTATACTTAGTTAATAATTACATTAGTCTGTACATATACCATTCTATTGATTATGTATAAATTATTTGTGTGTATAACTTGTCCATATGTTATGATGGTGTGAGTAAGTCAAAAAGTTTAATAGATTAATTGCTGGTATAAAAGAATTCGTAAGATGACAATATTGATCTTTAATTTGGATTTAATTTATTTTTATTATTTTGTTTGCAGATTTGCAAAATGTATGATGTACCTACTTCCTATTCTTATTACAAAAAAATATATTTTTTACGTTTCGCCGTAAGACCGAGGTAGTATAACTTTTAGTGTACCTATTACAATTTTTCATAATTAAGTATCTATAAATTATTTTGTCGTTTTATGAATTTTCTTTTTCAGCTCTATATATTATATAATTAATACCTCATGAAAATACTTGATCATTGATCAAATATTCAATCATACTAATGACGTTCATAAACAATGGTTGGAGATTAAACGCGTTCATTAGATAGCTACAACAATCATTAATCAATCAACATAATTTTGAATATATAACTTATGTTTATAAAATAACTAAATATCAACAAACAATGGATTGTAACACAAATTAAATTATAATCAGCAATTGAGCAATCATTCATGTGATCATATCAGCACAAAAATAACGTAATTCTCATTGAAATGAAATTACTATAAAGCTGACGATAATAAAATAGGTACCTACGCAGGTTAAATCCGTTTATAGTTGTTACATTCCAATGTGTCATAACTGCGAAGGCATCAGAAATTATAACGTAATGCTCGTTTACTCTATAAATAATTATTTATAATGTGCAAGGATTGCCATAACTTAACAAGGTAAAGCATTCGAGTGAAGTTAAACTTCGTGTAATTAAAACGTGGTGTTGCCTGTTGCACTACATTAATCTAAAGTACTAAGTCTAGCACAAAATTAACGTCTTTTAATAAACCGGACCCAGAATGCGAGCAGACACCTCAGTCTACGACACCTAAGTCCTTTGTAGAATCGAGATCCCAGGTACGGTCGCGTGAAGCGCGCGACATTGTTCCGTTGTACGAAATACATTAGGCAATAGCTAGCCATTAGGACGGCATTATTTGACCAGGTTGAGGTGGCGTGTCCAACGGCCGTTTTGCCTCTACGAAATTTACACCAACAGATACCTACAGTGCTACCAGACGGTCAGATATTAAAACGTCTGCAGCTTTTGTGCAGGAAACTAACTGGAACCGTTTAGAGCGAGAGCCTCGACTGGCGGCGAAGATAAAAGTTTATGACTTATACATAAAACGATTTTCAAATCATATTTATGAGTGTCGTCCGAACATCTGCAATGGCTAGTTCGCGAGGAAATTGAAACCGTCGAGTGCATAACGTTTTCACGAACAATTTAAGTTGGTATTGTGCTCAGGACCGGGCGATGTGCTTTTTGCAATGGTCAGCGATTCCGGCCACTTTATTGTTGTGTTTTGTATGTGCCAACCCCACTGATAGCCGTTGGATTTGCGCAATTTACCTTGTACCCACTCGGTGAGGTCACAATGATTTATTCAAGTAAATTTATTATCAAACTACTTACTATAAATCAATATTTATAGTGCACCAATGTGCACGCTTCTTTAAGTACCATCTCAAATACAATAGAAGGTAATCGTATTTTGTTTCCTAATTTACATGACCCACCCTTATAAGCAGTGCAACTTAGACTGAATCCATACAAACATAAGTATCTTATAGTTCTAGAGTACAGAACTATCAAATGAATCTATCTGTAAATGATTACAGATTCGTCGTTCATTTTAACTTTAAAGCGAAGTTTGTTTTCGGTGCGCTACGCCGCGGCGGAGCATAATCCTCGCAGCATCGCACCGCTCCGTCACGCTTCGCAAGTCAAAGTCTTCTATTGCAACTAAAACGTTCCTTAAAATGCATTAATCATAGTATTCCACGTCAAACTTGTAAAGTAAAATCGACCCTACATTCACATTTTACAGTTTGAAATCGTTCGGTGTTGGTTTTGCGTGAACTTGGGCGTACCGCACGCTATATCATGCTACGGTTTCGCTCCTACCGGATATGTTTTGCATTTTCTTTGAGGGTGTTGCTTAAGTCACTCAAGTCAAAGAACGTAGCTATTATTCAATTGGCGTTTAAGTTTTGTGATTCAGTTTGAGAGTACGGATGTAAAGGATTAAGGAAATATTTTTAGATACTTATCTACAGATTTATAAAGGAATCAAAATATATGGCTCCCATGAATAGACGGGATGTTGGAAAAGCCTCCAAAGTGTTATATCTATTACAAAATGTATCAAAATCGGTTATGTGTTTGGGCGGAAAACTTAAGAGACATTATGGATAAGGATATATTATTTTTATGTGGATTATTACCTATTCTGTACGTACCTATACCTTCGATTGAGTAAAGGATTTGTAAGTAGGATTATGAAAGAAAATTTATAAGTTCGTTTGCATACAATTAGTCGCTTGCTCTATTTTAAACATTTAAAAAATTGTAAGCCACATTCCACATTATTTTGTCAACCAAATTTTCGTAATCGTTGTAGGATAAGAAATTATTACTTCCTTGGTCCTCAAGTTAATTTGTACTTAAGGGAAGCGCCTACTTATAAGAGCATCCACAATCATACCTACTAATATTAACTGAAAAGGGCCATCAGTGAAAATGAAACGGCCCTTTAATTTTGCCAAAATCACCCGAGCACGACCTCCGCTTTAATTCGACAAGGAGAAGAGTAGGCAGCAATCAAAAGAACTAACGGCGGTTCAAACGAGGCATTTCCATACGCGGGGGGCTTTGCAAAGTGCAAACGACACGATATTAGTTCGCAACTGATTACATTCCTCGCCGTCTTCGCTGCGAACGACTCACAATGAAGTAGCGACGAATAAACTTCATTACGCCGAGTTAAGCAATGGGAAATTATATGGAGGAATTTTCGTTAAACGGCAGCGGTGGCACGTACGTGTGTTCAACAGAACACTTTAGGATTATGGCCCAGGGCACTTAAAGGACGCGCCGCCCGTGCTCATTGTCGCAAAGAGTTTGCATTTCTCTACGCGAAAGTTAAACACCTGGAATTTGCTCCGCGTCTTGTCGATGGGTTCCGATAAAATACAAAATTAACATCGAATTCTCCGCCGGTGAATGGCGCAGGTCTCGACATGGGCGCTTTGTGGAACCCGGTTCGAATGTCGAGGTCCCTTGCGAAAAGTAAATAGTGGTCCGGCAGAGGGCTTCCACAGATAAGATCTAAATCAGTCTTTGTCTCGTGCTAAACGCTATCCTTTTGAGAGATTTCTCATCTTTGCGGCAGCTCTAGCGAAGATTGTATTGGATGTCGAAATTGAAGGCTTCAGCGCATTTTCTGAACCACTTTGTTCGGAAAATGATTGTGTAGAGCGATTTCGCATTCACCGGTAATGTGTTTGAAATTTCTTAACCGTGCTTTTGGTACATTAAAATCCTTATCTCTTTTATCGTTTTAAACATATGCTTACATATTTCATTCGACTTGTATAATTAAGCAACAGGTTTGTTCAGATGTGCTTAGTTTTGTCTGTGGGTCAGTCAGTTAAACCGGGTTAACGTTATGATGCCATCACATGTTCGGAATTAGGGACTTGGTAGCGTATGTTAGGTACCGCCACAAATAAGTTTTAATTAATGGAGTGGCACTTAGAGACACGCGCAGCGGTCCGGGCTGCTGCCTATTACACGCATGTTCGCTCATTGGAGACCTTTATTACCTATATATATACGACACATTAACTTTTATATTTTATTTAACCAAATGTTATTTTGTTTTATTGCGCTAGTTTTATGTGCCTTTGTTGTTTTTATTTACTTTTATATTATTATTATCTACCTAATCCGAAATAGATAAAAATGAGGCTAAGTTTGATACAAGAATACGAGTTGTACCTATAGTAAATTATAACACATTGTGATATAGAGGAAAAAACAAAGCCCGTTCCGATCGGTACTTAGGTACATCTACCCCATATATCGAATCCATAGCTACTTACTCGTATTATTCCCATCTATAATTGAAACCTGTTATCTGCGAGGAGCACAAAAGCGTAAGAAAAACAATTTGCCGACATAACTAATAACAGGAAGTCACCTCGTTACTCACAAGTGAATGGTACGTCGACAATCTCGCGAGCGCTCCCTCCACTTCTCAACTTAATGAATGAGAATAATTTTGCCAAAATACTTCGGAGAGATGGGACACACGCCCCGGGAATTTTTCAATTTGCAAACTGACATAATGTAATAAGAGTTACACCGTGAGGATGCCGGCGCTACGTAATTAATAACCTGTGAAATATTACCTGTTCCGATGAATTTAGAGGATAAAAGTTGAGTGATAAATTTAAATAACAAGATAATGGTCTGTACCCGAACCGAGGCCGAAATACTTGAGAATAGTTCTGTGCTGGTGATAAGTAGGTGTGTCGGGACGTTTTAGGGGATTCGCAAGTTTGTTCGCGTGCCTAATGAACGCGTGAACGCGGAATAACTTGGCGGAAGCTTGAATAATGTATGCTTTAACGAGATGTTTTTCTTGAGGGAATCTCATTAACCCACTTTCTGATTGTGTGAATGTAAACTTTGGGAACTTCTTAGTGCGAAGAATCTTTTACGAGTTCCGTAAATTAAATCACCTTCAAATTAAACTAAGTGTGTTGTTCGTTAACAAAACTTGAGTTAGAGGGAGCTGTTTTTCATTTTAGAATGTCGTGTGTACTTGTCATTTGTGAAAGTAATACTTAAAAGAGTTATTATTATCATTCGATTTTATAATATTATAATATTTGAATAAGTTAAAAAGTATAAAAAATATGAACATTGAAGGAAAGTACCTTATCTAAGGGTCATGACCCTTGATATTATTTTACATATTTTAATATAAATAATTAAGATTCATAATTCAAAAATATAGGTGTTAAATTTGACTCGAGTGTTGATAAGAAGGCGCCCATACCTACATAATTTTTTGGTAATTAAATAATATAATAATATTATATTTATCATGCTGCGTCTTCCATTCGCGGTCGCAACATGATTACTTTCTGGTCCTGATAGGAAGAGCATTAAAGATTTACTTATGGCAAAATCTATACTGATACTCCACGATCAGTACCTATGAGTAAAGGATTTTTTTATTAGAGCTTTAATAACAATGAATTCGAAAAATTTAATTACAATGAACCTATTTGATATAGGTAGCTGACATTGCTATGACTATTGTATAAGCAATGCAGTTGTTTCTTTGCAGAAATAGAACCAATATAGCATTTTAAATATTCACATAAAATCCTTCGCCCCGCGTTGTTTAATCGGCGCGTTAAATTCGAGAAAAGTCGAGAACACATCAAATATTAACACAGCTCGAGCGTTGTTTCGGTAAATGGGATAATATCGCAAGCGTCCATCTAAATACCTACGCTTATATTTTAGAAAAAAAAAACCTGGCAGATAACGATTTGGTAAATCGTGCTTTATTGAAAACCGGGTGACATAAAATCGTTCCTTTTTCTTTAGATCCCCTCGAATCACCATTAATCAAGTGGAACTGAAGTTTCACGCTACCTCCCGAATCTAATTTAGCAAACAAAGAAAGCGAAAATCTATCTACCTTTATCAATCAAAACTGTTTGAAAATTCTATTCCGTTAGTTCGCAATGCGGACGCGCGCCGCGGAGACAATTGGAAAAATGTATCACGAATAAAAAGTCGAATCGGAATGTAATATCGAGAGGACGCGGCTCCGAATATTCTTGTCAAGTGAAAATAAAGGGTCAGGAAAATACAGTGACAGGTTGTGAGTGGACAGTGGTCGTCCGGAGCGGGCACAAGTTTCGAATAAATAAACCCGGGGCAAATAATGACGTCATCTTCACGTGCGCCGCTCGCTGTCACGGAAAAAGCACCTGCTATTATTTGACACATTTGTGACAGCGAAGTCGGACTATTGTTAATTTCGCAACAGAGCCGTCACGTTTTTAGGAAAAGAAGTTTTATTATGTACGATATTGTGTTCTTTTTCGAGTAAGCGCACGAGGTATTAAAGCGACTGCTTGCTATTTATGACCATTTTGATTTTAGGTACTCGTTGAGTGCAAGTATAGGTATTCATGCTTTTATTTGTGTTACAATTTATATCATGATAGACTGAAATATTTATTGGACAGTTTACACCAATTGAAGTAGACCTAAATTTAGCAAAGCTAGTACTGTTAGCGCTAGTATTGTTAGTCGGCTACAGATAGTGCAACTGTAAAGTTTACGAAACGTCAGCAAATAAAAGAAAATACGCGCGTTGAATCAGTTACATTTCAATTAATCCTGATGCAATAAAAATTAGAGTAAAAAATAGAAGGTATTAATTTGGAACCACATTGAGCGATTTCAAATATAACAGAACCAGAAAAGGATTTTAACAAATTCAAAGAAGTGCCCAACAGAAAGCGTTGCCAGCGCCACATTTCCATAGCATTTGACTATGCAAACATATCAAACGCCACCCAGCTTCCACTATCTTCTCCCGCTGACTTCATTGACTTCTCACACTTAAAAAATAGATAAGATTCTATTCAACTTTTTATACAACATTCAGAAATTTGCATTCTGTTTGTATGCGAAAAAACTTAATGAATTTTGTTTAATTGACAAAATTATCTTTAAATTTTAGTCGTAGATGCTATTTTTAATGACCACTGGAATTTGTAATTGACGCGTAATAAATTGTTATGGCTAATTGTATTTTATAGTAAAAATAAAAATCAATTAGCATTTTTGAAAATAATTTATAATATTGTTAAGTTGGGTAGCTATTTAAGCAAGATTTACAAAATTATAACGGCGTGTTATTAGTGTACGGAATATCTATTTTGTACGTTGGTACAAAGTATTACAAGTTATGTAAAGTACCTATTTCTATGTACATCAAATGGGTAATAGCACTGCACTCATCCAGAACATGAATAATGAATTCGATTATGTAATTATAATTCTAAAAGATACAAACTCACACATTTAATTAAAACTTTATTAAACATCATGAATATACAATCACGATTACGCATCACGAGGTCTAGATATACAATATGTTACCTAACCACAGTTGGAATGTTAAGGAAGCAATATTATGCAAATCCGAGCGTGGATACCGCAAATATAAAAAGCTCTCGTTCGCCTCACACTTTGCATATCAAGGGTGCATCTGACTGATACCAAGATGCCCCTAGAGGAAAAAATGAAAACCCTATTTGAAATTCTATGCGTTTTAGAAGCACCTGAGAGTTCTGTGATATGAATTCAGGTTTTAACTCACGTGCTTCGTGGTTATATTGAGTGCAGGAAGTTTGACTTTGACTTTGAAGTGTTACATTGACCTATTATTCAAACTCAACTATTTAAAATAGGTACCTACACTACCTACCTACTTATTTAGTTGTAAGTACAAAATTTATTTTTATTAATTAATTCTAGAATAAAGTCAATGAATGATTGCAATGAAACAATTGTAACGGATTTAATTCGCGTCTTTTAATTTATTTGCTAACGTTTCTATACCCATCCTCAAGGTAGTTTGCATAATGCAAAATCACTTTAGCGTTAGACTATCGTCAACTTAGCCGTGCTACGAATATGGGAACTGTAAAATTTTTGAGATGTCAGCAAAGTTAAGTCCGTTATAATTGTTTCATTCCAATTTGTTATAGCCGAGAAGATATTATTCAATAATATAATATTATTACCTACCTAAACTATATTAGGTATTATTGTCTAAGATACGACTCGGCAATTTTGCAATTGCACTTGCAGTTGTCATCATATACCTAATGTAACTAACTACCTAAACTAATTCATATCACCAACATTAAGCAACCGATATAAATCAATCACCAAAACGAAATAGCGTAAATGATTCGTAATCATGCCACAATATATCAACGGCCAAATTTGTAGTGTTTAAATCAATTAACTATAGCCACTAACGCTATAGCTGAAATTGATTTCGAGATAACAATCTCCGATGTCGGACAATGGGACTATTATATGAGTAGCAACGTCTTGTTCAGAATGAGGGGATCGACGATGTACGAACATACCTATGAATACGAAAGCCAAACTTGCAATAAGATGTTATTGTCGGTTGTATGGGATGTATTTCGATTCACAATAGTCTTTGTTCAAGATGTACGGCTTTAAGATTAGCTTTGGTCACAAATTTCAGATTGGCAAATGAGAAATGTAAACAGCGGTTTATGAACATTCGGGGAACTTTTTTTTTGAAGTGAGTTATATTATTATATTGCTATGAAATATCTAAAGGGATTGTAAAATTTTCAATCTATTATCTAGTTAACCCGGCAAACTACGTTCCGCCATATATATATTTTTTAATTTTCTTCTATACAAACATTGTATTGTAAATAATAACTCAATTTGGCGCAGTCGATCGGAAGTTGCGAACATACATTTCTGTGATTCATTTTTATTTAAATAGACTAGTTGCGCTCCGCAGTTTCGCCCGGACGGGACTCACAAATACCCTTTCGCATATAATGCGAAGGTATACCTTGATTGATTTATTTACTAGCAATAATCTAATCCATCACGCTTAACCGCTATTGCTATTTTGATTATTGCCTTACAAGCCCCGAATAGCACTGCTGTATTTAATGTGTAATGATAACGTCGTTCAACAGAATATTACTTACTGTCAGCCGTCAAACTAATTATCTTCAGACTGAGAGACCGCATCAATTGAATATTCAGAATCGTAAATTCTATTACGTTAAATAATCCAAGTAAGCGGTTAAGGTGTTATTCAGAGGTACTGCTGAACTTAATTCAGTATTCATTAAATGAATAAATTTAGTTTCGACATCAAAAATATGGTAGTGTATGTATGTTCGCGCAGTTTGATAATTGTATAAATAACGACTTTCATTTCACATTATTCTAATTGTGTTTGTAATATGAATACTTAATATAATTAGTCTACTTATATAAATAACAATGAATCGCTGAAATAAAATTATGTACCTACGAACATAACTTCCGATCGACTGCACCGTATTGAGTTTTTTTGTGTTTGTTATTGTCAGGACAAAGTTTGAATAGAAAAAAATATATTATTGTTAAAATCAGAATATGGCGGTACGAAGTACGCCGCGTCGGCTAGTGTTTAATATAAAGACCTACTTACCTACCTATCAAACACGTAAAATAGTTAAAAGCGAATTAATGGCAGCCAAACGGGCGATTCTATATTTACCAAACATTTCTAAAATACTACACTTGTCTTGATACAGAAAAATAAAACAGACTTCTTAAATATCTCCCAAAACCTTGTAACTTAAGCGACTAACCCATTTAATAAAGCTGGACCTTTTTGTACGAAGTTTCTATCAAGACTATGCATAGTCAGCCGCCGCTGTAGGTAGGCATCAGATTCGAAGCATTGTTATGCAAACTCGAGGTTCGGTTTGCCAGCGTCAGTATACAAGACAAAGCGGCGTTGACGACCGACGTCGAGGCTCCTATCAGCGTCCAGTGGATTTGACCAGTCGGTCCTCGAATTTCGTTCTTGTTACGTCCGTCACTATGTCATTTCTCAACCGGCGTACGTTATGCGGTTAACAGGCCGGTAGCAGTTTTGACTTTGCTATGTTAGGCTCTGGTTGTGCTGCTACTACATTAAGTAGTAAGTAAATTGATTCGTTTCTGTATTATCTATCTTTGAAATCCATTGCTGTATCAATAGACACACTGTTAAATTTGGCCTAAATTTTACCAACGTGGTTGGCTTTCTGTCGATTGCTTCGAATGACGTCAAGCCTTCAATGTTCACCGTAAAATGATGATTCAATTCACCAGATCCTAATAGCACAAATTGAATGTAGCAGTGATTTAATAAAATTCAAATTATATCACTCCCGGAGCGGAGACAAACACATTTTATGACTTTTCAGGGATCAGCAGGACTTCCCTCCAGTGGGATGACTTACATCTGAACCCTATCCTCAAAATGAGTATCGGAAATTTACATCAGCTCGTAATCCCGGACCGACTGAGCCTTTATTGTAAACGGCGTAATTTGAATTTCGTCTTTGATATTTAAATGAACCTCTACTTGAGACACTGCCTTAGTTATTTGAGTTTTTGTAAAGCAATCAAGTTTGTTTATAAGAGGCCGTGTAATTGTAAATCTCGTTCTGTGACCTTAATTAATGCATAAAATCACTTCCCACTCCTTTGATGAGGCCCTGTTTTAAACTGAAAGGAATAAATAACGCCGAACGTTTCTGTCTACCAATTAATTTAACGGGTTTATATTACTGTTAAGTGTTTTATGTTTAACGTTCAGACGTCAAGTAAATTATGCTGATTATACTCATGAATAATGGATAGACTAGATTATGGTATTATTTTTATTATTAGCTAACCAAAAATGATTATCTAATTGAAGCCAATTTTCTAATTTTTGTATTAAGTATTCACTGATCGTCTGCCATAAATATTTATACAAAATTGAGTTTTAAGTTTAGATCAATTATGAGTAAGTCATTACAACTATTGTTAATGAGAACTGTATATTAATGTTAATGAAATCACTTGCATAAAAGATAACGAATATATATTATTAATAGAGCACTGTGACAAAAAGTTAAGGAAACAATAAAAAAATCAAAATAAACATCAATACAAAAGAAACATAAATGTATGTAAAAAGGTTGCTAATAAATAGTTCGCAACATTCTCCCCCTCGTGCAGAACTGCACCAACTTAATAGAGTGGCAACGTCGACTACTCTGACTGAATGCCTCCGGAATACTTCACGATGCAGCCGTAGGTAACGTCCCTCCTGGTAGTGACTCGTCACCAACAATGATTGCCTATGTCCCTGGAGTGGTCTCATAATTGTATGGTGAGCTGTGACTATACCGAAATGATATTAATGTCATGGGTCGTTCGGTTATTGTTCGTCCTTTGCTAGATAAGTGTAGCGTGGCAATGAACAATTGAGCTTCAGCTTGCTGGTAGAACTCTCGTAGCAGCGATGTATGGGCCTTCTGTGAGGAGCCAGCGTCATTTATTCATGAGCGTGGCCTGCCTTTTGTGTAAATTAGATATCAAAAAGCGCACGAGTGGTGGCAGAATCGAAGCCGAGTGGGAAGTTTTGATTCGACCAGTCAAGCGTAAGAGACCATTCTTCTCCGAGTGCAGCGGATAGGTTGTGTTGGCGAGTCGAGTGCATAGAGTTTGAGGTGCGTACACAGGAGAACTCCAGTCATCCAGCTGTCCAGTGACGTTGTCTGCATGATAATAATATGTCTGTCAGCGACTTCATGTCGGCATTCTGATGCGTTAGAGTAGTAGACGCTGGCCTGCGACTCATGCAAGGAGAATGTGCACTGTAAGAGCAAAGAAATAATGTTATAAAAAACTGTACAAATAAAATTATGTGCGAAGGCTTATCACACCAGTTCGTTTTACAATCTGCTATTCCCGAATTGGTGTGACATACGCTGGCTTGTAAGCCAGTCCAAATGGGAGTCCGTTTCTACACAGGGGAGCAGTGACTTGAGGGAAGAGCTGTTCTAATTCTACCTCACGTTGAAGCAGTACGACTGACTCTTTACATAGTCAGCTATTGTGAATCATGAGACGGCAATGTCTTGATCCGGCTCGAAGGACCAAATGTTAATGAGAACTGTATATTAATGTTAATGAAATCACTTGCATAAAAGATAACGAATATATATTATTAATAGAGCACTGTGATAAAAAGTTAAGGAAACAATAAAAAAATCAAAATAAACATCAATACAAAAGAAACATAAATGTATGTAAAAAGGTTGCTAATAAATAGTTCGCAACAACTATTATTCTATAGGTAACTATAATATTGTTAGGAAAGTATCAAAAAATATATTGCCCATCTAACAAAAAATAGGTAATATTTGCAGATTGTCATGACCGATTAACATGAAATATAAAATTACATTACCACTATTAGTAGGCATATTTATGAACAAGATGACTAAGCCAAAGGTGGTACCTAAGTCATCAAAACTCCCTCTCTAAATTACAATAATAATTTTAATACACAGTTGTTGACGTAGTTACTTCAACGCGTGTATTTGGAATTTATTAAAAACGACGTATGTAAATTCCTTGTTCTTAATACACCTACTTACTATCAGTGTACGTAACACCGGCACACATTCGACAACCACCCATATTTGAAGTCATAACACACAGAGCTCCCGATTTCCCTGCTGATAACGGTTTGCGTGTTCGATACCCTTCCGTGTTGTAAAGTTTTCAGCCGAGCCGTCTGTCTCGAGATCGAATCGATATCGAATCACGAACGTTAACGCGAACAGCCCTAACGCAAATTCTGGAAAATATCCATATTGTATCAATTGATGCGTTTTGATGCGTCAATCAAATTAGCACGTTCAACCTCAGTGGTTTTGGTAAATGAGTGGTTGCCTAATAATTATTAAAGGGTAATGATTTTCCGCTTATTACATTCTGTGCACACTCATTTGACTAATAAAATACACATTAGTCGATTTTCAAATTTTCATACGTAGGTATGTCTAAAAAGTAAACTGTACATACGTAATAAAGGTATTATTTCGATATTTGTTGCATTTGCCTTCATATAACGTGCACTTTTTTACAGGTGATTTTTAAGTGCAGCTAATTTTTAAAGAAAAGTTGAGGTTACACATTCTAAAGTAAAGTAAAGTGGATGCTACACATGCTAAAGTAAAGTTAATGCCATACATGCTAAAGTAAAGTAAAGTTGATGCTACACATGCTAAAGTAAAGTTAATACCACACATGCTAAAGTAAACTTAATGCCACACATGCTAAAGTAAAGTAAAGTTGAGGCTGCACATGCTAAAGCAAAGTAAAATTGAGGGTCCACATGGTAGAGTAAAGTTGATTCTACACATGCTAAAGTAAAGTAAAGTTGGTGCTACACATGCTAAAGTAAAGAAAAGTTGAGCCCACACATGTTAAAGTAAAGTAAAGTTGATGCTACACATGCTAAAGCAAAGCAAAGTTAATGCTACACATGCTAAAGTAAAGTAAAGTTGAGGCTACACATGCTAAAGTGCCAGTATCCTGTAGAGCAGTGCCCGAGCCGAGCTGACACGGCAAATGTAAACAATCGGTGCTAAATCGTGTTATGATAGCCATCAACCATTAACACCTCGCCGGCGATGTTATCACTGCGAGCATCACAATGCATGTCACACTAACCACGCTCACGGTTCACTAATTGCACAATAAATTGGATTTCGTTTCGACTAAGAATGTGACAGGATAATCATTTCCGATGCTTAGATTTACACATCGGATTTAACTCGCGATGTCCACCAGGCGCCAATCATAAAAAACAAATGACTGAAACAATGCAGTAGTGATTACGACTGGGTAAAATAAAAACACTTGGTTACATGTAGATTATTAAAAAATATTGGACACGTATTGTTTCTTTCCTTAATCAAACAATAAATGACAAAGATAAGTTTGGCTCATGACCATTTTTTGTTTGCTTAAAAAAATCAAAAAATACGTGTCTACTGTCTTTTGGTAATCGTTCATTGCTATTACCTATCGACAGGCACTTGTCTATTGGGGTAGGTCTTATTATCCTAATCCTTACTAATACTATAAATGCGAAAGTAACTCTGTCTGTCTGTCTGTCTCGCTTTCACGCTAAAACTACTGAACTTATTAAAATGAAATTTGGTACACAGATGGATTAGAGTCTAAAAAAATGGATTTTCAGGGGACAAGAGGGGTTGAAATGTTGTATAAAATTTTACGTGAAAGTAGTCGCGAGCAAAAGCTAGTCTTATATAATTCAAACTGTCACGAATTTGGGAACTCTGGACTTCTTAAAACATCACAGTAAAATAATAAGTTTAAATGTATATAGTAAAATTTACTAATATTATGTCTCATAATTATTTGGTTTCATACATATTCATAGTATTATAATACATCACCAGTAGGTATATTTAATCCCCCACCATTCACGCAAACTTACTATGCTGCAATAAGAATCTAAGCGTCACATATGAAAGTAACTGTGATGCATATAGTTACTTGAGACAAACTTATAGTCAGTCTTTGATTTGTTGAGCGTGTTTACTACTCTCAAACGAGACTTCGACTTCGACTTTATGACGTCACGTTTAACGCACCACTCTCTTTCCTAGAATTTATACTGTACACTAAATACACTACAAAACGTACCTAATCTAACGAAGACTTGTTGCGCTTTTGGGTTTACTAATAAACCAGACAAGGAACGCGATTTATCTTGTATAGATATTCAGGTGAAATTTTAATTTAATAATAATAATTAAACCTATAGGTAATCGTCCGAGTGCTGGACACAGTCTTTGGGATAAGACTTAGATTATGCCTAATAAAATCGTATTGTAATGAATTTGGCATTTTGCTGTTATTAATTGTTTTTGCTTTTGTTTTGACGATCACAATATGAGTGATTGTAATTTGACGCACAATATTGACAAATAAATGAATCTAATCATACCTAATCTACCACGCTGGTCTGATGTGTTATATACGGTGTAGGTGACATTTTATCTATTGTAACAAAAATTACCCAGTATACACTTTAAACAATCACGCAATTCCATAATAGAGTAAGCTGAGCATTAAAATCAAACTTTCGTTAACATTATTAAGGTATGATTCCACAACACTTTCACATATTTAGTACAAAGAGTTGTAACCGAAAACACCTATTTATTATTCCTTATAAGTCATTCTTATCAGGATCAACAATTAACACATCGCTTCCATGTAACTTAACCAACATCATAACAGCGTTTAAAATGCCATCGCTTCTAACCGGCAATTACAAGCGAAGCGAAAATATTGCAAGCACGACAACGTGTCGACAAGCATCGCGTTAGCACGTTAGCGTGCATTCTTTCCTCGCGTTCATTAGCATAACAAGTAGTTTCGTTAATCAAATGTACGAAATTAATAGCGAAGTTTAGCCGTACATTCCGGCAATCACACGGCCATTACAAATTGCCAGCAATTACTACGACAGCCTCCCCTCACCTTATGCATGCATGAAGGGATTTTTTGCCCGAAACGTACAATAAAATAGTTTACGGCACACGTGCACACGTCGTTAATGATTGTTTGTTTGTTTTTTAACCGGCATAAATGCTGGTTTATCCTTCTCTGGAATTTCATATTTTAGAGTAATTAGATTTTACAGGTAGGTAGGTTTATTTGATTTAAAATATTTTATTACGTTTGAATAATGTTCATATACTTACTGTTATGGATACGATAAATTTTATTGATCATAATATGCATTGGAATGAAACAACTATTAACGGATTTAACTCGCGTATTTTTATTTTATTTTATTAGCTGACGTTTCGGATTCTTTACAGTACATAATATGTTTTGCTGAAAATGGATATCGGTTGATTATTTTTGCGAGTATCTATTTAAGTTATATTCATATTTCATTGTTCTCGTCCTTTTAAAGTCTATAAATCTATCGTGACCGTAAAAGATATTTCAGAATGGTCTCCCGATAAAAATATTTTGGTACAGTCACTAAACTGTGAAAAAATTGCAGTTGTATTACAGCTTTTTTTGGTAATGTTTACATCAGACAATGTAACGCGCAGTGATGCAAACTGGGTCACTTTTTGATGAAATTATATTCCGGATACTAAAATGGATTGGACTTTACCATAACCCAACTGTACACCAACTTCAAGGAGTTATGCTTACATCTCCCCTGCTTCGGTATGTAGATCCACAAATATTCATTTTTACTCACTCAAAGGCGTATAAAGCTCTCCATTCCTCATCCTTTGAATGATGTTATCGCTATTTCCCAAATGTTTCGCTCTTTTTGATCTAAATTCTTTATATTTACTTCGCGTTTTGCCTTTTCCTACCACACATCGATTCTTTTGTGGCACGATAAGGTTTATTAAAATAAAAACTTATTTGTTGCACCTTGAACTAAAAATAGTTTCTAGGCTAACCGCTCATCTACTAACCAATATTCCAATATTGATATAGATATTGCATATAATGATGGTACAATCAAGGTAAATCTTTTCTGATTGGTTCACTGAAAACGAATGTTAAATATTATATACCTACCTATTATTATAATTAGTTATAAGCTATCAGAAGCTCTATATATATATCATCTTAGCTGTGCTTATCAGGAAAATTGTTTCAAGACCGAGTTTAAGAAGCTCAGTCTTAAAAAGTTTTATCCCAGGATGAAATAATTAAGATATTCGTGCGATTAAAAAGTGAGGAAAATGACAAAAAAGAAAACTTTAATTAAGCTCTCCAGAATCATTATCAGATAACATTATTCATTAATTTTAAATGGTTTCGAAGCCGGGAACGATGCCTGATAATTTTCGCAGGAGTTCCAAGCGACAGGAAATGACGTAAAATTTATCTCCAAACCGGAGGAATTACTTTGTACCAACTTTGCGCAGATATGGAAATCTGTTCAGGTTTATAACTTCGGAGAAAATTGTTTTTTTTTTTCGATTTGATATTTTATTAGCCCTCGTTGCGGTATTCCTAACTTTTCTTAATAAACGTTATTAAATTGTTAAGAAGTCTTTTGAGCAAATTTGGTGGCATATTGTCGAAGATTTTCATTAATAAAGGCTTAGGGCGTCAACAAAATGTAACTGGTGGCCGAGTATTTATATATGGGAGGGACGGTCGGTCGGTCATAAACCGAAAGGAATATAACGCATTCAAATATCAAGGAAATTTTATCAACCTCCAAGCATCGGGTCCAATACGTTCGGGTCGTTTATGGCGTATTACAGACGCAGACTCGTCAGCTCCGGCGGAAAAGTCAATTCGACGCAGATTACGGGACGGTAGAGATTCTTACTAAAACGCGAATGTTTGTAGACATTTCATTCGATATGAATAAAAAGGTTCCGATTGAATATAATTTATGACTTTGATGTGCGTTACGATTATGAATTTAGGGCTACTTACTAGTGCTTGCCACCCGGCTTATGAAATCCAAACGACATTTTGAGTGTAATGTTACCTCCTTGCCTTTTTAACTAACAAAGTATTGTAAGTATTTAAGTGTTTTACATATTGTGAGATGAACATTATTTGCCTTGTTTTTAACTGAGCTACGCATAATCATTTTGTCATATTTCAATAAAAAGCTATAGGTACTTATTTCATCAATAAATAATGACTTATTAGTCCTTAGATAGATATGGTATATACTATGGTAAATACAATTAACTTGAGTTTTCGTTAAAACTATTATTACATACTTAGAAAAGAACGTAGCTACAATATTACACACAAACCAGGGTCAATTTTCATAATAATAATATTACGTTCTGAACACCTATACCTACATATTGAAGTTAAAAGAGTGGTCGAAGGTCTACTAAGAAAATATTACACGGGTATTCGTTATCAAGTATTGTGTAGACTCGCCGGAACGCACGATGAGTAAGAATGTGATAATAGTTGCCTGCGGTTCATTTTCTTCACGCACGCCTAAGGCTGCGGGTCAATGGACGGTTATTTTTTATCACATAATAATTTTACGATACTATTTTTATACGTTAAACATTTCCTTTTACAGTCATTGTTTTTTAAACTTAAGGAAATAGTGCTTGAATGAATGAATGAATAGACTTATAGGTAATGAAAATGAAATACTTACGTATTCAATATAAATGTAATCTAATTACATTCGTGTCAGATTTTATTATCACCGAAGTAAGTACCTAATAAAAATACATTTATTTTGAAGACATTGCAATTAATCAACTATAATGGATTTGATTGTTAGACTATCGTCAGCTTAGTCATGCTACGAATATGGGCACTGTAAAGTTTACGAAACGCCAGCAATTAAAATAAAATACGCCAGTTAAAAAAATATACCACTAGAAACCAAATACGTAACTAGAACAGTAAATATTTTGCCCAATCACATACTTTAAAAAAGTATTCTGCTTTCAAAATAAAAATATCAAATAGTATAAATGCGAGGCGACAGTGCGAGCATCGCCCTAAGCGTCCACTGAGTGGGCAGTGTAACTCCATGGGCGCTCTTCGCGACGATGTTCTATTACAAAAGGGAATTGGATCTTGATTCATTGGTTCGGAAAATCGGCAGCGTACCTTGATAATTTCATTTCTGTACAATTTGACCGCGTCCGTGGTCAGACGATTCTTAGGGGCCTCCGCGGGCCCGAATACAATATAGGGACTCCCCTACGGTACTCACACACAATACTAAGCTTTTATTGCCTCCTTTTACAATCTCCTATTACCTCCAAGGCTCCGGTACAACTGGGAATTAGTTTTGTTACAGTTTTTTTATTTTTCTCTTTGAACGATTTTGTATAGTTCGGACATTCTTATATCATTGGTAAAATTAAGTGTTGCGTGCAAAGGAATCAAGGTAACGCGAGACACGATTGTTCGCTTTAAACGGTATTGTTAGTAACGGAGAGAATGGGTATCGGTTGTGGCGGTGCAGCATCAAAAATATCGCATTAGAGGCGCTTTTATAGCCGGTGGCCGCTGCACCGCTCCCGGTGCAGCATTTACAGAGATTGTATCGGTGCAAATACGACGGCTATATTGTAAATACACTTGCTGCCGGCACAAATTGAAAAATTTGTAAAATTCATGAATATGAACAAGTGTTCCGTAGACGTAAATGGGACATCAATTATGCAAAATGTATTGCATTGATCGGCGCTGCCGCGTCGCGCCGTGGTGCGGGTTCGACACGGTGCGACGCGCACAATCGATACCTCATCATGTTCGTCAGCTGCATATCTGCAGGTAGTACCAATTTGAATACATTTTAAATATATTGTTATCTATACGGTATCATCGTGAGACGATTACGTTGCCAAAAGCACTGGTTAACAGCTAGAGTGTCACAGACTTCTACCTTAGATATATAATTACGGTTATTATCTATTACGGTTATAATCTGTTACAATCTCAATAAGTATTTTAAACTGAAAGCGGCAAATTAGATGGCCAATATTTTTTATTTATTATTAAATAATTAGGTACCTACTATGTCTGCAAAAGTCGACTCATAAATGCATCAGATCAGATCAGTACCTTCCAAAGTGTTTTTCCACATCAATATTATCTTTTATTTCTTGAAAGTCTTCCTTAAAATAATAAAATAATTCCAGTTAGCTGCTCTAGCAATGTTCTTGGTAAAGTTAGACACTGGACATAGTAGAAGACGACAAATATAGGTAGGTACTTACCCTAACCGCATTCTGTATCGACAAACTAATACAGTACATAGTTTTCAAACAGCTATCGACCTCATATTTTTTACGTTAAAGTTACTTTTTGTCTTTTTAGCAGTTATGCATATCTTGATTGTAAATATGTATCAAGATTTTTTGATACAATTAATGTTAAGATTTTCAAAACATGTTGAGTTTATTTAGTTTTTATGCTATAGGTTTGTACATATACAGTGTTACCTAATCATATAGCCCCTGTCTAATTGACTTTTGTAAACAATTCTACATCTCCATACCATTTTTTTTTTCTTAATAGGTTCAGCAGTTATTGATTGCCCATACAAACCGCCGTCGCCGTCGTTTTTACCTCCTTAATTATTTTGTTTTCTTTCCGGCTTCAAAAATATTTCCATACCAAATTTCATCTAAATCGGGTCAGCGGTGTAAGTGTGAAGATGTAACAAACATGCACACTTTCTCAGTAGATATTAAATATGGATAATATTCCTTTCATTAATATTGAACCGGTAAACTCTAAGGGCCACTGCACATACCTCTAAATCAAGTAAACAAACAGTATTGTTTAAACTGTTATGATATTCGAATTTAGACGTTGGAATAAATTAACCTTAGCTAAATTTAGCTCAAGTTTATTTATTCCCTGGACTAAATTAACTATAGGTAGGTAATATAAGTTTAGGTAAGTACTATTTACATGTATAATAATAGCATCAACTTCTTAAATTATCTAATTGATACCAGCTACATATATTTTTGTGTAACGGTGTTTGTTGCCAAATTGTACAAAATCAATTTTTATTAAATTTTGCATGCATATCGGGTAGGTTTGACATCGGCCAACATCTATTTATATCATACTCCGAAATGTTAAGAGTGGGTCTACCCCAAACATTTTTGTTAAAACCTCAAAAAAATACACGGTTTGAAATTAGTTGGGCCAGCTAGTTATGTTTATAAAACTGCGTATCGTGTCTTTGCTTATTAGTAACAGTTCCTTTTCCGTATCTACACACTCTGTTTGACTCAGAAAAATGCAGGAAATAAGTCCGTTTTCTAAATATAGTTCATAGGTAAAATTTTTCAATACTTTAAATAAATTACTGCACTCAAACTGCACTCTACGCCTAAAAGTCCTGACGCAACGTTTGGTGAACGATGTCAACTTCAAATTACAGGGCATAGGAATTCCGTGCTCTTGCGCCCGCACTTCTAGCACTCAAAGCTTTGTGCAGCTGCGGGCGGTTTTTATGCTTAACTTGCACTCTGATGGTATCACATTTTAAACTGCTCATTTTAGGTACAAATAATAGTTAGGGATTAACGCTCCCAACGCATTCTTTAGCTTTTGGTTATTTTTACACGTTTTTATTAAGTTCACTCGTAATTGAGCTTAGATATTCTTCTTTTCGTGTCCAACTTTAGGAGTAGGTTTCTTAACTGACGTGATATATTATGTATTTAATGGTTTCTAATATCAGTAGGTATAGGTATAGCTGTTTCATAAAAATAGATTAGGAATCGACATTTGATTTCGGTCATTTTTCGTCGTGATCTCATCAAATAAACTTTAATGACTTGATTGCCAGTTTAAAATGGCCTTTTCTAACTTACGACAATGAAAATGGTTAAGTATAATCTGTCAGCCATTTGATGTCATAAAAAATCACGCAACCATTTCTTTTATTTATATTGAGTAGTTGGTAAATGAATTCAATGAAATATCAGTCACGAGAATACTGCACTACTATTGTAAAGAGTAATACTGTAACGAGATAAATGATTTTAGCGACAGCCATTTTGACTCGTTATCAAAAACCGAAACTAGTAAATGAAAAGTGATTTTTCAATGAATGTTCGATTTTAGTTTATCTTAGGTACTCAGAGAAAAATAAATAACTGAAAGATTCTAGTTGCTCATACATACAACATACATTTAAAATGAAATTTATATTTCTAATACAATTCAATAAACTTTAAGTAGGTTATTCAGAGTGAAATAATAATCATATAAGTACCTATATAAAAATCAACAATTATTACAAAACTATATTAAAACAAAGCTGCACCTACTCATATTAATATATTAAGTAGCTATTTGCAAAAACAATTCAAATAGTATGTAAATAAACAAGGCTTCCGTTTTATGTAACTATTTAAATCTCCATTAGATTAAAGAAAGTCATCTTTATTACCCCTCGATAAGATGCATTCTTGAGTGCCAGCGTCAGTGGCAATGAAAGTGTAATCAGCATTACAAAGTATAAAGGACTGAAGAGCTAAAACGTGAAATAAGAAAATGTGCATCGCAATGAATTCCGGTACGTACGGCAGTTGCCGCGTATCTGACATTGAAGAGATTGAAACAGTAAAAAGTGTAAACTACTTTTTACCATTTCAATCTCTCAAATTAAGTCGCAAATAAACAACTCTTTTAATAGGTACATTGGAATATATCAACCCTAATGGAACTCGCGTATATTGTAAATTTTATACTGTCGCTTTGAAAACTTTGAGTTGACGTATATAATAAACATTAGAGTAAAGATTTTTTTTTTAACTTTTTATATGACATAGTGTTTATGATATAGCAACATCAAGACCTCTAGTGGGACTTGAACCCACACCTATGCGCTTACGCTAGGCAGCGTGCTTCAATAAACTCTGGGCGTCATTGGTTGAGTCGACGAAATTTTCCACTGCTATATTCTGTCTTTCCACTACCATATAATATGTTGCTGGTCTTGTCTTGGTACAAATATTTTTATCTCTAAAACGAATGGTATTAAACCATAGATATTGATCGAACTTCGATTTATACATTATATATAACATAGTGTTTTCAATATCCAGTATTTTCTTTTATTAAAACTTATTCCCAGGTAATATTAGGACAAGTACAAATTGCTAGTCTGTATTTAGCTGCACTGCGCACTCGCCATCTAGGCATTCACTTGAAGATTGCACGGTGTGCATGCGCGAAATTTGTAATCTCACAAAAATGCACCCAGAGACGCGTGCATTCTACTAATGAAAGCCCTGGGCCCTTATAATTCAGCCTGCAAACAAACGACGAAAATAATTTACCCAGACGAAATGTATGCATGTAACCCAGTATGATGTTAGGAGCCAAGCGGAGTATGCTAACTTTAAAACTGAATTAATAGCTAAAAGCCACTGGCTTAATTACTAGAGTTCATTATTTGTCTGCGTTAAAAGCCAAATTGCGTCAAAGAAAATGTGTAAACATTGCCGAAGTGTGAAATTTTCCTCGAGGCAAACTGTCACCTTGCTTTTTAGTTGACGTTGTGTTAATATAACGGTTTATTTATAAAAAATACAATGGAACCTACCGAAAACATAATAATTTCGAGCTTAATAACATAATCTTGACGGGCTATACGTGTTGTTAATTAATTAAAGTGAATTCTGTCGGAATACTGAGAGCTACGGATTTTTCTGACGAACATAAAAGCTAATACGTTTATCTGTCGGAGCTCATTTCCTCGCTGGAATTTTAATTCTCTTAACGCTTTGCCCGAATTAAAGTTACTGCGAACAATATAATTTTTATTGTCTTTAAAAATTACTCCTTTAAAATAAGAGTCTTTTTCCGAGACAGAGCTTAAGCAGAATGGGCATTTGGGAGGCAATATTCGAATGGCATTAAAAGCAATCGAATCGTTACAGACGGTTAGGAAGGGCTTCCGCGCGATCCTCGGCCGCCCTGCGAGCAACTATATCCCGGCACGTTCCGTCAATAATTTTCTTCGAACATCACAGATCTCGCCCGAGTACAATCGAGCCAGTAAACATCGAATAAAGCGGCATGTCTATATGATATCATTTCTACCTTTAAGATTTTTTGTTTTTCCGTCGAATCCCGTTCCACAAGTGGGCAATAATTGAAAACGAAACTGTGTGCGGAGGCGGGATCGAGAGACACAGCATAAAGGCGCTCAAAATAGATTGAAAGTATAAAATTTTCAGTTGAAATTCGCACGAAGCGCCACCGGGGGAGGCGCTGTGTATCTTTTTACTTTGTGACCTCACTTTTTATTCCATTAGCGGGCGTGTGAGCCCCTCTAGCCAAATATCGCGGAATAATAAAAGCTATTAGTAATGATAATGCGTTCCGCAACTCGCTACATTGGTCTAACTGAATTAAACTTGTGCACTATGAATTCCGGGTTCATGCTTATTTCCGTGGTGAATTAGTTTGTTTTGAACCAGCCCATGTTATTCAGTACCTTGACACTTTATAAATTATTATATATACTAAATTAATAAATTATATGTTTTTTTTTTAATTTAACAGTAGAATATGAAATTATGGTTTAAAATTATTATCTTTATACATATAATTCATCTGTAAGTAGCTACGTGTTTAGGTATTACTGAACTCTTTCTTTCTGAATGGCTATGTTTTGTTAATGTTGGTTTACAATTATAAACGTAGTAAGTACATATAGGTTTCATACGTACTTACCACGTTTGTCGTTAGCACGGCAGAATTTGGTCCAGGAAGTGGTGCTAAAATCGGATGCGATCAGACACAGCAAATTTTGCTACCGGTGTTACTTTAAGATAAATTAGGTAGATATATATTGTATATTATCTATTTCAAATATCCAATTAATATTATATACGAAGTTTTTCACCTACATTTTTAACTATTACCTCCTGTGTCTGGAAAAGAGACTTTATTCTTACCCTTATTGCCCCTATGAGATTACTCCATCTAGTCCGAATTCAGATGCAAAAACTTTTTAGATTTTTACACAATACATGTAGGTACGCAGAAGTAATGATATAGGTGCAAAATGTGTCGGTTACAATAAAATACCACAAGAATGGTAACTAAAGCAGCATGCTTATATCAAAAGAGGTCAGAGATCACTTTAACAATAAAGTTACTCAATCAATATAATGAAACCACTTTACTGAGTGGCAAGGTAGGTTTATATTAGATCAAAGCCTAAGGTTATATATAGTCTATAAGTACTACTAACTCAAAGTTTAACCAAACTGGCTGCTTTACGATCCTCATCGGATTTCTCTCTTTACTTTATATGCGCAATGTACAACGGTATTGCTCTAACACAAAACTTTTTATTTCCGTTTATACCAAGTCAATCGTCTGCGAAAATTTTTCAGGCAAACTTTAACAGTGGAGGCAATCGCTCCTGAAATTCGAAAATGAAATCGTACCGAGCGTCGCAAAGATTTATCGATGAATGTTCCAAACTTTCTGGGTATAAAACTTATGACATGTAATCATATTATACTCCATTCAGGGCCCTAGTGCGAGAGCCTTTTATTTTAACTTTCCGAAAACTATTTACGAAGGCTTTGTTTGCTCTGTGATATATAAATGAGTGTATTCAACCAAATGTTGAGCTCGATTCCCACAGGATTAACGGCATTTAAAATCATTTAATGGATTAAGTTCGATTCGTTTATTTGACAATTTTAATGTATTCAGTGTTTTGGTTTAATAAATAAAATATATTCATTTTCAACTATTCTTAAAAGCTTTTGTTAAAATTTACACAAGTACATATATTAAACAAAGCCGGGTTAGTTACACAATTTGCTAGTAACTTAAGAACGGCGGAACTGATTTTTTATGATCAATGATTTTTTGGATTAGCAAAATAGCTATTAAAATATATATAATACATACCTACCCAATATTTATGGAAAAACTATTAATGTAGGTACAGCTAGTTTCATGTAAATTTAATAAAAAATAAGAACATTAACTATCATAAAACTGCATGAGATTCCCTTGTAAACAAGTTCACTTTTGTAATTTTTTCATAACTTCTAACAACATTTGTAATCTTCGATGTACAATAAAGACAAATAAATATTTGTCGTGTTATTTTTCTTTGACTCATAATTAGATATTCATATTTAAATAGTCCATCGAATTGTTTTTCAACATTTTGTGTTTTCAACTCAGTTGAGAAACTTTACTAACTCTTTTATACGTGTGTGTGTTTGCAGGAATTATTTCTGACAGATACATCTCGGACATGCCATTTGAGGCAAGCTAAGGATTACCGTTGCAATACTCGACGCTTACAAATAGACAACATTACTAGTGATTGATTCTTGTGTCAAAACGCCAACAATTGTGTTTCCTGCAGTTCCACCACAATCTTTTTAAAAGCAGAGCAGTTCGGGAAGCTAAAGGAATCGGTGTCATTGAATCGCTGTCATTTTGCACCTAAAGCGATGCCCTACAATGTGTATGAAATAGTTATGCAGTTTATTTTGATTCCTATATTTATTGTGAAGTTAAAGAGATGTGGTAATAATTTCTGATGCCCTCACGGTTTTTACACATTGAAATGAAACATTGGAGTTATGAAATATTTTATGCAGTTACTTTCTCGGTTATTGCACATTGTAATAGAGTATTATAGTAGTATAACAGTGGTTTTTTGCTGACATTTCATTACGTAACTCAAGTTTACAGGTAATATTTTAAATTATTCTATAATAACATGGACATGGTTTAAAAGCATTTTTTAATTTGGTAGTTGTTTCGTTGTCACTATCTTTTATTTTATGATACAAAAGTAAATCTTATATTTGACCAGAAAAACCAGAAAATTGACCTTAAGTTCCTTCCAGATAATATTAGTCTATAAACATTCCGAAGCTTCATCAAAACTCTTCCAAATGGAGAACGCTAATATCTCTCCAATTTTGCAAAGAATTTAAGTGTTGAACTAAATCTCTGGAAGAGAGCACTTTCAAACGGCTTATTATCTCAAACTGTATTGATTTTCGCATTAGGTTCCCAAGGTGTTTACTCAACCCCGTTTTTACATTTCAGCAGAGCTTCTGTGGAAGAATGCCAATAACAACTTGTTAATTTCAGTAGTGGTTTGCACAGAATGAAGCCTCGGACTCATATTTCCAACTCATGTATTATTTATAGCGGTATAAGCAATCCTACCATTGGAAGTCTAGACGCAGTGTGAATGAGATGAAATGAAATATTATCGACTCAGTACAAAACTGTCCTCTTGTTTATTGTGGATTTGCAGTCAGATTTAGCGGCGTAACCCGACTGTAATGCTCAGGATTATTGCTTGATCGTCTTAAGAACGTTCCATTCATATGAAATGTTTGTACCAAAGAGAAAATGTAGTAAGATGATAATATTATTTAGTAGTGGACAAGTCATAATAGCTATAAATGTGATGTTTATTCTTTTATTAAGCAACGAAATTATTCCTTACTTGATACCAATTTGTTATTATATTCATTTAAAATAGTTACTAGTTCATTGTAATGATTTATGATACCTTCGCAGTTATTATACTTACATTGAAATGAAACAACAATAACGGATTGAACTCACGAATATTATTTTATTAGCTGACATTTCGAAAAGTTTACAGTTCTCATACACTTAGCAACTCTGAGCTGACGATAGGTAAGCCTAAGTTTGTTACTTGGAAAGTAATGTTCACATTACACATCTTTTACGTAACTACTATTATGTATGTGAATATTGAGATGAGAGGCAATTTTGGTAAGGCCAAGGTAATATGCACGTCTGTGATCTTTAATAGACTCCATATTGTTTTTGCAGTATTTGCAATGTGCGGAGAGCACGTCCGTGCGGAGGCTTTATCCGATCGGGGGCGGTGACGTGCTACGAACAGAATTGTTAGCTGCCCGTAGCTCGAACTACAACAGTATGGATAGTATTGGAATGAAACAACTTTAACGGATTACAGATTCCATAATCGTAGCACAACTGAATGACAAAGTCTTTAGCATAAGTAACTATCTGTAAAAGCTCCGAAACGTCAGCCAATAAAATAAAATACGCGAATTAAATCCGTTAAATTTGTTTCATTCCAATGTAATATAATAACCGCGAAGGCATCAGAAATTAGTATGGATAGTAATTCTATGTAGGTACTTCGCGATGAAGATGTTAATTCCTTAATGTACTATCAACTGTGCTGGCGATGTTACACCTTTAAGGCAATAATCGCTTGAACGACCCTGGTACCTGGCGGCTGTGTGTGAAGCAACAAGTGCAAGCAATTTTTTTCTAAAATGGCGTACCCCGAAAGCATCCGATAGTACATCCTACTCCAAAAAGGAAGGTGTTTAACTACTCATTTTCAAAATAAAACGAACTAGTTAAATACAATAGAAAATGGAAACATAGAATATAGGAGGCCTTTCAATTAAAATCTGTTTTGATATAAACCTTGGGGTGTTGACATGATGCCAAAGTTCAACGTTAACGTTAAACGTTGTCAAATCCCACGTTGTCATATTTTGGTCGTTTCGTTTAACGTTAGCTGTGAACGTTGGTACCTTGTCTAGGCCCCCTTGCATGCTAAACTACTTCCCCTACTGCAGCGACGTATACTACACCCCTACAGTCCGCTGCGAACACTCCGTCTACTTACCACTCACGAAGATTGCTCTCCCATCGGCAGAATGTATCCGGACTTAGGTTTTGTCCGACATCGCGGTGCAATCTATGACGTCAGCATGTTTGCCTTGTTCGATATGATGAAAGATGATTTAAGTGCATTTATCAGTGTGTTGATATTTATAATAAAAAACTAGGTACCTGACGTTTTTTGCTTTCGCGGTTATTACATATTAGAATTAGTGTTAGACTATCGTCGACTCAGTCTCATTAATATGGGAATTGGTATTCCTTGAAAGTCAAAACAAAATGATTGTACATACCTACCTACCTAAGCGAATACAATTCTTGCGCTGACTGTTTACCGTAACAGTTGCTTTATATGGAATAATTAATTTAAACTATTTAGATGAATATAGTAATTTAAAAAGAAGCAGATAAGTAGTTTTATGTGATAATTTGGTAAGGTTTCATTATATTATGTAAATTTATTAAGGCTATAATAAATACAACGAAGCTCTCCACAGCTTAAATACTAGTTTATAAAGTACTAAAGACTCAGGTACGAGTATTTTATCTAAGAAACTTTTCCCTTCGATACTGCAACGAAGATCTACAGCGCTCTGATTGACTTGCATTTTATCTCTCTCCCGCGGTGCACTCGCGATAAGAGTGCGAGCAGGACGGATTAACCAAAAGTTTCAGTTATTACTAATATATGTCACTAGCGGCCCCGGCAGACGTCGTCCTGCCCGTCCGATTGTTTCGTCAAAGATCTGTCAAAGTCTTCTAACTGTCACTTCTTCATAAGGCTTCATATTTTCCCCGTTTTTTACACATTTTCCACTGTTTCTTCGCTCCTATTGGTCGCAGCGTGATGTTATATAGCCTAAAGCCTTCCTCGATAAATGGTCTATCCAACAAAAAAAAAATTTTTTGAATTTGAACTAGTAGTTCCTGAGATTAGCGCGTTCAAACAAACAAACAAACAGCTTAATAATATTATTAGTAAATTAGTAATTAGTATACCTAGATGAAAAGCCCAAAGCAAGCCTGTCGTATCAGAACGATGGTGGATAGTTTCATGCGATAGTCGATTAATGAAGCCAGCGCTGTGCTGAGTACAACGTTCTTGTAATGGTTTTACGACGGTACGTACAATGTATAGAAGGCCGCGTGTACGGATTTTAAAGAAAAGATTAACTGTAAAATGCCGCATGGTGTTAAGTTTTTGTAAATTTACGTTTCTTAGTGCGATAAAGTAGGTATTTATAAATAAATAATGTAACCTTATGATTTAGAGTGTCGAAATTATAAGGATATATAAATCTGTATTTGTCTCAGTTAGAAAATCAATTTTCACAATCAGAAATTTCAAAAATCTGTAAAGGTGCCGAAACGTCAGCCAATAAAATAAAATACGCGAGTTAAATCCGTTTTTTTTTTTTCATTCCAATTATTTCAAATGCTATTTTGTTTTTTTTATCCCTCGTCACTCGCTATTCGCTTCCAAGACGCACCCGCGCCCTTTCCCCCTAGACTAGACTACTTGATTATGCACTGCGCTACTTCCAAACGATTACCGAACTAGTAATGAACGTTACCGCATAGAAGTTCAATATTTAATAAGGGATTTTTCATTAAATATTAATCCACATGCTAAACTAACTTTATAGCACTTGCTCTGGCGTTTTTTGATTTCGTATAAACTACTAGGTAATTTAAGAAAAATAATTCTGTACTTAATCTCGAATTTGATTTTAGCCTTGTGTAAGTTTATCTGTAAGTAAATAATTAAGTAGGTAGGTAGGTATCTAATATAGTGCCATAGGAAATAATAATCACAAATTTAAATAATGCCATGAAAATCAAAATGAAACAATTATTTATGATAATAATAATAATATAATAAATAAAAAGAGATAAATTCGCCTCAGTGCATTCATTCTTGTTTGTTTTTCATACAGTAAAAAATATTTTGTCAGTACGTAGGTACGTAGGTAGTACGTAGTACGTATATAGGTATATAATATCTACTTTTTCACTAATTGGATAAGCCAAAGTTATTAATAAATATTAAAAAAAATCTCATTACATAATTTACATAAAATGTATGAAGCATAATTAATCTAATTGCTCCTAAATAGATTAAGCGTGTAGCAATTAGCAGAATGAAATTCGTACTCCGCTATACCGCAATTTTGAATAAAGGCAGTGTGTATTATTAAGCATCTGCCCACTTATGACCTTTTGGTTTAGCGCCGCGTTAGGTATCCCATCAGTATCGCAATACAGTTGTGCGATCAGTTAGAATAATTCCTCGGATCTGTGCGTTGTTTGGGCAAATTCAGTATGAAGATTATGTACGGACTTCAATTTGAATTTTAGATCGAATTGTCTTTTTTCACTCTTTTAGAGAATATGAAGATGAAAAACTGACATTTAGAATTCATTAGAGATTTAAAATTGTCTAGAAAAATGTTTGATGAATTATCTACAAAATGATTATAATCGTTAGATATTCACACCTATTGATTTAGTTCTAAACTAATTGCTTAGTTTGTACTATGAACACATACTAGAGAATGTACGTAAAAACATATAAGATACTAGCTTCTGCCCGCGACTTCGTCCGCGTGGAACTCCTCCTTTTTTGCAGTCGGTTAAAAAGTAGCCTATGTCCTTTCTCAGGCTCCAGACTTTCTTTGTACCAAATTTCATTTAAATCGGTCCAGTAGTTTTGGCGTGAAAGCGTAACAGACAGACAGACAGAGTTACTTTCGCATTTATAATATTAGTAAGGATATTAGTAAGGATTCTACGCTTGGGTACAATTGTTGGTGCTCAATACACTGACATTTGCCCACAACATACTACATAATATATCTACCAAATAGGTTCAAACAGTTTACTTGGACATTGTAAAACAGATCAAGTGTTAAATGCAACAAAGGCTAGTTATCTTCTTTTAAAATATTCCAAAGCACGTCTGCATTACACACACAGGGCACGATATCAAGATTGATGAACATTCGTTTAAAGCCTCACCCGCTTGTCATCGGAGTGGGAACGCGTCTCCTAAGATTACGCCGACTTAAGTGTTAGGCGGCACGAGGCATGGCAAGCACCGAGATACACCCAATCCTTCTCATTTAAACACCGCTCCATTCATCTGCAGATATTTGCCCAAGCGATTCCAACCAAGGATCCTCCTTTTATGGCGCTGCTTACGGCCTCATAGTGATTCGCGGTTTTATTTCGGACGGCTCTTGTAATGGGGCGTACATTTTTCATGCGGCGCGAAAAGAGAACCAAGTAATCTTTGCATTTATGCCGTGATCCTTTATTGATTTTAGATTTTTAGTGGAAAGCGAAACGAATGAAACGGGCTTGAATGGAGACTCGCCCGCTCAAAGCCGCTGTAAGCCCCGCTATGATATAAATTCCCATTCAGTCGGGCGTATATCAGAAAACCCTAAAGTTGCCCACATGTTTGTGCGAGCCTAACTAGTTCGACTATTTACGATTCCGAGCTAATTCGAAAGTTTCAAGTCTCTAAATGAATAAAGGAATTCGCGATGGCTAAATCATATCATCTGTTCAGCCCCTAACAGGAAATAGGCGTCTTAACTACACAAAGTTGGATCATAAAATTATAATAAAGGGTTTTGTTTTTACGACTAGAATAATTTGCCGAAAGTTGCGTCCCACCATTTTGATATCAACCGCCAATTAAGTTTAAAATGAAATTGCAAGAAAAATGCCTGAGCAGGAGGACCGAAATTATTTCTTGAGTTATTGAAATCGTTTATAACGATATACGCGAGAAATATCTCTTTTTAATGAACACGCTCATTTCCTTTTAAATCCACACGAAAAAAACAAAAAAAGGGACCTTCCATTAAAATAAATAAAAGGAAATAAAGCACCGACCGCAAATTATTTCACTTACCCACCTACTTCTTTTATAAAAATGCGAACGACGCATTAAATTTTGGGGAGAAAGGAAACTCCCTTGTAAGCAATATCGAGCAGGCAAATTTTTCAGATATTGCCTTCAGGTAGCGCACATTTATTATGTACCCGAATATATTACTCTTGATTCATTGACTTTCGATATTGATTTACTTTGCTTGCATAAGCTGTAGTTGGGGAAACTCCGCGGCAAGCAAACTAAACGGCCTTTGATCTGAGGAATTAAGGGAGGGATCACGCGTGTGCGTGTGCGTTCACGGACACCACGCTATTGTGTTTCAATACCACACGGATTTTTATCAAACCTCAAAATGTCAAAGGTTAGCAAACAATATCATAACTGAATCCATAACTTTACGCAAACATTTATTATAACCATTAAAAAGTGCTATTATAAGTTTTTGTCTAACCAAACATTCGATAATAATTTACAAGATACACAACCACCATTAATATCTTTGTTTACGACGGTAAGTTTGAAACTGTTATCACTTGGGGGCGCAGGTCGACGGTACATCTCGGCCTTTTCCGATGTCCACTTGATTTACGGTAACGATAAGGTGTCGACCTGAAAACTTTCGTGCTTCCCTTGGACGCGGAACACTGTCGCAAAAGATTTAAAACCGAAAAAATAGGACCTCTGACATTACCTCTTGCCCCATTTCCATGATTCAACTTTATGGTATCTAAGTTGAAGATTTAAGATAGGTTGTACGATTTCAAAAGAACGTTTTAACTTTTAAAGTAGGTTGCAACTTTGAAGTTTGGCGCGGACAGTTTTTCTATGCCGAAGGTGATGGCTCGTAAAACTCTCTGAACGCTAGTGATAGTTAAATTGCTTTTATTTTGCCACTATTAAATTATAGTCTGTTTATAAGACATTTATTGCAAATCTCTATCATGGATGTTTTAATTACCTAATTAGAATAGAATCGTTTCCAATTAGTAAAACTATTCATTTACAGAAAATGGAAAGGAAACAGACAAGACAGCATCCGATCTTTGGTGTAAAGTGACTAAGCGAATTAGCAGCCCTGTCTTCAAATTCGCCTTCAATTGCGTTCAATTTGAAATGACATCACGACGCAGACTAAAGCATTTAATTAACGAAGCGTTAACATTGCAGCGATATCCAATATAGCAATAAGCATAAACAAAAGACGTTTACGTTACATTTGGCTGAGAAGCAGAGCGGCGTAATAGCTGGCAGGCTGCATTCAGATTCAGCTGAGCTCCAATATCGGTCCTGGGATATTATTTCAGGGTGGAGGGACGAGGGGCAATATTGAGTTGTGAAACCGACGATTTACCTAACAGGAGACGCTGTTTACCGACGAACTTTAGCTCGACACTTTGACAACTTATTTCTTGTCTAGAGAGTTGCTAAGCCACTCAGTTTGTTTATACAGTGACTTGATTGTTGTTCGGTGTGATAGTGTTTGTATATGACTGGACGATATCGGTTTTAATATAGAACTTACATGTTTATTTTTTTTGAAACTCAAACAAAAGGATTATTAACGAAATGGTTGCTTAATTTAAAATAGGTATATATTAACTCGTCAAAATTAAATGGACGTGTAAAAAGTTTTGAAGGTAAACAAGGGTCAGGGAGTTACGCGTTGAAATATTTGAGCTATCCCAAAGCAATATGGCCATTGTCGGAATTTAGTTCAGCAACTGTAAAGTGGATACCAAAATCCTCACTCATTGTACTCGTCCAAACGCTTAATTCAGTTGGAATAATTCGAGTTCTATTGTTAAGTTCCTAAATTTGAAGTCTAACATTTAACTGCTTACAATTCAAAGGTAACCGCAAATTTTGGAACGAGCATGCCAACCAAAAGTGGAATAAAACTTATTTGCAAACCGATAACTTTTGGGGAAAGTCGAGTCCGGCCAGTTCACGCCACGAGCACGGACTGACTGACCGCTGCTGCAAAAGTTCTGATGTGACAAAAATTAGCTGTGCACTGCTCTGTATCTTTATTAGATTTACAACACGCAGTAGAGTAACAATTTTCCGGAGTCAGAAATTGTTATACAAACTCAAACGACGAAAAATTTTATACACCTACTCTGGCATCGTATTTTTTATGTGTAATAGCCAATGTATGTTATAGCCCAACAGATTCCCGTATTAACAATTTAGCGTTATTTCTGAAAAGAAAGTAGGCAGGTAGTACAATATACATTTAAAGCTACTTCACTCGTTGCGAATATCCAATTACGAACGGTGCGTTCTTCTAAGTGTTATATTATTATTAATTATGTAAATCCGGCTCCTAAAAAGATTTTTCCCTGCGAGATAGCTGCTCGGGCTATTACAGTAAAATATCAAAATCCTAGTTGAGCATCTTTACAAATTGAATGTATAAAGACATACCTCGACCGCCTCGTTGTTGGATCTTTCATAACCATAACTTCTGTGATTTCGCCGAATTTGTTAAAGTAATCTCGAAGGCTTTCTGTAAAGGAGAGAAAAAATAGGTTAAACAAAGTCCAGTAAACTTTTAATAGAATAAGGAAGTTAAATGGATCATGAGTTTTTCACATAAGAAATAGACGAAGATGTTTTTTGTATTTTTACCTTTGTATTATTTCATGCTACAGAACATTATATCAATCTAGTTTCGTAATTTCCCTTCTATCCTTTCGTGGTTATTAGGTACTCATTAGATACACATAAGTAAAACATTCTGGGGGTATATAAGCAAACTCAATCTGCTACGAATATGGAAACTGTGAAGTTCTTAAAACGTCTGCAACCTACCCAAGGAAAATCCATTAAATATATTTTATTCTAATCACTAACTTCGTGGAAAGCTAAGTTCGTTTCAAATCCATATTTTACTATGAAACAAAATCATAACTTAGAAGTACGCAGCAGTAATTGAAACTGCTAACCTTTTTATTTGACATTGACATATAGAAATCACTTAGCCAAATTGAATATGAATTTACTTTTAGGCGAACTCTACACGTGAGGGAAAAGCTAGTTTGAAAAAATAAAAATACACGAATGTTTATTGGATTTTATTATCAGAGGGTTAGTATATTTTCCGAATACGAAAAGTTACGCATTGGTACAGCGACAAAGAACGTTCATGGTACATTCACTCAACACTTCCACACAATAGAAGGGTCTCGTTTTGTAACGTCGAAGCCTTTTCGATTCGCAGTCCATAAAAGTAAGACGATAAGAACCGTTCCCTTCAAATGACTGAAGGAGTCGTCAGGCAGAACGTTCGAGAGCGCACGCCCCGCGGTACCGTTCCGGTTGTTTATCGTGTCACGAAAGATTTGCTTCGACAAGGAGCTCGAGTATTTAGTATCGAGTTTCTCTATTTATGTTGGCTTGTTAAAACGTCTCGAATGTTTGCCTTAAATACATGCAAGGAGCATCCGCGAGATTTGTTTGCGACCGCGCCGCCCGAAGACTCACTAATGGATAGGGTTCCATATAAAATGAATATTCTGATTTCCCACGTCCATGTTTTAGGCCTGTTTTACATAATTTCCGGTCAGTAGCCGACGCGTTATTTTGATTAAGAATGTACTCAATTATTTTGATGGCTGCAAAAACTGACGTAACACTTACAGAGATACCTACTGAGAGATTATAATGTAAACTACACTCAGCAAAATTACCATAATATTAGGATAATAGGGAATGTTGTATTTCTATTGAGCGTTAAAGGGTTCAGTAGTAACATTATTTGGGAAATCTCATATTGAATACAACCGCACACAAGCTTTAAAATAAAAACGTTCCTTTAGAAAAATATTATAACAGATATAACATAATACCTATTTAATAAAACGGGAAAGTAGGTACTGTAAACACGAAATCAAACTAAAAGACACTACGACTACCCAAGAACTGAGAAGAGAATTTCAGAATCAGTAAAACGAAAAAGTTTCACCGAACCAAACGAAACGAAGTCGGTGTTAAGTATATCAAAACACCATTCTTCACCAAGTGCATCTTTTAAAAGTTCTCAATTAATACCCGGTAGGTAATTAAGAGCAAACAGGCCAATCACGAGCGGCTTATTGCGGGATACATTCCAATTTAAACTTGCCTTCAATCCGGCGGCAAAGGCGCTTGCAAAACCAATGTTGGTCCATGCTTTTAAAGTCGATTTTCGACTTGTTTAGAAGTAAACTTTTCTAATCTGACCAGGCGGCCGCGGCTTTAGGGTCCGCACTTCGGAACAGTAATGAAAAGTAACGATTGCATGCTGACTGTACCATTAATCAGGTAGGACATATGGGATACGTATTTTACAGTTTTCATTTGTTACTTACAAGCTGAGGAACTAAGAAAGTAATCCAGTACTCGACTCTGATTGCGTTTTAATTATTTTGTGTATTCAAATTTATTTAGACGAAGCCTAAATTCTATTAATATTGATACTGATTACCCTTGGAGTATTTACGAAACACGTGTATCGTTTTTTTTTTATTGGCTTTCTTGAATGAAAATATCGAAGTCCTTCTAGCTTTCATCTCTATTTATAAAATATTATTAATTTCCTTTTAAAAAAAACCTTGATTTATACATTTTATTGGATTCTTGACATAAAGCAACGATTTATCTATATCGATAATAATATATTCCGATAGCATTACTTCTATAAATGGACTTGTATTGTTTTACAAGCAATAATAATTTAAACTTGTATTATGCAAGAGTCATGTTGGTCGTCGTCAATAAAATCCGATCCTAGTCATCTAGACGATTTTTATATTATCACGTAACGAATACGACACGAAAGATATACGACAATCAAGTATTTCACGTTCACTTATCAACTTGAAGATTTCAAAACATGGGTGTGACTCCTTTATATACAAAAGCAATTATTTTGTTGGCTATATTTTTTCTTAATTTTGGTTTCGGTCATTTCGGTTCACATAATAAGTTACGTCATAAAAGTCATCATTTGATTATTTTTTTTAAAAAAAAACAACATGTGGTACTTAAGTAGGTACCTATATGAATAAGATTAAGTCATAGTTCAACACGACAAAACATCCCCTTGAATTCATTCATTAAAACACTAAAGTTTCATACCTTGCCTTTAGGACTACGTTAACTACCTACGTAATAGGTACCTACTTACAATCACGTTAGCACTAAGGCAGACAACGTTCCTAAAATTGAAATTTAAACCGCCCACACCACGTTTATTATAAATGAACCTTAACAATGGATGTATATTTTATTTGAGATGATGCCTACTAGGTGGAGTCAGTGCGAAGGACAGCGGGTAGATTCGGCACAGTTGCTCAACCACCATAAAATTAGCATTTGGCTAGCGAGTAACATTTCCATCCGAACACAAGTTGTTGCGGTACCTGAATTATTCGACCGCACTTCTCAAGAGATTGGAGATTTTGTTCCTCTAAGAACTACTATGTTGGGTTTGTTTTTGTCCGAGTCCCCCTTTTTCTCGTTTTTATTAGAACCCTTTGAAAGTGTCCAAGTTTTTGGATCGGTAATTTTTTCTTCCCTCGATTACTTAGAGAAACTTAAATTTATACATAAAATGAAATAACTTCCCCCTAGGAAAGCTGAACTAGTAAGTACACTAGTTATTAAGTTTACCGCGTTTAACTTTGCCCCTTAAAACAACATTCACTTGACGTTCCTACCATAACTACAGCCTTACTGCACTAACTATAACGCTGTTTAACTATAACTATCCATTAGCTACTTTTATTTAATAAACTAAACAAAATATGAAGTTAAGCCTAAAGTATAATCTCAGGAAAAAATAGTGCATGGCAAAGCTCAAAATATGGGTACATAAGTAAAAAAAATATACGTCGTGCTACGACTATGGAAACTGTAAGGTTTTCGAAACGTCAGGAAATAAAATAAAACGCGAATTAAATCCGTTATAGATGTTTCATTCCAACGTGTATTAACCGCGAAGGCATTAGAAATTATTACAAATTTCATATCGCCAAACGTTGTTGTGATTCCAAAACTCCCACCTTCTTTTTAATGAAAGCCGCAATCTGTTTATAACATTAATGACGTACGTCCCGAAGCGTGTAACAGTATTTTAATATCTTTTGTCAGCGGCACACGCAGCAGTTGTTCAGCCACCATTAAATTGGAAGTTACCAACCTACTGAAACTAGCACCCTACTGTAACACGTCTATAACGTACCTACTTGCAGTTTAATTAATGTCACCCAGTCTCAAGTATTTCTAAAGTTACGTCATTAGATTTAACACAGTTTTAAACTTATGTAGTCTGTAGCTTTTTCCGCTACTTAACGGATTTATGATTAACTTTATATAGTCTATAAGCATGCATAGAATATTTTTGCTTAAAGAAGTATGTTTGGTAGCATTAGATATTATACTGCTTTCATTGTTAGGGACGCTCTAGCATTTCAGCTATTATCTCCAAGCTATACAAGTATCTTCTGAACAGAATTTATGCGGTGGTTATCCGAGATTTTTCAAGCGAACACTGGGAGTCTTTTCAAAGTGAAAGTATTTTCTAGTCAGGAAAACGTTCAATGACTGAAGATTGTTCAGTGACCATAAAATCGAAATTCGGTCGGGATCGGTCCAACCCTTACACTATACGGAGATACGTATAAATAGATAACATCAAAATTGTTTACAATAATTATTTATTCAGGACACGCACACGCAATTTCTATAAGCCCGCTGTATTATATCAAAGCACGTACCTACCAAAAAATATTAAGGTACATATTTTACAAATTTGTTTAATATTTATACCACATTCTTGGGATAAATAGTCCTTATTTAGGTCCTTGTATTCTATTGACACAGTATACTAGTGTTTCGTAATAAGTTTTGATCGTCTGTTGTTCTAATGGTGCGAAATAGAGGTGGCGAATTTGAATCCCACTGGAAGCATATTTTTGTGTTGTCATAATTATTTATACTATAAGCCAATGTCTGTAAATGTGTGGTTAGTTAAATCATTATAACTAAAGTGAAACACGCTGTAATTAAAGTATAGGTAAAATTAAAATCGAAATAGGTATAAGTCTATAGAAATGTCCAACTCATGCAAGACAGATATGTACGAACAATTTCTTTACATTTTTATTTATACTGTAAATAAGTCCGATGAGGCGTCTATAAAAAACATTTTCAGCAGACCGGACAATTACGTTGAAACCAAAGGGTTCTTTACCGATAGAATTGTCAAGTATCCGTTCTCGTCAAGTCAACCAAGAATAATTACACGAATTCTTAAACAACTTGGCTTCGAAATGCCTCTAATTGGCAGTTTTAATGTACTAACTTTTGTGCGGAATTCGACAGAAGTAGGCAACAACTTGTCGTGGTTGGTGGTGAACGAACCGAATCTAATTGAAAATTTTAAATTTATTATGGTTAATTCCACCTAGCCGGGTAACTTTTTCATTGTTTCCTTTGTTGTGATTTAATTCAAATTACTTATTTAATTAATGTTATGATGTTGTATAAAATATACTGTTTTTTTTTAAATGATTCCATTTTATGCTTGATTTAGGACGCCACTTATACCTACCAGAGCACTAACCTAGAAATTCTAATATAACTTTTAATACATGGGTATGATAATAACCATATATGTAAACATGATCATACAAAACGAAAGGTAGGTAAGTAGTTAAAATTTCCAACTACAATTATAAAAAAATATTTTGAAGTTAAAGGAATTATTTAAGGCACTAATCCAAAGAGTCTGATCTCATTTCATTTCTAAAATTAAAAAGAATATTTTACATACAAAGAGAGAAATATGGCGTATTCTCTAACCAACCCCTAGCGCTCAATGTTTTTCTCCAACTCTATTTACCCGATTTTACCGATTAACGTAACCGGTATTCGTGAACGCTGACCGCCCGCCGCTGCCACTTGCCCAACCACCATAAAATTGGAAACTAGTCCGACGAATTCCGCCGAAATGACCCGTCGCATCCATCACATAGAAACAATGCAATATTAGTTAAGTACGGCCGGAGGAAAACAGAATAGTCCTATTTGGTGTTTATTTACTGTAACTGAAGCATTAAAAATGCGAATCACTTTTACGCAGGTTTAGGTACCTACTACCATATCGATACCTTTGGGTTCAATTGGCGTAAAAGCCATTTTGGCCAAAATGAGTTATATATACAGTTTTTCTCAGAATTTTGAGCTCTATCGATCTGTATATAAGGATCATCGAAATTCGCAATTTTATGGCTTTTACTACCCAACTTTTTCACACAAAATGTTATCAAAAATTAAAAATGTTGGATGTATCAGACTAGCACCTAAATTTCTTAAATTGTCGTAGCCGTAATTGCCTTTTTAGTTTTTATTAACCACTGTAAAAGCCAGTGCAGCCATTGAGGGTTTATACGTCACAGTATTTGATACCATATTATTATTGTTACGTCTAGTCGAACGGCGTAAGTTCACAATTAGTCAAGTATATTGACGTATAAACCATAATTTTACCTTAACGGCTTTTACGCCAATAAATTTTGAAAAAGTTTAAGTTTCTTACGCTGCCTACTTGATAATTGTGTGACTTTTACGTCCATAACAAGTTTTCCAACAAAAAAATCTTGCATTTACAGCTATATTTTAAGGATTCACTATAAAAGGTGGTGGTTTTTACATCAATATTTTAAACGTAATAGGTAAGTGTATAAAATTATATTATTATGAAACAGAGAACACTGTATTAGCGACCTGCAACAGAATTTAATTTTCTTTTATTATTTTGGTGTCACCCCATTTTTATTTATTTTAATTCAGTTCGTGAAGAAACAAAATGTCAACGAGAAAATAGAAACTTCGCCTAATAAGTTAAAAAAGATTCGCACACAAATGTCGGATTAAATCAAGGAAAGTTATTATAATAATGTTTTTGTTTCTTTTGTTGCATCGGTGTTTTGGTGACGATACATAGATTTCAAAAAATTCAAGTAGGAACTGCAAAAGTTAAAACAAATAAATAACCATTTTATCTGATAAAAATCTGCACATACTTACATAAATAAGAACATGACTTGAATAAAAAAAAATCTCATTCCTGAATCCATATCCACACCTTAGTACCTGATGATATATGTGTAAGTACTATTAATACTCAGTATCAAATAGAAATCAATGAGAATACCGTTACTTCATCACAGAGAAATGAAAAAGATGCACCAACAAACACACTAACATTCTTTTTCTTAAAAAAAGCTGTTAAGAAATAGAAAACGCATTGGAAAAACTATCGAGGACAAATGAATTGGCGGCCGATAAAACAGAAATGTGTATGAAAAGATCATGTTTTTCCCAACTGCCAATTTTTGAAGCGAAATATTATAATCTATATTTTAAATGTCTCTGGAAAAATGGTACCATTCCGAAATAATATCACAGGGGCTTATTGAAGAAGATAAATACAATGGTGATTTAAGTAGATAATGTAAGTAAGTAATAAGTTTTTAAATCACCATTGCTTTCATCTTCTCCAGGTAGCCCTTGTTATACATACCCTGGTCTAATTCAAAGACGAATAACAAATAATTGCATGCCAACATTACATAATAATGCAAATTTTGTGGTTTGTGATTCATAATATTATTTTTTTGTTAATATAGACTATTTTTTATGGAAAAAGATAATATAATGCTGGATAATAATAAAAATAACTAAATATTGAATATTTGCTTTACTAAATGAAACAATACAAGCTGAAAATTTAACTACTCGACCCTAATACTGATAAAATCGTAGGAAAATAAATTGTGCCAACTTTTCTTTGTATTATTTCATTAATTAGAACACAAATATTATGATTTTTAAGGTGATTATTAGATATTATTGGCAAAAATAATATATTTACATGGTTAATACACCTAGTACTCTTAAACTACTGTGTTTTACGGCAAGAATTACTAACCCACATTTATTAATATGGGTGATACGTCACAGATCCATTCTTAGTTAATGATATTTCATAGACGTAATTACCATATCGATCAAATATCTTGGGCGTAACTCCAAGCTATTTCCTAAACCGAAGGAGGCTGATTAATATTGACAATTTATTTACCTTCATGCCGAAAATTCAAGCATATTTTGTATATATAACTTTTTTATATGGTTTATATTTACAATTTTATACGAAAAATAAAATTTCAAAAACAGTTTTTTGGCTCTCCTGAAAAGTGGCAATTTGGCTTTTACGCCAATTGAACCCAAAGGTATCGATATGTAAATTATTATTAATTGAAAAATGTAGGTATGCTAGATATGTTTCCAAAGATCGTCGGCCTGTACCCAGCGATATTTACTAGGCGGTGGGACACCATAATTAAGTTTTGTTTACGTTTATTTTTCTGTAGTAACTTTTAAAGCAATCAACCAATTTATTTTTCCATCTGCAACATTTTAATATAAATATAAACCCTTTTCCTCCGTCATCGGAATTCACAGTAGTAATGAAGCAATCAATCAAAATGTAAACGAAAACAATCCGCATCGCATATTTTATCTTTAACAATCCTTGCCCAACCGAACCAATTAGCGTAAAAACCTTTCGTAGTACAGTCCAATGTTATAAATTTGGCACTTAGCCTGACGCAAATTTTCACTGCTGTCAGCAAATAAAGTGTGCCGCAGTCATAGTTTTGTGTCTGGATGCATTAAATCGACAAACTATAACATTTTTCAATCCTACCCTGTTTTCAATGCACCTCTTGTCATATTTATTCGTCGTTCCTGCATCAAAAATTCATCTCTCAACTTAAGATGCTGCTTTGAGTGTTATCGTAATTCATAATTAAATATTATTATGAAATATGTAGGTACGCTTATATTTAGCAAAATTATATCTTGTTACGAAAGCTTCTGACCACGATATATTACCTACAAATTTTCAAGTCCTACGTACACTTAAAATATTAAAATGGTATTGCAGCGTTTTTGCTTCGCAGACGACAAAATAAATATTTCTTGACGACTAAAAGTTTTCAACTTTAAAAACAACTGAACTAAGCGCAATAAAATCAAAACAAACCAGCAACAACGTAACGGTGCATTACTTACTATTACTTTTAACTTTTATAGACTACTTTAAAATTGTGTCCTGTGAATAAAAACTCGACGTTAAATGTGTATTGCGGTTGGCACGGCGCCAGCCACGTACGACACACGTTTAGATCTGCGAATCTCTCACTCGGTCCGATACCCTCGTTCGCGATATTTCCACACAAAAACACTGAAAATTTACTTTACCGATCCATTTTAATCTAAACATTGCAAAATTTTATAGTTCACTTAGCACGTACCAATGTTTGGGGTTTTTGACTGCACGCGTTTTTTAATCTACAGCTATCTAGTAATGAAAGTTAAGTCGCGACTCCCAAATGTTTGTAGATAAAGAGAAAAATGTTTTATAGAATAAAATAAAAATGTAGTTTTGGAAACTCTGTTTTATATCTCTGGTGATTTCTCAAATGTCGTTTCTTTATTGAGAATGGAAATGTGTATCAATGTGAAACGAGATATTCATAATGTCATAAAAGTAACAATCTACGGTTACCCTTTACACTCGCGAAACGTAAGAAGTTTATGTTTCATAAAATTCTTATGATACATCTCGCACTTCTGTACTCCAAGTTTATTAATTGGGAGCGTTTTTTATTTAGTCTGTTAGTGAATTATTAAAATATTTTTAAATTGTTCATATTTCTTATTCCCTTTTACAAGTTATCCTAGCTGTAGCACATCATTAAAATGGATAGATCTTCAAAAAATAAACAAAGGTCTCCGACGAGTACTCAACACGATACCTTCAAAATGATAAAGCATGACTTATCAACCCCGGGCTTACTCTCAAAACACAGACGCGGTGGTGCGAAAAAATCCTGCTTACATCAAAGTAATTGCGAGCGAAAAACGCCACAGAGTCGAGGGGAAATGTTGTAAAAATCACGACGACGTGTGAAGTGTCATCTGCTTGGTCTCAGTCGAGTGGCGATCGGTTGTTTTTCCCACTCGATGGGCGCCGCGGGCCGGCCTCGCTTGGAGGACCCTCGCCTGCGATTTCAGCGGCCCTGCAACCGGCTCTGTGTTTTATGAGGTCAAGAGAGGGCCTCCACAAAAAACACGTTCTGCGATAAATTACGCACTGACACATTCAGATTCGCCCATAATATACACGATCGTTATATATTGCTTTTACGATTTCCTGTGGCTGTTCACGTTATATTTTGTTTATTTTTACACTCCGCCACCGGTTGTTGTTCGTTTTGGAAGTGGTTGCGCGAAAATGATAGTTCACGTTCTCATTTGATTTTATGATCAACGCATTGTGCCAAGCTATTTACTACGAGGTTGAAAAGCTTATCATATTTTTCGGATAGCGATCGGTTCAAAGATAGTTTTTCTGAAATAAACATAACTTGTTACTTTTCTTGTTATTTTCAGCAGATTATGGACGCGGTAAAATTCTGAAAATGTCAGCATAAAAACTACAGGACAAAACAATATAATGTGTGTTGCCGACTATAACAGTATAATAAAATTGCAAAACAAAAACATTATGATAATTCAAAACATAATCCAAACGTAACTGGGTCAAAGTGTAATAAGTAATTTTATTCGTAATAACTATCAAGCGACTGCAGATGTTCAGTTTCAATTTAAGGGCGCACGACGCCAGAAGTTGTCTGTTAGACAACTTTGAGCGAAGTTTGTTACTCATGACATTGTCAAGTAATCTCTCGAACGCCGGCTCCCAGCATACCCACAGCAAACAATACCAGGTTTATGTTGGTACAATTTGCTGTTTGGGACCTTTAACATATTCGAACAGGTACCTGTTGCAGATACTTTTATATATTGCTTATTATTCTTCTTGTGTTCAGAAGTATCTTTTATATTAGAACGACACACAATGTGCATTGGAATCAAAGTAACCAATCGAATCGGTTGTTGTTGAATAAAAATAATCGTTACTCGAGTTAAAATTAATTGCATTTTATTTAAATATTTCAAGATACAGAGATTAGGTTGTGGTGCATTTATCATCATGATCAACCGAAACGCTTACACTTTTAGAGATAAGTTTTTTTTAGACCTCTGATATGAACAAAAGGTCCTTACTAGTACTACAACAATTAAAAAAAATAAGAGAAAGGTCATGACGAACTCGTAGTTACATACCGAAGGCCTGAGCGATCTATCTTTTCGAACTTTAAACGAGGGAAATTAATAACCCTTTTGGGATTAGCTTTTTGTCCGAACGAAAACTTTTCTTTGATAATTCTAAAATAGACCTTCGGTAAACTACGTACTTTTATAAACGTTCCTTTTTCTTAATATTATTAAAATTTGCTAAATGTTCTGTAATTATTTTGATATGGACCTAATTTATGTTCTTACTAGCTGTGCCCGCGACTTCGTCCCCGTGGAATAGTAATTCTTCATAAGGTTTCATATTTTCCCCGTTTTTTACACATTTTCCACGGTTTCTTCGCTCCTATTAGTCGCAGCGTGATGTTATATAGCCTAAAGCCTTCCTCGATAAATGGTCTATCCAACAAAAAAAGAATTTTTGAATTCGAACCAGTAGTTCCTGAGATTAGCGCGTTCAAACAAACAAACTCTTCAGCTTTATAATATTAGTATAGATTATGGTGAACCATATTTACTAACCTCGCTTTCGACTCATACTTTAATGTAGTGAAAGTAAATTAATTGTTAATAGTTTCCTTCGAAACGTAGGTACTTATTTGTTTATATCTTTAAACTTAAGTTTCAAATAGATATCACACGAGGTCGCCTCGCTAAAGATATAACTGATAGCTTTGTTCAACAGTTAATAGCAAAGCAAGTTGAGATATTTTGGTACCCATTTCAATTTAAGGGCCGGGTAGAAACAGAAACTTATCTAACTCCTGCCAAAGTTCCCCAGTCCGGTCTTTGCCATTGTCCATAATCTGCAAGATACACTCATAGAAACTAAAATATTTGCCTAGTAATCTTAATATCAGTGTAGAAAGTAACGTTAATAATGAAACAACTATAAAAGGTTTTAACAAGCATAGGTATTTTATTTAAAGTTTCAAAAACTTTTCAATTCCTATATTCGTTGCACGACTGAGCGTGAACATAGTTACACTATGCGAGTTAAATCCGTTGTAGTTGTTTCTTTCCAATGTGTAATAACCGGAGGTAACATCCAAAAGGACTACTTTTTTCTTTATTTACCTATCATACAAACGGCAACGAGCCTTGTCATAATTACTATAAGTACCTAAAACATTCTTAGAATAGTTTATTCGAGTTCGGTCAAAATCAACTTTAGTTGCAATAACTTGAAGTCTTAAGGCACGAGGTGTGAAAATATGGTAATTACTGCTTTCTTACTCGTCTGTGGCGCCTGCTGCTAAAACTTAACCTGCCTGCAAATAACTTGGGACCTAAGTTCTAGTTCACATTAAAATTTGAATTAAAACCGTTTGGTGTTACTTAACTTACATATTATAATTGCATAACTAATTCAGATCTCAGATTAAAACACTCTGTATACTCAGTTTCATATTTCTTTTTAACATAGCTATTATGTTAGCGTTTGATACTTATTATATTTTTATGTTAAGTTCCAACATCATAAACATCATACGGACCAAATTATTATCTTTAGGAACATTATAAAATTGGATTTGATTTTATGATAAATTATCACATTAGTTAAAATGTATCATGAAAAGATAGCATCCCTTAATATTAAAAGCATGCCCAAAAAGAACTGTCTACCTACTACGAAACATGATGACCGCCGAGTTGTGTAATAATTACTTAATCATACATAAGTTAAAAAAATCAGAATAAAACGGAAAAAAATTAAATATGTTTGATTTATTATATTCATATTTTTTTGATAATATTTTATTTTCTGATGGACGCCATAAAACAACACGCCATCACAAAAAAACAATGTACACAAGTTCAATCAATTACTATTTCAGCTATTTTAGCAAAGATGATCCATAAATAATTCCATAAACACGTTTGCACAAATAACTTGTCCTTACACTATTCCCAATGTAGCTTGTAGACGTTCATTTATTTCAAAATACTGCAAATGCTAAGCTGAAGTTACTTGAAATTTAGAAACCGACATCTTAGACTGCAGAGTTGCCGTGACAGCACCGAGCAATCCCAGATGGCGTAGCCAGCGATGAATTAGAGTCACTCAGACCAGCTCAGACTAGTCTGGGACTTAGACTCTACTAGAGGTTTACCGCAACTATCTTTTATAATTTAATTATCTATGTAGTCTGCTATAATGACGTCTGATATATTTACCACGATTGCGTTTTTTAAGAACGGATTTTGAAGTTAACTAAAATGCAGAGCAGTTTAAAGACGCGCGGTATAGTTTTGATTATTTTATCATTTTCTTTTTACGTTTATAAAAAATATGGTAACGGGTTTAACTTGCATGTATTCATTTTTATGATTAATTCAGAAATTACATTACCTTTTAAATTAAATTAACATCATATAGTTTACCTACACATTGATGTGTGTTATAATTAAAATTAACAACCTATCATGAAACTAAATAAATATATAATATACCGAATTATTCGCATAAATTTAATCAAATGAATTTCTCCTTTCGCTCCCTTCCGCTAAAATTAAAAAACAAATGCGTGAATAAATTCTTTCCGAAAATTAGCATACAATTATATTATAACAATTTTGTTTTCGGTATATTATGAAAATTCTTAGCTGTGTTAAATATTTATTTGATAAAACAAAGCCCGCCATCAAATTTGCTAACTACATCACACGCGCGCGAGAGCGCAATCCTACAAACACACGGCTCAACTCAAGCATATAACATATTTATTTAGGGATACCAAAATAATAATACATAGTGGGTTTCGTATAAATCTTAAATTGGGCCACCTATTCTGTATAGTTCACTTTTATCTGACAGTTTATATAAAATCTCGAACTATTAATATAGAGCCTAAAAATAAGTAATTATATTAATCATATTTTATTCTGTGGGAAAAACCTGCCCTTTATATTTAAAAGCTGTGCTATGAATATTATATTCATTTTGTATACTTGCACAATATCCCGAATATATGAAATTATTACCACAGCAAAAAAATCACCTCACGAGGCCAAAGTATATAATGAAAATTCTTTTTTTATCCGCTAAAGTATGGAACCATAAAAACTCATTTGAAGTTCCCGGCCGCGAACTCCCTATATCAAACTTGCCAAATTTCTCCTTATCTCATTTTTGTCCCGGCAACCCTAAACTCAACAACGGTATTGTGGGCAACATTATAAACAAGCAAACTTAATATTAGACCACAGTGACACAGTTTATTCATGTCACCAGGTGTGGATACGCGGCCTAACGCCCCAAGTTGCCGTCGTATTATACGTAATACGATATTCAGACGCATTACACTCAACTTTACGACTCGAACTGAGGTGGAAAGCTTACGTTTATGAATCTTTAAACATCTTTTAAAATCCGTATCGTGGTGTATTTTATGTTGCCAGTCTACATTATTACGCCGTCATTACTCGTGTCGATGTAACAGATGTGCAGCCAAATTAAGAGATAATGTTACAAGAGTTAAAAAAATTCAACTCAAAAAGGTTGCGTAAAAAATTACTGGTAGGTACAAGCTTGCATTTATTGTATAAAAAGTCAAATATAATTCTAATAACAAGTACCTACAAATTCATAGTTGCCTGCTATCTACATTCAAAATATTTTATATGAGTAATTAATTACGCTGCGCTCTTAGCGTAAATTAAACAACACAATATTGCAATTACAATATATTTTACGGCTGACTTTAAAGATCGACAAACAAAAAGGGTTGACACAAACCGTACCACATATTATTAATATTGTGGTATTTAATTGTCGTTTCTATTTTCAAATGTAATTTATACAATTTATGGCGAGCGTCCATTCTATGCTTCCTACAATCGCTGTCTGTGCCCATTCACTGCGGTGATCGCTAAATGTGTCACTAAATTAGTAACGTATTGCGTGCCAGCTCATATCTCATGCTGAAGACAGGGATGGCTGAACTGGATCTCGGCGATTACACGATATTATCCAACTGATTATATAAATCATAGGAACGCAACAATCGTCCACTCTATCACGGCCCCCGGGAAATTACAGACTACGCAAATTGTTTATATCGATTCACACGTACTATAAATTGAAGCATCATCTAATTATTGATTGGTCATTTACGACAGCTATAATTTATCAATTTGTATGCAGTCGATAATAAATTACATATACTTATAATACTGCGTGAAATGTTTAATTATACGTAAGCATATAAATGTTACATTAAAATTATATATTGATTGAAACGAATTTTACAGACCTTTAAATTCATAAGAATATTACTCTTTGACATAATGTAGATAGATTTATTATTAAGTGGCGTCTATACAGAGATTGCACCTAAGATGTTCACACATGTTGAATTTCCTGACTTCTATTCTATAGGGACAGTACTGCTAATGTCTTCAATAATTTTGGCAGTTTGCTTTGCATTGAATACATCTTGGGGTAAATTCTGCTTGAAGCTGGTATTGAAATTAGTAATGTCAGTCGACGTATTATTCATAATTATGACTATATATTTGGTGCATCAGTTTGTCTCATGTTTACTAAATAAACGTTTTTGATTATTTACGCTGTTATTAATCGTCAAACTATAGTATTATGAAGCATAAAAAAATATTGTCATTAGAAAAAAATGTTATATTTTTACATGAGTAAGACATAATTTGATAGTTTATGTACTTATAATAAATTAACTTCGGCACTAAATCACTTACTTTAATGCAATATGGAGGTTATTAGGTACCTACAGCAAGTGCAACAGGAATTTTTATATTTGTATGTAACTATTATGTTTGAAGTAAACAAAAGAAAAAACAGACGGAGACGCAGATACATCTATATTTTGTATTATCTATTGATTTTCTTATTAAAAGATCTCCAAAAAAAAAGGGAGTAAAAAAAGCCAAGGGTCAATACTCCGCTTATAAAATCCACAAGAAATAAATTTACACAACACCTCAGGTTCACGAATAAATCAGCATTGTACCGCCCCCCAGTGATTAGGTGTAAGCAGGTTTACCTACTCTGAAATATTTTGTACAATGAATACAAGACAAATACCGTGGCTACTCTTTCTAGTCGACCTGAAGTATGGCGCACCGTCACGCGATCTAACCACTCTCGCCATGAGAAAACCTTGATAATGTAAAAAATATAATAAAGATAATGGCCCGTAATTCAAAGGGAATTCACTTACAATGAAAATTACGTTAGGAAATATACTTGACCTTAAAACAAGGCTTGGTTACTCACAACCACTTATGGTGTGTCGAGGTACTTATTTCTTGAGGTGACTTTTTTATCATCAAATTAACGTATTAGAATTAATTAATCCTCTATTTTTGTGGATGTAATAAGTGATAAAATGAGAAATTCAGGTCAGGTGTCTATTCTCGAAATACCAAAAAAAGTCTGCGGTCGATTTCACCGTCGAACTAAATACCACCCTTACACTCGACCACCAATTCCATTACAATAACAGAGCCTAATTTGAACTTAAATCCGATATTAAAAATTCTAACTCCAATTCCTTTATGGATTAACATTCAAGCTGGCAACAAGCGTTTTACGATGCATTATATTGGTCATATTCGAATTCGCCCATATTATGGGAAGCAATCTTGTCCTGCTAGCTTTGAATGTGGCAGTGAAATATAATTCCGATCGGACGGCCAATCAGGGTCTGTTGAAGATGGCGCGTGAGCCGACTTGGTAAAATATTAAACGTAGTACTGTCGCAGTGTGGACACCGTGACTGTGGCTTATTTTATATTTTTGAAATTACTTGCTTGTTGTATACGATTGTACACACACTATAAGTTATTTTATAACATCCAGAAATGTTTCATTTCTTTTAATATCATTAAATAAGGCTAGAAATGCCACGAGACTTAAATTCAAAGTGTTCATAAAAAAAAAACATGTTTACATGTACCTATACAGTTAACAGGATTCTTATTCGGAACGATCACTCTAAACGAAACTTTAAAAGATCGCCTAAGCCAATTACCAGCGCTTCTTGATATATTTATTCATTTCAGTTGCACTGGACGGTCTGAGAATAGAAAAATCCTTCCAAGTGTAGCTGTATCATGGCGGGCAGAATAGATCACTCCCCGTAGGAAAGCGTCAATCGCGGGGTGATTTATAGAGAGCGGTGCGGGCGGCGTCGACTAAACTGCTCGCCGTTTTGCTCGTGTTGCAGGCGCCGGCAAACAAGTCACTCACCTGCCGCTTCTCCCTCATCGAAAATGCGAACCCTAGTAAATGCCTTTATAAACGAATCCATTTTAAATTCCGAATAGTCTACCGAAAACATCGGCGGAACTTCCAGACATGACGTGCGTGCTAACGAAACGTGCGCGTCATTTTTCGAACGCGGAAATATAACAACTTCACTCAGGCAATTTTAATATAAACGGTGCGTTTTTACAATTTTACAATCCTCGAGTCAAACTGCATTTTTAATGTGCAATCATGCATATTTATCGGTAGCGTTCGAGCTTCGTCAGTGTATTTGAGGAAAATATAAAATCTTCCGTTAAACGCTATTAACATTTATTAATTCCTTTATTAAACTTAATTTGAAATGTAATAGAATAGAAACGCTCTACAGGGAAATTATTAATTTGCAAGGCGTCTTTTATGCAAACTTTAAACGCAAACTTAACCTAAGAATTCAATTAGGATTGGGTTGGCAATAATTGCACGATCCGAGAGCGCACTATTGCAAAACTTTACATCCCGTTGTTAAGGTTCTATTGAAAACATCTTAACGCTATCCGTAGTTCTACACGCCAGGGTTATAAATTGTTACAAAGCAAACTACTTACAACTAAGTAAAGTTTTAATTCATTCTCCAAACGCCGAAAACATTCGTAAATTTATGTTTTAATTAAAGCCAAATTTATTCAACTCTTCGGATTAATACAACGACGTCGGTTAAACATACAAAATGTTTACTTGTTCGAGCCATCTGTCGTCGGTCAGCATGGAAGGATAATGAAAATCAAAATACAGTCTAAAATGAAATTGCTTGTTTGTGAAAATGTATTTTCATTTAATTGAAACATTTGAGGACATTGAAGAAGTTTTTAGTTGAATTTAGCGGCAATTAGGCCGGCCGGTGAAGACGCGCGTGAGGTGAATGGGTGAAATATTAAACGTTTCGGAGTGACGGGACGCGCCGGACCGCGCCCGGGCTCACTGCCACCGGCCAACACGCCTAACTTCTTTTTACATTTTTAAGCACTTAAACGGTTCTAAAACTGGAAAGATTTGAACTCGCAATCGGTATAATATGTACTGAAAAATGACAATTAATGAAGTAGGTACCTATAGACTGCAATATACTGCAGTGAAGTCTTTAAGTACCTAATAAAAATTAAATGGTACTGACTGAATTCAAAATATGTCGTTACTTTAAGGATTGTAAGTTGTCACAATTAAATTAAAATCTGCGAAGTCACTTTCATACCATATAGGTAAGCGAAATGATTGTGCTAGAAAACATGTAAGGGTTTTTTTTCTAAATTTACTTAACTGTACATTTTTAAAATAAAATAATTTTTTGTCTAGAAATAAATATTTTCAAAGCAAGAAGACTTTGTCAACGACGGATATTATACTGTAATAAATTCCCTCTTAAGTCTGATTTTTCACGGGCCGCGGATAAATTAAAAGGGAATAATCTTCCTAACGTCTCGTGTAATCTTAAGAACTTAAGCAAAAATACGAAAGGGACGTGAACGGGCAACAATTAAAACAGGTGAGATGAATTTTGTGACAGCTAGAAGAAAATGGAGCCAGCCGAGCATATCTCACGAATGCAGCGTTGATCTTTATATAATTTAACAAAATATCATGATAATTAATACGTTTAAAGCCTGTGTTTGAAGTTGAAACGTCCTGTACCTACTTGCAATTAATTACAAACCACTTCTCAATTTAACAGGAGTTTTCGCTTCAAAGATCATTTGTTTTAAACGGGTTTCTTACAGTGTTTTCTGAGCCATTTTTGAGTAAGGCGCTTAGTAAGGAATAACTTTTATAAACTATATTATTTAATTTACTATCGGCAGAATTTAATCCGAGTGACACAGCAAAATACAATAGTTGAATGAATAACAAATACCAATATCCACTTTTTATTATTTTAATGAATAGATTGGAATCAACCAATCGTGATTGTGTTCATTGCGTTGTTTGGTTTGAACGTGGCAACATCATCAATAATGTGAAAAACTCATCGACGAGTTTTAACGTTGCCGCTGTCGAATATTTAATTGTATTTTACGACGAGTTTGTTATTATGCAGGTAATAATACGCACCAAAACTGAAAAATAATTCATCAAAAATCATTTTATGCGAATCATATGTGCATATGATTCGCATTGTTCCTTTTTGAGGTAAGTAGGTACGTTTTATAAAAAATGTAGATAATCTTATTAAAGTATATTTACATATATATATTTTATAAAAGTTAATGGGAATCGATTTGTAATTTATAATTGGACATAGTATTTGATCATTTTAACTGCAGAAATTACTACGGAGATGTAATTTTCTATCTATATAAATAAAAATGAATCCGCGATATGTATGTACGCTCATAACTTCTGATCGACTGCACCAAATTTAATAATTCTTTAGTAGTTTGTTTGTTATTGTCAGAACAAGGTTTATATGGGTACAATAAAATTAAAAGACTTTCCAATATTTATAAAAAAAAATGGCAGTAGTTACGAAGTTCGTCGGGTCAGTTAATTATAAACATACAATAAATCACAATTTATATGTTACAATTCCAGTAACCCAAAAACCTAAACACGTACCGTTTATTCAGCAAAAATTAAAACCAACAAACTGGAATTAAATAAAATATGTTCGCTGTTTACACCTACATTTAAAACAGGTGACTTTAGCTTTTTAAATTTGTGCCGGAACGCTAGGCCGACGCAATCGCGGCGCGACTGGCGTGCCGTCTTACTCTATTTGCTTCATTTTCGACGAGTCTCGGATTGCCAAGAAGTTTTGCGTTCAATTTTTATAATATTACCTGCTTTTCTTGCAATGCACGGCTCGTTTCAGTAAACGGTTTTTCAGCTAAGTCGATTTGGCAGCATCTTCATCATTTGACAATGTTGTTTTATTCGAATGTTTAAGGTACAACCGCATGATATAGTGTTAATAAGGTATTATTAATTAGTGAAAGATTCAAATTATCATTGTATTGTTTGTAAACATTTTCGTGTTACAATTAGATTAATATTAAAAGTTCTATTAAAATTACTATGGCTCATAAAGAAATTATTACACATCGAATAAAGCAACTATAACATATTTAGCTGGCATTATCTCATCGCGATGTACCCAACTAGTTATAGTTGGGTACTAGATATTTTAAAATTGTTAGTAAAAGTCCTAATACTACTCTCGGAGGGCTTGTTCATTGTAAAATAAGTTTTAATCCCTACTAATATTATAAATGCGAAAGTAACTCTGTCTGTCTGTCTGTCTGTTACGCTTTCACGCTAAAACTACTGGACCGATTTAAATGAAATTTGGTACAAAGAAAGTCTGGAGCCTGAGAAAGAACATAAGCTACTTTTTAACCGACTGCAAAAAGTGTTCCACGCGGACGAAGTCGCGGGCAGAAGCTAGTCAGTTATAATTCTTTTACTCCAATGAACCTACATGCTTGCATGAAATACCACCCAAGACGCATGAAATCATTTAACGTAATAAATTTATACCTATTAAATATATCACAATGGGTACATAACGTTTAACGATTACTCTCCACACATCTCTGGTATCATCTGGTAGGTATCATTCGAGTACAGTTTCGTATGCAATCTGACACTCAAAACCACTTGGTTACGATTTCTTGAAAGTTGGTACATTCAGCATGATACCCGTCACACTTCGCTTCCGATGGACCCAAATCGATGAACTATAAATCCATTGTCTAAGTTTGCACAGACAGTGCTCCTCTCTGGACTCAGAAGATTAATTTTCTTAGTTTAGATTGTTTCGTGACCCATTGTGCAGGCGATAATTGGATTTTCTCGACTATCTGTGATTTAGTTACCTACCTCTTGAGTTTAACTTTACTGTAAAATTCAGATCTTGTTATGTACCGAAGCGTATGATTAAGGTGGTTGGGCGGTATTGTTATTTGAAGACGAACCTTAATTGTAGGTACTTTTCATATTAATCTTATCTATATCTATACTAATATTATAAAGAGGAAAGATTTGTATTTTTGTATTTTTGTATGTTTGTAATGAATAGGCTCCGAAACTACTGGACCGATTTCAAAAATTTTTTCACCTTTGGAAAGCTACATTATCCCCGAGTAACATAGGCTATATAATATCACGCTAGGTCTTATAGTTGCGGAGCAGTAACCGAAAATGTTTCAAAAACGGGGGAAAAGTATCGTTTCTGAGGCCTTAAAATCATTCATAAAGGAGATTTGTCCACTTTGACAGGATTTATTCATGGTTATGCCGTATTCTAATATATATCTTAACGTTTGCAATGTAACATCTAGTAAACAAATAAAAAAATATTTTCTAGAATAAGATGAATTATCAGATATATTTCCTAATAAATCTGAAATCCGATCGTAATCTCGAATCAAAGACAAAACGTATTTAGTTCCGAAATAAAACGCTCCGCCGCGCACGACGTCAAAACCGCGTCGAAATTTCAAACCATAATATTATTTTTATTGAAAGAACGTTGACTTAACATTGTTGGTATTTTATCCTTGCAACTTGGTTTCTACCTTTTCACGACAGGTGGGTAGCAACAGCAATAAAACAGTTGTGTTTTATGAGCATCGTCGTCAAACTCAGCTTAGCTAGGCGTGTTTCGTTGTGAGATTATTCTTTACTCGAACGTCATAACAGCTTTCAAACGTAGCTCCTTAATTTTATGAACGCCTGGCAATCTCGCACGCTTTACTGAAGCTGCATTATGCAAAAACTTCTTTGTAATAATAAAATAAAATTGAAGCATTGTAATTATACTGTCTGTGTATGGATTTTTGGGTTTCATTTTGTTGTACGAGCACGAGTAACACACACAATTAGCTTTTTTTTGTTCTGATTATACTTGAACAGAAAAGGTCGATTTCCATCTGTTAAATAAACTTTCAAGTGTGATAGAGTTGTTCAGAACCAACATGTAATTTTAATAGCGGTATAGTTTCGAACAAAACACGTCGTAATTGATACCTACGTGCTGAACATACCTCTGAATAAATAAGACGATTGATATTGATCTTTTCTAATTGTGTTGCGGCTGTGAATGTCGACCAGCGGCCCCTTCATTAAATATTACTTAAAAAGGAATTGTAAGTAACTTGTTAGAAAGAATAGAGAAACCTTATTGGTGCCGTCTCTTTTACCCTGTTTTAAAATTCAGGGAAAGGTGAGGCGGCGAATAGAATCGAGGGAGTTTAAATAAAAAGGTTAGATTAATGTAGGTCGTCTTTTTATTTTTAATTGAAGTAGCCAATGTAGGCACGCTTGCGATTGATCTACTACGCTAACACTGTAATTTATTATACTGAATTAAAGATTAAAGAGTCTTTGACATACAGACGCTACAATTATACCACTTAAAAAGTGGAGCAAAACAAACGAACGTTCGCGTTCAAACTGTTCCGCTATTCAAGAAAACTTGCAAACTTGTTTAGCATCCGTTTATATATTAACTCCTAATCCCAAACGACTCCGTTCAGCTTCGAATTAACACGTAACAGGGGCACAGTGATGTTGATTAGACAAATTTCGCGTGGTACAGCTAACTTGCAGCTTTCAGATTAGCGGCTCACGTCCGTCAGCCGCCGTCCAACGCGCAATTAGCGGCCTGATGCCGATGGGACAACAATTAACAAGTTCGTGCTACTGGTCAGTTCGACTATAGCAAATCGATCTATGTTGCAATAAGAAAAACATCGATTATGAGTCTTAATTAGAGATATGAGTAAACTTATTACTTATACCGATCGTATGATTTGTCATTTTGTCTATGGTTCTGACAATAATTATGTTATTATTTTTTATAACCTAACCCATGAGAATTTTAATTTCTGATGCCTTAGCAGTTATTACACATTGGAATGAAACAACTAAGCCATGAGGTTAAACAAGGTCAACGTACTTAATTATAATTATTGCCTAGCTTAGTAAAATTAGATTAGATTAGATTAGATTTATTTATTTCTCAAAATTCATACAGTACAATTACACTATTATGTCGAATTATATGCATTCACATTGAGATCGTCAGAACAAAAATAAAGAAAAAATAATATGAACAAATTACATTATAACATTAAAAAATACATTATTATGTCAAATTATATTCACTCATATTGAGATCGTCAATACAGATTTAACTTACAGTATTTACAGAACAAGCAAAAATTATAATTTTATTACAATAAATTTCATTATGCATAATATAATGTCAAATGGCTTTTAGTGTCAAGTAATTTAACATTAATAATAAAAATAATTTATTTATATTTTTGATTAAATTCGTCAACAGAGTAAAATGGGTTTTCCAATAAAATGTTTCTCAGTTGGCGCTTAAATGCTTCGTCAGAAATTAAAGCCCGATCGCTTTCTTTGGGTAAAAACAGTACAGATTTTTGTACTACCTACCTATATAGGCCCTTAATTGTAGGTGTTTACTTAGGTTGTTATTTAAATATAAATTCAAGTCTTTTAGATACTAGCTACTACCTGCCTTTAAATTACTTAAAATGATAAACTGAAATTCCTCAAGGAAAAGTCGAGACTTACGATAAAGTCACAAAAGACAGACTTTATAGAACAATGCTGTGAAAATGAAATAATTTATACCGTAAAGCTTTACTTCAAAAGAGTCTTTCACTCAAAAATAAAGCGTGCTGTACCTAAACAAGGTGGAACATTGTTTTGCATTACAAAAGAAAAAAAACACCTAAAGGAAAACATAAAGCCACACTTTATTCGCGGAATACTTATTCAAATGAGGCCGTCCCTTCTAAGTTTGTTTTCAATCAAAAACTCGCACAGCTTTGTCGCGCTAAACTTTATAAATGAGGCGATTATCCGCGACGTTGGTTGGTGGCTCTCGCGATAGGTGCAGGCCCGAGCCGAGCGTGCCCGCCGCCGCCCGCCGCGCCGCGGCCCGTCTTTGCCGTGACCAGACACAGTGTGTGAAGCGGCAGTAATACTCATTAACTATATAAAACAATAATGAAATGTGTTCAGAGGGCTTTCATCTAAATGACAATTTAGTTTAAAGGCAATGCTAAATGCACTTAGGTACTGTAATAACGACCTATATACGTAGAACTACGTGCAAATTAACAATGTAAAATTGAATGCTACTTCAACTCTGGAATTATCTTGTGGTAAATTATAGTCTAATTTGGACTAGTTTATTTTCTTGTAATAAATATGTATCTACCTAACTATTTTCAGTTACACGTGGCGTCATTAAAAGGTGAAACCGTAGCGAGCGAAGAATGTATCTTTATGATCCAGATTAAGCATCTTTTACTTTTAACATTGCATGAAAGAGACGCAATCCCCTCTAGTTTACAATAGTGCGTTAGAGTGCTGATGCATATAAATATTAGTTTAATTACCACTAAGTATCATAAAATTTGAGTTAATACCAAAGTAATTAAAGCCTTCCATACTGCATGTCCTTATAGTAGGAGCGCGCCAGCGCCCGCCGGCTGCGTCGCTCTGATAAACCACCGGTCACCTGCGCCGCATGAAATGCAGCGCTTTTTAACTCTCATCCCGCTAACTCCTTTAAAAACTTCATCCCCTTTAAACCCTCGAACTTTATTTATGATTTAGATGTTGACAACTAAAACGTCAAGTTTAAAAGTTGTTTTAATAACCCACCCGAGAGCTCGTTCGCTTTCGCTTCTCAGTGTTTTAAGTCACAATGTCATTATGTAAATCGGGGACAAATAACTTTACATCATAATGGAACTTTGTGAATCTAGAGTTTTCTAATTTGGTTTATATTATTATGATAAAATTTCTTGAGCGTGCTCGTGCACGTTTTTACTTTCAACTTCATTTTACTTGAGATAGATATTCTTGTTCGAATAAATGGTTAACATATTATTATTATATAATGATCTATCTTGCAATAACCCTTCTTAAAGTTAAAATTTGATATTTAGCATGGCGTTTACATTCCAAAAACTTTCTAAAATAAGACATTAAAATTTCCTGAAAAACCAGACCTTAAAATTACACGAACGGAACCGCAGGGCGCAGTAACTTATATTAATAACTGAGGAAGAGCACAATACTTAGCTACGTATTGTGCTAGCGAGCCTAGTACTAGGCTACTGCGTCAAGATTAGCTAGCTGCAGGCACTCTGATTACGTCGGCGCTACGTAGGAAGACTCGAGAAGAGCGTACGTAGGTAAAAAATATCTTGAATGCAAAATTCTGCAGGAATATCTCCATTTTATGTTCATATCAAGTTTTCAATATGAAGATTAGCTACTTATTAACTATTATAAACTAAGAAAGTCTATTTATATGACGATTTAGATAATTATTTGCTCCAATGTTACGTACCAAGAGTAGGTACGTACATAAGAGTGGTCTCGACAACTCAATCACTGATAGAAAAGTCAGTAATGCTCAAATCAAAGTTCGAACGAAATTGAACGTATTTCAAGATAGCTCAATAAAATTATCCAAGTAGTTTCGAATTTACACCGCATGTGTCACAATTTCCTTTTAATATTATAGAACTTCTCACGGGAGCGTGTTTGGAAATGATAGTTCGACTCGGATCATTTTATTGCTTTCCTTACGTGTACAATTTGTGTCCGGCTACTACAAAATTGTTACAGTAACAAGTAATACACGTTACAACGTGTTTTGTGAACTTAAACCGTTACAGATTTATTTATGACTGTTTTGTAATGCAGTTGTCGTTTGCTCTAAACATAAAATGTTGTATTCCGATTGCATACCAGAAATTTGGATACATTGTTCAGAGAGAGTTTTTTGTAAATCTGTCTTTAGTTATTGTATATAGTTATAAGATTAGCATACTTTATATATTTGATGGTTGGTTTATATATATTCTGGTTAAATGATTACAACGTCGATATTTATAAGAAATACTAGAAAAAATATAGTCTTTCTTACAAATATTAGGTATAGAACTGCATCTGCCCGCGACTTCGTCCGCGTGGAACTCCTACTTTTTTGCAGTCGGTTAAAAAGTAGCCTATGTTCTTTCTCAGGCTGTAGACCTTCTTTGTATTAAATTTCATTTAAATCGGTCCAGTAGTTTTAGCGCGAAAGCGTAACAGACAGACAGACAGACAGAGTTACTTTCGCATTTATAATATTAGTAGGGATTACTAAAAATAGCATTCCCTTTATTGGATTAATACCGGATGAAAACAGATAACACAATCAAATAAAACCAGTTTTCGATAAATAACAGATCAATGACTAATTTTATTAAAGGCTATAAATCCATTGTTTTTGCGCTACCTGACAAAACTATAAAGTTAGCACCGGCATCGGAATAACAAAATAAATGAAATAAAATTGGCCAATCGCCTGTTCAAAATGAATTGCAAACAATATTACATTTTGGAAGCAATCTACGTTAAACCAAAAGGGAATGATGTGGCAGCTCTTTATATTGCAATTTTTGTGTCCAAACAAAACGAATTTGCCGCGCAATCAAAGCCGGAATCCGATTGATGACATGGCGGAATAATTGTTTCGTGAAATTGAAAACATTGCGGCCGGTTGTCCCTGTGACGCCTTGCGAGCTACCGAGTTACTTTTCATCACCGTTAGTAAACGAGTGTGAAGTTTGCCATGAAGTATGTTGTATTCGACTATCTAAGAAATGTTTTTTTTTCTATTTGTCTATGGTACATGATGGGACTATGTATGCCAAATTGTCAAGTACCTAGTGAACAATATGTAGGTAATTTAAATTTTTTGTTCGAAAATCTAATAAATTAACATCAAAGTAACTATGCAAATATATTTCATTAAATAGAAATTGAAATCTTTACTGTATATATTTTGTCCCCCTTCCAAGGTTAATTTTTCAGTAAATTGGTGTTAAAATGGTTGTGAACTAGATCGGTAAATTTTTTTTACTTCATAATTTGAGCTTTTAATAATGTAGTAAAAAAACACTTTTTATGCACATAATAATTATGACTGAAAGATGTGTGTTCAAACAATGACGGTATTTTTATTAAGCTTAATTCTGAGGGTAGGAATATAATATTTAGATGAACCTTGGGCCCTAGACAAGTGCCCAACGTTCAACGTTAACGTTAAACGTTAGGACCGAAATGTATGGGATTTGACATCTGCGAACGACTGTCACGTACGTCACAAATGTCAAATCCCATACATTTTGGTGCTAACGTTTAACATTAACGTTGAACGTTGGGCACTTGTCTAGCCCCCCTTGTATACCTACCCTATTTAATATCAATACCTACAATCAATCTTACGCTTATATCCTTGTTTATGAAACAAAATAGTATAAAAAAATAGTCTTGGCACTTTCGTCTATAACAAGCACATAAGAATATTTTATTTCAAAACAATCGGTTATCTAAGTATGTAAAGTATACGATAGCCCATAGACCTAACATTATGCAGTAATTTCAATCCATCAATAGACGCTCGCTTGAATATAACGAGATAGTATTTTATTTTATAAATAAATCGTAACAAATGACTATTTAACCCATTAAAATACTCACTAATCTTTGAGGATTAAATGCTACAATAATAATCTATTTGTTAATATAAATCAAACAGTTCAACAGCTAATGACTAACATAATAGCGTTTTGTCAGAATAACATTTATTATTTTAAGCTGTTATAAATAATATGCTGCAGGCGTGATTGGGTTTATTATTATTATCAAAAATTAAGTACAAACGTTAAATAGGAATGTACAATGAATTATTTCGATAAATTGGGAAGAAGAAATTCAAACACTCACCAGTATTCAGGAACGCAGGAACCTACTAGTTAGTAGTAATTGATGATTCTCTGTGTAGTTTCCTAGATCACGCTTGAGATTTTTTTATTTTTGAATTGTCTCAATACCAAATTATACTTTAAAAGAAATGAGAGGAACTACATAAATACGTGTAATTATCGTTGACGTTTGAAAGAAGCGTTTTATGGGGCTCCTAGACGGGCCATGTTTTTGTGCAATTTGTGGCTGCACTATTGGCAACTAATTTCCCAGCAACCACAAAAATATTTCATTGCAACTGATGGCCGAGCCATCTATGGCTGGGCAATGTGTGCATATATGTCTGCAATAGTATGGCTGATGAGACGCAGACTCACACGGGCAACACAAACCGGCAATAATGGCTGACGAAATCACACTTGTCGCAGCAGCTTTCATCGTTTTAAAAGAAAAACAAAAGAAGAAGAAATTATGGATTCGACCTGACTTAAATAAACATGAAACTCTAGATAATTTGAGTCTAGATAGTAGTTCTTGATAATAAATTATTTAATAATTTTACTAGAATGTCAAAGAGTGATTTCGATTTTCTTTTAAACAAAATCGGACCAAAAATAAAAAGAAAAGATACAAACATGAGGACGGCGCGAAAATCGCGAAAGGCGCATGTCGCGTAGAAAAGGATACACTATGGCGTACAAAGTGAACGAGTGAAACAACAATACAACTGGCTGGGCAATATTGCATTTAAAATCGACAGCCTAGCGATCGTCCGGCAACCCTTCGGAACAATATCGGCCATTCACGGCAACACAAAAAATGTTTGGCTATATGTCCGGGACATAACTGCATTATTGCATAGTGTGGCTGGTATTGCTTGCAATGTTGCTGGGCCACTGTGTTGCAGCCACATATTGCACGAAAACATGGCCCGTGTAGGAGCCCCTTTAGTAAATTGGCAGCACTAGTCGATTGCGTTTTGATTTTCCATTAATGATACGTTTAGTTCTTACCTGCATTAGGTTGCTCATTACGAATTTTATATAAAAAAAAGAAAATTGCACTAAAGTGCACTAATTGTAATGATACCAACTTAGACAATTATAATAAAAATAAACAAGTGTACAAAAATTAAGTAGAAGTAGGTTATTAGCGACTAGATAAAAATTATAAAAATGAAGTAAAAATATTTTCTTAAAATGAATCATTACCAAACGTAAGTAAAACCCGAAGTAAAACTAAAACCAAGATTAATTATAAAAATCGAATTTTATTATGTACGTATTATCCCAAAGACATAAAGCATTTTACGAGTAACAAAAACTTTAAGATATCTACTTTGGTGGATAGCGAGGTAGGTACATTTACCAAACAAAAGTCGGAAAATCGGAAAATCCTATCACACCGGTGACAAGTACAATAAAAGTTTACCTATAAGCAATATTTCAGCCGTAAACCAATGTCACAGTCGACTTCAATCTCAAATGGTAATATTTTATGAAGCGATTTCCCCCGTAAGTCATGAACGGAGATGAGTAAAAGAATCTACCCTCTTATTCATTATACGACTTTTTCAGGCAGGTAATGGGGAATTTCACACATCTCTTGTATCATATATTCGTTTTAATAAGGCTCGAATATGAGAAATATGACATGATTTCGAGATTTATTTCTTTAACTGTCAACAGGTTATGACGCTCAACGTATTCATTATGAATTCTTCTGATATAATCTATGCACGTGTTTTTTTGTATGCATCATATTATGGTACTATAAAGTAGGGTTCGGATTGGTAAGAAAGAGTATTAATTAAATTAAGAAACCTTCAATCCATTTTTAATAATCTGTTGTCATTGTTAGAATGATTCTTATATAAATAATATATTATCATAATATATGGATATAGGAATCACATTAACGATGACTTTTCTTGAAAACCTAAAGAATAAATAATTATTTTACTTATATTAGGTATATATTATACAAACTGTCGTAACCAAGCAACAAACAGAAAACACTCGCCTCTGTTTACAGATCTCTTTATCGTATAAATATCAGAAAGATCGGTTATTTTTCAACGTTATATTTTGAAAACAACATTTAAATCATGTAGCAAATACCTAGCCCCTTGAGAGCGGTCGGTATTACTATGCGGCGTCACGGCGCACCTCCGACTGAGTGCCGAGCTACTTGTATTCACTCATAGGAGTAACCACAAAATGCTATAGTTACCAAACTTACACAAAAGTCACTTGTGTGGCCCACATTTCTTTGTTTTGCAACGGCCCAGCCAGCCAGGTCGAATATGTACCTATTTACAGGAGTCGACCGAAACTTATAGGTCCGTTGCGAAGTAGTTGTGTCCACGCAATGCATATAATTTTGACTACTCAAGCCGAGATGCTACTCCCACTCTCAGGTTGGTCAGGGCTAACACTTACTGAAATAAAAAGTTGACAATAGTCTAACGCTAAGTTAAGTTAGCTTAGCGTAAGACCATTGTCAGCTCAGTTTTGGTACAAATATGGAAACTTTAGTTTTCAAAACTTCACCAAATTAAATAAAAATACACATATCTATTTATTTTTTGCGATAAAGTTTAAATATACAAAAACTAAACTACTAAATCATATTAAGCGCAATATTAACTAGTAACAAAACAGCTCAATGAACCGTATTAACTCGACACTTGTCAGTAATAAAAAGCCATACGCTTCATAATCATGCCATTTAACCGTTTATTCATCTGGTCATGAATGCCTAATGAAAACGTGAATTTGAATATTGTGCAACAGATTCGATCAAAATTCGGTGGCGTCAGAGGTAGCCGCGCTCCGATAATTAAATCACAAATGGCTTCGGATTATTTTGACTTGTCAAGGTGTGATACTGTGGGATTAACGTTCTATTCATACCTACATATCGCACACCTAGATTTAAAGGGAGCTAACTCAAAAAACTAAAGATTTGAGTTATGCACACCATCGGATTCCTTACAGCAAAACCCACCTACCACTATAACGGATTTAATCTAACTCTGCTAGTGCTAGCTTCATTATAAAAAGCATAAATCTATACAGAAAAGTCATGCATGCATGTGAACATAATTAATCAGTTTTTCGTCTCTCCTGAAAAAGTAACTTTTTTGGGTTGGCTCCCTTTAGATCTAGGTGTACGATATATAAAAATGAATCACCAAAATACGCACATAACTTCTGAACGACTGCATCAAATTGGGTGATTTTTTTTTTTATGTAATCCTTGTTGTCAGAACTTTTATTAGAAGTATATGGATTTGATTAAAATAAATTGTATTTTAAAATTTGGTACAAAAAGTGATTTAATAGAAGACTGACAGATTTTTGACAAAATAGTCGAACGGACAGGACGACGTCTGCCGGGACTGCCAGTTTTAAATATAATATTAATAATACCTGGATTATTTGAGACCGATATAATGATATTTCTTATATGTCGTTTAAACTGTGAGTAACACGTAAATTCTAAATGAACTAAATAAAAAAAATATTTCACTGTTGGCAAGCTACACTATTCCCAACGGACATGGGAAATAAAATATTTTTAAAAAAAATTAGAGGTCCGTGCGAAGCCGGGACGGCGACTATAGGCTTTAAAAAGGTTTTACTCTTATACAATTTTTGCACAGATAAGTAATTTAACACCTACTTGTATGCGGTTTTAGGCTGAACATCGTATATTCAATATGCATTTAAATATAGATATTGTGCACAAACAATTTTCATTACATTTATCAAATTAGCAATTCCGCCGAAGGCCACCCTAGCTTTGAGGATTATGATGTCCAATAAGTATTTACCTTAATTATGTCTATTCAAAGTAGTTTTAATTAATTTACCAACCTACATGTCTGAAAATAGCATTGGATTTTAGAAACTAATCGTAATACATAACTACTGAAACTGCGGATAATCCGGTCAAAATTGGACAAAATTAATTAATCGAACACGACATACGATACGTCCTAAACATATCCGATACGGAATTGCTAAAATAGGTTTTGTATAGACTAAAGTGGGCATAATGGATAGGTATTATGTTTATACACTATAGAAATTAAAAGCAAATTATATATAACTAGCTACCCGCCCCGGCTACGCACGGATCCCTTTTTTATAGCCTATGTCAATCGGGAATAGTGTAGCTTCCCAACAGTGAAAAAATTTTTCAAACTGGTCCAGTAGTTTTAAAGCCTATTCAATCCAAATAAACAAACAAACCTTTCCTCTTTATTATATTACTTAGTAAAGATATATTTATTATTCATAAACTACCTTAACACTTCATTTCTTTATAAATTCGTCACTATGAAACATTACCTACAGTTCATTGTTCTGCGGTAATTCTTTGTCTCCTATAGAAAAACTTGCAGAAAAAAACTCAACATTCTATTCCATACAATACATTTGAAAAAAACCTTACAGGTGAGGATTTTATTTCACTCTTTTAAATAAAACTGAACTACTACAGTTTCTACAAACAAGTAAACTTTGGTGACTCGTGTCATTTTTGCAGTTCATGGTATATACTTAACTAGCTTCTGCCCGCGACTTCGTCTGCGTGGAATTTCTCCTTTTTTGCAGTCGGTTAAAAAGTAGCCTATGTTCTTTCTCAGGCTCCAGACTTTCATTGTACCAAATTTCATTTAAATCGGTCCAGTAGTTTTAGCGTCAAAGCGTAACAGACAGACAGACAGAGTTACTTTTGTTAATATTAGTAAGGATTATGAAATGGACGTTATACTAAAACGAAACTTAATAATATTGTATAACTAATGATATTTTTGTATTAGATATGTTAAATTTTAACTGTAGGTACCTATTGTATGTGATTTAACCTTTCTATGCTACCGTAGCTTGTCAACGAACCCTTAATTAACAGAAGAGAATATTGCATCGTATATTTTATAGTTATAAATACATCTAGAATATTTGGCATTAGAGTATTATGTTGAGGATCTGTAAACTCATTTAAATGATTTCAATTTATTAACTACTAAATAAAACCTATATAGATTATTATATTATATGCTTTAGTCCCCTATTTCCAATAAATAATGATTGATAAATGCAATGCAGGTTTGCTCCCGCCGCGTTGCAGTTTACGCGCGAGTGCCTGCAGATTACCATATCAAACACTCAACCTGCCTCATACCTGCACGTCACCCGATGTGCTCATAACACCCGCGTCAAAGCACCAGCCATCGCCTTATCATACCCACCCAACTCACTGACAGGATAATCTCGGAAGGAAATCGGATTTCCAATAAATCGAGCATTGTTCAACTAATCGTTACGAAATTGCTCACAGAAAGTACGCAGCTTGAAAGTAACTTTACTCAAGTACCCTGGCATCGATTTACTTAAAATTTGTAGATTCCTTTAAGCATCTAATCTGAAACCCGTAACCATTTAACGTAATAAGGCTTTGCTCTGACCAGTTAGCGAGCGCAACTTTCGGCTTGTGGTTTACCAACCAAATTCTGTAAGGAACTATGAATTTTCTTTGGTTTATGTTGGTTTTGGTTATTTGCGATCGAATTTGTCTCAAGAAAAAATATCACTTAGTTTATCATTTTGGAATTTCATAAAAAAAATAGAAATTATATTCTTCAGTAAGTAAGCACATCATACTGATATGTATTATTCTTAAACATGTCTATTGGTCTAAATTCTTCTTTACAGAACAAAAAATTGAAACCTTCCCGAAATTTGTCACAAATGTGACAAAACTATTACATTTATCCTACGCAATTTCCATGAACTGTTCACCCCTTTAATTTTATATCTAAAGCCCTTTCAATACGTCTATCATTCTCCAAACATATAAACCCAAGGCGTATACGACCATTCTCACAAACTCTTAATCACATCAGATACATCACATTAGATAACGACATTCAAAAACTAACAAATGTATGCAAATCTAACGAATCGAGTAACCATGGTAACGCGTGAAAGAGCGATGGCGTCGTCAATAATTCATGCGGTAGGTGCGTTGTGGCCAGCACCGTTTCTAATTGATTCCTGGCTCCCTGAACCGATCGCATCACTGCCTCCTTATGCGGAGGGAACACCACGCGCTTCATTACGTACTTACCTTGCATGCTCAGAAAAGTTCATTGGACAACGCTGTTCACAGTCGTCTGAGCTGCATTTGGTCCTACAACAATCTTATAGCTATTCATATTAGGATCTGAAATAATTTGTGGCCGTATCTCCGTACAACTATTGCGACTTAAGATAAGTAGCAGAATGATAGAGACTCATTGACTGCGATTAAGTCCTAAGTTCCTAAAGATTGCTCTGCCGATTAGCATTTTATAAGTTTTTGGTTTCGTTTGGTAATATCATTATGGTATACCTACTTTACTTCTGCAAGTTTGTACATTAAGTACAATAATTAGGCGCCAAAGTAAGCTTAAATTAAATTGTATAAATAATATTAATTTACTTAGTGATCTGAAATGTAAATCTGTACATATTCTCAGGAAAACAATTTCAATGCAGCACTCCAGGTTTAATATTATGTTACTAATTCCAGATTCCCGATCGATTTGTCAACCCGACGCTGCTCTGCCGTGAAAAGCAAAAGGTCGTATAGATTCAGGGCGTATTTTATCCATACGCTCTTTTGGTTTAACACAACAGTACTGGTACGAGTACGGAGCCACTTCTAGCCCAACATGACAAGTCTATAATTATGAAGCATGCAATAACATGGTTTGACATCTAACAGTATATTACATTCTATAAATATTCCATAACGGTAAACAAACATTTGTTAAAATGATTGCGAGTTATTTGTACTTTTCCGCCGTTATTTAATACAGTAACGCCCCATGTTATAATGATTATGTTTTTAAATTGTTTACTAATGATAGTTTATTTACTATACATACTTACAGAGGTGTTATTGGTTTCGTTATAGTATGACGTTACAGAAATAGGTACCTACTATAATTACTTATTATAAAGGACTAGGTTTAGTTTTAGCTGCTATAAATAATACTTTTCATCGAAATCAATAATATGTAATTATACGATCCTCGTAGTATTGCCGATTGCCACTAAAATAGCCATATTTTCAAGCCAATTTGTTATCAACATAAACAACTTACTTCTTCAATCTAAGTACATTTATACTACCTAATATAAACGATAATAAAATATTTTTCAATAGTAGGTATTCTGTGATACGGCTTTTAAAAGTTAACCGTCATATTAGAAAACATTCACTCATATGACGTTAAACTTTTAAAAGCCGCTTGCATGCTTAATCACTTTCTACTTATATTAAAACTGACCGAAATTAACAGTTCGGTCACACCTAATTGTCATTCAGAATATGTACCTACCTAATCTCACTAGAGGCCGATCTTGCACGCACCGTGACAAAGGTCCTGAATGTGGTGTTATTCCAGAATATATCGCCTATTTAAGTTACATTTTCAGAGAGTTTTATAGTTATGTAAGTTTTTTTTAATGAGTTGCACTATTGTCGTAAAGGCCTATCTAACGTAGACCTCCAGTACCTACCTACCGCTGACCAAGCAATATTCACAAGTCTGATGCAATACCGGAGGTTGAAGGAAATGCTGACGTAGCGGCTGCAGCCTCCGTGGACCCAACCGTCGCCCAATTAGATATAATTAATAATTATTGTTAAATTACTAAGCGTAATTAATTAAATATGTTTAAGTAATTCCGGTTTTCTGTAATCGTATCGTTTTTAGCTTAAAAATTTTAAAGTTATAGTGAAACACTCAATTTTACTATAATTGTAAAACAAGTAAAACCTGAAATCATTAAGTCCTTTATCATAACTCAACTGCATAATAAATATAAATCAAAATTGAAATGAAAATATTTAGGTTTAGATTTCATACTAGTCCTCAACTCGACTTGTTTACAAACTTGTTGGGGCACAGAATAATTCCGGCGATCCACAGTCGTAATGACAACTGTACGTGACTTATGGAAATAATGGTCCAAGACAGAGATCAGTGCCCGTTACAAGCTCTTACAGTCGTAATCATGTAGTTTGAATATGAAATTCTCTGTCTGAATGAACGTTACGCTATATCGCTGTATGATATTATAATTTGTCTATATGTAGTGCAGACCTTAGTGAATGTGTTATTAAATAAGAGGACATTTATTTATATAGACCATGTATAAGATAGATATTTTTAACGTAAACATGATATTCTATTTAAGGACCCAATCAGTGAGTGCAATTGTATGAAGCAAAATACCTCGCGATAAGGTAATATAGATGTGGATATCTCACTGGGGTCTTATCAGAGTACAAATATAAACTATCTTGATTTTCACATCATACTAAAATATATATTCTATTATTAATCTTTAACACAAACTACGCAAGACTGACTCAAAATATAATCGAATAGGTACACCAGTGTCCTGACGCGTCGACGCGACAAGAACACAAGCACAGTGTATATAATAAACAGTTTATGAATCCCTAGAGACTTGGCCAGGCGAAACAGAAAAAAATAACTCAAGTTTAATTTATATCATAAAGTAAGTAGTTTCTTAAAATAAAATTTTCAAGAAAAAAATATGTACCTATTAGCACATCACTTGAAAGTCAGAAATATCTGACTCCTAAAAACCACATGGCTATGATGATATTTATTTATTTCGATGACAACTACAAAAAAAAATCATTATATAGTATTTGCTAGTGCAAATAGATACAGGAAAGGCGCAGGCTGTGTACAACGTATCGGTAGGCACTTATAATTACCACATTGTACATGTATAGAATGCACGCCCTTGGTAGAGGAAGTCAATAATAAATTACTGGGCTGTAGTTATACTGTGACTCGGCCCTCTAAGCCTGCGCTATGAGTGACGCTAATGAGATGTACGGGCGGCAATTTGTTTATGCACCCGCCTGCATACACAATGGAGGTTGAAAAAGTTGCAGCCGAAAACTTGCAACCGACATCACGGTGCATCCGATGTTTAGAATGTCGGATGTGGGATTTTTACACAAGTATTATTCTTGAATTATATGAACTTTTTCTTTACAAATAACAGTAAGTATTTGATATTTGCTTTGTCTTTCATTATTTCAGGGTTGTTTGTATTTAGTATTTCAAGTATTTTGAATAACTAAGGGACTATAAATCGGAGGACAGACTTAGAGTAGGTACTAAATTTTTATGAGTTTAGGTTGACAACTTTTAGACTTGTCTGTGTGTAGGTATGTATTTTTGGTACCAGTCTGCTCACTAAATAACATTCGACGTTTGTTTTATTAAGACTAAATAATGACATAAAAATAAGCCAACGAAAACTCGGGACTTGGTGATAAGTTCTGTCAATACCATAATTATATTTTCTATTTTGGACGTTAGAGTTAAAACCAGTGTTTAATGTCACTTTTCTTAGTAGTTTATAATAGTTTTTGTTCCTCAAAGAATTATTTATAGTTTAATTTGCGGCGGTATAATAATAAACAAGCGTAATCCACGGTTTCTTGGAAAATTGCTATTAATTAGTAATAATTTATTTTTAATCTGCATTTACCTATTTTTATCCACTCCACCGATGGCTGCTGTACTATTTATGACTTAATTAGAATAGAATATAGTATATAGGTACTATTGACGACGTTAACGGATTTAAAAGTAACAAAATATTTTATATATTAAGGTACTTATGTGTTCTCGTTCTTATTTATCAACGTCCATGACATAAGAGTTCTAGGGTCCAGTCATTAGTAAACGTAAACGTCAAATGAAATCCCCGAGCAAAAAGCCATAATATGTTGCAGCATATAATGCAGTGTATCGACAGAGTGACATCTCTCTAGTGTTCAATCTGACACTAAGTGCGGGTAGTTCGAAAAACATCTACAAGATCCTGATACCTTAGCCAGTCGATTCTCGTAACCACGATTGCAAGCCTGTCAAACCAAAGTTCAAGTTAACAGAATTGGCGAGCACATGTATATGTTTATTATTTATTTACGCGATTAGGTCCCGTTTTTGTATCTATTATATAAAAATAAGTCGGGTTTTCCTTCCTGACGCTATAACTCCAGAACGCACTAACCGATTTGACTAATTTTGGTCTTGAATTATTCGTGGAAGTCCAGAGAACGTTTGTAAGTAGAGAAAATTAAAAAAGTGTAAAATCATCATCTTTCTATACTCCCATATACAAAGTGATTGACGGTAAGTGACAGAAGACTTTGACAGATCTTTGACGAAACAATCGGACGGGCAGGACGACGTCTGCCGGGGCCGCTAGTATACTACATAAAAGTTGTCGTACACAATAAATGCCCGTCGCGAAATCCAGTTACGTAGAACGAGCCTCGACAGTTGATAGAGAAACTGTGTGCAACGATGAAATTTAAAAAGTCATTTATTTCGAAATCCTTTTTCTCGGGTAGCCCCGGGCGGGGAGATATCAATTTTATTTTCTAGTGCGGCTTCCAGACTGGGGTGGTACACGCTTACGGTTGTACTCCGAACAATGATACGGTAATGAATGTCATATACGATATATGAAAATATTTTGGATACAAGGATTTAGTTTTTTGTTAAAAGCTATTGGATAATCATTTCTGATGCTACGATTATAAAGCACTTTCTTTTAGTATTATCGTCAGTGCATTCGGCTACGAATATGGAACGTGAAAAGTTTTATAAAAGTCAACTAACTAAATAAAATACGCGAAATCCTTTATAATTCTTTCATTCAAATGCTTTTGTTTAATCAAGTAGTGGTTTTTCTGCTTTATGAATTTCCTAGGCCCAGGCAATTGCATATCTTAAATGACAATGTTATTATCTTAACTATTGCTATAATATACAATGTAGGAATACAAAATAAGATTATTCAATAGCTTAAGTTACGTAAAATGTCATAAAGTACCTCCTTGGTACGAATTAACATAATCATATACTTTATACCGAAACATCGACCTCATATAATTCCCTAAATTATCCATCTCAGTGACATCAAAGATGATCCTTTATTGTCCTAAAAATACAAAGGTAAATCGACAATAAAAGGAGCTGTCACCTATATCGATACAGCAACATGCCTAACCCATGTCTTATCCCGCAGTCCGTCGATTTAAAGGTAGCTAAGTATTTTTATTTTAATCCATTTTCTTTGTTGTCCGAGATCGCCGGATATCCGTCGCCGATCCGCGGTCAATGCAATTAAGCTTTGATCACTTAACAACACATTTTCTAGACGTCCTGGCTTGACGGTTACTTTCTTTTACGTTTTTGAAATTTCATAACGTGCAACGTGGCATTTGGTATCGGTATCCAAGCGGAAGTTTTAATATTAGATCAATTTCGAGTATGTACGATGAAATGCACCCAACGTATGAGTTCTATATAACCAGTATAAATGCTGTATAAGGGCGTTCGCTGTTATACAGCTTAAAGAATTTGTACTTATTGCTACCTGCTGATACTGTGAAATATTTTAGAAATTTGTGATGACCTCGCGGTTATTTTTCATTGGGATGAAACAACTTAGACGTTTTAGAGAGTTTAATAGACTAACTAAGCTAAGCATTTACTGTTGATTTTTAAATACATTTAAATTTGTAATAGCTAACGCTTTAGGTATATTGTGTATGTATCAATGATGACAATTAAATGTAAAAAGGCGCACTTAACCCTTTAAAGGATCCCTTCCAGTTAACCTTAGTAAAATTATTAAAGATAGAACTAAGGTAACCTACGTCTTTAGAGGTGGAAAATAATAAAAACAGGTTGCTACAATTAGCTATAATGAAACATAAATAATTAAATATAATAGGTATATCACATACAACCACATATTAAGTAGGTATATAAATATTAATACAATATTACACTATAAAAATAATAAATCACACGTCATGCCAAAACTTTCTCAAACGAGATTTCAAAAATTTCGATTTTTTTTAACCCAAATGTTTAATAATGAAAAAAGATTATTTCGTATAACATTCCTATACAATTCAAATACATTTGACGTCAATTCTTAAATATTACCATAAAAACACACACAGAGCGCGTAAGATGGATGGCAATACAAATTTGTCATACATTTAAGGTATAACGGTCAAGTCAGGGGTCGCAAGACGGTATTATGATTCGTTTGTAAACATAATATGCGATACGGGTCAAGGAGTATGCAAGGTCAAGTTGTTTACCTCTGACTTTCACAGTTAGATTGACTTTTAAACAATGGTAATTTGGCCATCTGTGAGACAAGATATGCAATAAATACGTTTCAGCCGATATAAAATTTAAATTCGACTATCGTTTTCTCGAATACGAATGCTGCATAATAGTTGTTCCTTGCAGCCGTCTAAATTTAGAACATGGGTAACTGCTTAATTCCTTTATTGTATAAGTACGTACATAACACGTCAGTCTCTTAAGACTAATAAAATGATAATAGGTAGCTGTTATTATATATTATAACGATTATTATTGTCATTTATTTTTTGGAATGAAACAACTATTATCGGATTTAACTCGCGTATTTTTATTTTATTAGCTGACGTTTCGGATTCTTTACAGTTTCCATAATCGTAGCACGACTGAGCTGACAATAGTCTAACGCTAAAGTTAATAGTTGTTTCATTCCAATGTGTAATAACCGCGAAGGCATCAGAAATTATTATTTATTTTTTGATTGAGAAAATAAAAAATATGTGGAGAATAACTTTCAATAATATAACTGATAAGCTAATTAGTACTAAAAAAACTGGATATATCTTACATACTATGCCCCTATCTCGTTCCTGTTTACATAATTTAAATTTCATATAGGTACAATAGGTAAAAAAACATGTAATAATGTATAAACACGTTAATAAATAACAAATTGATCTAAAAATTTTGGTGATGATACAGATATTTATATCAATTTCCAATTTACGCGAATTCGTGGAATGAGGAACGTTTACCATGGAATAAATTAAAACACTTTTCGTTAACCTCATACCAAATTACCCGGTATCGTCGTTTTCAAGGAACAATTTCCTTCAAGCGTGCCGTTCAAACAAAAATTTTATATCGTTCCACGAACAAAATGAAATCATCAAGAAAGCCTAAGCGTTGAGGGGTTCAGCGACTATAACATATTACGAGAAATTTACGTAATACTAACACCATTCAGACCCGAGGCGTCTATTACGAGATATGAAAAGTAAAACGTTTATAATACGAGCGAGAATGAAGTATGGGCGGTGTAGAGAGAAAGAGAAAAGATAAGAAAATAATGCGCCCCCATATATCATCGCAATCGCCATAATTCTAGTCGGCCCGGTTGGCCGGCCAGCGACCCTCCTCAGCTGCGTACGGATCTCGAAAATATTTAACTAAGCAAGAATAGCCGCGACGCCTGTGCCCACACCTATACCTCTCTAGTTATGGCTTGCGTGAAAAATGGACCTTTAATATTATTTAACTGGTATTGTTATTCTAGTTAAGGAATCAATATGAGCTACGGCTATATTTATTTAAACGGTATTTGTTTCAGTTATTTGTAACGTAGGTACCTTAAAACTTATTTAAAAACTGTATTTGAATCAAGTCTAATGTCATATTTTATAAGTAGATATTCAGACAGATAATAGATATTAGGTACCGTAAAATGGGGTTACTTTGAGTCCTGGGGTTACTTTGATAAAAACTTCTTTTCTTACTAAAACTGGGAGTAGTACTATTTCTGAACGCATTTATTACATTTTTATTTTACATTTAGCAGCATCGATAGACACTACAACCATGTGAATTATTGTAGCGCGATCGTGCTTCTGGTTTGATAGTAAAAAAATAAAAAACATAAGAAGTTGTTTTTGGTTATTTTCATACCATGAATAACTTCTAAAGTAGTCGTTAAACTATAGCAAAAACATTTTTTTTACTAATTTTGCTATATAAGAAATGTATCAATCTATAATAATCAATTTCATCAAAAACGATAACCTTTACGACTATTTTATTTTGGCGGTATTTTCGGCTAGGGGTGTCTCTGATCACTACTACGGGGCTACATTGATCAACTGATCTGTATTATTTCGTACTAGTAAAATGTGTTAATCCTTTCAATTATCTACTTAAAATAGGCTGATCGATAATTTATACTTCATTGGTAATAAGACCTGAACATAATTATTAGTTAAAATTGACTGAAACCATTCTGAAAAATAAATAAAATAATTTCTATAAAAATACTGTGTAAAATTATCAAATAATGCTATTTAAGTATAATATATGGCAAAATAGCACAGCACAAGCATAAGAGATAGAAGTTAAGGGCATACGAACAAATTATTTAAAACAAAATAAATCTTTCTAAAAATGCTCTTATTTTTCCTTTGTCAAAGTAACCCCAACCAGATAAAAATCATTCTAAATTCCAAACCTGTGGACGGATTAATTTGGTTTCTTCTGATGATTTACTCTAAATCAGGGATACTATCGAACCCCATAATAAAAAGAGGGGGTATCAAAGTAACCCCAATCATAGTATAAACTTGATCACGAACTTTTTATTTTTTTTCTCGAAATGTATTGATGAAAAAAAATATTTTAGTAACGGATTCGGTAGTATGAACAAAACCGATATTCCCATTTTTTTAATATTTTTTTTACATTATTGTATAAGGAGAAAAACACATTTGAATTTTCAAATTTACTAAAGTCACCCCATTCCACGGTACCTTGAATAAATGACGATCGAATACAACGCGAAACTGACACAAGCTTAAATTTCCACTACATAAATTGATCTACTACTAACGTCGGGTATAAAGTTATCTCAATTCATGAAAATTTAATTAATTGCTACTAGTTCTCGTTTGCAGTGTTCAATTTGTTTCTGTGAATAAATAGTTGTGAATGCACTATTCATTCCTCGAACTGATCTATCTCTATGCCAATAAATCCAACCAATGGTATTCATCTCTTAGCGAGTGATTTAGTTTCAATAAGTACATATGGCTTTATAAAATCATTGTGACATTTGAACTCGAAATACGCTTTAAATGATTATGTAATAGTAGACATAAATCACTTAATTAGTGCAGTAAAAATCCGCTAAACACGCGAGACAACTCACCGGCTTGTGATGTGATATCGGAGCGAGACTGTTGATGTGGAGATTTTTGAGAGAAGACTAAAAATCAGCAGTGAGTGTCTTTATAATTATGTTAATGAACAAATGTTGTATTGTATTGATTCTCTAGTTAAAGTATATATTACTAGCCGTCTGCCCCGGCTTCGCACGGATCATCTTTTTTTATAGCCTATGTCACTCGGGAATAGCGTAGCTTTCCAACAGTGAAAGAAATTTTCAAATCGGTCCAGTCATTTAGGAGCCTATTCAATCCAAACAAACAAACTTTTCCTCTTTATAATATTAGTATAGACAAAATAAGATCTTAAGAAACTAGAGAAATAATTCCCGACAAAATGAATAAGTAATTGTCAATGAAGAAAATTAACTTACCTATGTATGTGATGACATTGCACCTTCTGGATGGTCGTAGATAAATAACAAGCGTTAGCGTGATTGATAGACGTTGTATGATAGTTTATTGTTAAGCACAATATAAACACAAAGGTACACACACTACTTGAATGAGGTGCGCTAATTTTTACCTTTTGAATAAATGACGAGACATTATTGAACGATTGGATACTGTGGTATTAAATACGTATTAGGTTACTTACCTCGTAACCAAATAAATATAATGCCATAAATTTGGTATTCGTATGTTAAACTTTTATCTTTGTAGGACTTTTGTTAATTGTTAGATGTTCTATTTTTAAGTGTTTTCTTTCATATTCCACATTACAATCCATTCTACCGTTTATAATAATAATCCGTTTGTAGATTGTATTTCTAATTAATGAAAAGGCGATAGGATCTCATCACCTGTTTTTAGGATTGGATAATAAAAAAAACATACATGCTATATATGGAAACATGCCTCGCTCCAAAGAATTTTAATATTTGAAATATGCACGAGTGTAAACAATTTTATAATTGCGCATATACTCCTTAAAGACAAAGACGGCTTTATCTAAAAACGGTGTCCGACGATCGAATCTAATTTCTCAGCTGTATAATAAAAAAAAACGCATTTTTTTATGTTCAATCTGAATCAACTCACAATCTGGCCACTTGAAGCCTTTCTATATTTTTGCATTATCCTAATCATTGATTATCTAGTGCAACAAAACCACTGTAGACCAATGTAATAATAATTATTATGTGTAACACAAAATCCTAATTTAAAAACACCTATATTTTTAAGCTAGATTTTTCATCGCATTGCGGCGTTGTGAGTATCTCCATTCATTGTGGTCAATTCGGCGTAATGTAATCAATTGCCGAACCAATAAAATAAATCAGACGAGACAGTTTTAATTGATACCGTTCGGTATTAACTGCGTGCACAGTAACAGGAGCACTTGCGCCACATTATGGCTTGAAGAACTCGAAACAAAAAGATATTACCAAATTGAATTGCAAGAGAAGCAATTCAATTTGGTAATATCTTTTTGCAATTGAATTTTAATTTGATATTGTAATTAACTTATGATGTCTGCTTGATAACTTTAAATGAAGCAAGTGGCAGCAGTTTTTTATTTTGGCATAAAGTGAAAATATACCTACTGTCCGCCGATTTATAGGTTGACGGTTTAAACAGAAATAATAAATTTTATATCTTGGGACAATAAAATTCACACCGGTTGACCTAGATCCACAATAAGCAAAGCTCGTACCTAATTAGCTAATCGTAATAAATATTAGACAACGGTTATTCATAGTCTAGTATCTACATTCATAAATACATCAGGTAGGTAGGCACCTACATCCAAAAGTCACACAAATACGCATTCTCATCACAGTTACAACTAAGGGTTATTTTATTGTTATAATAATAAACTTAGAGTTAGTTATCAGAATTCAAAACCAGAACGCTCTCTTAAACTATGTATCTACCTACCTACTCGTATTATATGTCGTATATAATACACGACGTTATTAAATGACTAATAAACAAAATTCACTTTAAAAACTTAAATTGAATTTCATATATTGGCATTTTTTTTAAAAAAGAACTATTTTTACCTCTTTGCAAACAGACGGGGGAAATGTTAAACATTTCGGCGACGCACAAAAAAATTGTTTGGTTTAACTTTTATCGCTCCTGTTAAACTGTTCCCAAAAAGTGTCAGAAATATCACATTGCAATTCACGCCAGCTACCAAATCACACGTTGGAATAAATAACATCTTTTGGTATTTAAATACGATTCGAAATAACTCAGCGTTTTTTATAACAAAATGGTCGGGTGTTTTAAAGCACTGACGGCAGTGTTAAATTGAATACTTTTTTATGTAAATTAATGAAACATACAAATTGTGAATACCTATAATACAAACAAAATACAATCGCAGCCTCTTAAATTACCTAGAGAGGCATCGACACCTATAAATACCTAGCTGAGAGAAATACCTAAACAGGAGTAGATAAATACGAACAAAACATTAATTGAATGTTTAGGTACCTACTAACCACAGGTTTGCATGTAATTGTTTCCATTATGTTACATAGTGTACCTACAATACAAAATGTTGTGTATTGTGTAGACTGTAGTACCTTTAAAAACAAAGATATTTATTACTGAAAATATAGTTTAATTAGTCAGTAAAGTCAAACAAAGTCGTAATGAATTAAGTAGGCCCGTAAACAATGGCGGCAGGTACAATAAAATAGCGCGACTTTGATCCCGGCGTGCATTGATTGAATGCGCAGATCGCTGTTTATTTACTTATCGACTCAATTAACGAATACGCTGAAGCACATTATACATTCAAATCGCAATCGCAGCTTTCCCACGTTAGCCGATTTTCCGTGAAAACTCAATGAAAACTTCATAACAGTGTTGACTTTACGCTTGGAAACGGATCGCGTAATGGCCTTTGTCGAGCACAAAAAGCGACTGATCCGGTCTAGATCCGCTTTGTATAGTCCGTTTGCTTTAGTCAGTTGACAACATAATTATCGACTATTGCAGCATGTGAGCCGGTCGTCGAACCGAGTTTGAAATAGAAGCGACCGCGACCGCCGCACCGCCGGGTCTTGTATTGACATGTAACCACCACGACTACTACGAGTTGCGGCTCCAATTGTCCTTCTCCTTTCAACTTATGAACTCCGTAAGTGATACAAAACAATGGAACTTTTTATTCAAATTGGTATGATATTTTACCCTGTTGCTTTTGACTAAAAAATCGGTCTGTTTTATAATATCCGAACAAGTTATCTACTACTCTAAGTAGTTAATCAATTAAATAAAGTATTAACTAGCCACGCGACACTGCATAATACCCTTTGACTATTTAGAGGCTGAACAATGTTTTTGTCTATTAAAAAAGTTGCAAATAACTTATCTAGAGTGTAATTAGACAATGTAAGCATATTGTCCTCACTATTGTAAGAGTACCTAAATGATTAATTGCAATACCTTAAAATAGGTATTAGAATTTAGTCGCATTGTCTGCTAAGAATAACTGTAAATTTATCAAATGTCAGCATAAAATTATATAGGTGAGTTAAATCCGTTTTATTTCATTGTGAAATAACCGGAAACCTAAAAAAAATATGCTAAACCCATTTTGTTTCATTTCAAGTTGATAACAGTGGACACTTTTAAAGTTCACTTGTTTAAAATTCAGCATCGAAAAAAACAAACTAAGTACATAAATTAGTGACACGCATTCATATTTTGTTAGCGAGAAGAGTTTCTAGACATTATCGCTTACTCTACGTCGTGCTAAATGCTATTTTAAAATCATACGCCAACATTCATTATACTTATTAAATCACAGGCTTAAGCCTATTACTGAAGTAGGCAGTGCACTCGACTGCCCCGTTCCGACGTTGAGGTTGCACATTGCACTACTTCGCTACAACGTAAGTCCAACTTATCACCACTAGATGGCGTAAAGCTCAGAACAACGTAATGCTTTTTACAACACTTCTTATAGATGACACTTATACTTATTGGTTCGTTTTAATTATGATATTTTGGGTAGCTATTTATAAAAAAAGTCCTAAACTAGTAACTTTTTTAATCTGTAAAGATATTAAGAGGTGTTATGAGACGAGCGATGTCGTTTTTTACCTCTCGCTGTGTCTAAGATAATTATCTTCTACAAATACTTTGTAAATGTCAACAAATACAACATTAGCTAGGTTAGTTAGGCTAAATACCTACATATTATTAATAATAAGTTGCTTGCACCTACTTATTTTATTTAAATGTATAGAAAAAATAATATATTTTTGATTTTTTTTTATAAGTAACATATTCATATTAAATATTCATTATTCATTTTTGTTTCATATTAAATATTCATTATTCATTTTTGATGCTTTCGCGGTTATAATAAATGGGAATTAGCTCCCATAAATTCATTAATGCTGACCTTTTGAAATGTTTTCAGTTCCCATATTCGAAGCTGACTGAGCTGACCATAGTCAACACTAAAAACATTTTATATTACCTATGTTAAGTGCCTCATTTGTAAATGTTAATGTAATTAACTAAGAACAGAAGTAGTAGGTACCTACTTATACCCTTTTTTCTGACACGATAGACAAAAAACCTGTCATGTTATTTTCATTAATAGAATCAGAAAGGTACATGTGTTCAACATATGAGCAGGTTATCGTTTTTTTTTGAAAACTCATTAGTCGCTAACGTTTATATTTAAAAAGTCTAATAAGTTGTATATCGAATCTAGGATTTATTTAGATCTATTATTATTCAAATTATGCTTATTTTTAAGTGAGTCATTTCCAGCAGCAGATATTAGTTATTATAAGGCATTTTTATATGTATGAGGCTATTATTATCTGTAAAAGCGCACTTAAAAAGTCGTGTGTCATCTCCCTAAGATTTCCGCTACGCGCCATAATTGTACGATGAAAGATATCTATAAATATTTGCAATATACACACATATATTATATAGGTATGTGTATAGACGAACGTCGATCAGCTCAGATTGATTATAATTAGACCGTCGTTGTACCGGCGACGTTTTAAAATAGATGATGAATTAGTTCCTTAGCATTGATTGGTCATCGATAGTTGCGATACGTTCAGCGGCACTTTGCTAAAATAGTACTTATGCTAAACAAGTTTATGCTAAGCTTAGATACTTATGTAAATGATGCTATATAGCAGGCTCTTTGCTCTCGAGAATTATCGGTGATAATTGGCAATTTTGTTTACACTACAAATTGGTCAAGAATCTTGACAGTTGGATTAATATTGAATACGCATTGCGAATTGTCACTTGTCATCTACAATAGGCGTGACTGGGAAGAATATGAAATTTTATTTAGTAAATTCTTATTAAAAAATTTTGAACACGTATTTATTATTTTCTCAAACAAACTAAAAATGAATGATAAGCACTTCTAAATTTCGGGAGAAGAGTGACGTCACGTTATAGTACAATTTATAGCATGCCGTGACGTCATGCCTTTTGTCGCGTTGGTAAAGTAAGGGCCAGTTTGTAATAAGGGCATTGTAAATAATTAATATGAATTGGTTTCGTTGGGTTGTTACTAACGATTGGCACTTGTTTAAGGAACAGTCCGCTAGTCTCACTCGTTAGAAACTTAAAAACTAATTTTCCACAATTAATCCCTACAGTTTAATTGTTAACAGAAATGAGAAAGTTTGTCCGACATTTAAGCATCTTCAGGTTTGAATAAATGAGTAGGATAGACCCTTTTGTTTCAATCTGTTTCACTTTGCTGTAATTACAAAGTTAATAAAAAATTACGATATTCCCAAGCTTCCCTGTTATGTTGCAAATGAACATTTTATATAACAATCACCTTAAATAATACCCGTGGTAAAATTTTATTGTCTAAAAAAATCTAAAAAATATCCTAAAGATTGTTTTAAGAAGGTAAGTATTACGTCTTAGGTACTGTAAAATAGTAAGTATAATTTTTAAAAAAGGACGTATTACAAAAGTGGATTATATGTAAAATACACTTACCTATAACATCTAGACAGGAAATACTATTAAATGTGTAAGAAACCTTTTTTGGAGATTATTTTAGAACGAATTAGGTACTCGTTTTCATTATACGTACCTATTCAATTTTACAATGTATGTATTTATTTATTTATTTACACTTCATTGCACAATAAAAAACAAATGTACAAAAGGCGGACTTAATACCATACGGCATTCTCTACCAGACAACCTTTCTACATGTTATCCTCTTTCATTTTATACCACACTCTGGTATTTTTGTAGACATTTGGCTTTCCATCCCATTGCACCCCCCTTAATTTGGATTTAGAACGACGTCATACAGTTACCCATGCTTTGTCACCCAAACTGAACGTGCATACAAAAGTTCGGTTAAAGATATCTGCATCAAAATTGAGTTGCAAGATATCACCAGCACATACCTATATATTATTTAGATATCTACTTACACTGTAAGTTAAATAAAAGCTCTTAATATTATACTAGCGGCCCCGGCAGACGTCGTCCTGCCCGTCCGATTGTTTCGTCAAAGATCTGACAAAGTCTTCTAACTGTCACTTAATGAATAGTAATTCTTCATAAGGCTTCATATTTTCCCCGTTTTTTACACATTTTCCACTGTTTCTTCGCTCCTATTGGTCGCAGCGTAATGTTATATAGCCTAAAGCCTTCCTTGATAAATGGTCTATCCAACAAAAAAAGAATTTTTGAATTCGAACCAGTAGTTCCTGAGATTAGCGCGTTCAAACAAACAAACTCTTCAGCATTATAATATTAGTATAGATTAGTATAGATTTGTTATTTTTTCTTGAATAACGTACCTTTTTCATAGGTTTCAAAGCGCACTCGTTATTTAATGAGCAATTTTCATGCACAACTACTTCAATAATTCAAAAAGCATTTGTTTCTGACAACGTACGTGACTCAAGAAATTAGTGTTATAAGAGTTCACTTCGTATTCACATAACGGTGTTGTAATACCCGCCACTCCATTTATTTTTTATGAAATGCTGACCTTTTTGTAAGTTAAAAGAAATTAGTGCATTAAAAAACGTTTTACTGGAATGGTTTTGTGACCTAGACAATAGATATACTAGTAACATTTTTGAATCCCTACTAATATTATAAATGCGAAAGTAACTCTGTCTGTCTGTCTGTCTGTCTGTTACGCTTTCAGGCTAAAACTACTGGACCGATTTAAATGAAATTTGATACAAAGAAAGTCTGGAGCCTGAGAAAGGACATAGGCTACTTTTTAACCGACTGCAAAAAAAGAGGAGTTCCACGCGGACGAAGTCGCGGACAGAAGCTAGTAATATTATAAATGCGAAAGTAACTCTGTCTGTCTGTCTGTCTGTTCCGCTTTCACGCTAAAACTACTGGACCGATTTAAATGAAATTTGGTACAAAGAAAGTCTGGAGCCTGAGAAAGGACATAGGCTACTTTTTAACCGCAACAAAGGAGGAGTTCCACGCGGACGAATTCGCGGGCAGAAGCTAGTGAAATATAAAATAGTCTAACATTTAGGCACGAGACTATAGTCAGCTCAGTCGTGTTTCGTATATGGGAACTGTAAAGTTTTCGAAATGTCAGCAAATAAAACGAAATACGCGAGTTACGTACGTATTAGTTGTTTCATTCCAATGTGTAATAACCGTGAAGGCATCATAAATTATTACGTGCATTTAACCTAACTCATAGCGAATTTGAAATCAAAAAGTTGGAAATAGTTATGTAGATTCCAAAAAGGGGACTAATTAAGGAGGAAGCTCTAGAGAAATACTTTTTGATCGCTTTTGCTTCGTCCCCTTGTATTGTGAAATTCGACGTCGTGTTATAGCTCAAATTTTAATTAAAAATTTAATATTTTATTATTGAGATCATTAAAGGAACGCTGTTTTATAGATCGCGCACTTAACTTTCGTTTGCCGCTAATCTTGTTTTGCTTTGTGTTTATTTATTCTGGTATTACCTAAATCATATTATTATTGTGTTCAATTTTGAATGTTATGAATAATTTCTATTTTAATCCTGATACTGTCTCATGATTTCTTTTTTGTTAACTTCGTATTTTATTTTACAAGCAGCATTCGATTTAACATCGTTAAAAATGTATAATCACCTATTTATCATTCATTCAAATACAATACGAGTACTATGACGAATCAATTAATGATGACTGAAGAATAAAAAGACGTATCGTGCGAAACAATATTGCCACAAGGTACAAGACAAAAAAACAAAAGGTAAAAGAAGTGCATTTGTACGTAGCTTATTGAGTTTCCAATAACGTGTGATAATGAAGTGGGTGAGAAATATTACGTTCGTGAGCCCAGTATGGTTCATCTGATATTTATAACTCTGTTTCTATCGCCCTACAGTCCCTGCACGTGCTCTAGCAAACCTTATTTATTTACAAGAAAAGGAAACCGTATATTCTAATATAGATTTGTCTTGATGGACGACTGCAGACATATCAAAATACTGATGTTGTTATAGTTTTTAATAGAACTCTATTAGTGTCGGACATTGTAAAATAAAACGACGGTGAAATTTATTTCGGATTGCGTGCGAAGTGGTCGTTTGCTTCTGTTTGTAAATTTGAGGCAATCTAATAATGTTATAAATTTAGTTATTTTGCACTGTTTAAAGCTTACTCTGTACCGTGGTCTATGTTAATTTCGTGCAGTGCCTTATTTCAGAGAATCTATTGTAAAAGTTAATGTAACCTGAACATACATGAAGCAAATTTTCATTTTTGTCGCTCTTTCAATCTTTGCTAAACTATGACATTGACAGATGCAGAATACCTTTATTAATTACTTTTAAATTAAATTTTAAAGCTGATAACTAAAACAAAGTTTTATTAAACATGGTCATTTTAATCTGCTAGTAGCATTTAAACCACTATGCGGTGTTTGGGATTTAGGATGTCAGGTAAAGGCAAGAGTCAGGTTTGAGATAAGCTATTATTTGTATTCTTAATCCGCAGTCACCGATCACTCAACTAGCTTATAATATTGTATCGATGACCTTATTAAATTATTGTAGCTTATTGTATGGGCCAGCAACAACTATCCTGTAGAGTGCAATACATATTATTATTATACCAAGGGGTACCTATTTATGTATGTAAGTATTTCTACGTTGTTGATATCATTTTATGAATATAGCTATACCGATAACCGAGTATAGTATAATTTTCTATATTAGATAAAAACAGCTTATTATCACATGTTTAAAAAGTTGAGACTAGTTTATCGATACATAGGTAACGAAGCTCTAAGACAACATTTTGTTCCCAGCGCCATCTGTTACGTCGGGCTGGAATTTCTATCAAGGGGAAAGGGAAAATAATATTTAGAAAAGAAAAATCTTGCTCTTAAAATTCCGTTCACTTATTGCACATTCATATTGATCGTTTCTGACTATTCGTCTATTACATGCATATTGGAATAAAACAACGGTAACGAGTTTTACTTGCGTACCTCTATGGACTTCGTAGTGATGTCAAAAGAAAATGAAAATTAAACATAGTTATTACATATTGGAATGAAACAACTATAAGTATATGTAACTTGCGTATTTCATTTTATTTGCTGACATTTTGATAACGATAGTCTAAAACCGGTCAACCAATAGTGAACTCAGACGGCGGTGAATATGGGGACTGTCAACCTTACAAAATACCAGCAAATAAAATAAGATAGGCGAGTTAAATTCGATATAATTTTTTCTCCAAAATTAAAATTTGAAATTCGTCAGCGATCATCAATATAAATTCATCCTTATATTGTTGTATTGATGTAGTCTACATCAATATAAATTCATCCTTATATTGTTGTATTGATGTAGTCTACAACAATAGGTATAAGGATTGGAGGTTTTTTTTTATTAAAATCTATTTTAGTTTTAATGTCACTCACACCGACGATGAGTTTTTGATCAATTATTTGTACCATTATGCATCATTGTTGAATCCTGTCGGTGAACATCAAAATTTCACTCTGCACATATTTCAGACATGCGACGATCTTACCGGTGAAGGAAATAATATTGTTGCAATATGCATGCCTTGATTGACGTTTAATCAGCTAACCCGAATAGGACCAGCGTGTAGAAATTGCTAAAGAAGACTGAGCGCAATAACTTTATTTTTAATGCATTGTGATATTTTCTTTGGATCAAAAATAACACACCCCCAGAAGGTACCCAAACAATAAAGGATAAGGAAAAAATAAAGTAGGTATACTTTTCAACGGTAAAAAAAATCGCGCTATACTTTGCCCACACTTTTTGAATAAAAAAGATACCTTAATTTAAAAACTTTTGTACAAAAACTCATCAATACTTTTATCTGATTTAAAGTTTAATTGGATATGAAATTGAGGATTTCATTATTTCGCTTTATCATTTTTTAGACTAGAATGTTTTCTTTTATTCAGTAAAAAATTTAAAGTCTTAAAACTAAGTTGTAACTGACCATTTATATTTGAAATCGTCGCTATCAATTCTAAAAACCGACATCCCATTTATTTTTACGGACGCCGTAAAAAAATTTAGAAAATAATTGCCGCATGCAAAACACGTCCAAGAAAACATTTTCACAAATGTGAAACAATAAGTGCTATCGTAGCTTTCAAGCGAAGCCAAGAACTCAACCTTTGTGAGAATTTATTTCATTCTTATGGTACTATTATGCCGTTCTCAGCTACACAACATAAATAATAACGCGGACCGTTATAGGGTCATTACGGAGGGAACGGGCCGCGTGACGTCACACTCCAGCGTTCAGTATATACGCGACGCTACCGAACATACTATCTAGACAATAACATTAGTATCTATGATATGGTAGTAAAACATTGGAATGAAACAACTATTAACGGATTTAACTCGCGTATTTTTACGCTAAAGTGACTTTAGCGTTAGACTATTGTCAGCTCAGTCGTGCTACGATTATGGAAACTGCAAAGAATCCGAAACGTCAGCTAATAAAATAAAATAAAAATACGCGAGTTAAATCCGTTAATAGTTGTTTCATTCCAATGTGTAATAACCGCGAAGGCATCAGAAATTATTATGGTAGTAAAAACCGCGAATCGTAAATACGCGCTCGCATCGTCTTCTCGGTTTCCTAGGCTTGGTATTATTAAAAAAGAATTACGCAAATATCATCAAGATATTATTCGGCTTACCGTTTCTTCTTGACAATGATGGGCTCTAAGTTCTGGAAGATATTTAATTTGTCGAAGTAATTTTTTCAAATATATTTACTCATAAATCATCATTATTTTCACAAAGACAATTTTCTGTTATAAAAGATAACTACAGTGGAATCCGTTTATAATGACATCGAAGGGAAATGACAATCACGTCATAATAAGCGGACGTCATACAAAACTTTTTGTAATAAAAACCTATTGTAGGTATTTAAATAGATAAAGAGTCCTAATATAAAATTGCATTAGGATAGGTACACGTATTTATGTATATTTCGCCATTTTCTAATCCGAATATTATTGGACCTTTCTCCTCATTATACCTAAATGCTTTAAGGTGTTGAAATGACCTTTTTTTTAAACAGGATTAGATACTAATAACAACGGGTGGCCTTCAAATGTAAAATACTCACAGAGATTCAAAACATATTGATCATTCGCCGAACGTCGTCGGGAATAAACAAAGAATCTGTCATTATAACCGACATAATTTAATAAAGATGGGTCATAATAAGCGAAATGTCACTGTAAGCAAAGTCATTATATCCGAGTTTTTTACAAGGAATTTTGTATGTAACCAAACTTCATTATGTAATTACGTCATTATAAACGGTTGGTCAATATAGACGGAGTCATACTAAACGGATTCTACTGTATAATATTCTACCACATGTCTGACTATATAAACTACGTAAAGGTTACGGCAACCGTTTACACTTACAAATTTCTAATGGATACTAAGAAGGTTCTCATTTACATCTTCGATTATAATTACACGAGGTGAAAATTTCCTCATATACATTTCATCCTCGGCGGCGAGCGGCGACATCAGTAAAGTAGGAGCAGAGTGGCGACCAGCCGGTATCTGCTCGGAGCCTTTGCAACTCATTGAGGGCGCGATGAAAGCGGGGTCATTACCTAGAACAAAGAACGAATGACGCTCAAACTCAGTGCATAAATCCAACCGCGCGCTGTTTGCACGCTCCTAAAGAAAAAACGCCATTTTCCACAGCGCGCTTTAAAGGAAACCTTATACGTTTACCGCTTTTTTTAATAAAATATTCATTGTTTAGTCAACGTATTTTTTATTGACGTAAGTGTTGTTTAAATTCTGGTGTTTTGTCTCCTGTTTTAATACGTACTTTCTGTTTAGTTTATGATAAAATGTTTAGTACGACTTATTGTGGTATACTTGAAAATGGTCATTCTTATTCTCCCTTTATAAAAATCTAGTCGCTTTGGTATAAAAACAAAAGTTTGAATATAATTAAGTACGTAAGCACATTTTAAAGTTCAAATTTAAGAGCATATATTATCTGAATACTTTATATTGAATTTTAAACACTTTCAAACAAAAAACAACGTAAAATTTTGAGAAATAAATAACAAATAATTTTAATATCTTAGATAAATTACAACTTTAACTAGCAAACCAGTGGATAAGGTCGCCCTTTAGATAATCCTGGAGGAGGAGAATCCTGAGGCCTGTAGTAGAATAATACATACATACAAATATACTCTTTGAATGATATTTAGTCTATCTTCCAATCCTTACTAATCCTTACTTCCTTACTAATATTATAAATGCGATAGTAACTCTGTCTGTCTGTCTGTCTGTCTGTCTGTCTGTTACGTTGTCACGCTAAAACTACTGGACCGATTTAAATGAAATTTGCTACAAAGAAAGTCTGGAGACTAGGAAAGGACATAGGCTACTTTTTAACCGACTGCAAAAAAGGAGGAGTTTCACGCGGACGAAGTCGCGGGCAGAAGCTAGTTACCCATAAATCTCCATCATACCATAATATCATCAATATAAAACCATAAACATCGGCGCACACAACACGCTATGCTGCAAACAATCCGTTACTGATGTCACAAGCAGTTACAGTTGATGCAAGATTTGCTAACAATTGAATATGGCTGTAAATCAGTAGATAGCGAGGAGACCGCCCTGACCTCGCATGTAAATCGCTACTGCTGTGCCACTGGCTTATGTTTGGTCCAAAACACGAGACAGAGCTGAATAAGTGTTTCTTTCGATCGCTTAGATGTAACTTTTATCTCATCCCTACTAATATTATAAATGCGAAAGTAACTCTGTCTGTCTGTCTGTCTGTTACGCTTTCACGCTAAAACTACTGGACGGATTAAAATGAAATTTAGTACAAAGAAAGTCTGGACCCTGAGAAAGAACATAGGCAACTTTAAAACCGACTGCAAAAAAGGAGGAGTTCTACGCAGACAAAGTCGCGGGCAGAAGCTAGTTGTTAATATACTCGTACAGTCAACATCAGAGATATGTCATTCAAGTCTAAGTAAATTTAGTGCCTATACTCATTTTGTTTAGTTTTTGAGAACTTTGGTTATTAATTTCCGTGACGGAAGATTGTATAAGTTGGTTGATTTAATGACAATTGAACCTGTGCTCAACATGGCCGTCTTTTGATTGAAAATGCCGAAGTTCACGAGTTTTAAAAACCATAATACCTATACGCCAACATTTGCACTTTCGATTTTGCTATTTAAAATATCATAATTGGGCTGTCACTCATTTTGAATTCTAGATTCAAATTTCAAATCCTAAAACCTTACATCAAAGTTTTTAGACGCAGGTCGATAAAGACACATTAAGTACCTACTTAAGCAAGTTTTAGTGCATGATTTAATTCATATTTCCGGTGTATAGTGAAAAAGTATACTTACCTACGTCTAATATTGCATGTAAAGCATCCTACCCTTTTTGTCCAGAGTACAAGATTTAGGTAAAGTCGTTATTAATCTTGCCGTTAGGAAAACGTCACATATGTCAAAATACTTACGGCAGGGAGAGCGCAACGCTCGAATTTGAAACCAATCGAACATCCGCGCTTATTTTCCGTAATATGACGCTTTCCTCGTTAAAGTGGAATAGAAACTGGTGTACCGAGTATATCGCATTTCGTATTAGACATAATCGAGACACATGTTCCGGTCTCGGCGATCGTGAACCACGCGAGCGGAGAATTTATGCCTGTTGAACGTTCAGAAATAAAAATTGTAAAATGAATTCGTTTTTAAGTAGCCATAGAGACATTTTCATCATTTTTGCGATTAGTAATAGACCTCCTCCCTAGACAAAAGACATTCCACAATCGCAAATGAAAAAGATAAGGAATTGACATAAGAAAACGGAAAGTCACGCGGTCAGTTATCATTCGCTTATTATGTCATTTTACGTTAGTTTATGTGTAAGGCGTAGCTGGACTGCTAAAGATGTTTTTGAAAGTGATGTCTGAAATGATGGCTATTGGCACCTATTTAACAACCAAATGTTTTGAACAATATCCAACGAATAATCTCTTGTTATGCGCAAGATTTAATAGTGGATACACAAATTTAAGACGCTCGCTGTTTATATCACTGGCATTTTATCTGCCTGTAGCCTGTAAGTCGTCCAGTTGTGACATTTAAAGCGCATGTGACGACTGGACTGATGAATGCCCACACAATTTGTGCGCCTCCGGTTTTGTAATATTAAGGTCAAGAAAATACTTACGATTTAATAATAGAAATCCCTTTATTTAGATATTACAAAAACAAGTGAATGGTTGAAAATGTAGTAGGATTCTTGGTTCGAAGACTTTATGGACTTCCACAATAATGTTAAAGAAGTTTACTGTTTTAAATTATAAAAGTCTCAAGTAATAATAAGAAATCGATATATCCCGTCCACACTCTGTTAGACCAATACAAACCGACATTATAACCGTGTCGCACCACCTGTTGCCTCTAAAGTACATCACGCCTTATTGACTATGTTTAGATAATGGGGACGAATCGTAAATATCTTAGAGCACTTTTCACTCTAAGATTCTATTTGATGTGACGTAGCAGCTAGATGCAACTACAGTTGGTTGGGCACACGCCAGATTACTCTTTTTGCTCGACACATGGGACGTATGTCGTACTTGAGACAGTTCATGTATCGCGCATTCGCTCTAGGAATGGGAGTCTGAATGCGCGACGGCGGCGACAACCACAAATCAGTAGCCACTTTGTTCTTTCACGGTCGCAGACCATTCTCTGCCGAGAAATCGTTATTGATCTATTTTAAAAGTGATTACTGTCCGTTTGTCTCCCATTGTTCGATTTTGTTTCTGACGACTGAATTTAGAATAGACGTCTTCATTGTGAGCTGAGACTGCGAGACTTCACGCTTAATGTGAAACTAAGTGGCGTCCAATTATGTTCAACTTTTGTTCTGTTTTCTTTTACCGTCGAGAGAACGGTTTAAATGATTAACTTTTTCATGAAGTATGCAGGTAGAATTTATTTTGTTTGTTTTCCGAAGTTTCTTTGCCATCTCGGCCAGTTGTTACATAAATTTTATATGATGTCGTTAGCACTATTTCTTACGGATCAAGGAGGTCGTTAACTTCATGGCGTGTTAGGTATAATTCAATAGGAAAGCGAGACAGTGAGGTGGCGAAAGGGCTGAAATCATATTGAACCCGACGCAGGCAGTACAATAGGCATCCCCGCTCGTAGGCCGTGGCATTCCTAAGCGCTGACACTGCCTTATAATGCATCAACGACGCACAATAAATCCCATTTATAGGTTTTCTGCGAGGGTCTTATTCAAATTCAGATTGACTACCTAAAAGCTTTCCCTTTACTAACACGAAAAGGGAAATATCGTACGTGTTGGCTTTAACTTACAAATTTGCTTGCACGAGTACCAATTGGCTTTCAGTGAATTGAGTCGCTTGATTGCTATGGTAGCGGGAGTAACAAGGAGTACGTAGTAGGTGAATAATACTTGACTCTCTGGTAGCAAAAGATGACACAATAAATACCTTCACCAGGTGGTCGGACGAACTTTAGGTGGCATCCATGCTGAGTCTTCCGGTATGCGGTCAGCACTGTGTTCAAAATTCATCTTCAGACAAATATCTATCTACTAGTAAAGAGGTATTTCGTTTCTTTAAATACCTACCTAATATTCCAGTGCTATTTTACTTTAGCATTAATGTTTATTTTGTTCATAACATAGTCAAATAAATATCACATAGTAACGTAAAACCTATTTCAATAAATAAATAGAAGCAAAAGTTCACCAGGACATAACCGCGACCGCATTATGCTAAAAGTTGCCATATCAAATAACATTATACGTACCTGCATTAAACTTTTCAGTTTTTAGTAGCACTATTTACAGGGAGAGTACAGTTAGCAAGACGTTCTAGAAGTTTGAAAAGAAACTGTCTCAAAGCTCTGGCCTCCTCGCAATCCTACTTGGAAAGAAACTTGCAAGGTTCTCGCAATAAATGGTACGATCAATTGCAATACGTGGCTACTTGAAATCATTTTTTTTAATATCTTTACTTTGTATCTGCTGCAGCTGTCTTTATAACCTCTTCTGTGCAATAAGGTTGTATATTTTGCTGTAGAAGAAAATTATGTTCTATGTTTTTAGCCTAACCAATTTTTAAGTCCTATTACCTACACACTAATAGTCTTGAGTCACGAAATCAAATTTTCTACAAGTTTAAAACATTATTTCCAATAGTTAATTAATTATATCATCTACCGAACAATTAATACCTGATAATGTCAGTTTATTTGATCCGACGTCTAAAGTTCTTCAATCGTTACGCATTAAAATAGTACCTGTAGGTACGCCAACTAAATCCTATTAAATTGTGCAATTCTGAGGTATGAAAATTCTTAATTCAAAATATTATTTCTGACCTAGTATGTCTTCTATCAGAATTTTTTATTTAAGTAATCAGAGCACGGTACTCTGAAACAGAGTGGAATCTAAAACAAAACTCAGACGCTGTACTACCTTTATGTTACCTCAAATCTCGAACTCGAAGGTGCAACTTTGAAATGTTTTTAACAACACTTACCGGGATAAAAAAAACAACGAAGAGCGAAACACGTTTGCGGTTTTTGCGATAACGTGTTCTTATACAGTTTTCTCTTAGGTAACTAGTAGGCTTACAATTCTTTCCTAATAAGTAAATCAAAATGTTACACATTTTTGGCTTTATGCTTAATTTAAGTTACAAACAACATGTGTGTAACGGTAGCATTCTAATAATTTTGTATATATTTTATATTATTATAATTGTATACAGCTTGCGTAAGGTTGACAATAAAATACCTATTATCTTAAGAAATATTTCAGACAAAAGACGCTATTTAGCTATTTACGATTACCTATACGAAGTAATTTATATATCGCACACCTAGATCTAAAGGGATCTAACTCAAAAACCGGAAGATTTGAGTTAGGTATGCACACCATCGGATTCCAGCAAAACCCACCTACACTAAAACAGATTTCAGCTAATATAACTCTGCTAGCTTCATTACAAAAAGTATAAATTTAAAAAAAAAATTCATGCGTGCATATGGACATATTAATCAGTTTCTCGCCTCTCCTGAAAAAGTACCTTTTTTGAGTTAGCTCTCTTTAGATCTAGGTGTGCGATATATTGATAGTGCGGCAACCATGAAATAGTATTTTTTGGAATACTTTTATATTATACTTTTAATGCCATATTCGCACAGTGAACCTACCGACATTGACGTCCTGTGCCTGACGTCGTTGATGTTTGCAAAAATGTCACAATCACGTGAGTCGCCGATAAATATCAAAGGTCCCGAATTGCTAACAAACCTTTGTATATAGTTCGGGCTGTTGTCCACCGTTTCGTATTGACCTGTGAAAACGTCGCCGTCGTGACTGTGCAGTTAATCGGCTGTGATATTTGTTACCTTACACATTGTTGACCTTAAAAGTAACAATTTACACTGGAGGGGGTTTTACGAGTAGTTTCTCCAATATTGTTTGTATGGGTTCCTGCAACTGTTTGCTACTTTGAGGCTTTCATTTTAAGCATTTCAGCGAACAAACAACCTTTTGGTTAATTAAAGCAGAACGACGTTGTTAAATGAAAATTAAAGTAGGCAGTGACGCCTGAAAGGCCTTGGTTTCTCTTAGTATTTTAGGTAAAGTAGGTTGCTTAAAAAACTAACGAAATATATTCATATAGGTATATATTTTAGTTTATGATTCGTGACAAAGCTACTTTTGTAGAAGAATAGTGAGTTTAATAGTTTATTACAATGTCTTATAATTTTGCTCAATGACACATACCTACCTACTAATTTATTTGAATGAAATAATTACTTATAACAGATTTAACTCGCGTATTTTATTTGCTTCCACTAACCTTTAGTGTTATACTATCATCATCTCAGTCGGCTACATTCGTCCTATCTAAGTAAACAATTTTTTAAGTCAGTAAAAAAAAATACGCAAGTTAAATCCATTGTAAGTAATTATTTCATTCTAATATGTGCGAACCACGGAGGCATCAGATATTACTTACTGAATAAGTATATAAATTATCTACCTACATTTCTTAGTACAACCGTACTTATGTTTCTGGAATACATGCACTATAATTTACGTTCTAGACGCAACTAGTGCGCATCGTTGTGACAAGCTATCTTAATCATGAGTCAAATATGACGTGCACCATTTGTCTAATTTGTATTTGCATGTGACGTGACAGACGCCAAATTTTACGCTAAATGCACTGCTTGCACCGCAAATATTAGAATACCTTATAGCTTTGAGTAGACGGAAAACACTTTTGTATTTATGTCACGAAATGATGACATTTTTAAGTTTCCTAAAACCAATTATGACGGATTTAACTCGCGTATTTTATTTTATTTGCTAATGTTACGAAAACTTTACAGTTTCTTAATTCGTGAAATAAGGTAGTTTGTATAATATAAAATTCCTGTAGTGTTAGACTATCGTCAGCTATACGTAGCTGCGTAGGTATATATAAACTATATTTATAATAAAATACGCGGGTAAAAACCGTTAGGTAAAATTGTTTAATTCCAATGTGTAAAAGTCGTGAAGGCATCAGAAATTATTTCCCTAGTCCTATATTGTATTGGTATTTTTAATTAGAGTCCATAATATTTAAGTGCATCCTAACAAACTGTACAATATTGATAAACAACATTGCACATATTTAAAATGAGAACGATAAGTACCAATGTCTTATTGCACTTTCTCTGCATTGCATTCGGTGGCTCGTTGAAGCGAAATTATATGCACTTGACAAATACAGTCTCCGGCGACGCTGCGAGCCAATTCACCAAATTTTGTGCATTGCATGCAACCGATAAATTTTCGCATGCTACTCTTGCCAATAGCAGGCAATAAATGCTTTGAATGCTGGGCGGGTGAACTTTGACCTTAACATATTTAGGGCTATTTATAAGAGCAGCTACTGTATAGAATCTAGACACAGATTTACGACATATACTGTGATCAGATTTCAATTGGCGGGGTTAGTAGTGAGCTGCTGAATTAAGTTTGCAGTAGTAGGTACTTAATTATAGTTTTCCATTTAATAAATGGTTTTACTTAAATATAGGTAGGTACTTAAGTCTTACCACAAGACTTGGTATAGTATTTAAGACACTAAATATACATACTTACATATGTACGCAATAATGATAATATCTTAAATGCCAACACACATAACATTATATATTTACGCCTCATTTTGTAACTCGTTTATCGGAGTCAGTACGTAACGTACGGAAAAATATGTCACAGAATGTCATATCGTCGCGCGTTTCTGCGTATTTTACGATGAAAAAGATACCTTCAGAATCTACAGCCGCAGGTATAAAATTATTCCGCTATCTTTGCTGAACTCTTGATTTCATAAGTCGTAAAATTTTTACTCTGGAGATTTTATCGTCCTTACCGTTCTAAAATAAGATTAAATACTGTCGCTTATGTTATTTATCTCGTATGATGGCTATCATTGTAGTGCATGCTTTCAGAACGCGCGCCTGTTGGAGCTTTATTTATATCCTGCAGTACGATCTACAAATAAATTCATAATATCCTGTTATTTTCAAAATATTGACGTTTGCAATTATTTCCCGAATGATTAATCTACGAAATATCTTTAAAATGAATCATTATAATTTTAATGAAAAATGTAGTAGGTTTACGACACATTAAAACGAATGTACCTACTTACCTACTTGATATCATTTCTAATACGTTCCCTTCGTTATACAGAAATCACTATTAAAATAAAACTATCCCAATTATAAAGAACAAACAGCTTGCAATCTTGTTTAAATAAAGCTGAACAAATCTTAGTCATTAGCTAATTTGTAACGGGTAGGAACATTACAAAAATACTATTGGTTTAAGTTGAAACGGTCTTCTTCACTGTGGCATACCGTAGTGTAAAATCAGTTCGCATCGCATTAATACTATGACGAAAGAGTACGGAAATAATTAGAGACGCTTTATCCAAGCAGATCGCATTCAGTATTGCATAATGAATGAAGCGTCACGCTGCCATCACAACGTCACAGCCCGTCGCAGGTCGACCTCATGCCACTCGCACTTTATGTACTTTTACCCAAGCTCTAACATAACCTTTCCACGAAAACTACTAAAATAAAATAGTCCCGTTTTCTATTCTGTAAATTGTTTAACAACGCTAAACATACCTGGCTAACTTTGCTTAACTATGCAATTAACGAAGTCAAAGAGACACATTCTGAGACTCAAATGAAAGAATAAACGCCGTTTACCTTAACAATAAATTTATGAGCAAATAGCTTTGCAGAATGACTAAATGCTCCGGCAGCTTTTATCGCGACCGGCGAAACAAAACTGTTGCCAAACCGCAAAGGGAATCGATATGAGAAATGTAAAAAAAATATTAAAATTTTTGGAACGATCGCAATCCCAGCTATCGGTATCAAAGCACGTCCAATCAAACCGAGGCGTGACACTGAATCAGGACCTTTTCGATTTGGTGAATGGCCTCGCTAACTTATCGCCTCTTTATTTGCTGATTGCTGTTTGACACCTCGCAGGGACGAGGGCGGTTGGAGGGCGGCGCGGTGCCGGCGGTACAATATTCGGTTGGCATTTTTATTTAATTAACTTTTACTGTAACGTTTGTGGCGGGGAGGCGGTGGGAGTGAAACACAATGATGACTAATTTACGCGCAGTTCCCGTTGCGTTTTTATTTATTTTTTATTAGACGCGTTTGTTGGATTTTCATACTTCGACTTAATTTGTTTTCGGTCTCATAAAAACGGCTGTTTATTTACTTTGAAAAAAATCACTTTGCTAATGAAGTCCGTACAAAGTTTGCGTGTCTAATTGAAAATGCAGCGGATGAATAGAATACAGGCTAGCAAAAGTTGAATACGCTAGGAAACTGGGAGAAGATAAGGTTGTAATAATTCTTCGCGAAATGTCATGAAAGTTGGTAACTGATAAAAGTTGAGACCCTTTTCTGAAATTTTAATAGAGATTTAATTTTCGCAAGTGCCCTAACTGGTGGCGATAACGGAACTAGCGCCGCGCCGGGGCCTTATCCCATCCCACGCGGAAACAATAGATGCCCGATAACACATTCAACGAGAAATTTGACAACAATCTCATCAACTTTGAAATTCGTAAACTGTTTCAGGTGTTTTCCTTTCGAGAAGTCGCCCGAATTATTCCTGCATTACAATGACTTGTTGCATGTTATAGGAACTTTTAATTTTTAAACTAGTGGTCCACGCATTTATCGTTCTGCCTAGTAATGCAGCGCTACATTAATGGATCGATTTCACATTGGCTGTCATTGAGATAGATAAAGTATTCTTAAATTTGCCGAGCAACTTTTTACTTTTTTTCTTACTTATGAACATTCTCCTTATGATCACATACCAATTAAAACAAAAAAGTAATTAGTGAAATCGGTCCTGCGGTGACCAAGGGTGCCACCCACAAAATATTAGAATTAATTAAAAGAAATTATACGTATAGCATTTTTTGTGGAAGTGGTACAAATCATCTCGTCACTTGACTAACCAGCTATTGAATGAATGATAAAATTGAATATCTCCCTTAGTTTTTATATAACAAGATTCACGCTACGTATCGCATTTGAATTTGGCGTCATAGGTTCGACGTCTCCATGTCTTCTCTCGCCATGCAAGTTTGTAATTGAAAAAGTTGGCGTCGTTTTTCTGTAAGCCTTTTTTATTTACTTTACAATTTGTTCCGCAGGACCAATCTATAAGGTGCAGCGGACAGACTGAACATTTAATTGAAATTCGTGGTACAACAGCCTGTCAAATCGATATTTGTACTGCATTTTGAGAGCAAAATTTAGTTTTATTATGATTCTATCTATCTTACAAGTTTATGTTATAAAAGTTTTGTGATAAAGTGAGCAGTCCATAAACCTCCAGTCCAGTCCGTAAATAAAATCAGGAGAAACGTTTTCACAGCAGAATGATATTTCTATGGGCTAATAATTATAAAAAAAAATACTCACAAATCCAGTTTTCACAACGTAAAAAGATTACAATATGCTTCGTTTACTTATTTAAATTTTTACTTACAAAAGCCCGCCTACGAATTTTTCTTACTATCAATTTCAAAAACTTTTCTTGTGCGATCGCCCCCTACAATACGTACAATGCTTCAGTTAACGCAAATTGAATTCTCTGGTATTGCGAACGTAAAAAGCTTTTTGAATTACTTACACTTTAACAGAGATTTAAAACTAGACAGTTTTTTTAGAAGCTTAAAGTGTTAGCGAGAATATTAGATGTTCCTTTTACACAGACTTTTATAATACTTTTCTGAAAAGAGAATAATATATGTAATAATGCTATTTGAGTGAAGTTAAGCTGGGTTTGGAACTGAAACCCAACTTTACAATTATTAACAACATAATTTGTAATGGTAGCTTAAACAAAAATAAACTACCTACATTTAACTAGTTATTTAAGCAACTTTTATTTTACGTATATTATTATCTTTTTGTCGTAAAAACACAATATAATTGAACGTTACGGATTTGTTAACTCTTAATTTATAACTCCAGGGGAGCTTGTTAGCAGTTTATAAACTTTGTTTCCACTCCAGGTCAGCGATTATTCTTATCGCTCCCCAAAACAATTTAAATAAGTTCGGAGCTCCTCCCACACGGGTGCAAAATTACAAGCTCCCAACATAAGATTTACAGCGATACGAAATCCTACAAAGTACAAATTTGAATAAATTAACATTCGCACCGTTTTTTACAAACCTTAATTCAATTCAACAATTAATATCGCGCTTACACCATGTAATTAAAGTCGGAAAAAGCTTGAATTAACATTATAAAATTCCCATGCAATGTGTTTTACTGGTTGGAAACCTGTTATATTCGATTTCCGTTCTTATTGCGACGGAATACGGTGGCCTAACACTAGATCGCAAATTTAAAACGTACGTCATTTTGCAGCCTGGCTTAGTATATAATTGAGTCATTAGTAGTGGGGAACACGAGAGGTGAGAATACGTCAAAAGGTGCAAGCGATAAGTAAATGCAATTTCCTTCCAGACGTGATGTTAAATAACTGCATTTATTACGGGTGTGTCTTTACCTCAGCCTTGCATTTCATAAGAACAGGGTTGCATGTTTAGGGGGCTAAGTAAATAAAAAGACTTTGGCTCGTGCCGTGGAAAAAGTTCTTACTCAGCGTTGTTTATATCACTTTTAATTAGCTTTTCATTGAAATAATAAAAAACAAAGTAATAAAATAAAAGTAGGTACCTATATACAAGTTTAATGCGATTTTTCCCAGCACCATTAGAAATGGCGAGCAAGATTTATGACGCATTGTTTCGCATTCAAATAATAGTGGTTGACCGTCTAGTTCCAATTTTATCATGCCATGCATAATGAATGGAATAAATAAACAGCTCATTCCACGAAGAACCATTATTTGGCCTGTTTGAAATTAATAGCACAAATTTGGACGTACTTATCACGATGAAAATAGCGCGGCATCTCGTTTATTTCAAATGTCCATTATGTTGCCTAATCGCTGGATAAACACCGCATCGCGCTATTATCCATGACCGTGTTTTTAATCCATTCACTACTTACCTATAAGGACCCGAATACTCGCTTTCTTCATCAATCACTACGTTCTAAAAATCTATTCGAAGCGGGTGAGTATCGATCGCGATAACGTCAAGCGGACGCCACCCGGAACTTTTCGACCCGCTGAGAGTGAGGCAGCTGTGCATGTCCTTCGTGGGAACTATTCAATACCACTGCGGGGGCAAAGGTAGGAATCAGCAAAAACGGCGTCAGCGAAATCAGCGAAATGCATTGTCCATCGATGGAGCGGAACGCGGCGCGGCAGCCCGCGTCGATCGCGGGATAGCATTCGTTTTTGGTCCGAATAGCGCTGCCGCTGAACTTAATTGCTCTATTGTTAATTACGTAATGTTTCAACGTTCACCGCATCGCTTGGTGACCAATTCACAAACCGCTATTTAACTTTTAATTTTAGGACATCAATATTGTAATGTTCCGTTTGTGGTTTAGGTACTATAATTGCATTCACTTGTAAAGTTTTCGGTGTATTAATTAAGATGCGCTAATATTAAAACGAGATGCATTAAAGAAAGCCATCAAATATATACATTATATATGCCTACAAAATATATTATCCATTCACAGGTACCTATATATAATTGACGGCTCAGTGAGGGCACATTAATGGAACGGATTGTAAACTGAAACGGCAAAAGAGCCTGTCTTGATCGTATACTAGCTATCAGAATGAAAACTGTAAACCGTTCCTTCGATTCGTTACAGTGACAGCTCAATCATCTATACAGTGAACCGCTTCAATAATACTACATTCAATTTCAACGCACGTAAGATGGCATTGCGTTTATTTGTGCCTTGTAATAGCGTGGCGAGCTGCTTACGCGCCTGTCTTGTCTTGCCGTTGACATGCGTCATCATGACGCCTCATTGCGTACTGCTGATAGGGTTTTAATAATAACTGTCTATACATAGTGGAAGGCAGGTGATGCATGCGTCACTGGGCGAGATGAGGGGAAGTGACGAAATGGTTATAATTAATTAGGAATTAGTCGTCATTATTCGTAGGTATGAATGTTTATTTATATGAAATACTCTTAAATCCTCTGTTACTATGTTCTTTTCTCATTAGTACGCTACTACTTATAAAGATACTTACAGTCATTATTATTACTGCCTGAAGACTTCTAACATTTAGCTCTCAATAACTAATTGGTTGTCGCTTTTAAAATAGACTATAATGAGAGGACTCATTTCTATATAAGTTGCGTAAAAGGTCACCATAGCAACACAAAATTCCGATGATCTTTAAAGGGGAACGCGTCCTAAAACTAAATATAATTATGTTTCTTGAACAACTGTCGGTTGTTCGAAAACCACAACGTAAAAACATCAACGCTTTAAGAGGATTGTCAACCTGTTGATTTTCATACAAAAGGCGATAACGTTTTACACCCAGTAAATATAGTTAGATTTTTATAATTTTTGGATATGTTGTAGATATACCTAATGAGAAACTACGTCTGTACGTTTTGATTTTTAAGAAATATTGCTTACGCTAAAATTTATTAGCATCTAAAAATCTATATGTAGATTTATAATCATAAAAATCTATATTATTTAAGCAATATTTCTTAAAAATCAAAACGTACAGACGTAGTTTCTCATTATATCTACAACATATCCAAAAATTATAAAAATCTAACTATATTTACTGGGTGTAAAACGTTATCGCCTTTTGTATGAAAATCAACATGTTCACAATCCTCTTAATAGACAAAATTAAATGGGTATTGAAACATATCGCAAGATTTCACAAGCAATTTCTTATACCGCACGCATAACTATGAGCATAAAATCATAACACGGCACTATAAGTCAGATTCGAAACATATGTGCGTGTGCAACTCGTACCAATGATTATGGTCTATTTAAAACAGTACATCTCATTGAACGTTCTGATTGTACGTTACGATTGTTTATAATTGATTTTGTCTGCGGAACGAGTATTGTTTAACATGTGTTATCGATTTTATCTGTGAATCGAACACTGTTTTATAAGAATATTGAGTGATTTAGGTACTTTTTAGTTTAATATAATCCCTACTAATATTATTAATGCGAAAGTAACTCTGTCTGTCTGTCTGTTACGCTTTCACGCTAAAACTACTGGACCGATTTAAATGAAATTTGGTACAAAGAAAGTATGGAGCCTGAGAAAGGACATAGGCTACTTTTTAACCGACTGCAAAAATGGAGGAGTTCCACGCGGACGAAGTCGCGGGCAGAAGCTAGTTATTATATATATTTTTTTGGGTCCAATAGGAAGTAAATACTTTGTGGTGCATATACCTAAGTTTTTAATGACAAATTAATTCCTAGTTTTAATACCTTAGTTAGTAATTTAAGTAATCGAAAACAGAAATCTATAGATACTACTACCTACTTAATTCCTTTTTACCGTTTAATACATCGAGATAAAAAAAAAATACGTTGAAACTCTGTTTCAGTTTAATATCTGTAATGAAATCGTCGAACTATTTCAGAAGATTAAAAAATATAAAATAATTATAACAAACATAGACAGTAGGTAAATGATTGTGTAAATATGTTACAGACATTTGCCAAATTAGTGTCCCACAGGATATAGTGTGCTATTTATATTACGTCATTAATCAACCCAGCACGTAATTACAAAACAGTTAATAAACAAGATACTGGTGGGAGTGTTTGTACGCTTTGATCTTGGATATAAGGAATAATTATTGTCTTTTTACTAATATAACTAATGTAATATCTGGTATCAAAGTAAGAAATTTATTTGCAGTCATAAACATAGTGTCATTTCTAAACCTTTATTTATTATTTACACTTTATTGCACAGCAAAAACTTTAATGTGCAGAAGGTGCCATAGAGCATTATCTATCTGTTAACCTTTGAAGAAGACTCAAATAAAAATCTAAACGCAACATGAATAGTAGACATAATATTATAGTTACAATATAAAACAGGAACATAAGTAACATAGGTACGTAAATATAATGAAATATATAGATATACAAGTATACATAAATAACTACAACGACGGATGATGAAAACTAATGATCAAGAAAGTACTTGCGCAACATACGAATGCTGGCTTTAATTCAATGGAAACCTATTTTAATGCGTGTGTCAGAGACAAATCATATCTTGGACAATTTACATCAATTGATCTTGCAAAGCTTGTGCTACGGATACTAATGAATTGCATCTAAGACTGCTCATCACACTGACAACTGCCCCTAACAATATCCGAACCTGCAACTTTCAGATTCGTAGTCACAACTGACTACTGATCCACTGAATACGGATCTATCTGACTCGACTTGTTGGCCGTCAAATAAGTTATTCTTCTCAGTCAACTGTGATGTATAATTACGCCATATTTTTTATAGAGCCCATAAACCTCTCGTTTGCAGCATTTCACTAATCCGCTTATACCGCCATTTAGTGCTAACTACCTATCCGTTTTCTGCAACTTTTTGACTGTAACAAGACACTTGTTCCAACGAAACTTCTTACTGTGTCGTGTCGTTTTCCTGTTCGTGCTTTATTCCTACTTCCCTGACTGATATCGACTTCTGTCTACTTGTGTTGCATTAACTGTCCATCTAAAAGAGCGCAATATTTTGTTGTTCAGGAAAATCTATTAATAGCCTTTGTTTTAATGTTCCGACGTTTTTACCTAACCTACCCGTTGTCCAGCACATGTGGTTCATATACGATTTTCTCTTTTAACGTTTCTTATTAGTCGTCATCTCACCTTTTATCGTTAATGAGTATGAATTATTATAACCCTTTCATTATTTTATAGCTTGTTCGTGAAGTGTTTAAATTATTTTAATAGTAAAAATAAGTTTAGTTTGTCTGAAACACATGTGATTGTACTATTCAAATTAAGTTTATTTTATTAATTCTAGTGGGTTTATTACCTGAATAATTCTAGATAAAAAAGTGAACAAATGGGTACCGATTGGGTAATATAAAAACTACTTATTTTGAGTTTATTCATATGAAGCTGTCTGTAGTATTGGTACCTACTGTTATTTATTCTCTGAATATATATTTACATTCTGATCAACGAATACAGAATAAACAATTTTAAATTACTTCGTGTTTAACATGTATGTTATTGGCATAATGCCGGAAAATATCCGTTGGATAGATATTATTTTTCCGTTAATTACATTCACTACGAATTTAATCTTTGACTTTTCTGACATGCTTTTTTTATTCCTTTGCCATCGGAAAACGTTATAAATAAGCCTGCTAGAAATCGCGGCTATAACAACATGGCGGAAAATTTTAACACATTATTTTAAATACCTACGGCTATTGTTGACAGAACTATGCTTCTCAACCGAAAACATCTACGAGTGACATGATGAGTTCCATCGTAAAACGAAATAGTTATAAAAATTAACACGAAAACTCCAACACATAGCGCGATCATAAAATTGACACCGCCTTTTCAAGCCAACCTGGGCCTCTTACATATCACGTGGCCAATTTACATTCGTTCAATTGCATAGATTAGATTAGATTAGATTTATTTATTTCCCAAAATTCATACAATATAATTACATTTATTATTAAGTATGTCAAATTACATGTACTCATATTGAGATCGTCAAAAACAAAAACAAAGAACAATAAGACAATTTTATATTATTTTCGTTCGGTTGCTATTAGCGATTTGTATTATCTAAGGACCAGCCGCCTTAATCAATACGATTTATTCTCTTCACATTTGGCGTCTTATTTTTATTTGTAAAGGACAACAAGGTCAACCATATCAGACCAGAGTAGTCTGAAGACTGTGACAACAGACGTGTTCCAATATATCTGAGCGATTATTTATTTAAAGCCTGTGACTTCTATTGGACTTGGCTTATAATATCAAAGACGCTGAAGGTAGACGCCAAAAGCGGGTCTAAGAGACTAGAGGCAGAAGACTCCCCATGTTCGAGTAGTAAAGTGCAGACCAAAGATAGGCGTATGTTACCTACGACATCTCATCATCATAAATAATGTATAACGTCCCGGCGACGTGCCTGAATAATTCAACGTCCACGGCCACTTTATTAAATTTGTCGTTTTATGAAAATATTAAGCAACTCTGTATCCACGAATACAAATTAATATGGCACGAAATTAACATTTACAAATTAAAAGGTTTACAAAGCGCGTCCGTTCTGCTCTTTAATTGATTGCCGTGATCGCAACGTGTTTTAATTCGTGATTGCATTATAAGCGAAACTAAATTAATACCACGATCAAATTAAATACTTTGATAACTGTCCATAATAAAATAAAGTGCAAATTTATTTTATTTGATGAAAAACTAATTATTACATATCGAATGTTATTTTTCATCACTTCTGGATCGGAGAGGTCAACGATCCCTTTACTGTAAATGATTTTCTTTGAAGTTATCTTCGCGTTACTAATATAGGTTAGATATTTTTGTGTACATCTTACCTACTTATATTATTAAGATACTAGAGTTTCAATTTAATATTTTGATTCTATTAAAGACCAGAAACCTGTCCTTCTGTTAATTTTTGGGCTATCTTCATTTTCCAAAAACTTACTGAAAAGTTACCATCCTAAGTAAGAAGATTTTTATATGTTTAATTACTCAGATGCTGAATCAACAAGATGCATTAATGAGTTCATAAGGAATAAACGTTACAAAATGTGCCGTTAAACTATTTTACCAAATTCACGTTTCAACATAAATCGATAACTACAATATCAGTGATCGATAGCTAAATATGTCAAAAACTTATAAATTTTAAAGTTTGGAAATAAAAGTTGCAAATAAACAGCTCTATGCTTTTTTTTCTGTATTGGCGAAAACCTCAACAATAAAGGTGCTTCTAATTAGTGAAGATAAGTTTACGAAGCACCGAGGACATTCTTGTCTCCTGTTGAGGGCCGTCAAGTATCACACGTGCTGAAGTAGTTCTTGTGGTTTCGATGCGGTTTGCCGTAAGCATGTCCACAAAATAACTATGAACTTTTGGTATGATGAAAGAATAATTTTATTTAATACCTATATCTTTCTATATAATATGAATAATAATTTCTGATTTCGAGATTATTGTGAATTACTATTGTCTGCTCAGTCTGCCGTATTTGTATATAGAAACTTGTAAACGAAACGTTGGTATAAAATGAAATTCGTTACAATAGTTTTATTTAAACATTACGAAACTAGGTTATGAAATAGATAGCAAATAGCTCTTTAAGAATTCAAATTGAAATTATTACACTTTATACAGTATGATCACTTTATTATATTAGTAATGTGATCATCTATATGGAAATGTAAGAATTGTAAGGAACTTTTTCGCGTATATTATTTGTTCGAATAATTCAGTTCAAACATTCGTAGTACTTACTGTACGATACATACATAAAGTGGCAACACTAGCCAGTCTTGTTCCACCAAAGATGCGATGAGGCGACTCATCCGCAATCCTATTTAAGATTAAAATATTATACAGTCCACAAGTTAATGTAGGTGTTTAATTTAAACCCAGCGACCACGAACCCTACACTTACCTAGTTTACTATGAATACCCAAACGAATACTTTACAGTTCATTTATTCGTAAATAAACATTAAAACTAAATTAATGAGATCTAGTTAACTAAAAAAATATTCACCTAACACACACACCGTTAGATATTGGTAAAAAAATGAAACCAAATTATACTAAAGTATAGAGTGCTTCGATTAATGTCGTCATGTCACGCAATTGCATCTTTATTGACTTTTCAAATTACCGTTTGGGTTAAGGTTAGGTAATAACGGTAATTTTGCAATCAGTATATGGAAATAAACTAAGCACTTGTGTATTAGGAACACTCGCAGTCAATTATCGAATATAGTAAATTACAATTATTTCAATAATCATTTTTGTACCGAAAATAACCTTAGAAACAATTGAGACCCCAATGGGACTTGAACTCACATCTATACTTTAGGTACGAGGTATTGTGCTTTATCCAATTGTGCTATGGGGGTCACTGAACGTGCCGACAAATTCTTTCACTATCCACGTCTTGGTAACTACTTATTTTTCTAGCGAAAGGTTGCTTCAGCGTCATCTTATATGGAATCCCAAGTAGGTAGGTAACTGCTTTATTGTACATGAATAATTGGATCCATGGTATTAAACCCTATGGTTTAATAACTATAATATTGATATAATAATTCCTGATGCCTTCGCGGTTATTACACATTGGAATGAAACTTTGACTTTAGCGTTAGACTATTGTCAGCTCAGTCGTGCTACGATTATGGAAACTGAAAAGAATCCGAAACGTCAGCTAATAAAATAAAATAAAAATACGCGAGTTAAATCCGTTAACAGTTGTTTCATTCCAATATATAATATTGATACCTCTTATGAAACATTACAATTAATTTTTATAGTTAGTGCGCATAATGTTGTCGGGTATAATACACTGTAACTGTACTGTTACGGAGTTGCTTACTGAAGTAGCTCTACTAAGGAATCTTTAAGCAACGGATATAATGTTACGTAAAACTGAAACTTGGTAGAAAATCAACACTATAACTAGAACCGACATCTAAGCTATAATATATGATGCGAATCCTATATACATACATACGTGTTTTACCTATTTACTTAATGAAAATCGAATAAGTATGCTATAAATTCCAGATCAGTTATAACAATTCCACGACCGCAATTCACTGACACATCTAAAGTTCTGCCCTAATTGCCTCTCCAAAAAAATCCGATACAAAATGATATTCCCATTTTTAACGAACAGAACAATCGAAGGGCTCTTTAAATAGGCGATGAGCTCTCTTTCAGTACAAATACGTAGTGTAAACATAGTCCGTCGGAGGCAGGGTTAGGGGTCAAGAGCGACCCACATCTAACTTGCCGATTATTAAATAAAATGAGTGAGTAGCGAAGGGTTAACCATACTAAGTAATTACGTGGATAAGGAATTGCTGTGTCGCTCAACGACTGTTAACCTTTCGGATGTTTTGAATAAATTAACTAATATTAGAAATAGGAAGTTGAAGGCCGCGATTTTTTTTTAATTTAGATTTATATGCGCGGTTAAATGGCGATGCTACCACCGTTTCTGATAACTATTCACAAGAAAAAAAACAAAAGGTAGGTCTATACAGCTATTGACGAAAGGGTTAAGAGTAACAGTTATACTACCTACTATATTATCTACATAAATAAAAATGAATCACCGAAATGTATGTACGCGCATAACTTCCGAACGACTGCACCAAATTGAATAACTCCTTTTTTGTTGTGTTCGTAGTTAGGACAATATTTGTATAATGGCACCCGCGCAAAGCGGAGCGCTAGAAGGTAATAATAATAAACATAGAGTATTAATAGTAAATATAACACAAGTAAACTTAAACTTCAAGCATCTTTCTAAATGCTCTAGTGCGAAGCTACGCGTAAAGCGAGTCGCCATCGACACAAACCTGTTTTTGCCGGCTTTGTATCTGTCAAAGAATTTTTAAAGTGTCATCGAGCTGTGAATAGGTCCGCAGCCGGCGGGCACTTACACACGAAGCGGATCTCGAACACTCACCGGGTCTGAGGTCCGTGATACCCCGATGCACTTAAAAAGACTAACGAAATGCTTAGGTACAAAAACTGCGTAAATAAGGGTGCATTTGAAAGAATATATTTAAATCATAGGACCTTTACAATCTATATGCCAACCAACAAAAGTACATTTAACGAGTTGCTTTTTGCAAGTACCTAAATGACGTGTAATAATTTGTGTATATTTAAAGATATGTGGAAACAGTTATATCATTATGAGCATTATATATCTACCGTGACGTGATATCAATTATACGTAACGCAAATGCGTCAAGATATAAAGTAGGCATAATAAACGACTAATCTCAATACACATAGTTGAGTTTTTAGGCTACTTTAAAAGGTACATACAAACTGAATAGGTATTTTTTGATAATTTCTGATGCCTCCGCGGTTATTACACATTGGAATGAAACATATTCGTAACATGATTAAGCTGACAATAGTAACACTAAAATGTTACACGATTATGGGAACTGTAAAGTTTGAGAAATGTCAGGAAAAAATTAAATACGCGAGTTAAATTCGTACTTCATTCCGAGGAATTTTTAAACACGGACAGCAAGAGTACGTGACCGTGTTTTCAATTGTCCTAATATTTGCCGTATGTTGTAACGAAACACCAAGTGCCTAACACGTCAAAATCCGAGCTACGAAATCAATCCGTGTAAATAAAAGGAGGAGTCAGCAAACTAGGTCGAACGTCGGGTCGAGAGTGACAATGCCTAGCTGAGCACATCTGCCCACTCCACGCTGTAATCGTGGCTCCTTGACGCTGGTGTCTCGGAGTAGTACAGTAAAGAGTTATAACGGCGTAGGCATCCTAGTATTTTATATGTTTTACATGGGAAAGTGTGTATAATAATTTATAATGTATGGTTATATATACACTTTGAAATACAACAAGTTATGTTGACGTCTGACAGTCGACTCAATCTGCTACGATGACTACCTATAAAGATCTCAAAACGACATTGCGCGAGTTGAATCCGTTAAAATCGTTTTATTTTAAAGTATGTTTGTATGAATGTGTTTGGTACTCTCGCGCCATAACGGCTAGATTAATAAAGCGATTATAAGACATACGATCATTTAGTCCAGGAATAAACCCTGTGGAATAATTCAGTTTCCAGGCATTGAACTCTTTTGAGGCATTCTACTCTAGTAAATCCCGGGGGATAGTGACTCATCACCTTGACCGTTTTTCGCAGTAAAATCACGTGATGTACTTATAGAAATAGAAAGAAAGAAAGAAAGAAAGAAAGAAAGAAAGAAAGAAAGAAAGAAAGAAAGAAAGAAAGAAAGAAATAGGATTTATTTAAAAACATAGGAACCTTGCACTCAATACTTCAACAGACAAGATGTGATTTTGGTGTATAATATGTATATCCAGACACATATAGTATATGACACTACCCTCGTAAGTGATAAAGAATACATTTTTTGCTGCTTTTGACATTTTATCATAGTTTTCCTTAGCCAGGAATTTTATGACTCCTCTTAAAAAAAACTGCCTATAGACTGGAAACTGAATAAAAAAGTTTTTAGTGTAAATAAATTTAAATTTATTTGCAAAGCACTTGCATTATTTTTATCTTCTTTTATTATAGAGTTCACTTTAAAATTAGTTGGCCGCATTGAATCAGGTTCCTGACTACGAAACTTAAGGTTGCAGATTCAAATCTTGCTAGAGGCAAAATAGAGCAATGATATTATCTCTGTTTTGAATGCCTTAAATACATTTATGTGTCCGTTGTATAATATTCATAATTGCTTGCTTTGCTTTGTAATGTGGCACGAGATTAATTTGTTTGGATAGTTTCAACTTAATTGAAATACTTCGGACTTCAAAGAAGTTCCATCAACCAGTGAAATTTGATATCTAAGAATAATAAGAAACTTTATATTTAGTGCTATACTTAGTTCCAACACACGTAGCAGGACAGATATCAAAGATACAGACAAAAAAGAAAACACTATAGGCGTTGATAAAGACGTAAATAAGACAGCCCCAGAAAAGCGACCAGCTCAGCATATTGCTGCGACTTTCAGTCACTGTGCTGTTTTGTAGCTGGACCCGAAATATAATACAATGTTTAATTTTCGATGCTAATGTACTCGCTAATTATAAAATATGAGACTTTTTCAAAGAGTTTTTCGTTTATTTTATTAATATTTACTTACTGAAGTAAATTGTGTACTGTGATGGTAGACGAGTCAGAAGTCTAGCACATCTTCACTGCCGCAGACGTTTCGACAGCAGTGTATTTACATTTTCTTACACTTGATTTCTGTGGCGAGGAAAATAATTTCCGTGGAAATATTAGGCGGTATACAAATTTTAGGTACTTTTTGATGTCGTTTGATTTTGACGTAATTATTTAAACGTAAACGTACACTGGAGGACACTGCATATAACTATGCTATAAAATTTAGGTAAAACTTTCTTTATTTCTTCGATCATTAAATAGATGCATGATATGATGATTCAAGAATTTTCGATCATGGTGATTCATTTTGATTCCATGTTTATATTGTAAGAACTTATGTATGACATCAAAATTAAATGCAATAAACGTTAAATTAGAATTTCTAATATCCAATTATTAGAACGAGTGACGATCAGTTAGATATAGACTGAAAACAATATGCTCCCAGTATACCAATCTCCGATGGCAATTAAGACTATGCCGATTCGTACAGGCTGAAACGAATGGGGCTCTTCAATCAACGAATCAATCTACAATCGCGAATGGCCGCCACTTGCCAGCGACAGGTCTACAGATTTATTGCTTCAAATGGATGGTAATTTTCAAATTTCAACGCCTGTTGATAGCTCGTTCGACGGGACGCACGCTACGTGACTGTACTACCTGCAAATTGTTCTTTGTTTACTGCTTCACCATGCATTAAGAAAGTATATTTGCTGGCATTATGGCGAACGCATTCGGAAATGTATAGTTGAAAGCTAATAGTGTTGCTATTTTGGTTATAGGGTTTTTTTGATATATTATAAAGAAATATTATATAGTTACTTAAGTATCATTTATGCAAAAAGTTTTCATTACGTTTTGTAATTAACTATATCGATATTGAAATACCTAAACCACTCGCGTGAACAGTTTCTAATCAATAAATTAAGTTAAGCCCAACTACAAAAGTACTTCAAGTCTTTCCTGCCTAAAAAAATACCTAACATTATTAAGGTTTTATTTAAATCCAAAGAGCATCCATTATCGAAGTCCTGGTATATTTACAGCCGGCTACAGTACGCAAATGTTGGCATGCAACAACTATTTGTAATCAACCAATTAATGGCCTGTAGACACAGCATTGACAGGCGCATACACCGTATAATATTGTAATAGATTATTATTAGTAGCAAGCCTATGATCGACGCGAAGGTATATTCGATTAGACTGGTTTTATTTTGTAGTCATAAAATAGCGTATCTATTAACGTACTTTAATAGCCGCTTTTAATTTATTTTATGATATTGCAATGAAATCTGATAATGATGAAGTAAATCATTCATTGCTACACAATTACACATTGTGGTATTAAAAATACAATAAACGTCTAAAAAACTTATTCATTAGGTAATAATTATTTCTTATTTTCATTTTATTACAGCTGTGTTTCATAAGGAATTATATTTCCATATCATAAAAACTTTAGGTACCTGCACAGATATGTCCTCAACATTTCTAAACATTCAAAAAACTATATTCATAATCTGCAACAGACTCACATAACCATGACAAGCAAGACTTTTTAATCCTCTCATACTATGTACACTACTACAGTTTAATATGAAAATTCAGCCCCGGTGAATTCTGCTATTAACAGTGCTTGAGCACGTAAAACGACGTTAAGGCGTGCTCATCGGTTCCAACTCATTACGAGTTTTGCTCGACTCATACTCGAGCACAGCCGGGTAAGGTGCGGCGTGATTAAGTTGAGCAGACGTTGGACTGCTTGCCAAAACCACTTCAGTCGCGGAATCGATGGCGTATGCTATAGTTAAGCGGTAGTTTGATAAAAGCACTTAACAAGCACCTGTAAAAATTTACCTCCAATTAAGACGGAAATCTAAAACCGTAAAGTGAAAATAGCTAAATAAAAATGCTACTGCTAAATACTATCGTTTATTCTCTTCGTGGTGTATCAATAGTCTCAAAACTGTTTAGAATAACATTAAGATCGTCGTATAGCTAGGCGGCATCAACGCAGTCACGTGTTAGGTCACGAGTCTTGAAGTACCCCGTCCTGAGATGTCTTTCAGCGATTTACCTGAAAATAAGGAAAAAGAAAACGTTAATTTATGGCGCTGGATAGTAGCCAAACATTTCAACTACTCGTCTAATTTGGTCTTGTAGGGAATGAGTAAAAAAGGTTGACTTTTAGACGTTCGGTGTTTGATCGGTTAGATAAGAGATCGGTGAGATAGGTTTAGGTGCAAACAGACAATATAAAACTCATTTATATCCCGTCAGTGTGACGAGCAGGGCGTGCCGAGGCGTTTTCCAATACGCTCGTTTATCACACGCTCCTCGACATAATGAGACGCATCTGAGCTCGCCGCGCGCGCCGCGCCGACAGGCCAAGCCACGACAATACCTTCATCATTTTTTGAGTATTAAAATTTAAATTTGCGCGTTAGTATTAAAAAACCCTGGGTAATATATCTTGAGTTCCGCGGATTAGGCTGGTCCTAAATTAGGTACGTATAATATATATTTAGGAACTAATAGGCATAGGTACTTGATTATTAAATATGGGATATTTAAAATCAGCGTTTAATCACATCTAAACAGTCATGTCATTGATAATAATTATATACCTAACTGGTAGATATTTTAGTAGCTTGTAAATAAACAGGTAGGTAGAACATTAGATGTGTATGTAGAAAGGTAATTATTACATAGATATAAATAGTAGACCTGGCAGATGTTGTCCTACCCATACTTACTGCCATAGATTAGGTCACCGGCCGGATCTAATTATGAATTTAGAAACAAGAAGCTCCATTATAAAAACACAAAAATTTAATACGTAAGTATAGGAGATTATTATATAAAAATAAACGAAAGCATTTAACGAAAACAGCGATAAGAATAAAAATATTACTAGCGTCATATTTTTGGAATCCTTACAGCGATCCGCCGGCGATAGCTTATCTGTGTCATTAAGAAGAAAGTTTTTTTTACGTCCACTTAGCCCGCGGTAACCTAAACATTAATTTTAAGCGTATTATTAGCCGACTATAAAATTAGACATCAGTTCAACCTTCACATGTATTCTATGTCACGGTGAAACTGAAAAAGAAGATAAATGTGTAAACGTCGATTCACAACACGTCTGCGGTATTTTTGTCTTTGAGTAAAAACACTAATCATCAATTTTAGACACTGTACATTAGAATCACAAGCATTAGCAGTCACATGACAGCCGAGCCATCAGCCAACTAGGCTAACGCCCGCTGACGCATGTGACTGGGAAAACTAATTTAAATAAGCCATAATATTTAAAATGAGTTTTCTATTTCAAAGAGAACTGTTCCGTTACAGATTTTAATAACATTATTCTTTTCGATGGAGCGCAAAACTCGGCGGCTAACTATTTCACATGGCACATCGAACTTTGTGTGGCTATTTACGAATTGTTGGAGAAGTCTTTGAAACGTTTGAAATGCTCTTGATTAATTTACTATTGCAATGTTGGTTTAAATTTATCTACATTTGAGTAAAACACTAAAAACATTTGGTATAATAAATGTAAATATCACAAATAGATTCTAATCGATATTAATATAAAAAGACATTCAAACCATGAAAACAATCTAAAATCACCTAACAAACACGTTATTATTTCAACTAAGATGTCCGCGTGAAAGCGTCATACACGTTTTCAATATGTTTTCAACAAAGTATTAAGAATAGAACATTTTTTCATCAAACTTCTAAATATTTTTCAATTACTTTTATCTTCAATGCCAACTCTAGCAGACCATTCAACTCAGTAGACGCGGTTAACAAATTGTTGTTTGGCCGTATAGTTAAGAAAGCAGTGTCACGCGGGCGAATGACGCGCGGCGCTCTGGGATCGCCACCGCGATGACGCGTATGACGCGCGTGACGCGTCACCTACCTATAAATCGCGGGACATTTCGACAGCAAGTCCTAACAGTTATTTCGAGAATTTAGTACCGGGACAATTTTAAAAACTATTCCGTACAAATATTTCATTTGAATTGTGATGTGTGAAATTATTCAGATCTGGGAATATGCATATTCGATTTTACATGATATCTGATGGTGAACGAGAAAAAAATGCTATTGTGAAAAAAGGGGTTTGATACATAAACTTTTGTTATGATCGCATGAAGTTGTGATTTTATGATTATTGAAATCTTAATAATAGGTAACCTCTCTATTAGCCAATCTATAAAATTAAAAAGGAGTAAAAACTCCACTAGAGTAGGTATAAGTATAGTTTGTCAAAATCAATTGTGATTTTACATCTGTAAAATCATTCTTAATGGTATGTTTTTATATATTATAATTAATTGATGTTTATTTTGAGCGAAACGCAATTTACTGAAAATGTTTTTTTCACAAATCAATTCGCAAAAAGGTTTGTTGGATTTGCCCGCGCGACATTTCAACAACAAAAATATTCAGTGGTAATCAAACAATGGGAGGCACACAGACAAATATTTGCAAAGAAAATTTCGTTAATACTCGAATAAAAACCCTTAAATTACGAAGCTTCCAGGAGCTTTTTTGAGGTTCAAATAAATTGTTATCAGCATTACATTTTACTGCCGACTTTCATAACTCGGTTCTTGTACATTTACACTTACTTACTCTACTTATTTGTATATAAAATCAATCTTTATGAATTCGGCTTGAGTATGATAGGTATTCATGTAATGCCCTTATTATAATTTATTCAAGATAGTCATGAATTTTGTAGAAACTGTGTTAAGTTGTACTATTCCGAAAACAATCTTTATCCTTTATTAAAAAAAATCTTCAAGAACATAAAAGTAGAACAAAAAAAGAACACTAACGATCCTACATACCTCTATACATTTCTAGCGACTGGTAGAATATATAGGAATACCTATATATAGAAAACTATAAGCTAACCATATTTGATATTAGGTATTAAATTCATACTAAATAGAAATCGTAACTGACCCATGATTTAACGCTTGCTCGTGTTAATGCAATTTTGCGCGTGTTAAAAAATATTTTTACTACCACCGTGGCGTATCGCGCATTAAAGGGCAAGTACATCGCGATTTATTCGATTCCTTTTACCTTTGGAAAAACATTAAATTTGTCAGTCATGATCGCTTGGCAGGAAAATGGCCCCGAGGGAGCCAGCGCAATCGGCTTACAGGCGTCCCGACAGGGTTGCCAATATGTGACCATAATCGAGCACCGTGTATGCAAATTAGTAAAAAAAGACTAATGTCCTGGAAAAAATATTTGAAAGTATTTTAGCAGTCATGTCTTGAACAACTAGCAGCTTGAACTGTTTGTGCAGTGCATTGTGTGATTTTCTTAATCGATTACTGTGTCAAAATTATTATAGGTATACTAAAACAGTTGCAGAAGATGCTAGAAGTTACAGTGTATGCCCAAAAACAATGCCTGCGAAATTCATTTTCATGCGAATTAAAAGGTGCGCAGGCAGTTATATCTAGGGTGTTTGTCTCTCTATATCTTTCGTCATTTTCCCATAATATAATACTAAAAGGTGTTTAAGAGTTATACTGGAGGGTGCTCCCAGGAAATTGGGCTTGGCAACCCTACAGCCTTAACTCCCCGCGCCCCGCTCTCTACGCAAACACATTAACGCCAATTTCTCTTGAACCATTTCCTCAATACAATATGACACACGACGGCTCGTTTACATTACACGTTTTAAGTAAAATAAACAGAACGACATTGAATTAAAATTATTTCCCATCCGAATTTCATCCACTTAACGTGTAAACATGTTAGTATACTTAACGTGAATAAAAGACATTGTTGATTGAATGACAACAATATATTATTATGTTATTTCTGACTAACGACACTAAGTTTGTGAGCTATTAACTATTAATCCTACACGGTTGGTAGGCACGTAAATAGCTCGACGTGTAATAAAATTAAATGGAAGACTTTCAAAAATGTGCATCACAGAGATAGATCAGCATACCTACAGTAAAACAGAGCATAAAACAGCGGACGAGCTACATTAATCAACGACATATGTATACATTACAGATACCTACTTAATCTTTTCTGGCAGAGTAACAAAAAGAGATTGGGTTATAATCCTACCCGAATAACCACAAATCCGACAAAGGCTGCTAATATTTCGATGAAAATATTTTGATACAATATCTATTACGTATTGATTGATTCAACGCTCCGGACGTTCCGTTTGCATTCTAAATTGAATATTGCTTTTGTTTGTTCCTTTTTTTAGGATTCGAGCGATAGGGTATGACGCGGGTGGGATTTTCATACGTTTCATTATACGAATATCCTGCACGTTTATTAATAATACACGAATATAAATGTCAATATTCATTTCAAACGGTATGAAAGCCGCAGAAGTATCCGTATTCCATGTATAAATTATATTCATTAATATTAGAAGTTTCGTAACAAAAGTGACGAACATTTTAGTTCGGGAAAGCGGGGTTGGGGAGACCCGGTCACGTGACCACACGTGGTCGCCCCGACACGAAAGCTCGCTAATTGAATAAAATAACTGAATATAATAGCATGTTACATGTTGGTTTTTTACACAATTGGCTCATTAAAGTTCCTAACTAAGTGAAGCTTAAACACCGACATTTATTGTATGGGACTCGTAAACGACAAATATAATGAACGGGTGACATGCACGTGGCTCATGATGATGTAAATTTGAAAAGTTATGATTTGTATTTTTCCTGTTTAGCTCTGAAATAAATTAGAGCAGGTATAATTCTTGCCTAGTGATTTTTTTAACCCTGTAATAATTTCTGATGTTTTCGTGGTTATTGGAGGAATAAAATAATTATACCTACTCACTTAACTCGCGCAGGTATATCATTTGTTTATGCTGACTGAACTGTCAGCATAAACAAATGCCCCATAGCTGCAGCGGACTGAGCTGACTCATCCGACTTATAACATTAATAATATACTTACAATGAAACAATTTACAAATACTTGACGACTATCTGACTTCTATAGATCTTCGTTTAATGTTGTTTAAAAGTTGCAACAACTTAACTGTTAGCGAGATTTACTGCCGTTTTAATAGCCGCTTTTAACTTTGATGGCGGCAACTACTTCCGATACTAAACAAAATGTGCTTAGTTACTACCGACTTGATGAAAATACGCAGGAAATCCAAAGACTCAGTCTCACTCAGTTTTCTTGTTAACCGCTTTCTAGTTAGAAACTTGTTTGTGGTACTTGAATGGACCTGTAGATTTTTCTACAAGTTGGTTCTACACGACGAGAGGTTTTTATATAGGAGAAAATAACCATTTTCATAGTAATGGTACCCATGAGAAGGATGTCATCTGCCCACAAGCCGGTAGAGACTAACTAACGGTTTCGACATGGAGGAAGGGAGGCTGTGTCCAATAAACTCTGATAGTTTATTATAATTATGATATAGCTTTTGATTAATAAAATAACTTCAAACTTATTTCCTTTTAAAGAAAAGTATCAAGTATTATTAATTATTATCTTATAGTCTAATTCTTGGTAAAAGATGTGTCATTTTGTTTTTATTTTATCATAGCTACTTATGTATACAATTTTTTATACAGCGTATCCATCTACCTAATATATTCAAAATCCTGGCTTATAATCCTATCTCTCATTAAACAGTCACGGTCACCTTTTTAAGTCTAGATCTACTTAAAAGTCTAGGTCATTTGCATTAATTAGGGTACTTAGCCTTACCCCTTCCAGTTGATGTCCTTACATTTTAGTTAGTCTTGATCTTGACTTTGGAAACTTGAGCATTATTTAGCACATTTCAAAATTTACGAGAAGCGAAGAACTCTCAGAAATTACATACCTACGAGTACATTGAGTTTAAGTTTTTAACGAATACGGAAAACGTGCTACCACAATGGTTTGACTCCAAGACGAAATCACGTGACTCTATGCTAAATACCGAGGATTGCCCCGAACTGCTAACAATTTTTTTAATATAGTTAGGGCTGTTTTCTCCCTCGCTTCGTCCTATAGCCCTTTCAAGATTGTCCTATCAGGTGACTTTATATAACTTGGATGTAATATAAGTAGGTACATAAATAAAATAATTAAGATTTCAGGTGACTATATAACTTGGTTGTGATATTAGGTGGGTACATATTTATAGTAATTAGGAATATTATATTCCTATAGAAACCGTTGTATTTACAAAACGTGAGCAAAGGTGTCTTGTTGGTATGCGAAAAAATGACTTATTACCCAACGGTTAGCAACAAGGTTGGTATGAGATAACGTCCTAGTAATCAATCATGTTATTATTATAACGAGCTGACTATTCTTCCTCCACGCATCCTCAAGTGAATACGCCAACCTTCACAGTAATATTCATAATTTATTTACATCTTTTTTTTTTATTTCGGCCAGGAAATTCAGATTTTAAGATTCCTTAAGATTTTTTGTTGACCACTAAACGCTGGGAGTCTAGAAGGTAAGTTTTTTGTCGCAAGACAAACCATCAGTCTCTCTCGCTCTTTCACTCATTGCAAAGTATAATAGTGACAAACTTCTCTTTCTCGCACGACAAAAACCTTACGTGCTAGCCATGCTGCCAATACTTTAGTCGAAACGTATTATTTAACAAATGGGAAAACTTAACCAACGCCATTATTTTTACATGTGCCATAATTCGTTCCTTTATTAACAAAAAGTTCGTGCGTTGTATTCTCATGCAGGGTAAAAACGATTCAAAAAGTTACCAAAGTTTGTGGTAAAAATCGTATAACTAGTGGATAAAATTCATAACGTGCTTAGAAGTTCCCCGCACCTGTCTCGTTATACTTTGGAATTTTTAAATTAAATTCTCCGCGCCGTCGACTAAACGAAGTTGCGAATTCTTAAAATTTGGCATCGTAATTAATCTTTGGATAGAATACCTACATATAAAGACAATATGAACGAGATAAGCCTTGCCCCTTAAAAATCTGTTGCATAGATATCACCTTCATCCTCAGTGTGAATACACAGCTTTCATTTGTATGGCATTTGTCTAATTTTGATCCGTATAGCCTATACTTGACGGCACACTTTTGGTTGCTTAGTAATATCCAGTAATCAGTGCATAGAAAAAATATTTCATTTCATCTTCAAAGATAGAGTACCTACAGATTTGTGATTGTAATAATAGCATTAAATTGAGGGCAGTCTATTTTAGGTCCTAAAATAAACTACATAAGTAGTTGTTTCGTATCACAACATTGTATTCGCGGATAGGTAAAGATGTTCGCAAAATCAAAGAGTTTAAGATTTTCAATTAAAACAATTTAGTTAAAGTTTCTAAATAGCTTTGTTACTAATATAATTGTGATATTTCTGGTTGACTGACTAATATTTTCGCTATAATATTTGTGCCCTGCTAACTATAATGTCTCATTCTCGCGGTGATCTGTCAAAAATCGGTAATGTTGTCGACAGCGAGAAATCTTGACATGTCGATGTCATCTATCATTTCTTCATGTCTACAACGAAACAATATCAACACGACAAACCTTCTCCTTGTCGACAAAGTTCTTAATACTTATTATGTCGACAATATGTTGACTCGACAGTTCATCACAGTCTCGCAAGGTAGGCACTCCACATAATAATATGATATTCCGCCTGTATGAAACGCACGCCCTGGGGAAAAAGGTTAGTTTTGACGGATCCCTAAAAACGACAAGGAATGTAGAGTGGGAAGCTTATTCCTTATTAATGGAAGGGGATGACGCTAAATCTTGTAATTAATGCAGGTGCTCGCGTTCCGACAAACTTACCGAAAGGATCTTCGGCAATTATCGGAAACCCGTTTTCTACAACACGTTGCGCACAAAATTATTCTACATTAATTTTCCTAAAAGCTTTTTTGGCGATTCTTAACGACTTTCACGGAATTTTGTGAAACGTGTATTTTATAGGAAGCGACGTTTCTTTCTAATTGCAGTTCAATCAATAACAGGAGTATTTATGTAGTACGATTTATAGATAAAATTCATAATCAAGGTCTTAATAAGACTAGAGATATTGGAATAAAGCAAGTGCAATAATTTAATATTATTATTTATCCTGACGTTTCTAAAACTTTACAGTTCCCATATTCATTGCCCACTGAGCTGACAACAGTCTAATACCAAATTTATTGTTGTTTTATTCGAACAAATAATATCCGCGAAATTATTATCGAAATCGGATGTCAAATAAAAAAGCTATCGTCTTTTAAAGTTTAAAGGTAATTTTTCTATAGGAGATTTTATAGTTACATAATATAGTACTAGATGGCGCCTCAAGGCAATTAAAACGCGCTATAGCTATTTCTCTGAAAAGTATAAATACAAACTGGTTGTTTCTCTACGTTTAAAACTAATTAATTTTGTTTGTCTTGCGATTCGGTTAGTTGATGATTTTGATGTTATACTTGGATATGAAAATACGGACTCTGAACTTGCTTTGTGAATTGGTTGAAAAATATCGGATATAATCTAAAAAAATATTGCCTACGTAGATTTATTGAAATAAATATAAATATATGTATTATTGTATGTATTTGCTTTGATTTTAAAAATGCCCAGACGAAACGCTTACAACGCATCGCTATTGAGAAATCTTACTTCGCCTAAATTGTGCAATGGAACCCGACTTAGAGTAACTTCTTTACAAAGAAACTTAATCGAAGCTGAGATTCTTACTGGATGTAGTGCAGGTGAAACTATATGCATACCACGAATACCAATCATCCCCAACAATTTCCCATTCCAATTCAAACGGACACAATTTCCAGTGTCCGTTTGCTTTGCTATGACAATTAACAAGTCTCAGGGGCAGACGCTAAAGGCTGTTGGAGTTGATCTCAGGTCGAATTGTTTTTCACACGGCCAACTATACGTGGCTTGCTCGCGGGTTAGTAATGCGGATAACCTTTTCATATTAGCCCCAGAAGGAAAAACTGTTAATGTGGTTTATAAAGACATTTTATAATTTACATTTGAAATATTAAATACATACCTATATTATATTTTTTATATTATTTGTCTGTCTATCTGTGTGTTCCGGCTAATCTATAGAACAGCTGGACTGATTTGGACGGGACTTTCACTGGCAGATAGCTTATGTAATAAAGAGTAACTCATTTTAGAAAAAAATCTTTAATTATCCATACTTATGTCCCAGTACTTAAATTCCACGCGGACGAAAGCCTATATGTTGCTCAGGGAAGAGCTTAATCTATTAGTGAAAGCCGCGTCAAAATCTGTTCAGTAGTTTTCAAGATTAGCGAATACATACAGACAGACAGACAGACAGACAGACAGACAGACAGAAAAGAAAATCTAAAAAATCATTTTTGTGTTCTGTTACTCTTTTATTATTGCCCACACCCATTTTTTGTTAAAAATTTCAATTGTACAGACACGCGGTTTCTACTGTTTTATTATATGTAAGATTATTTATCCTGGCGTTTCTAAAACTTTACAGTTCCCATATTCATTGCCCACTGAGCTGACAACAGTCTAATACCAAATTTATAGTTGTTTTATTCGAACAAATAATATCCGCAAAATTATTAAATTTTGATCTTTTAGTAGTATACTTACAGTATTGTGCATTCCTACATCAATATTGACTTTTTTGCAATTGATTGATATACCTATGTATCTGTCTCTCAACAGTCTCAACCTTAACCTTAACCCTGATCATGCTATCAATAAATTCCAAGAACACAATTTTATGTAAGTAGGTAAGTATAGGTAAAACTTTTCGAAACTTTTCGTGTGAAGGTTAAGAATTACAGGAGATTTATAAAGCTGTAGTAAGACCTTAAGTCAAAGTGACTTGCCGAGCTTTTAACAACTATCCGTTAGAAACTTGAACGAGTTTTAGTTCTGCTTACTAATGTATTCCGAGCTTTAAAAAGGTTAACTGAAACGACTCCGTTTAAAATTCAATAGAACATTTCAGTTGTGACACAGAATAAAATTTCAACTCCTTTCAGGGAGTAAGTGAATGTAAATTCAAAACAATCTAACTTTAAATTACAAAAAAGTAAATATAGGTAAATTTATGGATTTATTTTTATGTTATACTCGTAAATACGTAAGTGCTTATAGTCAGATAAGTTTTTTAACCCACAAAAAAGTTTTTTAACTATATGTATGAGTCGAATACTAAGGTCATTACAGCGGGGTACTTTACACTATCATACTTATTGTTTAAACACGCTGAATCTGTCATTCCCAATGCATGAGTACTTAAACCATTACGTTACATCACTGTAACAGCCACGTCAGTGAGGTCCGACAGCAAACGCACTTCTGGCGTGTGTTATTGATTTTTACCGCCCGATGGGCGGGGCTAAATCTGTGCGAAAGGGATCACAAGATTGCGCCTCATCAAATTAGAAGAGGAACTCGCATTTCTCTCAATAGCTATTCTAATAAAAGAAGTACCATTAACCAACTATTTGAAATAGGTAAGGCTCCGCAGAAAAATATTCTTACAAGAGTTGACGATGTCGAAGTTCGGGCATTTCAAGTTTGGTTTATATTGATTGTGTCGTTTTGTTTCTAGACTGTTAAACATGGTAATTTATGGTAATAGTGAATCGACGGTGCCTTGTTAACTTGGTTTATGACACCATTCATAGATTTCTTCAATGAAAATTTGACATGCAAATATTACACAAATACGGGTATTATGTAAACTGTGGAAGATAAGAATTTATTTACGATGATTGCTATGAATTAAGTGATTAAAACTAGAAAAGATGTAATGAAATTACGTAGGTAGTAATATACAAAAATTGTCTCTTTGACATGATAATAGAGAATAGCCGGCCGTAGCCAATAGTAACTTTTCAAGTGAAGAAAAGACGAAGAATCTTACTACTTTATGGGATACAAGCAGTGAACAAAACGTACAATGAGCCCGAACAGACTGAGCCATTTGTGTCACTGTTCTAGTTCTAAGAATGAAAAATATAGCCAACTACCTACTTTGGCAACCCGTGTCAAGCCCCGGACGCTCTTCACTAACTCGCCACAGACTCGTGATGGTAAAAAATACCCGGAAAGATTATCTAAGCCATCCCGCTTTTGTTGTGTATCCAAAACTTGGCTTGGATTAAGAAAGATTTTCGTAATTATGTCAAACTTTAATCATTCATTATTTTTAAAATCCTCAACTTAGATCATATTTTAACTTGGGTCACATTTTAACTTTCTAAATCTAGACATCTTAAGCCGACAGCAAAATTTTGTCCAGTCGCTTATAAGTTACTAAAAGGGTGCAAAGTTTTGAAAACCAAAACATAATAATGTTAATCTCTCTCAGTGGGTATTACGCGATTTATTTTATACAGAATAAATAATTGACATAATCTACCTATTTCCTAAAAACACAATAATAAAATAGTTTATTCGAGTACCTAAACATAAACGCTAAAAAGCGAAAACCGTGACATCTACTACTACTACCATCGCGAGAAAGTAAATTTACATCAACTAAAAAGAACTCCTTGAAGACAACCTGAATACCTAGAATTCCTTAGGAAATCCTAGCTCGTTACAAAATAAACGTCAGTGAAGTAAAACTCAACACAAATGATCTCTATCCCGTGACATTTCCCGACAGAGTTCACCGGGTCAGGGTTGCCCGGATGAAACGTGATCGTAACTATTCGAGTGATCGTGGAGCGAATAAGAATTCTGCAACGGATTTGAATCCTCAGTATTTGTATATAACAAGCGGAAAGGTTTGTAAACAAACCATTAGAGCGGATTCTGGGTTCGACCTAACGGGTGATACGCGGTGATATATCGGATTGTGATATTAACTTGAACGTCGGGGGAGCAGTGACGCGTGAACTGATAAACGTGGATCAATTTTCAAAGTCGTATTAATAAACTTAGGGTAAATTATCATGTCCGCTTTATATTGTACTAGCTTCTGCCCGCGACTTCGTCTGCGTGGAACTTCTCCATTTTTGCAGTCGGTTAAAAAGTAGCCTATGTCCTTTCTCGGGCTCCAGGCTTTCTTTGTATCAAATTTCATTTTAGCTAGAAAGCGTAACAGACAGACAGACAGAGTTACTTTCGCATTTATAATATTTGTAGGCATGAGGTGATCAGTGAAATGTATTTGTATGTATCATGCAAGTGAATCAAATATGCATGACAAATGTAAAGTTGTCCGTTTATCACTAATTCATATTAGTGATAATCGGAGCTCAAAAGTGTTTATAAGGTAAAAATAATTGAAGAGTTGTTGGCTCGGAGAATTTATATTTACTACAAAGAATTCTAGAGATGTGTGCAGTCAAGTCAATTCAATAAATGAGGTAGTTTATATGCCACCGTTATTGTACTTATGAAATAAAGTAAATCCTAAGTATGTTACATTAATTAACGTTATGTTACATTAATTAACGTTATGTTACATTAATTAACGTTATGTTACATTAATTAACGTTATTTAATGTTTCAAGGTCTTTCTAAAAGACTTAAAAGCCAGCAAAAGGCACTTAGGTACCTAATGTAAAAATTTTAAATAAATGAGCCGAACCCATCGTTACATTTTTAAAACTTTTTGCGATAATAATGATTGGTCCTCTGAGCACCTTTAATTCGTCTTAAAATTAATACGAATACCCCAAATGGGTTCCAAGTTCCAAGAACAATAGCAATTTGGAATTACAAAAAGCAAAAAAAAAACGGTCAAACTCAGCACAATCCAGGCTTTCAAGTGCAGAAACATAAATGAAGCAATTAATTATCCGCGATCCCAATTATTCTTGCCCTCCCTCCTCCCCCTCCTCACTTATATTTTTCTCTTTTCCGTTAATTTGTCGTAAGTTAATTGAAATCTAAGGTATAGCTTTATAAGGACGGCAATAATCTGCACTAGAGGAAATCGATACCGTTCTTATTTTGTTTCACTCTGCAAAAAGTTTAGGAAGTTTGACACGGAGAAGCACTCTAACATTTATTGTCGTGAAAAGAAACATACTTATATTTTAGTACTATGCAATTGTCATGGAGACATTTGTACTCCGAACCTCAAATAATTTAGGTAAATTGTAATATCGATTATAGTCGTCGTCTTAATCATTTTATCAAACAGTTATAAAGCCAAAAAGTACTTTACAATCTATTCGTATGTATACATGCGTTTCAATGAAATTACTTACGTGAAGAATAAGGTAATACTATAAATACTTACTGTCTTATTCCTATTTATTTCTTTTTACTTAAGTATTCAACGATAATATTTTAAAGCACTTCGTACTAACCTAACCTAAAATTAGTTACGTGTTTTCTAAACTACTTAGCATTGTACTGTTTATTTTGATGTTAAAGGCGCAATACACTAAGCATGTCGTGATACATGGTGATTTTTCGCAAGAACCATAAAGGGTCGTAACGTCACCTAGTGAGCCGAATAACTGGCAGGATTGACGGCGCGCCGCAGCATTGTTTACCAAAACAATGGCCGACCTCCGTGCAGTCATTAACCTACCTCCGATGTCAGCGGCGTGCATAGCAATCTCAACGTTTAAGCCTCGGGAACTTTCTGTATTTATCTTTGTGTATTTTCAATTTAGTCAACGTTTTGGTGGCGTTTATACCTTTAGTATTTTTAGGGGTTTTCGACGCTTTTTTCGGAATTACTATTTTGTTACTTAGGTTAAACGCGAGGTAATTTAATGTTACAGATAGATTAAACTCTCCCGTCGCATAATGTTTCTCCCATCAACTCAAGCATGGAACATAGGTATGTACTGTTGCATGTTCACGTGTTTAATGATTTCAAAATTAGGACTGCCAGATTGAAAAACCCGCATCACTTAAGTACCTAATTAAAAAAAAGGCCATGTCAGTTTCCGTCAAACTAAAAAACCGTGTATCCAATACGAGAGCAATAAAGTAATAAAAATGAACTATTACACAACCGCACCCATTTCTTGAGGGTTCTCGGGAACGGGTCAGGCGGACGGGCACGTGACAATCCTTCCCCGTCACGTGGTACTGAACGCTCGTCCCGTCCAGTTATGAGTATCGCTAGGAAACTGGCAATTAACTTAACAAAGAAGTTTATAACGTTTTGTGCGAATTTAGATTCGGTTTGTTGCTTCAAAAATGAGGGCAGAAACAAATGCTGTAAATGCATGAACTATCGTTGACTGAGAATATTTGTTATCTATGTATACATTATTAAAAAATCTGGAATTTCACCAACAAAAGTACATTTATACTATTAGAAAGAAAGTAAGGTACCTACCTACTTTAAGACACGGTATCCTATTGTTACGAGCGATGACAGTGCAATTGACCTAATTAAATTTCGAACAGTCGGGTACGTTTTTGTTTCGCCAGCCGGCACCAGATATTCAGTAACGGAGTAGATTGGTGTCACGTGACCAGGCCACCGGTGCCCGCCGACGGAAACCGTCACGTGGACCGCCGCATCCGACGTTATCCCGATACCTGGCTGTATTAAATGTTACCGTTGCCTCTCGACAGTTTCAGTAAGCGATATAGTGCGTGGACGCTCGATATTTAAAATAATCACTTAAATTTCGAACACGGAATTATGTCATTATAACTGGCCATTTTGGTTTTCTCTAAAACAAGAGAGTAACGAAATTAAATTCAGAATAGAAACGAATAATTTTATAGTAGCTAATTTGCATTGTAGAGGGAAAGTTGTCTCCGTAAATAAGGTGAGTACATTAAATAACAGGCTCGGGGTCTTAGTAAAAATGTTTTGTTCCTGAAATTTTATCCTTAATTGTATGCTTTGTTCGTAGGTGTTTCTCTCGGTTCTAAACAAAAGTATCTTTTTCACAAAGAAAAACTCAACGTAAGAAGCAAAGAATTTTTATGAGCATACTTTTGTCGGCGGTGGCGATATCGTTAATCCTCACCCACATTGTCAAGCACCTAAGCATTTTCTCGCTTTTTAATTACAACTATAATTTAAAAACACAAGAAAAGCAATTCTACGGATGGCTCGTACATAAAAAGCCATTTCAAAGAGCCTTCAAAGAATAAATGGGTTAAGTAGTGAGTCATTCATTACGCGAACAATGTATCTCGGAGGAATATTGCATACGAGTTGCGTCATATGTGTGCGCCGTTGAAGGCTATGCACAAACACAACATAATCATTTTCTTTACGCTTCGACACACAATCAATTATTTTATTGCAAAGATCCCATGTTTTAGACGTTCTAAACTCAGACCATAATGAAATAAAGTAGTTCGATGTTAAACTAAAGAAACATCCTTATATAATTATCAAAACATGGTGAACACGAAAAAATGACTATTTATATTTTCAATCAAATAAATAATGTCAAAGATATATTGCGTCGAAGATTGGGAGTGACTGCTCATGTCGTCACTTCCTGGTGAAAAGTATTGCAGGGTGTGACGTCATACGAAACCTAACTGAGGTGTAATATTTTTATTTTTTATATAATTTAAACCTAGTGTTCACGGCATTTGACTGCGAAAATGTAGGCAGCGAGCCTATGAGTCAATAAGGATTGACGCGTTGATCTGTCAAAAATCGTAACGTTGTCGACAACGAGAAATCTTGTCATATCAAAGTCTCTTATTTCTTCATGTCGACATTGAAACAATATCGACCTTCTTGTTGACAACTTCTCTATATTATGTGGACGACTAGACAGTTCATCATAGGCTCGCGGTCATGTAACCTATGAATTAAAATTGACTGTTTTTTTTAAATAAAGTACCATAGACTGTGTAGCTAAGCGATGGTAAGTAGAGCATGCGGCTTAGTTGGCAGCATTGTTGTTGTAGTGCGCGGTTCGTATCATGTAAGCGAACGCCAGGCCACTAGCCCTGTGCCAGAACTTGGCATCTCCGTCGATATGAACAATTTGGGCCCAGGCCGAGCTACCTACCCGTTATTGGATTGTCATAATTTAACATTGTATATGTATCGTAACTGCCAGGAGCTATGGGATAAAGTTCCCCGTGCCCACGCCAAACTATTGATTAGTTTTAGTCTTTTAAAACTGGAATTAGTTTTGCATTTTTTTTTATTGTAAATAGGATTGTTGTGTAAGTTCTATGAGATTTTTTGATTAGCTATACATGTTCAATATCATTCAGGTACCTAAGCTATAATTCTGAAATTCATTTTAGAAAGAATTCTACGTATATAAGACTATAGTTAGGTAACAATATTAAATTGTAAAAGCACATTTTCACGGAGTAATTTAAAATGTACTGTTTATAATAGTAAAGTTTCACTAACCAAAAACAATTCGCCCGCATGAGATGAGTACAAAAAGGCCGGAAAATAATTAGCTCGTGGAATTGAAACAAAAGTGGAAATGTAGTAATTCAATTATAGAAAGGGACTGTGCGAAAGCTCAAAATAAACTGTACTGAAATATTTTTACCTTATATACGAACCACAAAGATTCTGATAAGTGTAGGAAGTAGGTAGTAAAAAAGCAAAATCTTGGCTTAAAAATGCGACCAAAAACTGAGCAAATTCACATCACTGATATGTCATTGATATCTATTATATAAAACGCCACGTCCCGATCAATACAACTAACGAATATGTAAACGCAAATCAAAATGCAAGTTAATTTTGCAGAGCGTGGGTGTGGGGAGCACGCGTGTTTGTGCTCACACAATACTGACCGAGTTCGCATAAAAAGATGCGACAATGCACGGCGCCATGGAAAACCACCAACTCTGCGGTCCACTGCCTCCACGCAAATGAAACGCGACAAACAAGCTTGAGGTGAAATGGAATATTTATGATCTTTTATTAGACGGTGTTTTATAAAATTGTTTGAATAAGTTATTCATTCATGAATTATGTTTGGTGTTACGATGTTTCAATGTTTTTTTATGCCGCTTTTTTATTTACTGGCCGAGGTCAGTATACTATTTTTCTGTTCGACGAAGCCAGAAAGCGGCAACTTCATTTAGCGCAGCGGCCCGAAAAAGAGTTCATTTATGTACAAAATTGTTTCATCATAAACTTAATTGTATCTACACATCATAAATGTCAATAACAATGATAAATGTTAGTAATTTCAATATAATTAAATCACTCGCGAACAAGTAATGATAAAATCAGAACCTCGCACCAATTTTCTGCATAATACGTGCAGAGAATTCTCGCATCCTAAATAGAATGTACGAAAACTGGAAATTTTCATAATTTTATTCACACGTCGTCTAATTTCTGACGACATTTAAGGAGCCCGTCTCACGTGCGTTTAAACGCAATTACCATACAAATGATGTCACTGCAATCTGTCTGAGGGGGTTTTAAGTTTAAGCTAGTAGAGTCCGACCATTAGGCAAGGCACCTCGATGCCACTCGCCCATTAATTTAATAGCGAGTTTTCTTTGCCACCGTAGCTATTAAGCTACTGCAAGCCGACTAATTCAAGCCGCTCAGACACCAACTAACGGTAGATTTATACGGAAGTTTTACGCTGCGTATTTAAGTGATCAAAATAAAACTGTGATACTTAGATGTTTCACTAAGAACATTTGTACGATAAGTTATTTGAATTGACTTAGCCCCAAACGAAGGCTACCATTTACCTACTATAGATAGTAGATACTAGAAAACAGATATAATATACAGATAGTTAGGTACAAGTTAGCTCTTTACAACATCTTGCTCATTACACTAATATCTGGCTTCCAAATAATAGCCTAAGCTCTAAAATAAATCATTTTTTTTTTTATCTTTTGTCACCCTTGATGCATTAGCATTATTATTAGATGTTAATAAAAACCATAATGCGGCAGTAATATATAACCAAAGCTATGTATAAGCCCCTTTATCCATCTCAGTATAATAAATCTCCGAAACTACGGATCTCATTTCAATAAAACCTTAACATTCACTTAATTAATTTCCTCAAAGCAGAATCTTGGTGTCTTTGCTTTATTCACATAATTGCCACCCGCGACCGAAACCGCATGCAAAAGCTACCTTTAAATAATTAAATTTACGCTTTAAGTCCAGCGAATTTGAATATAATTCCATTGAAAAGAGAAAATACATAGAACGCACGCTTACCTCGGAGTTTAAATGAAATTAAAAGTTATCTTAGAACGGTGGAAAAGTTGAGAACGATCTGAAATTCAGTTGCGGGTGGGTTGTAATAAGTGACGTGGGAGAGCTACGCAGACGGGATCCAACAAGCTACGCGGATGGGATCCAACAAGCTACACGGACAGTAGTTAGGTATCTAACAAGCTACGCGGACGGGATCTAACAAACTACGCGAATGGGATCCAATAAGCTATGCGAATGGGGTCCATCAAGCTACGCAAACGGGGTCCAACAAGCTACGCGAATGGGTTGTAATTAGCTACTCTAATGGGATCCAACAAATTACGCGGACACCAGACTGGATCAAACAAGCGCGTAAACTTAATTCAAGAGAGGTAACGGACCTCGGCTCATATTATTTATACAATTATTTTTACTCTTTCAAGTTATATATGGTTAAAATTAGAATTGTGACTTGCATATCCACGCATGTAAATGAGTTTTTAATGCAAGTAACTAATACTTACTTTTTTTATTTTTATTTTCCAAATTATCGTGCTATGCTCACATCAAAATAATATTGATTGCCATAATTAGTTTAGTGACATTATCTCTATAGCCACGGGAAATGTAAGTAAACGGCTTAAAGGTATATTTTGTCACCGTCACAACAGCGTTAAACGAAGCAATTTCCGCTCCTTAAATTGACTCCTCTGTGAAATTGGTTTTGAGAAATGAGCTTTGGCATTATTTGAATTGTTTAACTGAGCCGTCTTCGCTAAAGGAGGAAGAAAAAATTTCAAGCGATCCTATTATACGTTAGATTCCGCATGAATCCATTGGTTATTGGTCGCATCGACTTCCTTAATTTCTTTAAAATATGTTCTTAACTCCCCATTTGATGCGTCGGCTGTGACAGACAGACTCATTTGTGTTATGTTTAGGAGGATCTAAAATTAAAAATTCAAATTAACCGGCGACACGATCGCTTCACTTGAGGAGGATGCCTTTTGATGTCTACAACTATTTTAACTAATACTTCATTCATTAATCAATTCCTTCTTTCAGCATTCTTTTGTTTTTTTTTGTCACATCATGCATGTCCGACTTCATAATTAAAATGGTGGCATCGCGTTGGTCAATGGAGTGAGTAGTGGCGTCGTTCGGGGCCCTTTATTTGTCTTTTGCCCCAAGACTACGCACCGTAAAATCATTCTTCACACCTACTCCCGGCCTTGTCCTTACGCGCTAGCATCTTCACGCGTGCTGGTTTTTCAACTCGAGTGCGCCTGAACGAATGCACACAGTACTACCAAACCAACGGAATTAAGAAGTTTACCCGTCACGAACATTTCAGTACAATGCCGCGTTGTCTCATACTTGGCTGGGTTGTCTAACAAGTGCTCCACAGTTTGTCTTGTTATGCTAAACAGTCTTGATTTGTTTCCCTCGGCTTTGTTTTATTTGTGCGTAAGATGCAACGTATTTAACATTAAAATTGAACGGTACCTAACTCCTGTGTTGAAAATAGAAGCCATGTTCTGATTTCAAAATTCAAAATCTATTGTTCTTTTCGCGTAAATAAGGCCAGGCGGTGTGGCCATTACTTTTGGCTTTCGAGTGCTAATTAAGGCTTGGTTAAATATTGGTACTTAATTAGGAGGGTTTCGCTTAACCATCCCTGTAGATGGCAGAGATAGCGCCATGCTCGAGGGGGGTGTTGGCTCGTGTCATTGCCAACATACGACACAAACTTTTAATCAGCACTTAGTGGCCGAATGAGCTCATCTGGTGCCGACGAATGAAAAAAAAACAATAGAATGTCGACATTGTGCCTATTCTTGACAAAGATAAGTATTTAAAAAAAGAATGTTTTATTATCTACGTTAGATTTGTCCATTTTATCGTCCTTCATTACAAAACGCATTACAGAACGCTTCTAATCAGTTCATTTTTATATAAATAATGGATATATCAATAACAAAACGGGTCAATTTATAGCAATGTCTCCTTTGCTCCACTGTACTTACATTTCATAGTCTTAGATAGCACAAAGTAAACTATACTTACCTATCTGCTAACAGCAAGATAAGATAACATTAATAATTAAAAGTTAAAGGTTAGATTACTCAATAGTTGACGGTCAATTAAATGTCACTTGACTCTTGTTATTAAACTTCTAGTTAATTAACTAGGTACAGAGGAAATAGACACACATTAATAGTTTATTTATGTCTAATATATTTAAATACTACATATTTGCAATGATTCTGCAATATTTTTCCAACACTAATATATATGTCGTTATCATATTTGCAATATAATAAACACAAAGATACAACTGACGATTTTAAATACTCAATTTGAGTTTTTTTTTTTAATTTAGAAAATATTCATTATAACAAATACGACGGTACGAATTTCGCTGGGTCACTCAGTACATGAAAAAAAATCAAAGATGATTCAGATGAAGAGAATCAAAACAGGCTTACTTCTAAAAGTGATCTTGACCATCCCTACTAATATTATAAATGCGAAAGTAACTCTGTCTGTCTGTCTGTCTGTCTGTTACGCTTTCACGCTAAAACTACTGGACCGATTTAAATGAAATTTGGTACATAGAAAGTCTGGAGCCTGAGAAAAGACATAGGCTACTTTTTAATCGACTGCAAAAAAAGAGGAGTTCCACGCGGATAAAGTCGCGGGCAGAAGCTAGTGTGAAATAAAAAAGATTGATTTCAAAACACCCCCCCGGCTGATTAGCGGTGAATAAATCACAGATGATTCTGATACAGAGAATCGAAAGAGGCTCATTTCTAAGAGTGATGCTGACCATGTGAAATAAAAAGGAATGGTTTCAAAACACCCCCCCGGCTGATCAGAGAATCAAAGGAGGCCTACTTCTAAAACTGATCCTGACCATGTGAAATAAAAAAGAATGGTTTCAAAACACCCCCCCGGCTGATTAGCGGTGGGGTGACGCCAACTGGCACGCGCGACGCTTGCGCCGGCCAAACTGCTGCACGCCTCAATGGCCCACGACAATTAACTCCATTCATATGTCCGCTTGCACTAAAACCGAACATTAAACAACCTTTTTCAGCTAATGCGCTCGTTCGAAAAGTCATTGGTCGAAAAGACTAATTTACCTTTGTAGGATTTTTGGGAGAGCTAAACGAAATCGCTGCGTTTAGTTCAGTTGGAATGCGGAATGTTCGGGTTACTTCATTTGTTAATAGCCTCATTTGTTCAGGTATACGAGCTTAAGAATATTATGCGAATTAAATTTGTTTTGTTACGATTTCGCACTTAAAGCGATTATGATATAGACCAAGGTCTATGGTTCAAGAACTATAAAAACCGATCAACTGCGAGTCGGAATCGCACCCAAAGCGTTCTGTACTATCATCCCTACTAGTCCCTACTATCCCTACTATCCCTACTAATATTATAAATGCGAAAGTAACTCTGTCTGTCTGTCTGTCTGTCTGTTACGCTTTCACGCTAAAACTGCTGGACCGATTTAAATGAAATTTAGTACAAAGAAAGTCTGAAGCCTGAGAAAGGACATAGGCTACTTTTTAACCGACTGCAAAAAAGGAGGAGTTCGACGAAGTCGCGGGCAGAAGCTAGTAATATATAAAAAAGGTCAAAAAAATGTTTTTTTATAAGGGAGCCCTCTTAATTATATATTTTACTAATATTTGTCGTTATAGCAGCAGCAGAATTACATCATTTTTGAAAATTTTCAACTGGTTAACTAATCACATACATATACACAGATACAGCTTGGTGACAGACGGAAGGACAGACAGCGGTAACTCAGTCATAGGATCCCGTTTTAGCCTTTGGATACGGAACCCTAAAAACAACCTATGAAAATTAATAGGTAATGGAAATTCACAGTATCGAATCCCACTCAGGTAAAACCGCGAAACGAAGCTAGTCTACCGATGCAATATTAAAAACCATAACCGAGTTATTTCATTAAGGTACCTTATGGGTAGTTAAGCTATAATGATATCCAACACATTCGTTACGCGCTGGAAATATGACAATACCGCGAAGTGACGAGCCTATTAACAGATGCATTTCAATTAATATTCGATGCAGTAGGGATGCAGTACATTCATGCACTCCCTGGCTCGATATTATATCCTAATACCAACTATCTATAATATTATAAATGCAAAGGTAGCTCTGTCTGTCTAACTGTCACTATATCACGCTAAAATTACTGAACCGATTTAAATCAAATTTGCTATGCAGATAGTCTAGAGCCATGAGGACATAGGCTACTTTTAATTGCGAAAAAATGTGTGAAGTAACGTTGTATCAAAGTATCGTCTAAAATAAGTATTAATTATTATTAATATTTAAAAATGAAGCAGCTTTGAAAAATAAATAATTACCCGGACGGAGTCGCGGGCGTAAGTTAGTTACGAATATAATCAGAATCGCACCCATAACACTTTAGAATAAAACACAGCACAGCATACTGTACTTTTATTCGAATGATGACCGATAATCGAGTGATACTCGAAATTGCAGGAAATAATTTACTGAAAATGGAACGTTATTCGAGTAAATTCATATTATTATGCACACTCTGTGTCTATTAGCTTGAAACATACTGTTGTATTCGTTACGTTATAATTGGCGACTTTATAACGATAACAGCGGCAAAATTATCCAAAGCATTTTATGCAACTAATTGACATTACGAACGATTATAGTATGGGGTTGTAATAAAAAGGATATAAGTGTATTACTGCATGTGAAGGACTTATACCTTTATTCAAGTAACTAGGACCCTAATACTGCGATCGTGTTTTTGTTTCTCTACAGCCTCTAGAGTAATCACACCATTATAATTTGTAAAAATGTAAAAATGCAAAACAAATAAATAATTTTGGATACCTTCGCCGTTATGACACAATGAAATGAAACAATTATAACGGATTTAAGTCGTGTATTTTATTTTTTGCTGACGTTTCTGAGTTGTCAATTATCTAACATTAAATTGAAATCAATTTGGCGTTATACTATCGTCAGCTCAGTCTTCGAATATGAGAGCTGTAACGTTTTAAAAATGTAATGTAAGCAAATAAAATAAAACACGCGCGTTAAATTGTACCTAATTGTTTCATTCCAAAGTTATTAACTTTTTGTGCAATAACTGTCTCAAGTGTGAATTAAAAAGACCAACTCAAGTGACAGTCATGTTATTCGAAGCTAATAAGAAGTCCCTGCAAACGGGCAGAGAGAAAGACAGCGGATCTCACGAGCTGATGCTTACACGTTCTCGGGCCTGTAAAAGACCGTTTACATTTTTCACCGTACTAATTTTATTTGACCCGCCCTGAATATATTATGTCCTATTATTACGCGCACCCTCGCAAGCGTTTAATGCCAACAATGAGAAATTTTTCCTCTCTTAAATTGTTAACATTAAATTCGGCTGAAAATGTTAAAAATCTGATATCATTACCTTTTATTGCTCATTAAGGTTTGCTTTTATTTTTCCTTCGGGCATTTGAATTTCTGACACATTACCAGGGCCACGGCGTCAATGGGCCTAAGTGGCTTTTTATTAAATTGTACTTTGCAATTTATCTTTCGACTTAAGTAAACGCTCTGTGTATGTATTCATTATTATGAACTAGACGAATATGACGTAAGTACTTAACTCATTAAAAGGGTAACTTTATTTTTCATTTTGGTACCAAACGTTTTCAGTTACTGACGTAGCTTTTAGCAACAGCAGTCTTTTTTTTATTAGCAAGGAAAAATCGTGTGATAAAATATTTCAAGTAATATAAAATTTGAAACAATATTTACACTGAAATTGTATTTTGTTCGCACCTATTCCAAAATCACCTTCTAGTGCATGTGCTACGCCGTAGCACTTGTAGCATTAAACTCATTTTTTTTTCGTAGCATAAGCTGGAAAACAGGGCCATAATTAAAACAGTGGGCATTTCGGGAGCCTTTTTCACAATAACCAAGTAAGTGTCGTGTAATATATTTAAAACTTCTGTAGCAGATAAAAAAGCATTCTTTGTCATAATTACTATTTGGAGTCTAAATTGTGGTAAAAAAATATACAAATAAAATTCACTCAAAATTTTCAAAAGTGTCATTAATGAAATAAAATCTGCCTCGTATATAGTATCATACCCATTACGAATTTATTTAATATTGAACAAGATAAGAAAACGCTTAAGTATATTATATCGCTAACCTTTTAGTTAGATGTATATCTACCTGAAGTTTTTAACATCCCTTCTAATATTATAAATGCGAAAGTAACTCTGTCTGTCTGTCTGTCTGTCTGTTACGCTTTCACACTAAAACTACTGGACCGATTTCAATGACATTTGGTACAAAGAAAGTCTGGAGTCTGAGAAAGGACATAGACTACTTTTTAACCGACTGCAAAAAAGGCAAAAAGGAGGAGTTCCACGCGGACGAAGTCGCGGGCAGAAGCTAGTAGTATATAAGTTATACAAGTGCATTTTTTTTCGGTATGCACAGTCATAGATGCATGCAGTACCTAGAGCCCACCCTGACATCATACATACAATAGTTAATTTGAAAAATAGGTTGAATAGAATTTGTTACAATTCCACCAACAAAATAGTAAAAAACGTTATGAATAAGAAAAGCTTGGATAGCAATTTGTATGACCCTGTTGTCCCCTCAAGTTTTAACTTAATAATATTTCTAGAAATCTAGAAATGCTTCTGAACTTACGTTACGTCCAACGGATACAACTGAGTTAAAGAATTTCTTGTGCAATTTGTTGCATAATTCTACCTGGAACAAAAATGAAATGTATTAGTTATATGAGTCACAGTAACAAATATTATTATTAATAAGTATGAAGATATATTGCAAAATAAAACAGATAATATCAGTGTTTTGATAACATCTCGATGTATTTCAGATAAGCAACATTGCCTCTACTTATATTACGATATATATTTTTTTTATTTCTTACATAGTTATATTTATGCCCTTGAACTTTTCTAATAATAGAGAATCCGAAGTAACGTCGTTTAAAATAAGTTCCTCAACACAATTTTATTTGGCAACCCTCTAAGAAGTGTCTAGGGTAGAGCGGGGTAAGACGGGGTAGTAAAAAACCGTTGCTACTTTATGCAATTAAAAATATTTGAGCGTTTTATTTATGAGAAACCTTAAGGATCCAGTCTTACCCGCCTTTCCCCATTATTTTTTTTTTTTTTATTTTCTGTCATGCCAACTAAACAAGACAAACTCATCATTACGGGAGTCATCAGTTACAAGGTCCATATGACAGTTGTCTCCCGAATAGCAGCCCAGTATAAATGGAATTTGAAGTCTCATAGTAAAAACGAGGGGTACATTTATGGCTAGCCTCCTAGAATATTTTATGGAAGGTAGCCTAAGCGGTGACGCCGCCGGGTCCTAACTGCCAATTATCCCCTAATCGATTCCCACATACTAAAGACTCGATCATTACAAATTCTAATCGTGTAGGCTATTCTGAGCCACTTCATAAATTACGTTCAAATACATTGTATAAGTTATTACACACAATGTAATTTTACGTTTCCACGTTACTGAGTGCATGTATAATTTTCACATGTTCTTCACTAGAATAGCTGATTGATGCTTTTGCGATTATAACTCATTGGAACAACTGTAACGGATTTAATTCGCGTATATATTTTTTTGGCTAAGTTGACGATAAAGCTCAGTGAACTACGAATATGGGAAATGAAAAGTTTCTGAAACGTCAGCATAAAAATAACGTATAATATATAAATTATATCAGTTAGATCCGTCATACCTACATAATTGTTGTGTTGCAACAATATTCACTGCTTCTGTTATATATTCGTTAACATTTTCAATAGAAATGTATGTATAATAATATGACACAAACTAAATACAGATCACTTGACCCCGTTAAGTCACTTCCATACACTTTTATTCACGTTTCTATTCTTCATTTAGACGGAACTGGTTTGTTGTTCGTTTATACATTTAAATTAATTATCAGATAGAAAAGCACGTTGTTGAATTAATACTACGTTGTACAGGACGAAACAATCGACCAACATGTTTACATCAGATAAAAATGATGTGATTCCCGCTCTGCAGAAAAGTCGCGAGTTAATACCGCGTGCTGTTAACCATGCGTTAAAATTGTTTTATCTAGTAATAAATAAACCAACCCAATAATCCTAGGGAATAAAATAAACAGACAGGGCATTAATTACTTGGCATTTAATCAACGAACCGCTCGCATGGCATAATGACTCGGATAGGATAAGACAGCTGAAATTCGTAGGCAGTCATTCGGACAAATCCAATAATAGCGGATTCGATCGGGCCAAGTATAACCGACCTGGTTCGCTACCTGCCGCGGCCGCCTGGCTCGACACTGCAACTTTAATGGAGGCACCGTGTCATTTGTTTTTAAATTTAAACCACTCGCTTTTGACCCACTCAAGCTACGACAGTTCCAGATTTATCCAGTTTCCTACTTCCAACGTTTTAGTCACGAATCACTAATGGATTTAAATTACAGTTTCATATACTTGAAATGAAGCTAATAATTACGTAATACGAGCTCAGACAGATTGAGATATTTGCACCGGCTTACTATAAACGTTTAAGCTTAATCATGTTGGTTATGAGCTATTTGCGACGCACTTTACTGAGTAATTTATGGAGCAAATAATGAGTATGCATCTTGTAAATCTGATGACATGTCTTCGCTGTTCTTTAGACGAGCAGTGAGAGATTTTCAAGTGTTTTAATCATAAACCCAAGAAATATAATAATATGTTTTAATCAAAACTTTAAAAATTTCGAGCCGGAGCCTTGATTATTATTACACTATCAATTTATAATAGATAACAAACCCCCGACATAAAAACTAAAGGGCCCTCTAAAAAGTATAACAATAATAAAATCATAATATTAGTTACCTAAGTATTAATATTTCTACAAAGAAAACGTCATGTCGGAGGGACCGCTTTTCATTTAGGTGTACTTACTTACCTAATATTTACAATCTACCTAAACCTACGGTCCCCCCGACATGACGTTTTCTTTGTAGAAATATTAATACTTAGGTAACTAATATTATGATTTTATTATTGTTATACTTTTTAGAGGGCCCTTTAGTTTTTATGTCGGGGGTTTGTTAAATTTTTAATTTATTTTTTTATTTCATAATTTTTGTAAGTAGGTACGTAGGTACCTACTACATATTATTATTTTTAACTAATTTCCATTTAACACGGAATTTCGTAATGTAGATGTAATCCTCTTACATTTGATACCCCACTCGAGTATATTTGACGACATTGGGCTTACCATTTTCACTATTACTCCCCGTAATTTTTGAACTACCTAACCGATTTTCATTATAATTTCAATTTTGTAATGTACACGCGATCCTCTTTCATTTGATACCCCACTCGGGTATATTTGTAGACATTTGGATTTCCATCCCCACTTTCACTTCCAATATTTTTTGAACGACTCAACCGATTTTCATTATGATTTCAATTTTGTAATATACTCGTCACCCTCTTTCATTGGATACCCCACTCGAGTATATTAGTAGACATTTTTTTTTACATCCCCTCTTTAACCCCCCCTAATTATTAAACTACTCAGCCGATTTTTATAAAACATAGCTAAGAACACTCCCGACATATACACCTTTCAAACAAAAAAAACAGAATCAAAATCGGTTCATGCGTTAGGGAGCTATGATGCCACAGACAGACACACACACACACACACACACAGACAGACAGACAGACAGACAGACACGTCAAACTTATAACACCCCGTCGTTTTTGCGTCGGGGGTTAAAAATAAAAAAACTTAATCATGTGAAACGTCTCACGCGGTATAATAAAAATACGTGGCGTAACATTTAATTTCCTCGTTTCAGTGGAACGATGCCGTGACTTTGACGTCTAGTTGGCGTTTCTATTAAGAAAATAAAAACACACTTAAATCGTTGGCATAAGTCGTGTAGTTAATGCTAGGTAAATGATATAAGGGGAGCGGTGCGGCGGCGGTGATAGCGCGCGCGGGCTTACCGCGAGCTATCGGCGGGCGCACGCCGCCACAGCCTTACTGCAAATACACGCTATCCCGGCAATGCACTACCACTCCGACCGTGCTTACAATAAAATAGAACAAGCTTAAACGCAACGCAACTCTTACAACGAGATGGAAATAAGAAATTAATTTCCCACCGGCTACTCACCGCGGGACACTTAAACTTCATCTTGGAAATAAACTGCATATAATTTTCTGCTTGAGGCCGGGATTTAAAACGAATGCAGAAATATAAACATCACTTATATCTCAACGAGAGCGTCTCATCTAGCATGGTGAGCGCGTTTCTTAAGAAGTTTCTCATCATATAAACAAACTGCGATCTGTTTACATAGCGTCTCTATCGATAGATTATGAGTAGGATACGAAGTTTTAAGAACATACTGATATAAATTAGCAAATTATCTATTCAAAATATACTACGTTAGGTAGGTACTTATTTTTGTACAATATTATGTTTCTACCTGGATTGATTATTTCTATTGTAATTTAATTTTGAGATGCGCCTGACGCATTTTATACTTGTAAAGCGTCATATATTTGCTAGCGACGGTACGTCTGGAAACAGATACGCTGTCTCGAACGCGAATCTCGCTGTACATTATTGCGACACGGCGGGAACAGTATGCCCTCAATCTTGTAAACCTAGGAACAAAACAAACATCACGACTGCAGATAGGCGTTGTAGCTTGAAAGCCCGACAGCGCGAGACTCGGCTAAGCCCGGAACGTTTCCTACAATGTCTGAGCGTCTGTTTCTCTGTCAATTACCACCTCATTACCATGCTCGCAAACCACACCTAGAGTATTCCAACTTAAATCCACAAACAGCAAAAAATACCGTACAGATGAAATTAAGAATATTTAAATACGCTACAATTGTCTTAGATTACACTATACTCACTAACAGCATACAAAGTGCACCTACTCGCAGTTTAAATTTATTTTAAATGAGATAAATGCTCGCTTCTAAACCTAAAGTTGTCTCAGTGAGAGAATTCGTTGGTACCAAGGGAGGAAATATCTTAACTACTACAAAACAAACAAGATAAGGTGCAAGTCTGGCGCAGGGTTGCGTATGTGTATCGTTATCAGCGGTTTGTACACGCCAAATAACGTTTTTGTGTGCGTGAGCCACGAAACACACTAAGCAGGTCAACGTTCTTCAACCATGATAATATGCGTTGTGGTCGTAACATATACATTCCGTTGACAGTGATCGATTGTTGGGAAGACCTTAGCTTAGGCAAACATCTCCATATTGAGGCTGAAGACAGAAAAATCTCTTGCCAAGGAAACGATGTATGTACTAGTATGTCACCGGGTGACGGATCGCATTGGAAATTATCTAAAGCTATGATCTCGCGCAACCTTATAGGAAATGAATTAACAGTTCCACTCAATACCAACCACGGCATTCTATGCGTACTTGGTTAGGTTAAATTGAACATTTAGTACGCTGCGCTATTTTGCAACGGCCAATATCCATAAATATTTAAAGTTGCCTACATGTTGTAAATAGCATCCAATAAAGTTGTTCCAAAACTTTAAATTTTAACTGGACAAGCTTGCCTGAAACAATGTTCGTAAAGTATTCATAGTAAAAAATTTAATAGCTAAATGTTATTAAGTCGGCGATATACCGGGCCTTGTTAAAAGATTTATTATTATAATAATGGCTAAAACTTTGTAATTCCGTAACTGTCGATGATGATTGTTTTGTTTCAATTTCTCTGCGCGGCTATAAAATGTTTATTATCTAAACATAAAGATAAACTCTATTCATATACTAAGATAGATAAAAGGAACGTCCAAATAATAAACAATAATACGAATATTTACCAGTTAACAAAATTTTACTGACGAGCAACTGATTACGCCGAGTTGGAACTGGATTCTTAGATTCATCTCAATTACTTTCGTGCTCGAAGAAGCGAGTTCTGATTACGATACTTATGTAGGTACTGTCAGCCCCGGATATTGTTGCAGCAACTTTCTCATAATCGCCGACGACCTCATCGATATTCCGCTCCAACGGTTTTTATTTAGTCGACTCATGAAAACACGGAGCGAAATTACGGAACTCGAATCTATGACTGATTGTAAGGACAATTTATGGGCTAATATATTACAATAGCGGTATCTGGCAGTGAAATGCGCCGGTACACGGAGCCACATTGTTGCTTCCCGGCAAGCACGGCAACCGGCGAATTATGCAATAAATCTTTGCATGCGGACAACGGCTGAGTACCTACTAAAACCGATCAACGAAATTGTCGACAAGATTTTTAATCACAATTTATAGTTCTTAAGCACCCATCGTTATACACGCCTAAACTCAGTTGCGGGAAACATTAAACCGATTTTCTATATTAGCAACTATTTAGAACACGCGTATTTTTTCTAGCACGTGCTAAATAATAAATCATGTGTTTCACAGTCTACATAGAGACGTGAAGATACATTTAACACTTAGGTTGGTCAGCTCCGCTGTCAACGGAAAAATAATATTTGTGTTGAAAAAAGGGTATGTTGGATTTGAAAACATTACTGTTGGTACAGCCGGACTTAGCCGAGCAATTCTCGAGAAAGTCGTGCATTTCTGATCAGTAAGAGCTTAAACATCATTCATAGAAGATGGTGACGACCAGGAACGAAGTACTAACGGAAACAAATGAACTGTCGCTTAAGGCTATCTAGAGGTTCTATGTGGAGTATGAGATTATCGGCTCTATGCCTTGAAGATAAAGTTGTGATTGGCGTAAATGTTGTGAGAAAAGTAAACAGGTCTAGTTGCTTTGAACGCACTGCATTCTATTGCAGCCGCAGCGAAGCGGTCGGAAAGACATTTGACACGTCCCCGTGACAATAATACGTGTGTGTAAAGTGGAGCGAAATAAATACTGAACGCGCGCACGAATCATAGCAGACCTCGGCGTTAGGACACTTGGCCATTATAAACGCTTGTTAATAATTCTTATCTGAACAAATGCATATCACTAAAGAATAAAAAAATAACCCTCGTATACAAGATATATTAATTGTCCTAACGCAGTCTAAGAAAATGAACAGTATCTTATATATCTCCAAAAAGAAACATAAAGGAAAACTTATATTAACTTGTTATCGATAACGATTAGTATAGTGTACCTTATTCCCGATTTAATAATAAATATCTTTGGACAATTCACTGTGATTTATCTAGTCTCAAGCTATGCAAAGCTTGTACCATGAATACTAGACAAAAGATAGAGAATCTTAATTAATATAAGACATCTAAAACTCAGGTACAGATGCCATGCTTATCACTCTGACATCTGCCTCTAGCAGGATTCGAACCCGCAACTTACGGTATCGTACCCTGACTACAATAAAGGACGTTGCGAGCTCTGACCACAAGACTAAAATAAATAAATCGCACATTTAGTAAAATAGTGACACAAAATAAAATATTTAGTTACTCCAATTACAAAACACATCGAATTGTGTTCTTTTATTGAAGCAGCGAAATATTAACCTTATTGACTAGAAACCGCATTTATAAATCAACGATGTATTAAATATGTTTGCTTTCGGTTCGTTTATTAATTACCACCCTCAATAACTTGCTTATCGCGCGTCTGCGGAAACTAGATCCCTAACTCTGATCGGAAAATATCCCCCGAATTTCCATCTCGCGTTTAACACGTTAATTTATACGCAGTCAACTGATAAAGTTTCCCAGGGAAGAATAATTAAGGATATCCTTTAAGCAAAGGTATATAGATTTATTATACGGCGAATTACTTTACGAATAAACCGCTGAGAGTATTTAAACTGTCGAAATGTATTTGCCTTTTAGGTGGAGTAATTTAAGATATTTTTTGTTTCCTTACATATTTGATTTTTAATAATTCACACCGTATTGAAAACTAGAACAGACTTTAGCGTTAGACTATCGTCAGCTCTGTCGTGCTACGAATATGGGAACTGTAAAGTGTTCGACGTCGTAAATCAGTAAAATACGCGAGTTAAATCCATTGTTTCATTCCAATGTGATATTTAGTTCGATGTTTTTTCTCATATATCTAAAGTAATAGAGGCTAACAATGAATAAAAAATACCACGTAACTTTATTACAAAAATAAAGTTTTTTTCTAGGTGCCGATTGATAATGAGTCTGGTAGAGGTCGAATAGAGTTGCATAGGGACTAGGGATGCAACATTGGTTGTATTTATCCAGAATATCGAAACTATGTAATGTGTAAGTTGTGGGTAGGTATTTTATCATCATTATCTTCACAATAGGGAATTTATAGCCTAGTCACAGGATTTGTAGTTTGAATACTATATATATTTTTTTACGATAATAGAAATGATTAAAGAAAACGGAAGAACGGATGGTTCGTGAAAAATATTTTTAAAACTTTATAATATTAAGTTTATTCTGAGACTTTTTTTCTTCTATTAAGATCAAATCGTTCTCATTTAATATTGAGATTCATTCATATATAAAAATGAATCACCGCAAGGTATCCTACGTCCATAACTTTCGATGAACAATCAGAATATGGTGGTAAGAAGTTTATTATAAAAATAAATCATATTATTATTACACCTAGTGATAACATCCAATATTTACAAATAACACATTATTTACCGACACGATAGTATCAGATTACGGACGAGCAAAAGTTAGGTACATACAAATAAACAGTGCATAAAACAATTTAGAGAAATCCGTCACCCCTACGTAATGGCAGACTCGGGGCAGGCAGGGGGGGGAAGTTCTGCGCCGCCACCGGAGATTGCGCTCCAGCCTCCCGCAAGCCGTCTAACTCAATCATTTGCGTGAAAATATCGAATAAAACTTGCTCACGGCGACAATAATTTAAACTTTACACGTGGACAATTCGTTACGTTCCTGTTTGGGGTAAATATCTATTTTTGTCTTTAGATGTAGTCGAGAGTCATCTGAATTTGAGAAACGTGCCGGTATTCCACTAACGTCCAATAAAATTAGTTTATATAATCGTAGACGTCTCTTTATATAGTTAAAAATTGGTTGCTTCTCGAACTTATACGAGTACAGAAATGACTCTGATAGATTCTCTTATTGCATACAAATTTTTCAAAAAAGTACATTAACCCAGCTTACAAAGGCTATTCTGCAGTATCTATTTTTGAAAGAACCTACATTGTGTCTTTACAGGTATAGGTAAAGCTCCTTGAACCCATCTGATAGTTGATAATCAAGCAACAACATGATTTACTAACTACTTAATTAATTCACTATTTCAAATAGCACTTTTATTCATTAACTGATATGACTCTCATCACTTGTGTTTCATTCCGAAGATTAGACAAAACAGCGACGTACCTACTCCGCTACTCGATAGCAAGCCGTCAAAAACAAGCGTGCGTGAAAATGAACATCAATCAATCAATGAAGATATGTTTTATTTTTAAATCGACTTAATCCATAGTATTTCTAAATGCGAAAAGAATCCACTAGTGATCATCAACCTCGAAGAAATGGCAATTTTCACTCGAGGTGATTTATTTATAAAAGCAATTTATAGGTAATTCGGCAACGGGAAATTAATGGCCATTCGTCTGTAGGTAAGTAATCAACGTTTTCGATTATTTTGGGATTCGAACTCATAAAATATTAGTTTAATCACAACGCACCTCAAGGTATATTTTAACCTATTATTAAATGTATTTTATTACCTACTTTAACTCTCATCATCTTTTGAAATATTTAAAGTAAATTTTGGTTTTAAGTGCTTTTTATTGCTGTAGATATATTAATAAATACATCACAAAAAAAGTGGCATTAGCACTACCCTTGTCAACAGCAAATTGCTTAACGATGGACAGGTTATTATTAGTTTTGTTTGAGATAACGAGGTGCGTATGACAACGCGTAAAGTATGCCACACTAAACTCGAAACTGAAGGCGATCATTCATATAAATACTAAACAAGACACTAAAATTATACTGTAATAGTTGTTTATGTAGCAGTTATATATTTTTGCAAAAATACACGTTTCGGAAAATAATATCGCATGAGTTTATTAAAGTATATTACGTTGCCTATATTATTAATCGACTACTACCTACTCCACTAGTTTCGTTATAAATGTGACAAGCTATTATTTTCGCAGACTATGAAAAGCGTCACGAAAATCCGAACCGTTTCAAAAATATAAACGAAATAGCAATAGCAAATATAATGATGACGAGCAAAACAGCTGAGACAAATCCAGATGAATAAATATATCAAAATAGAAACGCTCACAATGTAATAGTAAAAGTCGGAGCTGGCGGTTACTAAATATATAAATGGACAAGATAAGTAGAAATGATCTTCAGAGTTTGGTGCTTATCCTTTCTGCAAAGACGACCAGCAATATTTGAGGCTTGGCGTACCGCCAAAATTTGATTTTAATGACAGTTCATACGCACATACGACTGTTCTTTTTGGTATTTTTCAGCGAGAACTGAGACGCAAAGACTTAAATCTTCAACTTCACATTGTTTCAAGAAAACTAACCATTGTTTTATTTAAATTGGCGGTTGAAAAAGACATTGAAAATGATTGATGTTGTTATTTTTATTGTTCTTATTGTTTCCTAGATTTATAATAGCTATGTAACTCTCAATTTACAATACTATCAATAAGGAAACGTTGTCAGTGAAATAATTAGGTTGGACAGCTTTATTATTTAGTAAATGTCCTGGTCAGTTCGGCGTACGGCTCAAATTGTCGACCGAATATTTATAAATACGGTAGCGAAGTCGGTAATGCGGCTCGACAGACAGTTGCTAAATTTCAATGTGCTCTATTTCGAATTTCTAGCTTCGGTTTTCACGGCGTCGGAGAATAACTCGACGGTGACTGTTCGCCGGGACGGACGCCCGTTCCGCCTCAAGAATCCGCTACGCCGGCTCCGCTAGCTTCCTGTTAATTGATAAAAAACTGTCATATTACAACAAAACCTACCTACGTTCTTTCACAGTGGACGAATTCTTTATAACTCACAATAATTATAAGAAGTTACATCTTTGATCATACGGAATAAATAACGTCAGTAAAAGCGACAACGGCGACGCAGCGAATTCTTTGAAATGGGAACTGCAGCCGAATTTTATTTGCAGTGTTCTAGAATACCCTAAAGCCAACATACATTGTAGACCATATTATTCCGCACACTTCCATTTGCTCAGTATGGACTGCTCAGCCAAATTTTTGAGTTATATTCACATGAAGTGAAGACAGTTTATGTTATCGTATCCTATTTTCTGGGAACGCTTCTGCGAACGCTCCATATTGCCATTCATTTGATTGCATAAAGTTTACTCATCGATATCATCATACCTATAAAATGAAGTACATTAATAACACTGTTCATTGCTTCTAATAATACTGCATTTCCTAGTCAATGATTGAAATAAAACAGTAAAATTCTATTTTATATCCAATTAGGTACACTATTATGTATTGGTAATTTAAAAGTTATACGTAAAGAAATTTTATTATGATGAAGATTTTTATAGTATTTTGGTAGTAATTGATGAAAACAGGTAGTTTTAATTATTCGAATCTTGTACTTTTCATGTTTTACGAGTACCTTATAAACAGTAAGTCTCATTAGGCATAAAAAGTGGGAACTGCAAAGTTTATTCACCTTCACGGATGCTAACAGATAATCAGAAAATGGAAAAACGAGGCGACAAAAAAGTGATAACAAAACAAGTGAAATGGTCGGAGCAAATCAGTAATTGGATAAACTAACTGTAAGGATGGCTGGAGGGTATCTACAAATAGGAAATGTTTCGATCACCACCTCGTCCGGGGAAGAACATTGTTATCATTCCACTAAAGAATTTCATTTTTCATCTTGTCGTGTATAAATGTTTTAGTTAAGAAATGGCAGTTCTTTTTTTATTTACTAATAAAATATACTTATATTGATTATACCTGTATAGTTGTATACCGCTAATATACAATGATGACGCTGTAGTAGGTAGTGAATTTTCCTTTTTATTATCTTCAATATCAAATCAAAACTATCAAAAATGTTGAAAGGACACGTATTGGACAATAACGGCTGCGGTTGACATTTAATAGCTATGTATGTTCGTGAGAGCATGCTTCGGTACGTAATTGCGTTTCTAGGCGCTGTGACATCGTTCCGCGTCTTTATAGGGCAATTACTGCCGTTATCTGGCATTGATATTGCATCTAATTTATTCATGCTCGCATTCGAATAAATACATGCATCTGCATTGACCTCCAGTACCCATTTGGATGTTAGACTTTTCGCCTCAGAGTTACCATTAACATAAGGCAACTATAATTCCTTAAACCCAGCCAAGAAACTGTTGAAATCAAATGGAACGCTACTCGCAAGGCGAAATGTAACCGTAACTCTAGTTTTAATTAAATCCGAGGTTTTTGGACGCGTCATCCCAAAGTCAAGGCACGCGTGTGTCGTCCGCCCAAAGTTAAATTCTGAGGGAGTAAATTATGTCTGAATATTTTATAGCAACGCGGCAGTAGATAGTGAGATATGCAAATTTCGGGGCCATGGCTTGTTGAAACTCAATTCTGACATTGGAGCTATACTTTTCAGGCAAGTGTGTACTTTGTATACTTTCTGTACGGCCTGAGGCACGTTCACGGCGTGACCTACGGCAATTTGCAAATTGAATAACCGGATAATACTAGTACCCATTACGCACTCAGATTCTTTTTCAGTGTCATAAAACATTGTATGTTAAGAAATGATTACATTAAATCACTCGGATGATTTATTTTCAAGTACTTTATACATGCAATGGTGTTTGTCTTTGTTATCTTATCAGATATTGCTTATACATATTTTGACCAAACGCACATTCTTAACATCTGCGGAGAGGTAATACCTAGGAATAAATAATATTCACACGGTTTTTTTTCTGCAATCTAAATTACAGAAATTGTTTTACTATAGTTTCTGCACTACTAATTTCAGATCCCTTCGCGGCTATTACACATTGGAATGAAATCTCTATGATGAATTTAACTCACGTTTTTTATTTTGTTTGCTGACGTTTCAGAAATTTCCAACCAAGTTTATATCTTGTTTTTCATTTTCCTTATCAACTGATAGTACCTATATGAATAGGAGGATTTTGAAGACTGGTGTAAGATTAGAGAAAGAGACTCCCTAAAAGAGATTATAAGTACATTTTAAATATTGCTATCACTGTGAATATAGGCCCTAGAAAATCATATGCACTTACATAAACGCGAGAATTTGAGAGATGCCAAATGACATTATGCGGTACACATTACCATAACCCAGATTTTTATAAAAAAATTCAATAACCTATTTAAAATCTTTAATTTCAATGTATTCAATTTGTAAAAGATTTCCATAATTGAATAACTATAATTACACACGTCACTGTGTTTATTCCTGTAGTAAAAATATGATTAATATGTTTTAAACTATGAATTGAAAGATGAAAGAAACTCAATAAGCTGTCTTATGTCATTAAAGTTTATTAAACAGCTCGCCTGAATACTGAGTAATGTTGTGACATCAATAAAAATGTCATCATTAATATCATTGGGTTTACAACATCTCATAGTTGTTAGCGAGCTATGAATAATTGTTGATACCTTTTAATACTTAATACCTTTTAATTATATGTATCATGTTTGTTATTATACCATTTGACAGGAGTTCATTTTCTTGGATCTTCTATATCACCTGGTGATTTAATATCCTCTTACATTAATATAAGCAATATAAGCAATATAAGCTATGTGCATATATATACATTTCTTTATACCTATTGTGTATGTATGACAAAGGATTCAATCTCAATAACGACACATCTTATGTTCATTCATTGAAATGAAACAATAATAACGGATTTAACTCGCGTATTTTATTTTATTTGCTGACGTTTAGAAAACTGAACAGTTTCCATATTCGTAGCACGATTGAGCTGACGATAGTCTAACTTTTTTTAAAATAGAATACGTAAGTTAAATCCGTTTTAATTATATTCCAACATAAATTATGATCATTAAATTTTACGAACATTCTGAATATGGAAACAGTAAAGGTTTCGAAACGTCAGCAATTTTAATCCTTTATAATTGTTTTAATGTAATAGCCACGAAAGCGTCAGAGATATTAATATTTTAGTATGATAAAATTTTACTTATCAAGACATCCTGGTTGGTACCTCGGGTTTTGTCACCAATGTCAACAAAGTTGTTATCTTTCACAAAAAGTTTACTTTATCATGCCAACCAAAATTGTCACAAATCTGGTTATGCTTTGGTGGGAACTTCCCTGATTATCTACCTGACTTCACTGATATGATAGATAAAGTAATGAGAATGGAATCATTGTGTGAAATTATAATGCTTTTTTTACCTATTTCTTAGATAACGGAGTCATTGGCCTAAACTACACTAGTTGTGTATTTAGATTCCACTTAGAGCAAATATTAATATAATTTTATTTGGTCTTTTTCCGTTGTACACCAAACAAAATAGAAATCATGTATTTTTCTTAAATTACTTACGACAGCGACAGTTCGCTTTAAACAAAAAAATGCAAAGGCAGAATAGAAGTAGTAAAAAATTTCGTTGACTCAATCAGTGACGTCCGTAGTATAATTGGAAGCACAACTCCTCGCCTTCAAGCACAGATGTGGGTTCCAAATCAATCCCGCTGAAGTTACCAATTTTACTACTCTCTTTTTGATACAAATATCATTACTTGGTACCACTAATATGTTACCATATAAAAATGTATCTAATTGTAAGTTCAAAATTAAAAAAGATTACGACTGGGCAAGAATTTCATCACTTTCATAGCAACTTTTTTAAATAATACCTACATAATTTAATGTACCGTCACATTGTTAGGTTAGATTAGGTTAGATTCTATTTATATTTCCTAGTACCAAATGCGAAGTTGGCACGTATACTATGACTATGTTCTCGCATAATAGCAAACGCCAATGAAACTAATGAAAAACGTGAACTAACATAGACGAAAACTGGCCACGTGACTTTACGTCAATTCTTTCATTTTGATACCGTTCGATTATTAACGCAAAGTGACGTCAACTTGTCTAGCCCAAGGCGTTACTAATACGATATTCATTTACGGCATCCTTGTTCAATTCGACAAATTAACACGTAATGAAACAATAAACGTAAGTACTCTTCATTAATAACCCTCAGTGTTCATTAGTGCCATGCACACTGCCGCGGTGATGTTAAAATAATACTTCCGCATAACAAATGCATGTAGCGAAGCAATAAAACAAACAGTAATCCTTCATCACGGGTAGAAACCTGCCCCTTGACTGTGTGCGATTGGTTTAAAAGCGATCCCAATGAGGGCCACCGCGTGTCAGAAATCCGCTAGATGCGCTAGTGTAGAATGAGGTCTAGCTGTCATGTTCCACCAATGAGAGGCAAGCTACTGGCCTGTGATTGGTGGAACATGACAGCTAGACCTCATTCTACACTAGCGCATCTAGCGGATTACTGACACGCGGTGGCCCTCATTGGCACATTCGCCACCTCAATCGCTTTTATGACAATTGAATTGGTTTGAAGATAATCGCGTAATGATTTGCGACTGTGTTGCGTTGGCTGGAATGTATACCAAATGGGTTCTCTTTTAAACCAATTGCGTATAAGGGGCTGACTGAAATGTGCAGAGCTCGATATTCTTTGTTTTTAATGTTATAACTTACGCCTAATCCCTAAGGCTAAATAAGAGACCAAAGTCATATAAACTGCCGGAAAGCCGTGGGTTTTACTGACTTACCCTGATGCGTTTTGACGTTAAGCATTTAGATTATTTTATATGCTGAATATTAAAATTCGAGTTTAAATTTACGTTCATTCGCTAACGTACTTACAAGAATGCAACGAATATATCGAATTGGCATAAACTAGCAAAACTATTTTTTGCTCAGTATAAATTTTCACTTTTAAATTCCATGTCATTTACTACATTATCGTGAACTGATGTTTCTAATCGCGTCACTTAAAGGATATATATCCTTGGATAATTCACACACTTGTGCTATAATACTACAACGGATAAGCATACATAAATACGTATATAACATCACAGGCTATAATTGATGTTACTTATCACACTAACATGTGTCTGCAGGATTCGAACCCGCCACCAACAGGCCGTTAATAATCAACTGTAAAAGTAAAAGAACAACTTTAATTTTTACAGTTGAACAATCTTCCTAAGTATGGCAAATTAATGCAATTTAGAACTCAATCCTACGGTGTGGTGAACCGCAGTAAATAACTAACTAGAGATTTGAATGAGTTTACTGAACGGTTTGAACAGAACGGGTGAAATTATTAGTATAATCCCTACTAATATTATAAATGCGAAAGTAACTCTGTCTGTCTGTCTGTCTGTCTGTTACGCTTTCACGCTAAAGCTACTGGATTTAAATGAAATTTGGTACAAAGAAAGTCTGGAGCCTGAGAAAGGACATAGGCTACTTTTTAACCGACTGCAAAAAAGGAGGATTTGCCATGCGGACGAAGTCGCAGGCAGAAGCTAGTTCAGAATATAATAAGTTTTCTTCAAAGTACATTAAAATATATATCTAAATTAATTTCAAGCTAAAACTAATTATTTAATGGACATTGTGATATTAATACCAAGATAAAAGTTAAAACAATCGAGACCCCAGTGGGACTTGAACCTATAGGTACCTATACTGTGCTCATTCTAGTTACACTAGGCATGGGTGACTACCACTATACTCTGCCTTGGTACCTCATTGTTTACAAGCGAACTTTCACAATTATTGATACAAGTATCGTTATTATTAATGGGATACAACCATAGACATCGATCGAAATTCGATTGATACGTAATAGTAAAGGATTACCTACCATAGATATTACAATGCAACAACTTTAATCGGATTTAACTCACGTACCTTTTATTTGCTGACGATTCGGAACCTTTACAGTTCCCATAATCGTAGCACGACTGAGCTGACAATAGTCTTATGTTAACGTGACTTTCGTTTCGTTCGGTTGCTATTAGCGATTGGCGCTCTAGGGGCACTTGTCCCAACATGACGCATTCAAGACCTCTATACACGTAAGTGTTCCCTTCCTGCGCCGGAAACCACCGCACTTGTTCATTTAGATACCGGCTTTAGACTAAGCCATACGGGCTATTTAGAGCTGGCAAGAACTGATTTTTACTGCCCAAACGGAAGCGTTAACGTAACTAACAATGACGAATAAGGTAAGAAACAAGGTGATTGACCTCTGCGCTCTTGAAATATTCGTATTCTTAGAAATATCAAATAGTTATGTTGGCACGAATAAATCGTGAAACTTTCTATAAATACGCCGTAGCATTTCGCGGTGTTATCAAATTAATTCGTAATAGAGAAAAGAATCATTCTGATCATCAATTTTCGTCGATAAACTATATTATAAATATTTATATAGTTTCGATTTTTATTAAAATTTGCCTACTCTTTATAATAATTAATTAATTTAGATCCACTCTTTTTCATCCACTTGCCTAGACTAATACGGCAATCTTATTTCCTATGCAAATAAAAAATATTTTAAATGAAAACATATCACCGGATAGTATAACCCATAGAATGTACCATCTAACACTTGCTATCGATTTAAGTAGAATAATTATACCTAGGCACAGCCTGAGGTACAATTATTTATAAGCTACTATACTATTGAGTCTTTGGGCTCATGAAAAAATAATTCTAGCAAACAACTAATTGCTAGTTGAACACGTGTACGTTATGTTTCAGGTGACTTTTATAGAGTACCTGTAGTTAGTATTAATTTGTAATGAATGTACCTACTCGTAGTGTCCAAGTGGAATTAAGAAAGTATGAAATTGTAAAACAGTGTTACGTTACAAAATGTTGCTATGTGTGACTATGTTATCATTTACTTAACATTTTTAAAGTATTACCAGTAAATATTATTAGTAAGTTTTGACTGCCTGTTGGTCTAGTGGTCAGGGGCCCTGACTACGAAACTGGCGGTTTCGGGTTCGAATCCTGCTAGGGGCAGATGTCAATGTGATGAGCACTGGCATCTGTACCCGAGTCTTGGATGTCTTATATGTATTTATGTATGTTTATCCGTTGTCTAGTACCCATTGTATAAGCTTTGCTTAGTCTGGGACTAGATCAATTGGTGTGAATTGTCCAAATATTTATTTATTATTTCCTACTTCCTTTGTACTTTTCTTTTACTGCTTTGTAGGAGACAATCTGTCTATAATATTGCTTACTTCGTAGGTATGTTATGATATTATTCTAATTATTTTCAATTACAATTTATCATAATAGCTTCCTTATAGTAGGTAACTTTTCATGTTGTCTAATCATAAAGTTTTTCATTACAATACCGACTCTTTTGTCAATTTATTTAAAACTAGCGGTTCGCCCCGGCTTCGCACGGATCCCTATTTTTTTTCAAAATATTCTATAGCCTATGTTAGTCAGGGTGAATGTAGCTTCCCAACAGTGAAAGAATTATTAAAATTCAGTAGTTTTGAGCCTATTCATTACAAACATACAAACAAATAGGTACAAATCTTTCCTCTTTATAATATTAGTATAGATATAGATAAACATCTGCTTAAATGGACAACGGAACTAACAACTTTCAATGTATTTCTCGAAGCGTTTAAAACTTCAATTAGATGTTGTACTCGGGCAAGTTTCACGCTAAAAACTATCAAACTGAGCTTGAAGTAATTTGGCACCGGACGCAAAGTGGGCAGCGGACAAAAATTATACTGGATACCACAGCATTAGCCCGGCGTGACTGAGTGGCCAGGAGCTGTCTCGTTGTGGTCACTTGGCTAGTTAAACTTATTACACATCTCAAATAGCACCATTGAATAATTACATTAGTATATAATTACATATATTACAAAGGAATTTGTTAAAACTACTGAATCTGATTCTGATTTCTCTGTTTGTCGGTTATTTTCTAATTAATATTATACACGTAATTTTTCTTGGGTAAATTAAACAAACACAAAAGTTTCGCATGATGTCGCAACACATAGCGCTTTATCTTTTGAATTTGATTTTTTTACAAAAACTTAAATTACCTATTTAAAATTTTATATTATTATATATTCTGAGATGACTTATACCATATGCCTACAAATATTGTGAATGCTTAAATCACTAAACTTGTACGAAAATGAAGTCTCGGAAACTGACAGTATTATTTTTATCCCAGAAATCACCTCTCAATAAAGTAATAACTCGAGTAAAATTTACAGTGAAAGTGCGATAATCGATGCATCACCTAAGGACGAAGTACTAATACTACATTCTCTCCACTAATATTATAAAGAGGAAAGGTTTGTTTTGTTTGTTTGTTGTGATTGAATAGGCTCCAGAACAGCTGGACCAATTTCAAAAATTCTTTCACAATTGGGAAGCTACACTATTCCCGAGTGACATAGGCTATACAAATAATATGATCCGTGCGAAGCCGGGGAGGACAGCTAGTCTTTTATAAGTTCGAGAGTCTATATCCAAAACAAAGTGCACAACTGGGCGTCTGTGAGCGTTGCATTTTGTTACGTCTAATCGGATTAGAGAGGGCGACGTCTAGCGGCGTATGCGCCTTGCACGTCTTCTGCATATAAATACGATTCGTCTATTACTACAAGAAAGTGTAAAATGAGATTATAGCTAGTAACATCATTAATTATCTTTAACGCCGTGTGAATCTCTATTCGATCAAATATTGTGATGAATTCTTATTATTTATGACGCGTTCACGATTATTACACATTGTCATGAAACAATAACGGATATAATTCGCGTATTTTATTTCATTTGCTGACGTTTCGAAAATTTTATAGTTCCCATATTCGTTCACGACTGAGCTGACGATAGTTTAACGCTAAAGAGGTCTTATTTTTACTTTTTGAGATGAAATTTGATATAAGGATAACTACAGTCATATTACTGAGCGGTTCAAAGAAAACAAACTCTGCATAACAGGCAGTAACTGTCAAAAAAGATGACAAAAAAATGTATACCCTTGTACAAATGGAGATATTACCATACGGTTAGAGTCGCTAACGGCGGCGGCCAAACTCACAGACTTCTATTACACGGATCAGTTGGCTTGCGATCATGTTCACTGGCTAAAACCCTTCCAGAGCCTTCTACGATTACATTAATAGTTTCCTCGCAAAGTACCTAATAAAATACATAAGTAGCTACTATTTTAAAGTATTACTTGAACACTCATTCTTAACGACTTACTCGTAAATATTTAGCACAGCAGTAGAAACTCTGAAATACATCGACATGAATATATTTATAAGACATAATATGAGACGATGTGGAAAATACATAAAAATGTGCAATAAACACCAAAATACATCACAAGAGGTACATAAACTGAGTAACAACAATAATAATCGTGCTCTTATCATAATCATGCATAGCGTGGCTTCGATGTTAGACGCTCGTCTAAGAGTATCTACTAAGCTTGTACAGTAGAAGCGGCTACACTACAGTGTGAGGATGCTCCCGTGGTTCTCGGGAAAGATCTATTTATGCGTTATGTTCCGCACTAGTTCTGTTCGTGTCAAAAGCTTTGTAACAGGGCATCAGCGGTACAATCGACAAAATATTTCTCTCCGGAATCACGACGGGCAGACTGTGTATTAAATGGAGTGCCTCACTTACCAAACTTCGGAGGATGGCAACTAAGGTGCTCCACCACAATTACCGCTTGCGTAACCCTGGGAAAAATATTTTCTCCGTGAATCTAACGTGTAAGTTATTCTAAGTACAATGGTTGTTCTTATAACATAGGGCAACTTTACTGGTCTCAAATAATACTCCGTGAATTAATCGGGGTGTGAGCTCTTAACTCTAACATGCTGATCGTTTACTGCTAGTACTTGAGGACAATGAGGATACTTTGCATCAATACTCTAATGTGAAATTGCCTTAGTAGGTTTACAATAAATATACTTGATAATTAATCTACTTGAATTTAAATAAAATAATTACGCTATTAACCGCTAGTCGGTGTATACTATGGAAATTGGTTCTATAAACTAAGACACAATAAATCTTGTCTATGAAGTACACAAGTTTCTAACACACAATTACAGCAATTTACTGAGTTATTTCAATATCGCTTTGATTTATTTGTAGGTACGATAAATAGACTAAGACAATAGTGAGGGTAAATAAGAAGTACTCGATTATTTACTACATTAAAATAGGATCATATAGAAGTAAAGTGTATGAGTATAAAATAATTGCCATTTGCAATATTACCATTTACGGGTTATTTATTAAGTAGTATTGATTGGAATCACCTGGAAAAGATTATCGTAATTAATGCACACAGATTAAGAAATAAGTTCCCATGACTCGTACAAACGGAACTGCATTTAATGGACACGTAAACGTATTGTTCCCTTTCAGCGTTTGAAATGTGATGTTTTATTGTTGTTACCTTGAACCGTTTCAGTACGACTGGTGGTACTGCGGCGGGAGTTTTATATTCAGGATATTTAAAATACAAGTTAATTATCTTGAAGGTTCGATGATGATACAATTTTTATAACACAGCTTGACATTGAAAATGATATCCTGTTGAAAATAATATTTTCTTTATAATTTAGTGTTCGATAAAGATATGACAAATAATGTTTATCACTAATAAGGCTATAATTACTCAATGAATCTTTAAATTATTTTATCAAACAGAAATGTCGAGTTATGTCAGGTTGATAATTAAACTAATTCGACGGTTAAACAAAAAGTTAATTTGTCTGATTGTCACCTGTAGTCTGTTAATGTCGTTTATTACATAGGGCCCTGGATGGTCGAAGTACAATGAGAGTCGATCAACGCATCACATGCTCTGCGCGGGCGCGGCGTCCGGCATAGGAGGTCGCGCTGCCCGATCCAACTGCCCGCTACCTCATTCACTACTCGCCAATTGATAATAGCCTCAAATGCACATGATTACTCGTCCATTCATTGGAAACTAGCTGTTAGTACCTTGCAATATATATTTACTTCAACCATATTAAATTAAGTTAACGCTAAACACACGCATTGGTGAAATGTTTATCTACGCTATATTAATTCTTACTATTTACAATGCATAGATTTTAATGATTTGCGAGCGGAAGTAAATGGTTCAATACGTAACGGTAAAGTAAACAACGGATAAATTTACTGTATTTGTTTTCAATAAATTAAGGTAAATGCTTTCGGTGTATAGGTAATAAGAATATGTATTGTTAAGGTCTTTTGTCGTGTTACTTATCTGATCTCCGGCTTTTCTACTGCTTATTAGCAATGTCACGTTGCGTATCGGGAGCAAAGCGCTTTATGCTATAACCACTAATGGAATATAGTTAAAAATTACGTTAGATTCTTCAGAATGCTAGCCAATATCAGCAGAATTGGATTATTAATAATTTAAATTAATTGTAATCATGAAATACATACATAACAACTTTTTCCTTATTTACAACTAGGTATAGAACTCGCGGCGAAAATGCAATCATAAAAATGTTATGCCAATATATATAACAACATAATAAATATTAATCCTACACTAAACAAGGATACAGATTATATTTTATAAAGTATGTAGGTACATACCTACTCATGTATTGTGATTCCGATGGTAAAAAGCTGCATACAATCCGTGACATTAAATCATGATGCTATTTGCATTCCCATTTAATTACTTTTATGACAAATTTCGAATGTCATTAGAGTGTGTAATATAATAACATTCAGTCAGAGTCACGCCGTGATGATTTACGCTCTAACTTTAGTCGTAACCGAGATTTACAGTGTCATACAAACAGCTATTTTTGAACCGGTTCGACTCTCTTCACACTTTAATAATAGATGCGAAACGTTACAGATATTTAAATGAGTATGTTTAGTGTTCCCTTGAAATATTACTTTAGTATAATGTCAGTTGGCAAAATTATTATGTATCTACTATAACTGCGGTTGGTACTTTTTAATGCAGAATAGGCGAAGGTTATGCACAGCGCGCAGTAATCACGGTCCATTCGCAATATCCAACAAATACAGAACTTAAAAGTCATTCAATGTGTTATTCAAATTTATAATGCCTGAAAATTCACAACTGTATTCGCTGTCGAAGCTTTAATCCCTATAAAAATTGGCACGAAACAGTGCCGTACGAAATGTCAGCGCGGAGTGAATGGACTCAACTCTATCTTTTTTTATTTCTGCATACGTCCGCATGCATGTGCCAACAAACCGTAGAGACCACTTAACGGGTTAACACAATAAAATTGTCTTTCAATACTCTGTACTCCCAACGTCATGATAAATGGTTCGTTAGAATTTTCTGACCATTGTATTAAACTGAAAGAAACTATGACGGGAATAACTCGTTTGATTCGAGGTGATCATTTGGGTTATAGCATTCTTGGGAAGCCATAGGGACGACGTAAACATGTGTTATGTAATGAAGTTCAATGACGTGATAGTTGCCTTGATCTGGCCCAGTATCGGTCTCTAAGTCGATTAGTGCAGCAGGCTATCGTAGGCCAGCGATGCTAGTCGTGCGCAGAAGCGCAGAGGTCGGGGAGTCGAGTAGATTACAAAGGGCGCAGGCGTTGCAAGAATACGTTGTATACTTTTGAGGTCACAACAATGTCTATAATTTTCTAATAAGTCATAATTATCTATAAATAAGTAGGTACTTTTTATTGGAATAAAACAACTATATACGGATTTCACTCGAGTATTTTATTGTATGACTTTCACAAAAGAGATATTCATCCAAACTACTATATTGTTTGATTTATATATCTATCAAAAATGGAAATAATATTTAACATGGTCGAAGGTTTTCGATTTTGATTTGAAAATGATTAATAAAGACCATAGTGAAAGATTTTCGTGTAGGTAATTCACTGTTTTTCGTTTATTAGTTTAAAAAGAACTCCATCCATTTAAGCTAAATAAAAATAGAGTCGAAAACTACCTTTAGGAGTCTAGATCGAGCTATACGAGTAAATCACAAAAAACTTGAAATACGTGTTCACGTTAAGCAAAGTATATGTATCATATTTCAGTCACTCTTATCAAATGGCATTTGATTTCTCATTATCCCTTACACATTTAACTTGTGAAGATTTAGTTGGAAATTGTTCCAACATAACAATTCAATTAATATCTGTACATTTTTCCTGAAGACGACATCAAATATTGCAATGCCCTCACGGGTACGTGCTCATGACATGTGTTGCGTGTGTGTGCGTACCCAGTGAGCACAGAACGGTCGAATGATAATGTGTGTGTGAGCTGCAGAAAGGTATTCTACATGAATGAATGGATGAATGGATAGTCACATTGTACTGACCCCTAATGAGCAATTTCATCCTGATTACTAGTTAGATATGTTATCATTGTCTATTAATAACAACTACTTATAATTCAACAACCTGTCCGCCTTGGCTTTGCACGAAACATCTTTTTTTTATAACCTACTAGCTTCTGCCCGCGACTTCGTCCGCGTGGAACTCCTCCTTTTTTGCAGTCGGTTAAAAAGTAGCCTATGTCCTTTCTCAGGCTCCAGACTTTCTTTGTACCAAATTTCATTTAAATCGGTCCAGTAGTTTTAGCGTGAAAGCGTAACAGACAGACAGAGAGACAGAGTTACTTTCGCATTTATAATATTAGTAGGGATGTCACTCGGGACTAGTGTAGCTTCCCAACAGTGAAAGAATTTTTGAAATCGTTCCAGCCGTTCTGGAGCCTATTCAATCCAAACAAACAAACCTTTCCACTTTATAATATTAGTATAGGTAAAATGATAAATTAAATATACCCACTCACTAAATATAAACCAGCGATTCTGCAGCACTGACAATTAAAAGATCGAGAATCACAAACACGTAACTTCGATATTCTTTGGTAAGTATAAAATTAGAATCTTTCCTAAGAAATCCGATAAATCCGGAGCGTAGTAAACGGATTATCGTAACGGCTATCTGCGTTCAAGCTACAAAACTTTGTAAACATAAAATAAACTCCTGCACCCACGCTTAATTACCACAAAATAAATAATAGAACAGTGATGTCTAAAAAACTATATACTAGATTAGATTAGATTTATTTATTTCCCAAAATTCATACAATATAATTACATTTATTATTATGTCAAATTACATGTACTCATATTGAGATCGTCAAAAACAAAAACAAAGAACAATAAGATTAAATAATAATTAACATCAAAATTACAATAAAATTTTGTCATACATATAATGTCAAATAGAAACCTTATACCTACTTAATGCTATAAATGCGAAAGTGTGTCTGTCTGCCAGTTACCTTCAAGCTGGAAATTTGTGTGTAGAATCTATAGCAACTTAACTGAAATTCTTTATAAGTAGGTAGGTACTTACTATAAAAATTTTTGATTTTCAGATTTTCTATATAGGTAGACTAGATTTTTTTTCTTTGCATGTTTTTTTAATTGCGTATTATGAGTTACCATGTGATTTATTTTAATAGTTATCATCATCTATTGCATGATTATAGTGGCTCAGTCAGACCTAAACTATATGCATGCATCAGTGACCTAAGTTACTTCATTCCAGTATGAATAGGGCTTCCTTACGGTTTCGCGTGACGCCTTTCTGTTAGTTAAGCTTGAATCAGAACCTATCAATATACTTGTACCTCAGCATATATATATATCTGTATGATAGCTTTCTTTATATAATTAGTCAAAAGACGTTTCTGTAGGTTGCCTCGCGCAAGATAATCCACTATAAAGGGTCCTACACCAGTTACATCCAGCGGCTTTCCGTGACCCGTACCTGGTCTTTAGTCCACTTACGAAACCCTTTATACCTAGATATAACCATAAAAATTTATAATATATGTATAAAGTTCTCAAATATATCTAGCTTATTTTTTTTAATTTGATGGCAAAAAACAAAAATGTGATAATAATTTATGATGCCTCCGCGGTTATTACACATGGAATGAAACAATTATAACGGATTTAAGTTGCGTACTTTATTTGCTGACGTTTCGAAAACTTTAATGATAGACTCAGTCTGGTCATTTGAAATAAAATAATATACGCGAATTAGATTTGTTAGATGTATCATTTCAACAGAAATGGGACTTTAATGTTTTATGCAAAATAGATCTAAAAATAGCCACTTGACTATATTATTGCTTATAAAAAGATTTAAGTAAACCTAACGTGGTTTTAGATATAAAGCAAAAAACATTTCAACAAACATCCTCAACAAAGTCGGATTGTAATCCTTACTTTAACGCTATCGCGCTCAAGAGGGGAACAATTCTATGCCTAAACCAATATTTGACGTTCCCTCTATAGGAACTTTCGTAAATGGCGGATTGTTGTGAGTCGTTGCTTGCGATGTATCTAATAACACTTGAGACTAGCAAGATAAAATAAATATCTTGGCACATACAATGCTAACTACGGTCACTGACAGTATATGAAGACAAGTTACTTCCATAAACTGTCTTTTTAATCCTTTACAAAACCCAATCGGACTCACATAGGTACTGCTTTTAATACAAAAAAAAAACGAGACATGCTCGATAGCAAATAATTAGAATTGACTAGAAAGGTTGCTTACAATTTTAACTTCCTATTTCATAGAACATGTACCTAATAAAGTATCTATCTAATTCTGATAGTAAAGCGGTATCTATTTGTGGTGATAACTGTGATAAAACTATTGAAATCTTCTATCTAAAAAGTTATGACAACCCGATGATATACATTGACGTAAATCGAAACTTTCAATGTCTATTCCATTACAAAACTCCATGTTTAAACAGGCAGTTACTAATAGTTTTACGACGTACATGTTAAATTATGTCAAACGTAGAGTGAGTAAACATATTCTGGTGCATTCTCGATGCTATCGTGACGCCGAGACATGTGTCTTGGCTTTCATCCAAGCACTTTCTCTTAAATCATGAAATTATTTCATTAAATTGTAACTTACCGCCGCTTGGAAGCTACTGTGTATTCCCTATAAAACTAAGCGCAGTATAAAATAGGGCGTATAAAAATTTAACGTCGATATTTTGTTTGATAGTGCACTTCGCTCGGACACGAGCTAAGCGGTTATTTGAAGAAAGTGTCGTAAAATCAAAATTGTTAGTAATTTTCCGTGTAAAATAGTACGCAGGCGCCTGGAAGCGATCCATTAGAGCCCTCGAAGAATACGGGCGGCCATTAATTGTGGCGAGCACGTCTCTCAGAGTGACATCCTCGACCTTACCTGGAACAATACGCCTTTTCTCAGCGCTTCCGTGATAACCAAAGGCGTAGCTTGGATTTTGTTGAGGTGGAGCAGGCGTAGGTATACAAACTAAGATATAGTATCTAAGGTAATTTTCGACACTCGCAAGGGTATCAAAACCTAGGGTTTCTTCTAGGGGGCAGCTGTCTGTACCTCGCTACGCCCATGGTGATAACTCCAACACTAGTGAATTTCGATATTCTAAATTCAACAACTATCAGCTGTCATTATAAATCAGCGTTTTGTTTTTTAAAGAAACTAATAAAAGAACCACCGTCTTGAGATTATCGTCTATCGTTAAATTTAAGATGTTTATGGATGGGAATTAGTAAAGCTAAATTTACAGGAAACAATAAATTCCTATTGGTTTGGGCTATTAAAGTTACACTCGCTAGATCGTCATCTAAAGCATGGTCGATAACAAAATAATTAAATCATTAAAAAGGTCAACATCATACATTTCCCAAATAATGCTATTCAGTTAGAATGGTTGTTACCAAACCTAATAATTTCTGATGCCTTCGCGGTAATTACACATTGGAATGAAATAACTATTAACGGATTTAACTTTAGCGTTAGACTATTGTCAGCTCAGTCATGCTACGATTATGAAAACTGTAAAGAATCCGAAACGTCAGCAAATAAAATAAAATACGCGACTATTAACGGATTTATCCGTTAATAGTTGTTTCATTCCAATCAAACCTAAGTTTCAAGATCGGCTTCACCTTACAATATAGATACTGTTGACGACTCAACCTCTTTTTTGTAGTTTAATACTTTTTTATTCTTTTATAATTTTAGAACTATTTTGTATTTGTCTTTTGTTTTATATTCTTATTTGTAAGCGTCAGTTGGTAATAAACAGTTAAAGAAACCACTCGCTTTGTTTTAAATGTTATAGTTATTAGATTACAGTCCACATAATCCGTAATAAGTTTAATCTAAATCCAATAAAGGTATTATTAAATTATTAATACGTCAGCAGGTGGTTTTTTATATGTTTGTCATCGATCGTTTGAATCGAGGATCGGTTTGAAACTCCCTAAGATAATATAGTGCCCTGACGTGACTACCCGTACCTACTGGTGGGACATAAGACAATGTTTTTATGAGCACGACGGCTGCCGCTCAGTAAGAGGAGCCGACGGAATGCAGAAGTAATTACTTTCGCCCGCATCAAACTTAATATACGAGTACTCAAATTAAATATTGCGTGACATAAGAACACGTTAATTAACTTCCTCTGTTCTCATGCCTAATGTACCTAGCAGTGCTACGACACATTCTACATTTTAATAATAAGTAGCAGTCGACTTTATCAGACAGTCCTTGTCTATCGTAGTCAAGGTTAGCTAGATACCGAACGGTATTCATAAATAACTCAACTACAGATGCGTCTCCTGAAATCGTATTATTTTTAGACGAGAAAACAAATGAAATATATGAAGGCAATAACCCTCAACAAACGCGAGAGTAATCTTTTCTATTGGGGTAATTTTACTACATGATACTAAAAGAGATTGCGAAAAACTTTATACCTAGTAGAGATATGTGTGTCGACTGCTCGTAATGTACATTTTTATCCCTCACACACTACTGTGCGAGGCTAAGAAGTCAATAAAATCCTACTTAGCATTTCTTATTTACAAAACAATCTGAGGCCATAGAAAACGACGCATGTTTCTCGAACAAGATTTTCCCTTCTCTCAGTATGATAATTCCTCGACCGCGGTCACGAATGTGTGAATCCACTCAGCCAGATGTGCTCGACGGAATAATGTTTCCAAAATGAATAACTACACTTCTGTATAACCAAAGTCGATATAAATTATTGTTATGCCTTTTGTAGCGTTATTCGTTTATTAAGTAATAAATAAATGAGGGGTTTTTAACGTTTGTAAGATTTGTGCTTAATTTATTGTTGGTTCGTTTAGGGTTCCGCAGCTCCGGATGAAAAATATGAACTCTTGAAATGTCCCGTCTAATTGAATATCTGACTGACTGGACTTTAAAGTATATTTTTACAATAATGTTAAGGTAGGGTACTAATTTAAGGAAACACAAATAAAATTCAAATAAAACTCCAAAAGTGAATAAATGGCAGGTACAATTATGCTTGTTTTATTTTGGTTCCACTAGCGTTTATAATTCAGTTCGTTTCAACGTCCTCTCGATATGTTTTTAAGTTATATACCTACGGAACCCATTGAACTCGAGTCAAAATCTTACTTTATACACTGAAACTTATATACAGATTAACGTAATGGCATAGTTTATCCTTACAAATTACGACAAAGATCAAGAGCATTGTTTTATTGTGTTCCCGTCAAAAATAGAAGCAAACTTAATTTGTACAACGCCCTAAGAATACAACTTGAATCTTTTCAACGGCTTTACCAAATACGCCTTATCTAAATCCTACCAAAACCAGAAATATCCTTCGGTGTTCATTACACAAGATTCCTACAAGAGTGACAGCGACCTTTATTTTACTATTTCGCCCATGTGACCAGAATTAAGTAAGTACTTAGATTTGATAACAAAATTTTTAACATAACATTCAAGAAGTTCAGAAACATTATATTACTTTTACAAATTGTCACTTTCAAAGTTTAATCCAAATCAGTGACGTGTTTTCTACTTTTGTCAATTTAACAGTCGGAAAATTCGAACTTGCAATTATAGTAATAGGTAACCTTCTTTAATAATTACTGCATAGGTATTTATGAATATGTATAGGAAATTATGGAAAAAAAAATTATGTCCAAATAACCACAAACACTTTAACACATAATAGGATAATTTATGTCATCGTATGTGCAAAGCAATATAAGACATATTTGGTATTTTTTTGCTTTTCAAAGTCGTCCCAGATAAATATTGGTAGGACTCTACATTATACTTATTTGGTTTGTGTTACTTAAGCATACTACTCATGTAATTTATTCGGTTAAATACATTACATTTAAGCAAAGCAAGTAATAAATTTCCAACCCACTTTATCGCACTAGGTATGCGAACTTTGTGCCAATTACAGAAGAGTTAAGTAAATAATACGTGTTAGTACCTACAATTAGTAGGTAAAATTATCTAAGAGTAACAAGTACAAAACGTTTATATAAAATCTTTTTGGTACAAAATAGTACATTACGCACCTAGGTCAGTAAAATAAATTGTCATCCGAGGCGAAGCCGAGGTTGACAAAAATGTGATCTGAGGCTTTTTTATTTTACTGGCCGAGGTCAGTATACTATTTTTCTGTTCGACGAAGCCAGAAAGTTGGCGCTTTCGGGCCGGAGGACAGAAAAATATATTGCTATTCATTTCAATATGTACCTACTAATACGCATTAATTAAATTATAATGGAGCAAAAATATCCTATACAAACGACTCGACAACCAACAAACAATATTATGACGGACAATATTTTTACAAAACCGCTGAAACAAATATTTACTACAAAAAAGTCAACTGTTAATTTCCTCCTTTCCTTTGTAGACTAGACGTTTCAAATTATGGTAAAATCTAAAGTAGAGTCATTTGTCTAGGGAGACTACTTTATTCTAGCCAAGAAAAATGAGTCGGGTATGCTACAAATGAGATAGGTACTGAGTCTGACGACATTTTTAAATATTGGCCGTATTAACGTACCTATCTGCCTAAATGGATTGTGATTAGTTGTTGATGGTAATAAACGTAGGTAGCTTCTTAGTTTGTTTTTGTGATATCACAGCTTTGACTACCTTCTTACTATACCTTTTTTTTCGAACGTAGCATGGGGCTGTTAGGATAGGCTGTCTTAATTTGGCTACCATGCAGAATCCACCTTCTATAAATTTTTGTATCCCGGATAGATGAAAATTCAATAGAAATGCTAATCTGTCTATAATAATAAATTCTGATAATTTTGCAGTTATTGCACAATGGAATGAAACAATTAGGTATGTGTAATGAATTAAACTAGCGTATCTTCAGCTCAATCGGTTACAAATACTGTAAAGTTCTCGAGACTGTTTTGTAAAACCGTTATAATTGTTCATTCTTCAAGCTATATAATAAGTGACTGGCAGGATGTTTAATTCAATATTAACCGTGTCAATTATGATTAAACGACATACTCCACTTTACTAGTTCCTCTTACATGGCAACCAAAAATATAAAAACTACTTCTCTTTACCCTCGCTTCGCGCCGCCGTCAATTAGCATGTCGTTTGAAGACCCTACTCTCCACAACTACAAGTCACAACGGGTCGTTACTTTTACAAAACTAGTGTTTAATTTACACCGTGTTGCTAGGATTTTAGAGTTCATTATTTTGTGTGAAGGACGTTGAAATGCGACATTTTACGTATGGAGAGGGCAGGTCGGTAGCGTGAAGTCGTGTGCGCGACATATGAGTAATGACAACAACGCTGTGGCGTGTGTTGTCTGTGTCGAACGCTCCCAGATGCGCGTCTATAATGCACGGATTGCACCAGTTATGCATGCCATGTAGAAATATTTTCAGTACCTACCAAATGCGAACGAGGATTCCGGCCAAGATTACTACAGGAATTGGAACTACACGTGTAGAACTTACGTCTTTAACATCTTGTCATAGTCATGTCAGTCATATGAATCGTAAAGTTTCAAGTCAAGAATTTGTCGTGACGTAATTTAAAAACGCCTACCTATTTTAATTTGTATTTACTTACTTACCATGTGGTAAGAAAGATTTCTTTTGTCTAGATACTATAAATCGAGTACCTAATGAATGCGCTCCAATAACATTATGCGCGGTCGAGAATTGGTGCGTAACGATATAAACATAATTAATTTTATTATAAATAATGTGTATCTGTATTTGTCTTAGAAAATTAGAGCAATGTTTATCAGAACGACTGCACACAATTTGTTTATCATTATTTACTTACGCGTCAACTTGACGCGGTCCCAAGTGATTTATTACTTATAAAAATGACTCAACATGTCAAGAATATGGAATACGTAAGAACTCCCCATGTAACTGAACTAGACTAAAAATAGTTGCCCACACTACGTGGAACCAAAAACAACCACATGTGCCGTATCAACAAAAATTCTAAATTGTTCCTTCGCGTTGACTGACATTTCTTCGTCAGTGAGTCAGACGGAGTAGCACAAAAAAACGATATTATTATGTTACCGGGATGAAAGGGAGTGACATAGGAGTTCCGTAGACAATGAGAAATAGAAGCTGCGCCTGCGCCGATCGTTTCTTTTCACACAAAATTTAATAACATAATTATTTGTGAAATTTCTCTCATTGAATTTGCTTGATCTAGCTATTACAGCCTTGTAAGAGTATTAACTTCGCCGCTACAGACCGATATTTAGATGCCGTGTGATATATTATGTACAGTATAAACTCACGCAACTAACCTATATTTACGTTGGAAATAATACACGTCAAAAGTGTAACTGCAATTTGATTTAAATTTGACTGCAGCATAACGGAGTGGCTCGGAACGTATACCTACGAATACGCTTTCCAAACTAGCCTTGACGCGCACTAAAAGCAAACGAAATATACCGCGATCCTGTCGTTTATTGCCTGCTGAAAGTTAGAACGCAATTCAATGATTTATTATTTTTTTCTGTCTTGATTTATGTAAGCTAAAGAAGTATTCGTACGCGCGCACAGATGTCTATTTGCGGCCAGGCCGAAATAGCCACAAAACGAAACTTGTTTCCGGTCCCTACAGTAGTGCGCTAGCTCCCAAACTGCTGTTTTCTAGCATACAAGCACCGCACGCTTTGTAAGGAGATTATGCCGCGATTTGCGGTAATGCGGTCGACTCTTCAGTTCACTCGCTACACACTCTTTCCTCTTTGACCACATGCTAAATCTCTTGCCTGTCAGATCAGTCGGTAGCCAAAACGAATAATGTAGACAAAGGTCTACATTATTCGCTTATTTATTAGGTACCTACTGTCTGGTTTAACATGTTGTGCCTTTGCACATAGATAATAAATTAAATACATTGTTGCACATGAACACAAAGTATTATTTCTAACTTTTTTCAATTTAAAGATTAGTAGATGAATGTTCAAGATTAGTAAACAAATATATAGTTTTTATAATTTTATTGCTAAAAGTCATGGGTTATACGTATATTAATAATTAATAATTTGTGTTTGTACGATTTTATTATCCTGTAGTAGGTATTCGTTCACTTGCCGTTGTATCCTATTTTTATTTTTTTAGTTAACCTGGTTACTTGAATAGTTCTATTATCGATAGCTAAAAGCTATTATACTTAAATGAATGGTGAATACTGTTAATACTGTGTAATGTTTCGATTGTTTAATAATACATTTTCATCGTTCAGTGAATCTTGAGAAAAGTTTACGCCTACTTAAAACGAAACACAATCCTTTTCTCTTGGCCACCTGCTGAGCACTTGCGGGCTAACTAACTAGTGGATGTTTTTCTAGCACGCTGTCAACCCCAGCTGCGGGAATCACAGCGCCAAGCCCAGTTCACGTCAATTATTACAGAAAATAATCAGCAACGTCTCAATTCTTGATTCAAATACACAAAACAAGTTTCATAGGTTATTAGACCAACGACTAAAATATATGTTATAATATAGGTATTAATTGCAACACATATTCCCTCTGATGTGTTCCATAGCATCGTCGTAATTGACTGATTATTTAGATTACTTTAAATTTGTATTCTAGGAATCCTAGAATGCATTAACGGTGACTTTGTAGTAGGTATGTCTGATTGCGAATGAGATAATTTATTTTGTTTGAAACACCAAGCTCGTGCCTTGGCGTCAAGTTCGCAAGTAGACTGCGTCATCTCGCGAACCTCACCCGGAGTGGAAATTAAATAAGGACAATCCGTTCGTTCTGCATCAGAGATTTGCCTGCTGCATTATTCAACATATGCAAAATCTTTGGTTTAATAATAGATGAAGGCAAAGGTGAATTTCTCGCAATCGAAGAAATTGAGCTGTGACCCTTTCTGATACTGAAAGATGTGCGTAGTTTTATCTTTACTCGAAATTGAATTAAGATTTTTAACATCGTCTTTGTTGGAATACTTGATTTGCTATTTTGTTCTAGATAAATTAACAACTAATCTCTATCATAGATGTCTTAGAAATATGCCTACTTACTTGCAGATAGGTACCTCCACAATTTACTTACAGGAGTGCCTAACTAAAGTCAGTCTACCGAAGCACCAACAATATGAAATTTGGACCCTACTCTACTAAATTACCTGCTTGGTCAGATCAAATTACCCACTCAAATCCACCTGTTGCTCATAATTTTGCAAAATTTATGAGTAGGCCCAAAACAGCCATTTTACTACATCATTTACTTTGTCAATACGTATAATTAATTACACAGATGAAGAGAACATTTGCAAATACCTAATGTGTATATCAAACAGTGGGGGTATTATAATTCAAACTTTGTCAGAAACTCAAAATAAGTACTTCTCGTTATTCTAGTAAGTAAAAAGCAATTGAGTGACAGACTCATTAAACACTCGAAGGAAACTGTAAAGCAAGTGCATTGAATTGTAGGTAAGTGGAGTCGGAGTTCGAGCGCGACTCGAGCAAACAATCGTCTTGATAATAACCGGAACGAGTTTAGCGGCAATCCTGCTCTCATCTGTATTATGTTAGAACGAGCGAAGCACGCGGCGACCTACACTCTAAACAACAATCACAAACAGTTTCAAAGAAAACGTAACCCATTTTACTAAAGTAAGTATTGATGACGATGGACTAAGATAAATATTGCCGATGTCTTCTCAGTCACTCCACTTTTCCTGTCAATGATTGTTTGGAATTATAATTCGCGGTGAAGATTGAGATCTGCGTTACAGAAGTATATTCTTTTGTAATTTAAATATGAATGAATAGGAGACTTTGTATTAAGATAATTTGGTAATGATATGCACAAATTATAAGTACCTACGCACTTCTAATTGATATCGCTATCTACTGTAGTTAGGTAGGTATAGATAGTCGTATATCGTGTAGGTATTTCAACGTATGTAAATATAAAAGTCAGAGTGTCAATGATATGACTAGAGAAGTCAGCCATAATGAAGGCAACCTTTTGTGTAGAAATTGTTTAGGTACTATGAAAGAGCGTAGGTATAGCACAAAGATAATGAGGTCCTACAGTGGAGATATGAAATAGAGTAACTTATTGTGCATAACTAATAGACTTTGTATATGAATAGTATTGCGCTTCCAGAGTAGGTAGATACTAGGCATACCTAGTACTTACCTAGCTATTCAGTATTACGTACTTGTAGACTTTTTTACTATGTAATTAAATACCCTAGGAATTTAGGTACCTACTTATATCAATCAACACCCAGGATATCATCTTACTTCATGCAACGTTTGACATGCATCAAACGAACTGAGATACTGGTAGATTAAAGGTAACTTTTCAAATTTGTAAGCATTTACCGAAAAAGAGACGTCAATTAGGTTTAGTCGTTAAAATATCGTTAAAGTAGAAAGATCATGTCACCCGCCTTAAGTGAGACGTTTCCTTCCGTTCTCATGGTGTTTAAGAGCAAATTGCCTGCACGAACATATCAGTACCTATCCCTAATCTTTCATTAGCTCATTAGAGTACCTACCTACTCTCGATGTATATAATTAGGTACCTACCTACCTATATACTCGCTGCGACACTCTCTACTTGCTACCTACATCTACGAAATTAAAATTACCTCTTAAGTATACTTGAATTCCTAAAACGTAGAACAAGAGCAAGATCTAGATAGTTAGGAAATTATCTAAATGAAACTTTTTTATTTACGGAAAAGTCACCTTACTCAAAATAACTACTTATACCTACTTTAATAAATCTAATATTTGTGTAATAGACACACAGGGTTATACCTGCCTAAAAGTAGATACGTTGATTTTTATCATAATTATTTTTATAGTAAGTGAGTACTTTACGCAGTACAAATGCAGTATTTTACAATCTGACAGAAACACACAAGAAAACTGATAATTTCAAGCACCTAAATATAATATAGTGTCTAACTGTCAATGTTATCAGCAGTTGTGATTGATTTTTTTATACAGACTTTAAGAGAGATAACCGAAATAAGTAGGTACGTCTTAGCCCAGTGACTGCGTCGAGATTAGGGAGACCGGCGCCCGCGCAGTATCGAGCGATATCAAGTAACATCGCCCTTAGTGCCACGTTACCAACATATCAAATTATCTTATCGTTACAGCACCAGTAAGGTGTAAACAAGCTAAGCAAACTTTACTGATACGTAAAAAAAATATATCTAAGTATGAATTCATCATTCCGAGTCATTTACCAGAGACCCGACGAACAGCGAAATTATTTTGAACTCTCACCGAATGTTAAGTCTGCGTAATAAAAAACGATGCAGCTAAGTGAAGTAGGTATTTTTTTTGGTTTTGAGTAAGGACTACATTTAGACATCAACTTAAAAACCTTATTATGTTGGTAGGTACGCAACATGTTCGAGGATGTTCTGATTCATAGCTTTCCCGATATAGAAACGGTTGATGCATTCGATCCGATAATACTGAAGCATATTGGCTAGTAATCGTCGATGCAGCGCCCTAGATATCTCCAGAGAAGAACAAAGTTGGCATAGATATAGGGATCAAAGTGCGGCGTGGGCGCCCGACCCAATACCGCGGACATCACTTGCGCGCGCACTGGCTTGCGCACGCGCATGGACCTTTTGCGTTGCACTCGCAATTAGTTTAAAACTAATTGATGACTTTTATTACTACTCTAGGGCAACACTAATGGACATTAAATTATACGTTTACTCCACACCGCTAGTGAACAATGTGACGTACCTACCTATTTTTATTCATCTTGGATATTGTTTCTACGATTTAATTTAAAACTTTTGTAAAAATCCGGTAATTTTTGTTTTGCATTATGTATAAGTAGGTGGGTACCTATTTTTTCATGAATCAATACTACGTTGCTAGATATTTTCTATTACGACACAAGTGAACACAAGGATTGGAATAAAACAATCATTACTGTAGATTTTTGTTTGTATTTAAGTATAATAGGTACACAAAATACTTATACACAATGAAAACTTATTGCCAATTAGAAAGGTAACTGCATAACCTATGTCGCGACATCGCACCGGTCTGTAGCGCTCTACCTAGATTGAGGTTATGTTGTGATAACTGTTAAAGGGGAAAAGCCGGCACCGGAAAATTGCACAACAGTTTCCAACTAAAACGTATTAGCAATAACGTCGGAATTCGCTTGGTCCCGGATGACTCGAGAGGTCGCAGCGGCAGCGGAGGCTGCGCGCGCACCTGGCATGGCCGCCGCCGCACACCTGACTTTGCCGATACACCTCGACATCACAAATTAATTACATCATATTCTGCGTCAACTTTAAGACGTTTTCAACGTCGTTTCCGCCCTCGGCCTTGTAGCCCGCTACGATCATGTGCACTGATCGCCACCGCTTACTTTCGTCTACATAACAAGACTAATCAGCTGATGACCAAACTTTTTGGTTACCGGGATGTTTACGTGCGGAAACTTTTATAATCACTCAAACGCAATGACAGCTTCTACCGGTAAGTTATGAAGTTCATCGCCGATTATACGGACGAGGGCCTTCAGTGGCGAGCGCAACTTTCCGTGTTCGACGAGCGTACCTGGACTAGTCTGCCAGCTGAGTCCTCCGACGAACATCTTCCTGCAACAAACATTGCCATTAGATCTAGATCGACGGTGGACCGACAGCGGTCAGCCGGCGTCGAATCGGGACGTACCCGGGATCGTTGGCCACCTCCACGGGGCTGTGGGCCGCATCCTGATTTTGGGTTTCCATGGACTCGTGGGCCGGCGTGGGGCGGGCGCACTACGACTACGAGCGAGCGACGGCGCGGCGGGGACGGCTCCCGGAGTCGCTCGGTTGCACTACCGACTACCGGCACGAGACTGGCGCGCCGCGGCGCACCCCGCCACGCAGCTGCCCCGCTCCGCCGCCCGGCGCCCGCTCCCGCGCCGCGCATCGATTCATTCACTCCGTACACAATTATTCATACGGGCCGGCACGACGGACGCGCGCTGGCGGCACCACGTGAGCGCGCGGCACGTGCTCGCCGCCGCTCCCGCTCCCGCTGCGCCGCCCGCGCCCTTCACCGCCCATAGCCTAGCTTTAGCACGCCCACAACGCACCCACGCGCGCCAAGCCACCCCCACATTTTGGACAACACTGAACACAAAACAAAACATTTCTTAAACTTTTTAAACATTCATAAACTTCTGAATTTCCGTTATACAAGTACTATGTAGATACGTAGTCTCGATATTATTTACACTCACAATTTAGTTAAAAAATTACCTCTCATAAAAAATGCAGAAGTAACGTCACAATTCTAATAATTAGCCATCTCACTTGAAACGTACGTAATAGTCACTAAGTACAAGATAATTAGCATCTGATGTAGTCGAAATAACGTAGATAAGAATCGTAAACAAAGTGATTACAATGATGTAAGGTGAGAACACCTTGTGTAATCTGTAGCGAACTAAAGCCGACGTCACTCGCCCCACGCTCGCAGGCCGCGAGCTACGAAACGTGCTACGCGGATGCTCGTCCTAACCGCTGCTACGTGCGTAGACAGAGAGGTTAATCCAATAAAACATGATAGGTACAATGCCTGAATGAAACTTAACGTTGCTTAAATAATACTATTTATAATAAAATGTGGGTGAATATAACAGCTTTTCGCAATTCAAATTATAGAAATAACATTCAGTTTTGCATTATGGTACCATTTTAAATGCTCGTTTGACAATCGTCATGCCGCATTATGTAATCCGTTATGTACCTTTTCGCATAAATGACAGCTTTCATCATTTACTTAATAACCTGGGACATTATTCTATTCATAATGCCAAAATCAACTGACTTTGTAGGGGCATGTAATTTTGCATTTCATATGCCAATTTCTATTTCAAATCATACAAGTTATGAGTAATCGTTAACACATCATTTATTACATTCACAAGCTCGCAATAACAAACGCAGTATACACTTACAACCATAAACTTTACAACCATAGTTGAGTAAGAATCTACTTTGTACGCGCAACGTATGTGTTGTGTTGATTGACTTCAATAACGACTTCTAAACATACAATGAAAATGCTAGCACACAAATGAATGCTGATAGAATTATTGCGTACTTACCAAAATAGAATGCAATGCAATTGTGTCAGGACATGAGTTACACAATCAATAGGATGTTAATTTTGTGTTTTGTCTATAAAACCATTGATTACAAGATGAAGCGCTTTCTCTAAAGTGCAACAGGAAATTACGTCACGCTCAGTTTACTATATTTTTTTTTGTAAATTGAACAAACAAAAAATACTGACCCAAACTTTATTAATAATTTAACGAAGTTTGTAAAAATAATCTCACATAGGTACCTAGCTCACATACATTCCATTGTAGGGAGGTACTGTCTGGGAATCTTTTAAATAATAAGTCTTATAAGCCGTCTGGAGTAATTTTAAATGGTGTAATATAGGACGCTTATAACGGTCCGGTAGTTATTACCTGTATGCATGGATGAATCACCAAAGCGGCATCCCGGCGCGACATCCGAGAACGATTGTTACGTTCTTTTTAAAGGACAGACGTAATAGTTATATTATTACTGCATTTGGAGCAGTTTTAATAAGCTTTAATAACATGACCCTAAATTGGGCGCTCCAATTATTTAAACCATAGCAAAGCTACTTCAATTAACCACATGCATTGTCGAAATGCATGACAAACAAACGCCTCAATTTTATACTGGATACTTAAATAGGTACCTACGTTACAAGAACACAACTAGAGAGATTTTTGTGAGGTACCTACACGAAAACAGTAATGAGTATAGGGTACTACGAGTGCCTATGGGCACAAATTCTCGAGATTATAGGAACCTCTGTCCCTCGCGAGATTTGAAGCCGCTACCTCTTAGTCAGGGTCTCATCACTAGGATATCATTAATCTGAAACCAGCACAGATCATCAACGGATCGAAGTTCTTTTTAATGTGATTTCGACTGTCTCAAAACGAGTACTTTACGTTTAGGCACATCTTTTGTGGCAAATATGCTTTAACAATGAAATAGCTAAAATGTGTTGAGATAATACGACAAAAAGATTATACCCGAATTATAACTAAATGGATATACGGTCTGTGTATTCTTTTGTTATTACCTACTTTATAAGATATCTTAGCAACCTTTGCCTTTGATTGATTGATTTGACTTTTGATTTAATAATAATAAACAAAGTCGCCTATGAAGTTTAATAAGTTATATTATGACAGAACGATTTGACAAAAAATGTATCTATTATTGGCTCTACAACTGTTTTAATTTGTACTCCAAAAGTCGCCAGATAAGTCGCTAAACTATTTTTGTCGTCAAAACTTTTTTTTGGTCGCTAAGCCTTAAGCAAAAGTCGCTAGTTCTAGCGACAAAATCGCTAAATTGGCAACACTGATAAAAACACATACGTTGCGCTTACGCGTGTTACAGAAGAAATTGGAGCTTTCTTAGGGAACGACAAATTCAATTCTAATAGGTAATTACATAGATATTAACTGTATTAAAACAATATAATGATTTTGTTAAAGTCTTAATAACATTTTATTTACTCGTGTAGGTATTATAATCATATTCAATTATACTTTCATAATAAAAAAATGTATTATAGTTTGGTTATAAAGACTTCAACATAACCAAGTTCGACTTCTAAATATTATTATAATAAATAGAACATTACATATAACTACTAATTTACTATTTAAATTGAAACATTGTACACAGCCATAAGTAATTAAATCACGGGATAAACAGATGAACACAAGTAAATTAAATTTGATACAATTATAATACCTATATTACACAACAAGATATTTGTTTAGCTATGTTTTGACATTTTGTTTTGTTTCGGACACGTCCCTTCTGTTCCAGAAAGTTGATAAACCTTTTTTTTATTCAGAATACACGGATAAATTTATTATTATGTATGAGGCCGAAGCTCTTTCATGTCGTTAACTTTTAGGCACAAACTTAAATATGTAACATTTTTTCTTTTTCTACAAACAATGAAACACTCGAACTTACCACAAACAAAATTATGCTTAAACAAATTTCTAGTCTTACAGAAATTAAGTAGATACCAAAGTATATATAACCCTAAAGACTTGTTTACACAGGGTAGTATGCTTTATGTATTCATTACTTACTGAAATTATATAAAATTGACATTCCAATATTCATGGATAGAAAGGACTACCTTTACCAAAATGTTGCATAGCCTAAAAATGAGAAAATAGCTCACTAAATACAGTTCTCCAATTGAGGTCAAAGCAATGCAGCAATGCAGGTAATGGAGCGTTATTTTTGGCGAAATTGATCGCAGTTATTCTAGGAATACTCCCACCCCCACTGGAGGGGACCAGTCTGGCCAACACCTACCCTGGGCCTAACTTTAGAACAGCTCTGAGCGGAATGAATAACTAACTACCTAATCGATGGCCTACTAACTAATTCTAAATACGGAAATACCAAGTAAAGTACATTTATTATGAAATTTATGAATCGGTTCACGAATTGAAATTGGCAGTTCCTGTAATGAACAATGCTATTGTTGGCGCTGGAGGGAATTTTGCAGTAGAAAAACTATATTTAATTTCAGAACTACAGCACTATTTTCTATAGACAGTCTCACTGTTGTAGAATAGGATAACAAATCAATATTTTATCAAAAATATGGAACTTATAAAGATATATTTACTCTTACAAGATGGTTACTACGCGAGTTGGCTCGGCCGCGGTCTGTTAACGATAGTAAACTGATAAGCCGGTCTGACAGGATAAAGAAATGTCACGCATTCTAATCTCGATCTTGCACAATTTTTACACAATCCCATAACTAGAACGTGCAGTTACGTACAAGTCATGTTATTATTGCACATGAAAATATAAAATGGTAAACGTTTGTTAGAATATCTTATTAAAATCATGCAATTCACTCTTTATATACAACCCGATGTCATTGTAATTTATGTCTTGTACGTTTATCTTAAGCTTGAATATGAATGAATCAAATTAGAACACTTTTCTTCTACCAACCTCAACATAAGGCTGCCTCCAGAATCGATTAGGACCAAGATTTGAAATAGTAACGCAGGTATAAATATCAAAGTAGACAAATATAAATCACAAAATCATCCCTAGTAGGAAGGTACTTAGAAATATTTAAATTATTATTAATTAAAACGCCTTATGTATACAACAGCATAGAAAACACAAAACAACGGTACAATAACACTCAAAAGTAACTTACTACGTCTAAACAACCATAAATAACAATAAAATGAAAGCTTAGCTAGTTTAAAATATTTTTTGCTTTATTTAGCGTCTGAAAGGTCATAAACATAGTACAATAATTGCTTGCCTAAGCATATAAAATAACAAACAATAAAAACAAAAATAATAAATTGCACGCGATAAGCAAGTGGCGTTAACCAATTAAATATTGCCAATTAATAATTAAAGCTCTCGGAAAGCATTGCCACAAATTAAAAAGCACGACAAATTGTCCGCAAAAATTACTAATATAAGTCCTACCTCGTGATATGAACTCATTGTTAAACAACGTCGAAAAGCGCAAAAACAAAAATAATTTTAAGAGATCAAAGCATAACAAAATAAGGCTAATAAAGCTCGCTAAATAGCAAAAACATTCTAAAACTACTTTTACAGTCTGCCTCAAATATATAGTCGCGGCCTTGTGCGTGCATTGGATATAAGAATAATGTCATAAAACTAGTACATACACTCAATGCACGCACCAAGTACTAGTGACAAAAGATATCGGATATGTACCGAATATTTGAGAACCTCAACCGCAATAATATATGCTGCTGACTGTACTGCATTCTAATACGATCAATCAACATAAACACCTAAATTATTCCAACTATTTAACTTAATAACAACTCATTTAAATAATAAATTAAGATTCGGTTTTGGTTCGTTCGCTTATTCACATTACCACACACTAAACTCTAAAGACATTCTAAGACTACTATAGTAGACCAAAGACTCCGGACTAGCTTATCGACAATAACTATAATACGTGTTGTAAACTGCCACAAAAGTAAAGCTTTTAAACCTATTATACACTCACATAGATGATATCACATAAATAATACTGATTTTCACATTAATTTGTACTCTAATTTGGCACAATCAACAAACACAACCTTCATAATAGAAGCGTATTTACTTTCACTAGTTACAATTTGAATGACTTGAGGTAAATTAAGAGGTAGATAAAATTATACTTGACCTTACGTTTAACAATCTAGTCACAATGGGAGCTAGCACAAGTCAAAAATCCATAGAATGAGGTCCAACTGTCAGCAACTTGTCTCTCATTGTTCGAAAATGACAACTAGACCTCATTTTACATAATTATAACTGATTTTTGACGCGGCAGTCCCTTTTACTCGGGGACACCTAAGGATGAAATCTTAATTTATCGAAAGGTAAACGAGAAACTTTCATCTAAAAAGTATTGGGGTTAACGCTTAGTAGCGACACGGCACGTCAAATGTTTCTTGTGAGCGCAAGTTACTTTGAACCTTAATCCAATATCCCTACAGTCTTTTTAACAATATTCAAAGGAGTTATTAAACACTTTTCTAGCAGATCAAAATATCGTTAAGGTTAAAATAATGTTTTTATCTGCTAGGAAAGTTGTAAATACAGTTGACTTATGGCTTAATTTTAACATTGTATACTTTTTTCACGTTGCCATACGAACACATAAGCATAGAAAGCTTTGTTATACCGCTGTGGGATACACTCGCATTTTGCCGTGCTGTGCCTGCCTTCACATGAGCAATATTTACTTTAACCACACCAGTTATATATCTATACTATGTTTTGTTCTAGACCGATCGATTAAACACTCAAATCTTACAATGAGCATGTACTGAAAAGATCAAATACAACATTCAAGGCTTACTCTAAACTATCATTGAGATCAACTATTAAGTTCAAAATTTACTTTGGAATATAATTTAATATTAATTCTTTCCTTGGGCATTTTCGGCATTAGACGCGAGCAGAGCCGACAAGGTAGCGTGGGTCGCACTTAACGTGCCCGAAGTCGGACTGAGAATGTTAGAGGTAGTGTTGCCAACATTAGGGTTACTTAATATACCGCCGGTGCCTGAACTGACTATGGTAACATTTGGAGGCGGCGTAACACCGTTAGCGAAACCAGTAGACAACACTTTCTGAGTATTATGCATCATGAAAGACTTCGTGGCCCCAGCACTGCCCAGTGTAAGAACCTTTTTCAACATAACAGAGGAATTACAAGCGTTATCGATCATATCCTTAGTTGTTGAGATATTGTCGAAATCGCCCGAACTCGCTGTTACTACTGTGCTTATTTTGGGCGTGGTTGTCTGTAGAGCCGGTTTCACTGTAGTTACGTTGAAAGACATAGCAGATGTTACCGCGGTCCGGTTGAGGATGTTCCGGGAGACGATGGCGTTGTGGAGTATATTGCCGGTGGGGAATGATTTCGATGACACGTTCACATATTGGACTGGTGTTGCGTTTGTAGTCCTGGTGCCGAATCCGATGATCGTGCCCGCTGTGCCTTGTGACATCACTGTGCTGAATGTGCCGGTTTTTGTGTTGATCGGTATCCTGTAAAAGACCAAGTTGTATAATAATTTCTGATGCCTTCGCGGTTATTACACATTGGAATGAAACAACTATTAACGGATTTAACTCGCGAATTTTTATTTACGTAAGAATCCGAAACGTTAGCTAATAAAATAAAAATACGCGAGTTAAATCCGTTAATAGTTGTTTCATTCTAACCAAGTTGTATGTTAGTGTCGTCATCAACATGGAAGAACTACTGTTCCATTTTACTCATAGCTTTACTTTGAAGACATTTTAAGTATAATTATTCGTAGTAATAGTAGTTAAGGTCGTTATTTATCCATGTGCAAGTTAATCCGAAAATGACTATTTTGTGAAGGGGGTATACCAGTTGATAATTTTTGATACACAATTTGTTTAAGTAATAATTCTCTGTATTGATGATTTACGACGTAATCGATACTATTCGTTTCATATACATTTATGTGGCATCAATAAATCAAAACCTCCCTCATTCAACAACAATTCATCGGGTAAAAATAACGGCATACCCTCGAATCATCTGCGAAGTGGATCCAGGTATGCTCTGTATGGTGACAGTGGCTTGCGGCAGGTGGTGTATGGTCCTCTGCGCAGTCGGCTGCACGTTGGAGCTGGTGTAGTAATGAACGGTGCTGCCGGTGATGCGCGGCGGGGCTGCGATGTGAGCGACCGGCACGCTGTGTATCATGCCGCTTGTGGTCGACGCCACTGTGATGCACTTTGTTTGGTTGGTGGTATACTGGAATAAGATTAGATTAGATGATATTAGAGTATGTTAGCTATGTTATATTAGCGTTTTTTTAAATGTTAGCCAATAAATCTATAAATGTTTCATTCCAATGTGTAATAACTGCGAAGGCATAAAAAATTATCAATTCTCGATAGTGATACTAAAATGAGGTGACGAGTGGTGTGAATTGTCCATATATATTTAAAAATATAAGTATATACCTAAGATTTTATACTCACATTGCTTGTATTCAGCGTTGGTCCCAAATCGAACTCATCACCCACTAAAGTAATAGTATCTGGGTTAGCTCCCGTCAGTTTCTCAATAGTCTTCCTAGCATCTGCATCACTCTCAATATTCCCCAAATTCCTACTCAAAAACTCAATATCAGATTCCAAGAGTCCATCAACCAGATGATTTTGATCGTCATCGCCTTGTTTGCAAAGTGAGAAAGCGTCATCATTCTCTAGTTTTATATCCTCCACTTTGATATCATCTATATCATCAATGTTCTCCACTTTGATACTGTCCACATCCAAATCTTCAACTTTGATCCCATCCACTTTGATCTCATCAAGATCTTCTACTTTTATACCATCAACTTTTATATCTTCAATGTCTTCTACTTTTATATCAGTCAAGTCAGTATCGTCTTTGTTGCTAGGAACATCGGCAAAGTCTCTAGTGTTATCAGTGTATTGGCTAGCATTAAAAGTATCATCATACTCTTGCTCTGGTTCTAATTTTACTTCAGATTTGAACTTATCATCGTCCTGATTACTGGTAGAAGGTTGGGGACTGTCTGGATTGCTGACGTCGCCACTTAAAGCGCGTTTCATGACGTACGCTTTGATTTTTCGCAGCATGAATGGCGGGACTTTGAAACCGGTTAATTCTCCAAGCATGGGTAACGAGTTGTGGCGATAAGCTTCGCTATTGGCTAGCTCTTCGATATCCTCTAAGACCTGTAATTATAACATTAAAAATCAAATAAACAGTTATAAGACAAAGTTCAAAATCAAGTACTCGGTATCCTTACCATGATATAAGTCTTTCCACCAACAGCATTGACCAAGTTATGACTAGCAATCCATTCTTTGTCGGAGCTATCTGCAGGATACCTGAGCAAGCCAGCATGTCTAGTGTACAGGCGTCCACGACAATTGCCTAAACCAAGGACCTGAAATTACATAATGAGTAACCTATTATGTAATTCTGTAATTATTACATTATTTTATAGAAATAATTATATAAATAAATTATCCTATTGCATTACTAGCGACTTTCCCAAGTTCCGCAGACAGATTTTCTGTACTAATTAAACATTGTGTGATTTAGATGGTCAGGTATTTTTATAGAACTTAGAAAAGAAAATATTTTAAACACATAAATATTAACCTAATAGGTTCAACACCAATATATTTTTTGTTTGCATAGTAAATCGTTAACTCAAATCATATCCCATTCAAAATTGGAAGTGAATGTTTTAAACAACAATTAATATGATGAAGTCATTTATATATTACCTTATGTGCATGAGATCCCATAATAAATAAAGTTTCTTGTGTTAGTCTGGCTGGGTTCCATTTTTCAGGGTCCCTATATGCGGTCATAGGCAATGGGGAGGATGATCCGCTGTCAGAGTTGTCTTCTTGCTTAATCTTCTTACGTTTGAAACTAGCGTCGAATTCCGATTCAGATTCCTTTCTTTTGTTTTGCGCTGGAGTCTGTAACTATTTCAAGAGCAATAGGTGAATTTATAGTAATAATTAAAGTAATATTAATTAATTAAATTAATATATCGTTGGGCTCAGTGCAAAACTGCGTAACTGGCACGCCACATTGTCATAAAGTTAGTTGATGATTGAATATTTTTTAACCCTAAATGACATAATTTATGGCAGTTACTCGGTATTTCAATTTTCCCGATGATACGTGAATTACATCCTATGGTTGTTTAGTTCAAATATCTCTAAATATACAATATACACATATGATGATCAGGAAAGATTAACAAATACTCATTTTCATAACAATGATATCCTAGAATTATTTGAACCCTCAACTACTAATTTTGTCATCATGGGCACTAACTATGAAACATATATTTTGTAAAATGCTTTAAATTTCATGGCTTACATTGCTTTTATTTAGTTTGGAATCTGCACTAGAGTCAGAATCACTATTCTCATACTGTGTCGTCACTGGTCGTGGAGGAGTTGTGTACAGTAAACGGGTTGCATCCAACATGGCGCGGCATATAGCACGAACCTGAAAATACACATTATTTTATGTTATGATTACGATAGTGTAGGTACTTTCTACCTATGACAACATCTCAGCAAAATTTAATAATATACATGAAGAGAAATAACAAGTGAAAACAATTTAAACACAATTTAGTATAAGGAATAAACTCTAATTTATGGATATTCCTTGCTGGTCATGGTCCCCTAATGAAATGATCATTGAATTTATATATTAAATATTAGAGATATGAGTAGGTGTTAGTATTATTAAGATAATATAAATATGAATACAAACCTGGTCCTCACTGACTGATTCATCTCCCAAATTCAATCTTATATTGTTAACAGCAGGCACAAAGAATTTCTGAAATTAGTTGCATATATACTTAGTTTAGTAAGCAAGTTAATAAGCAAAACCTCCCTCACATTAAAGAAACAAATAAAAAAAACTTGTTAATCAAAATTTTGAAAATTATCCTAATTCTAATAAACAAGCTTTTTTTATTTGTTGTCTGATTGTAAATGCAAGATATTATTCAAATGAGTTCAGTATGGGGTTAGACAAGCAAGTACATAGGTACTTGTTATACAGAACTACAGAATAAAACCAAAGGTATTGAGTACTTGCTTATACTAGTACCTTAGATATTTTAATTATTATGATAGTTGTTCAAAAAACCTATTTAGAACCGCTAGTAAATATTGACATGTAAGTGTCTTTTGGGTCCTATTTACTCAATATGTTTATATATAAATTATAAGGCTATCTGAGTTATGGCGGACCAAGGAAAAGGCTGAATTTATTTAGTTTCAAGTCAAGAACGGCTAACAGTTAATGAATAAAATAGAAATAGCACTTGCTCAGTGGTGCCACTCTTTACAAATGACATAACATAGATAAACAGACATACTCACTTCCAAGTACTTTTTGATCACTTGATCAATCTCTCTAGTTACTGCAGACTGTATTGTCTGACGCAGCATGTCTAAAGATTTGTTAGCACTAGCTCGGAATTCAGCAATGGGTCTAGAGTGTGGTTGCACTGGCCCGGGTAAGCTGAATCTTCGGTGCATAGCTGCTAGCGTATTTATAGCTATTTGCCGTGTTATAGGCTGCTTCTGTAATAAATTGATATTGATATTTTAATAAAGACAATAATAATTTGTCACTCCATTGGTAGACTTGCAAAGTAAACAAATAATAGCATATTGGAATGAAACAACTATTAACAGATTTAACTCGCGTATTTTTATTTTATTTTATTTGCTAACGTTTCGGATTGTTTAGTTTCCATAATAAAAATACGCGAGCTAAATCCGTTAATTGTTGTTTCATTCCAATGTGTAATAACCGTGAAGGCATCAGAAATTATTAAATAATAGCATATTAAGCATGATATTATTACTACTAATATTTATTTACTTCTATGTAACTGAGTGCTCACAATGAACTGCAGAACACTATTGCTATAAAAATATTATGATTATTAAGATAATATAGAACACCTACCGTTTGCATTGTACATGTAGTAGTGTTAGGTCGAACAGTTAACGTTTTCGTAGGCGCCTGAAAACTCCATGAGACACTGGCAGTGTTTTGAACCTGACTTTCAGATACGGAATTTTGATGCGTTGTTTCGATATTATTCCAATTCTTTTGAACCACCATTTCGCACGGACTGCAATCACAATTCCTTAGAATATCACTTTATCATCTCTTTACAACACGAATTTATGTCATCAAAACAGTCCAATTTCACAATTGATTCACAATAATCAATTTTAATTTACGCTTTTCTTCAAAATCACAATCATCGTTCTCTCCTTCTCTCAACTTCTCTGAGTTCTCTGCTTGCATCCAATCAGAAACATTGGAAATCCAACCCAATTTCGTTTCGTTCTGTCTATCAATCAATCATACAGGGTTGTCATATTGGAAAATTGTTATACTATTAATAATAAATGCATTGTTAATATTACTTATTTTATTTAGTTAAAGTTGAAATAATTCAGTTTTGATCACATTAAACAGCTTGAAATATATTGTTTATTCACCTTTTTATTATGTACTAATAAAGTGTAGACGGTTATCAAAAAAAATTACTTAAGAACAAGCAAATGTTACCAGTACAAGTTTTTTAAAGTACATACATACTGTAAACTGAAACATAGAGTGCAGTTGTTTTGCTTCAGCCTACAATAATGAAACCTAGAATAAAATATATCTGCTAGTTTCACCATCATACCATTATCAGAAATAATAATACAAAGATAGCTTTTATGATAATGTTGGCAATATTTATCACATAATTATTATACTTAGAGAATTGTATTCTCTAAGTTATCATATGATTTAAATTGGCTATATGTGTAGTACTTTAAGAATAATAGTGATGTACGATACAACTCATAATTTATCTATCACGAGGCAATCTTAATAATAATGAAAAAATATCGGATACATTAAATACTGTACCATTGAATTAATTGTAGTAAAAGTTAAATCGTACGTACTTGAAACAATACTCACGTAAAGGTTTTATGTTTATTGGGTTTCTATCTACAGAATAATAATGCGTACTTTTTGTATGTACTTAAGTTATTTTACTTATTTATATTTACAATTTTATTTTCGTTTGTTCCTCATTGCTTATTGAGAACATAATATTTGTTTAATAATATATAATATATTAAACGTAAATTTCGAATGTAACTAAAACAGTAAAGATAGGTACTTAGTTTTTCTTTACCGATATAGTATTCTAAATTCTTATATAAGAATCTGCCCAGATAAATAAATAAATGATTTTTAGAGTTTAGTCGTGGAACGAATTAATAAATAAATAAAAAATCCAAAAATATCAAACCTGTTGTCTAATACCACATTTTTAACGATCAATGTTTTGTGCCTATAATATCGAATATCGATTATCGACTCAAATCGATTGTTATAACATCACTAAACTCTCAGACAGACAGATATAATTCTACTGTACATACTTTTTTATACTACTTTCGTTTAGGCTTGCGCGCGCTCGGTCACTGAGCGGATCGCTCCGTACTAGTACAATTGAGCTAGTGTACTAGTTCGGTCTCTTAGTACATTTAGTTCACTAGTACACTACCAATCCTTTCCATGGGTCGTTCATGTTCGAGTCCGTTTCTATATGATTCTGCTCTGTCCGACTTTTTCCGCTTTTGTGTTAAAGGTGGCGCGGCTGACATCATGTCGTCTCGCTTGCACGCGTTTTGCACAAGCGTATCACTAGAGTGCGTGCTGTGTTCCGTCTTGCTCTTCAGTAAACTCATCACTTTGAAAGGCTGAGAGCGGAAAGCCGTCGGTTCGGTTGTTGTTTGTTCTGTGACAGTGGTGGTAGTGCACTTAGTACAAAACGTACTAAAGAGCGAAACGAAACTGAATAGTTCGGTCTAGGACAGGGAGCGGAATCGCTCTTTTTAGTACTTAGTACGTGTACTACACAAGCCTACTTTCGTTTCATTCTGCGAGAATTAAAAATTCTTGTTGAATTAGTATTCCTTAGCCTTGGTTATTAAATAGTTAGATTTTTAGGAAACTTGGGGCAGTAACCAATAAAAACAAGGTAATAATTAACATATTTATCCATAAGTAATTAAATTGATGACTTCGACTAGTACATACGTGCCAGTCCGGTAAACTCCGGTAGGGGCTCGACTGCGGCCTGTCAAAAAACATCTTATTATCATTATTCATTATCATTCATAATATCGGCATTCGACAGTTGATTCGTGGCAGTCGCTGGTGTACGACGTATTCACTGATTAATTCTTATTATTTATCGTTCCCACTAATACTGGTAAGTTTTAATTGACACTATTACCTACATTACTTTCACTTCTATGTTGTAATATGGATAAGCTCTTGCATTTTTTAATGTTTCTCACTAAACTATTTCTACTTTCCTTCTGATACAGGTATATGCTTGAACTTTGTACTGGCTGTTTACTCTAAGCAACCTGTTTTCAAGGTTTCTTAGCATTTACAATTAAAATCTCTGTATTTGAATAGTTAAGCAGGACTGAGAGTATTGTGGATCCTTTTTCTTAAATATTAATACATTAAAAGTGAGTAGAAAAGCTTAATAGTAGTAAGTATAGAATTTTACTAGGAAGGTAAATTTTGGTTTTTTCCTTAATGAGACAGATACTTTCCCTTTTAATGAAGGTATTACCTGTTATGTATTAGGCAACCAAACTACTTGGTAACCTCTTAATGACTTTCTCGCATATCAGTGGTAGGTAATATTCAATATTTGTTTAAAGGTCTTTATAAAGTTGTCTCATATTTATTAGGTATTTTTTTTAACTGTAAGTACCAATATTTTTTGTAGATACCTCTTACATTAAACGTTAGCATCTTTTAGTTGTCTTGTCTATCTCGATAGTAAGTACAATAGTATGTGTAGGCATACAGTAAAGTGAATGTTTGTCTTTTATCTATGCTATTTTATATGATAAATTATAGACATACATAGTTCTATACTTCTGTATTTATCGGATTGCTTGAACTGTTGAGGGGTGAGGCCTAATTGAGTTATTTAAACAATAATTAAGAATATTCACATTTTACTTATGCAGCACCTAAATCAAATGTTTCAATCAAAAACGGTTCCTAACTTAGTTCATAAAAACTCTTTTTTTTCTTTTAGTTTTGAAAATATAATTTCTTACCTTTTAATTTCTAATGCCTTCGTTTATTACATATTGGAATTAAATAACTAAAAACGGACTTCTAGTTTGAATTTAGAGTTAGACTATCATCAGCTTAGTTGTTCTATGAATCTGGAAACTAAAGGTTTCAAAAATGTCAACCAATAAAGTAAAGTATGCAAGTTAAATCCGTTTATAGTTATTTCATTCCAATAGTAAACTTTTTTGTGTTGTCTTTGTTTAGATATGGACACCATGACATGACAAATTGTATATTCATGACCTCTCACCCAATGGTAGTAGGTACCTAATAGTATTTTGCTGCTTCTTTAATAAGAGTGAACTTGAACAATGTCACTCTGTGAATTCAAATTTAAATGTGACAACTTACAATTTTTAACGTAGTAACAACATAAATTATTATAAACTAGCTTCTGCCCGCGACTTCGTCCGCGTGGAACTCCTCCTTCTTTGCAGTCGGTTAAAAAGTAGCCTATGTCCTTTCTCAGGCTCCAGACTTTCTTTGTACCATATTTCATTTAAATCGGTCCAGTAGTTTTATCGTGAAAGCGTAACAGACAGACAGAGTTACTTTCGCATTTATAATATTAGTAGGGATATATAACTTTTTTATATGGTTTATATTTAAAATTTTATACGAAAAATAAGATTTTAAAAACAGTTTTTTGGCTCTCCTGAAAAGTAGCAATTTGGCAATTTTACGCCAATTGAACCCAAAGGTATTGAATATGGTAAAGATCACTATTTGACTAAAGTACTTATATTCTACAGAAAGCAAGTGGTAAAAACACGAACTTGCTTTTATATGAAAGCATAGCCTTTATAATTATTCATGTGAGCTAACATTAAGTAGGTATTTAATAAGCATTTAAGGAAACAATAACACTTAAATATGTATTAACATAATATAGGTTTTTAAACTTAGGTTTTCCAGTTGTTATTTTCCTTATTTTGAACTTTATGGTCTAATTTAAGGTGTTGTTATTTAAAATAATATAGAGTACTTAATCACAGTGTGATCTGTTTTGCTATCTTCATTTTTATGTTTTATCAAATGAATTGTGGTTTGAGGTTGAAATTCACCGTCAAGGCCATGGTTGCCTGATAAAATTTTGATTAGTTAGGTATATATCTATTATGTCATCGTTTATTATTTTTTCAGTGGGAATTTTCTTCTTACATTTCATTGAATATACATATTATCATGTTGTTGATGTTTTAGACTTAGATAATTTTTTAACAGAACTGTTAGTGGGCTTTTTTATTGGGCAATAACCAAATCATGCAAACTTACACCTAGATATATATTTTTTTAATTTAGCAGACTTTTACTCAAAATATTTTTCTTTTGTTTCAGAATCATCATGTCGAAAATAAAGGCCGGACCAGTTGTTGACATCCTTGGTGATGAAATGACCAGAATTATCTGGGACCTAATCAAGGACAAGCTCATTTTGCCTTTCTTAGACATTGAACTGCATACCTATGATTTGGGCATGGAGTACCGCGATAAGACTGATGACCAGGTCACAATTGACTGCGCTAACGCAATCAAAAAGTACAACGTCGGCATCAAATGCGCCACGATCACTCCCGACGAAAACAGGGTGGAAGAATTCAAATTAAAGAAAATGTGGAAGAGTCCCAATGGAACTATCCGTAACATTCTTGGAGGAACTGTATTTAGGGAGGCCATCATTTGCAAAAATATTCCTCGCCTTGTTACTGGATGGGAAAAGCCAATTATTATTGGACGTCATGCCCACGCTGATCAATACAAAGCTACTGACTTTGTGGTTCCTGGTGAAGGTAAACTAGAACTTATCTGGACACCCCCATCTGGAGAGCCCATCCGACATGTAGTCAATGAGTACAAAGGTGCTGGTGTCGCACTCGGTATGTTCAATACCGATGCCTCCATCATTGATTTTGCTCACTCTTCATTCAAGTATGCTTTGGACAGGAAGTACCCACTGTACTTGAGCACCAAAAACACCATTCTTAAGAAGTACGACGGACGCTTCAAGGACATCTTCCAAGAAATTTACGAAAAGGACTATAAAACTAAGTTTGAAGCTGCAGGAATCTGGTATGAGCACAGGCTTATTGATGATATGGTTGCTTATGCCATGAAATCTGAAGGTGGATTTGTATGGGCCTGCAAGAACTATGATGGTGATGTCCAGTCCGATTCTGTTGCTCAAGGATATGGATCTTTGGGTCTCATGACATCTGTGCTTATTTGCCCCGATGGCAAGACAGTTGAGGCTGAAGCAGCCCATGGCACCGTGACCAGGCACTTCCGTTTCTACCAGCAAGGAAAGGAAACATCCACCAATCCTATTGCTTCCATTTTCGCATGGACTAGGGGTCTTTTGCACCGCGCCAAGTTGGACGATAACGCAGCACTCAAGAACTTCGCGGAAACCCTGGAGAGTGTTTGTATCGACACCATTGAAGGTGGTGTAATGACGAAAGATCTTGCTATTTGCATAAAGGGCATGAACAATGTAAAGAGGGAAGACTATTATGAAACCTTTGAATTCATGAACAAACTGGCAGAAAATCTGAAGAAGCGATTGGGCCAATGACTGCACAAACAAGGAGCTAAATTGTAATCTTTGAAACAATTATTTCGTTGTCTCAGGGGAATTGAGGGTATTTAATAATGAATTTATATGCTTTTATTTATTATTTGTATTAACATTTTATTATTTTAATAAAAGTATTTCATTTTACGTAATATATTTCTGTGTTTTCATCATTCTTTAATAATCTTCTTTTATGCAGTCTAGGTTATAAGATGACACTGAATTTAAGAAGCTACCTACATAAATATCTAGTAAGTAGGTAGCTTTCAAATCATTTACCAAACAGAAATGCCGCCATCGCATTTCATACAAGATTATTAATAAAATAAGCGCCTGCACAATTACTTTTTTCAGAAATATGTAGTCCAAAATAGCAAGTTTCAGAATGTTATATTTAAAAAGTTTAAAGACAATGGTAATGAATTTCGTGAGTACCTATTTAATTAACTTTATCCAAAGCAAAACTACTAAAAATCTTTATTAACGAAAAAGTAACCAAGTACTTGATACTCAGGTAGGTAATATAGTGTTGGTGGGGATAATAAATAGTTCTAGGTAGACTAATTGTTTCTCCAAAATGTGACTATTAATTCGTTAAAGTTTATGTTTAAATCGCTCTAATGAATCCGTTACATCGACGAGAACGCTAAGTAAGCGTCATTAAAAATGACAGTTTTGTTCGTACCTGTATCTACTGGATAACTGGCATACCTACTTATACGAGTACCTACCTATAATATTTTTTTTAAAAACTTCATCTATTTTGGCCAATTAAAGCAATTATTACTCTGCCTACGTTGAAAAAACTAAACACGTACTTTTCTCGCGAAATATGCACATTAGATTTGTCTAGAACAATATACCAACCTAAGTGTGTGTACATTCATGTGCTCATGTTGCAAACTAATTTGGAAATTAGTAGGCTGTAGGCAGGTAATAGGTATTTTGATGAAGTTTATGGGAAATTTCTTACCTACCTAGAAGAAAATAAGATAGGTACCTACATACCTACGTAGGTATGTTGCGTTTTTTGGATTGCGAAGAAAAGTACTATTGTCTACTGAGATTGCTGTCCGTCCATCCCTCCGTCTAACATAAGGCTGTAGGTATCTTATAAATTGTGATAGTGAGTCAGTCGAATATCATTGTAGATTAAGTCATTTCACAAATCAACTCTACCACGATCGTTATACCTATGGCTAGCGCGAGTTTGTTGCATGACGGTTGCGCGACGATATTAATACCTTTTCTGTCCTCCGGCCAGAAAGCGTCAACTTCGTGGCCGCTGCGCTAAATGAAATTGCCGCTTTCTGGCTTCGTCGAACAGAAAAATAGTATACTGACCTCGGCCAGTAAAATAAAAAAGCCTCAGATCACATTTTTGTCAACCTCGGCTTCGCCTCGGACGACAATTACCTACATTGTGATCTGAGACATTTTTTATTTTACCAGCCTAGGTGTGTAATGTACTATAACGTTACCTTTATGTTGCTTATTCCCATTTCCGCGGCCTTACCCATCTACTCTGCTTAAATTTAGGAAATTGATTTAAGGCTTTAAGGGGCATGACCACGAGACTCAGCTACTTTTTGTAGTCTTAATACACTCGCACAACAGCGCCGATTCAGTTACTGGTCGCAAATCATGTCACACGTTGCGACGATTTTACATAAAAAATATACAACGATAACCTTGATGTTGATTCCATTTACGATAAAGTTAATGGAATCCACATACTTACCTATTTTATAGGTACGAAATAAAGAAATTAAATTTAGCATAGACATCTATTTATCTACTTAACTGTAGGTAGTAGACCAGGTACCTAATAACAACATTAAGAGGATTGTGAACCTGTTAATTTTCATACAAAAGGCGATAACGTTTTACACCCAGTAAATATAGTTAGATTTTTATAATTTTTGGATATGTTGTAGATATAATGAGAAACTACGTCTGTACGTTTTGATTTTTAAGAAATATTGCTTAAATAATATAGATTTTTATGATTATAAATCTATATATAGATTTTTAGATGCTAATAAATTTTAGCGTAAGCAATATTTCTTAAAAATCAAAACGTACAGACGTAGTTTCTCATTATATCTACAACATATCCAAAATTTATAAAAATCTAACTATATTTACTGGGTGTAAAACGTTATCGCCTTTTGTATGAAAATTAACAGGTTCACAATCCTCTTAAGTAAGTACCTATGTAGATATTTTATAATATTATGTAAGTATGGTATCTACTTTTAAAATACCTACTGGATATTCTACAATAGAAAACTATTAGGTACCTACTTATCTAACGAAATCAATATACCTAACTATATCTACTTAAGTATTTCAAAATATAATTATTTTAACAGAATAAACTTTCAAGCTCCATCGAAACGGAAACAACAAATCGATATCGCAACACCAACTCACATAATAAATCAGTTCTATTTTTCTCTTTACAAATCGAACGATTCCCTGTTGAGGCGAGTCAGCAAATAACTTTTCTTAGTGAATTACCGGAGGCGGTTGACGCGGTATCCCCTACAAGTGCGTCCCTCCCGCCATTTCTCCCTCCGTTCAAGAGGGCCATTCAGAGACGGTTCGCGAAGCTCGCCGTGCTTACTGCTTCAGTTTGGCGGGATAAGCGTCAGTCAACGGTCGCGTGCAGTGTTGCCAACCTACAAAACATTTGGCGGGAACGTTCGAATCGCGTCCGACAACGCACGAGCCCTAAAGTTTATGTGCGAAGCGTGAAACATGTCCATAAAATCAGACTTGTTTATGCTATTACGATGGTTCATCGTAACAAGTATTGTTATGGTAAGTAATCCTTATTTTTTTATGCAAATTTAAGAGATAAATTAGGACTGACTAATAAAAACCTAAAATCTCCGTATTTAAAAAAAATAAACATGAATTTGCTACTCCTAAATAGTGTATCAGCGTAGGTAGTTAGGTACATAAAGGTTTTTGCCATAAATCAACGTCTTAACTTAATTAAAATATCAAATGCTATTTTATTTATATTAAAAGATTACCTACCTACAACTAAGATCATAATTAGGTACCTAATAGAATTACAATCTCTAAATTTAAATAATCAACAAATACTGGATTCCCTTCTGGCCTACCATTACAAATTATTTTATTCTACAATTTCTTAGGGCTAGCAATCAAAAGAAAAGAGTGAAACATAATTCACCTAACTTCACGCTTAATTTATTTTCATTACCGAGTGTAACTGCCGTTCAAAACCGTATTTTAATTATCAGTACCAACTTACAGACATGCGTTTAGTCCATTACGATGGTGCGATAAGTAGTAACTGTAATAGTTGCAACACTGCGTGTGAGGCTTCGAATCGATCTCTATCCAAAGTGGTTTAAAGCCATTTACGACGTTATTATCTACAATTTAGTGTTACCATCAAAACTGCATTGTCATTTTTTTCTCCAGTATGAGTACTTATATATACTGGCCTTAGGTGCAGGTACCTATATTAGGTAAATTCAAGCTTCCACTGTTTCCAGAAGATATCTAATTAAAATTTATTAATCAGCGTAAATATGCAAGTAAGTAGTAAATATGACTATTTCTAATATATTTATTATTTATCAAATTGAAATAAGAATTCTATTTTTTCGTTCTTAATAAAACTAATTGCATTTCAATATTGGTACTTACTACGTTCAGTTTCTCTGCTATCCTGCAGATGAAGTGCGTCTGCATAATTATTTATTTAACATGAGTTACCTTTTCCCATATAATATATAGGTACCTAGTAAATAAAGTATACCGAGTGTTCACGAAGTTGTGGAATCCACACTGGTTAAACCATAGTATAATAGAAGTTAATGTCTAGAACTTTGATGGTTTTTTTAGTAAAATAAGTACATGAATCCCTAAAATACACTAAGTACTTAGTACAAGACATGAATAAATATCCCCTATGTATATAGGTACCTATACTACAGGTCAGTATCTACAGTATTTTACTGAGTAGGTATTGGTTACCCTACCCTTTACATGACTGTCTTACTGTTTAAAATCAGAGGTTTTTTAAAAACTACCAGTCTGTATTGAGGCACTTACCTAAATGGCTCTCATATTTAGTTATGAATATTTATTATGATTTTATATTTTAGTCATACTCGTGCTCAACGTCAGACAAGTGCTTTTAAACTTAGGTACTTACTCGCTTTTTGTACATTTTTGTTACAGTCGGCGTTGATTAATAACAGATGATAAAAATATAGAATATGTTTAGCACCTTATAAAGAACCCAACTAGGAATTTTACCAATTCAAAATAATCTATTAATTTATCTAGTTCTACAAAAATCGGAAACGTAAAAATCATTTACCTGCCTACCTTTGGAGTAAAACATCTATAACGGATTTAATTCGCTTATATTATTTTATTTGTTAACGCTTCGAAAACTTTACAATAAAATATAAAATAAAAATCACTTTAGCCCTAGACTATCGTCAGCTTAGGGGTGCTACGATAGCGGAACCTGTAAAGTTTTCGAAACGTCAGCAAATAAAATAAAATACGCGAATTATATCCGTTATAGTTGTTTCATTCAAATGTATACCGTACCTACTATACTAACCGCGACGGCATAAGAAATTATTATTTACTAGCGACCCGCCCCTGCTTCACACGGGTGCTATAAACTTTTCTCTTGAATCACTCTATCTATTAAAAAAATGCATCAAAATCGTTGCGTACTTTTAAAGATTTTAACGTACCTATGTTCGCTATATCCCTATGGATATACCTAGAGACAGAAAAAGCGACTTTGTTTTATACTAAGTACTTACTTACCTTAATATCACAGAGTACTTAATTCCCCATAACAATGAATTTGCTAATGAAACCTTATTCTCTCTGGAATATTAGCTACGAATATCTACCATATGCTCATAGAACCGCTATCCAGCCATATCAATTACTAGCGCCGCTCGGGTGCACCCAATTACTAGCTCTGGTTCACATGATTCCTATTCATCATCATACCGAGATAGCTTACGGATTAAAAATCGATTTTGATCGTAAAGTACTAAAGGATACGATAAATCATGCGATTATTTTAACGTACTTTTTTTTCTAAAAACATATTTGTCTCCAAGATAGGTATATCTTGGAACAACTATGACAGATTAATTCGCGCATTTTATTTGCTGAGTTTTAAGTTTTTTTTCTAGTTCCGTAGTTGATAATAGAGTAACACTAAAGTCATTTCACGTTATGCAAACTACCTTAATTATGGAAATTACAAAATTTAACTACTGCTTACCCTGTTTTAAAATATGAAATATTTATGTTTTACTCAACTCATAAATTAACTATTTTACAAATGCAAAGACTAACGCTTCGGAAAGACCTGCTGAGAAGAAACGCTCCAAGAAACTCGTCAGAAAGTAATTCTTTCTCAGTAAATTTATGTACCTATGATAGCATTTTTTTTTACCCTTAAATTTAAACATTTAGTACTACGTAGGTAAATAAACTACTTATTGCTTCTAACCTATTAACGTAGAATCATTATGATACGCATGCACCTGCTTATTAACAATAAGTCATTGCATCCGAATTCTTAGAGCCCACCTACCATGATTCACGAAATTCGGTTTATCGTTACGTAATTGTGGCAGCATTGACTGTCTACAATATCATCCGATGTAGCCCGTATAGGCACCCACTTTACCGACGTCGGACGTTTTCATAGATTTTATCCGCGGCTGTCTTCGCGCGTGGGAATCTCTCGTCTGCAATTAGGGAATGCCGGGAGCGAAGCTTGCCTATTCAATTACTGCGCTATGTTTTTATTGCAATTCTACCAGGAACAGTGAAATGCTGGTATAAGTAGCATGGAGCTTTCGAGACAGTCCTTGCTTTGTTATCTGCCGCTTCGCATTTAGGTACCTACTAGTTGTCTTTTGTTTATTTTTGTTGGCACTTTTTATTCATGTTCCTATTATAAAGTATTTATCTCCATTAAGTAGGTACCTACACGGCAAAGTTGGAAAAGGTCTAAATTAGATATTGCGAAAATGAATTAAAGCATCTTCCTCTTTACAAAGTACTTTTTATTATTGATGTAAAATGACGACCATTCTGTAACACGTCTATAAAACTACTGTCTGTAACGAAATATTTTCACTATATCGTTTATCCAGAGTCATTAAACTAAATAATTGATAATAGGAGCGCGATGCACTGTTTTTATTATAGGTACCTACTTATATTATCATGAATGTTTTTTGTTTTATCGTCGCATTTTACACATTGTTTGTTGAACTTAATATAGTGAGACCGTGAGTTCGTGACCTGTGTGGGGCCAAGAACGACTTATTAAGTAGGTACCTACTATAACTACCTATTCAAAGATCCACTAGCGACATCAACGCTTAATTTGATACTCTAAAGAAAAACTAAACCTTTTCAGAGTATCCGTTGTAGGTATAATGGTTAATTGAAACCTAACTGTACTTACGTGCCCTCTGCGACTCATTGTAGTGTTTTCATAACGATTATCAAAATGTGTGAAGGTCTTGTAAAATATTAATAATTATGTAAGTACATAATTCTAAAGTAGTAATGCAATTTTAGATAAGATAGAATCTAGAACTGTATTTGTGTCATTATGATATACAAACAAATATTAAGTAGGTACCTATAGGTGTACCTACATATTATGTTTCGAATTAAATTGACGGCTTGTTTCACTACGTACCTTTTATATATCTATATCTACAAGTATCTGCCATGTCTGCCACTTATATAAAATTAAATAAATTATTCAAACTTAACTTACCTATCAACTTGATTTTATTAATAAAAGTTTTAAAGCTTCAAGCCTAAACATTGTCTTTAATATAAGAAATAGGTATTAAAATAGCAAAAAGCTTATCTGGGACTTACTTGGATATTATGAAACAAGCTTTAAACAACGCCCCCCGCAAATAACTGCGTGCATAGAAGCTATTGACATCGTGTACTTAAATTAACCTTATTTACATATAATAACGAGGTGCACTGATTACTCGCTAACGTAATAACACATAGATAAGTAGTGCATAATAACATATTGCATAGGTGTATCATCAGACATCACTCATGTTATTTACAATCGTGATACAATTTTAATAGGTCTTGGTTCTTCACACGTGCGTTATGGGAAAGTCGCTGCATCATACCAGGTGTTGGAAAATCGATTTAGGGACCGTAAATATGGTACTAAGTCAATTCATATACAAACTTGCTGACCCAGAATACAGCATCGAGGCAGAACCTAATTAATAATTTGCATTAAGTCTTAACTTCAAGAAACTGAATTCTAGTTCAGGTACTTACCTACTTCCTACTACCTATTTTCGTACATTTGTAATATCGGATCTGCTTGAGGAAAATGGTTTTTGATCATTTTAGGTAATAGGCTTATCTTAGGACACTAACTTTCCATAATAATATAATTCTGTAGGATTTTATAAAAATAGTTAATATTTGTCAAGTTGAGCTTCGTGGCTGTTTAACTTCTTAGTCGAATAAAATGTAAGAAAATTTATAAAATGATCATACTGTAATTCAGAAAGAATCTTTAAAATATGTGTGTCATCGCATTTTTTACGAATGACAAGATCATTCATCATCCCATAATCATCCTTTAATTTAATTCCGATACACAACAATCAAATTCCTGTTAGGTAACTCATGCGTATCAAAACAAATTAACTAACTCAAATGATATCACGCACATTGCGATCAGTATCAACAATCAACTATAAAAACCAACTGAGAAAGTGATTTGCAAAAAAACATACAAGAAACCATATCATATATGTGTTTCGCGGCGTCTTCAAGGCATCGACCCTATCCAATTATCGTTGCATAATAGACTCTTTTTATACAAATTGGATTGCTTTTTTTAGATAAAGCAATTTATGATTTAGTATCAGTCGTTCTGATAACGTCAGTCGGTTTGTATTTAACAAGTGCGAGTCATTGAGCGTATTTGTTTGGCTTGTGTGTGAAGCTTTCTCAGTTCGACAAATTTTCGCTGCTTCTCTGGAATAGTGTCACAACACGAAATAATTTGTTACTCCATTTAAGACTGTGAACCGTTACATATAAATTTCAATTCAGAATGGTAACACATTTCGAGTTGTGACACTATTCCAGAGAAGCAGCGTAAATAGAGATTATTTGTATGGCACCAAGTTTTGAAGCAGAGTTGGAGTGCTAATGAATTCTCATGCTTTCGCAAGTTCTCTCATTGCAATGAGGAGCACAAATACAACAAAGTTATATAATGGATGCTTAGACAGGTACGTTATTCATAAAAGACCTTTAATTTATGTTTAGAATGTCGGTATAGGTTTTAAGATTGATTCCCTCCTAGAATTAAGGTCGTCTAGGTCACAGGTATAATGGATTCTGTCAACTGCATGCATTTAATCGATCCTGTTAGAATTCTTATTGGATACCTGTGCTGATGTGGGTTACAGATAAGACCTACCAGGTGACTGTCAACTGTTCGTCATTTTCAATAAATATATATATATACTATACTATACCTATCTATATCTATCTATACTAATATTATAAAGAGGAAAGATTTGTACCTACCTATTTTTGTATGTTTGTAATGAATAGGCTCAAAAATAACTGGACCGATTTTAATAATTCCTTCACTGTTGAGAAGCTACGTTCACCCTGAGTAACATAGGCTATAGAATATTTTGAAAAAAATTAGGGATCCGTGCGAAGCCTGGGCGAACCGCTAGTACTTTATATGCTTAAATTAATGTATAGGAGTTTCAAAGTCTAAAAAGTACAACCTATAGGTAACTTTGTTTAATTATGTTGGTACTAGTATTATCTCTGTTTCTAGGATAAAAAAATATTACGCTGAATAAGTTAATCTAATTAGAGATCTAATCTTAAATAGTTAGCCCGAAGTACAACGAACTCGTAGTGTGGAACCAATTTCGATATGGCAAATCAGCTAACATTTTCAGATACAATAGCTATTGTTGTCAACAAATTAAGTTCACTGTTATTTCATTCGTTCCCTGAATTATTTAGCATGTGAAAACGTGTAAATATTCGGAAGAACTTTTGAAGAAATTGAGAAAATTGTGGATGTTATAGAGACCGCAATTCTAATCTTGCTAAAACGACAACGGACGGACTTCTTTTGTTTTATAATTTTTTATTAAGTTTTTCATACATGTACGTTGATATTGAGTGCTATAATATTATATGTATCGATATATATTATGTCCTAAACCTTTTTCGAGACGAATCATCTAATTTTTAAAATCACTATATAGGTACTAGTAGTAGTACGACAAACTAATAATCTGTAGGCTTTAGATTCGAATCTCACCAATTGTGAAAAATCTAAAATAAAATAAAAAACAGATTGATAAAAAGCAGTATATGAATTATATATTTTATTATAACTAAAATCATCGTTTCTATTGTATAATTTTACACTTTTACTAACGGTAGTAGGCGGACAAGAGTGTTATCATTCGTAGTATAGTTCTGACTATAATAAAGATCCACTATTTGCGGTTAAATTCGATCGAAATCGTTTCGGGCGTGGCAGAGCATAGCTCATGATATGCTTATGGTCAATCGGACCGAATTACCGTTGGCACATGAAACTTTCCTTCGATTTCGCAGCTTTTGATTTGTATGCAATATATGTACTTTTAAATATTGCGATATTGATATTTCTTACGTTACACCCGTTAGTTTGACACAATTTTCACTAACTGTTACCATATTAAAATATTATTTAATAGCCTCAAACACCATATACGTAGCTGTAATAGTCGAATGGAGTAGTTATACTCGATTAAATAAAATTTATTTATGGAAATGTAAATTTGTCTAAAAGCGAAACGCGAATAATTATAAAATAATTACGATTCATAAATATTTTTACTTGCTTATAGATAAGTATAGGAAGAACGGAGTGTAAAGGTTATATTATTAATATGGTACGTGCGGTTCAATACCTACTTATCATTAACATATTAAAGTTTAATTGTTGAGATAGCGTTATTTAAAATCCTGTTAGGTAGTTAATTATATCTTCGTGATTATTTCATTTTTATAGCTTTTCGGTGTGAAATGCTTTTTAGTACCTACTCATTACCTAAGTGTTCAATGTCTAATATATTTATAAAAAAAGGCTTTCGAGATTATTTCGTTGAAATGAAATAGGTAGGTACCTACCTGTAATGGTCCTGATATAACGCACTTAAAACAACAGTAAGTAGTTACCTATTTTATAATTCAAAAATAAATACCTACAGCAGTAGATACAAATCACTTTGCAGTAGGTAGAAGGCATTTCAATAAAACAAATACAATATTTTCAACATCATCAGCAAAAAAAAGCTTTAATTAACTATTCACCAATCCATGTAGGTACATAAGAACTTTCGCCAAAACGAATTCGTACCGATTTGTCCAAATTAACCTAAATTGCAAATCTCATATTGAATGCCTTATGGTTGTAAACGTGAGTAAAATAACCAGGTAAGTACCTACCTACAGCGAGTAACGAGTTGATTAGGGCATTGGTAGTGAATGGCCGGTCAGTGCATGGTACCGTTGCGCCGTCAATGGTTAGGTCGCTGGGCCTACGACCCTTGGTGCCCTATAGAACCATTTAATAGCTTACAGCCTGCAAAATATAACTTTCCCTTAATAGCTTGTATAGATGTCGCCTTAAGATTTTGCTTAGGAAAGAAATATTTCTTTTTTTTATAATTGAAACGGTCTTGTTCTTTTTTTGAATTTTCATACATGTTATCCCGACTAAAAAAAAGGTTAAAGAGCCATAAAATTTTTCAAATATCCTATATACTTATAAACGTAACTACATAGGTATATTATTTTTAAAAAGATAACATACATTATTATCAAACGAATATAATACAATGGTAAGCTTAAGAGTGAACTCGATCTTGATAAAGAAATTTAGAAAATATAATGAATTCGTTAAATTACGGTATAATATTATTATATTAGTATAACGTGATTGAAAGAAAACTCAGTGCCTACGTATTTATTTCTATATCAAAACCGTATTCAAAAGGAGATACTTACTGAAAAGTGAGTCTGAAGTGTTTTCAATTTATTAACCACTACAATTGCCAAAACATAATTATTAATAAGTGTTACCATATAAATACCTAAAGAAACTAAACATTAAGTGTTACCATAGAAAAAAACTCCTGACAAGATCAGTTACATTTCTTTCTTGTTGTTTAACTCTGGGGCTCAGAATGACGGCCTTGTGTGATTAACATTGGTCTACTTTTTTGCGGGCGGCGTTTAATTAAATAAGCATTATAATGACAGCCGGTGTCAGTGTAGACTGATAGCAAAAAGTTGCTGCGACTGACAGCGGGCGAACTGCCAGCTAAGCTGGTGTGCCCAGTTTTCATGACAGAAACAGAGACTTGATCTTTTTATAAAGTCTAAGTATTTCTTAAATTGTATTAACTATTTTTTTTACAAAATAAATACCTGAATACATATTCAAAAGTGACAGAAAGAGAACAATTAAATATACATTCAACTACTCATGTTAAATTAACTAGAGTAATTTATTTGTTACAACAGTTATCCATGTCCAATGGTTGATGGTATCCTTGATTTCTTCTGGCTGATACTGTCAGTTGAAAAACAAGTCCCAATTAACTTAAAATTTTGGTCACGTCAAATTCCCTCCTGTCATCACACTCGCCGACACTGACTTGCTCAACCATAACAAGTAGGTTATATTGTGTTTACGCTAATCATAACATGATAGCTATTATAATTAACATAATTATCAATAGGAGCAAAAAAACAACACGATACAGTTACCGAAGGATCTCAACACCGTTATTTTTAACTTCGCAGAATACTGTTCTAGTGAAATACTCTCTCTTGTATTTCAAACTTGTTTTACGTTGGCATAATCTTCTTAATGATCGGTATGCGCTGCGTAAGGTCTATGTTTAAGGTACTCGCTATTACAAAGCCTATCTACTTTCGTGAACGCTGTTCATGCATAATGGTGATAATGATACTCCTATAATTCAATTTCCTTACCTTAGTCGTTTCAAAATGAAAGGAGAAAAGTGCTCAACGAGTACTCTATAGAAAAGAGGAAAATTATATTGATAAACTTTGTTAGATAAAAGCATGACATCGAGAGCCCAGTTGTCAAACATCTCAACTTGAATCTGAACTTGAATCTCGTTTCCCGAAATCGATGTTGTTTGTAATACACAGTGGTCGAAGGGTCGCGAGGGTGGCACCACCCCGCTCTATAAATCACTGTCCGAATTACAGCGGTACTATAATATTTGTAATCCGATGGTCCTACATGCGGTCAGAATAGGACACAATTGCCCACAGCGTGCACACCCTATTCGGATCAAGAATTAATTAAAGTTTCGAATGCATTTGTCATCACTCATTTGATAAATATTTCAAGGCGTAAAAGGGTTTTCTTGTTGCAATATTTGATAATATTATTGTTGAAAAAATGTATGGACCTATTTAAAAAAAAAACTTCGATACATACCGATAAATTTAAAATAACATCGCACTTGTATAAATTTAAATGTTATGGCAGAGCCTAAACGCATTTTTTTACTCAACACGAAGCTGTAATATTGTCACTGATGCACGCGTCGTTTTAGGTACTCCTGGTCTCATTTTACTACTTCATACCCCCATACATGGGCGACATATCAGGCAGAAAGTCGTAAAATCCGAGTTTTGTAGCAGTAAACCTTAAAAGGGCATAGCCACCAAATCCCAATCATTTTGTTATGCCCGAGTTCGATGGAAATCGACGATACTATCTAACTTTTTTTGGAGCTGACAATGCTGGAAGTCCCTAATAGAAGGCATTAACGTTAATACCCAATTATAGACTCCGCATCGTCCGGCTAACAAATTGGGGAAAGAAAAGCAGCCGGCCGCAAGCCGCAACGAGGGGCGTCCGCGAATAAAATAATATTCTGCCTTAGTTTCGAAAGTTGAAATCAAACTAGACGTAATAATGACTGTGATCGGAACAAATGTTTTTGATGGAATGACCGCTAAATAATAATGATGCGATTAGAATCGAATTAGTGCGTGCGTCTTCAATTGTATTTATGATTCTTATTAACCAAGTATTTTTGTTAAAAATATATTGGTTATATTACTCAACACGAAGCTACACGTGTACCTACATGTGTAAGTATTTTATGTTATTAGAAATACTACTTACCAATCACATTAATTATACTTTGTAAGTTTACTTATTACCTATTCATTAAGTATAAACAATTTTACTTACAAAACAGAATGAAAGTCTTACAATACATTTTCATTGTCAACTCAAATAGAGTTATTACGACGGTAGATTCTAATACACTCGGAAGCAATTGTATTGACAAGTAGCAAAGTCATCCTTTTGATAAATGGTATCTTCGGAAGGGCTTTTCTTTTGAGTATGTTTAAAATAGAATAAGCTGATCGGGCGTGGTAGTCTAGACGGGGTCGGAGGGTGCGTGCCCCGGGGAGATAGGAAAATTGCAAAGCAATAAAATAATATTCAATCTACTTCACAAATAGCTTGTACCCTGTACTTGAGGGTAAGAACCACGTCAAGGTGGTATCTTTAATGAGGCTTCTTGTATCGTATTCTCAATGCGGCACAATTTATTCGGAATCATTTAAAGAGCTCGGTACTCGGTACTCGGCTCGGTCGGAGTTTTCGAAGTTTACGTGACTTATTTTTTACATTTGTTTATATTTTTGCTTTCCGCAAATATTTTGTCACATATATTGAAGCTCTACGTACTAAAATAGGTAGATACCTAATCTGTTAAATGTTATAAGTAGAGAGTTATTACATATTTTAGAATTGCAGTTCTGTACTGATAAATTTAACTAGTTACCCACGAGACTACGCAGCCTATATTGCCGCCATCTTGAACCCATTTGAACTTTATAAGCAGTTTGTTACATTGTCTAGATGATTTCTCAGCATATTCTGATTTCTGCAACGATACCTTAGGGGAAAGTTGCAATCATTTTTCGCTGCGCGTTGCATTTTCACTCAGTCGTGCCCAGTCAAAGCTGATAATATGAGTGAAACGCAAACCATCGGTTGAGACCAACCACGGTCCAATAAGTTTTATTGTACCTATCCAGAAATTTGTAACAGAAATGTATTACAACTTACTTTACTTTGCCCAACTAACTTATACTTAATGTGAGTATCAATATGTAAGTATGCGTACCTAATAATGTTTTTTTAACAATTCATACCAATTGATTTAATCCCAAACTAAGCTCGATTACCTACTATTAGCTTGTAGTATCAGTAGGTACTTAACTATTTGGCTACTGAAATTCACGCTACAAAAGTTCATCGAGCGTTCATAATACCGAGCGATCCGTTTAATAAAATTTGTTATATTACCTCTTGTTACAATTTCCATTGTTACTTTTGGCGAAGTCGTGAATACGGCACGCTAACTGCTACACTTAACGGTTCAACTTTGACATACAAAAGTGAGAAGTTCACACCAAATCTTACAACCGTTAAGAACTTTTGTGGACTGGCACTAGAACAGGCCTGCGGAACAATTTGATAAGAAGGTGTTACTCTGTCGGTCAGCCAGGGTTAAGTAAGTTTATGTTTTTTATGACTTGTCTGCTCCGAGCATTGTCGAAACGTGTCGACAAATGAAAGCAATTCTGGCCGTGTTATGATACAAATAACAAAACGTGTTGACCTCTTAAACAAGTCATGAAAGGTGTATTAGATACCTACATACGAGCTCTCTGGACCTATATAGCAACTAAGATTAAATTATTGAAGGAATTAAGTACATGTTTTCTCATGTGATTTGTATTAAACTCAATGATTAAAATTAACAACGCTATCTAGTCACCTCGGTGTCGCTGCCCATAGAAAGCTGATTGCTCATTTCCTCATATCGGTATAAAATGTAACAGCTAAAAGCTATTCGAGATAATGAGGAGCAAAGCAAACCCGTAATGGATTTTGCGGCCGATAAAATTTCCCGTGTGTATTTTAATTTAAATTAGTACTTACTGCATACATGTTAAACTTGAAAGCTCGTATTCTGTACTTATAGACTAAAATCAATTCCGAACTCAAATAGATAGGTACTAACCTATAAATTATTTCCTAGTCTATGTTATGTAGGTAGGAATATAATAATAGTTAACCTAATTGAGTATAGAATACTAGTACGACAAGTACATAAATCAAATTATAGAACATTTATATTCAATTCAATTTATAGAAAAGGCAAGATAAGACCTTCTTTTTTCCTAGATACGTTAGTGGAACCGTCATACATCTTTCATAAGAGACAAATTGCTGGTCTTCGATTTCCTTAATTGGTAGATGACTTTACAAGGATTGGGTCTAGGAAGTCACCTTTAGATGGATCTATTGAATTGACAGCCGGCAGAAGCTCGTCACGAGGGCGCGTGCGCGGTCAACGACCACGCCGCGACTCACGAGTGTTGCGAAGCCATAGTTCAGTCCATGCGTAAGCGCAGTGCCTAATGAACACAAGAGACAAGGCCGTGACCTTTAGCATTGATCTTGAATTAGTTCGCTCTCATTACTATTGTTGAATAATTTTGATTCGTTTTCGCGTAGGCATTAGTGGTAGTTTACGCGGTTAAGTAATTATTGAAAATAGGTACTTACTTGAAAATCAACTGTTGTACCTTTGAAACAGGAGAAATTTAAAATCTTATCTTTGTTTTTCATCAAACTTAAAAAGTGACATTTACGATTCTTATAATTTATTATAGATACTTATCTACGTCACTAGTTTTAGTATTTAAATAAAAGTTGGAGTTGAAATCTGCATATTTATAACTAGCTTCTGCCCGCGACGTCGTCCGCGTGGAAATCCTCCTTTTTTGCAGTCGGTTAAAAAGTAGCCTATGTCCTTTCTCAGGCTCCAGACTTTCTTTGTACCAAATTTCATCTAAATCGGTCCAGTAGTTGTATCGGGAAAGCGTAACAGACAGACAGACAGACAGAGTTACTTTCGCATTTATAATATTAGTAGGTATATCATTTATGGGTCTCATCTCGAACGTTGGCTTGGTCTTAAACCAGCGTTGATCATTATCTTTACAACAGCCTATTTATTTTGTAGATATGTTATCCGTGTTGAAGTACAACTTAACACAGTGATGCATTTTTAATGTTCAGCTCACCAATGTTTGCGCTCTCGTACATATTAAAGCTCGGGTTCGCACGCACGTTAGCTTCCGGCGCATGATTGTTTGTCGGACAATACAAATGATTTCTATGACAATGTAATAAAGCTCATATTCCATAATTCAAACCGTGGCTCATTACGCTTGCAATAGCTGCCGAGTAGAATGCCTGAACGTGCGCGTAGGGAGGAACGGGTCTTAATTGGCAAACAATGCATTGTTTATGCCTCAAGTACTTAAAGTTATATCTTCAATCTTTCACAATACTGAACACTATGGTATTAATCAATTCATTGTGTTATTTCCGTTATAAGACCATTCACGGAGAAAGGATTCGCAATAACCTGTAACGGTAGCTCTTCGAAACATTTGTAAGGTTCGTATCAATGTTTTACGACACGAGCACTTATCGGGAACAGCTGTACCTATGTACCTACCTAATAATTCACTATACGTTCTCTGCATTTATAAATACTTGCGCGAATGACTCGAACATGTTGATGTTTAATGATGAGGATATTGATAATCTTTTCACAAACATGATTGTATTCTGAACAAGCAAACCTACGTATCAGAATGTAAACAATTTCCATAACATTACATACTCAGTTCTAGGTAGCGTGTACGAGTAAGTATAATTACATTTCCACAATTTTTACAATAGTGTAAGCTTAGATACATTCCAATAGATCTATTGACCTTATATTCCACTGTTCGGTATCATATTTATATATTTTTGTAGATAGGTACGTATTGGTTCATACCTATGGAGATTGAAAAGCTATGCTGTCAGAGCAAAGCCGCAAGCCAAAGGTAACAAATTATTTATTATGCCTACATGAGTTATATTTATGAATATGCAACGGAATCGTAATTTCTTAGATAAAAGATACCATCAATTATTATGTGTGTATTATTATTCGTTTTACTGCCTTAGAAACAGTTATTCAATCGTTAAGCGGTCGACCGATTTTTAACTGCTTGTGATTTTATTTAAATTAGAAATAGTTCATTGACTGCTCGTTATAAGGACATTCCGAGAGTATATTATATACCTAGGTACTTATTTTTATATTTGTTATGGAACACATGATTTAGTGATACCGACGACTAACATTCAAAGCATTTGTTTCGTGTTAGTTCGTACATAGGTTACTGTGAATTTTTCTTAGTAAACTTTTTGTTTTCAACCGAAGCTGCTATTGTTATGTCGGCGACTTCGTGTAGACCACAATTTGCAATATTCACTTGTGGTTGCGCCGTATCTATTGTTCCCAGAGGAACATATAATTTTTATGTTGTTTTGTTTAACTGTCGAATGTGGCGATGTTTTGCATCAATATCGACTATAAATTTATTAGATATCGTGTTATTTGACATACTTCACACGCAAATATTTTTAAGGGTTGCTTGTAAGCTGTATTAGAATTTAGAGTCAATCACGTAAAATATTATAAGTTGTTCTCAATTATAAGATTTTCATCATATTATTATGTGCGTCTATAATAGAAAAGTTCCTGAAGAAGTATGGGTGCAACCGCCCTTTGATTGACTTATAATAATATAGAAAGTAATACTTCATTTTATAGAAACCTCATATTATATCAGGAAACATTAGAGCCAGCTTGAAGTGAGCTCATCAATAGAGAGGCCATTATGTCTGCATCTTGAGTTTTATTAGCTTTTTATAGGAAGCTCGTATCCTGGAAATATTGCAAAAACATAGATTTAACGTAACATAACTACTCTAGTAAGTATAACATTCTTACGGCGTAATACATAATATCTTACTGCAGAATAACTACAGTTCTTGAAGGTGCAATATACCTACTTACACAAGTCTATTAAAAATAACAGAATCGGATAACGGGTTTACACCTCACAGATATACCTCCGAATTCCTTAACCTTTCCGTAGTCTACTTCTGCCTACATTTTTACCTACATACATGTAGACACATTACCTGCATGATAAGTTTCTGTGGTAAGGTAAGGTTCTGTTTATTACTCGCCCCATTATTCTTGTCATGTTCGATGAGTGAATAGCGCTCTAGGTAAGAACTTTCTCAAGGTAAAACAGTTAACCTTTTGTCAGGTTCAATGTCACCAGTAATGTACCTATTCCATACATGAGCTTCCTTACAAAGTCACAGGAATAGAGAGGTCGCATGAAAGTAAATACAATCGTGCTCGTCACGCTCTCGTGGTCACAATAATAGGAAAACTCATTTTCTTAGCAGATGCCATCTATGTTTAAAAAAAGATAATTGCGACATAATTTATCGTTATGTCATCACGGAATGCTTTGTTAATTATAGCCTTGCACTATGCAAACGACAGGCGACACACATAAACACACTATAGCAAATAGCAAAACCTGCAGTTAGTCGCTATTTGAATATGTCATATTATAGTCATTGGACTAAGAGAAAAGTTGTCTGTTTGCTTTGATTTTAAATAGGTATTGGATGAATCAATTCCTAATCACCATTAAGCTATAACAATAACAGGTTATAAATTTGGAGACCAGTGATGGTAGTCTAATAGCGATAGGTACCTACTTAGTTGAATTAAATCAATACCATGGTATTTTATTACTGTACCTAATAGCGGTAAAATAGTAATTAAATTAAAAGTCAAATTAATGTTAATTAACTGACATACGACATCGACATTTAACATAGAAAGTTCACATTCAGCATTGCGTTGTTAAAAACACATCATTATTATTGAACACTGTTCCAACATTTCTAACTTCATTATCGCATCAAGATTTCTTTTATCTAATTCGCTAACCGTAGATAAAAGGACCGTTCATTGTCGATATCTAATTTTGATAACATTTATTGCATGTGTGGATTAAAGTGATGGGCGTGTGATGTAGGTGAACTTACATTTCTGACCTAATCATAAAGTGCATTATACCCCAGAAGTCAAGCATATCTAGTCTGTATTCTCGTTGAGTTTTCCCACAGTAAATCACGACGGATTCCAAAATTACATGCTTTATCTGCGAACATGCACGAATCCGTTCCCTAGATATCTGGGAGCCTTGTGAGTTACCTACTGCCGGTCAGGAGATTGATCTAGCGCGTGGGTTATTTGCAAGCTTGTCCCAACTATACATGTTTTTTTGGTTCCGTACCTTATAAGCTCTTCTGCTTGTTATCTTTTATCTATCTGTCGGCGGCGTAACTTAGACTACTTTTATATACAATTATTATACTTATTAGGTAAGTATGTTTTTTTTCGTATTTACGCCCCATTAACCAAAAGTTCTAAACAATACTTAGGTAACTACATAGGAAATAAATTGGTACACCAGTAAGTTAGGTCGACATTGTTTTAACAGGTAAGGGTCCAAAAAACAGTCTATACCTAATTAGGTACATGGTTAGGTACACATCCTATCATCATAGGTACATGGACTACATGGCACTATTTGTTGTCGATTTAAAGAATCGCTTGTTTATTTAGAAAAAATAAAACGTTTTCTCCAGTAAAAAACCTTCTGGTAATATTATAAAATGGGTCTCTCATGAAATATGGAATACCTAACTAGCATGTCGGTCCCTACCTTTCTGAATAATTTGTATTTTCGGTGCTTAAATAAGTTACCGTTTTCTATTTCCCCGAGTTACAACGTAAAATTTTAATATCGGTCGATTGCATGACCGAGGGGAGAAATTACAATGGAATTTCCCTCTTTATTAATACCCATAAGTATTATAATTACTTAAGGACCTAATTCAGTAAAAGACAAACATTCCCATTTAAACAATCATTGTAAAAGCAAAGTCTAAACTCTGATCTCAAGATAATTCTGACACAATAAGGTGTCTGGTGTCTTTGTTTTTTACAAATTGTAATTTGGCACATCTAATAGAATAATTTTGCATATTTCCTAGGGTGGGCGTTAAGGATATCCTTATATAAGTGAAGACAGCCATTATAACACCAATTGGTAAAATAACAGCAAATAGGTAGGTATACTTACTGTTATTGTACCAATTGGTGCTATGACTCAATATCATTTGAATAGATTAGGTAAAAATAAAAATATTACAGTTTATACCATAGTCTAGTGTATTGCGGATTTTTACAAACATTTGCGATTCAGTCTTGGTATTTAAGTTTTTTGTAATACTCCTGTGTTGTTTCTGTATAAATCGTCGTGTTAACTAGATGTAAAACTTTAAAATAAGTTGTCAAGGCAAGCCACTAAGCAGGGTTGCAGATTATTGCCCTTTCAAGCGGGTAAATATATTCATAGTGGGACTTAAACCGAACATAGCTCGTTCTTGGAAGTGGTGTTGTACGTAATTAGCGAACCATAATTATATAATTACACACTATTTCGCAAATTTGATATCTGGTACTACCTATCTACCTTTTAGTAGGTACTGTGATAAATCAGGAATTGATAAAGAAAAAACTTGCTTGTAAGAATAATGTTGATATATATATGTACCTACTTACCTAATAAAATTTGGATGCTTATAAAAAATGTGACAAAATTTACAATATTTGTTTTGATTTTCGTATATAATTTTAATCTCTGATTATATTTTATAATCCTAGTTATCATTAAACGTGCATGACGATAAAACATTATTTGATTTATTATCTACAGATCCAGAGATCATTTTGGTTAGATCGATGAGTCAAATTTATTTTTTTATTCCAGGGAGTCCAATCTCATTCACTGCTCGGTGCACAATGCAAGTCAAATGCAGACTGCGTGCGCAATGCGCACTGTGAGAGTGGCTTATGCGCCTGCGACCCTTACTACGCCCGTGTTGACAATTCAACGTGTCTGGAGTGTAAGTCTTATTTTTAATATACCTTTAGATATAATCATTATTATATACTTATTATATTTTACGGAGTAGGTATATGAGCTGGGCTATTAATAAAAACATTATATGGGTAGTTATACAAACATAGTTTTATAGTTTCCTTGAAACAACATTCATAGCTGCATCTTCAATCTTTATTTCATTCATTTAAATGAAGATAACAGTTTTATATCAACTATTATATCTACGTACTTACTTGAAAGTTGCGTAATATTACCTCTACGTTTACTTTTTGTCTCGCTATTTCCAAATAATTTTATCTTCATAAAGCTCATTAAAGTAATATAAATCCATAAAAAACTTCATTGAGGCTTTAATACACCAAATAGCGTCGTAACTTGCTTTTAGGAGAAATATTTTCGAGTTAGGGTGACGGCACCAGTAATGGACATGGCACCAATTATGGACATTATTTTTGTTGATCGAATTTATTAAGCAACTGGCCCAACATTTTTCAATTGGAGACACTAAAACATAAGCAATAGACGTTTGGGCTTTCATTTTTATACACTTCATCAAAATTGCCCGTTTTATTTGAAGATGGTTGGGAATTGAAATCTCGTTTCGCGCGGTGGTCATAAAAATCCGTTTTTGTTATTGAAATCGTTAAGGAGGTGAGTACATATTTGTGCATGGTATTATTTTGTGTTGTGTTGTAATGAGACTTTTTGTTATTTTTACGGAATAATACTATATTGCAAGTAAATTGAGCTAAGTTGAATATGTCCAATCCCAATAATAAGTTTTTTGTGGGGTTTGTTTATCACTGGATTCGATTTTTTACGAATTCCAGTTATGGACAAGTGTCCATTCTTAAGTTTTTTATTTTTTTTAGTTTATTGTATTAAATTATTTAATTTGTTGTACTAAACATTTTGGTTGAGTTGATTTTGTGATTGCTCTTTATTTTCCAATGATGGACAATGTCCATAAATGGCTATTTTTAGTCGTCCATCATTGGGTTCTTTGTTTTATCTTATATGGCGCCAATAAAAAATTACACCCCGGAACAAATAGGGAGGGCATTTGATGCTGTATGATGCTGCATGATGCTGCTGAGGATGGGAGAAATGATGATCACAGCTGCCCTCCGGTTTCTTCTTCTTCTTCAACCTTATTCTACTCAATGCTGAGTGAAGGTCTCTTCCATTTCAGCCCACTTCCCACGATCTCGAGTTTCCCGCATCCAATGTTTCCCAGCCACTTGCACCAGATCATCGGTCCACCTCCCTGGCTGTCTTCCGACATTTCGCCGCCCCTTTCTCCGTCTCCAATCCAGAATCCTTTCTTCCCTTGGACCTACGACAGACATGGCCCGTGTACTTCCATTTCCTCAAAGCTATGGTTTTTGTTATGTCCGTTAGTCTGGTTCTCTTCTGAATATCGGTATTACGGACCCGGTTGCAAAGAGAAATACCTAACATAGCTCTTTCCATAGCCCTATACTACTTGGAGTCGATGGATGATCTGCCTCGTGAAGTCCCGGCTCCATAGACCATTACGAGAAGAACGCACTGTTGAAACGTGCGACGCTTGAGGTATAAAGACGCACACGTTTGTCTTTCAGGACGTCTGAGAGTCCAAAAAATCCCCCCATCTCAGTTGGATTCGCCCTCCGGTTTGGGGTCCCTCAAATAACTTTGCATAACAAAGTCCAGGCAAAAGTCCTGCAGTTTGTGCTATGGGACTTCAAACTATTCTCACGGTAGAGGAAGAGGGCAATTTGGTGAAATGGTTGGTCGCAATGAGTTAAAAGCACTTTCACATAAATTGAAATAAATTGACAGAGAGCGTGCAAAAAACTCTCCAGGCTCCAGGTATCCGGAGCCAAATATCTTCATTCTACATCTGGTGAGGGCGTCGCAGTGGCACACCAAGTGTTCCACAGTTTCACATACCTCTCCACACATTCTGCAGTCGCTGCTGTTTGGAAGACCCATTTTGTGTAGGAGTTCGTTGACTCCTAAGTGACCAGTGAACACTCCTGTTATAAGTCGGATTTATCTTCAGTTTAGAAACCAGAGTTTTTTAGTCCAGTTTTCATTTGGGTGTTGTATAAATTGCCGTGAGGACCTTAGACCTAAGCATGCCTTCCACTCTTCGGTGTTGCTCTTGATTGTGTTTTCCTTAAGGCCTGTGTTAAAGGTGTTGGACGCCATTATATACCAGCCCCGACTGCACTTTATGGGCTCCAAGGGCCTTCACCGTAGCCTGGCTGCCACTCAAAATTTAGATGGTTTTTCGTCCAGGTGCCTGTCTATATTTTCTTGTGCACATGCAGCATACGTCTCTGCCTGAAATACTGTGGCATGCTTTCCCATGCTTACACTATAGCATATATATGCACCGCAGTTTCTGAAAGATCTCAGTTGATTGATTTATTATGTTACCAATTCTAAGCTGCAGCTGCTGGCAAAGAGGCAAAGCCTCAATTAATGTTTAATAAATGATTAAAAACCAGATCGTTGATTGAAAGCCTTATAGTATAACTTGGAAATCTAAGGCTGATCACGTTAAAAGTTCAAATAGAGTTAATCAAAAGTAGATTTTTGACATTTGTTTTTTTTATCTGTGCAATAAAAAAGTGTCCATTAATGGATGTTCATGACTGGGTCCATGTCCATTACTGGGGGTCCATCACTGAATCTTCGATGTCCATCAATGGTGATCTCGTAAATTTCAATTTATGTATTTTTTATTAATTATGTATTATTCATACAGGATTTTTGGTGTTGTTTAAATGTTCCTCATGTATTTGAGTACCCAACAAAAAATCACCATTCTTGTATTGTCAAAAAACATCCCATTTTTAAAGGAAATTCTAATTTAGTGCGCTTAACATGTCCATAATTGGTGCCATCACTCTAGGTATCCCCAATTTTCTAGTGTGGGTACACAAAGTGCAAAAAGTGTTTGACTTGGTTATTTGATCAAAAAGCAAACAGTTTCTAGTTCTTTTACACATAAAACATTTTTTTTCACAAGTGAAATTTTAGTATTCACAATCTTTAATAATTTTGTCTGGTTGTGTCTCGTTCATGTACTTACCTACAATTGTTAAAGATAAATATAGGAGTTTTAGATGAGATAACGTCATACAGTTTTATTTTTAAAGAAAGTAAAACTTCTGTCCACACTCTTGCATTAGCTATAAGCGTCTTCAGTCCCTTTTTATATAATCCATCTAGCTTCACGGCTATTTTCACTTTTAAACATTAGACCCAATGATGCCTTACTTAATGATCCTTGTGTGGTCTGCGGTAAGACAAATTACTTTCACTTAAATGGTCAGTTAGTTCTGTTCCTATACAGAAATTTTCATCATTAGTTTGGTGCCTATCTAAAACAACTTTCGTTTTACCTAAATCAAATTTCGCTTTTCGATATTGCTCGGTAATTTGACAATGAAAGCAAACTTGCGGGATTAATCAAAAAGCATGCAGCACGGCTTTTGACAATGACTATGCCATCATCTCTTGATTTCATTGTGTCTTTGAATAGTCCATTAGATATTTGGAGGACGCCGCGGACAATAGTGATGAACTCTGCATATTCGCTTTGCTTTCACTGTTTATCCGTCTACCTGTAATTATTAATTTTCGATATTAAATTATCTATTTATTTTACGAAACGAAGTCATCGTTCTTAATCATCGATTTCGTTAAATTTATGCACATGGTTGTAATTATGATTTAAAGGAAATAAATTGTTCTTGGTACATAATTTTGGAAAGTTAATAGAGTATGTACATTGTACCTATGCTAAGCTGTAACTAAGGTAGGTATTCTTCGTTGCTTCGGCAATTTGTCCAAACGACAGAAGTTCGCAACTTTAGAACAAAACGTTTCCTTGGTCCTCAGTCAGAGGTACTCTGTTAAATTCCTATATAAATAACTGCGTAAGTTTGTAAATTGTCCCATAAATATTTAGGGCTATAAGTAGGTGCCAGACATAGGATAAACATGCATCATAAATAGCAATCCAGATTCAGGTACAAATGCTCGTTTTTGATACTGACTCCTAGGATTTTTAATGTAAATTTAGACTTATACTTATCGATTTCGCGTGTCTGTGTTCATGTACCTATGTCAGTATTAGATTGTAATTTTCTCTTCTAAAATAAAATTCATGTGGAATTTAAAACATTTGCCTTTTAGAACTGTTATCAAATGCACCTCATCTGCAGACGCACGACGTCTGCGTCCGCGCAGCCAGTCGAGTACGACGCGATGCTATCGCGACACTATCGCACGCCTTTATTTTGATCGTCCCATTATCCCACGCTCGTCTTACTTTCTTTGCCCAATTCTTTCCGTCATAAGTAGTGTCCAAATCGAGCAAGTAGTCCATGGTGGGATTACAACGGTGCTTTCGCCGATTATACCTACTGCAGAATGACATCTACATGTCGTATAGCCATTATTTTTAGGACTCGTTCATAATTACGATACCTCACTTAAGTCATTAGTATTAATGCTGCGAAACAATCTACTTCGATTTAAAATGCATACTTATCAACACTTAAGGATTTATGAGGCAACCGCAAGTACCGCAGGGCACTAGGACGACTTGTTTTTCTGTTACTCCGACTACCTATGTATAATTTAAGTAACTCGATGACGTGCTAGTCCGTAAGCGTAAACATGTTACTGGCAGGAACTATTAGCGGATGCGGTGAGTAACATACTTTGGACCCGTGGGTCCAGTCGGGCGGCATTTCAAACGAGGATCGAACCGGGGCCCGCTAGGCGGCCGCCCGACCCGAGACCAACGGCAAAATCAACTATTCATAATTCAATATTATTATACCGTATTTCTTGCGTAGGGACATTTATTAGAAATAACTTGTAGACTATGTGCTTTCGGGAAAACTAAACGTTTTACCGCAACGCAATCAAATTTGTTTATGAAAATCGCCACAAACTGTGCATTACTGAACCTGTAAGTGATACCCTTTTGTGATCGCGCGCATCAATCTATATAATTTGATATATGCAGCACCTACATGCTTGGATTACTAAGCTGTAAATATAGTATTTACACGTTATACAATCAACTGCAACTGACGCTAATTACAGGAGCGTGGAGTGACGGCTAATTACAAGCTTGTAATAATATTACTGCAGGCTGGTCGAACAGCTCAATCTCAAAGCTCCAGCGTAATCTAGACGCCTATACTTAATAAAACTCACCGATACGAAAGAAATTTAACTAGAAATTTAATTCGTTTAACTTGGCGGATTGCTAGGTAATTTTAAAACTAATTTCCACATATCGTTAGATCTAGGATAGGAAATCCGTGCCCATATAAATATTTGACAGATTATATTCGCACACTTTCTCTTAGACGTTCGGTACAAGTGATTTTGCAATTAGAGTCATCGCCGGCTATAAAAAGTTGCAATTGTAATTGATTCGATCCCGCCCATTCAACAATAACAAAGGAGATATCATTGAATATAGGCTAAATGTCTAGTCGCAGACTGACAGGCTGTCGGGCCGAAGTTCCTCGTGGTCAGTATGCCAAGCGTGAGCAATCACCACCCGATGTACCATAAGAGAACAGACTGTGCGTTACCGTTTAATGTAGCTAAACCATTCCGCCATCTGTCGTGACAGATGAATACTGCAATTACTGCCTTGAAATAACAGTACCCTCTCCTAATAGGTGCGTTTGTACCCAATAAGCAGCAGTTTCCTATTCATACTAAGACTGATGGTCTTTTATGTTCAAGTTGTTATTGCATTTTAGAAGTAGGCATTAAAATGCATTTTATGAGTATGAAGAAGCATTTAATAACAGTAGCACTTAACGAAAGCATTCTGGAACACCGCTAATATGCAATGATGATTATCGTGATGCTGCAACAGTCGTTTGGTGTGAATTTTACATTGCCCTCAAGTAATAACTTTAAGACTTTATTACAACAAGGACCCTTACTGTGTTATTCTTTAATTAAGTCATGTATCAGCGCCGTTGAATGAAGTATGACGCCAATAAATTCTTATTCCGGCCCTAAAGCACCGCGTGTTATTGCAATGTGTCCACTGTCCGTTTATTTGTGGAACCAATTTAAATAAACTTGTTGATGGTTACGAGAGCAGACCCGCGCATGTTACAGCGGGTATCCAGACTCGGTTGAACCGTCCGGTCTGTCGGCTATATAAATTGGTGCCGCTAACCTTAACTGTATGAGGATATGATAAACAGTGACACATTTTGATCTTAAAACATAATTGGAATCGAAAACAATGACATGACAATATTTTAACAAACCAGTTAGCAATTTAGAAACTGCCTGACCTAACAAATATAATTCGTTGAAGTAAGCGTACAATGTGGATTACTTTGTTAAATTACTTCCTGGGGCAGTATCTATAAATTATAATTTAATTTTTAAATCAGTGGCCTAAAATTTTAATTGCTCCATTTTTTTATTCATCTAATATTGAATTATTCTTTCTAATCCTACCAGGGTCATTATAACCATGATGTTTTGAACGTGTCTGTTTGATAACGCTTAGGTACTTTCTATGTTTAGGTTTAGTGAAACTTAATAAGTAAACAAAATACATATTTTCCAACATGCCTGTTGCGCCCGACCTTTTATTAGATCTCATGTAAGTTACAATTAAGGCAGTTTTCTTCTTCATCATACTTAATTACTGTTTGTATTGCACAGGTTTTTCTGAGACGAGTTCTTATCATTAATCTTACCATTAATAGAGATTTATAAGTGTTTTGTAAAAATACAATGTAGATATCAATTGATTAATAAAAAAACATGTTCACGGTCAAGGTCATATTGCTACTGTTGTTTCTTTACGAGGGTATATATAATAATTGTTTGACCTAAGGCGCAATACTGTATCTACAGTGATTAACCCACATTTATGCATAACAAGTGGGCAACATGCCACTGCAAATTTTTAACACCACGCGACTCTGAACACTGATGATGGATTACCTGAGAACATACTCTTTTCTCACCTCGTTTGAGAACAATCATCACCTTTTTTTTGTTTTAAGACCGTAACTGTTGCATATAGTTAATTGGGCTAATTTTGCATTTTATAACGGATTATCGGAGCATGAAAAAAGTGTGCATATTTTTTGTGTCTTACTATCCTAAATTATGTTTGTAAAGAAAATGGAGGCACATTTTTATTTCTTTTATTAACTGTAGGTTGGATTTCCTTACAAAAATCGTAAAACTAATGATGATCAAGGAAATTCGACTTTAATTAATACCAAAGTATTGCATAACAAACAATGAATGGTTGGTACAAACGTTGGTATTACGAATTTACATATTGACCCACGAACGTATCAAGATGACACAGAAAGAGCCTGCGATGTAGCTTTTACGTTCGCCCATAGATTCGTAGAAGGTGATTTAGGGCTTGTATGACAGAAACCGTTATGAAGATAGAACGCGCGTCCTATAGCTTCCTATATAAGGTTGGACGAACCTTTTGCGTTCAAACTATGAGGCTAACTCCGTAAAAGTATGCCCTAGTCTCTAGTGGGAAAGAATTCATCCAATGTCAAGAGTACTAACTTTAATAAACTTGGTATCTAAATTGTAGTAGCTAGACCATCTAATGAAATATTGTGTTAACATGTCATTTTTTTATGCTTTCCCTAAGTATTATATCGTATCTATTGATCCGTTACTACAACTTTCTTAAAATAACACTATTTGTAATATGAAAAATATATGTACTCGTTATATATTTTTCATCATCATTTTGGTAGAAAAGTTAGGTACCTACATGTATATGCTGATAAAAGTAATCAGATCTTTCGCAATAACCATTGCACGTTTTACGATAATTCTAAAATTCGTTTCCAAAATGTTCTTATTGTATTTTAAAAGTGTAAGGAACATGGATCACTAAGTATAACTAACTTGTCCCAAATACCAATCACCGGAGAATCTGCGCTAAATCGAATCGACCTTGACTTTGTATATCATGATATTAAATTTAAACGGAAAGTCATGCCCATCATTCTTTTCACGGCTGTCGATGGTGTGCCAAATCTAATAAACGCAAGTGCTATTGTAGTCTCCATTGGGATTAATGTGTCAGCCGAAGATCTAGATAAAGGTGATAACTTTATTAAAGTCTGCAAACTGAGACCAAGACGCACGGTTTTTTACTTTCGCAACTATTTAAATTGACGTTTAGACGAATAGAGATTGCAGGTTAATTAGTTTCTTATGGACCTGTATAAATATCAGGAAGATCTATAGGTAAGTAGGTTTTATGTGAAGTATTTTATGCTTATTATTTTATTTGGAAAAGCTTGCTCGGGTCTAATTATTTTACTTCACTTCTAGTATGACGACCTAGACACGTTAATGCCAAGAGAGTGTCATTACATATAATTTACAACCTATTAAAGTAGATATTTATGTCGTAAATTTGCCGGGCAAATGTCCCCGGGTTCCGGGGACATGGTGAGATGATGGGACGAAGTAATAACACCAAGAGTATTGACTGCTGCTACTATAATAATATATTTATTTAACAAAACACAACACTTACCTATATACTATATCGAGACAGCGCAAATCGCTGCTCGATCTATCTATGTTACGTGATCTACGTGACTGTGGCAATCTGCTGACAGAGCCGCCACAAACTCATACATTTATTTGCGTGTCGCGATCAAAAAAATATTAATTGCCATTTCTATCTCGTTACACAACAGTGAAAGGACATTAAAAATGTGCGTAGATTTCTAATTAATTTATGCAAAACAATTATCAACGTAAATTAAAACCGACGCTGAAATTAACAAGTGTCAATTGGCGAATGATTCATTAAGTGGTCACATTTATAAAGTCTCGCGGAAATCGGGTTTTATTCTTGATTATTGAAGCGTGTAAATCGCATGCATATTAACACTTGCCCATCAGCTACCTACCAATTTCCTCGTGGAACGCACATACCATACGAGTTAAATGTTCGAAAGTAGAAAAATACACTATTACGCATATTTCGCAGCTACCGCGTTTATCTTTCCGTAATAGATAGTGTTTTGATTGGTGATTAATGATATCGTTAACTTGTTTTCGTTTACACGTTGAAATGGTATTTCTGTATATGTATATATCAGTCGTTTTTGCGTAGGTATGTTACCGGCTAAACTCGTGATTCCACTTTTCATTCGAGATAGAAACAGTTTAGCCAACTTTTACTTTATAGAAAAGAAAATCTAGCATCTGGAACAGTCAAGTGACAAGTAATACCAAAAGAAAATGTTAATGTCATGGTCGATAAATAAGAACAAATGATCTCGAAATGACTTATCTTTATCATGATACAAAGTCTACTATTAAAACTCTATCGAATGATAATTCTACAATCGAATAAAAATATTATATTTAAATTAATACATATCTATATCAAATGCTAATTCTATAATTAAATGAAAATAGATATTATATTTAAAGTGAATATCTATTTATTTGTACAGTTAAGTCTTGTACTGATTCAATAAATAACTAGGATCACATGGAACAAAAAATTGATAGGTAAATTTAAATATTGAGCCCATTGCATGTAAATGTTGACCACGCCTTCTTCGTGCACTTGATACGAATAAATTTATGCAGTTGCACGCATATTTAGCATTGATCGCAAACCTGTGTATATAACTGTATTTTTTTGATGATGTAGTGGTTAGAGCCCTGACCACGGAACCAGAGGTTGCAGGTTCGAATTCTACTAGGGGCAGGTTTCAGTGTTATGAGCACACGGATTTGTATCTGAATCTTGAATGTTACTTATTATTATGTAGTACTACTAGTACACCTATAGAACACAAGCTATGCTTAGTTAGAGACAACATCAATTGGTGCGAAGTATCCAAGGATATTGCACCAATTATATTATTATTAGGTAGGTATTATATAGGTAGGTACTTATTCTTTTTATACCAATCTTTGTTAAAAAATGGTCGATGTTTTGAGGATGTACAAGCATTATAAATACCGTGTTGTGAATATTAAGGAAATCCCTTATTATCGGTATTATATAGGGCAAGCTTGTTAATGACATCCTGCAAAAATATTAAGGCTTAATGTTATTTGAATTGAGAAAAAAATACTTATTAATTAGCATTCGTTTAGTGAAGATTATTTGGGACATCATTTTCAACACAGAGTCTTCGGGTATATATTTGTAGGTAGATATCTAATTATTTTTGACTAGCTTATGCCCGCGACCTTGTCTGCGTACACATAGGTACTCGTAATTAAGTAGCATACTTCGGGTATCTTAGATTATTTACTTACCTATTCATTTTCGCATCTACGTGGGTACAACTCAGGGAATTAGAATCACATAAAGTTGCATATAAATCGGTTTCACGGTTTAATTGTGAACAAGTAACTTACTATCGCGGTTCTTATATTAGTAATTAGAGGCCCGCCCCGGCTTCGCCCGGATCCCTTTTTTTTATAGCCTATGTCACTCGGGAATAGCGTAGTTTTCCAACAGTGAAAGGATTTTTCAAATCGGTCCAGTCTTTTAGGAACATATTTAATCCAAACAAACAAACTTTTCCTCTTTATAATATTAGTATAGATTTAAATATATTTATATTTTCCTTTGTAGCTACTCTCTTGGGGTCTGAGTGCGTCGTGTCGGAGCAGTGCACGCTCAAGGTGGCCTACAGCGCTTGTCTGGAGGGAGTCTGCCGATGTACTGACGGACACCTGCAGTTCAGAAAACATACTTGCCTATCTCGTAAGTATCTAATAAACTAATCTAAAAAGACAATATATAGAAACGATTGTATTAAAACCGCGTTTATAATAGGTAGGTATTGCACGTTTAATTAATAGGCTCAACTCTTCCTAGAACTTTAATTACGATTTAGCATGCTCTGATTTGCTGATTACTTGCTTGGTGTAAATGAATCAAATGTAGGTACCTTAATAGCAAATATTAGCGAAGCACGTGGTTTCTTCAGTACTGGATGATAAGCGCGACTTTAATCTCACTATAAATACGAAATTACAATTCTTGGAACATATTTACTTTCGTACCGTAAAGATGACGATCTTACCCGTTTATAACGTTTTGTTCGGCTTGGCGAGCGTAACAATAGCGGTTCCATTATCCTAACAATTTGTCCACGGGCCATACACTGTAACACATCATTTACTTTCGATTTCGATAGTCGGGTCGAGATCGACTCATGCCGAATTAAATGTATGGAGTTACTGGACTGAAACGAACCGAGATAAGTCGCCATGTAATTCTATAAAATGGAAAAATGTATGTCGATAACAGGAGTATACTACAGAATATTATAAGTAGGTATATATATACCTACTACCATGCCAACTACGTCTTAAATCTTGATACTATAGAGGTTGCAATATAGCAGTGATACTGGCAGATAGATGACATATTTTTATTTAAAATAGTGTTCGAATAAGGAAGGGGATTGTTATATTAGGAGCTCAGGCGGCTGCGGCTGGATGAAAGAAAATCTGTAGTAAAACTTTTTATACTTTTAAAAAGTTTTACTACAGAGTTCGAGGAACTTCTTTTAAAAAAATAACAAAACCAGAACAAGAAAGTAATCTAGTATAAAACATTAAGGTCAATTATCTTGCCTTAACAAACAGTTTGTGTAATATAATAATACGACTAACGCAATAACTGGCGACAGTTTTTACAAAGTGCCACTTTACTTTATGGTTTTGATCGTAGATTCAAAGAGTTGAGCGTCAGACCCTTATCAGCAGAGCTTCTTCATATTCCCGAATAAAGTGGAAGTGTTCTTAATAGAGCTTCATTTCCGTGTATCATGCCATTATGTGAGAAAACGAGGTAATTGTTCTTTAGTATCCACCGCCGGCGACTCCATGTGAACCTTCCTTATTACCTCCAATAACTCCACTATTATGATCTTATTGTGAGAATTATACCACTTATAGCATAGCATAGCTGTGACTAAATTCCTAACATGCTTAACTATGTATTCGATCAAGTTATACCTAAGAATATAATTAAATTGTAGCCACTTTTTTATAAAATGTTGCATATTGCGTATTGAGAACCAGATTTATTTGATTCCTTTTTATTTAAATTCAAAAGATGAATATAATAGAAGATAGTGCCCTAATTCTTAAATTGGAAAAGTTACTTTGAAATAACTAATAGGTTTTCTATAAAATAATTAACATCAAAAGTACCTATTGATTAACCTCATTAGAATGCAGAACAAAGTCGGGGCTATATTAAATCGTGGGGCAGGTCAATCTTCCAAACGTAGCATGACTATTATCTAGTCAGAATGATATTTGAATATCCGAAGGCGATGACGATGAGTACCCACTGATGACTATCTAGGTCGACAGCATGACTGGAGGTATGTCGAGAATAAAAATAACCTCAAGCAATACCCAGTACGCGGTGCCATACTGTTTCTGATTAACATATAATGGGCGATCATATTACCATTTGTGAATTTACATTCACTACACTTAATCAAATTGGCGTCGTTATACGATTAGAATATTTACAATGCAAAGTAGTTTTATTATGTACAGAAACCACCAGAGTACATACTAGATTGTTCTTCAAAAAAAGTAAGGATTAATATTGTTAATCGTAAATACAGCGGAGCAACAACACAAACGCTTCAAGTTTACGCTAAATAACCTAGTGGTTACGTAGTCGTAGGTAGGTTAATTTAGGTAGATGCCTACACAACATGGTCTCTCGAGTAATCGGTGTACTTGTACATATTTAAAAACTCCGCAAAGCAACGTAATTTCCCAGAGTATCCCACACGTACGTATATATGAATAATAATATAATATGACGATGTACAACAGCTGTTTGCAACAACTGTACATCGATTATTAGAATGTTAGCAGAGCGTCGCATGGTCAGTGTCGGGAAAATTGCCATCAACAACCCATCATTAGAGCATGCATGTTCTATGACTTTACTGTAAAGTCCAAGAAATGGAAGAATGTAATCCTATTTCTAACCTTTTTATACACAACTTTCAGCCGCTCCGCCTGGTCACGTCTGCTACAGCAATGAACACTGTCGCCTGTGGGACCGAGAAAGTCATTGCGAATTCGTCATACCAAATTTATTTGGCAGATGTTCGTGTAACGCATTCTTTAGGTTAACCGGTGATAGATGCATCGCCCAAAAACCACCCACTTACGTGACGGAAGCAGTAGTTGCTGAGCAGGAAAGTGTAGTTATGGATGTTAATGGAACTATATTGGATAACAGTGTAAGCCATAAAGTACAACCTTCTCCAACAAATCCCATGTCTGGCTCTGAAAATCAATTAGCACCAACAAATACTATCCCAGGAACCGAAGATGCAAAACCCAGTAATGTACCAATATTTACAAACAAAAATGAAATACTCAGCACACAAGACAGTCCTTTAATGCAAGCTGTTATGAAAGTTCCGGAACCAGTGAAAAAGTTACCAGTGTCGAACCGTAAAGACGGTGAACCCAATGAAACTATTGGTATAGACGAACTGACGGCCAACCTGCATGCGAACGACCAGCCTATTTACAGAGTAGTAACACAACCGTCCATTGAAAAGAAAAATAACAAAAAGAGCGGAACGTCGAAGGAACAACAGAAGCCGTATAAAACAGGACATCAAAAGAAATCCTCACTGAAAGGTTAGTTACAATTTATAATTTCCCGTTGCTATAATTTTCTTAGCTAAATCATCGAACGTTATGTTTGCGGTTCACAGATAAGCATCGTATTCGAGCTGATGCAGTACCTGATATGGGGCCGGCTTCTCTCGGCACGCCTTGCTTAACTGATGCGCAGTGTCACCTCGTCGACCCTAATACAAGGTGTCTCAATAAGAGATGCGACTGTGCGTACCGCACCAACTCTACTTCGGCTTGCTCAGCGCGGAATAGGGGATGTCTGCCGGGGACCTTTCAGGTAAGCTAGTCGAATAAAATTATGACGTATTTCAATAGCAAGAACGATGATTATACTAATTTGTTATTTTTAGTGTCGCTCTACTGGCGCGTGCATCAGTTGGTACTTCGTGTGCGACGGGAGAAAAGATTGTCCCGACGGCTCGGATGAAACGTGTCAAGGTACCGGTAAAGGTCTGTACTAAATGCACTATTTTGTTAAATAAATGTTTATATGCACTGTACTAACTTTAATTTTATCGCTGTATATTTGCTACCATTTTAGTTAGATTCTGACTTTTAGTGTTACAGACAGAGACAACGATTTACAATAAGTACCTACCAATAAATCGCTCCAGCGGAAATTATAATTCTTATTTACAACCTCGGAATGTAATAGGGCATAAAACGAAAGAAATTCAGTTTATGACCAACCTCGGGTCATATTTTATAAAGCTACAGGTTACACTTTTACAGTCTAGGAACGGCAACACTCCTTTTATTTTATAACTCAAACGGGAATAGGTACCTATATCTGTACGTGCAAAGGTATTTCTACTATTTTAAACTACAATATTATTATGCTGAATAATATGCTCATTTATTCTAAGACTGCAAAATCATGAATAATTCCGGGTTGTTTATTTTATTACATCAAATTATGTAGTACCGCAATACTGAAAATGTACCAACATGTAAATCGGCGTAGTCGCGTGCCTTCGATCTTGATAGTTAACATCAGTATAACTATTTATACCTGGCTATTGGAATAATTTCCTCATTATACATTAATTTAAAACAGCTCGATCTTAAAGGAAACAGGTTGATAACTGGTTTAGTGGTGATTCGCGTCATAAAGACATAGTAATGGCCGCTCATAATCCGTAGATAGGTACGTCGCGACCGATCTAACACTTAATTCGCTATACTTAACGTTTACCGTATGCTCTCTCAAGAGTTTAATTACTCAATCAAAATATTTACTAGTATTGAGTTATAGAAGTTGAATTAGAAAACTGTACAATGACGTAGTACACGCAGGAAAATGTTGTTGCTGCGGCTAAAGTTTGTTGAACTTTGATTAACTAACTCCCACTGATTTGTATCGAGTTACAATTTACGATTGACATTTAAAAAAAAACTAGGTAGCACTCTTAAGAAATTGGGAAGGGTCATTACGCGATAACTTTTTTTTATAGACGTTTGCGATGTATTATGTGTTGACATAGATTTTCGTTAGCTTGTGTTAATGACCACGGCCTTTTTTAATAATTTTCGTTATATAAACGTTACTACTTGGTACTTAGAACAATAACTTATTTTATTATTGGGGTTATTTACTAACTTTAATTAACTAACACTACCCAAAACTACCTTCCTTTGAATTTAACCGAGTAATTACGATTACAGATGGTTTGGGCGAACGTTGTCCAATGCACGCATTCCGTTGCGGAGGCGCCGGGTCGCAGTGTGTCTCGCGAGCGGCACGGTGCGACGGCACACCGCAGTGTCCCGGCGGGGAGGACGAGAGGAACTGTAGGGCTACTAGGAGAAAGGGGTAAGAGTTACCTAAATGCCTACTAAATTTTAGGGGTTCGACTATGTTTTCCAGAACGTCGCAGCCTATGATGAATTGTCGAGACATCTTGTCATGTCGATGTCGTCTTTTTCTCGTGGTCTGTGAGAAATTAACTTTGTCGACAGCGAGAATTCTTGTCATGTCGATATCGTCTCTTATTTCTTCATGTTCACAACGAAACAATATCGACACGACAACGTTCTCAATATTATATCAACCAAATGTGGACTCGACAGGTCATCATAGGCTCGCAGGATTTCTTATCGCATTGGCGTCGTGTCGTGAAAAGGTTCAAAGTTACTTACATGATTAACAATTGGTTTAAATTTTAAATCAATCTTTTAAACTGTAAAAGAAAGAATAAGCCTTACCTATTAAATTAACGTTATCTTTGTTAATTCCAGGTGTCCACGGCACACGTTCCGTTGCGGTTCTGGGGAGTGCTTGCCGGAATACGAGTTCTGCAATGCCATTGTATCCTGCAAAGATGCTTCTGATGAACCGCCCCATCTCTGCAATGAGCAGTCAAGGTAACAACGACTATGATACAGGATGACTGATAATCATAATACGATGCAAACCTTTTAAGGGGTTAATATACTTAGCTCATTTGGGCTGTTCAACTCAAAAGGTCGCAAATCGTTCGACGAGGTATTATAATATTCATTCAAAGGTTTCTATGGAATTATAGTCGCCTTATTATACCTACTTACATATATAATAGGTTAGTTTATTATTTTTGACTCAACTTCTCCAAGGTTAACTAGGAAAGTTCTGATCTGTTTCTGCTAAAATTATGGCCAAATTACAAATACATGCTTACCTACTTATTATAGGTACACATAAAGTCAGTATCAAAAATATCGTAGTAGTCAAGGTGCTGAAATATATTTTAACATCCTTTATTGATTTATTGTGTTATGATTCCTTTATAGTAATGTTTTCCAGAATTGAACTTGATCAGTATATTATCATACAGAGCGTCGTAATATTGCAATATAATTTTGCAAATTTCCAATTTTACTCCCTAATCAAAAGAGTATACGGAATTCAGGAAAACTTCCATATAGAAGTTTGCTTAGAAATTAAATAGACTTCACAGTCTCCGCGCCATCTGATCAAACAATTAGTTTCAACAAGAAGGGTCAGCACACGACCGTTACAGGTCACACGTGTGGCGTGCCTTTTGTTCGACACTTGTCCGACACAGGTGTGTATTGAAAAGTGTTTGCCAATAATTAGGTGGGATTAGTTAAAAGCATTTGTTACGATACCACACGCCTTCTATTGTTGTAGTCTTTGTCGAGATGTTTAAAAGGTTTCGCGAAGTTATTGATTAGCTCGCCGTCAAATATATCGACGTGATTTAACACCCTTGACAAAGAGATGTAGGTATAGATATATATTTTGATCTCCCTGACCGCTACAATATGTCCAAAGATAAAAAAAAACTTAATTGGGGTATAATAACTTAAGGTAAAAGCACTAATGCTCGACACTTTAAGGACAAGTCAAACTTCCTTCTTCAAAATAAAATATTTTTATTAGACAAAGAATGTTCATTTTTTTTTTGCTAGCACATCAACAACTAAAAATTAACTTTTTCATACAAATACTGTAATAAGTAACACCTTTTTTAAAATAAAAATATTTTTGCATGCATTGTCATAGGAACTATTAGATGACAGCACCAAAAATTGAATTCACTAATTATAGACATTAATTAGCACTAATAGAAGACATAACTTAAAATCCCTTTAAAATATGTGTACTCAAAAGAAATCGACAGCAAATAATAAAAAATCAACTTATTAATAAACAGATAATAAAATACTTATATTCTTATCCTTATCACTTGTTTTAATCATTATATTTACTTTAAGAAATCAACATAAATAGTTTCAATTGGCTTATAATATAAAATCACATAGTGAATTGCATGTTATATTTAATTCTTTTGATAGGTATACTCATCTACAAACTTCAGACTATTTGAGAACCTCTAAATAAAACCAGATCGCAGAAATTTTCGTCATCCAGTAAGCTATATAATCACATACATACTTAAAATTCAAAATTTCAAGATTGTAGGTCATTTAGTTCCGAAGTTAAGCAAAAGCAAAGTTTCGCATTTATCTACGACACTCGTTCACTCATGATCATCAAAATAACTAGTACTTCCCATAAACTCAGAGAGCTGAAATTTGGTACAGAGTTAGGGTTTAGTGACCACCTAAAGGGAAAACTATAAAAAGTAGGAAAATCGAAAAAAGAAAAAATGACATATATTTTCCACATTTCTACAAAAAAAAGTGAAACCCCATCAAAAACATTCTATATAAAACTAGCCAAGCCTCGATAAAGCAGCTTGTTTATCTCTAAAAAGTAATGAAATGTAGACGACAAACTCGTGCCAAGTCTAAGGTTACTGCAATTTCTTTATTATTATAGTCAATGTCGTGTGACTTGGCCGTTGAACATTCTTTACTAGGTACCTACCTATATTTGTTAAGCGAGAAAATAGCCCATAAGAATGAATCTGAAAACAATGGAACTAATAGTTGACACATACTTATACCCTAATAGTTGACACTGTCTACTGTTGGATAGCGTTATTCAAATCGCACGAAAGTTAAACATAAACTTTATTTACAGGACACAGATATTAAATTTGCAAAAAGAACAGCTGAAAGATTTAATTTGTTGTGACCCCAAAAGAAGACACACATGTCGTCTTTTAGGTTTATATCATTTTTTTATATACTTAAGCAAGTAAAAAGCAACCGTTGCCGCGTTGTTTAGTATCTTGGATTATGAGATCATAATACTTACTCGTATCTCCTTTATGAACAAATTGAAAAAACATTGTTGAAGTTCTATATAGTTTCCTTGATAAATAAATTACTGAGTAGGTTACTACACACTATAGGACTTAGGTACAGGTGATACTATTTAATTAGATAGTTAACTTTTACATGAGTTACCTAATTTTTTTACAGTGAACCTATGATGAATTGTTGAGTCAAATCTTGTCTTGTCGATGTCGTTTCTTTCTTCTTGATGTCGACCACGGATTGTCGAGAACGTTCTCAATATTATGTCGACTGGACAGTACATCCGCTCGCAGTCCTACGTATAATAACCGATTATTCAAGAATTGTGACCAACCTTGTAGGGTGAGCGCACCTCGGAGTGCTCCCCATTTTGTCCGGCGGAGCAGTAATCATCCCTACTAATATTATAAATGCGAAAGTAACTCTGTCTGTCTGTCTGTCTGTCTGTCTGTCTGTCTGTTACGCTTTCACGCTAAAACTACTGAACCGATTTAAATGTAATTTGTTACAAAGAAAGTATGTAGCCTGAGAAAGGACATAGGCTAGTTTTTAACCGACTGCAAAAAAGGAGGAGTTCCACGCGGACGAAGTCGCGGGCAGAAGCTAGTTCAGATATAAGATCATTCAGATCATTTAGAAAAAAAAATCGAGAATTGCTTAGAAATTCTAAAAGTACTAAACGTGGTGTGTTATAAAGATGGCGTGCGGCTGACTTCTGCCCGCTGCGGTGCGGGAACGGCCGGTGTCGGAGCACCGCGGTGGCGTGCTCGGGCCGCGACGGCTGCGGCGACAACAGCGACGAGATCGCATGCACCGTCTGTAGTGAGTATACCCTATACGCTAATTTCATTTCCAACTCTTTCGCCCTTCAGGCAATCCGTCTCTGGAATTCTCTCCCTCTAGCTATCAGGCAAGCACCGAGTAAGCTAGCATTCAAGCGTTTGTTACGTAAGCACTTTTTAAATCTTTAGTTTTCATCATCTGTCATTGTAGTTATTTATGTATTTTTATATATCTTTACATTATAGTATATTTATGTATTGTATTTATGTAGTGTAATATCATCCTGTCATAATAATATATTGTATCTATTATTTTATATGTATTATTCTTTTTGCGCCTACACATGCTCTCTGTTTGCTTTAAAGGTTGTCTGGTAGAGAATGCCGTATGGCATTAAGTCCGCCTTTTGTACATTTGTTTTTTATTGTGCAATGAAGTATAAATAAATAAATAAATAAATAAATAATTATTACATTTTTACACACAATCAAGGTTATATTTATAAATATTTACACGTGAATATTTATGACCTTGACAGTACAATAGGTAGGTCAGAAGTTAGTCAAACTCAATATAAATTAATGACATATCGATATTAAGATTAAAAAATTAACTTTTTTCAAGGTGGCGCCAAACTTTTGTATCTTAAATATTAACTGGCCAGCATTATATTTCATGACGTTTTTAAATTTATTTGTTGACGTAACTTTTTTAAAAAAATATTTGTTTTCGAGCACGGCTCGGGCTCCAGCTAGTAGGTACATTAATTAATACAACTGCATCTTCAATATTTGTAGATACTTACATATTAATTACTTGATAAGGTGACCATGATCTTGAATAATGAAATCGATATCCAGGCGAACCCAGGTCACATTTAATAAACATTTATTATTTATAATAATAATGATTTATAATAGTTATTTATAATGATACTTCTAGAGTTCGTTGACCGCGAAATCGGACCTGACAAAATTATGCAAAATAAAGATCACCTGATCAAATATGCATAAGTATTATGTAAAATACAATAAAAACACAAGTGGTCGATTTGTTACGATATTACTAGTATGCCCCGTTACATATGTCAATGGATACAATGTAACTTAAGTACCTATCTAGGTGCCTAAGCATAAATTTATATATTAAAAAAAAATACGAGAGCTTTTCGCCATGTCCTAAAAAACAAAAAAGTCCTTATCAGCAGAATCCTCTAACTTTCCGCCAATGGGGAATATGCATTGATTTTTTTTATATATTTTTTTGATTGTAGAATATTCGTATAAAATATCAAGTTCATTTATAAATTGCTTACCTACTTAGGCAAAGTTTCACACTTCTAGACTTCTACACAGCTGCGTTAATATCAATTCAGTCAGTCCTTTGAGCCTTTTAAGTATAAAAGTACCTACATATTTTTATTACCTAGATAAATACCTATTTCGTATATATTAATTGGTCCGTGTTTAGCATTAGTGTTTCAACCCACACCAAGCTAGTTTTGAGATATCGGCGCTTAAAGTTTTTTGAGAACATTCTTCTTTTTCCGCTTATTTTGAGCAAAAAAATATTGTTATGTGGTATCATTTTTTTTGTTGAAGTGCATAGATTAAGGATATAAATGTTTTTATTACAATAAATTCATAATTAAAAAGAAAAAGCAGAAAAATGGTTAATGCTTAAAAGCTATAAGGTTCATTACATTTAGCATTTATGTGCTAAGCCACATAACACTATGCAAAATTCTAATTTGTTCTTTTAAAATGAATATATTTTACACTATTTTTTTAGAAAATGTAATAAAATAAACAACTAACGTATTAAAACTTTAATGTAAGTACTTATTTATTTAGTTTTTATTGTTATAACATGTTTTAAATAACATTATAAGTTCTGCTAAAAATGAGAAGTAGGTACAACAAGTTAACACTTATATTACTATTTATTTATTTATTTACACTTTATTGCACAATAAAAAACAAATGTACAAAAGGCGGACTTAATGCCATACGGCATTCTCTACCAGACAACCTATATACCTATATTACCTATTTCAATTAATTCAAAATCTTAAGCAAATTGATTTATTATTATTATTTTATCATATTGAATTAAACCAATAATATATACCTACTTCCGTACCTAAAAAGTTAATAAACCACTTAGTAATATTCTATTTTTTCTCACACACGTTTTAATCTAATGATGGATATAAAAATATATCGGTTAAGTGCGAGTTAGACTAGCGCACCAAGGGTTCAGTACTATAAATAAACCTGTAGGTATATAAGTTTAAATATATATTTTTTAATGATGTAACTGAAAATGTATGGTTTTCGTATTTTTTTCTTTATCTGTGCTATAAAACGTTACCTACTAAATTTTAAGATCCTGAGTTCACGAGAAGTGCCCTGTAGGTTTAGATTCCCTAGCGAGTGTTGAAAATTTGCGTCAATTCGCGACATAAACGGGGGTATCTTTTGATTGCGTTGGCGATTTTTTGTGAATTTGTTACTATTACCAAGGGACGGTAGTCCTGAGTATTTGATAATTACTATGAATTTCAGCTTGATACCTACCTCCACGCGTTACTGAGGTAAAGGGTCACACAGAAAACAAAGTAATCCTGTAAGGGTTCCATTTTTTGTAAGATACCAGATACAGATATATCTTTATAAGATACGGAACCCTAAAATATGTATTGGTTTCATTTAAAATGATACAATTAATAAGTTTTGTTATGATTTTTAAGTTCCTAATTCAAATAATATTTACCTAAGTGTTAACTTATACCTACAGCAGCAGAACTTATAATGATATTTGAAACATGTTATACAACGATAAAAACGTTAATTAAATAAGTACCTAGATTAAAGTTTTAATACGTTTGTTGTGTATTTTATTACATTTTCAAAAAATATGTGCATTATAGTTATATTGGTTTTAAAACAACAAATTAGAATTTTGCATTAATTAACGTGTTAGGTATGTGGCTTAACACATTAATGCAAAAATACAAATCTGACATAGGAAATAGGCAATAATGTGTTATGTGGCTTAACACATTAATGCAAAAATACAAATCTGACATAGGAAATAAGCAATAACCGATTTTGTGCTCTAGAATATTCTACGATTTTTTTTTTACAAAATGGATTGCACTGCCGTATTCCTCATGATCTATTTAATAAAACTGCATTCATAACTCAAAACCCGATTTTTTGTGGGTTAACACACGAACGTTTAACACGGTCCAATTTATAACTTTTTTCACAGGATGTCCACCGCCTCCGAACGCGCCCTGAAATTAATTCTAGCTCATAATGCAATTCTAGTGAACGCTTTTCATTTGATCGATCTCAAACTACTGTGCATTTACTTTTACTTCTCTAGCGCATGAGATCAAATTTTCCGACATAAATAATAATATAATATATATTTAGGTACCATACGTTACGTGAGATATTAGAACTAATGACAGCGTCAAAAAATAAGATCCCGCTGTAACATTTTTTACTAATATGTCACGTTGTATGAATAAAATTTTATATAGAATATACGGCACATTAACATAATTGATATATTGTATAAATTAAAAATGCTACTATATTATGTCTCTATTTAAAATAGTAAAAACGGGGTAATTATAACAGAAAGATAAAAATGTTTGTTAGCACTCGATAATTATATTATTATGAAAGATCATAATAATATAATTATCGAGTGCTGTCTCTTTCAAATCTCATTAGTGTAAATTAACTAAAATATTTTCAGGACATTTTTGACTTCAGATATGCACAATTATAAATATGTACTGAGTCCCTTTTAATAATTACTATGCCAGATATTAATAGAATAATAATTATCTAATTCTTTATTTATTCTAGATTTATTTAACTTTAATCTAAAACCTAGATCGTATACAATAAGACTGAGGAGTAATCTCTGATTCTAAGTAACGCGGTGGTATTTCATCATCGAAACGTAACGTAGGTAACGAAGGTGTTTGTAAATATCTGTATAAGTACCTAGTGCGAGCTACTTGTTAAAAAAATCTCAACCGCGTTAATGTTTTCATTTTTATAGACAATGACAGTTGTTTCTTTACTCTATCTAGAAAAACTGTTCATAATCCCTACTAATATTATAAATGTGAAAGTAACTCTGTCTGTCTGTCTGTTACGCTTTCACGCTAAAACTACTGGACTGATTTAAATGAAATTTGGTACAAAGAAAGCCTGGAGCCTGAGAAAGGACATAGGCTACTTTTTAACCGACTGCAAAAAAGGAGGAGTTTCACGCAGACGAAGTCGCGGGCAAAAGCTATCTCATATAAATTAAGAGGGTAACGCGATGGAGACACCTTAGTGACATTTAACTCTCACTCCGGCCTCCGAAAACAAATCTGTTACATGGAGTGTACAGATAATTTTGACCACTATAAGATAAGTTTAATTACCACATTGTAAATATTTGATAATTTAATGGTGTGACCAAATGGACAAAAATATTGGGCCATGAATATAAGCATAAAATATGAATATTTGAAATATTTTTCATAATTAGTAACACAGGAGACAGACATTTTATTTATATATTACCTTATAATGTATTAAAATGTAACAGTCTTTGAAAATGTACCTATCCCTATTGGTCACGCATTTCTAGATCTAAGTTATTCTATAATTATAAGTTTATTTTTTATTAATTTTTTACATTTCGTATCAGCTATTCTGGAGATCATAGATAGATCTATTGTTCCCGGCTATTTGTTTTAATAACATTTTTAAAACTGTTCCCATATGTAAATCAGTATTTAAGATATTTAATATATCTTATTATTTAAAACATTCCAGTTTTAGTGAAGTATTATTTTCTTTATTACCTACTTATGTAATTTGTAAAATTATTTTTCTTTCATTTCTATGGATATTTAAATACGATAAAAGATAATTTGCGAGGAGAGCATTCAATGAAAAAATTGAGCAGGTAGACAGCTAGAGCTCATTGCAGTCGGACTGCAACAGACACTATCTGTCACTGTCTCTGTCATAGTTGTGTAATCTCTCGCGCGACAAAAACTTTTATGTAACTTTTATGTATTTTAGTAGTACCTACTAGATTAATTTTGTCATAAAAGTACTTTAACCTGGAGCTCAATCTTTTTACTAAGTAAGTTTTGTTTTATCTCACACATTATTTAAAGTATTAGAAAATGTATTTTACATCTAGTATCCTTAAGTTATTCTGTTAGCAATGTAAGATTCACTGTAAAATTGGTGAGGACGATTCGTCAGCACATTGTTGTAATATAGCGTGTTTATGTGTGTGAATGTGATATTTATTAAATACGAGTAAGTAGACATTTTTGTTTTATTTTGTATTTTTCATAGATAAACAAACTCGTCAGCGAAGCGGCACTCAGCGAGGTCATTTTTAGTCAGTTTGCGTTCGAAAATATATATATGCATACAATAATAAAGTATTACATTAGTTGTAATGGTGATGTAGAAATTAGATTGCAAAAATAAACTATGAAAACGAATTAAATAAATTCCACCGTAAAACTGAAGTCTACTACAGTTACCTATAGGTGATTACATATTTAATACTTACTTCTACTTGCCTACATTAGAATGATGGGCATACTATTTATTGAGGTAGGCAAGGTACAGTACAATATTGAGTAAAGAATGAAATGGTCTTATTTTCTTATCTTTTAACATGATTAATATAGTCATAATATACTTACGTAACTAAGCTAATGGAAGCAGCTTTAATCACATAATAGTACATGATAGTACTAGTGAACTTAGAACAAGGCTATTATTACCATGACGCCATCTATACAAAATTGCTAGAACTATTTGCAGCGTCGAATACATAACGTTGCTCTATACCCTATTTCAATCATTACGTATGTTTACCTAAGCAAAGACCATGATAAGCAACAAACACTCTCGCAAATAATCACAAATTTCGCTAGATGGCGTTTAACGCTTATAAAATAAAATTGGATGGAACAAGGGCTTTTCGTAATCAGGCTAATAGCTACAGGTGTGGTACTTAGAGGCACATTTCCGAATTCAGGTCTTTAAAATTACGTCATTAGTGAGTTTAATGTTATAATGATTTCAAGTCTTTGTATTTTCTAATCTACATATATCTTCAAATTAGCATTTAATAGAGGTAAGGGAGTTGGAGAGAATATTCACGAAGTCTATTTAATTTTTGCACAATACTAAGTGAAATAGAAAACTCCGATCTCAATCTACAAGGTCTCTTGAGTGATATCATTAAAATGCAATAGGTACAAAAGCATAATAAAAAAGGCAAGTATCTTCTGCAACTAGATCTTTGCCTATTTTAATATAAAAAATACCGAGAACTTTTTTGCAAACATTAAGCCGGTGTAGCCGGGTTTCAAAGATAATGAATTTGTCGAAAGGGGGCGGTATGACATCATCCGGACATCACGCATGCGCCAAGGAAAGTGAATATGGAGTCAGATGGTCCAGAATCCACAGATGAACCCGATGTACAGGCAACGTAAGTTCATAGTTTACGATGTGAATTAGAAAACTGGCAAATTAAAGCGAAGGACAGTGTTAAAAACAACAGTATTGAATATGGGTAAGTGATTGGTATTCTATTCATTTGCCATACCTATTGTATTCTATGCATGTCCGGCAAAAAGAAATATAATTTTGGTTGTCTTTTTCTTAAATGTAGGTACCTTCCTAAGTTGAAAGTTAGAAAACTTCTAATATACTTAGATCGTTTTTTGTTTCACACTTAGGCATTTAAGGAACCCTCAATTTTATAATCAAATTATAACCTTACCTACATGTGGGTGCTAATTTGGTACATTTCTATAAACAAAAACAATAGGTACCTACTAATTTGTTATTTTATGATCCCCTCGCAGTTGTCGAGCTTTCTTTAAAATTATGATAGAAATTTATACCTACTATATTTTCTTCTAGTTAACTTATTCATTTCAGAAAAATAGGTTAATTGGATGAATAAAGATTTATCACGTTCAAAATATAAATACGATAATTCGTACGCCTAACTATATAAAAAAACGTTTAATGAACCGACCTTCGATACACCAACAAAATATGTCCGTCTGCGAGTCAGGAAAAACGTGACCAATCAAAATATTACTACCTACTACCCATCATAATTTTGCATTAAGGTTACAAGAAGAATTGTTTGTTATATGAATCTTAGAGTTTACCTCGAGTTTACTCATTTAGTAGCTATCTTTTATTATTTTTGTTTATAGTGCAGTTTTATTTTTATTACTCTCACCGATATAAATTAGGTACCATAATACTGCTGAACTGCCTTTGTGTTTTATAAATTTTATCAATTCAGTAATTCGTTAAAATTATCATCACTTATTATAATTTAAATTAAATTTAGTTGCGATAGTAATGTTTGATAATTCATATTATTATTAATCATTTTTAACTTCCTTTACAACTTTAACATCGTAACAAAGCCGAGAATAAGGTCATTTAATTCGTGATTCGTTTACAATAAAGTTATTCAATGATGGCTCTAATCATTTACGATGAATGATGAGATAATCACATGATTCATGATCATAACTAAATAATATGCAGGTGCCATATTATTACCATAACGCTGTTCATTGCATATTTATTAGTAAACTTGGCCTTGTTGTTTAAAAATTGATTAATAGGGGATTTATTTATTGATACTTTGCAAGATAGCTTAGGTCGCAATTATTTTAGCCCCTTAGGGCGTGAATTATCAAAAATCCTTTCTTGGTGTAACCCGTTTCAAGTTTCTAACTCTTAGTAACTCGTAGTTTAACCCTGCGTTGATATTATTGACTTATTGACTCATTAAATCAGCTTCTCCTTTTATATATACTTATACATAGATTGCACGTAACTATCCTAACTGGCATTAGGCATTCCCTACCTAAGAACCTAACCTAAGAAGCAAAATAAAGACACGACTAAAATATACACAAAGTACATAAATAAAAACTACTAAAATATACACATAAATATAATATAGGTACATCGATAAATACAATGGGTATTGTAATATTTCGATTTCGCAACAGTCAACAAAGAAAGATGATTTTAGAGGCGTTACCTCATACATCGTTGGACTTTCAAAAGTATGGTAATGACAATCAATTTTCACATGTATACTAAACTAACTCAATAGGTCACGTCGTATGTAGTGTCTTCACAAGTGGCTCATAACAAAACTACTTGTTTGTAGTTTAAAGTTTATTATAAAACAACAAATCAAACACATATTATATAATATAAATGATAATAATATGGCATGATCTCTGTTTGTTTTTTTTTACAAAAAACGAAAAAGATTAGTGACTCTAAAGTTCAAGAGTAGGGGCCCGTGACGTCACGCTATGTACAATAACCCCCACTCCTGAACTTTTCAATAATCTACTTAACTGACGAACTAAATAGAATTTCATTTTCTTTACCCAATCATGTCTATTCATCTCTATTGCAGGTTAAGAAAATTGAAGAATCAAATGGGGCAGCTTAAACAGATAGTTCTTTTTGTGTCAGTCGCCTTTGTTTTCGTCATAATACTAATGTACTATTGGCACAAGGACCTCCCTGATGACTACCCTTTACAGAAAACAAGAAATACTGGTGGTTTTTCTTCTATGACTGAGCAATATGATTTTATGACCCGACGCATTACTTTGGACAAATCTTTTAAAGTCCACAATAGGTCCAATAAGGATGAAGACTTTTTTAGTAATTTCCAAGGTACCTGTACCGTTAAAAAATACAAATTTGGCGTGTTAATTGTAGCAAATTTTTTATTCATTACATTTTTTATCGTTGCAGGCAATATGCTAGACACCAAAGGATGCACAATCCCATTAACCATGATACATTATGAAAACTACCTTAAAAATCCTACAAGAAATAAAAGTTGTGGAAAAAGAGCAGTTTCGATAAAGAAACTTAACGAGAGTTTCGTGCAAGCTTCTATAGACGAAAAAATAATGAAAAAATATCTAAAGAAAAGTCCACGTTACAGCTGCTGTTACAGATTCATTAAAAAGCATCGTGATCCTCGTTACGAAAATAAAGAACCAAGGTTAATTTAAATATTCTCTACTTTCTTAGTTGTTAAAAAAACGTTTGCCTTTATGTTTTCTTATCTTTGCAGTTTTACTGATTGCCGACAATTCTCGACTAACGATAAAATATCTTTAGAAACAGACTTTATAAATGTTAAATGTTCGGAACACATAAACAACAGGACACATTTAGTGTACGATGACCTATATGCATTCTGCAAGAAAATTAATATTATGGAGCGTAAGAGAAGTCAATGCAAATACAAGTTTAATATATTGATGGTTGGAATAGATTCAATGTCTTTACCAAGACTTGTTAAAACAATGCCCCGGACTGCTCAGTATCTTCATACGAATTCTTGGACAGGAGTAAGAGGTTACCATAAGGTAATAAAACATTACCTATTATTTAGCATAAGTATCAACTTGAAAATCTAGCAGTTATTTTTCCCATCTCACACCTAATCAGTGTCTACAGAATTATAAATAAGTACCTAGGTACCTTACACTAACTACATATAAAATGCATATTCGCAGGTACCTATTTATTTTATTTTCAAGTAATTTCTGCGTGAGATCTTACAAAATTTGTCATTAGGTACTTAGGTATGTCTTAACAAGAAATTTTATAATACCTATTCAGTATAATTTTATACGAGTTTTTATTGGATTTGTATTGAAGAAAATAAAATTTTACCGATGTCGATCTTTTTCAGATTGGTGATAACACTTTTCCCAATTTGATGGCAGCATTTACTGGATATAACATGACTACAATACAGAAAGCCTGTATTGACGATATGGATAATTGCAACAAATATTTAATGTGGAGCAGATTTAAAAACATCGGTTATGTTACTGCGTACGGAGAAGATTATTTACGACTGCCGGACACCTTTAGCAAACAATACTCTTTTCACAAAACACCTACTGATCATTATATGAGGACGTTTTTCCTGAAAAACGAGAAAGAATTGAACAATCAGTCATTGGTGTGCGCTGGTAAGGTGTCATGTGGACAACAGTTGTTAGACTACGCGATTGACTTTGTGTCAACATATAAAGACGACAATTTCTTTGGGTTTTTCTGGATGAATTCTTTCAGCCACAATATAAACAGTCGACCACAAGATGCGGATAACTTATTCAAGAAATTCTTCGACAGATTAAATAACACACGCGTAATGGATACGACGTTTGTTATATTTTTCAGCGATCACGGAATACGTTTCGGGCCACTTCGTACGCTTAAAGAATCTTATTACGACGAACGCTTGCCTTTCCTATTTTTTTGGACACCTCCGAAGTTTATAGGACGTTTTCCCACGATGTACAATTCATTTTTACGTAATCAGCACAAATTGGTCACACCTTATGATTTATTTCATACGATAAGAGAAATCGGTTATCTGTCATCTTGTGTAAAAGTACCTAGTATCTCCCGAGCGAATGACCCTTGTCCAAATTGCCATAGTTTATTCAAACCAATAAGTACATCCCGCACTTGTCAGGACGTCGCCATTCCAGACAAGTGGTGCAGTTGTCACGACTTGTATCCTTTAGATAGTGAGAATGAAGAAGTAAAGAACAGCGTAAAATATGTTATTAACTCCATTAGGGACAAAATTCAAAATATACGGACAAAGCGTTGCTGGCACTGTAAAAATCTCTCGGTTGAGAAGTTATTAAGGGCACATTTTTATAATGACAAAAATAATCTAACCAATAATTATCACGTCGTTGCATTCTCAACTTGGGGCAGTATTTCATATGAGGCTACAGTACTTAGAAATGAAGCTAGCGCAGAAATTATCGGACCAATAAGTGTCATATCTCCTTACAAAGGTACTGGAGAATGCGCAATTGAACGCAATGCGCGCTTATTTTGCTTTTGCGAAAGGAAACACGATTGTAAATAAATGAACATTTAATATTTTTTTACATTTCTCAAAATAAATCTGATTATCTGCTTTAACATATTAAATTACTAATTAAACAACTGTGCCATTGTTTTATTTTCTAAAAAAGTATGAGCTTCAAAAAACATTAGGTTACAGTGTAACGTCTATGTAGCATACACCAACAAAACAGCTTGGCCTCTATCTATCTATTATTAGTTCCGCAGATTATGCGATCACCTCATAGCACGAGGACGTGCCTCTACAGTGTTCATTGTTTTGTTTATCCTAGACTAGTCCAAAATATTGTCTACGTTTAATTTTTTTCTCACTACTTTAGATATAACAAAATAGTGATGTGCATTGCGTGAAGTGATGTTTTCAAGTTTAATAAAGCAACAGGGCGATTTTTATTTTGGTAAAATAATAACAAGTAAGTACCTACATACGGACCGTTTACATATAACTTAAGGATCTTTATAGAATGTAAAGTGCAAATCCAGAGAACCGATCCATTCGCAACATCACGACGCGTTAATGGTACCTAATCAATGCAACAAATAAAATAAGCATGTAAAACGTATCATAAAAAGACATTTTCCATTTTTTGCCTTAATTACGGAATTCCTACTGAGGTATAGACCGACGCCCGTTATTTTAAATTAGGAGGTACCTACCTCTATTATAAATAAATCATAGTGAATCGTAGCTGCAGTAAAATATAAATTCGGAATATGTAGTAGGTACCTCAACTCGCGATATAGCTACCTATCTAAGCCCACGTAAGTAGGTATAACACCTCGTCTATCGATTTGGACACTCCTCCGTGCCAAGCCCTGGTAAGCAACGTATCCTATACCTACTGTAACAACTAGGTATAGAGTTACAGGTATTTTCAGAAGACACTCTGAAATTAAAATTTGGATTAAGTTTTGCAAGTTCACCCGCGCTTCACTCTCGGTTCCATTCAGTAACTTTTGAGAGCAACTAAGCGTATAAGGAACAAACTATATAATATTTTCAACCGACGAAAAAAACGGAGGAGGTTCTCAATTCGACGCGTATATTTTTTTTTTTTTTTTTTTATGTATGACCACGCATAACTTTTTACAGGGTGGTTCGATTTTGATAATTCTTTTTTTATTGGAAAGGGTATACTTCGAAATTGGTCCCATTTTAATTTGGAAAAAAAAATCCGACCCTAAGGGTAGAAAAATAGGGGATGATTAAATTTTCACACACCGATTGTATCGTTTGACCATGGGTAACTTTTTACAGAGTAGTCCGATTTTGATAATTCTTTTTTTATTGGATAGGGCATACCTCAAAGTTAATCCCATAAAAATTTGGAAAAAAGAAACCTACCCTAAGGGTGGGAAAAAGGGGGTTAATAGCAAAAACAAGGTAGGTAGCTATTTTAAAAATAATTAAAAATTAAGCATGTAATAATTAGTATAAATTATGGCCACAGAAAATTATAAAATAATAACTTTTTAATAAAAAAATTTAACCGCCGAAAAAAAACTGAAAGGCAACAAAAAACAATAGCGCACTGAAAAGAGAAAAATAATAATTTTGTCTTTTATAACGACTATTATTTTGGTTGTAATGTCTGATATTTTTGGAGTCGGTGCCAGCCTCAAACAAACTTGAGCACCTTAGTGAAGAGTTGAGAGTGAAGAGTTGCTGTACCAGCTGGCACCAACTTCAAAAATATCAGACATTACAACCAAAATAATAGTCGTTATAAAAGACAAAATTATTATTTTTCTCTTTTCAGTGCGCTATTGTTTTTTGTTGCCTTTCAGTTTTTTTTCGGCGGTTAAATTTTTTTATTATATACAAGTAACATTGTATGTGTGTGAAGGTTGTTTCTTGATGTTAATCTACGATAGGTACTACTGGTTTCAGTTTAAAAATTATTTCACTTATAGATAGGTATCGCGAAAATAAAGTTAACAATATTTTGACGTTCGCGCCGTCTATTTATGCATTACTAGCGGTTCGCCCCGGCTTCGCACGTATCCCTAATTTTTTTCAAAATATTCCATAGCCTATGTTACTCAGGGTGAACGTAGCTTCCCAACAATGAAAGAATTATTTAAATCGGTCCAGTAGTTTTTGAGCCTATTCATTACAAACATACAAAAATAGGCACAAATCTTTCCTCTTTATAATATTAGTATAGATAGGTATTATATTATGTTTTATAATGACAATGCAATTGTTCATATAAAGGCTATCAATATTTGATCAAAGCATAACCTATAATGGATATAACCAGATGTATCCCTTTTAGAAACTTTATTCTTCGAGTATTAGAGACACATTTATTCTATATTAAACCTACGAAAATGAATCCTATTTTTTCACAGCTATTAAACACTAACGGTTGATTATTATACAAGAACAAATATTCAGACCTGAACATTGGTTTCCTTTTGTCGTAAGCCATTCTTCAAGAATCTGTCATGTGCTGATATCGACAAAAAAGTTTTTAATACGATCTCTCAACTAACCCAAAATCCATCCAGACTCCACCCGAACACCCGAACAAACTTACTTGGCTTGAATAATAATAATAATATCTTTGGACAATTCACACCAATTGATATAGTCCCAAACTAAGCAAAGCTTGTACTATGGGTAGGTACTAGACAATGGATAAACATACATAAATATATATAGACATCCAAGACCCAGGTACAGATGCCAGTGCTCATCACATTGACGGTTTCGTAGTCAGGGCCTCTGAACACTACACCAACAGGCAGACAATGTATTACATATGTAGGAACTTAATCACTTATTAATTGGTACAATAAATGAAATTCTGCATATGCAAATTAAATTTGTTCAACGTACAACGTAAGCAAAATGATTAAACATCCTTATCAAAACAATAAAACATCTGAAAAAGTAATTAAATACCTATGTACTACGTTCGCTAGTTAACACATAAGCCTTCCGATATAAGTTATATTATTTACTAGCGTTTCGCCCGGCTTCGCACGGATCCCTAATGTTTTTTCATAATATTTTATAGCTTATGTTACTCGTGGATAATGTAGCTTTCGAATGGTGAAAAAATTCTTCAAATCGTATCAAATCCAGTAGTTTTTGAGCCTGTTCAATCTGTTCATTACAATCAAACAAACAAAGTTTTCCTCTTTAAAATATTATTACATTATATAGTATAGATAGCGAAAATGGTAACAATATCTGGTGCGCACCAACAGACGGATGTGATAGCAAATTTATTTTATAATATTATCCTTATGTAGTATATTAAATAACAATTCGACGCTTCCTGTGCCGAGCGTTTATAATTTCGAGTTAAAGTCCAACTCTTTATGGAATACTTCCACTGTGCTATAATGGAACACATTTGCAACACTAGGAGTTTAAATAGGTCCTTATATACCTAACGTGACTATACGTCCCGTTTTGTAACCACGTGTCCCGGTGTCCCGTAAATAAACTCCGGGAAAATTGTCCCGTTTTCCGAAAACAGAACAATTTTACGCAGTTCCCGAAAACGGTGTTTAAAAACCCCGCGAAAATTGCGTCATCCTTTTCATTTTATATCCCACTTGGGTATATTTGTAGACATTTGGTTTTCCATCCCCATTCTCATCTTCATAACTATTATATTAAACGACTGAACTGATTCATCCGTTCACATACATACACGTCAAACTTATAACACCTCGTCGTTTGTGCGTCGGGGATTAAAAACTGCTTTTTATTCATCAACTTGGCTTGATAATCGATCACAGACCTTGCCTACGAAACCCTAGGTTGCGGGTTCGAATCTTGCTAGGGTCAGATATCAGTGACGATCACGAGTGTTTGTATTTGAATCTCAGATACCGTGCATTTAGGTTTACCCGTAGTACAAATTTCATTTATTAGGGTTGATTGATTGGCGTTAATTGTCGAAATATATATTTATTTTATGTAGGTATAGGTTGGTATCTAGGCATTAAAGGTGTGGTTCAGTAGCTAGTTAGCTGTGTCTAAAAAAATATGAAAGCGGGATAATTAAAGCCACGCCTTTAGGGAATGCCCTTGCCTTGTAAAAATACACTCAACAGTTTTTTACCTACGGTACTAATAGAGAGTAGTTGTTATTTTTGAAAGTAATTTATTAGCTACGTAGGTAGTTAATGAATTGGCTTTTAGTATGAGAGAATACTTGCAGAGGCTATGGCCACTACCTACAGTAGCCGAAATATCTTTTGTATAAACTCAAACGTCATTTAGTAAGTTATTAAAATATATATATTATGTAGGTACTACATTATAGGTACCGTACGATGACGCTCGTTGAGTATCTATTAAACTACTTATACGTATTTACGATTATAATATACTAGCTTCTGCCCGCGACTTCGTCCGCGTGGAACTCCTCCTTTTTTGAAGTCGGTTAAAAAGTAGCCTATGTTCTTTCTCGGGCTCCAGATTTTCTTTGTACCAAATTTCATTTAAATCGGTCCAGTAGTTTTAGCGTGAAAGCGTAACAGACAGACAGACAGAGTTACTTTCGCATTTATAATATTAGTTAGGATTTTTATTGATCTTCAACTCATTTTATTTAAGTGACGTGTTTTTTTAATGTAGGTACTTAATAATGGTACTTTCCTAGTTTCATATACCTCCTATCAAAATGGCCAAGCATAGACTGTAGGTATTTAGATGCCTATCTAGTTACGGATACTAAATGTGTTTTTTTTTCAGCCTCCAGATGTACCGTCAACTCGTAAAGATAATCCAATCGAGATACATAATAATCAGTTTCGTGGGTTCCTGGGTTGTGATCTCATTAATTTATTGTAATACATTTAACTTAATAAAGACAAATGGCTTTGATGTACACGCACTTGCGAATCTCACAGGTAATTTCTGATGCCTTCGTGGTATTTCCACATTGGAATGAAACAACTATACTTAAGTGGATTAAATTCGCGTATTTTTTTTATTGGCTTAGGTTTCGAAAACTTTACAGTTCCTATACTCGTAGTACGACTGAGCTGACGATGAACTAACGCTAAAGAGCTTAAATAAAGTTTAATTCCAATCTCACAGATATTTGTTGTAAGTTAATGAACTCATTGGAATCTTGTGTGGAATTGGAACCATGGCTTATATTATGTACATAGATAAATACCAAGTAGGTATATAAGTCCAAAATGGATAAATAACTCTGAATACCTACTTATTATTGTTACAGTTGGAGATGACTATCTTATCAATACACCAGGATGTATCATACCAAATTATGCGAAGACTCTACGATTCATCGAGGCAAAAGAATCAAAACAAACATGCGGAGATAGAGCTGTTTTCATTGAAAAAGTAAACGAAGAAAGCATCAAGTTTCGTATAGATGAAATATTGATGAGAAGACATTATGCTGGAGTACATAATATTAAATGTTGCTACAGATTTGTTAGTCGATCAACAAAACAAGGAAAAGAAGATACTCATATAACGTAAGTGAGTCTCCTGTGCCCCTGAGCATACCAATTCACTAAACCATTTAGCAAAATTGACGGGTACTTACAAACTTACCTGTAGGTAGGTAGGTACATAATAATTTGACTGAATTGATTGTAGTAGGTACACTAGACCACTATGGTCTAGTGATGAGGGATCCTTTATAGGTATGACATAGCTATTAATTTCTGACGCTTTTGTAATTATCAATTACACTTAGGAAAAACCAAGTGGAATGATTTTCTGCTACAAATATGAGGTGTTCTCTCTCTTCGTGCTTTATGCCGATTCCTATTAAATTAGTAGCTACATGTTCTTAGTTTTTTAATTCACTTCAGCCAATGAAAATGTAAAGAGTACCTATGCCGTACGTACATGTGTTCACAAGTACAAATAGACATTGACAGTTGATTCAATTCCCACGATTCACCACACAAGTATTCAAACATCGTTTATAAACTTGTGTAATGAGTGCATTTCAAACCCATATTGCGCAATAGTTGCAGCTGGATGTTGCTATAGGTACTCTCTATATCAACAGACCGTCTAGGTCGCTACTATTATCAGGTACCTACCTAAAGACAAACGAACTTCTGTGAGTAAGTACTATAAGCATGTGAAAATCAAATAATAAACGAGTTTAAATGTAGGTACCTAAATACTTAATGATTACGAATTTTGAAAGAACTGACCGAATACGATTATCTAAATACCTACTCGCGCGCGGTTTCCGTGCCATTATCTATAAAAATGACAAAAAATATCACGTTTGTCGTATGGGAGACTACCTACTCTTTTTAATACTTATTAATTGTTAGGTATAACGGCAACAGAAATAGATGAAAATCTCAACTAGCTAACTATCACGGTTCATGAGGCACAGCCTGGTGACAGACGGATGAATAGCAGAGTCTCAATTCCATTTTACTCGTTAAGTAGGAACCCTAAAATATACGCAAAAATTACTATATGTCTCGCTTCAAGGTTAATGTGTTTCTTACGTTAGACACGGTTTGTAGATAATTACGGTGGTAATCGCTTTTTTTTCAGTTCTTCGTCATGCGAGAAATTTGACGATGGCTCGGTAATAAAACTGCTTCACGAAATACTCACGGTGACTTGTTCCACAAACCCTGAAGGCTCCAAATCGAAGATTACTTACGAAGATAGTTACATATTCATAAAGAAAAAGAGAAATAAGATAGCTAAAAGGGAACGCAGTAACTATAATGTCCTTATTTTAGGCATGGACACCATGTCCAGAGGGCGACTTTTAAGTACAATGCCTAAAACCATAGTATATTTTAAACAACATAGATGGTTAGACTACAGAGGATATCAAAAGGTAGGTATATTTCTAATGTATATTTCATATATCGCACACTTAGATCTAAAGAGAGCTAACTCGAAAACCTGAAATTTTGAATTATGCACACGATTGAGTTCCTTACAGCAGCTATTCTTCTAGCGTCAAATAAACTGCATAAATCTATAAAAAGAAAAAAACTCGTGCAGTGCATAGTGCAGTGCATAAATATTAAAATGTTTCTCGCCTTTCCAGAAAAAGGACTTCTTTGAATAACACTGTTTAAGTAGATCTAGTGTGCGATATATTTATAGATATTGGGTAGGTACCTTCTGAACTTGATTGTTTAATACGGTTATTCTATTTTTTCAGATAGGGTTCAACACATTTCCCAATTTGATTGCATTTTTAACAGGAATGAAACTTTCCAGTATATACGAAAACTGTATGAAGGACATGTATATGTGCAACGACTTTATGATCTGGAGCAAGTTTAAGAACCAAGGATATGCGACAGCGTATGGAGAAGACTATTTATCGCTACCTGACACTTTTGGTCGATATAACGGGTTCAGTACACCGCCTACCGACCACTACATGCGGACGTTCTTTCTAACAGGAGAATCCATCAAAGGAAACTTAATATGCGCAAAGCATTTACCATCTGCGATCCATACACTCAATTACGCTGTAGATTTCGTAAATTCCTACAAAAAAGAACAATTCTTTGGGATGTTCTGGCTCAACTCTTATAGTCATAACCTAAATAATTTACCTACACTTATAGATAAAGATATGACTATGTTTTTTGATAAATTGAATAGTACGGGAGCTTTAAGGAATACCTTTGTGTTTTTCTTAAGCGACCATGGTATACGATTTGGTAAAATGAGATTACCGGTCGAATCATACTTTGAGGAGCGATTACCTATGCTGTATACATGGGTACCACTTGACTTCCGGGAAGACCATGCAACGGAGTATTACAACTTGCAGATTAATCAGAACCGATTAACTACCCCGTACGATTTACACCAAACATTCCAAAATATTGCTGAATGGGCTAACAGAACCATGATTAATGCGAAATGTGAAGCTTGTCCAAACTGCAGTACTTTATTCGAAGAAAAATCCCAATTTAGAACATGTAACGACGTTGGCGTACCAGAAAAATGGTGCAGTTGCCACAATTTGAACTCTATGGATGATAAAGAGTATGGAGCGACACGCAGCACGCAGCTAGCGGTAACAGAAATACAAAATATAACAAAGCCAATAAAGACAATCCCATGCATGACATGTCACACTTTACAACTGAAAAAAGTATTAAGGATACATTCACATGTAGATTACTTAACTAATACCACTTATTATGTAATAGCGATATTAATGACGCCTGGCGACGTCGCGTATGAAACGACAGTTAAAGAAGAAGGCGGGAATTTTGAAATCGTAGCACCCACTGAGACGATATCAGAATACAATACTCGAGGTAGCTGCGTCATAAATCAAAACGACCGCGCGTTTTGCGTCTGCAAAGAACAAAAAAAATGTAATAAAAAACATCCAAAACGATAAACGTAAAATTCTTTTATTTCATACATTTCAATTAATACCTGTAAGTTATTTATTTAAATTAATTATTCGTTAGAAGTAGGCAATGTTACATGTTAGCTTAAAAGCATATTTCTAATCCAAGGCAAATTTAAAACAAAAAAAATATATTCATGATATCTACAATGATATATCACTACTCCATAATAACAATTTTATCCGCTATGTACTTTAGCACCACACATAAATTATATTCACATTTGTCACTATATACCTAATACATCTGCAGCAGCTTTTGATAATCACTTAAGGACATATTTTGTTCTGTACCCCGGCTGGCGAATAACATATAACACAGTGGTTACTGTGTATATTATAAAAAAAGAGTAGTATAATTATAGTAAATATTTCAAACATTAATGTGGTATTAGATATTTTGTTTAGAATTGGTAGTGTAAAATAAAATTAGGAAGGAATGGATCGTTAAGCTGAAAGCGTGCTCGTATTACAGGAAGCAGGTATCAAAAGTGGAAAAAATAAATGCTAACTTTTTTTCTCACGAGAACGGGATAAAAAGTGTCCTATGTCTGTCTTCTGGTTCTCTAAGCTAACTTCCCGCCAAATTTCGGCTAAATCAGTTCAGCCGTTCTTGAGTTACAAATTTTGACTAAAACGACTTAGATATAAATAGGCTTCCTTTCTAAGTTTATTTTAAACTAGGTACCAATTAAAAAAAAACATAGTTCCCAAAATCACATGAGTCACCCCATGGATAGGATCTCACTCTATATTACAATTATAGCAATTAAGGTATATAATTATAACATGTAACAATGTGCAACGCAGCGTATCTACCGTAAACAAATATAATTAATTTTAGACTCTAGTTTGAGCTGTTTATCCTGTTTTTGAGTTCTGTAAATGAGTAATGCCATTTTTATCTGGTTTAATTAAACTTTGTATGTAGGTTTATAATTCAAAACAACCTGATAACGCAAGTCATACCTATATATATATACTTGATACCTAATTAATCTTTTTCTGAGGATACTTCCTATACTTATTTTTTTCCCAATCGCATGTTTAGTTTTTGGAAGGACTTGTTTTATGAATCCATGTTTATTGTCTGCCATTTCACTAGCAGATAACATCAGTTTCTAGCTCTCAAGTAATTTACCGGATATAATAAAGTAGCTTCTGCCCGCTTTACCCTCTTAGGGGGTGACTTTTCGAAAATTCTTTCTTAGTGTTCCCCTATGTTATAAAAGAACCCTTGTGCAAAATTTCTAGTTTCTAACCCTTATACTTTAGGCCCTGCATTAAAGTCAGTCATTAAGTATGCTTCTCCTTTTATATTATGCATAGAACTTATAGAAGATGTTACATAGATAAACAATATATATTTAATTTGTATATAAAAAAACTTATTTTATTTACTCCACTTCGCAGATTTCCCAGAAGAAACGTGGTTAATGCTAATGTCCGAAGTTTCACCCTTTTTATACATGGGCTTTTAATTATGGCTGTTTTTAACGCGTCAGGAAATTTACCCTCTGATAAAGATTGATTTACAAGGTGGCGTAGACAAGAAGCCAACGTTCAACGTTAACGTTAAACGAAACGACGTGCCAAGGTTCAGCGGTAACGTTGAACATTGGCACCTTGTCTAGGTTCCAAGGTGTGTATATGGAATGGTAAGGTTTTCGGCTTAGCTTTTTATTAAAGTTGGAGGAATTTCATCTCTGCCAAAGGAGGGTTATTTCTAAGGTTTTTTATTATTAAATACATTTCTTCAGGTTTAACTAAATTTAAGAATAACGATTTATCTATTTGATTTGTTAAGAGGTTAATTTTTTAATTAATCGGTGGAGGACTTCCGACAGAAGAGAAAAAAGCGTTAAAAGCATTAGCTATTGGTCTGGGAAGTCTGATGTACGAGTTGTATTTATTTCAATAATTATTATTTTATTATTATAAAATGTTTTTTTTATTGGGTTCTATGTTAATTATTTGCCACATGAATTTGTCTTATTTTGTGAATTTTCAAATGTTGCTTTATTCCTATTTTTTTTTTATATAAAAATGGCTTTTTTTTTAGTACTTTACAGTAATATTTATAATGGTTACGTAATACTATATTGTTGGTTTGAGGCACTAACGACTTCACAAGTCTTTTGTTATTGCACGACACTCCTAAACCGGGAGATAAATATGACTTTTTAGAACCAAATTTTATTGTTACGCTTTTTTTTGACATTCCAAAAAAGAGCGTAAAAATAAAATTTGGTAGGCAGTTGTTTAAAACTTATTTAAAGTTTTCTCGAATATATTATAATTATCATTCATTGTTTTATTTCGTAAAATTAGTTGTTTCCAATTTATATTAGGGACGGCCTGTTGGTCTAGTGGTCAGGCCCTGACTACGAAACCGGAGGTTGCGGGTTCGAATCCTGCTAGGGGCAGATGTCAGTGTGATGAGCACTGGCATCTGTACCTGAGTCTTGGATGTCTTATATGTATTTATGTATGTCTATCCGTTGTCTAGTACCATAGTCCAAGCTTTGCTTAAAAGGGGACTATATCAATTGGTGTGAATTGTCCAAAGATATTTATTTATTTATTTATATATTCTGTATTTCATGTTTAAATTTATTTATATTAGCTTTATTAAATATTCGTTTAGATAATGTAATGTTTTGTATTTTCGTACTTTCGGTAGGTGTAGAAAAAAAAGTGACTAATTTAAACAAACCATTACAATTATATAAATCTTATATTGATCTGATTCAATACATATCTCACAAATACAGTATGTTAAAAAGACATCTTGTATAAACCGTATCTAAAGATAATTACAAAAATTCATCACACCAATCCTTCAAACCTTGGTAACAGTCAGAAGATTGCTTAGAGCTGGAATTGCATGTTTCCTTCATCCATTGTTGAAAACGCTCTTGACTCTTCTTTAAAACCAAAAACTGACCCAATAGAACATATGCCTGAAATGTGAACAAACATTACTTATAGAACAATTTTTATTTAATTTATGCGAAATTATATTGACAGTCTGATTTATTCCTAATATTTAAGAACTCCTCTTAATAACCAAGGCAACCGGAATCAATACAATATCTGTTTATTATTATGATAGCACATGGGCGTAGCATAGTAAGGGCGACACTTTTCAGAAAGCGGCAAAGTTTAACAATAAATAATAAAAATATTGTACATAAATAATGGACCGTGTTAAGCATTCGTGTGTTAACCCACAAAAATCGGGTTTTGAGTTATGAATTAAACACACTCCACTTACCTACTCCCTCTTCACAAGTGCGAATCACATCATACATAATACAGACACTCATCTACACTCAAACACACTCACACATACCTACACCTTCTAGTTAGTTTAAAACTTGGTAATGTATAAATATAATGTTTTAAATAAAATACCATAACTTCGGATAAACTTTCCAAACAAAACAACCTTCCTTTTTTTTTGCAAAATTCTAATTTGTTGTTTTAAAATGAATACCTATATTATGCACTCATTTTTAGAAAATGTAAAACGTATTAAAACTTAATGTACCTACCTAATTATTTCCTAACGTTTTTATTGTTGTATAACATGTTTCAAATAACATTATAAGTTCTGCTAAAAATGAGAAATAGGTACAAGTTAACACTTAAATTATTTCAATTACCTACTTTAAAATCATAACCAAACTTATTTTTTTTAATTTATTTTTTTCATATAAAATATTTTAAGGTTCCGTATCATCTTCTAAAAAACGGAACCCTTACAGGATCACTTAGTTGTCCGTCTGTCTGTCTGACCCTTTACCTCACTAACGCGTGGAGGTAGGTATCAAACTAATATTCATAGTAATATCAAATACTCAGGACTACCGTCCCTTGGAATTGTAACAAAATAAAAAGAAAATGGCCAACGCAATCAAAAGATACCGTCGTTTACGTACGCCGTGCTGTGAATTGACGGAAATTTTCAACACTCGCTAGGGAATCAAAACCTACAGGGTACTTCTCGTGAACTCAGGATCTTGAAATTTAGTACGAGCTAACGTCATATAGCACACCATACATTTTTAGTAACATCAGTAAAAAATATATTTAAACATATATGTAAGTACCTACCTACAGGTTATTTATATTACAGAACCCTCGGTGCGCGCAGCGCGTCTCTAACTCGCACTTAACCGATATTTTTTTTATATCCATTATTAGATTAAAACGTGTGGAAGACAACACATAGAACATTATCTAAACTAATATTATAAAGAGGAAAGGTTTGTTTGTTTTTTTGGATTGAATAGGCTCCGAAACGGCTGGACCGATTTGATAAATTCTTTCGCTATTGGGAAGCTACACTGTTCCCGAGTGACATAAGCTATAAAAAAAACGGGATCCGTGCGAAGCCGGGGTGAGCTGCTAGTACATAATAATATCCACTGCACCAATTTATTAACTCTTCGAAAATATGGTTTTTAGGTACGGAACCCTAAAATTATGGGTTTAATTCAATATGATAAAATAATAATAATAATTTATCAATTTGGTAAACATTTTTATATAGGTAATTGAAATAATATACTCGTAAGTGTTGTACCTATTTCTCATTTCTAGCAGAACTTATAATGTTATTTGAAACATGTTATACAACAAGAAAACGTTAGGAAATAAATAGTAACTAGGTACTATCAACTGTGCTGGCGATGTTACACCTTTAAGGCAATAATCGCTTGAACGACCCTGGTACCTGGCGGCTGTGTGTGAAGCAACAAGTGCAAGCAATTTTTTTCTAAAATGGCGTACCCCGATAGTACATTAAAGTTTTAATACGTTAGTTGTTTATTTTATTACATTTTCTAAAAATGAGTGTATAAAATCATATTCATTTTAAAACAACAAATTAGAATTTTGCATAGTGTTATGTGGCTTAACACATAAATGCTAAAAGTAATAAACCTTGTAGAAATTTAAGTATTTACCATTTTTCTGATTTTTCTTTTTAATTATGAATGTATTGTAATAAATACATTAATTAGCTTTATCTATGCATTTCAACAAAAAAATGATAGGTACCACATAACAATACTTACTTTTTTTGCTTAAAATAAGCTGAAAAAGAAGATTGTTCTCAAAAAACTTTAAACGCTGATTTCTAAAAACTAGCTCGGTGTGGGTTGACACACGAATGCTTAACACGGACCATATTATATGTATTTCATGTATGCGTTACCATTTCAATATACATTTCAATTGAATGTATACCTACTATAAGTAGGAAATACCTATAGTCTTCTGTTGGAATGAAATGAAATTCATTCCAATGTGTAATAACCGCGAAGGCATCAGAAATTATTACCTATAGTCTGGTCGAGAAGTGAGTTCTGTGAGAAAAATCGATACAGTTGTCTTAATAATATGGGGATTGTTGCATTCGATTCAGAATTTAATTTCGAGGAGGGGGTATTTTTTTTCAGCATTGAAAATAACAATTTCTATAAACAATAAACGTAGTGAAGAAAAGATAGTGTCCTATCTGTAGCTGTTACTCGGAAAATATTGAAGTTAGCTGACATTTCAATAACAATTGTCCCAAGTCCGGAGTTGTAGCTACATTATTTATAATTTTAATTTAACTTTGAAAATTGGGTTCCGCGCGGCCGATACGGCGCCGCCGCGTCACCCTCTAACATGGTGACTAATAGAAAATATTTATTTTAAAGCATTTACTATTAATTTAAAAATCTAAATAAATTATAGTGTCATCTAGACACTTCAAGGAATACAGTCAACTGTTAAAAATCGGCCCTAAACGGAGTAGCACACTCAGGCACGGTAGAAAGAGTGGGAGATACTAGTTCCTCTCCCTTCCCCTCGATCTTACGCATTTTCGATCAGCATCACGTGACCCTGAGTTTGAAAGTTTTTACCCATACAAAAAAGTGCTCAGCGCCGCTAAAGAAGTTTTCACTTCAAAAATCTAAATTAAGTCGATTTTTCTCAAAGTTATTCCATTGTTAATGAAGAAATTTTTCGTGGAATTAATCTTACATAAAATCCGTCGTAAAAGTTTAAATAATCATTCGAAACATTTTCTCTTTCTTGGAGATCTTTTTATAATATATACTGAACAGGATTCCGTTATAAAAAATCGTAGAAGTTATTTAATTTGTTTATTATGATGTTTTTAAGTTGGCAAAAAAATTAAAATTCTTGAAAATTAGTTAACTTTAAAAGATCATAATAAAGAAATTAAATAACTTCTATGATTTTTTTAAAATTTCAGCTAACTTTAATATTTTCCGAGTAACAGCTACAAATAGGACACTACCTTTTCTTCACTACCTTTATCTATATATATAAAAGAAAGTTGGGTTTGTTACAACACTTATAACTCGAGAACGGCTGAACTGATTTGCCTGAAAATTGACGGGGAGGTAACTTAGAGCCAGGAAAAGAACATAGGATACTTTTTATCACGTTCCAATAAAAAAAAAAGAAAAAAAAATAGGTACTTATTTATCTCATTTGTTAAAACGCAACAATGACAACTGTCAAATCTATTGATTAATATGCTTTGCAGGGCAGGACGAAGTCTGCCGGGACCGCTAGTTGTTTATAAAAATAGCAATTTTCAATGGCGGAAAAAAAAATACCCCCTTCTCGAACTCTGATTATTCTGATTCGATTCAGACAATCCCATATTTTTAAGACAACTGTATCGATTTTTAGGATTCCGTAGCCAAATGGCAAAAATGGAAACCTTATAGATTCGTCATGTCTGTCTGTCTGTCTGTCCGTCCGTCCGTCCGTATGTCACAGTCAGTTTATTCTGAAATTATAAGAGCTACATTATTAAAATTTGGTGCGTAGATGTATTCTGTAAACCGCATTAAGATTTTAAAATAAAATCAGAAAAAGGAACAAAATTTTTGGGGTTCCCCATACGTAACTGAAACTCGAAATTTTTTTTTCGTCAGTCCTATACGTGTGGAGATAGAAACTCCACACGTATAGGACTGACGAAAAAAAATATTTTAAAATGATGTTGAGGTTTCTAACATCATTTTTTTCTAAACTGAATAGTTTGCGCGAGAGACTCTTCCAAAGTGGTAAAATATGTCCCTCCCCCCCGTAACTTCTAAAATATGGGCATGATAAAACTGAAAAAAATATATGATGTGTTACTATGCAAACTACTAGCGAAAATTGATTTAAATGAGATCTAAACAGTAGTTTTGTTTTTAAACGTCATAAATCAAATTACCTAATTTATTATAGATAAAGTCACGGAACCCTTCGTGCGCGAGTCCGACTCGCACTTTGCCGGTTTTTCTCACAGAACTCACTTCTCGACTAGACTACTAGTATAACATACTGTAAAACAAAATCGCACCTTATCGAAGCCGTCAGTTTCAAGTCTCCGTCCTAAGACTTCTCCCACTCCAGGTAAATCTCTAACGGACTTTTCCCCCATTGGCTCCGCCACAAAATTCTTATGTTTTATAGATGTGCCTGACATATTTCTGATCTACTGATAAAAAAAAAAAATAAGATCTACAGGTTTACCTTAAAAGCGAATAATTATAATCTTTTCAAGATAGTAAAGAAAACTCAACTCGACAAAATTACAGCAGAACGAACCGTCTCGCTTGACGCTATACTACAATATAGATTATGCTACAATTTTAGAAGTATCTATATAATAATAATATGATTCATTAACAAGTAGATATAATGATTAAGGGGTGCACGCAGTGTCAGTGTTGCCAACTCCTAGAAATTCGAGTCGCTAAACTCAAAGTCAAAAGTCGCCAGAAAGTCGCTAAAACTAGAACATAACCATAAAAAGTGCTCAGGGGGGGAATCCCCAAACTTTTGCCAACTCAGCTATATGCGACATTAAATAAAAGAAATTAAATTAAAATTTTAAAATGAATTATTTATTTATTTATTAATACATTTTTTTGCTTAAATTTGACGCACAAGTTGCTTACCGTATATATAGTTTTTTTTTTTTTTCAAATTCAACACGAAGATTTTTACATTCAAATTTTATTTTAAAAATGTTGATTTTTTTTAGCTAAATCTCAAATAAGAAGATTTCCAAATTCACTCAAAAATGTTTATCATTAAATTAAACCTTGAATTTTTAAACAAATATGTAAATGTAAAATTTAGATTTGAAAGAAAATTGAATGTTTTGATTTAAATATTTTTTGACATAGTTAAAGTCATAGTAGGTAATTAGGTATATACAAATGGAACTTCAATTAAATAAAGTTTGAATTTGGTGCGCTATCGCGTTTGTCGTTTTCCATAATGTATGTCTTGGCATTGAATAATTCTGTGTCAATTTGACAAAAAATGTATCTATTATTGGCTCTAGATCTGTTTTAATTTGTACTCCAAAAGTCGCCAGAAAAGTCGCTAAACTATTTTTGTCGTCAAAACTTTTTTTGGTCGCTAAGCCTTAAGCAAAAGTCGCTAGTTCTAGCGACAAAATCGCTAAATTGGCAACACTGCGCAGTGTTGCCAGGGCTCACGGGTCATGTTACGTTTTGGTTCCTAAAAAGTCACATTTTGAGTGCCATTGTCACAATTTTTATTTTTGTATTACTTAAATAAAAAAAAATGCTCATTTTTTAAAAACCATGACATTTACACAAATTCAAGGGTATCATAATGTCAAAAATCATTCTCTACGATACCTAACTGGGAAGGTCCATAGACCTTTATAATAGGGACGAGGCATATTGTTCTATACGTACAATTGCTTATATAAATAGCATCAATTTTGAGACACACACATAAGTCATAAACATATATCTATCTCGTTCTTACTCAGCACTGTAACTCGCAGGAAAAAAATATAACACTATTTCAGTGCGTACATAAACTGACATAAAGGGTGCGTTCCACTAAGCGCCCGCAACGCTCGTGACACCCTCTGTATCGTTCCACTTAACGCCCGTGGTCGTTGCGAGATAGATGTTGATAGATGACGTCACTGTTCGCGACCACATCGCGCCCACTTCGCCCACAAAATATTGGTGGGTCAGAGTGGGCTTTCGTCGCTCACGATGTGCGTTCCACCTATAAACATTCGCTTACAACACCCGCGGTGTTTTCTCATTAGTGGAACGGCAATTTCAGCGGTCGTGGTCGACGGCATTGCGAGCGTTAAGTGGAACGTACCCAAAGTGAAACATGAATATCCCTAAATACCTAATGAGGCCGTAAATCCGCCATGTTTAGCGCACCCAGGGCTGCCAGATTGTATCTTTTTATACAAAACGTGTATAATTTGATGTTAAATTGTATCCTAGATGTATAATGACCCATTTCGTATAGTTGGATACAAAAAATACACGGGGCACGGAAAGTATGAAGCGAAATGTTTAGTATGAAATGAACGTATTACCAACATGACAAAATATAACATATTGTCGTTGCCGTTGAACGTGTTTTGATGTGAAGTGTGGTAGGTTTTTTTTCTCAACGTTGGCACACTTGTGTTTTTGCTGTTTTTCTTTTTTTGTGTTATGTAAAGCGCCTAAACCTAACTTATTATTTTATTTCTCATCACATAGATATGCTAAAGTTTTACTAAGATAGAATGCCTCAGTGCTAGTAATTTAATGTCAAAATAAAAGCATGCCTATCAAGCGTGAATTTTTATTGAATATGAAATACAGCGACAACATAATTTGTTTTCAGTATTTGTTGAATTCCAGATTTTTTTTAATGTATTCATGACCTGGATGCCAAAGGAAAGTTGACAATTGTTTTTATTTGGAATGACCAATAAATAAAAACAAAAATAATTATACCGACCGGTATAAGCTTATTTTCCCTCTTACTTGCTCTCCTCAAGCCAATAAATGAAAATTGTAATAAACTCACTCAATCTCAACGTTAACGTTGAACGTTGGCACCTTTTCTAGGCCCCAATGTGTGTATGTATATATAGAATGGTAAGGTTTTCGGCACAGCTTTTTATTAAAGTTGGAGGAATTTCATCTCGGCCAAAGACGGGTAATTTTTAAGTTTTTTTATTATTAAATAAATTTCTTCAGGTTTAACTTTCAGGTGAAATAAAAGACAATATTATATATTTTCATTCCAATGTGTAATAACCGCGAAGGCATTAGAAATTATTACAATATTATATAATCATTCAAAGTATTATTATTATAAATTAGTTTTTTTTTGTGGTTTCTGTAACAATCCCCTCCTCATTATCCCTGTTTACTTCTTGCTGTTTTGATACGTTTGATATTTATTCGACATTGCACATTAATTCCTGAAATATAAAATAACCCTAGAATAAGATATTCCGTAATTATCGACATTTTGTCTAAACCTTATGCAATTAAAATCGTAATTATAATTTTAGCTAGGTACATACCTAAAATATTTGATCTTTACGGGTACCTATTATAAAGTACCTATTTAAACTGAATTTTTGACATTCTTTCATTTGTGTTGTTTTCATAAATTTGTAATTGCATAGGAAGAATTATTACCCACCCCCTGTATCCCTAAACTAGAACACGTGCAAAAATTAAAACCAACAACTACCAACATCTATTGTTTGATTGTTGTTTTTTGTTTGTTGATCATATGTATATGTAAGTACCTACTATCACTTTAGCATAAGACTATTGTCAGCTCAGTCGTGCTACTATTATGGAATCTGTAAAGGCTCCGAAATGTCAGCCAAAAAAATAAAAAACGCGAGTTAAATCCGTTAAAGTTGTTTCATTCCAATTTATAATAACTGCAATCAGAAATTATTAATTACTGCAATTCGGCTCCTTCGTTTTAAATTCCCAGCCTTATTTTTATATATTTATTTGCAATGTCGTTTAGAACTTTAGACCTACAATGCATAAATTATTTATAAAATACAAAGTAAACTAAGAATTGGTTGACGTAAAACGGCGTATAACATCCTCACATTGCGATCCCTTTTTGCTTGCCAAAGAAAAAAATGCTTTAACACAAGTGTCATAACGTCTAAGCTTGCATTTAAAAAAATACCTACTTAAGACCTTTTACCTTCGTGTATTGACAAAAACAGTTCCCTGCGGCGCAATGATGCACCGTAGTTATCATGCCATTATAAGGTGAAAATATTGATGTTTTGTAAAAATAACTGTTTATATTTCTGTGTTTATAACTAACCTTCAGATTTATCAAAACAAAAGAAAAAAATCTTTATTAAATATACTGAAAACCAATGGTCAAACTTTGAAGTGTTTTTTTCTGAACTTACAAGAAAATAATAACTTTAAAAAATCGTATTAGTTAGATTTCTTTGTCAACAACCCAATCCCACCCAAAAAAAATATATGATTAAACAAAATACTATGGCAAAATCAATTTTTGTGATGTAGCACATGCGCATCATGCGCATGGCAGGTACTGTAAACCCATGATGTAAGTACATGCATCATTCGCGCGCGGGGGAGTCTGCAATTCCATGATGCACATGTGCATCATGCGCACCCAAAGGGTTTTAACTAAATTTAGGAATAACAATTTATCTATTTGATTTGTTAAGAGGTTAATTTTTGAATTAATCGGTTGAGGACTCCCGACAGAAGAGAAAAAAGCGTTAAAAGCATTAGGTCTTTTATCAGGTCTGATGTACGAGTTGTTTTTATTTGAATATTTTTTTTATTATTATAAAATATTTTTTTATTGGTTTCTCTGATAATTATTTGCCACATGAATTTAGTCTTATTTTGTGAATTTTCAAATGTTGCTTTATTCCTATATTTTTTTTGATATCCAAATGGCTTTTTTTTTTAGTACCTACTTTACAGTAATATTTATAATGGTTACGTAATACTATATTTTTGGTTTGAGACACTGACGACTCAAAAGTCTTTTGTTATTGCACGATACTCTTAAACCGGGAGTTAAATATGACTTTTTAGGACCAAATTTAATTTTTATGCTTTTTTTGGCATTCCAAAGAAACGTAAAAATAAAATCTGGTAGGAAGTTGTTAAAAACATATTAAAGTTTTCTCGAATATAATATTATAATTATCATTCATTGTTTTATTTGGTAAAATTTATTATTTCCAATTTATATTTTGTTTTTCATGTTTAAATTAATTTATATTAGCTTTATTAAATATTCGTTTAGATAATGTAATGTTTTGTATTTTCGTACTTTCGGTAGGTGTAGAAAAAAAAGTGACTAATTTGAACAAACCATTACTAGTCTGGTCGAGAAATGAGTTCTGTAAGAATAATAGATACAGTTATCCTAAAAATATGGGGATTGTTGCATTCGATTCAGAATTAAATTTCAAGAAGGGGGTATTTTTTTTGCGCCAATTAAAATTGCAATTTTTATAAACAATAAACGTAGTGAAGAAAAGGTAGTGTCCTATTTGTAGCTGTACCTCGGAAAATATTGAAGTTAGCTGAAATTTAAAAAACGGTTCTGAAAGAGGAGGAAATTTCCATAACAAATGTCCTAACTCTCAGAGTTGTAGCTCCATTATTTATAATTGTAATTAAACGTTGAAAATTGGTCTACGCGCGGCCGATTCGCCGCCGCCGCTTCATCGTCGAACACGGTGACTAATAGATTTTTTTTTTTTAAACATTTCATATTAGGTAATTTAAAAGTCTAAATAAATTATAGTGTCATCTAGACACTTCAAGGAATACAGTCAATTCTTAAAAATCTAAATTAAGTCAATTTTTCTTAAAGTTATGCCATTGTTAATGAAATAATTTTTCGTGGAATTCATCTTACATAAAATCCGTCGTAAAAGTTTAAATAATATTTCTAAAATTATTCTCTTTCTTGGAGATATTTTTGAATATATACACAACAGGATTCGGTTATAAAAAATCATAGAAGTTATTTCATTTGATTATTATGATCTTTTAAAGTTGGCAAAAATATGAAAATTCCTAAAAATTTGTTACCAGTTTGTTACCACTTCTCGACCAGACTATATACCTACAATTAAGTATATAAATGTTATATTAATCTAATTCTATACATATCTCACAAATACATCATGTTAAAAAGTCATCTTATATAAACCATAATATCTACAGATAATTACAGAAATGCATAACACCAATCCTTCAAAGAATGGTAACAGTCAGAAGATTGCTTAGAGCTGGCACTGCATGTTTCCTTCATCCATTGTTGAAAAAGCATTTGATCCTTCTTTAAAACCAAAAACTGACCCAATACAATGTATGCCTGAAATGTGAACAAACATAATAGAACAAAGTGATTTTTATTTAGAGTGATGGCACCAATTATGGACATGTTAAGCGCACTAGAATTTCGTTTAAAAATGGGATGTTTTTTGGCAATACAAAAATGGTGATTTTTTGTTCGGTACTCAAATACATGGGGAACATTTAAACAACACCAAAAATCCTGTATAAATAATACATAATTAATAAAAAATACATAAATTGAAATTTACAATATCACCATTGATGGACATCGAAGATTCAGTGATGGACCCCCAGTAATGGACATGGACCCAGTCATGAACATCCATTAATGGACACTTTTTTATTGCACAGATAAATAAAACAAATGTCAAAAATCTACTTTTGATTAACTCTATTTGAACTTTTAACGTGATCAGCCTTAGATTTCCAAGTTATACTATAAGGCTTTCAATCAACGATCTGGTTTTTAATCATTTATTAAACATTAATTGAGGCTTTGCCTCTTTGCCAGAAGCTGCAGCTTAGAATTGGTAACATAATAAATCAATCAACTGAGATCTATCAGAAACTGCGGTGCATATATATGCTATAGTGTAAGCATGGGAAAGCATGCCACAGTATTTCAGGCAGAGACGTATGCTGCATGTGCACAAGAAAATATAGACAGGCACCTGGACGAAAAACCATCTATATTTTGAGTGGCAGCCAGGCTACGGTGAAGGCCCTTGGAGCCCATAAAGTGCAGTCGGGGTTGGTATATAAAGGCGTCCAACACCTTTAACACAGGCCTTAAGAAAAACACAATCAAGAGCCACACCGAAGAGTGGAAGGCATGCTTAGGTCTAAGGTCCTCACGGCAATTTATACAACACCCAAATGAAAACTGGACTAAAAAACTTTGGCTTCTAAACTGAAGACAAATCCGACTTATAACAGGAGTGTTCACTGGTCACTTAGGAGTCAACGAACTCCTACACAAAATGGGACTTACAAACAGCAGCGACTGCAGAATGTGTGGAGAGGAATGTAAAACTGTGGAACACTTGGTGTGCCACTGCGACGCCCTCACCAGATGTAGAATGAAGATATTTGGCTCCGGATACCGGGAGCCTGGAGAATTTTTTGCACGCTCTCTGTTAATTTATTTCAATTTATGTGAAAGTGCTTTTAACTCATTGCGACCAACCATTTCACCAAATTGCCCTCTTCCTCTACCGTGAGAATAGTTTGTAGTCCCATAGGTAGCACAAACTGCAGGACTGTTGCCTGGACTTTGTTATGCAAAGTTATTTGAGGGACCCCAAACCGGAGGGCGAATCCAACTGGGATGGGGGGATTTTGGTAAGCTCTCAGACGTCCTGAAAGACAAACGTGTGCGTCTTTATACCTCAAGCGTGGCACGTTTCAACAGTGCGTTCTTCTCGTAATGGTCTATGGAGCCGGGACTTCACGAGGCAGATCATCCATCGACTCCAAGTAGTATAGGGCTATGGAAAGAGCTATGTTAGGTATTTCTCTTTGTGACCGGGTCCGTAATACCGATATTCAGAAGAGAACCAGACTAAAGGACATAACAAAAACCATAGCTTTGAGGAAGTGGAAGTAGACGTGCCATGTCTGTCGTAGGTCCAAGGGAAGAAAGGATGCTGGATTGGAGACGGAGAAAGGGGCGGCGAAATGTCGGAAGACAGCCAGGGAGGTGGACCGATGATCTGGTGCAAGTGGCTGGGAAACATTGGATGCGGGAAACTCGAGATCGTGGGAAGTGGGCTGAAATGGAAGAGACCTTTACTCAGCATTGGGTAGAATAAGGTTGAAGAAGAAGAAGAAACCGGAGGGCAGCTGTGATCATCATTTCTCCCATCCTCAGCAGCATCATGCAGCATCATACAGCATCAAATGCCCTCCCTATTTTTTCCGAGGTGTAATTTTTTATTGGCGCCATATAAGATAAAACAAAGAACCCAATGATGGACGACTAAAAATAGCCATTTATGGACATTGTCCATCATTGGAAAATAAAGAGCAATCACAAAATCAACTCAACCAAAATGTTTAGTACAACAAATTAAATAATTTAATACAATAAACTAAAACAAATTAAAAAACTTAAGAATGGACACTTGTCCATAACTGGAATTCGTAAAAAATCGAATCCAGTGATAAACAAACCCCACAAAAAACTTATTATTGGGATTGGACATATTCAACTTAGCTCAATTTACTTGCAATATAGTATTATTCCGTAAAAATAACAAAAAGTCTCATTACAACACAACACAAAATAATACCATGCACAAATATGTACTCACCTCCTTAACGATTTCAATAACAAAAACGGATTTTTATGACCACCGCGCAAAACGAGATTTCAATTCCCAACCATCTTTAAATAAAACGGGCAATTTTGATGAAGTGTATCAAAATGAAAGCCCAAACGTCTATTGCTTATGTTTTAGTGTCTCCAATAGAAAAATGTTGGGCCAGTTGCTTAATAAATTCGATCAACGAAAATAATGTCCATAATTGGTGCCATGTCCATTACTGGTGCCGTCACCCTAATACATTAAAATGCGAAATTATATTGACAGTCTGATTTATTCCTAATAGCGGTCCCGGCAGACTTCGTCCCGCCCGACAAGAGCTTTATATTTTTTTTTACTGGAAGGTGATAAAAAGTATCCTATGTCCTTTTCCTGGTTCTGAGCTACATCCCCAGCAATTTTCAGCCAAATCGGTTTAGCCGTTCTTGAGTTATAAACGGAGTAACTAACACGACTTTTTTTTATATAATAGAGAAGAAGAAGATATTTAAGAACTCCACTCAATAACCTAGACAACCGGAATCAATACAACATCTGTTTATTATTATGATAGCACAGGGGCGTAGCATAGTGAGGGCGACACTTTTTAGAAAGCGGAAAAGTTTATCAATAAATTATAAAAATATTGTACCTACACTAAATATTATAATTTATGGGTATTAGTACCTAACTAATATTATAAAGAGTATATTCCCGAGTGACATAGGCTGTAAAAAAACGGGATCCGTGCTAAGTCGGGGCGAGCTGCTAGTACATAATAATATAGAATGACAGACCGCATTGTCCCACTGCACCAATTTATTACCTCTTCAAAAAATGGTTTTTAGGTGGTTTAGTAACTTTTTAGGTAGGTAGGTACGAAACCCTAAAAGTATATATTATTAAGGTTAAGATTTTTAAGTAATTGAAAAAATATAAGTGTTAACTTATTGTAGGTAGGTAGGTAGGTACCTATTTCTCAATTTTTAGCAGAACTTATTATAATAATAATATTTGAAACATCTTATACAACAAGAAAAACGTTAAAAAAAAGGTACATTAAAGATTTAATACGTCAGTTGTTTATTTTATTACATTTTCTAAAAATGAGTGTATAATATATTAATTTGAAAACAACAAATTAGAATTTTGCATAGTGTTAAGTGGCTTAACACATAAATTCTAAAAGTAATTTAATAATTTCTCCGCTTTTTTTTTTATTTCTGAATTTATTGTAATAATACCTTATTCTATGCATTTTAACAAAAAAAATGATACTAAGTACATATCAATACTTTTTTTGATTAAAATAAGCTGAAAAGGAAGATTGTTATCAAAAAACTTTAAACGCCGATTTCTCAAAACTAGCTCGATGTGGGTTAACACACGACCGCTTAACACGGACCATAATTATATGAATTTAATGTATAATAGGTATATAAAAGTAAAAGTCATATCTAGTAAAAGAGCCATAACATTTCCTTCCGTATACTGGCACCTACGCTACGCCACTGTGATTGCTTTAATTAAGTAAAACCCCCGACATAAAAACTAAAAGGCCCTCTAAAAAGTGTAACAATAATAAAATCTTAATATTAGTTACCTAAGTATTAATATTTCTACAAAGAAAACGTCATGTCGGGGGGACCGCTTTTCATTTAGGTGTACTTACTTACCCAATATTTACAATCTACCTAAACCTACCCCCCCCCCCCCCCCATGACGTTTTCTTTGTAGAAATATTAATACTTAGGTAACTTATATAAGGATTTTATTATTGTTACACTTTTTAGAGGGCCTTTTAGTTTTTATGTCGGGGGTTTGTTAAATATTTAATTTATTTTTTTATTTCATACTTTGAAATGGAAATTAAAAATAATAATATGTAGTAGGTACGTAAGTACCTACTACATATTATTATTTTTAACTAATTTCCATTTCACATGTAATTTCGTAATGTACTTACATGTTATCCTCTTCCATTTGATACCCCACTCGGGTATATTTGTCGACATTGGGCTTACCATTTACACTATTACTCCCCATAATTTTTGAACTACTTAACCGATTTTGATTATGATTTTAATTTTGTAATGTACACGCGATCCTCTTTCATTTGATACCCCACTCGGGTATATTTGTAGACATTTGGTTTTCCATCCCCACTTTCACTCCCAATATTTTTTGAACGACTCAACCGATTTTCATTATGATTTCAATTTTGTAATGTACTCGTCACCCTCTTTCATTGGATACCCCACTCGAGTATATTTGTAGACATTTATTTTTACATCCCCTCTTTAACCCCCCCTAATTATTAAACTACTGAGACGATTTTTATAAAACATAGCTAAGAACACTCCCGACATATACACCTTTCAAATAAAAAAACAGAATCAAAATCGGTTAATGCGTTAGGGAGCTATGATGCCACAGACAGACACACATACACACACACACACACACACACAGAGACACGTCAAACTTATAACACCCCCTCGTTTTTGCGTCGGGGGTTAAAAATAATAATTTGTATAAATTATGGCCACAGAAAATTACTAATTAGATAATAACTTTTTAATAAAAAAAAAAATACCGCCGAAATAAAACTAAAAGGCAACAAAAAACTTATTATTTATTAAAATTATTATTTTTCTCTTTTCATTGCGCTATTGTTTTTTGTTGCCTTTTAGTTTTTTTTTCGGAGGTTAATTTTTTTTATTAATAAAACAAAATCGCACCTTATCGAAGCCGGCAGCTTCAAGTTTCCGTCCTAAGGCTGCTCCCACTCCAGGTAAATCTCTAACGGACTTTTCCCCCATGGGCTCCGCCACAAAATGCCTATGTTTTTTAGTTGTGTTTGCCATATTTCTGATCTACTGAAAAAAAAATAAAATAATATCTACAGGTTTACTTTAAAAGCGAATAAATATAATCTTTTCAAGTTATAAAAAAAACTCAATTCGACAAAATTACAGCAGAAAGAACTGTCTCGCTTGACGCTATTCAACAATATAGATTACTAGCTGTGCCCGCGACTTCGTCCGCGTGGAATTTAAGTACTGGGACATAAGTATGGATAATTAAAGATTTTTTTTCTAAAATGAGTTACTCTTTATTACATAAGCTATCTGTCAGTGAAAGTCCCGTCCAAATCAGTCCAGCTGTTCCATAGATTAGCCGGAACACACAGATAGACAGACAAATAATATAAAATATATAATATAGGTATGTATTTAATATTTCAAATGTAAATTATAAAATGTCTTTATAAACCACATTAACAGTTTTTCCTTCTGGGGCTAATATGAAAAGGTTATCCGCATTACTAACCCGCGAGCAAGCCACGTATAGTTGGCCGTGTGAAAAACAATTCGACCTGAGATCAACTCCAACAGCCTTTCCAACAGCGTCTGCCCCTGAGACAGATTCGACTTTCTTCTGGGCATTTTTAAAATCAAAGCAAATACATACAATAATACATATATTTATTTCAATAAATCTACGTAGGCAATATTTTTTTAGATTATATCCGATATTTTTCAACCAATTCACAAAGCAAGTTCAGAGTCCGTATTTTCATATCCAAGTATAACATCAAAATCATCAACTAACCGAATCGCAAGACAAACAAAATTAAATAGTTTTAAACGTAAAACCAGTTTGTATTTATACTTTTCAGAGAAAAAGCTATAGCGCGTTTTAATTGCCTTGAGGCGCCATCTAGTACTGTATTATGTAACTATAAAATCTCCTATAGAAAAATTACCTTTAAACTTTAAAAGACGATAGCTTTTTTATTTGACATCCGATTTCGATGAAACAAAGCCTATATGTTGCTCAGGAAAGAGCTTAATCTATTAGTGAAAGCCGCGTCAAAATCTGTTCAGTAGTTTTCAAGATTAGCGAATACATACAGACAGACAGACAGACAGACAGACAGACAGACAGAAAAGAAAATCTAAAAAATCATTTTTGTGTTCTGTTACTCTTTTATTATTGCCCACACCCATTTTTTGTTAAAAATTTCAATTGTACAGACACGCGGTTTCTACTGTTTTATTATATGTAAGATGCTACAATTTTAGAAGTATAGGTATGATTCATTAACAAGTACTAATAATGATTAAAGGCTGCACCGGATGCACGTGCGTCATAATTACTCGCATGAAATACGAATACGGTAACGATTAGCGATGTTACGAGTCGAGTAATCTTATTCGAATAAGAGTTTAATAACGAGTTCATTCGAATAGAGTTCTTCCGCTACTCGAATCAACTCGCATACTCGACAGCGCCGCGGGAGATCGGACAAGCGAACGGATAGCGAATGCGAATTTTACTCGTTTAGCGAGTTTACTCGACTCGACGAATACAATGACATTTTGTTTGATACTTACGTGTTCCGTCGTTGGCCAGTACGTCACCGTCGGCACACCTCGTGTAGGTTTCGGGCACTATCGGCGTTTGAGCAAGGTGCGAGAGAGAAAGCAAGTATAATATTGAATGCGTAAAAGTGGATTAGAGCATACAGATCTTTTTTTTTTCGAACTGAATACTGAAGCGCAGTTGGCTAGCTAATGGGCCTTTACTGCAAAACCGGACGGGTGCACGGGTGGCGAGCCTCCTGATAGGAGGCTTTCAAGCCTTTTAGGGTTTGGTTGAGGGTTTTTAGCCCTGACCGACCCGAGGGCCCCCCAAAATAGGGGTCGTACCTCGGCTTGGGCCGTCAGGAGGTGTGTTAACACGATTACCTATTATGTTGCAGGGGAACAGAAGCTCCCTGCGGATAGGTCCGACGCGTGCCGGGTGTAGGTGGACGTCTTCGACCCCGCCGGCGGGACCGCTGTAACACTACCTATCGGGTATGCTAGGTGTGGGTGAGGCCGCATGCCGCGCGGCAGTTGCCTGTGTGTCGGTGTACGGTTTGTGTCCGTGGGAGGTGGCGCGGCGGCCGCTATGGCGCCCGTGATCGAATCGGACATAAAGATCAAAACTGCCAAAATGACTTGGAACACCTACTATTCCGAATAACTTTGGTAGCTAACTCTAGTAACGTGGCGAATTTGTTTATGTTACGTACGTGTACCTACGTTACTTTCAGCTATAGGTACATTATTTAAGAATTAAGGCTCTTTTTATTTACGCTTAACTACATAATTATCTTTAATATTGAATCAAATAATATTACTCAAATAAAATTAAAGTACCTAGGTAGATACTTATTAAATCTTGAATTAAATAATAACCAATTTAATTTGATTTACTGTCGCCATCAGAATTATCGTAGCGGGCGAGGTAGGTAAGTAGGTACCTACTCAAATATATCTGAGCAACATTAATAATTTCTGATGCCTTCGCGGTTATTACACATTGGAATGAAACAACAATTAACGGATTTAACTCGCGTATTTTTATTTTATTTTATTTGCTGACGTTTCGGATTCTTTACAGTTTTCATAATTGTAGCACGACTGAGTTAACAATAGTCTAACGCTAAAGTGATTTATACAGTTATGCAAACTACCTTATATTTAAATTACAAATTTTGAAAAACTACCCTATTCTGAATTGCCTATGAAATACTAAAGTTACATTTCACGCAAAAAAAAAATACTATTATACAGTACAATTAAAACCTAATAGGGGGTGTTACTAGCGCTTCGGAAAGACCATCATTACTGAGAAGAAACGCCGTAAGAAACGATTATGCTACGATTATGAAAACTGTTAAGAATCCGAAACGTTAGCAAATAAATTAAATCCGTTAATAGTTGTTTCATTCCAATGAGCAACATTAAATTTCAATAAATTCATTACGGTAAATAAAGCTAATAATATCTGAAAGTCCAATTCGTCACAAATATATGAACAGTAATTTTTCAATAAAATTTGAACATACAACGACGCAAAATATCTAAACACTTAAGGAAAATATACCTTAAGTCATTGCCTTACAGTTAAAATTATTTTGTACAGATATTTTCTGTAATAAATTAGGTTACCTAGTTAAGTATTAGGTTTATTAAAATTACTAAAATAAGTATTTGTTTAATTACGCAAATTTGTTCCTGATTTATTATGGTCTGTAATACGGTGCAAGATATTCGCAGATAGGACACAGGTAGAATAAAATTGGTATAAGTATTTGCAGTTCGTTTATTACCTACAGACTTTCACAATAATGGATGAAGTCGTTGCGTAATTAAAGTACTTACCTACTCTCTATATTGATATAGAGAATACCATCTAGGTTGCTACTACATATTATCAGGTACAAAAGACAAACGAACTTCTGCGAGTAGGTACGTCCTATAGGCATGTGAAAATCAAACAAAGTAGTTTTAAACGAGCGTTTTATGTACCTAAATATTTAATAATTATAAATTTTGGAAGAACTGACCGAATACGATTATCTAAATACCTACTCGCGCGCGGCTTCCGTACCATTATCTATAAAAATGACAAAAAATATCACGTTTGTCGTATGGGAGACTATCTACTCTTTTTAATACTTATTAATTGTTAGGTATAACGGCAACAGAAATAGATGAAAATCTCAACTAGCTAATGTTAGCTTTTGTAAAATAATTCATATCTGTCAAGTTGTAATTAAATTCTGTGGCTGTTTGCTGTTACCTTAGTCGAATAAAATGTAGTCAGGATATTCAAAAAAGGAACGCGTCCTGGTGTCATGGCGGGAGGGCATGACGATTTCGAACAGGAGACAGAAAGTAATATTGGAATTGGAAACATTGTTATCAGGTCTTTGAATTGATTGTTCAGTAAGTACTCATGAGTTTAATTTAATATTATACATAATTGAGCGAAAAGATAATTGAGTATTATTTATGAAGTAGAGACCAGTGTCTTTACACTAACTATCACAGTTCATGAGGCACTGCCTGGTGACAGACGGACGAATAGCAGAGTCTCAGTTCCATTTTACTCTTTATGTACGCTACTCTAAAATATACGCAACAATTACTATAATATAGTCTCGCTTCAAGGTTAATATGTTTCTTACGTTAGACACGGTTTGTAGATAATTATTACGGTGGTAATCGCTTTTTTTTTTCAGTTTTTCTTCATGCGAGAAATTTGACGATGGCTCCGTAATAAAACTGCTCCACAAAATACTTACGGTAACTTGTTCCACAAACCCTGAAGGCTCCAAATCGAAAATTATGAAAATTATTATTACGAAAACTGTATGAAGGACATGCATAATTATGTGCAACGATTTTATGATCTGGAGCAAGTTTAAGAACCAAGGATATGCGACAGCGTACGGAGAAGACTATTTATCGCTACCTGACACTTTTGGTCGATATAACGGGTTCAGTACACCGCCTACCGACCACTACATGCGGACGTTCTTTCTAACAGAAGAATCCATCAACGGAAACTTAATATGCGCAAAGCATTTACCATCTGCGATTCATACACTCAATTACGCTGTAGATTTCGTAGATTCCTACAAAAAAGAACAATTCTTTGGAATGTTCTGGCTCAACTCTTACAGTCATAACCTAAATAATTTACCTACACTTATAGATAAAGATATGACTATGTTTTTTGATAAATTGAATAGTACGGGAGCTTTAAGGAATACCCTTGTGTGTGTGCGACCATGGTATACGATTTGGTAAAATGAGATTACCGGTCGAATCATACTTTGGGGAGCGATTACCCATGCTGTATATATGGGTACTGTTATATATAGGGATGTATATCCAATGTATATAAGTATTTACGCTATCACATCGTTTCTACACGTGTGTTAGGTCAATGCTTACGACAGCGGAAACTTATATGTGACACCTTGTTTGTCGCCTCTAATTAATTCCTTTTTCAGTTAGTCTAGATTTGAGAGTTGCGACGGACACATGTCAATCTTATCATAGTTTTTTTATTAAACTTTTCCTCAGATAAACGATTTATATTTTTTTTAAAAACTATCTCTCGACCCATCCCGTAATAGTGGTGTCAGAAGTGGGATGGTCAGAGATAATTAACTGGCCAAATTCAAACAGTGCCGTCGCAACAAAACCATACCGCCGCGCCGAACTCGAAACTTCTTAGTACAAATGCGCGAGTGATATCACATATTATCTATTCGAACTGAATTGAAGACTCGTTCGCTATATGCTGGTTGAGGCTGATGTGCCTCCACCGAATCTCCGCTGTACCCAGTTCAACGAAATCCACTGAATCCTGGTCCTGAGAGCCACGCTCCAGGCCCTTCCAGTTCCTGCCATTTGCTGCCCGGTATCGCTGCCAGGGTCACGACAGTAAGCCTTGTCTTCGACGAGCCTGCTGGTCCTGCTGCCGCCGTTGCCGAGTTATCTTTTCCAATATCCAGAAGACAATGCTGTTGTCCAATCTTGTGACCTTCCTTATGCTGTGAGTCGAACTTTAACTATCGCTGTTACTGCCATATTTTGTTTTTATTATTACTATTTTCAGAACGTCAACGCGAATTAGGCGTTGTCCTACTTTACTGTGTAAACGTTTATACTATTAGTCACTTTATATCTATTTACAATGTCTACCGAATCAAAACAAGTAACTGCTTCGGAATTTCCAATTAATGTATTATGCAATTTTATAAATCCTTACAAAGGAGAACGGGATACGCTCCCGGCTTTCCTAACTAACTGTCAAAACGCTCTGGATTTATCTTCTGAAGCCCAAAAAGGCCTACTATTAAAATTCATTATCTCGCGGCTTGAAGGAAAAGCTCAGATAGCCTGCTCGAATAGAGTTTTCGACAAGTTCGAAGACTTAAAAGTCTTCCTAAAACAAAATTTTGGGGAAACTAAACATTATAATCATTTACTTCTACAACTCCAATCATGCAAACAAAATAATTCCGAAACAGTTGCTCAATTTGCTTTGCGCTTGGAAAAGTGTTTAACTGAATTACAGTCCGAAATCCACAACTCCGAATCCAAAAAGAAAGATGTATCCGGTCGAATTGCTATGACCGAAGACTTAGCTTTGTTTACTTTTCTTATCGGTCTTAAGTATAATTTAAGCATGTTCGTTAGAGCTCAGTCTCCTAAAAATTTAAATGATGCTGTTTGTATCGCTGTCGAAGAGGAGAAGATACAAAATTTAAATATGACTAATGTTACTACACCCATTAAAATATGCAAGTCCTGTAACAAAAAGGGACACACTGAATCACAATGCTATTTAAAGAAGAGGTCTGAAAAACCCTATTTCCCTTCTACTTCCAAAGGGGTTTCAGAACACCCTATCGTGTGCCGATACTGTAAACACATCGGCCATGACATTTCCCAGTGCAGAAAACGCTTGTATAACAATAATCGAAATGCCAATAACGGTAATAAGCCTGCCCTTGTTCAACATGTCGAGTATCCTATTTCTCTTGAGAACGCCGACTCACATAGCGAGTACGACGAAACAAAAAACTAAGTAAGCGGTTTCCGGGTCCGTGCCGACAGAAACCTGAGAACACAGGCACAAAATATTTCCAGATCCAAGCTGTTTCTAACAAATCCACTGTATCCGCTGAATCCACTGTTTCTACTAAATCCACTGTATCCGCTGAATCCACTGTGTCTACCAAACCCGCTGTTTCTACTAAATCCACTGTATCCGCTGGATCCACTGTGTCTACCAAACCCGCTGTTTCTACTAAATCCACTGTATCCGCTGAATCCTCTGTGTCTACCAAATCCGCTGTTTCTACTAAGTCCACTGTATCCGCTGGATCCACTGTGTCTACCAAACCCGCTGTTTCTACTAAATTCACTGTATCCGCTGAATCCGCTGTGTCTACTAAACCCACTAAATCCACCAGATCCGCTGAATCCCCTGTATCTACCAAGTCCGCCGTTGCTAATATTAAATATTTTAAAAAACCGTTATCTCCCACAAAATCCGCTGTTTCTACCAAATTAAATCCCGATAGTCAACATCCTTTTTCTAAATCGGGTAAACAGTTTGTTACCATGTCCAATATGTCACAACATACAATTTCTGCTGCATCGGCAACTCGTGACTATCCTGCGAAACCTGAAACTACTTACGATGAAAGACATCAACATGATTCCCACGTTACAAATAAATGTGCTAACCCTAGCATTCTCTCTGAGTCCGAATTAACTGACTATTTCCTAGTCGAATCAGAAACATATTCTACTATTTTCGATGTTTCCCAAACTACTAAATCACGTCTTCCCTATATTGAAGTAAAAACTTCCCATTCCAATAAACCAATACGTTTACTTGTTGATACTGGTAGCTCCATATGTATTATTAAACTTTCAAGTCTTACAAAATCTCCTGAACTCGAAAAACATATAATTAAGTTCAAAGGAATAAATGACCTCGACTCTTTCGCAGAAACCAAAGGGAAGTTTATGCTCACCCTTGAAACCGAAAATACAGTTTCTATTCCTTTCTATTTCCACGTGGTTGAAAACGTAAATTTAGATTATGACGGAATTCTAGGTTCAGATTTCCTTTCCACTTACAAAACCTCTATTCAGTTTATCAAATCGCGTGTCATAATTGAAGATAACCCTAAGAAATACTTCCAACTCAAAACTACTGAACCAATTTTCGTTATCCCTCCTAGATGTGAAATGCTTGTTGAATGCCCTGTTACCAACCCAGAACTAAAAGAAGGGTTAATTCTGAACACAAAATTAGAAGATTATCCAAAAATCTATTTTTCAAAATGTCTCGTTCATGTTAAACCTAATAACAAAATCAATATATCTGTTTTGAATATCTCTGAAAAAGAAGTCGTTTTAAAAAATGTGAAGTTTACTTTAGAACCCGTCTCATTCGTTCTAGAAAACAATACTATTTCCTCTGAATCCGTAAATACTAATTCCATTTCTACATCCTATGAACCAACTCGTGAAACTAAAGTTCAAAATGCTATTAGAACTGAACACCTCAATGACGAAGAAGAATCATTACTTCGAAATCTCTGTCTCGAATATCAAGATATTTTCTATCTCGAAGGTGACCATCTCACCTCCACTAAAACCTTATCACATGAAATTCGTACTACTTCGGACAATCCAATTCATGTTAAAAGTTATCGTTTCCCCGAGTGCCACAAAAATGAAGTGGACCGGCAAGTTAAAAACATGCTAGATCAAAAAATTATTCGACCTTCAAAGTCTCCATGGTCAGCACCCATTTGGGTAGTTCCTAAAAAAGCTGATGCCTCAGGTAAAGCTAAGTGGCGTATAGTCATCGATTATCGCCGTCTCAACGAAATCACGATAGGTGACGCCTATCCTATCCCAGTTATCACTGATATCCTAGACCAACTAGGTCACTGTAAATATTTCTCGACCTTGGATCTCGCATCTTCATTCCATCAAGTTGAAATGAAGTCTTACACTGATTCTGAAAAAACAGCCTTCAGTGTCCCATCAGGACATTACGAATTCACCCGAATGCCTTTTGGGCTCAAAAACTCACCTTCAACCTTTCAAAGGTTAATCAATGTCGTCCTTTCAGGTCTTCAAGGCCTCCACTGCTTCACGTACATGGATGACATAGTAACGTTCAGTCACGACCTTCAATCCCATATTCAAAAACTCACCTTAGTTTTCGAGAAACTCCGAGAACATAATCTTAAACTACAGCCGGACAAGTGCGAGTTCTTACGACGTGAAGTTCAATATTTAGGTCATGTCATATCAGACGAAGGCGTGAAACCTGATCCTAAGAAAGTAGACTGCGTCACAAAATTCCCTATACCTAAATGTCCAAAAGACATAAAATCGTTCCTAGGCCTCGTCGGTTACTACCGACGTTTCATCCCAACTTTTCCCATTTATCAAAACCACTTACTACCCTTTTAAAAAGGACAGAATTTTTCAATGGGGCCAAGTTCAACAAGAAGCATTTCAAATTTTAAAAGACAAAATCACTACTGCACCGATTTTACAATATCCAGATTTTACTAAACCTTTTCTACTAACTACTGACGCTTCAAATTACGCTGTATCTGCAATTTTATCCCAAGGCGAGGTAGGAAAAGACCTTCCGATAGCCTTCGCTTCCCGCACGTTAAATAAAGCCGAAGGAAACTATTCCACGACAGAAAAAGAATGTCTAGCTATACTCTTTGGTACAAAAGTATTCCGACCCTATCTCTATGGACATAAGTTCACCATAATTACCGATCATAAGCCTTTACAATGGCTTTTTAATTGTAAAGACCCAAGTTCACGACTCGTTCGATGGAGGCAAAAACTAGAAGACTATGATTACCAAATTCAATATAAAAAAGGAAAAATGAACTGTAACGCCGATTCCCTTTCACGAAATCCTATACAAGTTATCGACAATGACTCGCTTCCTATATCACCTCAACCTTCTATATCAGATACCTATGAAAGGTATTTACAACTTAGTCGACAACCTGATACTATTTCTTATGATACCGTTATTATAGAACATAACGAGTCTCTCCTCAAAGCCAAATGTAAACTCATAGTTTACCCGTCAGCCATCGATTTAGACGACTCTATTCCTTACTGCTCCGAAATTATAGAATCATCAAAAAGTGACCCTGATATTCGATCCATAGAAAGAGAGCTAAATACTTTCCACTCCACAAATAATGATAAACAAGTGTTTACCCACTTGTTCATTCGTGTCCATCATTACGATGAAATGTCTTATAAAGATATTTTTAATATCCTTCGAGATTATAGAGATTTGTGGATAAATTTCTGGTACCAAGATGAAAAAGAGTTTGCTATTTCAGACTTTAAAGACCCATTCAATAAAGTTTCCTACACAAAGATTTATAATATGTTAGCATACATATTTCATAACACCGGCATTAAAGTCAATATTTATCGTAACAGTATCCTATTTCCAACACCTACCGAAGTCCAAAAGATATTAAAAGACAATCATGACTCACCGTCAGCCGGTCACCCGGGAGTCAATCGTATGCTAGACAGACTCAAATCTATGTACTGGTGGAAGAATATGCGCCAGGACATAGAAAACTATGTAAAAATTGTAAGTCCTGCCAAGTCAATAAACCTTTACGTCAAATCAACAAATCACCAATGATAATAACCTCAACAGCTACCAAGCCAATAGAAAAATATTTCTTGACCTTGTCGGTCCTCTCCCCGAGACAGCCATTAATAAGTACAAATTCCTTCTTACAATACAAGATGATCTCACGAAATATTCACAAGCGTATCCCATGCAAACTTGCTCTGCCGAAGAAACTGCCCAACGTCTCGTCCATTTCATTTCCCATATTGGAATTCCAAAAATGTTAGTCACAGACCAAGGTACTAATTTCTGTTCCGATGTGTTTAAACAACTTGGAAAACTTCTCGGAATCAAACACGTGTTCGCTTCCCCTTATCATCCTCAAACATGTGGTGCCTTAGAAAGAAGCCACTCCACTCTTAAAGAGTATCTCAGATCATATGTAGATGAAAATAATTTTGCTTGGGACCTATATGTAAATACTGCTATGTTCGCCTACAATTCCAATGTCCACAGTACTACAGGCTATTCCCCTTTTGAACTGTTATTCGGGTATAAACCCTATATCCCTCACAGTATCGATACCTTAGAAAGTAACACTTACACTGACTACGTCCGTGCTCTGAATCATAGATTGTACTATAGTAGGCAAAAAGCCCTTCAAAACATAGAACGCTCTAAAGAACGGTCCAAAGGTTATTATGACGCAAATACTAAACCGATTAATTATAAAGTTGATGACATGGTATATGTACGATGTCACCACAAACAAAATAAAGCTCTATCTCCTGTATGGAAAGGCCCATACAAAATAATAAAAATAAACGGCAATCATACTTTAACTCTACTTATTAATCGTAAACACGTACGTCATCACTATGACGAAATAAAGCCAGCTCATTAATTATAATATTAATCATTCTGTTTCTTATCTATATATATATATTTCGTTTCAGGAACTCGATATGCTACACACTGGGCCGATTTATTACGCCGATTATTGGCAGTTCTGGACTCTATTTCGATAAATTACCAGAATTAAAATTCACCAACGATAATTGGAATGTCGTTACTTACTTAGATATAGGTCATATACAACCCCATTTAGGAAAAGTCGATTTACTATTTAAAAGATTATTCACGTTTTGTAACGATCACGCCTCTTCGCAAATACAGCAAGACTGTACTAATACTTTCATATCTTTAAAAAGTCAACATGCTAATAATATAAAAAAGTTCTTTTCAATTTCTTATTTAGTTTCTAGTTCAAAACCTAGTCGCGTAAAACGAGGACTAATTGACGCAGGCGGTAGTTTATTAAAAACTTTCTTTGGAACTCTCGATTCTGATGACGCCGTCAAATTTACGGACGCTATCAACCAAGTACAGTCAGGCGAGAAACAACTCGCATCTCTTATGAAAAATAATATCCATATTCTTAAGTCTACAATTACTAATTTTAATGCATCTATTAATAAGGTTAACAATAATGAAATAATTCTTAATCGTAATTTTGAACTTTTAAATCAAACCTTAGATTATTTAATAAATAATAATGATAAGTTAGAAATTAAGGTTAGACTAAATTCATTACTCAACATTTTAGAAAGTGTTGTTATGTCTCTCTCCTTCGACATCGATGACGTCAATAATATAATTTTATTCAGCAAAGCTAATATTCTACATCCAACTATACTCAGTCCCTATCAGCTTTTCTCAGAATTAGACCAAAATAAACACCTTTTACCAAGACACTGCGAATTACCCTTACTGTTATCATTAGATAATGTACGTGAAATAATCGATGTATCAAAAATTGTAACCTTTTACTATTCTAATAAGTTAGTTGTTATTCTTAAGATTCCTCTAGTAATTCCACAAACGTATGATCTATTTCATACAATCCCTATACCTGTTGCGTATGACGCTTCGAAACCCGATACCTTTGTACTCATTGCACCGGATAAACAATTTATGGCAATAACAAACGACAGGATGTTTTATGCGTTAATCGAAGACATTGAAAAGTGCAAATTAGTGTCAAATCAGTGTTATATATGTGAACTAACAAGTGTTTTTTCTTCCATTGCAAATCCAACATGTGAAACTATCCTAATTACTGAAGTAGTGAATAAGTTACCCAAGTTATGTCAAGTAAAGTTAATTCATGGACATATAGATGTTTTCCAAAAACTTAGAAATAATAAATGGATTTATGTTCAGTCGGAGCCTGGAAAAGGGCATTTTACATGTGAAAATGACTCTAACAAATATGACGAAATTCTGTTTGGTACCGGAATAATGTCCTTACCAAAAGGCTGTAAAGCATTCTTTAAAACCCTACAGTTCTCAGCTAGCGAAACGCTAGAAACAAATATAACAAATCAAATAAGTAGTTTTAATTTAATCGAAGATGATTGTTGCGAAAAAGATAAAATTAATAGAACCCTTTCCAGACTCCCTTTCGCCAAGTTGTCCAATATCAATGACTTTGGACAACTTCTCCAAGCAAGCGTCCACCTGGACGATTTTGAAAAAGAATTACATAAACTAGATTTAGAACCTACTCATTTAGAAAAATTTGGTGTCCATTACTTGTCCTTCACGTATGTTATGTCAATCCTAATCTCATTATTTATGTTGTATAAAATAAGGAATATGTGTTGTAATAAAAAATCATCTGGCTATTGTATTCAAATATTTAATCAGTGCAATAATAAAAAATCTAAAGAACACCGCTCTGAGATGAAAACTATCACAGTTCAAGAACCATTTAGTAAAACCCCTGAGACTTCAGATGAAGAAGTCTTCACGGGTTCAACAAAGTCTTTACCTACTCCACTAAAACGAAATATTTTAATTTAAAAACTATTTCCAGAATAACCCTTTGTCTCAATGCTAAATCTTAATGAGTAATAATGTTTGCTCTATATTAAAACGTATACTTACTAAATCTTCATGTCCTATTATTAAATAAGTATATACTATATCCTATTGTTAAGTTAATTTGTACTAAATCTTTATAATACTACGTTCTAATATTAAGCTCGATAATGTTTACTTAATACTAAACCGTAAGAATGTAAGTTAATGTAATACCTAATGTTAGTTTATATTAAACCTTTATAATGGTATATCTTACTACTAAGTTCATTTATGAACCAGATCAACCCTCACTTCTAGACGACTTTTCTATTTTTCAATTTCACATCACACTTTCAGTGATGTTCAATCTTAAAGGGGGAGGTGTTATATATAGGGATGTATATCCAATGTATATAAGTATTTACGCTATCACATCGTTTCTACACGTGTGTTAGGTCAATGCTTACGACAGCGGAAACTTATATGTGACACCTTGTTTGTCGCCTCTAATTAATTCCTTTTTCAGTTAGTCTAGATTTGAGAGTTGCGACGGACACATGTCAATCTTATCATAGTTTTTTTATTAAACTTTTCCTCAGATAAACGATTTATATTTTTTTTAAAAACTATCTCTCGACCCATCCCGTAATAGTACCACTTGACTTCCGGGAAGACCATGCAACGGAGTATTACAACTTGCAGATTAATTAGAACCGATTAACTACCCCGTACGATTTACACCAAACATTCCAAAATATTGCAGAATGGGCTAACAGAACCATGATTAATACGAAATGTGAAGCTTGTCCAAACTGCAGTACTTTATTCGAAGAAAAATCCCAATTTAGAACATGTAACGACGTTGGCGTACCAGAAAAATGGTGCAGTTGCCACAATTTGAACTCTATGGATGATAAAGAGTATGGAGCGACACGCAGCACGCAGCTAGCGGTAACAGAAATACAAAATATAACATAGCCAATAAAGACAATCCCATGCATGACATGCCACACTTTACAACTGAAAAAAGTATTAAGGATACATTCACATGTAGATTACTTAACTAGTACCACTTATTATGTAATAGCGATATTAATGACGCCTGGCGACGTCGCGTATGAAACAACGGTTAAAGAAGAAGGCGGGAATTTTGAAATCGTTGCACCCACTGAGACGATATCAGAATACAATACTCGAGGTAGCTGCGTCATAAATCAAAACGACCGCGCGTTTTGTGTCTGCAAAGAACAAAAAAATTGTAATAAAAAACATCCAAAACGATAAACGTAAAATTCTTTTATTTCACACATTTCAATTAATACCTGTAAGTTATTTATTTAAATTAATTCTTCGTTATTACAAATATAGGACCATATCTCGATAAATAATACTAAATACTTAGTAAATGCAAAAGTCATATTCTTTGGATAACCTACCTACTTTTGAACTTAAGTATGAATACATAGTCATACCTAGAAGTGGACGCCTAACTGGTTATTTATTTATTTATATACCGACACTGGGGTATGCATACGATTAACGTACTCATTTATGGCAAGATTCTGATTAAGTAGGCAATGTTGCAAGATGGCTTAAAAGCATATTTTCAATCCAAGGTAAATTTAAAACAAAAAGAATACTTAAAGAAAATTAATCATGATATCATGATATCTATTACTTCCCCATAATAACGATTTTATCCGCTATTTACTTTAGCACCACACATAAATTATATTCACATTTGTCACTATATACCTAATACATCTGCAGCAGATTTTGATAATCACTTAAGGACATATTTTGTTTTGTACCCTGGCTCGCGAATTACATAGTATCGAACCACTGTGTTAATTAGCGGCCATGTGTGCTATACAGCTGTTTATACACAAAAGCGTAAAAGAAACATGACATACATCACAAGTGTTTTCAAGATGTAAGGGAGCGTTCAAGTATTACGTAACGCAATTCTGGGAGGAGGGGGGGTCTCATAAAACGTTACGATGCGTTACGCGGGGGGTAGGGGGGATCAAACAACCCGTTACGTAACAGTTTTTTTATACTTAAAAAAAAAACTAAAAAATTAAAATCTCCCAAATTAGTAATATATATACGAAAACATACAGTGCACCCGCACTAAAATGGTGTTTATTCTCTGTAAGGCCTAATATTCTATCGCTTTCAGGTAATTTTCAAATTAAACCATAATATATGTAAGAACATGAATAGGAAATAAGGAATGAAACAACTAACGGATGGTCTATTTGGGTGTTACGTAACGTTTAGGGAGGGGAGGGGGGTCCAGAAAAACGTTACGGCGCGTTACATAGGGGAGAGGGGGGGTCAACAATGTTCAAAAATTGCTTTACGTAATACTTGAACGCTCCCTAAGCTGTGACTTAAATGTACTCAATCACATTCTCAGTGCTTAGTTCGACAATTACATTGTTTTAATTGAAATCAATACATTTTACTATAATAATTACTCTACAAGTAATTGACTAAAATCATATTACATCAGTCATTTCATTAAATAATAATTAATGCTATGTCAAAATAAATTACAAGTAATTTATTCACTATTAATTATCACCATGTGACATATCCTACCATATACAAAATCACATTACCAGATCAATTAATAATTTGCACTATTTCAATCCTTAATTAAAATAATCATGCCTTATAATGGGCATCATAATACAAAATTAGAGAGAAAGATAGCTTTGCCCATTTGATACCTATTTCATCATCATTCCAACCAAAAGCGACACTTAGGTACATATAAATTTCCCCGAAGGTCAAACAATGACCCATGTAGTCGATTCCTACAACCACCTATATTATATTTTTACCCTTATGTAGTGTCATTCAATTAATTTACAATCAAGTTTATGAAAAAGGTATTTCAAATTTAATGAAATTTAAGGTTGACTTTTTTTGAACTTATAAATCTGGGTCCAGTGAAAGACGGTATAACCATCATATTATGCTCCTATCATTCACTTATATCCTTTTTTCAATAGGACCCCTTAAATGTCTCACAACTGAATGTAGACCTCGAAAGAAATAGGTTTGTAGTTTATTTTAAAATAACAAATTATACTTGTCCATACCTTTTCTTTATTCTTTGCCTATGTTCGAGTTCTTTAAACTCATAACATAGGTAGAATATAACATCCATCAGATAATCCGGTGGAATTTATACCTAAAGCACCATATTCGGCAACCATTTGTGTATTAGAAATCTTACAGAAAATTGGAAATAAAACCAATGCCTGTATTGCCTATTGAAGATGCAATTAAATAAACTGAAAATTACAACATGTGTAGTAAAATTTTAACCTAATATAAATAATAAAAATGTAATACTTTGGACCACCACTTAACTTATGCTTGAATAGTTTTAGTTATAAGTGGTGATGTTGGCTTGCTTGGATAGATGAGAAATAAAGCCAGTTGCAATACTGCCAACACGCCACCAACAAAGTTTGGTATCTGTAATAAATTAGGCAATGTAATAACATAAGAAACTACAAGAACTGTACGATTATAATTATTAAGGAGAATAGAATGCACTAATACAAGTGGGTTTCATCAAGAAACATAAATCAGGAGACAATACCAAACTTGGGTTGTTAAAGTAAAAAATAATACTTACAGTGAGATTAGTATCCTCTTCTATCAGACCATACAGAAACCATAATGTTGAAACAAATAATGACATCAGTATCATTGGAAATGGAAGACATTCAGTGCTTTGCACTCTTATTACATAAAATAATTTGCTCATTGGTGCAGCAATTGTTAATAATGTGAATGAGCAAGCAAGGAGACCTGAAATTATGATAGTAACTTTAACTATGCCACTATACTCCCACAAAAGTTATTCAATAAAACCACAAAACAACATTATCTTACCTAGGCGACTGAGAAGCACATCATTGTCTGTCTCAACTCTCACATAACCAATCATAAAAAAAAGAAATACAACAGTGATTATAACTTGTTTAAGGGTGCTGGACTTTTTATAAGTGAACATGTAAAATACTACACTGTATATTATCATAAGGGATAAACCAATTGTATTCACAAGGATAATCTTGTTATCATTTTTAGTTAAACCGTATAAGAGCCACAGGCAGGTACTGAAACAAGATAAGAACAAAAGTGATTTATAAAAGAAGAAAATTACTACTAATAACAAATAAATAAGTTATTTTAATTGAATAAAAAGGAACTTACGATATGACTCCACATATAAATGGAAGGGGGGAAGTTTCTGCTGTAGTTCTATTTACAACGTATTGCTTGCAGACAAGGCTAAAATAAAAAACAATATATCAGTATATAACATATGCGTGGTTGGAAAATCAAATTAGTCTCACGATTTTAACTTACGCGCCTGACAGAAATTGTAATACTGTTGTTACGACAGCTAAATCCCCTACAAATTCTCGATGATCTGACAAATACATGATTAATTTATAATATTGTTTTACTGTCGATTAGATCTCTTTTCTGTAAATTAAATGAAGTAAAATTTGGTGCCAACAAATTATTTTATAAATATAGAGTTATTTCTACGTTCTGTCAAAACTCAAATCTGTCATTGTCATCAGTGTTGCCAACTCCTAGAAATTCGAGTCGCTAAACTCTAAGTCAAAAGTCGCCAGAAAGTCGCTAAAACTAAAACAACCATAAAAAGTTCGGGGGAACCCCCCCCCCCCCCATAATGATATACTTACAAATGGAACTTCAATTAAATACATTTTGAATTCGGTGCGCTATCGCGTTTGTCGTTTTCCATATTATTATGTATCTATCTTGATAAAAAATGTATCTATTATTGGCTCTAGAACTGTTTTAATTTGTACTCCAAAAGTCGCCAGATAAGTCGCTAAACTATTTTTGTCGTCAAAACTTTTTTTGGTCGCTAAGCCTTAAGCAAAAGTCGCTAGTTCTAGCGACAAAATCGCTAAATTGGCAACACTGAATTTGTCATAAAGTAAATAACTCCTTTACACGGTATTTACTAACTAACTAAAATAATGATCGAGATCGATCCAAGATACTTATATAATATTATCTTTTATATATCTCCGTGTAACGAATTGTATACTGTGTCCTTCGAATATACATACTTAAGGTTATTTCAAACAATCATAAATGCGGTGGGATGTAAAAATATTTTTAAAACTTATTTAATAAGCAACTTTCTTAGTAAAACTCATTAATTCTCGATAGTCTAAAAAAACCAAATTAATTTTAGAAACTGGATTTGACTGATTAGTTACCATTTGTTTTGATTTGTAAAGGTAGCACTGACAGCAGTCGTTTTTTTAATAAGCTTGAACAAATTACATGACATGTACGGCATGTACCTACTTCTATAATTTATTCCATTCTTCTATAAGTAGATAAATAATATATAATATTTATTTGTATCTGTAATCTATGCAGCACGTATTTAGATATTGTTGGAAATGTACAAAATTTATCAATTATTAAGTTGTTGGAATAATTAGAAGCGGAAATTGTAGACAAAATTTGTCTGCAATGATTAAAAGTGATTGAAAAATGAAGCCATTTAAACTTATAGTCCACCAAAGCAGCTTCAGCAGTAAGTAAATACATTTCAATACCGATTAGATTATTTACGTGCACCTTTTTAGTATGTATAATTATAACTATATTATGAATCTCGTTATAATCGTTGGTCGTTATGTGTATTTTTTGTAACTAACTTAATTGCTGAAAAAACAAAATACACAATAAGTAGTTTATGATTTATTATTGATAGTAATAAACATTTAATGTTTTTAGTATGTTTTGTAATACTGTTATTGTCGTTTAACATTTTAGATGTGGACTTAATAATCAATTTGAAAGATTATCCTGGGTTAAAAGAAAAAGATATTGTAGAAATTTATCACCCTGAAAATGATGACCCAAGACTGCTTTTACAAGTCACCAAGACTGATGTACCGGGACGAGGGAGAGGTATGTTTATGTTTTACATTTGCTGCTTTTCCTATTAGTAATTTCAATTTTTAAAAATGTGGATTGTAAGATAATACATAGTGATAATTTGAATATAAAATAAAAATCTCATGTCTTTATTTGACTAATATTATATTTTAGATACCATCAGTGTTGAGCAGAGCATTGCGGCTACATTTCAGTTGAGAACATTTGCAGATGTATATGTGAACATTGTAAATGTCGCAGATGTGGCTCTTGATTCAGTTGAACTCACATTCAGAGACCAGTACATGGGCAGGTCAGAAATGTGGAGACTGAAGAATCATCTGGTAAACACCTATTTACTGCCATATCCCTGTGCTATGTACCATAATTTTATTTAGTTTCCTACAGTTTCACCTTTTTTAAATATTGAATTTCCATAAATAACATCCATACTAATATTATAAATGTGAAAGTAACTCTGTCTGTCTGTTACGCTTTCACGCTAAAACTACTGGACCGATTTAAATGAAATTTGGTAAGAAGAAAGTCTGGAGCCTGAGAAAAGACATAGGCTACTTTTTAACCGACTGCAAAAAAGGAGGTGTTCCACGCGGACGAAGTCGCGGGCAGAAGCTAGTATACTATATAGTCTTTCTTCTTGCTAACTTACTCTCATCTAACTCCAACTAGTGACACTATAAACCTTCCTCTTGAATCACTCTATCTATTAAAAAAACCCCTTCACTACACTCACTTCACACACTATTTAGTGATTACCTATGTAGATTTTTAATGTTACCAATTGTGTAGACATCATTTTTATTTTACTTAGGTGAGCACTTGTGTTTATCTCAACAAAAAGATTGAATATTGTGGTGGTGCCATCAGATGTCAAGTCTATGAAATGTGGTCTCAAGGAGATAGGGTTGCATGTGGGGTTATAACTGAAGATACAAAGATTGTGTTCAGATCCTCCACCTCTATGGTTTACCTTTTTATACAAATGTCTTCAGAAATGTGGGATTTTGATATACATGGTGACCTGTATTTTGAGAAAGCTGTTAATGGATTTCTTGCTGAACTCTTTGCAAAATGGAAGGTACAGTACACTAATTTTATTAACTTATTGTGAGTTTGTTGTTCATTTAATTAAGAATATAGTCACGCAATATTGAGTGCCTCTTATTGTTTTAGAAAAATGGCAGCAATCATGAAGTGACCATTGTATTGTTTTCAAGAACATTTTATAAAGCGAAATCATTAGAAGAGTTCCCTCCACACATGAAAGAGTGTCTTCAGAAAGATTATCGAGGCAGGTTTTATGAAGATTTTTACAGGTATATATATATATAGTAAATAAGATTTTTCTATGAGTTTTATTTTGTCCAATAGGTACTTACATATATAGCAATGTCTTTTTAGAGTTGCGGTACAGAATGAGCGTTACGAAGACTGGTCAAATGTCCTCCTGCAATTAAGAAGACTGTTCACTGATTATCAAAAAATTGTTTTACAATATCATGAGAGACCCAACATGGATATACCCACTGCAATCAACTCCACAGCGGCGCAAGGAAACTTTCTCGAAGTTCTCAACATGAGCTTGAATGGTTAGTTTCTTTTTTGTTTTCTTTAACAGTTTGTCATAAGGTTATTGAACTCCCTTTTTTTTCAGTATTTGAGAAACACTATCTAGACAGATGTTTCGATCGTACCGGTCAGTTGAGCGTAGTCATAACACCGGGAGTAGGTGTGTTCGAAGTCGATCGAGAATTGACCAACGTGACGAAACAAAGAATCATCGACAATGGTGTAGGCAGTGACTTGGTTTGCGTCGGAGAACAACCACTACACGCCGTACCTTTATTAAAATTCCATAACAAAGACAATAACTTGAATTCCATTGATGATTACTCTATGCCTCATTGGATTAATTTATCTTTCTACTCGACGAACAAGAAGGTTGCATATTCGAACTTTATTCCGAGGATAAAACTGCCGCCGCGTAAAAGTCAGGAACCTCTGAAGAAAATGTATGAAGATGAAAAGAAAGGAAAGCTGATGAAGGAAGATGAATACATGCATAATTCTATATTTGACTATGATGCTTATGACGCTCAGGTTTTCCAATTACCGCCGGCACATAGTACATGGTATGAATTTATATTTAAATAATAATAATAATATAGTTATATCTACATTTTACATTCATTTAAAAATAATGGTTAAATACCTACTTTATTAAATTTGTATACAATTTTTTTAGTGTTCAAAGGGTAGCTCGGACTAAAAAGACCTCAGTAGCTGGGCTGGAAGGCTTAAGGAGGAGTCCCCCTGCGTCAATTACACATCACAGAAAGATGTCAGACCCAGACATACATCACAGTCTTGGGGACATTTTGTCCAATGGAAGTAAGTCAATGATTAATTTGGCTATTGATTTATTATTCATTAATTAGCTGCTCTTTTGTCAATTACTACTGCAATACAATAAAATGACTGGAAAGGATTTAAATCGTATTAATTTTATTCTTACGTTTCGAAAACTTCAGTTTTTATTTAAGTGATTTACTTAATATATTTTTTTTATTTTTCAGACAAGCGATCGGCATACGAATCAAGTAGCGACGCTCCCGACTCGCCCACAGGAACGAGGCTGTCTCCCCGCAGTTCCATATCATGCGCCAAGCCTGTCATTAGAACGGGAAGGGCTCTCATTAACCCGTTTGATCCCTCACATGTCACTGTCAAACTAACCAGTAACAGGAGAAGGTGGACGCATATATTTCCAAAAGGTTAGTTTAGGTATTTGTATATACTAGATATAGATGCCATTGCAATGGGGTGTATCGGAACACACCCCACACACCGACACACACACACACACACACACTCAGCTGCCCGGTATGCGGCCTCGCACACACCTAGCAACCTCAATCGTACTACAGTGGCCCCGCCGTCCGGGTCGAAGACGTGCGAGCGTTGAAGTATTTGTCGCGCATTCGCTCATTGACATTGACACATGCATTCTCGCTTGCCAAAAACATTACGTGCAGAAGATCAAGGCCTTAAGGCTTAAAAGAACTGCAATTTTTTTATCGTAATTATGTTTAAATTGGTATTATTTTTGAATGTATCAATCTTTTAAACAGGTCCAACGGGAGTGTTGATACAGCAGCATCACTATCAAGCGCGCCCCGCTGGCGAGCCGACATCTCGGCCGGAACCACACCGTATAGAAAACAACCTGCCCAAAGAGAATGGTTCCCCTGTCATTACTAATGCACACCCTATCTATCAAGTTGATGGTGAGTTTAAATATAAATTATATATAGAATAAAGAGTATCTGTAACCTGAAATTACTTAGATATACAAACTAACGTAGGTACCTATATTATATTGTTCCCATTTTAGTAGGTAACTGTCGTTAATATTTTTAATATTGGTTTTCATATTCAAAAATTTACTTTTTTTTTAATTTCCATGCTGCCCCTTTTTTTCTAGGCATTTCAATTCCAGGTAACATTCCGAGCCGCAGGCGTTTTATCAGTGGATCTGGTCACTTAAGTCTACTCGGTCCTATGTTAGGACCGCCGTCCACTAACAACGCATCTCTAGCCCTCCTGTGGGGCGCGACAGGCGAACAGGAGTGGACGCCCGCCCTTACAACGGGTCAGTATAACAAAATAAAGCTGTGTATTTTTTGTGCGTGTGATTGTGAGAGTGTCTGTCTGTGTGAGTGAAATGACGTTAAAATATAAATTGTAGATTCTAAATTTAGTAAAGCGCTCGCGTGCTTGGGGCATATTGTCATCGTGCCATACTGTGTGGTCTGAATTTAGCTTTAGATGTAAAATGTACAAGTATCCAACGGTTATGCTGAGAGCGCGGAACAACTACCCTCATTATTGAAAACATACAAAAATAGTTTTTTTTTTTAATGGAAAGCTTTGATTTTATCGTATATACTTTGAACTATTAAGTTTATCAAATATCGAACTGTCCAAGTTAAGAAGAGATCAACATGTACCTTTGTGATTTTTTTTTATTATATAAATCTTCTATATTTGACTTAATTCTCCGCAATACATAACCGTTGGACCTATATACGTACCTATATACCTGTACATAGTATCAACTTCAAGAAGAGCTTTAATAAATATGTCTAAACCTCGTCTATACCATATACCTGTAGCTTGAAATATGTATAAATTAAGTGATAAACTAAGATTTGATCCCATAAGTCATATTATCACCATAACCAATCATTGTTAACCATCACGGGTGCATTTGCATTGATCCAATGAATAAAATGTTCATTTGATTTATACAAAATTCACAATACTAAAATACCATCTCATTTCTAATGTTTCATGGTATCGTCGCATTGAAAATATATCGTCGTGTGGGATGTTCATGTGAAGCGAACCGAGCCATAGGTTTGATATGACGTTGTATTTTGCATAGAGTAGTTAGTATATTTATATAGCATAATAACACACTGCGGTGCAACACTCTTGATAACACCAATGTAGATAACTAATGTCGTTTTTAAAACGAGGGAATGATTATTTTTATATTTCATATTTATTTTATTGCAACCATGGTATTACAGGTGTTCTTGAATATTAAAAGTACAAACATGGACCCTACTCTGTATATAGCAATTATATATTTTAGGGAAATAATATGCTAGGATTTCTGTTTAGTTTCTTGGTAATTTATTAGTAGATTCGTTACGCAATAATCCTTTTTAAGATCTAACAAAAAAAAACATTTAAATTCAATTATTTAATGTGATATACGATTTAATTTGAAACCTACGTATTTCCAATTTATAAAATAGAGAATATATAGGTAGCAATTAAGACCTGTTTCGTAAATAATTAATTTATGATATTATAACTAATAATAAAATAATGTTATATCTGTTTCGACCTACTTTAGGTACTTACATTAAAATAATATCACTCGTAACTTATTATTGAATTACATTTTGTATGTGTTGTTGATTGTGCGTCACCGTATAAAGCAGTGTGTTGTTTATCCAAGCTACATATACAGCTTTTGGGGGGTTTATATATTATGATGCAAGTAGTATATACATCTCACCCGTTTGAAGACAAAGACGCTTATTGTAGCCTTTAAAAATGTATTTATAATGCAATACCATCTTGCCACAAAAAAGTTGAACATCACATTTAGAAACATTCCTTTTTTCGAATGTGAAATATTCTCGACTGCGAAACTTTCCGATAAAAAAATGGGAAACTTTCCACGCACGGGATAAGTCCAATCTCTTGAGTACATAATATGCCTGTAATGTTCTATTAAAATCACGATTGTTTAACTTTGTCGTGGTCAGAGTTCTTAAATAACTACTCGCTGTAATGAAATGGCTGTTGATATACAATGCACGTTTTCACTACACGTACCTAGCCAAAAATGCATGATGAAAATAATGTGAAGGATATATGGATCATTCATTAATCCACTAATCCCCTTTCATGCTTTTTTAAAACATAACATACAAACTTTTATTTTAATATATATGTGCTTAGTAAAGGCATGATATATGTTGGACTTACATTAAGGGAATATTTACTAGAAATATCATAATAATCTTAACACTATATATCTTAAAATCTTGACACCTTGAACCATAGATAGTATTACGCACACCTAGATCTAAAGGGATCTAACTCAAAAACCGGAAGATTTGAGTTATGCACACCATCGGATTCCAGCAAAACCCACCTACACTAAAACTGATTTAAGCTAATATAACTCTGCTAGCTTTATTATAAAAAGTATAAATTTATACAGGAAACTCATGCGTGCATATGGACGTATTAATCAGTTTCTCGCCTCTCCAGAAAAAGTACCTTTTTTGAGTTAGCTCTCTTTAGATCTAGGTGTGCAGCTTTATTCTTGCGGTAACGTGCAAGGATATATTCTAATTAAAGAATAATTTATCTGTCTAAATCCGGTAGATTATCCTTGTAAACATTCCCTCAAAGTTTTAAAATAAATAATTGCGATAAAATATGTAAGTACAGATTTAGTATAAAAATACTAAGAGAATAAATAAAGTATAATGCTTACATAATTAACCCTATAACTTAGCAAATAAGGTTACAATTTCAAAAACAAGCATCTTGCTTAACCAACAGATGTCCCAAAGTCCACAGTGACCGCCCAAGTCTAGCCAATCAAGGGCGGGCATTATATGCAACCATAATTCAATTAATTTATGGAGCGCCTACCGGGTGCGTAACGATGGCTATAAAAATGTTTGGTATAATATTAGTAGCAATAACGCTCATTTGATATAATTATTAAATCATATAACAACACTTAATATATTTACGTATGACATAATTATCATTTCTTATAATGATCATTTGATATAATATAATTTAATATAACATTCTTTTAGTATAATTCTTATTTCCTATAATGAACTTATGGTATAACGTTATTTTCATATAAAATACAATTGGCATAACCATTCTTGATATAATGTATTAGAGACATAATCACAAAACGAATTGCTATCAAAAAGTAGGTTAGGTTAGGTTTGAACTGCGTCCCCCTACCAAAACGAATGGCTACCAAAAGGAGGTTAGGTTAGGTAAATAAAATACAATGTGCAAAAGTAAATTAAATATAATATTGTTAAGTATATAAATCCCAGGCACATTACTTTAGATTTAAATTTGAAGCAATTGCTCGTAAAAATTCACCTTCGTTGTATTCTTCTTTTCGATTAAGTATATTATCAATTCTTTTTTGTTGCTCCATATGCATTTTCTTTTTTTTTTCTGGCGGTTGCCCATTCATATATGATTGTATATTTCCAAGAATAATGGTAAATGGTAATAAAGATTTACAAACCTATTATACCTCTTGATTGTTATATATTATGATTTGTATATAAAATGAGCGTTATACCAAACGATAAATATACGAAATAAATTTATATATTTTAAAATTATACCAAACGTTTATTATACAAAATGAGTGATTATATTAAATTATATCAAATGAAATTATTTGAAATTATATCAAATGTTGATATATCAATAGAAAATATATTAAATATTTTTATATCGTTCATTACACACCCGCGCCTACCATAGCATTAGTACACTCTCTTCACCAGACCATTAGCCCACCCTTTAGTGCCTTCCCACACTGCCCAAGCTTCATATATTGATATGTTATACAGGTGTGGACTGGAAGTCACTCACGATCCCGGCATGTCTACCAATCACCACAGATTATTTTCCCGACAAGCGTTCACTGCAGAACGACTATTTGGTGTCCGATTACAATCTACTGCCAGACGATGTCAATGCGGACTTTGCTCAGAGCAGAGCCATATACAAGGAACCATTGACCACCATGGAGGTTTTTAAAGAGTTGGTTTCACAGAGGTTGGCACAGGTGTGTTAATAATCTTAATAACAATTTAAGGATAAGCGCCCCTCGGTGTGTTCACCACCCGTCCAGTCGGGCAGTATGGGCCTTTCGCCTAATTGCAAAAGATAGTTTAAAATAGTATTCTAAATATCAGTTTTCTAGAAGATTAAAATACACTTCAATTAACTAAAGGATATTTTTATTTGCTAGAAAAGGTGCAAATGCTTTACCTAGGACTTACTGGACATTCTCAAACAAGTCCTTAGTTTGATTTAATTCGCCTATAAATATAAAAAAAAATACTCAAGTGTCATGAACTTTGATGTTAACTTTACTTGGGCATCTAATTGATTTGAGATTTAAATTTAGAGTAGGTTATATCTAAACACAATTTTATTTTTTATTAATGGTCATTAAGAGAATCATGCACGGGTGTCCATTCTAACCAGGTACAATACCAATAATACAACTAAATACGAAATGATTTTAAATAATATATTTTTTTCTAAAATTTCAGGGTTTCCAATTAATAGTCGGTGTGAGTGAAAACGACGTGATTGAAGCACATTGCCCGTCGACGCCGGCGCCGCCGCCTTCTAAAGTTGCGCCGCATTCCGGCAAGGCAGTCAACTCTGCCCCTACTAAACGATTCTTACTATCAATTGGTAGGATATTCCATAAACTGACATTAGTCGGCTCTATGATCACTGTAACGAGGTATCGACCGAGGTAAGAAGTAGTTTTTATTTATATGTTTTAGCTAAAAATTGACTAGTGCAGTTTTTATTATATGTACCTATGAATGTAGAAATTTATTTTTAAATTACACACAATTTAATAACATTAAAATGTCAAATTACATACTGAGATCGTTAATACAAGAACTATATGATTATATAATTTAAAAGTTGTAATATTTATATTAAGCTTGTATTTGTCCATCTAATAAAGTAATAAGGTAATCTGTATTTACAATAAAAAATATATTTTTCGTCTGTCTGTCTAAAAATACCAAAAACCTTCCACAAAATGAAGAAATGGGTTTGGTACTTGTTTCTCAATATTCGAAACTCGGGGCCACAAATATTAACCCTAAACTAGCTTATATATAACCTGAATGTTTACAACGTAATTAGGTCCACAATTTAGTTTGTCAATGATAAGTTTTTATTTTTAGACATCCATACCCACCTTTCAATATCCACTACCGATATCGCTTCCATGCGCCGAATCACGATACATACGAAGTCTCCTGGGTTTCATTCACAACTGAAAAGCTGGAAAATTATAATTGGAACTATGTGGACCATTACATTTGCACTAGAGGCGACACCGACTTCGCTCTTGTTGAGGTTTGTGTGTAGATACTGTATTAATAAATCGATTTCGAATATAATAACTGATTCGGATCACGGCGACTTAATATAGACTTGCGTAATGGGAACATATATTTTCTTTAGTCAAATAACCAAAAAAAAATATTAAAATTATAGTTCGAAATTGCGCATGACCGCAAATCAGGTCATACCACGAAGTGACGTCACAAAGAACCGTATACATTGATGAACTTTATTATTGTTTTTTCCTTTTGATTTTATATTGAGTAATTTTAACTTCTAAGGGCTTATTTTATAATCTCTAAGCAAGTCCTAAGTAGCTTATTCGATACTTGCGTTGATATTAGAAAAGAGATCTTATTTATGTTTGTTTAAAATATAAGCAATATTAACAGGCTCTCAAATACTGGCGATTCCGAACTCTCCTGCTGCCGCTGTACAACCCAGCTACGAAGTTAATAATGGAAGACGAGACTACGCACTGCGATATATACCCAACACCCACACGACAAGACCTGGACCAGTTAACCGATGGCTTCCTTAAGATGACTGAATCATATTTTAATAAGGTCAAACGACCGAACAAGCAGAGGGTAAGTATGGACAACATAACGAACTGGCCTCACCAGTGTGAAGTTGGTTCATATAATAGGATTTTATAACATCCACAGATACAAAATATATTGTTAAGTATATGTAAGTTTAAAATTTCAGTTATTATTGAAGTTATTCTTGTAAATATATCAATGTACTTTATGTATATAAATTATAAGACATTTGTAAATAAACGTGTATTGTGATTCGTAGCATGATTTGCACTAAGTATGTAAAACGTAGATATTGCACAGCATGGTTTTACATAATTGCACTTTTAAGTTTCGTTTAACTGTCGACCTGTAACGAGTAGCTTGAAACTTTTAAACTTATTTTTTTAATACACTGATTGATCTAATATGGACACTCAAACATGAAATTTAATTAGTTACATCGATGTGGTACATACCGCATGAAAATATTCCACGCAAAGCATTTCTTTGTGCGTATGACCGTTCAAAAGCATTTTGATGTTCGTTCGTAGCCCTTGTATGTACTGTACAATTTTATTTTTCTTTGCACGCAATTTAATTTCCTGTTTGGGTCCGACAGCATGATATTAACGTCAATCCTAACTGTACATAGTCGGTGGTGGTATCGCGCGAATTCAATAGAATAGTCATAGTCTACCGCGCTCAAATAAAAAAAAAATGCCTCGAGTCCGCGGTGCTCAATACTGTTATTGAAGCGTTGCGTGTAAGGAGGCGACATTTAAAATAGGCCGGGTATGTGGATCGACCGGCAGTTGCGGAGTGTATTGTGGTAACTTCAGATGCCGGTCGTTGCGGTTGGAGGGGACAACGCGTTAACCAGACGGCGCCACTCCACTTCCATCCTGAATAGGAGCGCCCAGGTATTAGTCCAGCTCCCGATCCACGGCTGTAGCGAGCAAATGAGACATTTACGCGAAAACTTTAAAGGTCATTGACATCGGAGTTCGTTTGTTATTTGAAATGATTGAAGAAATGGAGATACTTTATGACTACGTTATTTATAATGTACTCTTTAGACCGTGGTATTATGTATGATAGTTGTCCCTTTTTGTGAAACGCACTGGTTTCAAAGAGGTCGCATTCAGGGAATTTAAATTGAAAATTGTTTTCTCAACATAGCTTATTACTATCCGTAAGACCTTCACATAATTCTATCTTTATTTGTATATGTGGAGGGTCTAAAATTGTACAAAAAAATATATACAATAGTCAATTTGATGGACGTAATCTTTGTTACCAATACTACCACGGGTACGTCGACTGCTCATTTGTTCGCATAACGATTCTTTTATTTCGCTAGGAAAATTCTAGTTATTTTTATTTGATTTTGTCAAATATTTTGCGCACAGGTTTTTTAATTGGCTATTCAAAATCGAACAGGTTAAGTGAAATAGGGAAAAAATGGTGTGAAGACTTCGTCTACTATTCCTTGCACATTGACATTTTAACCCTTGAATACTAATAATAACAAAATAAAATTTAATTTAACTTTGCAGCCACTACTAAAGCTCTCTAAATTTCTGTAGACGGTTTCCTAATATAATTCCGGAGAACAAGTATTCTTGTAACAAAACCTGCACTGCAAAGTAGGTACTGCTATACAAAAGCAGTTTGAATACAGTAAGAGTGGTGTTTGTGCCACTGTACATGTGAAATGCGTAAATTGCACTGCTTATTATAAAAACTGCAATTATCATGCACGAAATGCACTTTCAAAGCTGTGACATATTGTTTGCTGGCTTCTTTTTTTAGTTTAATGATATTTATTTAAAATGTTTAACGTTAATGTCGAACGAACACATTTTAATTAATATAATTCATGGATATATTACTAAAGTATAATTTATTTCTTGGATGCGAAACTCTGTCCTCCTTTCCATAACTAAACTACTAAATCGATTTTGTATGAGAAAATTTTATAAAAAAATGTTTCCATATTCTATCACTTGCAATTTAGACTTTATCTCATTATGTTCATTAAGTCCAAGTTCCTAACGATAACTTAAGCAAACTGCTTTAACACTTTACCAATCAACCACAATTGAAATATAGTTGATAAGTTTTAACTGTTATAGTACATTCGTACAGCTATTCCAACTAGTTCGTTCGTCATATGTGTGCGTACGTTATGTTAACGTGTACGTGTGATGTCAGGTCGGTGTGTCGAGTTCCCCGTTCCGGGAACGCGTCGGCAGCACCCGGCTACCGGACCGGCCGCGGCTGCGGATCGAGGCTATGTCAGTACAAGAGTTATAAGCGACAGATCGATGTTTTCAAACCACATACTTGGGTCGTTCTTTTTTACCTACAATAATCTGTCCTTTGTCTTATTATAGCATCTCATTAGAGTATTGATAATTACCGTTTTATCATATTAGAATTAATGTCTATATTTATTTAACTGTAAGATTATGTAATTGTTCACTTACTCGGACCAGCTTTTTTATCTGTTTGCTTTTCTTAGAACACCGTGACAGGGCGGTAAACCGGAATGTGGTCTCTGCTGAAAATGACCACGTCACGTCATTAAAAAAAATCAAAACCGTTCAATAGTATAACAATAAAAAAAAAACTAGAAAACGTGGGTTTATTGTAGGTAAAAAGAAGAACGACCCACTTATATTATATTAGATGTTTTACTATGTTGGGCTTTGATTGTTTTTTTTATCTTGGTGTCCGAAATGGCTGGGTTAAGGTTTCTGGCATTTATGAAATAGTAATGTGCTTTAATCAAAAATTGATTTAAGACTTATTGGGTAATTCTAATAAAAAATAAAGTACCTACTATTTCGTAATAATTCACATTTTCACTTGTCAGATTGCACACTGAGATTAAAGAACCAATTTTAATGTGGCAGAAGTAAAGCACTTTACGAAAAAACTACGCTCGATTCATTTCCCCTCCGCTTAAGAGATATTTTTTTAGCTTTACCGGTTTAAGCTTAAAGTCCGATAATTTTATATGTTTTCCATGATATTATGTTGATTTTCGAATCAATTTAAATTTTATTTAGACTCAAATAAAATTATTTCGTCGATCTGTCGTGATGCATTTCGCTTATTTGTTAATTTACTATAATATATCACGTAGGTATTTATTATATTTTTGTACGTTTGCTTTTACCCACAGAATTATATTCTAGTTTCCTCACATCGACTATACTTTGATATCGTTATAGTATGTCGTTAATTTGTGGTTAATAGCACTTACAAACAAAAATAATATTTTTTTATGATAGCTTTCCAAGGCGGGCATGGTTTGCGGTAGCTGTTGCAATATTTCTTATCATTATTCCACACAATCATTATGCTTTATATGTATTTATATTGTTTTTATATCTATGTACTGTTTATCTTATGTGTATTTTTATGTATTTTGTGTTCCTCTCTGTTTTCTGTCAAAATTTGTTTATGTCAGTTGCACTACTTATTTCTCAGGGTTGTCTAAATTTTCACCTACTAAGGCCCTGTGTACCTACATAGGAATTACACTATTTTCAACTCTCATTACATAACAATAGAGTTTAAATTTACTTGGCACTGGGTCTTAGAAGGATAAGTCCTTGAATTTTATACAACTAAAGCTATTTTCTTTTTACAGATTACCTTGCCACCATTTTTTATTAACGGTTGATTTCCTATATTTATATTTTATGCTATCATTGATTGGATTGCTTGGTTCCTTCTTGCTTGTTATTTATACCCTTCCGAATGTTTCATTGCAGCAAGTATCACCTACTAAGTCACTAAATACTAGTCAAGTGAACAAGTAAGTACCTAATAGAACGCTTGCATCATTCATTTCTTTTCTATATACTTTCATTATTGACATTTGGGCGTAATTAAACATGTTTTTAGTTTAATATAGTAAACGTTAATAAGAATTAACATCCCTACTTCTCTACTAATATTATAAATGCGAAAGTAACTCTGTCTGTCTGTCTGTCTGTTACGCTTTCACGCTCAAACTACAGGACCAATTTAAATGAAATTTGGTACAAAGAAAGTCTGGAGCTTGAGAAAGAACATAGGCTACTTTTTAACCGACTGCAAAAAAGGAGGAGTTCCACGCGGACGAAGTCGCGGGCAGAAGCTAGTAAGAAATAACTTTACTATGTTGTTTTTTGATTATCTACGATTTAAGGTACAATCTGTTACTTAATAGTAACGTATTTATAATTCACTAATTGTAACATAGCTTTAGCGCTAGACTATCATCAGCTCAGTCGGGCTACATAAAATAAAATACCTACACGACTTACATCCGTTATAATTGTTTCATTCCGAGGCCGCGAAGGTATCAGAAATTTTTAAATAGACTAGTATCAATATTAAAAAAAACTTCCTTTTTTTATATTTATGGAAATAAATGTTTAATTAAGCCCAGATGTTGGTAAAGCCTGCTTCGCCTGAAGCTTGCGGTTTTGTATCTATATATATTATGTTCTAATGTTTTTTTTTAAATACTCGGCGTTCAGTGAGGCTTAATATTTCAGGTCTGCAGCGAAAACTGTTTTAGAAAGGACGCAATCTCAAACTGGCGAGGCAGATGACACTTATGATGACAGGTGATTTATAAAGTTTTTAATTTAGAACAACATTATGGCACTGTTCCCATTTCTTCGAAAATTTTGAATGTTGCCATTTATATATCTTTGCCATTGTAGCCCCGTAAATAATCTATACTAATATTATAAAGAGGAAAGATTTGTATTTTTGTATGTTTGTAATGAATAGGCTCAAAAACTACTGGACCGATTTTAATAATTCTTTCACTGTTGGGAAGCTACGTTCACCCTGAGTAACATAGGATATAGAATATTTTGAAAAAAAAATAGGGATCCGTGCGAAGCCGGGGCGAACCGCTAGTGTTTAATAATTTAATGACAAAAATAAAAATATTATGTTGCTACCCAATTTAAGATTCTAAGTGGTCACATTTAAATTTGAAATAGCGTGGTAACACAAATCCAGTTCCGTTACTATTCTATTAAAATATAGAATTAGCTTCATTGTGTTTGTGAATTAATAAAAAAATCAGTCGACAGTTTTATTTATTTGATAAACATATATAAAATAGAAAACTCAGTTTATGAAAAAGGCATTTTTTAAGTAAATTACTGATTCTGACCCATTGGTGGATCCTGCGCTTATATGTCTTAATTTAGTCATTTGAATCATTCAGCATCCATATAATTTTCCAGAATTAAATCTGCCTATAAATTATACCATGTCTTATTGTAGGTATATGTTTATTGACGAAACAAATAAGTACTTTATTTGTACTATACCTATATAGTACAGCATTTGGACTATATATAATACCTATATAGTACTATATATTGTACCTAGTTGTCTACTATTTTTTTTCTGTATAACTTTCACATGCTAAGTTTTATTCAATAAAGGATAAATATAATAAATTCACTAATATTGGTTGTGAAAAGACAAAATGGCTGTCATAATTCGTTCAATTCATTCCAACAGCATTGCTGAACCCAAGCTGAAAGCCACGGCTTCCCTTCAAGACATAGTGGAGCGCATGCGACACCCGACGATGGGCGTGGGCTTCCTGCAGCAGACAGTCAGCCTTCCTTCACACGCTTTTGTCTCTATATATGCCATACACTGGCTACAGACCAACGTGGAGGGGGTTACTTATGATAAGGCAACTAATATTATGGAGGTAAATTGAATTTGGATTTAAAGTAGGTAGGGAATGTTTTGAACATACTTTGTTACTTTTCTAGTATATAACTGGACTTGTAAATTGTCGGTGACAAGTGGCAATTATGCTAACATTACAATTTCGACAAGAATCTATGCTGGTTGATTTGATATTGACTACACATCGCATTTCGAATTGACACTTGTCACTGACAATTGTCGTGTTGGTGAAATAGCGTCCTGCTCGTATCCTCTTAATTATATAAATGCGAACAATTAAATATCAAGATTTCGATAGGTTTTATATTAAACTAGTGGTCCCGGCAGACTTCGTCCCGCCCGGCAATGTCGATTTGACAGTTGTAATTGTTGCGTTTTGTTATACTATTTTTAACAAATCAGCTTAATATTTTTTCTTTTTGTTTTTATTGGAACGTGATAAAAAGTATCCTATGTCCTTTAGTGCAGTCATTGAAGCGAAAAATACGGCCTTACCTCCGAATTTTTTTACTGTGAACCGATTTGCATGAAATTTTTGGAATTAGGCACATTTTAACCTTAACTTCAAAAGTGAAAATGATCTGAACTCCGCCTATTATTTTTAAGGGGTGTAAACAACCCCTTAATGGACAAATTGTAATTGATCCATTTTATCGCTAGAAAACATGTCTAATAGTAAGTGGTGAAATGGTAAAGTATTTTCTAACATAATTACCTCATATTAAAATTATTTTCAACCCCTTGAAAATCTTACAACCCCCAAATTGAAAAAATCTGAAAAAAATACTTTGGTATGACATAAAAAGATGTAAGTATAGAGTAAGTAATATTTTATATTCTCTATAATAATTATCAAATTTTTAACCCCCTTTCAACCCTTGAATACTACCCCTTGATATTTTTTTTTTGATAAAATGAAAAGGATTTAAATATTATTCCACACTCTCGCAAACGATTATCATGTTCTTAAGCTTTTCTACCCTTAAAACTAACCTAACCTAACCTAAAAAAAAACCTAACCTAACTTTTTTTTTTTTTTTAGTGGGGAAATCCTCATTGATACCTTATGCCCTGGGGAAGGCAAAAGGTTTGCCAGACTCATACTGGCTCGCGGAAACCTAACCTAACCTATGCAGCTATGTCTTAAATGTTTTACATTTCCGATTGCGATTTTAGGAATTACATACATTTCCTAGGAATTGTATACAATGACGGATTATATACATTTCCGTTAACATATACACATTACAATAGTTGTGGGTCTATATTATACTGCGTACCTTCACATTGCTCAATTATTCACACTCCGAAATTTTCAGTTACTAAGTAGAAAAAAATATGATAAGTTTTTGGACCATAGCTCCTTTAATTTTCACGCTATCACAATTTATAAAATATCATTGTAAAGGTAATTAAGAGAGCTACAACATCCTATATTGCAATATATAGTAAAAAACCTTTTTCTAAAACGGGGAAGGGTTAAAGGGCTTAAGAGGCAGTGATTGCGCTGCCACGCGCTCTTTAAACAATCACATTTCCGTCAATTTTTGTTTGTCAGAAAAAACAAAAAAACCAAATTGTTTGTCAGAAAAATACCTACATTTTTTATTCATACACTTTTATTCTTATCTGTCGTCATTATTGAAATATTATGAAATAAACGTGGGATTTTTAAAAATTTGAAATTTTGTTTTTTTAGTTAATCGTGAGTTGTATGAAAAATATGTGTCCTGAAGCAGCCAAACTGATACTATCTATCAAACTCTTCATAATGAAGTTAATTCTAGGCGGAATACGATTAATTTTAATTATGGTGGAAATGGCACTAATGAAACCCATTGATTTTAAAGAAAAAACATTAGTTGTTCCCCTTATTTGCAATACAGCTCACTTATTTTACGTGCAAAAGACTTTTAATAGTGCTCATTTTAAAGCTTATTTCAAGCACTACAAAACCCTTTTGTATTAGAATGCATAAAATGCATCTGCTCGCCGCTAGATGGCATTGACCACATCGATTAAATTTCAGGCAACATAAAAAACGGCTTTGATCTTTAATTTATAGCTTAATATTGCACTTAGAATACTGTATAAAAAACCAAATTGTTCATTGTTTTGCCTGCTACAATTTTGTTCTTTATAAAATTTTCGATAAAACGTATATTTTTGGAGATTTTTGCAAAAAACCGATGAAAAAGGTGAAAAAATTGCGAATTTTCAATTGCAAATAACTTGAAAAGTATTGGATTTTTTGAAAAACTTTATAGACGATTTTTTCCTTAAAATTAGGCCTTCTATCGATATCCGAGGTTATTTTGAAAAAAAATAATTCACCCCCGAGAAGGGGTGGCAATCACCCCCCGGGTGGTAGCGGAGTTCAAATCATTTTCACTTTTGAACTTAAGGGTAAGATGAACCTAATTCCAAAATTGTATGCAATTCGGTTCACAGTAAAAAAAATCGGACCCATAATGCTTCAATGACTCCACTACTTCTCCTGGCTCTGAGCTACATCCCCAGCAATTTTCAGCCAAATCGGTTCAGCCGTTCTCGAGTTATAAATGGTGTAACTAACACGACTTTCTTTTATATATATAGATGAAATAATAAACATCACAGAATGATTCATAGAAATTTTAAATACCGTTGAGTAGCTGTCTACAATATGGCGACGTGATTTTTTTTTTTACATTTAAGTACCTAACTTTTTCCTAAGTTTATTTTACATATTGTAATTGTTGCAGAAACTTTTAAGAGAGAAAATGATATGCCACGCTTCAGGGGACACGATGAAGCGTTTCGTCGTAGGATACTACATGTATCATATTCTGCCGAATAAAAAAGACAAAGGTATGTGTTAACACTATATTGCATAAAATATTAGAATATTTAAATGTGGGATTTAACTCGCGTATCAGGTATCGCGTTATCGATCATATTTGTAGCATACTTAATTGACGGTAGTTTAGACTTTTCAGAGGTGGTTTTAACTTTAGAGGAAATGAAAAGAAGTAGGTACTCACTAGTGTAGATTAAGATTTAGCTACACGTCCCCCTTTGTTGGTGGGACCCAACATAACCCAACCATTCTTGCAATTTATCTCAAACTACTTGGACATGGTGAACCTGTATACGAAGAAAGGGTACTATAATGATACTAAATAAATATACATTAATATGGTACTATATTTTTCAGATCCTACCGATTACGTCAGACCTCTAGGCGACCTCCAAAGCTTCGAGAACGAATGGATGGAAGTGGAAGTTCTTGGTCCCCGGTCACCGCTGCTCCCGGCGGAGACCAACAGCAGCCGGGCCATTGACATCTCTGGATGCAGTCCCCAGACTGACGTCACGGGCGTGCCTGCCTTCCTCTGTGACAACATCGACCCCAACTATATGCAGACTAATAACGATGATAGTGAGTGCTCCTACGTTATCAATGGTTTAATCTCTTCCCCCCTTTATTCACAGCCCGTGACTACGAATCAAGAGGTTCAAATCCTGAGGGAGGCAGATGAGCACGAGGATCTGTGCTTGAGTCTTTGACTTGGATAAATTATTGGAATGAAACAACTATTAACGGATTTAACTCGCGTATTTTTTATTTTATTTTATTTGGATAAATTATATTAATTTTGTGATAGAAGCGTTACTACTTTTGGATGAGGTTTTGAATTTTGGAGAAGGTTATTTTATCACGTGGAATAATTCGAATTATCAAAGTGTAGCTGTTCTATAATGAAACATAGTATAGTTATTATGTAAGTAGTCTAAATTTTAGTTTTTTTTTTTCAGTGCCACTATATAAAAACACCCATTTGGACATTGATGTAAATAACAAGAGTGATAGGATAGAATGGGGTCACGCGCGGTACCAGGCCACCTTCAGACCGGACCAGGCCTATGAGATGTGTATACAATGGGCGGTGGCCAGCGGAAACATAGTGGCTGAACTGGTAAGATTCAGTGCAAAATTTCAGATAGGATTTGGGCAGGGGAAAATAGAGTTAAAATATACAAAATCGATACTTTGATCGATTTTTTTAGTTTAAGAGTCGTTGGTTTCTTGTCTTCGACTTTTAAGTCTACGGCAGTGGTTCTTAAACTTTTTAGGTCCGTTACTGATTTTACCTCTCCTTCCAACGACTAATTTGCGCTATGTTCAAACTTGTCACTTTGAAATTCGGCGTTCTAGACAACTACCCCTAAATCCGTGTTAGTTGTTTTATTCCCATGTGTAAAATAGAAGGAGCATCAGAAGTTGTTGTGTGTTTCTTTAGATATTTGGCTGGGCTCGCAAAGCACTGCAGAACTGTCGCCTGCAAATGGTACCGATACCAGCTGACCCGCTGGCGCTGCCTTTCACACTCAAGTCAGATCCACTGAGGGGACCCATCTATGTGCCGCTGAATGAAGAACCGCTGCTCAGAAATAAAAGCGCTTTGTTTGAAGGTAACTATTTATTGAATCTCCCAGTCATCCCAGACTTAAGTGATTTTAGGAAATATGTTTATTAAAGGATTGATAGCGTAAAATAAAGTTAGGAAGGAATGGATCGTTCAGCTGAGCAGGCCCGTTTGAAAGGTAGGTATCAAAAGTGGAAAAAATAAATGCTAACTTTTTCCTCACGGGAACGGTCTAAAAAGAACGGGATAAAAAGTTTCCTATCTCTGTCTTCTGATTCTAAGCTACCTTCAGTTCAGCCATTCTTGAATTACAAATTTAACTAAAAACGACTTTTTTTATAGATATAAAGACTTCCTTTCTAAGTTTATTTTACACTACCAATCCAAAAAAAATATATTTCCTAAAATCACGTAAGTCTGGGGTGACTGATATATCTCACTCTATATTATATATAATTATAAAACGTAACAATGTGCAACGCAGCGTATCTACCGTAAACAAACTTAATTAATTGTAGACTCTGGTTTGACCTGTTTATCCTGTTTTCGAGTTCGGTAAATGAGTAATGCCGTTTTTATCTGGTTTAATTAAACTTTGTATATATACGTTTAAAATTAAAAACAACCTGATAACGCAAGCCATACCTATATATACTTGATACCTAATTAATGTTTTTCTGAGGGTACTTCCTCTACTTATTTTACTTATTTTTTCTCTGTTTCTAACCTTTATACTTTATAGGCCCTGCATTGAAGTCAGTCATTAAGTATGATTCTCCTTTTATGTTGCATAGAACTTATAAGATGTTACATAGTAAATAAACAATATATATTTAATCTGTATATAAAAAGACTTATTTTATTCACTCTTCTTCGCAGGTTTCCCAGAAGAAACGTGGTTGGAACGTTTGTTCCTTTTCCAAGAGGCTATAGTAGGTCGCTTCGGTTTCATCAAATGCACGGTAGAGAGTACTTCCCACGCGGCTGGAGTCGGCGACCACTTGTACGTCCACGTCACGGGGAACATGTTTATTCTGATCATCACAGCGGTTAAAAGTGAACAGAAAGCTCTCAGGACGAGGCCAGCCAACAAGCCCCTTAATGCAAGCAGGTTAGTTACCAAATAATAGGTAGTATTTATTCTTTAATGTAGAAAACTTAGCAGATGTACTCGTAACTGTACAAAAGGCGAACTTATCCCTTGAGGTATCATCAAGTCTACTTTAGTCACAATAATAGGAGGTATAAAACAGCTATAGGGATTTCAAATTTTATATATAGATCATATTATAATACGTTCTGTACGTGATTTATCTTACATCCTTACTGACATTGAGTTATAACTCATTATTATAAATATCTATAAATGGATGGAATACAATCTATGACTAAATAAATCGCTATAAATGTTCTGACAAGGGCGTATGTCCCATACAGGTACAATGTCATACATATATAAACTGCACTCGCCTGAATATTTTAACTAAGCTAGCTACGATCTACGCTATCATACATGTTTTCCTTAATTAATACGACTTAATGTCTAAAGGACAGTCGCCGAGCACAGCGAAAAACATTGCCCATTTTCTATTTGTCTCTGTCGCACACGTGTAGTAATAGTGCCCTCACGCTCGTACCTTCAAGGACAACGTCCGTTTTTTCGCTGTGCTCGGCGACCGTCCTTTATATTTCTTATATTGATATGATATTGTTTATATAGGTGGGTAGGTACCCACGGTTGTTTTCATTATAAAATTATCTACGTAATTGAAAAAATCCTAATACTGTTATAAATTTTTATTATTGCTATTAGGTATCCTGTTCACTTAGAAGCTGCACCCAGTCCTCATGATGCATACATCACTCGCCACGTTAGCGGGAAAAACAAGGACGATTATGATAGCACCAGGAGGGTATGTTTTTAAATATAAAAATACTTAGAATTACATTGCACTAAATGCAAGGTAGCTCTAATTCTAAGTATATATCCTGCATAAGTAAAGAGAGTCCTCGTTGTAAAATATATTTTAGGTATTACTAGTTTGCGTGTAGTTAGGTACTATGAAGCTTATCAGTATTTGAGTGCAAATGTCGGTCAATCACAAGTTACGTGTATTGCGCTGTGACTTTGTTATTTTAAATGTTATAATTCAGTTTTTTCTCAAAATTTCGAGTCTGTATATTTAAACTTTAACTATTATTGTTGCAAATTTGCGAATCTTGCGATTGCTTTCGATTTATTTTCTTTATATTTTAGATGGGATTCCTCTGGTCATGGAATCATATGATATCGAAAAAATGGAAATTCGCGCAAATTCCTGCCACCGGAGATGAAACCTTCCAAACGAGAATGCTGCGCGACTTCAAGCATTTCTGTGCTAATCAAGAACAAAGGCTCAGTCAATTCTGGGATCAATGCTGGGAACTCCAAGAGAAGGCACACGGAATAAATATAGAAGATAAGAATATATATTAAATAAAATTCGTTTTATATGTTATAAAAAATGTGTTTCAATTATCTGAGAATAAATTTTGCAGGACTATAATTTGCAATTAAAACAAATCACACTTTGGAAGAAAAAGTTTATTGCTTACATATTACAGAAGTATAAAAATAAGTTTCACTAGCAAAATTCGTCATTTTGTTCTAAACGCCCATAAGGAAATGTGGTGTTTTCTGAAATCCCCTATGGCCATTATTCTTACATGAATTTACTAAAATATTTATTTCGGTGTCTTTCAAGGCACAAATAATGAAATGTATATAAATACAAATATATAATAACACATTTTCTCACGGACATTCTGAATACTTTTTTATCACATTCTAAACATTACAATCAGTCAGATCTATATCACATTTTTCCAATCCGATACTGAGCATCATCCTCTTACATCCTCAATACTAACATCTCATTTCACTATTTCATTTTCAAAATAGAGAGGTATGATATGGCAATTTTAAAAAATGACAAATTCATTAAGTTTATGAAACCAATTTCAATTTTAAATGTTCAAGTATGCTAAACACTCATACCTACCAAACAATACAAAATTGACACAGCTTTAGTGTTATTACATAGAATAATTCATTGATCAATGAAAGGTGAGATGTTATGAGTTGTAACAACTTTCTTACTTTATAAAACACTAAAAATATATAAATATGGATGAATTCCATAGATAAGACAGTAAAACAATTAAATACAATAGGTATCAAGTAAACACAACTCTGTGTTGAGAAAAAATGGCAATGTCATTTTAGGAAATGGCAGTTTAGTGTTATCACTAAGGCTTACATAAATGCTAAAAGATTCACTGAAGAAAACAACATCTAGGTATGCTTATTCTGTGAGAAAGCGAAATTTTATAATCCACTATTCATTCTTATTCAGGCTAAAATTAAAATAACAATGTAACAGATCTGCAGAAATTAACTAATCTCCTAAATCTATACTCCAAAATTGTTTCACTATACTGTACTAATGAAATGACAGTAAAACCTGCCAAAGGTCTGTAAGCATGTTGGAAACATTTACCTACATTGATAATATTATTATTTGATAACTATATCAAGCAGCCTTATATATCAGTTTTAATTCACAATTTTTATAGCACTTGATGAATTGCATAGCAAATATTTGAGCACAAGAATGTTATAAAAGTGGTTAACATACAAAGTTCTTATCAAAATTTTAGTAGTAATTTAATTTGTGCATCAACAATAATTAATTTAAATAGGTAGGTATTATGCTAATTTTGTGACAAAGTTTTATCTAAAACATCTAATTTATATTCCATTGTAAGTACATAAAAGACATATTTTTAGGAATGCTTTTAAGAATCTCAAAAAGATAATACAAAATACTTCTAAAATCAAAATAATAATGACATTTTCCTTAAGAGGACACATTATTAATTTTAACCATGTGAAAACTAAATGGGACTAAGAATGTCTTTATTCCTTACATTTAATCAATTAATGCACCTATATCTTATTTTTTATTGCCAAACACAAGCAGGCGAGTCAGCATACTTGTAATACACGGTACTTGTTTTTGCTGGTGCATTGTCGGCATGTCCGGGGTATTAGATTCATAGTCTAGGGCAACTTTTTGGCAAACAAATGTCAATAAAGTTAAAATATCCCTCTCTGCACCAGAATAGCGCAATTCTTCACAAAGAGCCTGCATGAACCAAGACCCACGAGTTGTGTTACGCCAAGAGAAGTATCCTGGTACAGTGGAGAACACAATAAGAAAATCTGCATGAATAGGAATTCTATATGAGGCACTAGACAAGCCATCAGTTTCAGTGCGGTTTGACAATGTTATTCCACCATCAAGTTTATCTCCTTGACATGCTTGAATAAAGAAAAGTTTTGGTTTACCAGCCAAAGTCGGGCATTTATCAGCAGTAAAGTAGTACCACAAGTTGTCAGGTTTGTAGTGAGTATCCTTAGCATACAACATGCCTAGCTCTCCATGAGTCAGTACTGCAATTAGAAGGCAATCATTATCAGAATGATCCATTTCAGCAGTCTGCTGTATGAACTTGTTTACATCTTCAGATTTTAAATTATGCCAAACAGTCACCCGGAAACCGAGGCTCTTAAGAGCCTTGCTCAGGTTGTCACTGTCTACGTTCGTACCAGTACGAGATTTCAGACTGTGTATATCAAAATGCTCATGATTGAATATAATTGCCCAACCACGATATTTGTGGTTCATATTATAATATGGAGCGTTACGGTCCACAGGCATTTTGGCCAATCGGCGTGAATACGACGAGTCGCTGCTACCCCATGCGTCACCTTCATCTTCTCCACCGTTCGGTCTTTGTTCTTCCGCTGCACCACCATTGTTATCAGGCACAGCTTCCGACATTTTTGCACGTAAAAAAATACTTTTTGAGAGATCAAATTAGCAGTTTCGCGAGTTAAACGTGTTGTAATCGCAATAACTATTATAAGCAAACCAGCGTTATCGTTCAAATTCAATTTTAAAGAATCACCACAAGGTTTGACGACATAAACAAGTTTGAAGCTCACTTTGATCAATGATAAAGTGTTGCCAGCAATTTATCTAGTTTTCCCGCTTATACCATTGCACCATAAACAATCCCCACAGAGACTACGCCGTTTGTAATTGCTGCTGTATGTAATTTTAATCCAGTTTCAATTGTTACAACCTGCACCAAAAACTATTCAAGTGTGAGATATTTTTAAGGGAAAAGTTGACTTTCCCTTATTTTTATACTATAAATAGACAAAGATGGCCGTCTGTGTAGTACTGAATTTGAACACAGATAATACATAAATGTATGTAACCTTCAAAAATAATAAGCGACCTTGACGTAAAACAGTTCTTACACTTTTAATATCGCTAAAAAATCTCTGGCATGTTTCGAACTACCTACCTTATACAGTTTTGAATACTAAGGTAATATGTACTCTTAAGTACAGGAATTTAATTTGAAAAAACAAGATCTTATTCACGTTAACTATTTGCTACACTGCATACACACACTAGTCAAATAATTATATGTTTATCATCACTGTTGCCTCAGTAACGAATTGAGGATTGTACTAATGCATAACCCTAAACAAAAAGTAACAGACCTTATTTAAGATGTCCATATTCAAGGCTAAACAATGGTGGTCCAATAATAACTTAAGCGAAGAAATAGGGGTACAAAATGCAGCATGCCTCAAAGTAGACAAATTCAGTTCACACAGTGATAGCGATTGTATTGTGATTGGTGAAGGACAAATATTGAAACTTTATAAACCAAATTTCGATCAGGACACATCACATGTTCTTTTAGAAACTCAATTGAATGATCCAATTTTACATATTGAAACTGGGAAGTTTATTGCGTGAGTATCTGTATTAATAATTAAGGATAAGGTAGTATCTGTATTAATAAGGTAGGTAGGTGTTTACTTACTTACTTTTAAAGTGCTGGTTTAAATCCCACTGGGAGTAGGTAAAATCTCCCAATCCAAAAAAATAGATGGTTATCATAGCAATGAGGGCCACCGCGTGTCAGAAATCCGCTAGATGCGCTAGTGTAGAATGAGGTCTAGCTGTCATGTTCCACCAATGAGAGGCAAGCTACTGGCCTGTGATTGGTGGTACATGACAGCTAGACTTCATTCTACACTAGCGCATCTAGCGGATTTCTGACACGCGGTGGCCCTCATTATTACGTATCACTCATACCTTCTAGTACCTAACAAAAAATTGGTGTGAATTTTCGCAAGTCGGGTAGGTAAGTATTCTTTGTCATTACTTTATTTAAAATGATATTTACAATCTGTAAACTAATCCAAGCCTTATTTTCAAAGCAATTCAGAAGACAGACAAATATTAGTATTGCACCCTCAAAGCTACGCCATCTACAAACTTACCAGAAAAGAGGGACACATCAATGTCGGTAAGCAAATCATTCTACGAATCACACTCTTATTGCCATGACATAAAGTCTAAAATTTACCAAATACCTTACAGGTGATCAAAATTCGTTAGAATCAATTGTAAAGCACACGTTTACAAAGCCGGCCTTAAGCGTAATTTGCGGACCATTTGGCAATATCAAAACCAGGGACTTCATTTGTATTCAATCTTTGGACGGCAGTTTAAGTGTATTTGACCAAGACACATTTTTATTCATGTGCACATTTGATGACGTCATAATACCAGGTCCTGTGTGCTACGTAGCCAATAGCGATTCGTTTGTGATTTGTAAGTCTACGTGGGTATTCGAAGTGTACAGGTAGGTACAATTGAAGCTTCTATTTACAGTAACCTAACGTATAATTTGCCGAATTCTATATCAACTAAATCCAAACGAATGCATATTTTTCAGCAATAAATACCAAAAATATGTACTTATATATTCATAATTAGCTTAATAATCCTTAAGGTTTCCGGGGTACAATTAAAACCATCGGCGTGTTTTTCACGCGGGTTAAACCGCCGGCCACAGCTAGTACTTAATAAACACCTACAATAGGTTCTGATTTCAAAAATATATTGCAAATAATTTAATATTTCAGTTACCAGCAACTAAGGGAACTAAGTGATTTGAATCAACGTCAAAATAAGAAGATCGTGCCACAGTGGGTATACAACGCAGGGGAAGAGGTTTCATATTTACAAGCTATTCAGGTAGGTACCAGTTACTAATATTACAGGCAAAAATCTTGAGTAAATTTACCAGATGGTAAAATTACGGACTTGGAAGCCAACTAAAGAAACTCGTATAGGAAAAATATTTTCATGATCACCCATTTTAATGTACCTACCTATGATCAGTCCGCTTATACTAAAACTGAAGATCCTACTTATACTATCGATACTTATGTTTTCAGACCAGCAGTAACTTTTCTAGCATCATAGTTCTGGGGGAAAGACATCTATACTGCTTCCAAGACAATGGGCTCATGAAATATATGATTAAGTTTGATTTCATGCCAATTTGCTTCTCCGCTTATCTTATTGGATGGTATTATGGTAAGTAAACTAACGTCTATATTATAAGTATAATATGTTCTTATGTTGTTTCTTTTTTTTAACGAAGACTTATGCTTTTATCTAATTTACTGATCAAGTTAGTTAAAATCATAAGTAGTTAGTACATGGATATACGTGTGTCAGTATGTATTTAAACATATAATGTATTTACAGAGCCAACTTCGAGATTAATAATAATGGTCGCATCTGAAGATTCCAAATTGTATATTTATGAAAACACGTCCTTATTATGGTGTTGTGATCTACCACACGTCACAATTTCGATATCACGATGTTTCTTAAAATCGTTACCAGGCGGTATCGCGACTCTTTCAACAAATGGTGTCGTACAGGTTATATATTTGGGAACAGAACCAGATTTGAATTCTAATGCTAGTGCAATGATACATGAGAATATGGACCCAGAGATGATACAAGCAGAGCTGGAGAAAGTTGAGGAGTCATTGCAGAAAATAATGGAGAATAAGGAAGGTAAGAAAAATGAAAAAGTTAATGACCAATAAATACTTGGTCTAGGTAGTACGCGTTTCGTTGTTAAGGGATATTAATCATTATTAGGTAGTGGATACTAACCCTAAAAGTATTGAGGTAAAAATTTGGGGCTTCTTTAACGTTTATTTTCAAAGTTACGGTCTTTTGAAATTGGATCGTGAAATAGGATTTAACTTTAAGTCAAAATAGAAGTTTCTTTTAAAAAGACATGAATATGATGATCATTATAACTAGACTAAATTTAAGCATTTCTAGCATTTAAATTTACAATTTAATTTTAATTTTATTTCAGGGTTAGACGGCCAACGTTCAACGGACGAAATAGTAAAAACCAAACTTGAAGTCGGAAAACCAGTTCAAAACTTATACCAAGAGTTCATAAATGACAACGATGCTGTATTACACCTACTCATGTGCCCTGTAGTCCTAGTAATAACATGCGAAGATCCAGCTCTCGTTAAGAGTATTCAAATAACTTTTGTCTGTCCACCGCCTTTCACGTGTTCAGACTCTGTATTAAGCTTGGACAGTGTAAACGGTACTGAAATATTAGAAACTCAAATATTTTTGGCAAACGACGCGGATATTTCCAAAGCGAGGGTGGAGGTTTTACTAACTGTCACAGATGCTTCGGGAAAAATAGATGTGCTGTCAAAATATGCGATGCTGCCATGCTCTCTGTATTGTATACCAGCTGAACTTGTTTTGGAAAATAACGTGGCTGTGTGTGTGAGCACTAATCAACCTTGCAAGGACCTAAAAGAAATTTTTAATGGTAGGTAAAATCGATACACAATACATATAATTGTTGAAATATATCGTAGATACTAAGTTAATCGAACCGTTTACAGATTTTTCAGGGGAAGAAATAACTAAATACGCAAACACAGAATCAGTTACTTTCTCATACAGAAACAATAAAAAAACAGTCACTGTCAAGTCTTTGAATCAGCAATATTCCATTGAAGCGGATGATTACTCCGAGCTGACACCAATATTAGACTTTATGCTACATAAATTGAAGGCGTATTATACAAAAGCAAATGAGAGCTTCAGTTATGACTTTAAATTTGATGAAGATTTCAGCAAACATATAATAGTGAAATTGCTTAAAAGCGTTGAAATTCATGCGAAAGAGAGAATCAAGTTGAAAACTTCTGAGGTATTTCGAGTTACAGACAGAACATTACGTTAATATTTAGGTTGCATTAATTATAAATATTTTTCAGAGCGAGCTGAATTCGCTTCAGAGACAATTCACGTTAGTTCAAAAAAGGCTATTAGTTCAATATGGGTCTTTACCACCAGGTGATTGCGACCCTTTAGAATATCTCATGAGGGACACCCATAAGAGACTAGTATCATGTGCTAATGAAATAATAGTGCGAAGAGAAACAGTTTGCAGGTATTTTTATCTAGCAATATTTCTTTTAGTTATTTTTTCATCGATATATAAAAATAAAATCTTTTTTAGAGCTGGTAACACTGTCACGTCAGTTGGCAACTTTGTTGTAACGATACTCAAACAAAGCGTTCCGGGTGATTTTCAAATGAAATTGATAGAAGAAATGCTGGCGCTCGACTCACTGTACGAAGATTTTCAAGTAAGTATGCAACAATTGTATTATAAGTTTTCTTTATAAAACCATGGAGAAAAGTAAATGAGACTTAATTTCGCGTACCTAACTCATTTGTAGGAAATTTTAAAGGACCGCATTAAAATTTAATATCTGTGTTCATTTAATTGTTAATTACTTGATTTTCAATATCACCGCCAATTTCACGTTTAAATGCTTTTATTGGTTTGTTTGGCTCCAGAAAATGAAATAATAATTTCTGATTTACGATTATTACAAATAGAATGAAACACCCTTTCATTTCAACAGAGAGACAAAAGTCTTACTTATAGTGTGTTTACAGGAATTAGAAGAAACCGTTACTCAGGCACTGTCCTATATAATAAAGGAAGTTTTTAAGAAATCCGATAAAGACAAAGAGAAGTTAGCTCCAGTGACAGAGCAAGGTATACTCTCGCATATAAACTTGATGAGGTTTCTAAAACAAATTAGAATGGTTCTAGACAGGATGTTTTCCGAAGCCAGAAGCGATGAGGCAGATGGTCAAATGAATAAAGAGAAAATATTGCGTATACAAGAGTTTGTTGATGTAATTTAGTTTCATAAATATATATAATGCAGAGGAATAAATATATGATATTGGTAATGGGTCATTTTCGAATTTTGCGCAGGAAATGTTGGGGTAATTGACCCACAATACTTTTGATTTTTATTTTGTGTGGCATTAAGTGTTATTACAGATTTTACATAGGGTACATAGTATCAGCATCCATTTTACTCATTATTAATTTGGAAATTCAAGTACGCCGGTACGGCAAAATTAGAAAATGACCCATAAAATGATACAGTTAAAAAAATAATTTAAATAGTGACTATAAATGTGATAACGTAATAATTATGTAGTTATGTAATTGTCTAAATATGTACTACAATTATATCGATGTATTAATTAATTACTTTATATATCACACAACCTTGTACTTTTGATATAGAATTACGACAATACAGGATTCCTGTAATGAAAAAAAATCTTTATTTTTACTGCTCAGAGAGAAGTTAAAATGTTGAAACATCTGTAACAGATTTAACTAGCGTATGTATATTATTTTTTAATGCCTATATTCATAACTAGTTTTCGAAATGTCAGCATAAAAAATAATATGCGCGAGTTAAATCCGTTATAGTTTTTTCATTTAACATAAATAGTATATATATAAATGATACATGTATGTTATTTACAAATAAACTACAAAGTACAAACATCAACAAAGCTTTATTACATTTTATTAGAGACACGGGATATAAATATGTACTTATATGTAAATAAAAAAATGTCTTATTAAAACCTTGTGTTTATGCAACGTGCATTAAACTGTAGAGCAGTAGGTTGAGGTACAGTATATGTACCACTAGTAACATAACTTTGTCGCGTCATTTCTTCTTAGCGTCCTTCAGACCGGCGCCGGCGTTGAATTTAAAGAAGATTATGTCACCGTCCTCGACAACATAATTACGGCCTGAAAGAGTAATTAAAGGTTAATAGAAGAAAAGATAATTTAGATTAAGTACTACACAATTTAATATAGAAAATTCTCGTGACGCGGTGTTTATTGCCAAAGTGCTGGACCTATTTTTATGAAATTTTGTGTGCGTATCGGGTACGTCTGATAATCGGCCAACCTCTATTTTTCTAATCCCTAAATGTTATGCGTGGTCCAATCAAAAAATATTATATTTTTATTCCTTAACTAGTTAGTTCAAATGTAACTAGTTAGTATAAATATATAATGGGTACCTACTAACAATGGACAAACATACAAAATTGATTTTTATTTATTTAACAGAAATTTGTATCTTTTTAAATGTCTTTCAATAAAACATGGTGACATTTTACTAACAATTTATAATATCAATACAAATAAAACCATTAGGATATAATATATGTATATATTTTAGTGAGCTGAATTGATTTATACTTTTGATTAATTTATCCCTTACCTTGCTGACGGTATTTGCCGGCGGACTTGCAGGCCGCCTCGGTTCCTTCCTCCTTGAAGTCCTTGAAATGCATCACCTCAGCCATGATGAAACCTTTCTCAAAGTCAGTGTGGATCCTGCCGGCGGCTTGTGGCGCTTTTGTGCCTTTCTGTAAGATATACAATAGAATATGAAAACTAGCGGCCCGCCCCGGCTACGTACGGGTCCCTATTTTTTTCAAAATATTCTATAGCCTATGCCGCCTATGTCACCCGGGAATAGTGTAGTTTCCCAACAGAGATTTTTTTGTTTGAAATCGGTCCAGGGCCTAAATGGGGCCTATGCAATATAAACAAACAGTAGGCAAGCAACAATTCACACACGCTATGATCCATTCCAAGCAGAACTAATAAAATGACCAGGATATTAAATTAATCAAAAATATTAACAATACCTATAAAAATACCTAATGCTGGCTGGTTATAATTTATAAAAAAGGATTCTACACTGCACCATCTTATACTGTAAGTAGGCACTAATTAAATGATAGGTTTATAAATCTCTAATCAGTATTTCGTAATATTTATTATTATTTTTATTGGATATAAAGCCTATCGAAGTATAATAATAATATCGATATGTAGATAATATATTTACAAGGTTAGACATAATACAAAATTTGCTCGATAATAATAAATAGTTTAAATTAATATACTGAATTAAACTAACCTGAATAGTCCACGCCTTCACTTCATCTGCTCCTGCAGTGAAGAAGTATTCTAACTGAAGAGCTTTGTAGCCTTGCACGATAATTTTATCCAACGCACTAAAACAATATTCATTACACAATAAATTTATAGTTCGCTTCAGACAATGCACAAGAGTTCCAAATTTTCAGTACGTCACTCTCGTTGACGATTACTGATTTGTTAAATTATTTAGACAAATTCCACCTTATTTCAAAGTAACAAGGGCCATTGTGTATTTGATGATGATGGAAAAATATATATATATTCAGATTTTTTTATTATTATACACAGTATTTGTCAAATAAACAAGTAGTCACTGGTCTCGTGTGGACAATTTCTTTATATCTAAAGTGCTTCAACGTTGAAGCGCATTCAATTTATGAATATTATATTTGATAATTTTATGACGTTGATCACTTACCTAGTAATGCTGTGTTCTTTGAGGAAGGCCTGCTTTTCAGCTGGTTCCATTTCCAACAATTTCGTTTCTAAGACTCCGGAGAAAGGCACAAGAGGAGCACCTGGGTCGTTCTTGTCGATCCATTCCTTCAGTTTAGGTAACCTTTAAATCATAACAAATCCTTAATCTTCTTATCTTCTTTGTATATAAAAATGAATCGCAAAATGTGTTGGTAAGCGCATAACTCGACAACGCCTGGACCGATTTGGCCAACTTTTTTTTTAAAATGTTCGTTGAAGTCCAAGGATGGTTCTTACGGAGAAAAAATCGAATAATTGCCGGGAAAACCCTAAAAACAGCCCTTTTCTTTTCCCATACAAACGTTGTGTAATTAAAGTCAATTTGAATTTCGAACGGGCAGGATGACGTCTGCCGGGACCGCTAGTAATATTATAAATGCGAAAATTTGTAAGGATGGATGACTGGATGTATATTCGTTACTTCCTCACGCAAAAACTACTGAATGGATATTGATGAAACTTTACAATATCAAAGCTTAGGTAGGACACATCAGAACTACATAAAGGCTATATTTTACGACCATATTTTGTGAAGTTCTCGTCGTGCGCAGACGAAGTAAAGAAGAATAACAATTTCTGATGCTTTTAAGGTTATGACACAAAATTAAACAAGTACAATTACTTGTTTTTATTCCAAAATTATTATGTGAAATTTAACTAAGCATAAAATATATTACCTACTTATAACTTACCATTTGTTCTTCTTTCGAATGTAATCCTTTTCTGACAAGTTCACAAGATATAACGCCGGTTTCGATGTCAAGAATAAGTACTTATTCAGAATTTCTATCTGTAAAATAAAAATAATAGTAAATAAACAGTAACAAATGATAAAACGTGCTTTAATGCACGCGGATTTTTAACTATCAACCGTAAGTAAATAATGCAAGTTCTTTGGAATGAAACAACTGTTAACGGATTTAACTCGCGTATTTTTATTTTGTTTTATACAGGTAGGTATGTATTTTTATTTTATTTTGTACAGTTGTTTCATTCCAATGTGTAATAACCGCGAAGGCATCAGAAATTATAATGCAAGTTCTATTTAGTGTCTGATATTACTATTTACTAGTCAAGTGTATACGGGAATATATCCCTTATACAGACAGTAATACTCACATCAGCTGCACTCCAATCTCCGAAACGTATGTGTTTCTTCTCATCAACTAAAATGGCTTTAATCCTCAATAATGAATCCTGGAAATAAAAATATCAAGTTTAGAATGACAATTTAAAACTAAATAACACACTTCCGTGTGGGAACGACTACAGCGGATTTAGCAGTACGGTACGTATGGACGAATAGTTGTGTTTGCACATTGCTTTAGTCAAGTAGTCAGTGAACTCTACTAACTAGTTTTTTTTAATGATAAATTAGGCAAAAATACTCTTGCGCATACAAACATTCGAAATGATTATATTCATATATTCATATGACATTATCAATGACAAGTCTTACAGTATGTACAACGTCAAAGTATTTATCACTTTTGCAACAGATAAAAACATAGTTTATGCTTTTAACAGACTTTCTGGAGCTTAAATCTTACTTTCTTTTTTTTGTGTTGGGGTTTGTTTAAATTTATTGTAAAATCGACTTACATATTCAGGCTTAAGTTTCTTGTCTCCACCGCGGCCGACGGTGCGTTCCAGTTTCTCCAGGTTCTGCATCAGTTGCTCCTCATCCTTCAGACGAAGCTCTTCGCCGATGGTCTCCAGATCCCTCACGGGGTTCACTTCTCCGTCAACATGAATCACATCCTCGTCATCAAACGCGCCTGAAAAACAATTATTATAAACCATTAGCGACCCAACTCTTTCGTAGACTAAGTAAACTTTTATTTAATAACGCAAAAAAAATTACGTAAACTTAAATCGTAAGGGACTAAGGTACTAAATGTTGTTTCACTTCACCCACTGCTATATTTAATATTTAACTAGTTTTACCATCTTAAGGGAAACAATTCCATCATACATTTTTCTGATACGGGTAACTATGTATGTGGCCACAACACTGAAGCTCTCAATCAGTATTATTTTTCCAAAGTCTAAACTTACTTTAGGCAAATTTAAAATAAATGTTTCACTTCAACCACTGGTAAATTGCTCTGCAATATTTTCTAAGAACAAAATAATACTCACGGCACAAATTAAACATGGCGTCACAGGCCTTGATGTGAGACAAGAACGCGTTCCCCAGACCCTGGCCCTCAGCAGCGCCGCGCACCAGACCGGCAATATCGACAACATTCAGGAAAGCTGGTACCTTGCTGTAACATACAAATAAATATTTTACCACTTCAATATTTCTGATGCTTTCGCGGTTATTACACACTAGCTTCTGCCCGCGACTTCGCAAACGAAATGCAAATAATTTAGATAGTGGTACCGAATTCAAGTGGAATTTTCTCGAATTATTTTTGCAACTTACCTCGCAGGCTTATGATACTCGCAGAGGTAGTCATAACGCTCGTCCGGCACCGGTACCCTACGTGCTGGAACAAAATATTTTAGTTAGATTTCTTGTCGTTCGTAACTTATTAATCAAACGGATATTAGGTAGATACGTACCGCAGTCAAAAAGTTACATTAAATTTGCGAATTAAGTAAAACAAAACTTTAAAAACAATATTTATTTTCAATCTAAAGATACAGAAATATAATATATAATTATCTGCATTATTTAATGTTAAAATAAATAACCTCGGTTTCATAAGATGTCTAAACTAAGCTGGTAAGTTGTCTATATTAAAACTCATTAACTATTAAATAAATAAGTAAGCAAATGAACGAAAACGCGATATAATATAAAGCAGTAAATTATGACTGGCATAACGATTGTTTTTTTTCTTTTTCACAATCGAACAATAAATGACAAAGATAAGCGCTTCAAAAGTTCGAGAGTGTTCGTGACGGTATGGCATAAATTATTGTACTGTACCCAGGACGTCACGAGTTTTCTTTGTGAATTTTTGTATGACTGAGAAAAGAAAAAATACATATATTTTTCAATAATCTAGCTGACGGTCTAAATAGAATTTCGTGTTTGTTACCCAGTCATCATTCCTATTTACGAAATTGTTGGAAAACCGCCGATATACTAGTAGAACTAGCGTAAGTCGATGGTCTGCTAGAATCAATCATCCTTACGCCACCGCAGCACTTAGGATATTTAGCAAATGGATTATCCATTGACCTTAGACGCAATCCAATTTCTATCATCAACTTACACCTTGCTTCATAAATTTTAAAAGATTTTTGGTACATTGGCAGAAACGATTTATCCAGAAGAGCATTATGCGTCTTCAGATACAACGCTATGTAAAGTAGTGCTGATAATTGTATATCTAAACCAGGATATTTTGGTCTGATTACGTTCACTGAACAACAAGCCTCAGTAATAAGATCTCCAACTGTTTGCTCGAGATATCCGATGTTTGGAAGCTTTTTTAATGATAACTTCGGCAATAATTTACCTTCCTTAAAAACAACGATGTCAAAGTAGTTATGAGGTTTCGCTAAAAACTTCTTAAGGCAGTCATCACTGCAGAATAAGTATGTAATTCCTTGAAAGTTTGCCGCATGTTTGTTACTTCCTGTTACGATCTTTTGGTTCGGTAAATTTTCTGCATACGTCACTATACAAACTCCATTTTCATATATCAGTGACATGTTTACAGTTTTGACTACAGCAGGTACTTCGGGGAGTTTAATTTCCAATGCATTAAGATAATGACTAGGGTGACGTAAAACTTGACACATATGATCAGAACAAATCCAGTAAAGTTTGTTTTTGTACTGGACCATTCCTTTTTTGTCAACTGGAAACCCACTATGTCTTAAAACATTATTGCGTAGGCAAACGGGACACATGTTTTTGTATACAGACATTTTTTCCTGAAAGCTTTCATTCGAAATACACATAACGTCAGCTGGAACTATTTTATTTTTAACATTAATTAAATAATAGTGGACTTTGGGTATAACAGAATCAATTATATTTACGGCATCTTGAAAACATTGCCATTTTGAAGAATTGCCATTTAAAACATATAGGTTACACAGATCGTCATTTATCCAATCTCTAATCTTTTTATATTTATCATACCATTGAGTATACTTGTAATCTATAAAAGTGCGTGAATACGGTGGCATGTATTTTAATATATCCAAATGAGTTTCACTTTGAGAGTTGTCTAAAACCTTTTCTCTGGTACTCGAAATATCTATTACAAGTAATGGATAGAGGCCTACGTTTAAAAGGTTCATTGCTTCAGGCGGTGTCTCAGGAAAACCGTCAAATACAATGCCATTGATATTTGTACGAGGATCAATTGCATGAGACTGAACAGCGTTCATTATGAATTCGGTGTCTAAGCATTCTCCAATGTCCAAAGCATTTGTCATTTTGGATGATAATTCCGTCCAATGCATATTTTCCAACATAAACCGAGCAGCTACACCTCTTGAAAAACATAACAAGCCGTACTTTTTAGCAAGTTTGGTGGCTAACGAGCTTTTACCAGATTTAGGTGGTCCAATGACGCTAATTCTTAGAGGATACTCTATAAAATGTTTTATAGAGTTTATTACGTATTTCAATGGATTGGTCCGAAATTTTATCACTGCTTCTGGACCATCGATAAAATATATATAAGATCTATGAGCAACTGTATAGAGTTGTCCGTTACGCTTGAAAATATTATAGGGATTTGATATAGGACATGCCTTTTCCCTTAGATAAACAGGACAAACTCGATTAAATTTACTTAAAAAGTAAAACCCTTCCACAAGCAATATTTCGGCAACGTCCGAATCAATTATAAAAGTTTGTTCCAAATGAGAAACATTTCTGTTTTTTATGGTAGAGAGGTTAGATATAACAAACCTTAGCACTTTATATAAGGGCTTATTGCCGTTAATTGTGACGATGTCAATTTTCTGTTCATACAGAACGTCTTTTAGAGCTTGTATATTTTCGTCGTCAACTTCATAATTACCTTCTATCCTAGCATCTATTCTTTCACGGGCATCTTCGGATTTTTCCCATTCGCTTAAATCAACAGGTTCAGGAAATTGTTCTACAATTTCATTATAGGCGTTAAACAAATTAGTATCTAGAGCCGTCGACCCCATAGGGTCCGCATCGATTACAACACTTTCATTAGAAGGAACCTTTTCAGGTTCTTCATTTGGAATAACATTGTCAACAATTTCATCGTAAATAAGTTTGGTAACAATTGTTTTCGTTATAAAGTTCAACCACTCATCTTTCTCTTTATTGAATTTTATTTTCGCCAGTTGTTTTGCTTCATTTATCTGTATTTTCCAAGTTTTGAACATGTTGGTTGATAGTCTCTTCACAGACAGTTCCGAGTTACATTCTAGTTCTATGACTAGATCAGGCATACAATAAAAAGCTATCATGTCCTCTATGTCCGAAGGCATTCTTGGAAAACCATCTAAAACAAAACCAGTCGTCAAAAAAGGTTCTTGGAACCAAAGCTTTTTTATTACCCTTTTCAGTAAAATTGATAGCAATGGACTCCCCTGTTCAAAGTAGTTGTACAACATGCGTCGTAATTCTACTTCATTTGATAACATATCTGCTTCAAGATTTAGATTTTCCTCATCCATCTGAAGCTCTACAGCTCCTTCTTCGTCAATAGGTACATCAGTAAAACTATTTTCATATTTACGTCCCACTTTTTTAAAGTGTCTGGGCATTAAATAATCGTTAACGATTTCTGCAAAATCAATGTGAAGTAATCCAAGTTCCTTTGCAATATACTTAGAAATAGTTGTTTTTCCACTGCCAATGCAGCCAATTACACAAATTCTTATAGAAGGAAGACTTTTAAACGGTTTGTTATATGATTGATACTTAGTAACGTCCCTAGAAAATATTTCCACATTTTCTTCTTTAGAAAAGTAGTGAACTTTATTATCATATTTGAAAAAAAATTCAGGCTTTCCTTTCCAAAGAATCCCATGGTCGTAATAGGCAATCGGACAGTAAATATTGGTTTCGCATAAATTATAAGGTATATTAAATGTAAGTAAATCCTTCGGAGTTTTATCATCATCTTCATTTTCTGGTTCTTCAGATTCACCAGGAATGCATGGCAAATAATAAGATTGACGTAGCTTTAATAATACTTCCTCTGTTATTTGAACATCAGATTTCTCCTCAAGTTCTACTTCAATAACTGCTTTTGAACTGTCTTCCAACCTTAATTTTAGGGCTTCCCAATTTTCGCGAAACTTTTCTATAGACTCAGTAAAGGCTGCCACTGTTTCTGCATCTGGAGATGTATCAATGGTATCAAGGTATTGGGTATTGAAATCTACATCGTCGATTATAGGTTCCTGGATAATAGTTGTGTTTGATTCAGTACGCATCTTAGTACTAAGCTTAGTTGTGATTAATGGATCGTTCGCCAAGAGAAATCTGTTCTCGTATTGTTTAACAAGTTTTTCTACATTTATATAGTGTTGTACTAGATCCGGATCTACTTCCCTGTTTTCAATTAAAACTATAGTATAATCTGGAATAATTTTTAGGTCAATAACAAAATCCCAGTATTCGGAATCTGACGGTAGTCCGTCTATTACATATTTTCCATATTGATATTCATACTGACTTTCTTCAGCAATTTTGTTATCTATATCACCCAAAACTTTAGCAATTTCCGTAATTAATTCTTCTGGAGTAGGTTCCATTTCTTTTTGCAAATCATTTGTAAGTATATAATCAGAAATAGCTTCTGTTACATCTTGATCTCCTAAAGCAGGAATGCCAGGTTTTAAGATTGGAGTAGTTAGTTCGAGAGGAGCATGCAATAATAAAATATTTTTGTCAGATACTGCAGCTTCGCATTGCTTAACATCATCAATGATAGGCATAAAAGACAATCTGCTTCTCAACTGTTGCATTTCTTCTAATATTTCAGGGTCCAATGAAGTTTTTGATCTAATCTCTTTTTCTTCCTCTTGTTCGTCAATACCTGGCTGTTCTGGCTCAGTAAATTTTAAACTTTCAATGAGAAGAGGAAGATATTTACAGAGCAAGTCATACTTTATTTTATACCAAGCATCTAGTTCAGCTGCTCTTTCTAATTCGGCATTTTGCCATTTCATAAATCTTGCATCTTCTATTGTTGCAATTATTTCCGAAAGAATACTTTTTGCGTATGTATCGTACTTCTTTTTTCGCTCATCTTCCAAAAACTGATCATAACTTATACAAGGTGCATCGAAAATCCATGCAAGGCACTTTGATATCATTGTTTTCCCGGATCCCTTTGATCCCATAACTACAATTCTACAAGTAGTCTCTAGATACTTTGATTTTAAAAACGGCCTAGGGTTTCTACAGAATGAAATCATTGATGGCAGTGACGACATAAGATAAACATGCTTAAAAAATGTAACTGCAAATTTTGGCCTGCCTACAATAGACTGCCGTTTTTTAAGTTCTACAGGACATCTGTTAAACCATGGAGATGCACATCGGTTAAAATTAACTCCCCCACTATGTATTACATTTAATTCTTCCACCAACTTCCAGAATTCTTCCATGTCATCTGGAGGTTCTTCTAGATACAATGGTTCTGGTATAAGGACTGTCTTGGTATGAGACATCAGCAATCTTTCAGTAAGGTCACGCATCATTTGACTGACAGAAGTTCGGCCGTCTAATTTAATAATGTGACTAGGTTCAAATTCTTCAATTTTATTTTCTATAGTATCCAAAAGGTGATGCTTGTAATTACAAATTTGCTCAGAAGAATTCTTCTTGAAATTCATTGGATGTCTACAATTATACTTAGAGAAAAAGACATGTTTTTCATAGTGTATAACATGATCATTCATAGTATATTGAACAGGCCATCTTATATCAGACAAATTAGAATTATTGTAAGATTCATTGATATATGAAGAATTTTTATAATTAAATTTTTTATTGTTCTTTTTGCGAATTACATCAGCATCCGGACATGTTAAATATATAATGAAATCAGGTCTCATAGATAAATTCATGATACTGTTAAATTGTTGTAATAGAACAGCTTTTTTGGAGTCCATATAAGCTTTTTTGAAAAAGATAACATCTGAGCACTCATTCAATAAAAATTTAGGCAACACTACTGGCGGTTCCTCCTCTTCCAGGTCACCTTCTTCTGGTTCTTGCTCTTCATGCTCCTCTTCTATTTCCCCTACAACGTCACTAGTAACAGAAGTATTAGAAGACTCTGTAGTATCCTTGGGTTTCTTAGACTTTTTTCTCTTGAGATTGTAAATTACATCAAATAATAATTCATCCATACATAAAACAGCATCTTCTCCATGTAAACTGTCATGTAAGTAAGTTTCATTGCGACTTGTAGTCACATGTGGAAGTCCTGATAAAACATAGCCCCGGTGTTTAATGGCAGGTGATTCAATTTTTTTTTTTATTATGCGAAACACTATATCAAACTTTACAACCTTATTGTGTTTCATATTAAAATCAAGGCACCTACCAGTAGGGGTGTTCTGTTCAATTTCATCGAGAATAACATTTTTTGGACAAATGTGAATACAATTTAATTTCTTCGAAATTGCTTCACCTAGCGAGTAGGCACCTAAGCCAGGTTTGCCCAAGATTAGGTAGCAAGTTGGTTTTTTACTTAAGAATAGTTCCTGTGCATCAATGTCCGTCCAACTAATATGGTACTTTGGATGACTGAGGAGTGGAGCTGCTGTGTTGTTTAGTCCTACAATAGCAGCTGCAAGGGATGGAACTTTTTTATCCTCAGCAGGTTTCTCTCCTGTAACTGGAGGGCCACGGTAATTGACACATGTGTCCAAATCAATTTTTGATAAATTAAATTTATCATCTGTGTCTATATTATTCTTATATGTCTCAAAATCAATCATTTTAACACAATTTTACATTAAATAATGTAATAAATATGTCAAACAATGTGACATGAAAATGTCAACAAGCAGTATTTGGTTTACTTTGACATTATTAACTATCAAACATTTTGGTTAGGTTATGCCAGTATTGTAAATTTGATTACTTTACAAAGTAGTTTAATTATCAGCAAATTAATTTAACTCTTCATATTATTATGTTGGAAGAGTAATAAAAACTGATTTGTATTATGTATTTCAATAAAATCAATAAAATTATGCAAAATTATGTTACAGAAGAATTAAATGTTAAAAAAAATACTTATTTTCGTTAGGATCGATGGTGCAGAAGGGAAAGTTCTCAGCAGCGGCTTGGCTTTTAGTCAACACATTGAAGAAAGTTGACTTTCCGACATTAGGCACTCCGACAATGCCTACTTTTAAATTTGTACCCACTCTTCCTATAAGTGGTTTCTTTTCAGGTTCTTCTACCTTCTTAGGAGGCATTCTGAAATAAACATAAATGATTGTTTATGTGGTTGGTACAATAATAAGGGAGTCCTCAATATATTGCTAGGCTGTCCAAAATAAACTATACATAAATAAAGCTGATACTGACCGAAAGAAAAGAATAACAACGCAAAATTTAACCTTATGATAAGTACCTTATTTCTAAATACACCTGAACAGGATATTTTTATAGATTTTTACTGTTGTTGGCAATAACCTCTCAAACTAAGAAAATAAATGGGTATCCTACCTTGAGGACTACAGGGATCACACAGGAGCCAGAAGAGACGTCACTAATCACTTAGTTTACGTTTTTCTTACACTTTAGTAAAGACAGGCTTATTTATTTTACGATAAAACGAAATGCCGGACCGTATGGCAAAGATTGGCATTAGATTGGGGCCATGAGGGGAAGGAAAAGAACAGAGGGAAGGGGAGTAAGAACATCTCCTGTCAGTTAACTTTTTTTTAATATTATGACTTCGACATCATCATACAGTATATATTCTGAAAAAAGAATAACACTCGAAAAATCAGTTTTATTTGTATGTTTTGTTTTAGTAAAAATATTTTCTCAAATAATTAAATGACAAAAATAAAATGCGATCAACACGATTTTGCTGCCTACCACTCTTTAGCGCTTAAAGGCCTAATTGTTAACCACGTGATAAAGTGATTCTAAGTTTTGTTACACGATCCTTTCCATACAAGATTTACGAGTGAAACGTGTCGTGTTAACCAATATTATAATAGGTTGTAATCTGGCTCCATCTCTATATTTTTCTTTTCCATGTAAAGTTAGTATGTGGACGAATGAGATATTAAGTAGGTATAAGACCCATTCCTAATCTAATTTTTTTAATAATTATCTAGGTATAACGTGCCAGAGTTACATTAGTAGTAGAATCAGCATGTTTATTAGAATACCTATAAAAAAAGCTGCATCATCCCATACTTTTTTTAAACAAATGGAATAAAAATTTCAATGGTTTCCTCAATCACAACAAAAGTTGCCTGTATCGAAAATGTGGCATAGGTAACTATAGGTATGCTATAAATAATTCAAAATTTTAAGCTCATTAAATTATTTATTCTTTTATTGTTATAATAATATATTAAAAGATATGATTATTTTTATGAAGTTAATGCTGCCCAAGGTGGTGACATAGGTGCAGGATTCTGAAGATATGACATAACCACAGCAGATATAGATAGCATAAAAGAACTCACGATCTGTAAACAATGAACACAAATATTTAAGTAGGTATAATACCTATCATGTCCCGGAGAGTACAAGTACATACAATCTTTTTTGTTACATCATGGGGGTTGGGATTAACTATGGAAGTGTGATCAAAAATGAGCTTTCAAAAGTATTCATTTTATGCTGATGATATTACAGGTAGAAGCTAGAATAATAAAATTAATTTCAACCTTTTCTAGCACCATTCAAATAGGAAATAATTTATTGTTGATATTGATCTCACATGAGAGTACCTACAGTACTTCTATACTAATATAATAAAGAGGAAAGGTTTGTTTGTTTGGATTGAATAGGATCCTAAAAGACTGGACCTATTTTAAAAATTCTTTCACTGTTGGAAAGCACATAATTCCCGTGTGTCATAGGCTATAAAAAATAAAAGGGATCTGGGCGAAGCCGGGGCGGGCCACTAGTCTAGTATAAGTACAGTTCAGTAGTATAGGTAGTATACTTTTGGAAAATTAAGCACTTTTTTGTTTGCTCCTTAAAGTAAGATTTAGTAATATTCCATTATGAAATAGGTAGGTACCTGTTTAGTGTCATCGGAGACTCTTGAGTTGGCAAAACTAATACTTGAGCAGAATACAGCAGTCCAAGCACACCATTTTAATCTCATCATAAGCCCGCACATTGAGAACACCATACCTATAATAAAAACGCAGATACATTAAGAAGAAATCTGTGTGTTTGCTACAATAAGTAAAAATTATGCTATTTCTTAGTAAAGCTGTTTTTTGTACCTAAAATATTCATGTAATCCGTAGTAAGGTCTTCAGCGGGGGCTGACGTCGGCGGCGGAGGCTTAAAGCGACGTTCGCGATCAGCACGACGAGGATCAGAAGTTAGTTGCATCTGAAATTTACAGGATACTTTATCAGTCATGAGATAAATCTTAAAATTCCATTTAATATTTACTTAGTCTTAAATATGTCAAATCTAATTAGATGAAATTGAACAAGCACCTTTTGAAATTTGAGGATTGGCCCACAAATAATTGTTTTTTCTATAGGACCGCGTGAAATCTAAATAGGTCACTGCGTTAATTTAATTTAATAGAAATACAATTTATTTTATCAAGTCCAATAGACACTTTTATCATAAATGTCAAACTGAAATCACTCACTGTCACAACCACAGAGAAGAAAACACGGCGCACGCAACGTCACACCGGTCAGCTGTCATGTTAACTTCTAAACGGTCCGAATTACGACTGACAAAATATTTTTTTTATCCAAATAAAAATCTATTTGACAAAGTATCTATTTAATCTAAATCTATAAGCGAAAGCTGACTGACTGACTGAATGATCTATCAACGCAGGGTCTTAACTATTTAAAGGTTTAGAAACTTGAAAATTTGTACAGGATTTCCTTTTATAGTGTAGTGGAGCACTAAGAAAGAATTTTTGAAAATTCACCCCCTAAGGGAGTAAAACGGGGGTTCAATTATGTTAGTACATACTTATAAAACTGCCGTTTATAAAGTTATTCGAATAAAATTGAATAAGTATAGGTATAATATGTATAGGTACGTTACATACCGTCCTACATGTAGGTATGTGGCTACAAATAGGTAATAATATAAGTAGGTAAGTAGGTAGGTAGGTACCAACCTATTCTTTCACTAACAAGAAACAATTCGCACAGTTCATTTAATAAATAAATATCTTTGGACAATTCACACCAATTATCTAGTCCCATTTTAAGCAAAGCTTGTGTTACCTATGGGTACTAGACAACGGATAAATATACATAAATACATATAAGACATCCAAGACTCAGGTACAGATGCCAGTGCTCATCACATTGACATCTGCCCCTAGCGGGATTCGAACCCGCAACCTCCGGTTTCGTAGTCAGGGCCTCTGACCACTAGACCAACAGGCCGTCAAATTTATAATTTTGTACAGCTACTGACCAGAATCAGCACAAACGAATAGGTAAATGCAGGCAGGTGGGTTCATAATTAAATTATGGAATTGGTACCTACTTACATATACTTAGGTATGGTTTATAATAAGAGCGTATTTTGGTGTGAGTGATTTTACTCAAAATTTGATACCTACGTACCTATTGAAAATTCCGCATCGGGCGAAAGTAGGTGCTTAGGTACTTAGGTATGTAAAGCATCTAATTATTATCTCTTCTTAAATTAAATTAAATGTTCAGTTGAAACCTATTAGAAGTGGACCTACCTACACCTGCACCTACCCACCTGCTACCTACCTATAGGGTAAGTTAAGTTTTCGAATTGTCAGCAAATAAAATAAAATAGGTAGGTACCTACGCGAGTTTAATCTGTTATAAGTAGGTAGTTAGGAACTTAGTTGGTTTCATGCCAGTAGATTATTGTTTTAATGAATTTTAATATAATAACCGCGAAGGCATCAGAAATTACCTACTTTTTATGAATTATAATTACCTACCTACTTAATAAAAGTAAATAGTTCATACCTACAGTAACAGTTGTCAGAATACCCACCTAATATAATACCTACCTATGTTTAGAAGTAAGTACCTATGTAGGTAGGTAAACAGCTAAAAACTTTTGTTAAGTAGGTACCTACCACTTAATTACTAGGTACTTAGATACGTACCTACCTATGGTATGTACCGATTATGAACTTATTAAGCTAGCTACCTACAGGTAACTTCATTCAAATTTTAGTTAAAGTAATTGACCATTTCAAAAATAAGTCCGTACCTACGGAATTACCTAAACCTACATAGCCCAACAAAAACAAAACAATGTCGGCATTTTACGAATTTAATAATGGAAAAAATATGCAAATGTTCTCAATTAGAGTAACTGCCGTTGAAAAAGGTAAAAATTCCTCTGGTTTATGTTTGTAGCGGAGGCAAAGTCCAGGATTGGTCAGCTGAGCGGCGCACGCCCACCGCCTGCGGCACGCACGCCGGACGCCTCGCCCTGCTATTTACATGTGAAATCTAAAATAATAAACCGTTTATGTACCTCGTATAGCATGTAGGTATCATCACTAATGATACATAACTACGCTTAATGTTATGATTTATGGGTTGTCAGACATCACCTACATTTGAAGGTGGTGAGGGATCGAAGTTCCCTAGTTAGTAGGTACTATCGGATGCTTTCGGGGTACGCCATTTTAGAATAAAATTGAATCAGGTAGGTACCTATATGAAATCATTTTTATGTAAAATATCATAAGTTGGTAGTTATCTACCTACTTATTGTAAAGATATCAATAACATGATGGCATCAGAAATTATTAAGTAGGTACGGAGTACCAACTTCTTAAGTTAGGATTATGATGGGATCTAGTGAAAATTGAGGTGGAACTAGATTTAGCTGTACGGTGAAACTGATAATTTTACCTAAGTAAGTTGAGGTAAGGTTGAACGAGATTTCGATGAGATAAACCATGTTTTTTCTAAAGCCTCATAATTTTAATTGTATGAAGCTGACGTATATGAAGTGATGTTTTTAGTAAAGTTAATGAATGGTTCTTCCTATCTTCCCAAAAATGAGCCTGATTGATGGTGTTTTTCATATATAAAATCGATGGCAAAGTTAAACTTATTGGAAGAAATAAAGTAGGTATATCTGGTTTCAGAGGAGGTAAATAAAGAGTACAGACATATAAAAAAAGAGTATTTTTTATTTAACTTTTTTAAAACCGTATTTTTTTGGAATTCATGCAATTTCTAATAGTTTTTCCTGCTTTTTTAAAGCAATTATATAAATTTAAGCATCCTAAATCTAAGTTTGAACTAAAAAAACCAGTACAAAGGAACCATTTCGTAAGTTAAATTTAATGATGCCCTGTTATGATAATGGATTTTCATAATATTGCATGACTGGCATTAGTATTGTAACAATTGAGCAAAAAAGAGTATTTTAGCATACTCTATTAGTGTTCTAGATTATAGAGTAGATTATGATATAGAGTACAATACTCTATTTTAGAGTACGGTTGGCAACCCTAGCTTTAGATGGGTACTCCAGTGTAGATTGAGGTGGAGCTAGATTTAGCTGGACGGGGAAACTGATTATTTTACCTAATAAGAATAAGGTAGGTTACCTATTAATTATAAAGTGCGATTATTTAAATTTCCCCTTATGATTTATAATAGGTACTAGTACCTACCTATCTAATACCTACTTGCATACCTTTCGTTAAGCAGGTACATTCTATAAGCAAATCAACCAGTCATAACCTAGAATATCCTCATGACTTAATCATTTCATAATCAATGACTGTGTAGATAACTATACCATACCAAGCCCAGTAAATTACTAAGTAAATTAATCTCCGACTACAATGGATTTGCTATGGTCACTGTGAATGACTCAAGATACTGGGTAATTTATGCAAAGCTGCGATTTTAAACAATAAGACAGTGTTTTACCTGTTTAAGATTTATAATTGTACTTAATCTAATACAGGTAACACATCATTAGGTACATACTTTAATTCCAGCTGTGCCGTCATACTTCAGCAAGGGCTGAAGCAGCTTAGTGCCTACTTAGTCAGAGAGAGGTATTTGTATTCAAAAGATACCTAGTAATTTGATTAAAAACAATAAGTGTAGAAAAGTACCTATCTACTTACTGCTATCCCAGGGTCTTGGAGGAGAAAGGGGGTCATGACCCCTCTAACCTCCCTCCTTAATCCGCTCTTGTATCTACTTCAGCAAGGATACCTAAGTATAAATACTTACAAATAACTTCTTAGTAGGTACCTAACTACTTTTACTTCTGTAATGAGTCTTCTTTTAGTGCATTGGAAAATCAAACATTCCTGAGATTAAACGTCCGCGCGCTAGAAACTCAGAATTAAGCCTTTTTTTCAGTCAATTACTTTACCTACCTGCCTAGGTACAATTTATGCTGACATACCTACCTAGGTAAGTAGGCTAGGTTTTATTTTAGTAGGTACCTACTGAAATACCAACATACTTAGGTAGGTAAGTAATACAAGTAGGTACCTACCTAAGTAGATATACCTAAAGTAGACCAGGTAAAACTTATAGGTATAAGTACAGTATAACTACCTACTTTAAAAATAAAATATGAGAGTTAAATCTGTTAGGTATTATTGTTTCATTTTAATGAATAATATCGTTAGGTAGGTAGGTAGATAACTGTCAAATAGCCCGATAATAAATCTAGCTCACATTACAAGCTCCATAGTAGTTAACTGAATAAAGATAAATGGTGATTTCATTCACTGGATAAAATCTTACCTCGATCAACATTATCGTGTCTAATCAGCGCATTATAAATTCATCATTCATTCCAATCTAAGAAAGAAATAATAATGGCACAATACAAAAACAAAATAATTCGACGGAAACAGAAGAAGTGAAGACATGCAATTAACGAGGCGCGGGCGAAGCGTGACGCGGGGCGAGGGGGGGTTGATTACGGGCGTGGACAATTAACTAATATGGCGGATTAATTATTGGTCTCTTTGAGCATTCATCATTATCTATTCGCCGATGGAATTACGCGGCGGAGCCGTTGTTTTCGAAACCAGAGCATTTTCCACGCATTATTTATTTTCGCTATTGCTACAGAAGCAAATCAGCATCCGAATAACTTATTTTCAGTAAGGAAATTCTATAGCTACACGAGCTGTAGGTAATTATTTGATATCGTTATAATACGAGTGGGTTGCTGATTCATTTACTTATAGTTAAAGGCACATCATATTTTGAAATTTCTCCTAGGTACACTTAAGTAGGAAATAAACTTAATGCATTTATATTATATTCATCGAGTGTACAACGTTTTTCTTAAATCGATCGTATCGAGTTTATTGCAATGGCTGAGCTTGCTTATACTCCAGCAGTACACTGAAAACAGCCTACTTAAAAAGCACCTGCATTATTGTAATAGCCTGCACCTATTGTCCGATTAGGCATCTGATTCCTCAAAACTGATTATGTATTTATTTCGCTGCAATTTTTTTTAATCTGTGTATATTTCGTTCTGAATCAGACATGATTGTTGCAAAATTAAGTCAAATTACGTGGCGGGTCTAATTTTATTAGCGATTTGACTTAATGCACGTCATTACGAACGGGATCGTCGGGAGGGTAAAACAATGCTTGGGTGTTATAAGATATTTATTATTTAAATCGGCGTGGTACGAGCGGGTACGAGCGTTAAGTATAGACAAGCGCGGTTGGTAATTCGGTAATCAGTGGTTGCAAGTTCACGATGGGACAAGGTCACCGGTGGGACTCAACGAGATAATTTATCCTAAGCTGATCTGGCGTCTCACTGGCGGTCTCGATAGTTCGTCGTGATATTGACCCAATTCCAAACTAAACGCTGTTTGGGTGGCTGCAAATGAACATGATTGCAGAGTGGGTGAAATTCCTGTTTAATATTTTAATAGTTATATATGAGTTAGCGGAAATGATTATGGCAATTGAAGTATTTAAAATGAATACTCATCTCTTAAATACTTAGATCAATAGCAACGGAGCAATGGATTGTAAGTATTCACAACCAAATCTTAACGTAATTAGCTCTTATTTTCTATACAAAACTATGATAGGCAGATATAGGTAGCCATTAAAGGCAGAATGCGATCATCATTTATGCTCCAGAGGACTTGACGCTTAATCAAAGATATAAATTTTTTAAAACGTATACTTAACTTACTTAGACAAATGATTTAGGTAGGTACCTATAAGTATAGGTACCTAGGTATCTGATAATAAGCGTTAGTACCTACCTATACCTTTGGATCTAGGATTTCAGGAGTAGAAGAACTTGGTCAAATTCAGCATAGGTACTTACCTACTTACTTAAGAGTAACATATAAAATAGGTACCTATCTACTAAAAGTCACCGGTCCCCTTACAAAATCCTTTTACACGCCTATACAATAGCGAATTTAAGAAAAATGTGTCACGTGCGGATGTTGAAATCTAGAGGGGCGGAGTCATAAAGTCGTAAAGGCTCCTGGAGCGTCTAAGGATTCCTAATACCAGGTTGAGGACTTCGCTTCCGGAGCCTGCTGCTCAGCAAATTGCAGAAGAAAGGGTTCCACGGGCCGCCATTGTCAACCGATTTCAACGTACAAAACATTGTTAACAACGTGTAGCCGATCAAGTCTTTTGTGTTGTTGCGCACTCCTTAATTATGTGGAACAGTGGAAGGGTCATATTCTCTATTTAATTTACTGTGCGTATTATACGGCGTGTTTTATAAATTGCCCGTTAGAATTTACCTACTTATATAACGGTTATTAATGAAAAAAAAGGTAAATTATCAATCGGTTATCGATTGTACAATAAATCAAGGAGCGTCTGAGCATATGTTACATGGTAGGTTAGGTACATTAACAATACGACTTGAAGATATATTTTAATAGAGCGCAGCGTAGGTATGTAAAGTAGCTAGGTTTTACGGTAGGTAATAAAGTAATACAGGAAATGGGGTAATAGGTACGGATGGAATCAGATGTTGGTCAATTCGGTTGATAGCGTAAAACATTTTTGTCACACAAATGACGATTCGTAAAATCTCATTCCGGTTTTTGGAACACCCTATGGCACGAGGAGCGCATGTGGTGGCGCGGTGAGTGCAGCTCTATTGTTCCCTCATGAGCAGATTACTATAATCATTGCGCACGTAATGTGGTAAATGATAAGGTGTGCTCTAGCTCTCAAAACATATGCTTTTGTAACTCATTCGTTCCACCGGGGAACCCTCTGCGCCGACCTGTTTTGTTTAAACAACCCTTAAATTGAGGTTTCCTCTCAACGGGCTGGTAGTCGCATGGAAATTGTCGTACCGTAACGTACTTGACTAAAATAACTGTAAATTTAAAATTATTATATTATTATATATTTAGTATAGTATAGTAGATAGGTAGGTACTTATATTCAGACATAAACATATAGGTACTACTTGTAAGGTAGCCAATCAAAAAAATAAACACGTACCTGTGTACCTCATCGTAGGCAACATCTGTATTACCATGATTAAAATATTTGTGCCAACATTGCGTTGATTAATCAAACATTAGTAATATAAGACTTGCGGCTGTAACCATAATGTTAGGCCGACGGGTCTAATTCGGATTAGGTTTGCTGGTAATTCCGAGCTTCCTAGTAGTTATCTATGTACAGGTTATATACTGTAGGTAACCTAGATTGAGCTGGATCAATCGGCGAGGATCGGCTCATTATGCAGCATCCATGAGCACACGCCGCGGTCTGTCATTACGGCAAATGGAGGTAAATTGCTCACATCTAACGCACTGCCGCCGAACCGCCGCCGATAATGCTGACTGTCGGTAAAAGCGTGAACTCGAATCGTTTCAGCTACAAAGTATATGCTAATGGGGTACGCTGAATATCGCGTCCTGTAACGTAACTATTGCCAACCTCAGTTCGCTGAAAAATGATCCCTGATACTTTTATGTTTGTTACATTCGTTTATTTGTACTTTTATACTGGATTTTCAATATGACTAGTTTTATTCAGAAGAAACGCTGCAAGAAACTGTTTTTTTATTCTGAATGTTCATACTTAGGTACTTATTATACGTATCCACCTACTTACCTAACAATGACAATAAATTTCTAAATTAAGACGGTATAAAAACCACTGACATAAAAAAACATTCACAGAAAATTATTAAAGTTAAAATGAAATAGATAACAAAAAATAACGTTACCATTAAAAGAGGTTCACGCTAAAATATCCAAGTGTCTTTTGCAATAAAAATACTTAGGTAGTACATACTTACCTACGGTACTACCTACCTACGCTTCCTCTGTCTAACATGACATTTTGCATTTCTGATTAAGTCAGAATTTAATTGGCCTTCATGTTATTTATAGGTACTACCTTGGTAGTAAGTACTTAGCCACTCTTTCAGAAAAAACCTTATACTTACTGAGTTTTGCATGTAGGTAACTATATGGCATGTAGGTGAAGGAAGACGCAAAGCAATTCACATTCATTGAGAACGTCATTAGATTTGTCGCGAGTCTGTAATTTGTAGTAATTTGCGTAATAACACAACCCTTGCCCACTTTGCAAAAGAGACGTAGGTGCGACCAAGTATAGACTGACTACTTATGCATGCCATTTTTTCTGTGTCTGAATAAAATATTACGCAGCTAATTAGATACTTGAACTGCACATAATAAAACCAAAATTTATGTTGTTATCATTGTCAATGTTACAAACTTTTATTGGTAAGTTATGTAAACAGGCGCGTGTAGTGCTGGAAGCGTAAGTATGACTCCAGGGTAGGCACTCCATACATTAGTGACACTGTGCCTATTTGGAATGCACGCCCTTGGTTATGTATATACCTAGGCGTTTACCTACAGACGTTGAGTAAAGCTTCGATTAGTTCATACTTTGGGGTAGGAAACAAACCGTCATGTTTTGACGTCAAAAGCCCTAATAGCGGAATTACCCGCATCGCAGCGTATGGTAACAAGCGAAATGAAATGACAGCAAATATGAAAATTATTTTTAATCGTGTCCAATTGGCGTGCGACGAGACGACTGGAAACCACAGACTAACCACTGGCCCGGCGCTACCCAAGCGTTACTTTAATTAAACGGTAGTACTGACAACCGTTGTGCTAGACCATGCACGTTCATCTAAATGGAAGTAGATACTAAATCTACCTATCTATATACCTACTACCAGTAATAATAGGTGCGCATTCAAAATTACCCATTGCGAATAAATAGGTAAAGATTGGGTACCTAAATTAGCTCTGACTGAAAATGTAAATCAACGGAACATGGCTCCAGCAATCCTGTAGGTAAAGCCTCATAGTAACAAAAACTCTAGTTGATTTCATAAGTGCATGCACCTTGTTTTATTACATTGTTTTTGCTACTAGCAAATAATAATTGCTACTGTATACTTCAGTCCATTTACCTAAAGCAATTTCGCGCATTAAGCCATCGCATGTATAATTACGTTAATACAGTTTGAACAATACGAAATAATAAAGGCGAATCGGGCGTAGGCCATTTGCATTTCCGTCAGTGAGGAGTTGCAGGGCTGCAAGTGCTTTTTCTTTCTGTTCCAGCGCCCTGGCAGCGGACAGAGCGAGAGCGCGGGCGGCGGCAGCGGCCTCCGCGGCGTTTCTGTTTGCCTCATACTTACTAAATGATTATTTTGATTACGTTTAATTTGCATACGGCCGGCGGAGTGTTCGCCCCAGGCCGATCGACGCCGTAACGACCCCGGTACTTTTCTGTAATGTTTTCGCCATTTTCAACAAAATTCCTCACAAATCGTATAATTTCAGACTTTATCATGGTTATTACGAAGAAGCGCCCGTAGTCCTCGTACCACCGTAATAGGCCGGTCGATGTTCAAATTCATGATAACTACGAGTAGGTAATCAACATAGAACCTGCCCCGGCAGGCTTAATAACCATCGTCTTCAATTATTGGTAATACCAGTCTCTTAAAAGTTCGTAGGGAGCTGACTGACGAGTCCAATGGGTTTGATGGCCGCATATTTATTCTAAGGACACTTGGGATCCGGTTAAGAATTACTTACGAGTTATCATAAAATAAGTATCTGGCTGGTTGTAAGTAACTCATTACAACATCGAATCACATTTCCTAACGATGTTATCATGCACAGCAGAACTTTTATAGTAGTTATAGGTTAAATTACTAGAATTTAATCTTGCACAATTTCGGAAGTTATCGTCTGACCTTGTATTTTAAGGTTGTCATTTCAATTAATGTTGCCAGTCAGAAAATAAACAGCGATGTGTAGCTACCGTGCAGCGCCCGCGCATTGGCGGTGCTCGGCCCAATCGGCGTAAGCCACGCCCACACCGTGTAAACTATGCAATATTACCCCATCAGATAACCTTGGAAACACCACGAAGATACAACCTATGTGTCCTTTTTAGTTTATGTGATGTTACCTAAATTTTGCTTCGGCTCTGCAATATTATTAATAGAGTAGGTCTGTACCTATAGGTACAATAAATGGCTGGCCAGACTTTGATGTTTAATAACTACAAATACATTCTTAGAATTTTTCATATTTTATTAAAACTAGATGAAATACAGAATCTGATTGATAATTAAGAAATTAAACGACAGAAAACTCACGTACCCACTTAGTTTGCTTAGGTATATAAATTCCATTCCATACATTTTTGCTTCGATTCGATAGCGTTCACGATTGCCGAGTGTCACTAGTTTAGAAGAGATAGATTTAGAGATACCTACGTATCATCTCTAATAACATAGTTTTAGAATATATAAAAATGTTATTAAACTACAAAGATATAGGTACAAAAACACGAAACAGTCTAAATCCACAAGCTCCGTCCATAACTTTGGTCCTTCGGTAACGTATCATTGACGACAATTGGAGACGAGCGCTGTGGGCAATCGTCCGATTGAGCTTTTCAACGGAGATATCCGGGACATTCCGAGGGCACTTAATGACATAATCGCGCCCCGCGGCTTGACGCGCTTGGACATGCCAAAGATAAGATAGTAAAAGATCAGCCACTGTCCAGATACACAATCCTAGTTTACTGAATTCAATCCTGATCTAGTTGAAATGGCGCTGTGAATTTTGCTGATTTAATCTGAACTTCAGTCCTTGTCTACTAACATAAAGCGGGAACTAAGTTCTTGTACATGGTTCCAGATTGATACAGGCACTTTATTTTACGGATGCATCATTGTATATAGGTGAGCATTTTAGGAACGCATACCGGAGAAACAAGTTTCATTTTCATTTTAACTCAAGTGAGGGAGTATAGTCAATATACTGAATATAAATACTATATAATATAGGTATTATACAAATCTATAAATAATATTTGAAAATTCTATAAATTGATATACTTAAATAAATAAAATGATACCATCTAATTTCAGATTGTAAAATGATAATGCAAGCGAATTCTCTAGCGTGTAAAACAAGCAAAAAAGCCCTAGTATTTTTGAATTTTGATAAATAAATTACACACTTTACTTCGTAAACTGTAGAACGTAGGTACCTACTTACTTAGAGGAAGCTTCACATACGAGCCGAAAGCCAGGGCTGTAAACTAACTTCTCACCCTGACCTATATAAGAACAGCATTTTGGAGCATTGTGCTCTTATAAGTAACTTCTCTGTATATTATTTAACTTTTGCAGGACATGATCACTGTGATTACGAGCGGGCGGGCAACGGAGCGGGTAGCGGGACAGAGTTTGCAAATTGATTTGTCGCTAGAGGCACCGCGGTATGCCGGTGCACCTGACCGCTATTTCATATAGTCGGTGTATTTAAGTAGACTACCTTAGATCTACCCTTGTTTTGGTCTGTGTTCCTACCAACCTACAGATTCTGAAGAACCGATATGAAATAATTGTAAGGGATTTAACTCGCAAGGCGTACCTAATGACGATGACGTTTCGATATTATGTAGGCTTTTTTTTTCGAAAGAACAGTGTGCTTTTGAACTAGGGGCCGTTAGGTACTTACTGCGGCACCGGACTTTTACGAACTTACCGTTATATGATATAAAAGTAACTGTTCTATCTATAAGTATTAATAGGAAAACACGTAACTAAAAAGTAATGAAGAATCAAAAGATTTGCATAGGTAGGTAAGTAATACAATTTGCGAATATGTCAACGTCCAACTAAATGCAAGTCTATGAAAACTGTATGTATGTAATAAACTATAATAGCTTTTGATTTTCCACGTTGCAATGGCGGGAGGTTTTTTATTGTCCCAACTGGTGTTTTCTGCATAATGGCTTGTCCAAGATTATAGAGTAGTTTTCAATGATAGCTGTGTTTCTGTGGGACTGGAAATGGTAACGGGAACGTATTAACAAAAGACGCAATATGATTGTGCAGTACCCAGTACTTTCTAGCTGCAATGATACTGGACTTTTCAACCGACGAAAAAAACGGAGGAGGTTCTCAATTCGACGCGTATATTTTTTTTTTTTTTTTTTTTATGTATGACCACGCATAACTTTTTACAGGTTGGTTCGATTTTGATAATTCTTTTTTTATTGGAAAGGGTATACTTCGAAATTGGTCCCATTTTAATTTGGAAAAAAAAATCCGACCCTAAGGGTAGAAAAATAGGGGATGATTAAATTTTCACACACCGATTGCATCGTTTGACCATGGGTAACTTTTTACAGAGTAGTCCGATTTTGATAATTCTTTTTTTATTGGATAGGGCATATCTCAAAGTTAATCTCATAAAAATTTGGAAAAAAGAAACCTACCCTACGGGTGGGAAAAAGGGGGTTAATAGCAAAAACAAGGTAGGTAGCTACTTTAAAAATAATTAATAATTAAGCATGTAATAATTTGTATAAATTATGGCCACAGAAAATTATAAAATAATAACTTTTTAATAAAAAAATTTAACCGCCGAAAAAAACTAAAAGGCAACAAAAAACAATAGCGCACTGAAAAGAGAAAAATAATAATTTTGTCTTTTATAACGACTATTATTTTGGTTGTAATGTCTGATATTTTTGGAGTCGGTGCCAGCCTTAATCAAACTTGAGCACCTTAGTGAAGAGTTGAGAGTGAAGAGTTGCTGCACCAGCTGGCACCAACTTCAAAAACAACAGACATTACAACCAAAATAATAGTCGTTATAAAAGACAAAATTATTATTTTTCTCTTTTCAGTGCGCTATTGTTTTTTGTTGCCTTTTAGTTTTTTGCGTCCTTCTTTCCTATGTAATTGGCTGCATACCTATCTGACCAATAAAAATAACATCTATAGCCGTTTTTGAAAAGCTATGCACATTGCTAATGTTCCAGAATAGTGTTGCCATTTTATTTGCCCATAAAAACATAACTAACTTTGTTAAACATGACCTAGATAGCAAAAGATGGACCTTTTCTATGTGGTGAAGATTGGTAGAGGTATATAACTAACCAAGTCTCTCTTAATTGTGTACTCTGTAGGTACAGTCTAGTTGCTGGCTAGTTGGTGATATTCAATATTTAATTCTCTTCAAATATATCTTAGGTAGGTAGGTACCTATTGAAATGAAACAACTACTTATAACGGATTTAACTTACGTATTTTACATTGGAATGAAACAACTATTAACGGATTTAACTCGCGTACTTATTTTTATTTTATTTTACTTGCTGACGTTTCAGATTCTTAACAGTTTCCATAATCGTAGCACGACTGAGCTGACAATAGTCTAACGCTAAAATAAAAATACGCTAGTTAAATCCGTTAATAGTTGTTTCATTCCAATGTGTAATAACCGCGAAGGCATCAGAAATTATTACGTATTTTATATTATTTGCTGGCGATTCAAAAACTTTAGCGCTAGACTATTGTCAACTCAGTCGTGCTGCCAATATGGAAACTGTAAAGTTGAGAACGTTAAACTGTAAAACGCGAAGGCATCATAAATTATTATACTTAGATAGCTACCTACTTTGGTGTATAGGAATTAGGTTGTCAATTGAACATTGAGCTAGAACTAGATTAAGCCAGTGGAACGATAATTAGAAAGTGCCTATATTTTGAAGTTGTTTATAAGTTGGTGGAGGCAGCTCCAATCTACATTTATCTTTAATACATACCTGCCTATATATGTTTGGTTTGAATTATTTGGCCGAGACAGGTAGTGAACCCAAAATTCGTTTTAACGGTGCAAGAGTTTCGTCTATCCATTTACTAGGTACTTATGCAGGTATTGGGTTAAGACGAGACTCAACAAGGCTATTGGGTATCATTGATACTAGAACAACTAAGAGTGACAGTTGACAATCTTGTCCCTGTCACAATTGACAAGAGCTGTGTCGTAATGCGTCCCGTGTAGGTATGTAGGTAAGATATTGTGTATAATATGACACAATGAAAAAAACAACATAAAAAAAAATCTTCTGCTAATTAACTTGTACCTAATTATAATTAACGGCCAGCAACTAGGTACCTACCTATCTAGTTAACTTGCATGTATTATGAATAGCCAGAATCACGAATGCGATATTATGCAAAGTGGTTACTGATATGGTATGGGAGTAATCTTCCGTGTAATAGATAATAGTACCTATTTATATAATTAGAAGCATTATGATGCACAATGAGTCACAGGTGTTTTAATATTACCTTGACGATTGAATAGATATGTAGATACCAAACCTAGCGGTCCCGGCAGACGTCGTCCTACCCGTTCGATTGTTAGGTACTCAAAGATCAGTCAGTTTTCTGTCACATACCCATGTGTTTACCTACCTAGGTAGGTACTTACCGTGGATAATTATATTGAATACCTAATTGAATTGTGAAAATAAATTGTGATTAAATGCTTATTTACCTATGTTCTGTGCGTAGGTACATACCTACATTTCGGCGATTAATTTTTATAAGTATGTATAAATAGGTACTTATACCTATAGGTAAATTTTAGGTATCTACGTTGGTTATGCCAAGAATCCGTAGAATGAAGCTAAGAGTACCTTCCTAGTGTTAGCCTCGGTTTAGTCCTTAACCCGGGTAGAGCGAGAATGTTTTTCAACCTCTTTTGGTTAACGTTTTCACTAAGTAGGTAGACGTCTAAATAAATAAAAATGTTGACGTCTATTTCGATTTTCGATAATCACGAACAGTACCTAAATGTCTGTCTGTAAGAGTTGTGATCTGTACTTACAGTTTATTGAAGATTATTAAATGTTGTTAGGTACCTACCTAATAATTTATTCGTGCAACCTTGTGAACGTTGCTTGTAAAATCGTAAAAATGAATAGTTACCTAGCCACTTATTTAAAGACTACCTACCTCAGAGCTAATAATTTGTGCCTCCGGTAAAACACAGCTCTATGACTCATGTTTTGTATTTAAAATCAGTTATAAACTCAATTATTTTCGACGTCAGTAAATTGATAGTTGATACGTAGGTAGCCTTAGTAGGTACCTACCGACTTAGTATGGACGTAAATTCGATACAGGCATAAAATTCTTGCCTACTGTGTGCTTAAGTTCTCTAGTATATACTGATCTATACTTAATATTATAAAGCTGAATAGTTTGTATGTTTGTTTGAACGCGCTAATCTCCGGAACTATTGGTTCGAATTGAAAAAATCTTTTTGTTGGATAGACCATTTATCGGGAGAGGCTTTAGGCTATATGTACAACATCACGCTGCGACCAATAGGAGCGGAGAAACAGTGGAAAATGTGTAAAAAACGGGGAAATTTATCATATGAAAAATAACTATTCCACGCGGACGAAGTCGCGGGCACAGCTAGTGTGTTATAATTATGTTCATCCCATTGGAATGAAACAACTATTAACGGATTTAACTCGCATATTTTTATTTTATTTTATTAGCTGACGTTTCGGATTCTTTACAGTTTCCATAATCGTAGCACGACTGAGCTGACAATAGTCTAACGCTAAAGTACTTTAGCGTTAGACGATTGTCAGCTCAGTCGTTTAGTTCATTCCAATGTGTAATAACCGCGAAGGCATCAGAAATTATTATGTTCATCCCTTCATTGAGTTAAACCCTACACCTCTAGACTCTTTTATCTTTTAAAATAACTTCTAAAGCTCTCCCAATTACAATTATTATTATATAACAAAAAATGAAGTACCTAATACCTATACTTACCTATATAATTAATTCGCTAAATAGATAATAAATCAGACAAACTTCTCTAACAGGTGCCCATAGAATGACATTAAGATCGGTTGGTTTACCTACACCGCATGGAAAGCCACTCAATTTTCAAAACTAAGTATGTTAATTATGTTATGATACAATCTTTGTCAAATTTGAGTCAATTTGGAGTAATAAAATAAAGTTTTATGTCGCATTTACTTTGATGCGGTCTCTGGCAACATGTTATTATGAGACAAAGGGACTGGCCTGCTTCGTTTGGATCTATTATCTACACTCCTTTTGCCTTATTGCTTTCGTATCATTTTAATGTGCTTCCATTATTATTTAACTACAGAAAATGAACTAGTAATTTGGTATTATTTGGAAATACATTACGATTTTTGGGTATATTTCTATATTTTATTGGATCTTTAACATGTTGTCAAGGAAAGAACTTATTTTTCATATTGTCATTGATAGTCCATCGAAGTATTTTATTAATAGATGTGAAATTATATACATTTGTTAGCTATTGTAAAAATATTACCTATATAGGATTTAAGGAAATAGTTAGGTAATATGACGTTATTTTAATCGTATAATTTGTAAAAAAAAATAAAAAAGAACATGTTCGCGTTGGTTGACGGGAGAGGACGACGATTTTGGACATAGGCATAGAAAAAAGAATGTGGGCATTGGAAAACATATTAGGTAGATACTATTTTTTCCTATTTTAATAAGTAAGTGCTCTTAATAAGTATAAGTTTAATATAATATTATTATGTTAATATAAAATTGTACTAACGATAATTTAGTATTATTTAATTACAAAAGTATAAACCAGTTCTCATAAATATGATAGGTGACAAAATGTAGTAGAGTTAAGTAAGCAATTAGGCAAAACTTACATCTTAATTCTGCTACTCTCCGTTAGATGGCGCATACAGCGAATATTGCACATTGTAGAAAATATCATAAAAAGAGGTGCCTATGGCCCGTACATAAATGCCAAGTAGGTACGTACATACAACTAGTGACATATTTTCTTAATTCATTGCAAGATAAGAAAGGTATTTATATACCTAGCTATATGAGCAATAGGCACCTATCATAAAGAACGTAATTCAGTTACACGCATGTAACTTTTTCTCAATGCATTGTCATTTGCCAATTATCCTCATATTAACTACAGCAAAATGTCAACCTCGTACAAGTGCCTACATCCTAACTAATTGGCCCAACCACCCATTAGGCATATTGTAAGAAATAATTGCAGTGCTACCTATCTATTACGGTGTTTAATTACGTTTTCTCCTGTTCATGGGCGTATCCAAAACATGTCATTAGTTCTTGCACAAATGGCGAAAAAACCGCTCGGTCGTGTCCCGCCTACATGCGGTGTGCATTTGTATTTATCCGCCTGATGTGCTGGAGCGGAACCTAACTGTGGCCGGGCATGCAACAACCCTCTGTGCCAAGGGCTAAGAAATAATACGAGTACGGAATGTCTATCGCGCACTCGACCGGTTTTAATCTGCGATGTCGTTGAACTGCTCTATTTTTATGCGTTTTGCACTTTGTTGGTGTGAACGCATTGGTTATTCATTCGTTGTAGTCTAGGGTTTACCATTACATGAACCAGAATGTTTGAAGGCAGTTTTTATGTAAATTAGTGAACGTGATCAAAATTAATTAATATTTATTTTACTCACGAATCATCGTCCAGTTGTAAAAAGTTAGGATATGAATTGAGACGTAAGCACATAGTAAACGGCAATAATATTATAAATGCGAAAGTAACTCTGTCTGTCTGTCTGTCTGTCTGTTACGCTTTCACGCTAAAACTACTGGACCGATTTAAATGAAATTTGGTACAAAGAAAGTCTGGAGACTGAGAAAGGACATAGGCTACTTTTTAATCGACTGCCAAAAAGGAGGATTTCCACGCGGACGAAGTCGCGGGCGGAAGCTAGTACCTAATAAAACTCTAGCTGCAGTCGTCGCTATCGACGATTGCATTAGGTACCTACCTACCTACTAAGTAGGTACATATCGCTGACACCCGTGGTAGGTAATTTTTATGAGTTGATGAAGGTAACTAGAATTTTGGGAGCATTTATACTTGTTTGCTTGACGCGAGGTTATAAAAAAGGCTGTCTGCCTTTGCTATTGGTTAAACCTACAGTAAACCTACTCAAAGTTTAAATTAAGAAATATTGGCATAAGGTAGATACCTGTAGCATTATCTAATGGTAATGCTATAGTTACCTTATATGTTCTTCAGTGTTCTATTCTGTCACATTACACAGTAGATATTCAATAGTGCCTGCTTACCTCGTCTGTTGGCAGCAAGCTCGCCCCGCACGTGGTAGCAGCAGCTGCTGGGGCGTTCAGGGCAGGCCGTTCCCGCCTCGACGATTGTGATCTGCTGATAAACACCGTTGTATTTACTTGTTAATAAATATAATAATAATTACCTACCTATAATGTACACGTCAAATAGGACTTAGTTTTAAAACCTACGTAGGTATTGCTTTAGGTAGGTGCCTAGGTATACCGATATATAAAAAGATTTTCTAACTAGAGTAGGTATCTACTTACAATACATATATAAAAGATTAGCGTTATTTACAACATTTCAATTTTTTTTATTATTATAAGAAAATTTCATCAGTCTGTTGAATTTCTTAGACATTATTTTGAATTTACTGTGAACTTTGCTTTATTTTCTTACGTAGGTAGGTAGGTATCTCACGTCGGGGCCTAAGAAAGATAGTTGAATCATTTAAAGTACCTGATTACGGTTATTATTTTAAACGATTTTTTTTTTCAAAGATTATATCTAAAAATTATACTTAATAATTCTTACATTTATCCTAATTTCTTTGTTGAAACTCTGCTTCTTCTTTACCATACGTCCAACACAATCACAAATACCTTATCTGTAATAAAAGGGAGAAATTTCTACCCAGGTGTTGGTATACTCAACATCTAAGATTTCCAAAGAACTCTGGTTTTTAAGGTGGTACACGTGGTAGCTAAGGAGGCGGTTGGGGCGGTGCGACGCCGCCTCGATTGTTGTCCGCACAAAGAACACGAACAACCGAACCCGTGGAAATCCACTTCGCCACGCTTTTTATTTACAATAAACTTACGAAATTAAGGCTAAGGTAGATTAAGGAATGAGTTAAGTAACACTTCAAGTTTATCGTTGTAACAGCGCTGGTCTATGCTATTGAAATTAGATTTAAGTACCTACCTAGTTTACACTGGGACGGTGCGTTATGTGAGCTGAAAGTCAAGTACAGATGGTACAAGAAATAGGCAACAAAGTATTCGTTTTTTTAAATGGGAAATAAGACTATATACAAGACAAAACAGGATTTATTTAAGCAATACAACGGTCTTACGAGAGATGAATTCTGATGTTTACGTTCTCGCTAAATGTACCTAGACATAAAACATCGTATGTTTTATGTCTAGGTACATTTTCTACCCTTATACTGAACGACCAATCAAATACTTTTTGAAATTTTGTTAAGTACATATATATTCGGAATCAGCAAAAAAACCATCAAGGTACTAGTATTTGTTGAACGGTAATAAGACGTAGCTGCTCATTTTTCATTATGACCGCAGTTGTAGTCTAAATACCTACATGGTAGTACTTTATCGAAATCTAAATATCTATTGGCATAAGTACCTAAGTATTCTTGAAGATTTTGTATAGGTATACGTGTGATTAAGGGACTTAATGGAAATTAACTTATGTGGAAGTTAAGGATTAGAATATGCAACTATTTAAAACCTCTATCAACAGTGCTGCCGCAAGTATTATCTACAGAAAGGGGAGCGATTCCACAGTGAATAGTGTAAACTATCTAAACTATGACCTCAAACCAATAACATAAGTAAATTTACGAGACAAATTGTCAAGCAACAAAGTTAATGCGACGTCATCGCGTGTAATACACGGTGCTCGATCGTTCCCGCAATAAAACCGTGCGTATTTAACAACGCTCCATAAATATGGTCAATATGTCGAGCGGCATTGTCGATGCTGACAAATTACAGCTCTCGCCTGCCGCCGCATTGTTACTGCCTGAACCAGGGACTCCTTTGTCGAACCTCGCTCCACAATACCCCACGAATCTACCGAATGACTTCTCCCGACTATCATTTTCACTCGCTTATTGACGTTTTGAGAATATGCGAACAGCAAATCGGTTTTATTATGTCTCGTGGGTCGCGAGGTATCTTCGGTTTTCAATTTCGTAAATGATTAATGGCAACCGCTTTGTGTATTTGCCAATATCTTGTATCTATAGTCGATAATTTTACAACAAAAGTGTTGGTTTGTGGATTGCAACAATAAGTCGGAGCGGAGTGATTCAAGTTCAAAGCAAATAAAACCCCGGACTTAGTAATCGGTTTGTTCACAATGACTATTCAAATATCACTCACTAAATTTATGACAAATATTCAATCACTGATCTACTTTTTGTGTCGCTGTTGTAGATACGCTTTAGGTAAGTAATGTAGGCAACGTATTAATGTAGGTAGGTAATGTAGGCAACGTATTCAAAATCAAGGAATGTTCAACATACTTATTACTACACCTACTCATCAAAGTAGTGATCAAAATATGTATCTATTGTATTTCAGTATTTAAAGGTTGTACCTATTCATGAAACATTGGATGCAGCATTTCTCTATTATTAATTTGTTCCAAACAAACTTTATTCAACCTAGCCAAACAAAAGTAAATTACTGTGAAAATTAACTACAAACCCTCTCCTCATCCCCTACTATTAAAAGATGATGTAGCGATACTTGCGCAAGCGCTACTGCGAAACATTCCGCGCTGCGCACCATTTCAAAATACCTTACAGTTTAATAAGCTTCAACTTTATTCCACTACAAATAGAGTTGAAAATGTTTCCGATCACATTGACAGTTCTGTTGTAGTGAAATATAATCTAAAGTAACCGTGACGGGTGAATAGGGCATAAAAAACAGATAAATCAAAGTCAAAAAGGCATGGAGAATGGGCATCGCTGGGTCGCGGGTATGTCACCAGCTGTTGTGTTTGGGGTTCTATGCTCGATCGCGACTGTTGCTGTTGCATTATTCTCAAATTCCCATCAATAATAAGGGTAATTTTCAGCATTTTGTCACATTAAGGAATTGTATGCAACTATTGTTATTTGTCTACCTAATTATTTGGGACTTGTCAAGATTGTTTCTTATATTATATAACTTGTATTATTTCTAGCTTATCCGGCAAACGTTGTTCTGACCCTATCCTAATCACCTAGCGATTTAAAACTACATACCTGGGGACTTATTGTCATACTTACCAAATATACCTACTTACATACAAAATTTGATGAATATCGACCGATCCGTAAATATACGTAGAACAAAAACGTCGTGTCAATTTTTTTTTATATTGTAATGTATATTATGTAGCTTATCTGCACGAACTTCGTACCTACTTACTTAGGTAACTTTAGCACAAATTCATAGCCAACGGAATTCTATACTAGATATATCGAACACGAGAAATTGTTTACTTAGTACTGGTTGAGCTCGATTCTGTGATGTCATTGGACATTGTTGTCATAGTTTTTGTGTGTATGTTTATTGGAACTATTCACATCGTAGGTACACTTATGCAACAATGAATTCAAAATTTTTGTTTACATTCGAAAAGCTTTTTCTGAAAGTCCGAATATTGCACCCTGTCGACACGAACAAATAAAACATCGGCCAAAAACATTTTGACATAAATTTATTTAGGTATAAGTGCATTATTTTGCTACGTTGCTTTTTAGTAAGTTTGAATACAAAACAAATATATGTGAATATTACTGAGTGAGGGAGTAAGGGGTTTAGACGTATAATTTTGCGGTTGGACAACAAATAAATATTTGAATCGGCAAATTTCAAACATGTCTTCATTACGTATTCGTGTTTGAATGTTTTAGCAGTATTTGTTATGATTATGGTTACTGGACGGCGTTATTCGGCATTAAGCAATTCAAGATAAGAGTGGCATAACTTACAATGTCCTTTCTTGGAACTCAGATGGAATCTACCTATACCAAATTGAACATGAAACTGTTCTACGGTTTTAATTAATTTAGTACTTACGTAGAAACTAACGTACCTACTAATTAGGTACCTATTATCGTCCAATTGTAACATAACGATCTATTGTTATCGTTTTTGCAGTAACAGTTACCTAATAGATTTTTACGTTTCTAAAACTGTACATCGTTCTGCTACGAATATAGGAATATGCCTATTGGTGCAGAACGATTTTTACTGTAGGTAATTTAATCTAATTCTCAGGAACACGATCGACGATTTACCTACAAAACAACCTTGTGAATAATTCCTAAGTAGGCACCTATAACAGATACCTACCTACTCTTGTTTTGAAATAAGATTAAACATCCGAAACGTAACAACATAAAATCATCACTGAAATTAATAAATAGGTAAATTAAGTCGGTAGCAATTGTTTTATTATAAATATTGCATTATCGACTCATATCGTACCTATTTATAATATTCAGTAGTGCATAACGCAACCCTGTATGCAGCATGTGTGTGGTTTCCACCATTGTCGTTCGGAGTCGGTTGCGGTCGCCGTGGACAAACCCGGGCGCCATCTGCCGGCCTAATTACTTCCTTAGCTTTTGAACTACCTTCGTAAACTCTTTTGTTAAAAGCTTGTTTAATTCCTCCAAGCCCATTACGTAAGGATAAGAAAGTACGCCGCACAAAGACTTCGACTAGAAAGTTTCGACGATTTCGACCGCCATATTTATGCTGCCGTGAAATTGACAGTTTATTTTCTAACCGCAATTTATTTTGAGCTAATTGATACCTTTGAATGTAAATTGCCGTTTTGCGTTGTGACTGGGTTTTTGAAATAGAAAATCGTTGATATTTTTTAAAATATTTTCGATGCTTGGGCTGTGCTAATGTACCTTTTACTTAGGCAATTAATGTTTACTAAATTGTACTTTAGTTTTATAGGTACTTATAAATAAGTATATAAGATGGTTGCACAGTTAAATTAATACCTGTTTAATGTAATAAGTACCTACCTAGGTATAGCTAGTGTTACCTACTCGATAAAAGTGTTGTTTTCGCACCATCAACCCAAAGAACAATCTTACAGTAAGTATATAATAAAAGTTCATATTAATATATATCCCACCAGAATTAATTCTATGATACGGTCAAGAAAAACTGACATTATTTAATTTACATAAATAGGTAATAGTTATACTTATACTGTGAATTTAAACGCAGTTCTATTTATAATTCATACTTATACCTACTTAAGTGGATGAGCTGTTACCCTTTACTCAATTTTAAAAATATTGTTAAGTAAGTGAGTAAATAAGTCTACTCACTTATGAGTTTTCATTATACATTATACATTTTTTTTAGAATCTGCTATTCAAAAGTTTTAATATAGGTACAGCGTAGTATTTTCAATATTCCACGGGTACAACTTCTTCTACTCGCCACTAGATGGCGTTACTTAAGCTCTTTATATCATAAGAGTTTGCGTAGATTCGTTTGTAAATCAACGACAAGATACATTCAAAATTAAATTAATAACCATTTTTTTAATTCTTAAATCTATCTGTCTTACCTTATTAATCTAACGCTGTTAGGTGCCTTCTTAGGTTTGTAATGACTAATGACGATAATAGATAGTCATCATTTATAAACCTCATTGTTACTTGTGTTATAAATTAATAAAATATTATTATGTTGATATGTATATACTTAAATGATTAGCATTCATATTAGTAGATAAACGAGATTATTTTATATTTCTGGTTTGTTCTTCAATAAATAAATAAGTTATATGAATGATGACCCGTTGTTCCAGTGGTCACAATAAGTAAGTAGGTATATACTCGTAACATATTATACTTAAGTAATGTAGTAACTACGCCGGTGGGGTTTGCAAGTTCAAATCCTAGTAGGGCCAGAAAGGTCGAAAGAGATTGCATCCTGATACGTAAGTAGGTATACGCATGAGTCACTTAATGGACTTTATTGGATCATCCATATCACATACAATTCTCAGAATCTCATGTGACTCAACAAGGTCTTGCATTAAGGTGATCACTAGGTACTTACCTACTCACAGCAAATAAACTCTTAGAATTTTCTCTTCTTATTAATCTGATCATTAACTTAACTACTCCTCTAAATAGACTCCGCTGAAATTCATACGAACCATAGCAGTTCATTCAATATGTTCCCACAAAATATTACGAATTATTTTAATGCCAAAACAATGGATTTATAAATTATTAAATAAATACCAACCGACTTCACATCTTTAGTCTGTTAATTATAAAACGTCCAAACATTTAAGCAACGACGTGTTGGCTCTCCTCGAGCAATCTAATTCGATTAATTTATTTCAGCCACCAATTAGCAAAACAACGGAGAAGCGACCGAGCGTAGAAAACGCGAACAAAATACGACTATTTATTATTTGTTCATTGTGTCCTCGGCAAGGGAATGAGCCGGGGCGGCGCCGCTGGCACAATGGACCCGCCATTATATCGGTAAAACAATACCAAAGCTTTATTAAAAAGACATTCAATAATTTATTTTATTCGCACCGAGCGAACTGGTTAAAAACAAAAGTGTTTTCAGCCGGCGTCGATAAATAGAAAAAAAAATCTAATTTATAAGTCCGGGGTGACCAGTTAAAAATATTTTTGAACCGTGCTCGATTTATAGCAGAAAAGGGCGTGTGCGAAACCGCACAAACAGCTAAACTATTCAAAGAATGTTTGAGCGATTGAAGTCGCGCGCCATCTGTCGAGGGTGGATTGAGACATTTTTGCGAAATAGTGACGTAATTACACATTTCCGTTTCCGGCAGCGCGTGCGCAAACGACGCAGCCCACGCCCACTTCGACTATTTGAGATTTCATGAAATTTAACACTGCTTTATTCACAAAGTTGCACCCGTCATCGCATTAGCAAGTAGGTAAAGTCCTTTAACAATATTGCCGATTTTATTCAATTGTTGGTTAAGAAAAACGAAAAGCGTTCCATAGGTATACTTATAGGTACATAACTGCATAAAGAATATTAATGTTTAAAATCTTTTAACCTAACTAACTTCTTAAACACAGCCTAGGTGCGCTGTACATATACTTATTTAAGCTGTAAACACTTTATTTTAATGTTAGGTAAGTAGGTACCTCTTATTCAATATCTTAGTAATTCAAACCTGACAATCGACAATCGTAAATGCGATCTCAACGAATGGTAAGTAAGTAGGTACCTACCTTATTTTAATGTGTAGAATTGACTTAGCCGAATGAAAATTAACTACGTGACGCTTCATTAGCTTGCGTCAGATTCATATTTTAATTCGTTTCGTTTATTGCTAAAGTAAAACGATATCACATTGTCTAGCCTTTAAGATAAGTAGGTATATAAAATTACGAGAGGCATCTACACTGAGCTTCACCTACTTAACCTTTAGATTTGTGTCAATGATGTCTGCCCCCATTTGAAATGTCAGTTTTCAAGGTTCAGTGGTAAGAATGCTCATTATTAATTATTAAAGGTCCTGGCTGACAGTGACATCGCCAAACTAAGAGATTTATGCCCTTTTGGAATGTAAGTTTTTGCTGCGGCGTGCGTTAGTTTCTTAAAAAAAAGTGGAACGCGTGACATTTACGATTTTATTATTCACCGTTACAGAAATTATTGAATAATTATCATATCTATTTCTGTATAGTAAAGGACTTTGGGTATTTTATAACGCACATTTCAATCGTCCCTATAAACATTTAACGCCTGATTATATATCATTTATTAGGTAGGTAAGCCTTTAATTGAATACCGCTAAACTCAAAAAAGTTTGCATTGAATAGTCCACTGAATAAACTAAACCTGATCTGAAACCTCTGGACCTCTTTGTGTGAGATTTTTGATAGGTGTATCAAAAAATAAATAGGTACCTACTAAACATCAATGTAGTTATAGAAAGTCAACACATAACAAATAATGTACAAAGGCGAATATGTAGAGAGATTCTTAGTTAAACACATGTATGTCCAATATCCATAAGTCTGATTGGCAACGGTTTCCGAGTGAGTCGCCGACAAAGGCTAAATTTGCATCCACTTTGTCATTCATGTCGTATTCTCGGCCTCATTCCTATTCCGCGTTTATCCCGACCGAATGTGGAGCTATGGTAATGAGGTTCAGACGGTTCCGACTTTCTTTTATGACAGTTTGTACATAACAAAAGTGTATCTATATAGCTCTTTAGGTAAATAAGCAAGATAATTTGCTATCCAAGATGGTCTGTATATTTTTCAGTGACAGATAGCAAGAGCCAAGTATACACCGTTTTAAATCAAATGGTGTAAGAACAATTGTCACTTTTTTGAATCTTGTATTAAATTTTCATATTCTTAAACTTTTCAAAATAGAAGAAAAGGTTTCCTTTTCGTAAATATTAGAGAAATACTTGAAGCTTACCTAAATGCTAAGCCTAAATTTTTTTTTATTAAAACTTTTCCTTAGGATAAGAAATTACTATTAATATGTAAAACACCTATTAGTGTTAGAGTATCTTCAACTCAGTCTGTCCCGAATATTATTATGAAAACTGTGTAGCTCTTGAAACGTCAGCATAAAATGTCACAAGTTAATTCCGTTATAGGTAGTTGTTTTTATTTCAATGTGTAAGTAATAACCGCGAAAGAATCTGAAACTATTTTACTATACAAAAAGAAAACAATTTCTATAGGTACCTAATAAAAATGTACATACCTACTCAATGTTTAATTAAGATGTAAGATGTTTTTCTATACAGTTAAATAACCAAAGCTTCGCAAGTCAACACAAATATTAGCCCGATTATTTCCAAACATCAAAAGGCTATCGTGAAGCAGAAACTAATAAAGTGTCGCAATAGGAGATTGCTTTAATCTGTAAAGTCCACAAACGGAGCTGATTGAATGCTCCCCTAACGCCAAATGAGAGACTCACAGAATCCATTTTATTCAATAGATGCGTTAATTTGCATCATCTTTGTGCATAATGAGGCCCTTTTAAATCACTTTTTGATGTTAGGGTTCGATACATTGCTTTTTTGGTCAGTGATTTCAATGTATCTTTGTATCTATAACATTGGTTAGAGGTATCTCTTTGCGTTTAAAAATCACTAAAGCATTCTAATGAATTAACATATAACTGAAAATAAAGGAATCTTCGGGACCTCTATATTTTTTATATAAAAGAAAGTTATGTAGGTATTATATTTCTTTTATAGAAAGTTTTTTCCTATGTTGTCCTTAATTCTGCAACACACTTTGAAAATGGGGCGAAAGCTAAAGTAGGACGCCGGAGAGCCCTAACGGCAATTTGCTGTCATTATTTTATCACGTCACAAAAAGACGAGTCGGGTTGGCGGCGTATTTACAAATTTTAAATTCGCCCGTCGTGTGCGAATTCGACGCCCCCTGCCTTTATTGGCGCCGGCGTCTGTTTTATTAGCTAGTGTTTGATGTTCGTGTGACGGGATAGGAAATAGACAAATTGTTTGTTTTCCTGCCATATTAATCCTCTCAAACACGCAGAGGGACAATGACGAAACATTTTCATCACTACTTCACTTGTCAGCTAGACCTTCTTTACTGAAAGTTGCTCTTATAACAGTGTTTGAAATATTTTACAAATCCTATTAAAGCATCAACAATAATAAATCACCACCACACTATTTACTAATATCTCCGAACGCGCCGTTAACTCTTCTCATTAAAGCGTAACATTAATAAACAAGTCAAAGGGTCCTCATTTATGTTATATGCGCATGCACCGAGTTTGGATGAGATTTATCGTCTCCCGGAACGCGACGAGTGTCAAATGACAGCGATGGCGGATATGCCCCGAGTGACGGACCGCTGCGGTAAATTAAAACATTTTAACATGACAGTTCGTGTCACGGTTATAGCGAGCATGTTTAACTGGGCTCCTGTAGGTATAGTTTAGCACTTAGAAGGGAATAGATGCGGTATTCAAATTTAATCAATATTACATGCAGACCTGAACGTAGGTAATTAGTTCCTGCATGTTTTAGCAAATAAAGTGGCAAAATCTAGCTCGTGATTTCATATTTAGCCAATATAGTATACTTCAAGTTATTTTATTTATTAAGAAGTTTTTGACACGATTTTTGCCTTCATATGAAAATATTTGAGAATAATATTATGGTGCTTTAGAAATAATATTCTTTACTGTAGACACATAGGTGTTTTTATTTTTTACGAAATTAATGCCGAAGCGTAGTTGGCCAGCTGGTTTACTGTAAAACGGAGCGGTTGGCGAACCTCCAGAAGAGAAGCTTCAAAACTAGTATTGTTTATACTTACTACAAATATAAATTGGCTAAGTAGTGTTAGCTAAAAGATTTCGACTGATGGTCATATATCCCCCATATTCGCCAAAACGCATTAATCAGAATGTGAATAACTATCTGACGACTCTATTCATTTGATGTGCACCAAGCCTAAGTAATATGTCACAGGAGCAGGAACGATCGTAATAAGAGTCACCGTTTTATGAAGTGCGATGACAGTTCCAATAGTCGTGTCGCCTCTCGCAACAAAAACTAACAGTCAGTAATAAACGCGCATTATACAGCTTGTCTTAGCACTCTTAACCGACCTCCTAATGGAATTAGAATTGAAAAATTATCAACCAATTATTCATCTACATATTTAACTTTTTGCGTTGAATGTTAGTTATAAGTTGGCAATAGCTGCTTGCTTTGTAACTCGACATTTCGCTTTTGTGTTTTGAAGTATGGCAGATTAATGCGAGTTCGAAGAAGTCAATATTATTTCTGAAGGGGGTCTAAAACTTGTGATTTACTGCGACCGGGTATGGCGGTTAAAAAGTTGTAAACTGCCTGTGTTTCCGCCGCTGCTTGCAACATTGTTTATTTGAGGTTTATTTTGACTATTTCATAAAATTATCTAATGGTATGTAATGGATCAACCATCTGAGGTGTATGTCTTTATAATGATAGCAGATGGATTACCTACTTTAATATGTGCATGCAATTAAAATCATACAAACACTATGCAATCCCCATTATTAATAGGTGCTAATGTGAATCATAATAAGTATAACACCTATCTATTTTTGGAAATCAACATTATAGACTGTATTCCACTGAAGTCAAATTATTTTATACTTACTCGAAGCACAATTCTTTTAACATTTGACAAATAATAAAAATGTATACTTGGAACAAAACCTATTCGAATTTGTAAATCCACCTTAATATTTTTTTTTGTAAGAAAGATGTGGGTAAATCTTTCAGGGTTTCATTGTCGTATAAATTCTAATTTTAAATTAGTACAGTTTCACGCGAATATCCTCGGTGCGGATTCTGGGAAGGGCGTCACACGTGCGTTGCGCCCGCGCCGGCTCGTCTCTTTGACCCGTCTGGGACACCACGATTTATGATTTCTGAATGAACTACTTTTTTTTAAAAAGACACCGCACTTTATCGAATAGGCTTACCTACTATTTTTTATCGATATTGACAAGGTACGGGCACAACAAAGTTTACGTATCTACATATTATATAACTTCTAGGGAAAGTAGGCAAAGTTACAGTTAAATAAAGTTCGAGTAAGTATCTAAGTAAATTTGGATTTTATGTACCTTCATAAAGTTCAAGTAAAATATATTTTAGAAAATACTCATATTATAGTTAGGTAATTAGGTATTCTTTGCCAATAGCAATTTCATAGCGCAGTTTCCAGTTACACCGTGCCTTTACTGGTGACATTAACCGTCTGTAAAGACGCTTACCTATAAAAGTTCATCCATACTGTAACTAAATAGCAAAATACAGAATTATTTACGAGTTTTTTGTTAGACGCGTCGCAGAGGTTTCAATTTTTATGCTCCTATCAAAGTTATGCCTTTTCCTGTTAAACGTGACAGCCGCAATAAGACCTTCTAAGTGTGTATTTAACATAAAACATGTTCGAAACACATACCAATTCATAACCTAGGTTAAGAGTCTGAGGACACCGCGTTGTTAAGTTAAAGTATTTTGTTTGATGTCCAGTGCCGGTGGTCTTCAGATGAACAATGACTGACTGCCACATTAACTTCATCTCAAAGGAACTTGTAACTAAAAGTTAAGCATTTGGAACATTACCGTAAAACCAAGCTACATCCGACGATTTCAAAACACCTGTTTGCTAGAAGGCAACATAGTTAGACGGATGAGACATTGTTGCTTATGTCTTAGTTAATGTCGTAGGATAATTATTAAATCCTTAAAAATATTGTCGGTATTATCTTAATTTGTCAATAAAACTAAAAACAAATCATACCTTACTAACTTATCAGTTTTAAGATATTTTTTTTTTAATTTCATACAATCCCAAATATGGCATTTCCCACATTTGTATATTTAATATTATTATGAATGTGTATTAAATAATCTAACAAAAACTTCTAACAGTACATACGTTTAGTAAGTAAATGAATTAAATATAACGAACGAATAACGTAGATCTTATTTTTTCATTTAAAAAAAAATACGCTTATTATCGCCACAGTGTTGCCAGAGTTGCTAAAGCTGGCAACATTATTTCCAATTAATCCGCGGACATCTTGCGCGGGTAACAAGAACTAAATGAGCCGTTTTCGTAATCTGATCTGGTCAAATTAAACTCTCCCCATCGGCCTCGTTACGCTTCGTCTCCGCCGGGTGATTTACCAGTTTATCAGCTGACCTTCATTATTGTTTCCACACATTCTGGAGATGTTCCACAATGATGAGAAATACATCATAAAACACATCTTTGAGCGCTCATACGGAATGAATCATTTTAACTCGCTAATGTCGATAGAAAGTGCTGTGTTCAAGTTTATGGATGTCAAAATAATTTTGGTTGATAATGTGTGAAAGAAATTGACCAAAGAGGTTTTATTTTCTCAAAATGAAATTTAGAGATTTGACTTGAGAGCTGTAGACAACAATTGTCTGAATTAGCGGTAGATTTATAGTCATGCGTACCTTTCATACAGAATTTGTTAAGAAGTGCTGAGCTTACCGGTTTAAATATTCCGCAATATTGGAGTCTATATCCAGAATACTAGAAACTGTAAATACCTACCTATAGTTAATCAAACACACCTATATGTTTTGTGTCCAAATAAATGCTAGGCAATTTTACTCCCTTATAAGTTCTAACTTCTATTATCGTAAAGTTAAAACGTATGACTTCAATAGACCGTACTTATTTCTTGACTGTTTCCCAGAATTGTTGGATAAGGGAGAGTTCGTGCGCAAAATTTAGAATAGCTACCTCCCTTATAACGCGCTCAATCAGTTTACGAATAATTCGGTTAGGGGTGATAAATCACTGCTTAGTTAAGAGAAATGATGTTATATTAAATTACGGAAGGCCATACAGATAATGGTCCGCTTTATATGATTATAGAGGTTAATTGTATTACAATAATTTGATTTTACGATGTCCTTTAAACACGATTACATACAGGAAGTACCAGGAGATATAGGATTTGGAATTCTGAGCAACCTAATGATAAATGTATCTTTCAAGACTGACGTAAGTATAAGTAAGTATATTCTAAGTTACCAAATTACTTTTTTAACACAGAGCAGCTAGTTTTCTCGTACGGCAGTGTTGTAAGACTAATTGTACTTATATTAGTGGTGAAGTGAGACCACCGGAGTTTCGCGACGTCATTAATAAAGCGAAGATTAACCTAGGCTACGAGCGGTAATGGAGCCGGGAGTCTGCAGATCTGATGAGCTCGGTTTTTACGGCACGAGCTACCACTCTGGCCACCCGCAGAGGCGACACTACGCTCCCCTCCTCATTATTTGTGGTTTCAATTCACTTTTTACGGCGCTCGCCCTCTTTGCGGCTCTAAATGACAACCGTCTAAAAATGACGTAATCAACTCAGAGGGGCACGCGAATTGTTTGCTTTTTACAGTGGTTTAAGGTCCAACGCCGAGGCTGCCTTTTATGGTTGACTTTTGGATGACATCCGTTTCGTATGCTCCACATATGTATAGCTAGCGAAATTCATTTAGTGTGTTTGTGAATGAGGGCGATGATTAAAAAGTTTTTGCTGGAATGATAAAAGGACTAAAGTCGAGGGTCTTACATTTTATCGGTTAATTAAGTTTTTATAGCGCTGTATTTATTTTCTGTTTTCCAATCATCTAAGTATTAATATAATCAGGTGGTTTATAGACTTTCTTTTTGTCTTTGATATAGTTGCCTATTTAGAGGTAAAAAGTCATATAAAACTAGGAATTCAGCGGTAAGCTGTCGATAAATGGTAGGTACTCGTACCTACTATTCCGTACTAATACCTTCTTTAGGGTAATATCACTTCGAGCTTAAGACATTTCACACAATTGTGCATTCGTTTTATTCGTTTACTATTAGGTATTGATTGGCATTTGTCTACGGGGTGTAATGCAAAATACCCCCTGCTACTACTTACTGTTCTTTTTAGAACGCAAGCTCCTGGTCAAATTGTATCGAAATTTATGAAGCTTCTAAGCTTCATAAATTTCGACACAATTTAGAGATTAATAAAATCAACTTTATATTGTAGCTTTAATATGCTGAGTCGAGTCCCTTTTTGGCATCGCTACAAACCTTTTATTTTATGTAGGTACCTATGATATACAAACTTATATGTATGATATACCTGGTATCTAATTTAATAACCTAAGACACTTTTTTTTTTATTATGTAGATGGTTCAATGTAAGCGAGAGTCTTATGATGCTATACAAATCTGTCTATTCTGTAATGAAAAGTAAGTAACATATTAATTAAGTATGATACTTTCACGTTTAATACTAATAGATAATACCTTCTGTCTATTATTTGTAGGTACCATGTTCTATACTTTGCATGAAATCTATGATGTTTTAGTTGTGTTAACTTTGTATTTTAAATATATTTTGTGAGTCTACTAAGTTATTGTCATTTGCTGTTAATTTTGGTTTACTTTCATACACCAATATCTAAAGGGAAATAATTAAAAAAGATATTTTTAGGAGAGGCGAAAATCTAATTAATACCTATGTCCATATAGAAGTAGGAGTTTACTGTATAAATTTATGCTTTTTATAATAAAGCTAAAAGACTTAGCTTAGGCAATCAATTATTCATTTCAATATTTGATATTGAAATTATTCATTTCAATATTTGATATTGAAATTATTCATTTCAATATTTGATATTGAATAGGAAGGAGTGCAGTGAGAAAACCGCGTACCTACCTGGTTCTTGCTTCTCACGCGCCTCGGCATGTCTATGTTGGCTGCCGGACTTAAACTTTCTCGAAATCGTCATCCTGATCAATTCTTGCGTTGATTTCTATTTACGTAGTGTTAATATCGAAAAATAGTGGCTTGAAACATAGGAGATGAGTGACGGAACACTCAAAACATTGATCGACTCGCGACGTGACCTCAGTTCAACTGACAGAACTACCTAGACGGATTACCCGCGTTTTTCAGATTTTTGAGCTAGCTCCCTTTAGATCAAGGCTTGCAACAGGCCAATCCTAGCTAACAGGTATAATATAACGCCATAGATAGGCAGTTATTGCTTATGCGACTGTCATTTAGTCGTTATTTTTTTTTTCAGATAGTTTTTGACTCTTTCTGGCATACTATTGTTAAGGAATAATTTGGAATAAAAGTACAAATACCCACTCGGAAAAATATATTTAATTTTTATAAAATCAATATCAGGCATTTTTAATTCGCACAATTTTGTACAATATACATTAAGGTTTAGATATTATTAAATTACATCTTTCCAAGCTAACAAAATAGCACAATAATGATGCACCTGTATAATAAGTACATAGACGAAACGTTTGAATGGTCCTAGAGATTCTAGCGAATACATGTAGGTAACGAACCTACTGGAATAAAACAATTACAATAACGGATTTAACTCGCGTACGCTGACGATAGTTTTTAACATAGATATTCACTTATTCAGCTTAGTCTACTACAAATATTGGAACTAACGTCAGCACAAAATTAATAACATACTTAATTATTATGTAGGTACGCGGGTTAAAACAGTTTCATTCAAATTCAAATGTGTAATAACTGCGAAATCATCAGAAATTATTAGTAATCCTACTTTTCATTAATATGACATTTAATTTACAAAGTGGATTTATCTAGAAAATTGCATAGTTATATAATTATGTTTTATTGGAAATAACAAATAGTTCTCAGTTCAAAATACAGTGGTAGGTAATCGTTTCATGGACTTCAATAAAGACAAAAAAATGTTGACTAAGTATATAAATTATTCTCGCGTTAAATAACAAATATGTTTTATAGAACCATGTATAACTTTCGCTTTCTTTTATTATTAGTATACCATGGGATGTCTTCACATGTATTAGTTATTCGTAGCTGTCAAGGAGGTCACATATGTTGCAACAAGCCTCAGTTCTCGTTAGAACAGTCATGTTATGTGTTCTAAAATACTTGACCACCTCGATTGCCACGAAAGTCCACTTTGTAAATAGAGCCTGCAGTTGGTGAGTCTTGGTCCGTAATTACATTTTTTGACTATTTTCTCATAATTTTAAAAATACCTGCAAATACTCCTTTGAATATATAATTTACCTACGTCGCTGTTTCTTCGTTGACCATATTTATTTATAAGTATAAAATAAATGTAATTTGTAATAATTCACACCGGATGATCTAGCACCAAACTTAGCAAAGTTTGAACTATGGGTATTAGACAACGGATAAACATGAATAAATTCATATTCATAAGACACACAAGATTCAGGTGGAAATGCTCGTGTCCATCAAACTAACTTTTGACCGTACAAGATTTGAATCTTTATATTCAGCTATATTATCAGGAGTCATCAAGTAGGCAAACAGATCATGATTATTAAAATGCATTGTAGGTAAAGAGTACAGCTTATTTCTCTCTTAAACAAGAAAGAGATAGGTAAGTTAACAATTACAGTCATGTAACAGATAAACATACGTATTAGGCTCTTTGAATAAATAAATTTACTTTAATGTAATATTTTGTTGAGGTATTTCTATAAAATAAATAATGAACTGCAATTTGGACTACAAGAGTGATTCTACTTATTCTAATTATTGATACAATTTTTACCTATAATATTTTTAAAGTTCTATTACTGTACAACACTTAAATGTCTCACAACAAATACACAACGGCTGCAATTGCACCACTTTGTCTATATTACAGGAGCACGTTACTATGTACAGTGTTCTGATATGTGCTATGTACAGGCAGTACGCAGACGCAGGCGCAGGGTGGGCTCGAGCCGGGCCGGGGGCGGCGGAGGCAGTATCACAGGAGCGGCGAGGCGTGGTGAGGCGGCGGCGCGAGCGGCGCGAGAGGCGCGACCAGGGGCCCGGCCGCCGCGTGCACGCGTCACACCAGCGTGCCCGGCTTCACGTCCAGCTGGTGCTCCGGCGACCGCGACCCGACGCCGCTTTCGCCTTGGCTGTTCTCCTCTGAGTCCGAACATGAATCTGAACTACCTTTCTTTCCGCCATTGTGTGTTTTAACATGTTTCGCTAGGTGGTCCGATCGCATGAACCTTTTATTGCATACGGGACACGCGAACCTTTTCTCTCCAGTGTGAGTGCGAAGATGTCGTTGCAATTCATCGGAGCGAGTGAATCTTTTGCCACAGAACAGCCAGTTGCAGACGAAAGGCCGTTCTCCCGTGTGCCAGCGTAAATGTGCTTTTAAATGGGAGGTCTTTCCATAAACTTTTCCACAGCCGGGTATATGACAACTGTGAATATTCTTTTTACGAAGGTGTGCCCCAGCCGGCCCCAGCCTTTCTGCTTCTTGACAATTAGGACAGTCACAGGTCGCCCGGCCGGCGTATCGTCGCTGTGACCGTGGAGACGGTGCTTGTGCCGGTGGTGCCGGCGATCCTGGCCCATGTAGACCGAATGAACCTTGAGTGGGTAGTACAGATTTGTATGCATCTTGAAGCAGATGAGGGGCCGGGGGCAGTAAATGAGCACCTCCAGATAATGAGTGCGTTAATTGGGAATAATCTTGTCCCGCATAATTCGCCATCTGACCACCGACGTCCAACCATCCGCTGTGAACATCCCACCAGGTACCTCCGACGGCACCGACTCCACTCATTTCAGCTGCTTTTAAGGCACCACTGCTTCCACCACCTCCTACATTGAATGGCCATGATTCGTAAGGGTGACGAGAGTACATCGATCCTAGACTCGCACTTGATTCGCTTTTGCCCAGGAGTTGATCCCCAGATGAGGGGAAGTACAGGTCGTTGCCGTAGGAAGGTGCCGCAGCGCAGGAGGTAGGCGCGCGCGCATACGGTGAGCAAGCGGGTGGTTGCGAGCGCGCAACGGCGCCGCTGCCGGGCGGGGAGTGCGCGCCCGGGCTCTTCTTCCACGGGTGAAAGCCCTTGCCGACGGCCGCGTCTGCGAGAGGAGGTGGCGATTTGCTTGACAACTTGTTGCACTGCGCCGCCAGCATCGCCAGAGGCGTGCCGCGTAAGCTCGGGTGTTCCTGGAAAGACAGAGAATGAATAGTTAATTAACGCGAAAGAAAAACAATGATCTCCATTTCGGTTTAATTATTATTGGAGCCGAGTTTAGATCGTGAGAAAAGGTTTGAGCGTCGACTAAGATTTATAGCCTAATTTATATGGGAACTAATGTGGCGGTGTTCGGCTCGTGCCTCGGGCGCTCAGAAATAATATAAATAAATTATGAGATGGTTGTAGTGTATTTACAATTAGGCGGCGCGGTGACAGCTCCTGGCCGCTACCCGCTACTGCTCGACAGCTGCGGGACGTCGTAATTAATAAATACTGCCTACAGCATAACTGGGTTCATCGTAAAACTACGTCAAACATTTACTGAATATTAATTAAAATATTAGGAAGGTTTCGTCATCGCCTTATAAAACACTCAATTGTCGTTATATATCAATGGGTAAGTCTATGTATGTCTATTGAAACACTGCTGAGCCGTAAACTCGTATAAAACTCTGGAACAAGGGTCTAAAGCATAATCCATTCACCGTTGTTCATTTCGTGGAGTTAAAAATAAAGGTGAGCACACAAGGAACATCCGACCGGATATTTCACCCTAGCATGAGACACAAAGGGCCGATAAAAAAGTTCCATTGTGAGCAATAATAATATAATCCGGGGATCACGACACGGGGCCGGGACCAGGGGAACGGGGTTCGGCCACGCCCTTAACATTGTGATTGGCGCAGCTGTCGTGCAGTGTGTGCCAGGCTTTACAATCAAATCTAGGATAGGTACTGCTGAATCTAAGTATTTGTATACTATTCAATTGTGTACTATCATTTGTCAAATTGACAGATTTGACGACAAACGAAAACATTTCCTACTTCCATTTCCATATTTTCATTGGCCTGGCAGGTTAGATTTATTGTCAGGTCAATTAGGGAACCAATTCACCTACCACTTCAACTAATTCTTTAGAAGCTACCTAGATAAGATTTGGTATATGCATTTATTGCTACTATGAATCCATGGTAATATTGAAAGAAATCACGCGTGATTATTTTCATAAACACAACCTAGAGAAAGCGGCAAGCTGCACACCTCGACTAGTTTACAACAAAGCAATTTAGGGATAATATTAGAAGAGTGGTATATGTGAGACTCATCTCGTCGGCGCTGAAGTCATAATTACCCTAGGCATTATGCTCCATTTCGGGCTCGAGCCGAAGTGATATCGGTAATTGGTCGTCAACCGAGGCTCGGCCGCGAGATCGAATCAAAGCGTGGCGCCTTGGAGCCGTCAGCCGACTGACCGGCGCCATCCACCACATTACAATGTTGATGGCTTTTTCGTTGTCAAAAATGACGAAGATCTTTTGACATAAAAAATTAAATAAAACACAAAGAGATTTACCGACGATGTGAGCATAATTTGTAGGGTCAGGTAGCTTGCCGTAGTCCGGATAGTTTCATTCATTAAACTACAGAGTTCGGGAACTTCGGGATTAGGTAGGTGTATCTACTTATATGAAGAAGGTAAAGTTAATGAACAAAATGTTAGTTCGATTCTACTTAGATACTATTGTGTAACTTACTCATAGTGCTATAATGTTTTTTTGTAATACAAATTTGCATTAAATATGCATACTCTATAGGTACCTACTCACCCAATGCAAATTGAATTCAAATTTTAACTACAAGTATTTGTAGTTTTAATGTTGTTATGATCCGTTGATTGAGTGGTAGATATATCAACCACTCGATGTTACAACTCAGTGATATACAATTACATGCTATTTGATTTAGGTAAATAATGTTTAAATAACTAGGTACCTACTATGGTATGTCTACTCGAAAAGGCAGACTTAATATTATTTCTTACATTTTACGTAGGTATTCCTATGACTATTCTATAGGTGTATCAACAGATTTTTTTTTATAATTTTTATTTTGTACTTATTTATTATACAATACAGTTTGACGTGATATATCGTATAAATGAAAATAATTAAATAACATAAGTAAAGTAAATAAAATTAGCCAAACTCAACGACAGAGAAGTAATTTATAATTGACTTATTTGGTAGCAGAATTTGAAAGGAAACCGGATGTATCAATGACCGGGTGGATCAGATTACTTAATTGCACTATGATTCTACTGAGCTAGCGGATTGGTAGTAACTACTTACTTGAACACACTTTATTCCATGGGAAACTGCGCAGCAATTTCATTAATATTGACTTAATATTTTAACTCGAAACGTAGCTTACCTACTTACCTTGTACAGAAGACTTCCCCAAAAGTATTTTTTTGTATTCGTGTCTAAACGTAGTTACTTTTGCAACCTAAATAGCAGATAGACCTATTGAAAATGGGTCTTTTCCCAAGCAGTACCTACTCAAGTTTTTATATAAACAGAGGCTTAATAAAACCGAGCACCCGTATACAGCTTAGGTATATTATTATAGAAGTTGTGTCCTGAGTTTGTTACGCAGAGGTACACAATGCTTTACAAAACCAATTATAAAAGTTCAATTTATATTACCTGTATAACATATGGTGAATATTTTTTATAGTCCAACCCTGTACGCCGTGAAATATGTAATTAAATTAATGTGAGAAATCATAAATCGTGTTAAGTTAAGGCCTTATGAGATACAAGCCGATTGGATAATTTTAAATTATCCACCAAAATTATGATGAGCCGAAATGAATATTCAAGCGAAACGCTTATCCCTGACGTGTTATTAAGATGATCGCGAGGTCGTTACTGGCCAAATTGTATTTCATAAAATTCATAACTATACTTATGAGCTAATATTTTTAGACAACACGTTAATCGACATAATGCGCCTTATCTTTATTCGCCGCCAGAATTAAACGCAATGAAATCATTTAGCGATTATTTATTACGTGGGAATGACGACTGGGTAAAGAAATCGAAATTCTATTTAGTCCGTTAATTACTATTACAAATATTCGACACGAATTTGGGAGTGGGGGCTACGTAACGTCACGTTATATGTAGTATAAATTGGGCCATAACAGACGTCACAAGCCCTCTCTCCCGAGCTTTAGAAGTAGCACTTATCTTCATCGTTTATTGTTCAATATTTTTTGGTAAGCTACTAGATGTAAAAAAAAACAGTCATCCTGCCTAATCAATTTTTGTTTCGGTTTGTTATAACATCATAATGAGGTTAATCACAGTACAAAGTTACCCATTTTATCCCGAGGATCAAATTTAAAGTCCCGATCTAATTTGTCTCAGAGTCGATAGCTTCGCAAATTGTAGCTAATTGCACAATTAGTGAATTATCAAGTAAACCCAGGGTGAAACTGAACGCCGGTCGACGCCGCGCTGTCGCGCTACTGTCACCCAGTCTAGCCACCCCATAAGCTATTCTAATGCAAATAACCTTGAAATTATCCCCTAGAAATTAACATTTTGCGTACACATTTTGTAATGATAATTGAACTATTCTGAAGTAGATATTGAATCTACGAATAAATCCTGCCTGGGTATTGCCTTAAATATTATCTTTACTTTATGTTATGTTCAGGATGCAAAATCTCATCTGTTTTTTTGGATAGCTATAAAGGAGTCAAATCATAAAACAAAATACTTGACAGTATTTACAATCGAAAGGTTTTATTTTAACGTGATACCTATACTTAAAAGCAAATTTTATGCTATTTAATAAGGTACCTAAAAATTATTCGAACATGTTTCATATTATGACTTCTTAGGTGTACAGTTTTCCATAACTGAACACATTACCCGTAAGTAGTTAATTAGTTACTTACAAGTTTTCAAATAAACTGATTCAGTAATATAAGGAAATGAATACCAATATATATTAATGAGTTGGTTCGTGCAGTAAGTAACCCTTACACTGCTAGTTAATTGTCATTTGAAGCTAACTAGGGGAAATATCGATTTGCTCTTCCGGTCCCTATTGAGAGCGATTTTGTTACGGCTTACACTTTCGTAACTCCAGTACCTAAGGGTTGGTAATTTAGTAGACTTGTATACCCAAGATTTAAGTCCATGACCTTTATTTTCTTTAGCAGATTTGCTTAGATATTTGTTCTCAAGAATAGGTAGTAGATAATACGTTTAGTGTTATGTAAATAACATTATAGTTTATGAGAACGATATTATCCTATCAAAGTAGGTATATAAATGCAATTTTTAGTGGTACTCATTATTGAGTAATTGTATGAAACTGCGGTAGATAGTAGTTATTGGAACTAAAAGGCTTCGATTACCTACTAAGAAGCTCAGTGTTATGTAAAGAGTAAATAAAGTTGCTACAATGTTATCTTATCAAGTTATTATTAATAGACTTTTGGTGGCACTCATGAGTGAGTAAAAGCGTGAAACCGCGCTAGTTAGTCGTGGTCATTAGAGCGCTCCACGCCGCCACATGGCGCGATCGCTGCTTAAATTGAGCCGAAACAAATTATTTATTTAAAGGAAATTACCGACTTTGACGCCGTCCGGCACCTTTGACGCATGTGCGGTTGATTCCACTGGCATGTGGGGACGGTTTTTGTGATTTTGTTATGATCTATGACATATTGAAATTGGAGATTTACAATGTAGATTTAACAAAAATGTGTGCAAAGCAAAGCAACTACGCATATGTATAGGTACCTATATCTACACAAGCAGCACTAAAGTTTTATAACCTGTTAAAACAATTTATGTTGGTAACAAAGAACTTTTTTACACAGTCTTTGAAGTGCTTATTCAGTAGTATCTCAGTAGTTAGTAGGTACCTAAATACGTATTATTTCCCTAATGTTTTCACTAAGTAGTTTATATTTATGTACGTATAGACAAACATTAACAAAACAATGACACCTACGTAGTATGACATTAAAAAGCTTTCATACCTTTACTTTATAACGTATCATCGTTCGTGTTACTATCAGAAATCATCGTCAATTTGAAGAGATCATTACATCGCATTGTTTCCCGATAATATCAGAACGTTTCAATAAAACTTAAAGTTTATAGCCAAGGCTTGGTAATGTGAGCGTTTAGGTTTGATAAGTCGATGAAATAGTGTGGTAATGTGTTGGACATGAGCGCAGGCGCCCACTCTCGGCCCTCTCGCCCTCTCGCCCGAGGCGCCGGAGTGAAACATAATACAAGAAACAAAGAGTCTTTCCTGTGGCCAAAACTTCACGTGTCTATTTTGGTACTGTTTATTATATGTAAGTACCTACTTACCTATTATAATTTATGGTAAATATTTTAGAGTTCTAAATTACTTCTACCAATGTAATTACGTTATAAATGTACAGGTGTGTACTAAGAAAGGTATATTACCTACCTAATGTGCATAGGTTTGTTTTAAAGGAACATTATCGAACCTCTAAACACCAATATTGTAACCAATATTGCACAATGATTATAGTATTTGAACATGATATGGCCTTTAAATTGAATATAGTAAGTATTTGAACATGACATTGTTTCAAATATAGGTACTCAACTACTTACTTTCAAAAACTTCATTAGCGTGACTTTCTTATTATGAGTGTTCAATTACTTATACTTTTATATGAACAAATCCAATAAACTATCCATATAAAGTGTACCTATGTAAAAAATATCAACACTGTTGCATTTATTGCGGGAATTCAAAACAAAGTTGATGTCTAAGAGCCATCAAAAAAAAAAGTGAAGAAACGTCATCCAATTTCGAAATATGACAGTTAAACCGTCAAAATTTTGATCGAAATTACCCACCAATATTTTGCGTGACGGAATTTGCTACACAAATTTTCGAAGTGAGACAGCCGACCTTCACCGGCTGGGACCAGATAATAGGTGCACCAATTTGAGAAACCAGTTCCAGATGAACAAAAAACAAGCGAGCGAATGGAAACAAGGGAGTCCCTTCTCCGTGGCATCGTCTTTTGTTCTGTCGCTGTGTACTCACATAGATACAATAACTGGGAAGCTTTTTTACTCTTAATTACTTGAGTGTTGTGGGCTCTGTGGACATAATAAGTGGCTGGCTGGCATATTTTTCTTATCGCATTTACATAGGAGGAGGTACCTACTTATATAAATATGTTGAAGTTAAAAATGTGATACATATGTACCTACCTACAATCATGAAGCTACGTTAAGTTCCTAAGTATTAATTATTGTTTTAGAACTAGAAATCATTGAATAAAATTAATGTTATTGTCACAGGAATTAAGCGTTTTGATTTAGTCTATCGACATAGTGATAAAAAAGTTAAACGTTCAATAATTATACGTGGCACATAGAAATAATTATGATCATTATTACCGACATTAAGTTATTCAATAATTATAACTGAACAATGGTAATTAAAATGGTTAAATTAATTGCAACATGACACGGCATGGCATATCAGGGTTCCCTCGGATACGATGAAAGGGCGGCCAAAAATTATTTAAATGATAACTTTATTATATTATAAGTACAGTAATGCTAAACGAATTTAATTAAGTGAATAAGGATATTAGATAAATAAAGCAAACATTAAAAAGGAAAAAGATTGCTTTTTTTTATTAACATGTAGGAGCTTAAATAATAATGATTTATGTTATGATTGATATTATGGGATATCAACAACTTCAAGTTAGGCAATACGTATTATTTATCATGTACCTACCTACCAATTTAAAAGATGCTTATTAGGTAAGAATGATAGATAAGTTCAAGGCCATTGCTTTGCGTATAATGAATACAATGTGATAGCAACATCGCGTGCGCGGGCGCAGGCAGCGTCGCCCACGGCTCCGCGCCTCTCAGACAGTTCTTGGAAAACGTCGTTAAACTCACGTATTTTTGGTAGCAACTTAATGCCAGTAATTTCCACAGAAATCATTATTATTAGCTCCATTTATACTATTGTAACAAACAAATAAAATGGTTGGACCACACGGTGCCGGGGGGCACGCGAGGCCGTCTTTATTGCTCTGATTGCCTTGTCTATCCAGTATTCAGGAATGTCTAAAATTCTTGTAAGCAAAATGAACGCATTGTATAAATGCAGCTCAAGATCGCTACACACTAATCTTACTTAAGTTAAGTAGGTAAGTTGAGTAATTTAATAAAAATATTTTTTACTAATTATTAAAAGGTGTCTCCGATAACAGACAAAAAAGTCAAGTTTTTCTGCATTAACGGATGCTTTAATTTCATCGTGGTGTCAATAAAAACCGCAATGACACATGTCAATACAATGGAGCACCGCAATTAGTTGACATTTCATCCGCGACTCCACACGTAATAGCGTGGAACTGTTTCCAGTGGATGTGGCTTTGTAATTTTCTTCAACTTCTGTTTCACATTTTTTTACATTTAACAAATTGAACAGCGTAGGATATTAATTGCTGAGAAAATTACCGACGCAGAGCCGCGGGGCCTAAACCACAAAGACTCGCTGGTATAGCAACGACCTGCAGTCCTCATAAAAACGAACAATTATGCATTCAACGCATTTTCTTACCAATTAAACCTAGGCTCTCTGGAACTAACGTTTTTTATGTTTCATATCTTTAAATGTTTATTTCATTATATACCTAATTGCTAATAATATCGGTATAAGTTGCTTTGTTCGTTGACAGGTACAGCAACGATCACATTTGTAGATAGTGTTGGAAATTATAATATGGGTTTGATTGTAAGATTTTTCGAAAGCATTACTCATTTATAACAATAGCAACAATTAGGTAATAAGTCTGAACACTATAATTTTGTGGGATGGGTTCGGCTAGAATGGTGCGGAACAATCGCTCGGACGACTCGGAGCGATTACAAGGCGCTGAGTGCTCAATCGTCACGTATCCGCCGCGGCGTAAGAACAAAGCGATGTATTAAACAATTGAACAGCCACAAAAAGTCCCATAATTCAATTTGCATCCCGCTAGATGAATGTAATCGCCGGCAAGAACTGTGGGTACGGTTACGCGCCGCGGGCGGAGATGCCTGAGAACAGCTTTCGCCACTTTTCAACACTTCTGTGAATCGATTACCTAGATGCTGAGTTTCTTTCCCTGTTCTTACATATAACTTGTTTAACGCACTTAATCTATAATCAATACTTAAATTATGCGTATTATCTGATGATATCTGATGATTTCCCAGTCCGAGACCAGATGCGTGTTTTTATTGAAATCATTCGGCCATAGCACGTCTTTGTAAATAAAACTGTTTGCACAAGATGAGAAGAACCCCAAATGTATTTCAAATTAGGAAACAAATATTTCCAACGTATTTTTATATACGCTCGAACAAAAAAACATGGCGTGTCCCTTTCCGAAGCCACATCCAAGAGAAAAACAAAATCAGTGATGTTGTGTCAGGTATCGATTTACAAATTGTAATCGAATGCGTGTCGACAGTCGTGGCGTTGATATCGTCCGCGAGGTGACTCGCGCATTATTATGATAATGCAGGCGGAGTCGATGGTATCGCGCTATTCCGACTGTAACACAATTGAATTAGCATAGCACAGCGCCGGCCGCAACGGGCGGTCCCGGCCACGCGACCACCAAAGTACTTCATCTCCTATTCCATTTTGAAATCCTTATCATTGGGGGCAATAGTTAAATCTTTGTACACGATTATATCACATGGATTTATTGGCGATGATGTGGCTAAAAGCAATATTTAAAGTTTATAAAATGTATTTCTCCTATGATTTATCCCTTCATAAGAGGACCCTTATATGTTTAGTTTTTATACTTAGGTACGGCTGATATAGAACTTGTGTGCTTCTGTAGGTACCTACTTACTAATATGCGAAAGATGCTCTGTCGATTTTTCACTTTGCTTGGCCGTAACTTTTTAGTTCTCAAACTGAACTAAGTAATTCATTAAGGGATGACTCCCTTAAGGAAAGGGTGTAGGTATGTAGTATTTACTGCATCTAAGCTACATGAAATACCAATTCTACGTGCATCGCTGCCAGAAGCTAGCATAAAACACTACATACCTACTTCACTATGTTTAATCCCAAATCGTACATCTAAACAACCCAGATTACCCAGAGGTAACAATCGTCGTGATTGCCCATATACTCCCACGACGCGACTAAACTGCATGAAACTACGCAAATTGTCCTAAACGCTTGCACACGTCCGACGGCAGTTGTGGTGTTCCAGTTGCCAGTTATGTTATGAATGAGGAGCAGTTTGTATTGAATGAAGGGACCGCGGCGACCACAGCGTCCGCTTGTCAGCTGCTATCGACGTAGTAATTACACTAGAAATATGCGTACTATACGAACATCGACTTGATAATAAAATGTTACTACCTTTAAATATAACGTCATTAAGTAAAACGGTGCAATGATATCAGTAATTATAAGTTATTATTCAAGACAATAGACACCTATATTGATGTTTTCTAATGTCATTTAATCAGTTAATCACTTCATAGATAGGATTACCATCAGCTCTATTAGACAAGTGACATTCTACATTCGCTATAAAAGCAGAATGGAATGATCAATGTACCTAAGTGACACAAACTCATGAAAACTTATGAAATCTAAGCTGAAAAAATCTACCAGTATTCTTAGACCCCCTTTACAGATCAGATTCAATATAAATCCTTTAGCATATGTTTAGACAATCGTCTCCAAAGCCAGTGAATCCACCCTCAAAATACCAACAAAGTAATATGACCACATTAGTGAAACCATCAATGACAGACGCAGTTTAAAGCTCTCAGAGCGGCGACCGCCGCGAGTATTCATGGACCTCGCTCCGCAAAGAGAGGACGTGAAATATGGCCCTCCGCAGAGGGGCTCTAATGGCGCCTGCCACACGACCCTCTAATGGTAAGAGCCAGGGATAAAAGATAGTTAACAAAAGCCTGTTAACTTCATCCCCAAAGTAAGCAGCTAAGCAACCACACGTCATCACGTTCAGGTGATTAATTTATAGCAGTTTAATCGATTTAATTTAACGGCCGCCGATCTATATAATTGGCAAATAGTTAATCGATAACGGATTTTTATAAATTGATAAAACCATACGCCTCTCACGTTTCATGGCTAATTACTTAATTATTGACTTGCTGCCTCTTTGCGAATGAGACTAAATAAGTAAACACTATGTAGGTTAAGCCTGTTTAATAACCGTGAAAGAAGTAAATGTTCCATTAAGCATATTTAGAAAATTACTACTTCTATCTAACATCATGTAAAAGAAAAGGGGTTGTACAGTTAAGTAAAACTGCTGATGAAAGCGTAACGTGCCATTTAACTACCTTCTACGAAATAAAGCAACTTAAAACTGACTAAATCTAGCAGCAAAACAAAACGAATAACATAGATTCCCAGGAAGAGGGAAGCCAAGAAGAGATCGGGAGTAATATCCGAATTCATAACACGACGGCTTTTGCCGAGACTGCATTTAATGGCCACTCTCAACACAAGGAGTCTGTTTGTTTAAACCCTCTACGCGACAAATTGCAAACGGAAAATTTACACTTAAAAGCCGGATGCTTGGAATAGTTGCAATTTCCGATAGTCCTTGTCAGACGTCGCAATGCGTTTTATTACGTCCCTATAAATTATATGACGAAACATGTTTAGGACGTTTGGAGCTGGACGTTTATGATCGATTGTGAAATTATTATTTTGAAAGCGCAGTCTATCTGAGAGAAATTTATTAACATGTTTTGACAGGGTCCATTTGACGATGCTAAGACTCTTGTAGAGTTAATATGTAATGTAGTTGCAACGGAATGCATCGTAATTAGGGATATCTTTCGACCTAAATCCTATTATTATTACCTAATTAAACAAATAATCGAACATTTGTTAACTAATACATACTTACCTAATAGTATTTTTTGACAGATAGAATTATATACAAGTCTGTGTTTTATATGTATAATAAGAATTAATAAGAACAATGAATGGGTATGATATGAGGAAGGACAGCGGCGTGAATGGCGCTATCGGTGTCAGTATCAATTAGGACTCCGCGGGGGCCAGAGGGGCGCTGCGGGGAGCCCCGCGGGTGGTCACCACGAGTCGCCCTATCTTCTGATAACAGACCGACTGCCAAATTAATCCCTTGTTCTGTAACTGACGTCAGCAACAAATAAGAATACGGAAACAAAAGTTATCACAGATAGCTTTAATAACCAACTTCTAGCCATAGTAAATTAAATATGTTGAAACACTAAGTTGACAATAGAACAAAGACGTTACCGCTTCTTGTAGGTAAGTAACCTTTTTTTAAGTGGAAGGCATTAATTAGTGGTGCTCCATCTTCGAAAATAACCTTCTCCGTTGTCGGGGCATCATTTATTGACAGGGCGCGATGACGGCGCTGACGCGGCGGCGCCTCTGCCTGCCCCGTGACTTGCAGCTTGCTCGTTCATTACTTGCCTCCGTCGCCCGGCCGGCCTCTGCCTACACTAACAAGCCAGGCTAATGCAGTGACCTTGCAAAATCCTCTCTCCACTAAACCCTACTGCCGAGCGATTACGACCATTATTAGTTCTTCAGAAGTGGACCGAACCTGACGACGTTTAATGACTCCCAAGATCGACAGATTAAATCTCAAGGGTATATTAGTCACCCCGAGAGCGTAACGCCAGCGGATCCTTCCATTAGGGAAGGGCGGTAACAACAAAGACCTACAAAGGTGCTTTCGACAGCAATCATTGACAGTGATTGTACCAGCGGATCGGGGATAGGTAGCGCAACGAATCGCGCCCGAACCTACTGTTTGTTCAATATCAGAGATTGATGAGCAGGATTGAATGATTGCTTTTGACAATTACTTTTTGCCTTTTATCGTTCATTCAAAGTTTACGTTTATGCAAAGTATGCGTGTAATGAAATCAATACGCTCTTGTTTTACTTAATAGATTTAATAGCATCTACCAATTATAAAATAAAAACGGTGGAGTAAAAATTAATTTGCTCTAGTGTAAATATTCAATAGAAAGGAAATAAATAATTCATGACAGGAAACGGAGTGTTGAGTAAAAACTATTGAATGAAAAGGCGCACGTCACTGGTGGAACATCTCAGTAGGTCGTAATTGTAATATTTGCGGCGTAATGACGGGCTACGTCCACGGTTGATGTGAAATTGGCCGGCGCGGGCGCAGGGACTAGCTCGCTTGACGCACACGATCCTAATAATATTATTACAAATGGAAGACGTTGCAAAAAAGTAGCTAAATTACTTACTGTCACTATACATATTGATGTATCCTATTAAACAAACCGGTTCTGACTTCAGTATCGTGATTGATTGCCCTGGAGTTCGCAAGAGCAAAAGGTTTAAGATAAATATAATTGTTTGTAATTATTTATCACCATATTTGCCCGATTTGAAATTACCGGCAATTTAAAGGTTAACGTGATCTTTCGACATAAATTTATTATGTACCTACCTAATTCCTAGTTAATCGTTTAGCCTCTTCAACTCGAGGTTTACTTTTGTAAGAATGTCCTAGTCCTAGTTATTGGTTTTATGGCATTCCTTAATAGATGCTAAAGTACCTATTTTCGAGCTATTAGCACAATTAGAACCAATAAAAATTACAGGTAACCAATAACGGCACAAAATTAACATTACTAACAAGCAATATTAAAATTAAATGGTTATTTGTGGTTGTGGCAGGAAACTGCAGTTGGCTTGTGGTCGGGTCGTTTTTACACGGCCACGATGTGTGGCGAATATTAATCCTGTTTTAATAAACCGCAATAGGGAACATGCTAGCCTTAATAATTACAGCAGTACTGCTTGATTGTGTAACACCATACACCATAACAGACAAGCCCTGCTGCGTTCATGAACATATTACAAAGTCAAGTCACAGACACTTTTAAGTCACAACAATTGTCTAAAGCAGATGATTACCTACCTACATACTAAATAAGTACCTACCTAGGTATTTCCTATAATAGGTAGTTTTCGTAAAAAAATATAAATCATAATAATATTTACTAGAGAAAAATCGGCTAAAAATGTATCTAGTAAGTTTAAGGACCATTAATTAGATATGTATACATAACCAGTAAAATGTGTAGTTATTACCGTTATGTTAAATTTCAGTAACATCTTTAGTGCGTTCGAATAAATCTTACACAATTCCTAAAGGTATTTAAACGTCAATGAACCGCGCTGATTAAATAAAGCACAAAATTGTCCCACAAAACAATTAGGTAGACGTTCGACAATAAATCGACGGCGACACGAGTAGCGACAGATTCGCACATCATTAACGATCTTTTTAAGCGACAAAGCGACGAGAGGTGTCCCGGCATTGTTAAATTTGTCGCCGCGTAGACGCAGCGCTGACGGATACCCGCATAAATAACTTGCCAAGACAACTTAATGAACAAACTTGTACCTACTCGCATAATCTTATATCTATACTGTAAGTGGTACGCAATAACATTCAATTAGTGAGAAAAGTTGCTGCCTGATAAACTGAGATTTGTTGTCGAGCTTGCTTTAGAAATTGCAATATCACAACTAACGATTTCTTATGGGAGATAAATTTCATGCTATTATTTTGTACAGAGCATAATCAACATTCCCCGAGTGCGGTCTATTCCTATTTAACGTATTTCAGTTTATCTTAATGTTCATTTTAACAATGTCGCTCTAAAAACAGAACGCAATGTGAGTAGTGAGAAATCCCGTTGCGCGCGCGCAGTAAATATAATTTCTTGACAGCTTCATTTAAATACCTTTTGTCAATGAAAGGGTTAAGCACGACGTTTAAAAGAGTTATGGACTTTGCTACCGTAAGTTTTTAACACTCATTTTATTTATTTAACTAGAGAGACAAGAATTTTAATTAAGTAGGTAAAAATATACCTAGCCACAGTATGCACTTACAATTTTGTATAACAAGTTCTAATAGCTTGTAAGTGGTCTCATAATCCCAACTTTGAAGTGCATAATCCTTAGTGTAAACCGTAGCAAAAAGCCCTATCGAAAGTGACAGATCTCGAGTGCACATTGTTGGTTCATCGTATTAGGCTAATGCCATTTCGCGTCGCAACAATTGAAAACTGAACGGTTTTTACCGATAGTCGTACTGTGACAATGCACGGCACCTTAATCCTCACAACAGCCATTTAGGGCCGCTACAAATAAAAGTTTGTCGGTCTTCGGTCGTCGTTGAATCCCACAATGGCCATTGACGCGACTTCACGCTGCGCCCGTGAATGGCCCAGCGCCAAAAAAATCTATTAGACACGCATAATGGATCCGATGTATAGATTCTAGACATGATATGCGAGTTTCTGATCGATGGTGCTAAATGAAATAACTGGACTTTAGATAGTCACATTTCGATATGTCATTTTATCCTTTTTATAACAGTTCAAGAAATTTTATTAGGCAGGTACCTAAGTTATTTACTCTTTAACATCCAAGCTTTAAAATTCATCAGTGGGTAATATTGATATTTTTTTAAACTACCTACTGATGTTAGAAACGAAATTAAGACAGTCTCAAAAGTAATTTAACATTTTTGAAAGAAATAAAAGTTTATGAGCTTAACGCTAATTTGAGTGAGATTAAAACGAATTAATAAGTAAGGTTTTCCTTCACGCAGCTTTTTATTTATAATGTCAAGAAAAAAACATAATTGGCTAATGTCTATCATGATCGATAGCAATTCATTTCAACGCTCCATAAATTCAATAGCCGCAGCCGTTTGGAACACGAAAGGTTTTTGAACTCTCTTTTGTCGATTGACAAATATTTTGTTTCGAGGGAGACGAATGGTGCCCGAAAACAATTGAATTTGGTACCAATTTGACAATCGTTTATTGGGAACCGATCTCGCAATTGCTTCCGATTTGAAAAGCTTTTATGCTCATGTCCGGGTTTGATGGAGCACCCTATTTTTGCCATTTTCCTGTCAACCCTTCTGTTACAAAGAATCGTTCTATACTATGATTTTCTTTTTTTCAATATCATAAAGGAATGTAAGTACCCAATCTTGCAAAGGTGCGTTTATTTGAGAATTTTAACCGAATTCGTATACCTATAGGTTCCTACCCACTTGTTCTTATACGTACCTACTTACTGCTTGTCTGGATACAAACTTTTTTAAGAAAACGAACAACATGTAACTCATGCAGATGTTAGATAAATGAAATTAATGAATTTCTAAGAGGTTACTTTTATAAGTGTACAAGTGGATTAAATATCAACTATACCTACATCGGTTGCATTTTCATAGTTAATGCATTTTTGCATTAGCAAGAGCTTTAAGTAGATAATAAGCACCTATGACATCAGTGACATATAAAAAGGCGAAAAGTAATTTTGCATTAGACACCTGATAACGCGTACCTACCTACTTAGATCAAAAAAATATGATCCTGTAACATGATAGAATAAGGAAAAACTTGAGTATTTCCATTTTATATTTTTTTATTCAAACAAAAACGTAGTGAGTATAAATAAGTATTTTAATATTATCTACTTCTACGAACCTATATAAATAACGCAACAAGAATGTAATTTATCACATAGCGCCTGGTAGGACTTTATGAAAATAGTTTTTATTTGTCAAGTTGAAACAAAACTATGTGGCTGTTTGATGTTATCTTAGTCAAATAAAATGTAAGAAAATTAAAAAAGGAACAATTTCGCGCTCGATGGCGGGAGGGCACTACGATTTTAAATAAAGAGGAAAAGTAATGTCGGAATTGGACAAATAGGTATTATTAGGACATTCGAATTAATTGTACGAAAAGATAATTTAGTATTATTTACAAAAGTAGAAACCAGAATACAGAAGTAGCAGCTGAACCTAAAAAATATAATTCTACGAGAGACCATTGTAGCTATGTTCAAGCCAGACATTGACACGAAAGTGGCAACATTATTCCTAAGTGCCAACATTATTCAAGGTTGGCAACCTTTAACGTTAGATTAGGGGTTTATTATTTTAAATCCATGATCTTTATTGTAATAGCAACATTTTGGACACGCAATGGGCCGCCGACGGCGACAGTCTTTTGACGTGTTTCTAGTCCAGTCAATGGATAGTACCTACCTACGTAAGTAAGTAGGAATATTTTTGGAGTGTAAAAAATGTTAACATACCTACTTAATAATATAGGTACCTAACTAACTTCTAGCCATCCTATAGGATATACATAATACTTTTTAGAAGCATTTGTAATGATTATCTTACCTACTAGTTATACCTACTAGCATTTTCAATTACTTACTGAGTTAAATTTTGATATTCAGTTAAAATGTTTATTAAGAACCTGACCTACCTGATTAGTTAAGTAAGTAAGTTACATTCAAGTTATCCTTCTATTTTCCTTTAATGGACTGAACTATCTATCTAGTTATGAAAGTGGATACATGCAAGCATTCATATATGAAACAATTATAAAAATATGTTTATAGGTACCTTTCTATAGGTAGGTACCTAATTGGGTGGAAGTTCATCTATTCACTACAGAAGGAATAAAGTCTTTGCTACAAAGAATCTATAAAATACATACAAATACACACTTCACCCTTTTAGCAAATGGAAAGTAGGGTGGTTACCTAAGTTATTGGTAGTCAGGTATAGGTAAATATTATAGGTATGGAAACGTTTAGATAAAAGTTTATGAATTCTTATTGGACTTGAGTAGGTATATTTACCTACCTACCTACTCACTAGATACACACATAGGTAGGTAGGTACAATAAAATAAAATCAAATAAAGGGATGTAGGTAGGTAAGTACCTATAACATCCAAATACCTACTCACTTGAAATCCATTAAAGAGATCGCTTTGTGCAATTTTTCAATAAAGAGTTTACAAACATAGCTTACATAAATACATAGCAAAATGTGAGGGCTCCCAAACTTTTTTGAAAATCACAACATATCTAAGTATAATAATAATAATATTATAAAGAGGAAAGATTTGTACCTACTTACCTATTTTTGTATGTTTGTAATGAATAGGCTCAAAAACTACTGGACCGATTTTAATAATTATTTCACTGTTGGGAAGCTACGTTCACCCTGAGTACCTAACATAGGCTATAGAATATTTTGAAAAAAATTAGGGATCCGTGCGAAGCCGGGGCGAACCGCTAGTCTCTTATATAAGTTAAAAGTTCAACAAAAACAAAAAACAATCTGTTTGAATGCATTGCATTATTAGGTACACAATTTACAATAATATTATCAGTAACTCTGTGTACTTGCAACAAAGTAAACCTATTTACGATTTCCTCATCAAAAGTCACGGACACGATTAATGTTTAAAAAAAAATGTTCTCAATTCAAACTTACAATAGTTTTATTCGGCGGGGGCGCCGGCAGCGGCGCGTACATGTCAGTAATCATTGTCCACCAACACTCACTAAACAGAACACATCGCGAAAAACCAAACAACAAAAAAAATAAAAGTTCTGTCACTACTCGCGGCGGGGCGTCCGCATGACGTTTTGTTCTGACAGCGGCAAGCAACACGATCCGCGGTCGGCGAGTGCTTAGACCAAAGGGGGGGTGAGGCTCATCGCGAGAGGGGGAGGGTGAGTGGGCGGGGCCAGCCAATCCCAGCCTCTTACCACGCCCCGCCCACGCCGCGCTCCGCCCGCAAGGTCGCGAGGGCGGTATCGATCGCATACTGAGACTCCATTTTATTTCGGCTCCCTCGATTTGCATAAACTTTTTTGTTTCGAATTGTTGCTTAGTTGGCGAAGTTCGTAATGCCGGCTCTTTAGCTATGTGCCGTTAGGAGCTTGATTTGTTTTAACTTTGAGTAGGTAGTTACTTTAGAAGATTATTTTGACATTTTGATAATTATTTTATTATTTTTAGTGATTAGGCGATAATATCACAATAGTGGGTTCTTTTAAATTATATTTTGACAACATTTATAAATAAATACGTAGGTGCCTATTTTCCTAGGTATTACTTATAGGTAGGTAGGTAGGTAGGTACTATTTGTGCTTTACATTATTAAAAATAAGCAGGTATTCACCAGCTAACTAAATACAATTTGAAAAAATACCAGATTAGGGCAAATTGTAACAAAACTTAATTTCCAAATGCTACGCGTAGCAAGTTAGGCCAGTAGGTGAACGCCGTTGCTTTGCTATCGCTACGTTACAAAATAATTAAGTTAGGTAGGTTTTTTAAAAGTTTGAACTTAATAAAACTATTTTTAACACTATAATTTCTGATGCCTTCGCGGTTCCAATATTTTTAACACTGATAACCTTATGGTGAGATAAATGAAATACTTGGTTACCTACCTATTTCTGTTGGGAAGATCCTACCTAAATAAGTAATTAGGTACTCACTATTATTAGTAGGTACCTATCCAAAATTATATTCATCGTTCATACTTAGGTAGACTACCTATCTTTGTTTAAAAAATATTTTTGTGGTTTTAATAAAAGTAAAGCGGTACCTACAGAATATGTTTAACAGATTTGGGACTTTAACTTCTGTCATCTATAGCATACCTACGAGTATACCTACCCACTTAATCATACCTACCTAATACTGAGTAGGTACCTATAGCAACATTGAGACCTAGTAAACTAGTATGTACCTACCTACTGGTACATATTTGATGGTAGTAGAAATCAATTTTGTAGAAATATAACGGATGTTAAGTAGGTAACTACTTATGGTATCCCTTACACAAGTTAGATATAAGTATATAACTAACGGACAATCATTATGTCCTAATCCGTTAGGTAATCTAACGACTGCCATTCGCCATTATTACAGCTGTAGGTACACGGACTCCCAACAAGGTGTTAAAGATAATGAAATATAATGCCTGCCACAAAAAAAGGTTATAAACACGACCAAACAATTCGTAATGGAACTCAAAAACACCATAAAGGTGAAAAGAGGTGCGTGGAAAAAATACGATGGCGCCTTCCGCACCCCTCCGCAACGACCGCTAAACATCCCGGGCCGTCGTCGCTTTAAGAATAGCTTAAGCGGCTAATAGTTTTATGACACGCATAACAGGAGTAAAATACTTCTAGACATCTGCAAACGAGAATCAGTCTTAAGTACACCCAGCAAGGTGTAACTTCGCACCGTAACCCGAACGGAAATGACAGTCGCGAGGCATTATACGACATTAGACAGGGGTGCCATCGGGTTCATAAAATAGTGAAATTGTGAGGTGAGCGCGGGGAATGGGAAGCGGGCGTGTCCGCTTTAACGAAATAAAAATGCTCGGGGCTGCTCATGGGCGACCGTGCGAACTCCGCTTAACGCAATAAACATTTTAATTTGAACACGAAACTCACGCTGAGATGCAAAATTACAGCACGAGGGCGGCGCGCGCAAAAGAAATCAAATTACGAGGAAATTTCACGAGATGCCATAATTCTGAATCAACCTTTTTCGGCAAATAGGTCGCACCTATTGGCTATAAATAATGTAGTAGACTTTCCTATGTAGTCCCGGGGGACTTTCTAACATTATGCGAAGAGATAAATTCGAACAAGGGTCCTTCTATATTTATGAGACCTTTACGTATAAAAGTAGTAAAAACAGTTTTACAACCACCTATTTCGTTCGCATAAACCACTTTACTACCGTAATTCCAGCGTTGATTATTTTTAAGAATCGTCTCTGAAATTATTATTCTGATGACATTAATATTACGTTTAAAATACAAATGGTTGGGTCTTAAATTGCTACTGAACCTAAGTAATAAATTAAATATTTAAAAAATCGTTGCTAATCGTTCTTGGCCTTCAGGCGTTGTAACTAAATCGCGTCGAGACATTTGTAATGATTTTATAATACGTACTTATTAATTACTTTGAAACGAATCATTTATTCGGTAGATTTTGAGTTCCGACAAAATAATTGTTTGGTACCTAATGATTTCTTTGTAAGTAAATATACTTTTTTTTTCTTTAAATTACTTATTGAGTTCTTATCACTTACACAAGAAAAAGTTGCAATTTGTAATTACCCTTACTTTGTAAAAGCGATTTTAAGGCAATCTTCAAGACGAAATTACCTATAGGTATAATATATTATATATAAATTGTGGCTCGAAACCAAAACTGAGTAATAAAATGCGACCACTTTATGACCACGACTGTGCAAGAATAAAATAGACATAACGCTGCGTCTTTAGAACCAAGGAAGAGACATTTTATTGACTCGAAAGAGGAGTTAATAGTTCGTCTATAACGTTTGCCTAAATTAACAAACCCCCGACATAAAAACATAAAAGCCCTCTAAAAAGTATAATAATAATAAAAAACTTGATAATAGGTAGGTACCTAAGTATTAATAGGTATTTCTACAAAGAAAAGTCACGTCAGGGGAGCTATGATGCCCTGTGGCATCATAGCTCCCCTGACATAGACACACACACACACACAGACACGTCAAACATATTATAACACCCCGTCGTTTTTGCGTCGGGGGTTAAAAATATATATTAGAGAAGATCACAAGATTTAAACTAAGGTAAAACAATTACTTAGTTAAAGGCTGCCTACTAAGTTCTAATAAATTAAATACTGTCAAATAATAATAGTCTATTTGTATCTGTCTTTATAGGTAGGTACCTATGTTCGAATTCTGTTGATGTCTTTACAAGTTTATTTTTCAGAATAGTTAATTTAAAAAATACATAACTATTTACCTACAAGTATACCTACGTTAGCGGGAAGCTGAGGCGGACCGATAGTCGTAAACTCATGAATAAAAAAATGTTAATTCCAGCCAAAACAATGCCAGCAAAAGTTTAAAAGGTCAAATATCTTAGTTAACTGTGTGACAAGTGTTTATTAATCAATTAAGGTCTTTAAAAAGACCTAAAGTTAAAATCATACCTACTTATAAACTAAAATAAATCTCCATTAAGATGGCTATTTCGAAATTACCTTAGTTAATTTCGACCTACGTGAAATATTTAATTTAGGTCTAACCTTAGCCTTAAATTTAGATCTTGCTGACCTATTAGGTATAATATATACCTATGGGTAGAAACATATTAGTTGGTAAGAAAGTATATACGATAGATGCTAATTTCTAAAAAGTGCTCAGCGCCGCTAAAGAAGTTTTCACTTCAATAAGTAAGTACCTAAGTATGGTGTGTTTATGATTTGTGTTTTCAAGCATGCCTACTATATACCTACCATAGGGAATGTTGTTGTAGGTAGGTATATGCTATGTTGTTCAGACAGTTGCGTCTGAAAGGGAGTCGTGATTGGGACGAGTTTGACCGTCTGGGGCACGCATGACCGGCGGAAATAGGCGGAAGTGACTGACGCCGGACTGTATGAGACGGTCAGTTTGATAATGAACAGTTTGCCTTATAAGCCCCTTTATGTTTGAGTAAGAGTAGATTTTACTCATGAAGTAAAATTGTATAGGTATCTGTTATTTACCTACCTATAGCTAAGTAACTTTATCATATTTTGTACGAGTTAATCACTCAAATTTCCTACGCTGTAATTTGAAGTTGATATAATTATGTACCTATATCTAAAAAATAAACGAATTTAAGATTTAATGGAAAATACTCGTATCCATTGAATAAAAATATGTAGATATTTACGCTAGAAAAGCACCTACTAGATAGTTACAAAAGTTTTAAAATTATACACACACTGTCATACAGTAGGTACCCTACCAAATCCTTACCTACATATTTCTTGAATTAATCAACCTGAAAACCCATTACCATAGTCTTCAATCTTTAAACCACACATTCACTAATAAGTTAATAAAATAAAACAACATTCTAATATTGTAAATAGATACAAATACATTGCACAATTCGGCCACACACGGCTGTTCCAGCCCAAAGCCTGCGGGTTAATTCACTTCAGCACTCAATGCACATTGTACCGCACAGTGCGCCATTATTCACGGATAACCCTTTCAAATGCCCTCTTAATACTTATTCCAATCGAAGATTGTATTCAAACAAAACCTTTCAACCGTTTCAAAGCTATAGCTAGTTTGTTTCATGGGTTATCGATTGTAATGGAATTGCTCAATTAGTATTTCATCTTCTGGATTGTAAGAAATACCTATACATGTACATTTTTGACATTTAGGTTGGTGAGTAATATGAGTGTTTGAGGGTAATTAAACATACTTTAAAGGACTTCAAATAACAATTGTAAACCAAAGTAGCACGTCAGTTCTACATCGTCGGTGATACTGCAGTTACTTACCTCGTAACCAACAATGATTAATGTCGCGTTACTTACCAATTTATCAATATTTGAGTTTTCGTAGCAATAGGTAAAATGTAAAATTTATGTAAAGTCAATTACTTATGTGGCATTAGTCTTGTTTACGCGATATTGCAGTTTCATGGACGATATAACCTTTAGGTAGGTAAGTATAAAGACTGTGTTCAGTCAGACTGTAACAGTTTAAAAATAACATTTTCTATTTTTCTCTGTGACAAGACTTTTTTTACCTGTCCGTTGCCATAGCGTGGTTAATTAAAAACAATTAAATAACAGAAAAAGCGATGACAAATAGGTGTCAAGTTGACATGGGTGAGTACTCGACACCCTGCGGCGAAGGACTTCTGCAAACTTGTTATTGTAAGTTGAATAAAAAAGGAACTATTTTTTTTCTATGGAACTAAGGCCAATCCACATAGAAGGTGGCGCCCTCGTCGACCGTTATCCCAAGTTGTCGATCGGCGGTTTAAGAACGTCACAAGAATAACGGTCTAAACTAAATTATTTTTGAAACTAGAACTATTTTTAACGCTTTGCAATTTAAAGATAGGTGACGTTAAACCCTTTTATTATAAACCTTCTTAATAAATATTTGTTAAGTTACAAAGCTTAACGGTTTAGAGACATCACAATATTATAGCGCAATAAAATTTCTCCAACAATTTATATCTGTAAATCTCTGCTTTCTTCTATGAGGCTGGCCATTTTAGAACTCATAAACGTTTATTACAGAACATTGTCTCGCTAGCGGTCAGGAGGTGCGCGCGCGCAGTCTGTGTCCAATGGATTTTCTCGCCTTTCATACAACCATAGTAGTCCAATGACTAAAGAAGGAAATCTCATCAAAAATGGTCTTGATTATTAGTCTTTACAGGAAACTGTATAATAATACCTATGTAAATTGTCCAAAACTTTTTTATTTGACATATATATAGGTAACATTTATTCACTGAGGTGTCTTTTTGTGTTGCGCGCGCATAATACCTACGCATATTACATGGTGGGTGTTTTAATACATTTCTGACCTGAATGGTCCATGACCCAATAATACATTGTACCTATTTAGTAAGATAAACTTTCAATTTGCAATGGTTATTTTTTAAGGGATTTCATAAAAGAGACCTCCTATTGACTGGCCTACAAAGATTGAACGTCCATCGAATCGGTGACGACAAATCGAAGTAAATTACGAATCGAGGTATTCGTTCCGATATAATTTTCAAAATTCGTGGCTGGAAAATCGCAATGGAGTAAAGGGTTAGTAAATTTCTAAACCCATAGTCTAGGTTGGACGCAAGTGTCTGAAAATAAACATAGCGATAAAATAAACATTTAATCGCTATAAATATATAAACATATATAATAAGATTATGCGGTACTTACTAAGATCTTCATGTCCTTGTGATCTGCGGACACGGAGTCGATACTAACCTGGGGACAAAAAAAAAACATATTTTAAAATAATTTATTTGTACAATTTTTTCCTGAGATACAGACTAAATATGCATGTACCTATTGCATGATAGGAATTTCACTGTTGCAAGGAAATTATAACTTAGTAAATAGGTATTCCACCCATATCACTACGATAGGTACCTACCCACATACCTACTTATTCGTTGACCAGCTAAAGCTGGTTGCATTGCATTGTATAGGTACCTACATCCAAATGTTGCAGTGATTCTTTGTCTACTTTACCCAATGTCATTTGTTATTCTAATATAATAGCTTTACACAACTCATTTTCCCACAGCGCCGAAAAAACAAAAACTAATTAGAAAGTCCCTAAAAAAGACCTATCATAAGTCGGCGTACACACGAGCGAATTTAATTTGGAGCGTTTTTAATTATGGCGGGAGATTCGGAGCGGGCTGTTTCGGCGCCGCGGCGGGCAGCCCTGTAATTATGGCCCCGGTAATTGCAAGACCCGCCGAGCCCGCGCTTCGTCCAGCGTAGCCTAGCCGAGTGCCACTGAAACTGCCGATGGACGAGTTTTAGTAGACGTAGCGAAAATTACTTTCCACTCGTTTTGTTTTCGCCGCTACAGGATCTGTGATGGCTTGAATTGTTTTTGGGAATTGGAGAATTTGAATTTTAAAAATGGAAGCTTGTGATGTGTGTTTTTAAAGGGTACCTACCTAGGTAGTCTAAAGTTGGGTGCTAGTACCTACCTACTATTCACAAATCTTCATTGTGTTCATAACTTGTAATATTCTTCATTACCTATATGCTAAATCTATCACATGTTACATAGGATCTCGTTCAATATATCACGTTACGCATAGTCGTTTTATAAGCACTACAAATACCGGATGCATAATGATACCAAACTAATGCAATGACTTAAGAAGGTATAATAGCACTTCTAATGTAACGTAATTGGCCCTTTAGATGTTATGCACTTTGTAGCCACTGGCCACTGCTTTCTATTACGGTTTAAAAGGATTGTGTTTAATTATGATGACTGGCCAAATGTGGACATTAAAAATATTTTAAGTTTACATTATAATAATTATAGATTAGGACAGAGACTAATATGGACTACTGATGCATCTATCTACTGTTTGAGAAGGCTTTGCTGTCAAAGATTATTTTTTAATTTTAAGAGTGCATAGCTCAGCTGATTACCTTACTGTTTCGAATCATCTTCACTTTTTCAATCAGAGGGAAAATATGTAACTAAGGATGAATCGTTTTATGTACGCATAGAGATTGATGAAAAGTGAAAACCAATTTTTCTGAATTTAAATAAAATCACAGAGAAATAAATTACACCTTACCCATTATATGACACACTTATACCTACTTCATAACAAGAAACCTAAATCTAACCATATTAAACATAGACATTTTTCAAAAAAATATTACTGTTACCCGAGTCAACAAATAACAACAACAAAAGTTATTTCTACCAATTCTTAATACTTTACTAATAGATTGACACTTGCATAAAACCTAATATCGCGTATTCATTGCAAATGTTAACCGGTCGTCGCGTCGGTTGTAACGTCTGTATTAGTTTATTGTATTGTCACCAATTTGCAACAAAGTCAGTGAAATGTAAGTGCAAACAGGAAATGTCCAGATGACTATAAAGATAAATGGAGAACATGAACACGTAACTATTGCAACTGTCATAACTTTGCCGACACCTCTGGAAACATTTAATATTGTTATCGTCGCATCTGTTGTAACTACCGACGAAATTGTTGTAAACTCGCCAATGATAATTGTCACGATTATGATAGATTTTTTCATACACGTGTATGTTGGCCTTACACGTGTAGGAAAGATGATATTCACGCTTCCAAAACACTAATTAGATTACTTACTCAAATTATTACAATGTTATTATAAACGGTACTTTTTACCGAGTCTTTCTAGTAGGTAGGTATTAGAAAATTTCTAAGCCTTTCGTCTCCCATAGATAGTACAATTGGTTGATGCAGCTTATTCTCACGCAAAAGGATGTTGTGTGTTCAGATTTTTTTTTTGTCTATGTATCATTAGTTGCAATTTTTGTTTGGAATCAGTTGCGACCGTGGACGTTGTTCACATCTCGAAACAAAAGCCGTTGAAATTTGTAGTAATTTTAAAACACGACGATTTTTTTATAATAATTGATTTCATGTAGAATATAATTAGATATGCAAATACTATATAAAACAAACTAATACTACCGTTAGAATTTGTTATATTTGCTATGCACATCGACCACTCAATTACGTTATCTTTGAAAATTACAGCGTAATAAACAAGAAGAACATAAAAAAATACTATTTTAGATTCCGCTAAAAATAAGAGAACAATAATAGAGCCATAACAAGGTAAACTAATGGAACTGCTCTATAAATTATAATAAATAATAAGCTATTGAAATGTGAGATTTAATTTCGATCAAATAACAGATTAGCAGTGTAACACAGTCGACAATAGAAGAAAAGGTATCGCCATCTTTGTACTGCTTCCCGGGAGGTGTTTGTATGCAGTAATCACACCAATTAAATATTTTTATTCCGTTCTCGCCACTATTGTGCCTTTGTTGGTTCATTTTCGTCGACTTCTTTTGTTTGACTTTCTTGCCGCGAAATGACGTAGCGTTGTATTTTGGGGCCGTGATTTTGCGTTACGTAGCTTATGGTTTTTAAGTTTATTTGCTTCTGTTCGAGTAAGTTGATGTTATTGTCAGATTTATTTAAATTAGTTAAGTATGTCATCTATTTATTTAAAGTTACGTTTTTACATTATTTTATTACTTACTGAGTTTGAACATTTTGAAATAGAATGAGAAACAATTTTATGTTTAATTCTATTCGGTTGCCTCAAGAAAATATGCTTGTTATCATTTTAAGGATAAAAAATATAATATAGGTACATATTTATATTGGACTCTATTTATTACTAAATTCTATCCACTTCTGTTTTATGAAAGTAGAAAAACAGAAGACTAAATTAAAAAATCTAAACTTACTTAAATATTTTTCTTTCTCGTATTTATTCTACTTAATATTTCGTCAGTAAGTATCTATTTCTTTTATTTATTTAATTTTGTATGAATAACAAAGAAACTTTTCAATGATTCCTTTCGAATAGAACTATGACGTATTTAAAACCTCAAATGGAATCCAATTAGAATGATCGAATACCATAATAATACATATTAATTAGGTGTCATTATGCAAGTACTCAATGGCACGTACCAAACTTAATAAAAGGAAAAAAATATCACCTACCTCATTGAAATAATGATTATTGACGTTAGCCACGGGGTGTTCCCCGTGCTGATAATACGCGCAATTCATTTCAGCCCATTAGATTCAAACAGGCTAACACTGACGTCACAGCACACGCGAGACTAAATTTTCCTCGGAAAATTCGGGACAATTATTTCGTAACGAATTGATGCGGCGAACGAATCTTGCCTACTAATTGCAGGGTTCGAGGTTTGGTGCGACGCGAGGCCTGTCTCGCTCTGACTCTCGCCGTCTCTCTCTGTGCCTCGTGGCTCGTTTGTTTACGCGGGGCGGCGACGCGTGGTAGGGCGGCTGGCGACTGCGCTGAGGGCGGGCACGAGAATGCTACGATAATACGATTTTTTAGAATCCAATCTTGTTTCATGTTAAACATTTATCGCGATAAGTTCATTACTTGCGTATATTAGAAAGCTGGTAATTTTTTTATGGATATTATTTTTGGGGTTTTACAAAATGCTGCTAGATTAAGATTGCAGAAGTAAATTATACCATATTGAGGTTTAATTTTTTGGTGCCGGACACACACATTGTGCGACACTCAAAAGAACAAAACCTTTTGAGACACACTTAAGCGATAATAAAACACAAAAACAAAGAGCTTACGCTTAAGTGAGTTGCGCTGCAAAAACCTTTAGAGCTACATGTAGAAGTCGCGGGCCGAAGCTAGTCTATAATAATTCTATAAAACTAGGTCAATTTTAAAATGACTCATTAGTCTGTTATTTCGTTAGATTGTAATTTTATTAGAATAATTAACAACATTATTTAATAGACGAATAGTAAAAAAATACCATACCGTTTGTCATTGACAACGCGACATATAAAAATCCTAGGTATACCTAGTAGGTACTTTCACGTTTGAAGGACACATAAAAATACTTTTTAGCTTTTAAGAAAAATAAACATAATATAAATAAACAACGTAGGCACGAATTGGGGTGGAAAGCTAGTAATTAAAATGAATGTATGGATCTTAACATCGTAAATCAAGAAAAGTATGTAAAAAAGAAATGATTTACGATTTCTTAAATACCCACGGGGAAGGATAAAACTGATTTACAAGAAAATAATATACATTTCGTTTCTGGAAAAATATTATTAATGTTACTAATAGTGAAGTGTCATACACTTCCATCAAGGAAAATATTATGAAATTATTCATAACATAAATCAATATCTTTGAACACCAAATTGATCTAGCCCTAAACTAAGCAAAGCCTGTATTAGACTAGGTGTAAACATACATATATACATGCAAATTATGCAGGTGCAGTAACAAGTATTTATTATACTGATATATTTTCTCCTTGCACGATTCGAACCTGCATTCTCCAGTTTCGTAGGTAATAAGTACGATTTATAGTAGTGTAATACGATTTATGTATACTGATTTAAGCAGCACATGTCACTGCGACGTTGCAACTGTGCGAGAACAACTCAATGACGATTGCAACGTCGCATCTGAAATGTCAGAGGTACCTAGCTTAGTAGTAGGTGGGTACGTGATTATTTTTTTTTGCAAAGCAGTACTTATAATGAAATAAAGCTAGGTACTTATACTTTATATTATCTATACTATAATATTATAAAGCTGAAGAGTTTGTTTGTTTGTTTGAACGCGCTAATCTCAGGAACTACTAGTTCGAATTCAAAAATTATTCTTCTTGTTGGATAGACCATTTATCGAGGAAGGCTTTAGGCTATATAAAATCACGCTGCGACCAATAGGAGCGAAGAAACAGTGGAAAATGTGTAAACAACGGGGAAAATATGAAGCCTTATGAAGAATTACTATTCCACGGGGACGAAGTCGCGGGCTCAGCTAGTGCAATTATAATGTAGTATGATTTAGAAGATACCTATACTTAGTGGTTTCATATAAGTACAACAATAGTCAGGTGATGAACTCCATCTGTGCATCTCCCATTACTTAATAAATCTGCCCTGAAAGTATATTTCCGATTCAAAGGTAATAAATGTTTCCGGTTCATAATAAAGAATATTGGGATCGTTACCCTACGACTATTATAAAAATTGGTTCATTTTTTACACCCAAACTGCACGGGGGCGGATACGGCTCGTATGACAGGATACAGTCTCCATCACTTTTGATATCACGCGAAATCTACTCACTGATTTGAACAGATGTTACATTTGTTGATACTTAGAATTAATGGAAATAATAGGTATATACCTAAATAAGAAAGTTGAAGAAAGTTAAAAACAGTTTTTTGTTTCTATTAACTTTTAGTCATGGGTACTTTTTTATGTCTTAAATTATTGTAATTCCACAACAGTGTTTTTTTATAAACCTAAGGAGAGCTGAAGAAGAAAAGTAGGACTCTATATATAGAAACAATGTGTCGCCGAGTAAATTCAAATTTAAATGTTACGACTTAGAATCTAAAATAGAGTAACAAGATATTTATTTAAAGCGTTAACATTTCAAGCTAGGTCACTATAAGACTAAAGTTCAGATAGTTTTACCTAATATTATTGATTAGTGAATTCAATATATTATTTTTTTTAAAAAATGTGCAATCATTTTCATACTGCAGCTAAAAAACTATCGTCCCCATAAATCCCCAGAGTCCAACATAAAGTAGAACACAACAAGACCGAAAGTCACCATGAGCATAACTAGTAACAATACGTAGATGTCGCCGATAGGGAGCATTTTGTATGGATTATAGAATAACATGCGTAAATGATAGTGATTAGCAGCGGGTGCTGAGCGCCGCGCGTGTTCGCATAATTATTATAATCTCTGCGCCCGCGCCGGCCCTTCATACTGTTACTCCATTGTTCCTGTTAGCACTTACGCGAATTCACAACGCTTTCAATGAACGAGTACAAAAGGTGTTGAAATGAAACGGTATTGTAAAAGTAGTGAAAATATCAAATACGAGTAGGTATGATGGAGTAAGTCAGACGATAAGCCTTTTATAGATCGTTTTTGTTTATGTACCTATTTTTTATTTAAATCAGGTCTCATTGCTATCTTGAAATACTTGTAAGTATCTTGTACTGTGCTAAGAAAGAATACCTACACGTATCCAAAGAAATGTTCATCTATTCTTGTTAAGTTAAACTCTACATTAGTCTACCGGTCAAAGTCAAAGTTAAAAATGCTTAGTCAATTAACCTTTCACAAACACTTATGTATGCATACGACCGTTTCTTAAGATGTTTATAAAATAGTTTCTATATTCTTACTATCGAAAACAACTTGTAATCGTCTGTCAAAAACATGCCCAGTTACAATGAATATTTGTTTTTATATTTTCTATCAATTCTTTGATTGCAATTCTGTAAGCACGCGTAAGCGACGCGTGCGCATCTGGCGGCCCGCCCTCGTCGCCGCCCAGACTCCACGGGTCCAACTGCTCGAGCAAAAAACATTATTTAGTTACATTATTTTAATTATTCTTTGTTGTATGTGGGCGTGATTTATTGTACTGCTTTTATCAAAAGACCACGTTTATTGGACGCGAGATGTAAAATAAAATAAATTGAATTGTCGAAGATTTTATAATTAATATTCCTTTATTTATATATAAACATAGGTGACTTGTGTATTTTACTTGCACAGTATTCCCTGTTGACATTTTTTGTCCAATTTCAATTCCAATATCTAGTTTTATTTGTCTATTAGAAAACTCATCCCGATTAATATGAATTATATAAATGAACATTCAAAATGATTTACATGTAGGTACCTATACCCATATGCATAGACTTGCTGTGATATAAGTTGCACCCTGTAACGGTTAAAAAGGGTGATCCCGTTGCAATCTTACACCAACTTCCTCTTCATTCATTGACTGTGAGTGCATAATTATATATTATGACACAGTTAAATGGAACTTATAAAAAAAATGTATTTTAAAGTCCAGCTTTAAGATATTTATAACAAATAATCCGAATCCTTATTAAGTAGCATAAGTATGTGGAACTTGAGAAAAACTTCAATTATAGGTATTTAAAAAAGTTCTTATGACACTTTTCTCAGAACAGACGTTCTACGTATTCGTTTTACGCTAGACTAGTAAAGGTGAAAGAAAAAAAGATTATAAATCGTTGACGTGTATCATATACTGTGTACCTACCTACTATCATAATATTAGTAGCTGTATGAATACAAATAGTGCAATCTAAAAACTTGTATCATCTAATCAAAGATCATCATAATCTGATAGGTACTTATCGTTGAATATTATCCAAAATTCATTCAAAACACGTGTGATCTTACGGGCGTATTGTTGGTAGTGCGTTTAGCTCTGCCCCATTCATGTCTTTGTTACCGATTGGATATTTGACGACCGTTTCCTATGCAAAATCTCTTGTAATCCCGGAATAAAGATAGTCATTTGAATGCTTCCGCTGAACCGGGATTAAATCCAGGGCCAACAATGAGTTGTCGTCAGATACCAGACGTTCACTTGACGTGATATTGAAATGTCATCCCAAGTGTTTACATGCATAATAGGATTACGAGTAAAGAGCAATTGTGTTGTGAAATATTGTAGTTTTGTAAGACTCCCATTCAAAGCGAAAATGTGGACCATTTCGAAATATACGGTTTCACAGTTTAAGTAAAATCTGTGGGAATGGTTTTATAATGGGAATATTTTAAATATTAACTCAGAATGGAACTCTTCATATCGCCAAATGTGTTAAAAAGCACTAAGTAAATGTCAAGAACTTCTCAAGTTAACGTTGCCAAGTCAAAACTTCGGAGCTATTACAGAGAAAACATACAATTATTTAAAAGAACAGTTGATGTGAGCATTCTCATAAAATGCATGTAGGATCACTCGGTGGCGTGGTGGCGTGGTCGAGGTGTGCGATGTGCGGCACTCGACGCGAGTGCACCGCGCGGCACGACAGGCGCGGCGCACTCGCAGCGTCGACGCGACGTGCCAAACAACAAAATAAACCAACCAACCCGTGTAATAATGGTGTTTCCACCCTGTAACAATAACTACATAATAGTCGAGAGCTTTTACGAGCTTTTGTGAGCTTGTCGAAGCTTCCACTTGGCATTTTTTGTGATGGATGCCGCGCGATGCTTCGCGCTACATTTTATGACTGAAAATCTCATATTTATTGAATACTTAGGCCGGTTCAGTGTTTTAAGTGATCATTGAGCGGAATGAGGTCTTAAATTCGATTACTGTTTGCACGTTTATTATGATGTTGTTAAATGAAGCCTTGTAAGTTTACTCCTGAAATTGATGACAGTGAGGCGTAATTAATCATATATCGAGTAATAGCTTAGTTTTAATTCAATGGGTGTAGGTGTAATGACTTGGCTTCATACCGTCTAAAGACATTGATAAACCGCCTTTACCTTATAAGACTGCGCTTCATACAAGCATTCAATATGACGCGAGTTGTGCCCGGACAAGAGATTAATTCAACCAATATATAAGGAGAAGATAAACGGATCCATTAAACATGTAATAGCAGTTTCCATTGAAAAAAAATAATTGAATTATTGGACAAACTTTGCAATACACGTTGAGCAAACTCCCTGTAACAGAGTTTACTCTTTGTAATAGATGAAAATAAAACTTTTAGTGTTAAGAGCTTTCCAATTTCAAATTAAAATAGGTACAACTTTTTTACAAACCGTTAAATTCTCACTTATCTGTTCTCAAAGCAGAAAATAAATCTTATTAAAGGCATGACATAAGTACCGAGCGAGTAGGTCGAGATGAGTGGAAGATAGACGGCGCGTCGCGGCGGACTCGCGTTGTCGAGATAAAATTAGCGGCTATTAAACCGAGGAACACTCGGAAGACTTTATTAATTTACCGCAACGGACTACGCCTTTAAATGCCTGCGATGGCCCGCCGATAGATTTATTAATTATTAAACATCGTAGACCAATATCGCAACCAAGAGTTCATTATAAAATGTGTTCGCCGTTGCGGTACGAGATTGTTGCCATTATAGAACTATATGTGCTGCATTAATTGACTTCCATTAGCCTCATAGTTTTCAGCCATTTTATAAACGAAATGAGAGGATTAATCCGATTAACATAAAGCATGAATTATGGATAGGTTATTATTTATGGTTTCGAAATTCTGTTTATTAGTGGAATAAAGATTTTGTCTCTTATCTCTTATCTTTTATTGTACAACCATATAAACCTAAAGACATACAATCGTGAAAACATGAACGAAATCGATTTATCACCAAGGAAAAGATACCATGGAGTATGTAAAGGTGAGTTTAGGACGACTTGGCGGTTGTTGGTGAGGGGAGGGGAGGGGGTCGATAGCCGCTATAAATCAAGATATTATCTGCGCGCGAGCATTACGGTCGGTACGACCACGCCAATACCAAAGGGTAAGTCGCCGGCCCTGGCGGATATATGGCCCCATGTCTCATGCGGCCCTCGTGTGTAATGTGCGAAACAAAATTAGACAACTATTTTCGTAGTTCGTTATTTGTAAGTAGGTAGGTATACGTCTGGAATCGTGAGTAGATTTTGTAATTTCCATGTAGTAATTTTAGATACATATTTTTGGGTAAATAAATCTGCATACCTATTCAAAGCTGGATTGGTTATACACTACAAGTCGAAACACGTCAGGAAAATAAATTTATTGCACTCAAAACGATTAAAGTGTCCGTTTTAATCACAACTTTACTCTCTAACGTACATTTAAAAACTTTAAAACCATATATCCCAATCAAACCGATCTAAAAGAAATAGTCAATGATGCTACAAACCGTAATTATGGCCTGCAACTTATAATTTTAAAGCCATTCATTAAAATTCAACTAAAGACGAATACAGTTTAATGTGAAACACAAATCAAATGCAACTCGCCGATGGCCGGTGGCTCTATAAATCAGGGGCGCGCTTAGGCCTTCTTAGCTTTTCTAGATAGAGATTTATCCCATAATAACATGTTGTTTTTCACTAAATCAACCGCCGAATTATCCGGTAGAGGAACAATGATTAATCGGCGAGCTGCCGAGGTAATGACGGCCGATAGCAGTGCGCCGGCGAGTCGCTCCTGCGCCGCGGTGCGCCTGCGCACTCTTGCAAATAGATCGACTTAGATACCTACGTTGAATCTGTCTACGCTGACGATGTGATGACAGCTGAGTAACAGCACAATAGCAACAGTATTTTGAGGAGTTTCATCAATCCAATTTTGAAAACAATAATCATTATGCAATTAAATGACGTAACGTTTTATTTAAAAAATTCAGGCCGATTGTTTGTTTGAATAACCACAGTAAAGCGAGTCAATATCATCAGAAGAATGCAATTATATTAAAACGAGCCCTTGCCCATTCAGCTCGCAGTCGACATGGATCTCATCTCGCTGTAACTGTTCAACGATTAACTTTAATTAAACGCTATCTTTAATTAAAATTACACGCGCCAGACGATATTTCATAAAAGTAAATAAAATACCTTTGTAGTGCACCTAGGAAGTCTTTATTAAGATTGCGACTGCAAAGAGGCGGGGCGGGCCACTTGTTCGAGAATTTGAATAATCGGCGCATTACAAGTTAACGTTATTAAGTTAGACGAAAATAATACAGGGATTTCAACATAGGTATAATTACAGCGTGTTACTTGTACGTAGATGTTATGGAGATGAGCTTATGTAGGAATGTAGGTACCTATGCTATTAAGCTATTGGTATTATTACTACATTTCCATCAATAGGGACGTCAAGTATACCTGCTAGGTATACTTAAAGTAATTACAATTAAGGACGTCTTAATACAAACACTTTTAAGTTACCTATAATTATCAATTTATTATTGAACCACTTCTATTCAACTAAGTAGGTAGGTACCCAACAAGCAAAGTATTCCTATAAGTAAAGACTATAAGTACTAATTTGCTAATAACGTTCCTATAAAGGCATTGACGTAGAGTCATTTACTTATAATAGCTTTGGATAAGCGGTAACATACTCAAGAGCATTAGTGTTTATAATTCATCCTTATAGTATGCTACAAGATTGTAGCACAGAACAGTTATAGGATACTTTTACTTATAGTAACATTATACAAGCGTAGATAGTCTTAAGATCATTTGGTTTTATTTTACATGCTTGTAGTAAGCTACAAGAGCGTCTTATAAGATAGTTATAGGATTTAGTCTCCTATAACAGTTTGCAGAAAGAGCAAATAGTCCTGAATAATATTGATCTTATAGTAGCATTTTGTAAGAGTACAAGACATTATATTATACTAAGCTGAGACTATTTCAAGTGTACATCGCTATTAGTCTTGTCCAATGCTCTTATAACCCAAATTGTACTTGGTTAGAGCCTTATAAGATGAAACAATCCTATAAATTACTTGACCAAACACCTTACTAGTAAATGTCATTCAATCATTGTTTGAATTTGTGTTACGAAACGCTAATACGTTTAAATATGGCGACGATTGCTCTGGATCAAAACTGCTATAGGTGCAATTTTACCTATAATTGTCCTATAATATACTCAATGCAGAGTACTTTTAGAAAATGGCGAATGTTCTCAATTAATGTACGAATATTATTTCAATAACATCTATGATTATGTGAGCTTTTTCCAAGGGCATTGTTAAAATCAACAAATTATGGTGGACATTCACAATAAAAATGAATTCCCCGGTAATTTCACACACTAAACATATAGTAATTTTCAATACTTAGATATACTCTTCACTACTTACTAATTGTATTAGATAAATTAAAAAGAAAACGGCCACAAAAAATAACTAAGTATATTCGTAGGAGATACTTTGTAACTAAAATTGCTCTAGTATGATACTCATCTCAGATAGTAATAAGAGTTATAGTACTTATAAATGGGTAGTCTCAGGACTTTATAGGATCAATTGTACTACGGTAAAACAATTGTAAGCGTATTATAGGGCCTATTGACGTTCCGCTAGTTCATTATAAGATCGTTATAAGAAAGAATGCTCCTATATCTGCGCCCAAATCCTTGTTTGTAGCATACTTGGAGTATCTTATAAGTCTAATAAAAATAGGCTTCAAGAACACTACAAGTACTGATTTTGCTAGTTGGGTATTCCTTAAGATTCCACGTATGACAATATTCTTGTGTATTTGAATGGACACAAATTTTTATAAAACAGATCATCTATAGGACAGCATCCACAACTGACTACAAGCTCTACACTGCCTATAAGCAAGTGTAATAGGTACCTAATAATGTTAATTTTTTTTAGTTACCTAGCCAGGTTTGATTTAATATTATAGACATTTACTTCTTACACTTAAACACAATAATTCTGAATACTTAGCGGTATTTACGGGTTATTCATTATTATTATATAAATTCCTTTAAACATATAATTTATAGTTAAAATAATATCCGGTACTTTACACTTTAATAGGAGTAACATAATTTATGAATATATTAATAACTACGACGGTCGTTAAATGTACACGACGACCAACCAACCGCGTAAAATAATTTCGTTTGTTTAGCGAGTTTATTAAATATTTTTGACTCCGTCCGCATGGAATTAATAAAAACAACATTTCATCCCCCCTTTTAACCCCTTTTTCGCAATCAAATTTCATTTAAATCGGATCAATAGATTTATCGTAGAAGCGAGACAGACAGGTAGAATTACTTTCGAGTTTATAAAATTAGTTAGGATAGATTGTTAAAGTAGTTTCCTAATTGTGGAAAGGAAAGTACCTACCTATAGGTGTAACAAGGGCACCGCGGTGGAGCGGTCCCGTAGCAAAACACCGAACATCGAACAAGCCACGCGGTGTATCGGGTAAGGGCAGTGCGGAATTCCGAAGTTTGCATACAACGCGCGGTATCGTCCATATTTCAACAGTAATGATAGCGGGCGAGCGTGATAATAATTGTTATTACTATGATCCACATCTGCTATTATTTTATAATTGAGGGCTTTTGAGTGAAACCCTGCAATTATAAGAAGAGCCTCAAGCAACATGCAACGAGGTGAGCGCGTTTTTGCCTCGTTCCCTAAATTATGATATATTTACTAAAATTCGTTCCCGGTGCTTTCGGTTGGATAAATCTCAGACCGCTAATGTGATAACGAAAGTTTATTTTTTATTTTAATATTCTTTTGCAATTTAATATTATGAGGTGGCAATCGTCCGATTCGACCGTATGTTATTTTGGATGGTCTGCATAAAGTTTTTAAAAAATATGGGAACGGTCTTACGTTTCATATACAAAATACACTTCGGGTAATCTCCGATCGAGAAATAATAAGTATCGATGCATTATTTGCCTTATGTTAAGTTTGAGCGAGGCGGTTTTTCGATTAACCCTCGAAACTTTAATCGGCCAAAATCTACACCGTAATCCTTCGCTCTCAAGATGGAGAGTTCATTATTTATTAGGAATATTAGTCAATTTTTATTTAGTCAAAAAAAGCGGACAGCGACGGCGGGACGAGCCGCCGACTGCAATTAACTGAGGCAACCCTGTAATTATGGACAGTAAATTTCTGGACGCGGCCAGGACGCGTCCGCGGGTAGGTAGATATACTCTTCTATCTGCGAAGCGTATTCAGGATTACCTCACCGCCGACTCATCTGCCTTTATATGAAAATAACATTAGTGTTAACATTTTATTACGTTTACAGTTTTTCTGTATAGCAGCAAGTACTGTACTATATTATACAGTTGAATTATTATATTGTAGTAGATATTTGTTTTTGTGAAGTTTTAATATTATAATGTTTTTTGAGATAGATATTTAAGTTATTTGTGGCTGCTACACCCTATCCGTGTTATTGTACTGATTTGTACTTATGATGTATGTAACACTAAGATCATGGTAGCAAATAAAGAAATAAAGGTACCTTTATTTCTATAGAGTTTAATAAGTAAATACAATTTCTAAAAAACTAAAAGATATTTAGATAACGACAACGACAATTTTAATTTTATTCACATTAACATTCATTTCACAGCTATCACTCATGGATAATAATGAAACAAAGGTTCCCCTATTGTAAAGTAACCGTTAAAATGACGAAAATTTCTAAGTCGAAAATGGACAAGGCGTTGGATAAAAAATTCTAAGTTAATTACATATGGGCTCTATCTGCGGTCGCATCGCACTCGCGCGCAATAGAGGTCCCTATTTAAATATTTTACTGTCGAAGAATAATAATTCATAAACTTACCTACCTATATAGTGAAATATCTTTAATAATCCAAATTTTAATGTCAGGGACCGGCAAATATTATGATGTGTATGGATGTGACTTTTCAGTAGATTTTTCAATTATTTGATATAGTTTTTATTTTAAAGAATCATCTTTAAATGTGGACTATGGTTCAGATTTAATTCTGTAGGTAGGTATACTCGTATAATACATGAAGTTTATACGTCAATATAGACTAACAAACTTAAATTACCTATATTAAAAATTATATTTTATTAAGTTGAGCAACATGGAATTTTAGAGCTTAGAATAGAACTTTGGTTTATTTTATGTAACAGATATATAAATAAATGTAAATTGCTTACCTACCATAACTTAAGTACCTATAGGTAAGTTAAAATAGGCTATGTTATTATTACCTTAGTGTCATAAGGTGCTCTACATAGGTATTGTTTATTATCGATGGCTGTGTTTACCTAAATACTACCAAGTAGTTTTCATATCTGCCAAACAATCATTTATCACAGCCTTAGATCTAAGATAGGGGGGCGTCACCGATACGCAATAAATACCTCGTCAGAAAGTTTCACGTGCGATGCTGATATTCATAACAGGAAATGGGTAGATAGGTTCTAATATCGAGTATGAAGCGTGTCGATCTCTGACCCTCATTCATTCACAATTAGGCTCGTGTCGTGACACAGCGTGTCGTTGTCGTGCGTCGTGATTTCGACTCACAATGACCTTCCCGCCATGATTCGGCGGAATTTCCAACCATTCATACTCTCACACGTGCCCGGCACTAGCGCTTCTAAATAGTTGGAAACGCCTATGTGACACAAGTGGACTTATTTTGTCAATCTTAGTCAGAATTAATGAGTATGGGCTTTACTTACACTTATGCTTATGCTTGTAGAAATTTAGATCAAATAGGTTACAAACGCAAGTACACAAACACCTAGGTATAGCTGCTGCAGTCAACGACATAGGTACCTAAGTATTCGTTAGAGATTAATTTTTGTTTAACTACAATTACTATGTATATTTTGAATCATAATTTAAAAGAATAATATTATTGGAATGAAACAACTATTAACGGTTTTGACTCTGCTGCTGACAATAGTCTAACGCTAAAGTGACTTTAGCGTTAGACTATTGTCAGCTCAGTCGTGCTACGATTATGGCAACTGTAAAGAATCCGAAACGTCAGCAAATAAAATAATAATACGCGAGTTAAATCCGTTAATAGTTGTTTCATGCCAATGTGTAATAACCGCGAAGGCATCAGAAATTATTAGAATAATATTATCTTCGAAGGTTTAATACCATTCCGGTATAGGTACGTACAAATATCTACACAATTAAGTATAAGCTTGATTGAAAGTATGTAAAAGCTGGACCATTAAAATGAAGCCGTAAACCAAAAATAAAACCAAAGATTATCTTATTTCATTAATAAAATAAAACTTTCTGTGCATTGGACTTTCGAAAAAAAGCTGACAATAAGGGCCGGTCGGGTTGCGCCAATGGCGACCTGCCGACCTGCTATTTGCATACAATGTGGTATGCGTGGGCGCAGGACGCATTCCCGCACGCGTGTGCCTCGAGCTAATAGGTATATACGTCAGTGCGCTACATGTCTGTGTTGCCGCATTGTCGGACACTAAAAAAAAATCTAAAATACGGTATTACGTGACGTATCCGCTGCGACAGGTGTCTACATTTGTCTGTTTTTATTTCTTATTAATAATAATTCATTTACTACTAGCTTCTGCCTGCGACTTCGTCCGCGTGGAACTCCTCCTTTTTTGCAGTCGGTTAAAAAGTAGCCTATGTTCTTTCTCAGGCTCCAGACTTTCTTTGTACCAAATTTCATTTAAATTGGTCCAGTAGTTTTAGCGAAAAAGCTTAACAGAGAGACAGACAGTTACTTTGGGATTTATAATATTAGTAGGACAGAGACAGACAGTTACTTTGGAGTTTATATAAAACACTTGTCGAAAACTATTCTCCATCATCTCATTCTCTTACTAAAGTAATGGTTTTCGACTCGCAATTACGGCTATCGGTATGAAGACAATAGATTTGATACTATGCGAAAGTGATCGATTAATCGTTTTCAAGTATACAAATACGCTTTCAAACCAAGTGTGTTACACATACAGAAGGCAGACGAATTTATCTACTGCGGTCGGCGCAGTATGTTTGATTCGGCAATTTTTCAGCGCGTATCCGCTGGTAGTACGAGCTGCAATGCAGTTGCCAGAAAGATTTATTACGCAAGAGTGAGCTCTCCCTCGTCGCATCGAATCAGGCATTGTGATTAATGTTGCCAACGGCTCGCCCGGTCTATATGTCGCAGTGATATGATGAAAACAGGGATTTGATCAACTCCCTCAGTAATATGATCAACTCCCGGTAGATGATAAAAATGCCACGCGTTGTGTCATTTTCCTAGCGAAATTTAGTGATTTGATCAAGTCTCCAAGTCATTTTAGGGAAATGAAAGAATCATAAAAATGGCTGCTAGATTTCATCATTTCACGTAGTTATTTGATCAAATGCCTGAGCTGTTTTAGGGACATGATAAAACGAGTAATTAAGTCAACTCAGTTTTAACATTTCACTAAACACGTCTAGTGATTTGATCAACTCCCTAAACAGTTTTAGGGAAATAAAAGAATCACAGCAATAACTGGTGGAATTCTTCATTACCCTTAGTGATTTCATCAAATCTCTAAGCTAGTTTAGTGAAATGATAAAACAAGTCTTAGAAACATGATAATATCCTTTAGGAAATAGGTATTTCTTTCTCGGCTAACAAAATAATAAATTAGAGCCCATTTTTTTTGTGTCATTGTCTATTAGCCAAGCACGTGACATACCTTCGATATTCTGGTTAGATCGTTCAATTGACACTTGACTGGCTGGATGTCTAGGTCTGCCATTAACTATCTTGCACGGTGGTCACAATTTTTTTAGTTCTTTCCACACTATTTATTTTCTATAATATTCATAACTCCTATTATTTTATGTCATAACTATTATTTGCCATAATTACGAAAAAAGCAAATCCAGATTGTTTCTTTGTGCACAGTGGGTATAATGTAGGGGACATCTTATTTATTGGCAATTGAAGGTCTCCTTTAGGTACGACGACGAGCGAAGCGAGGAGGAGTGTTAGGTAGAACTGTGCCCTTGCAGCGCGCGAGCCGAGCGAGCGAAGCGAGCGTGCCGCGGCAGCGGCCGGCAAAGCGTCAGAACTGATACTTTTAATAATAGTATATTTACGACATAACATAAACTAACCAGGTTTTGTCAACTAATAATAATAATCACTAAACTTTGACCGTGTTATAGCAAATAATTATTATGGTGATTGAATTCTATGGCATAGGTATAATTTAAGCACATTTAATAATAGGGAAAATGAGATGTATGGCACACTTATAGCTATGACACTTAAAAGTTATGGCAAATGAAAATATTGCAAATGACCATTATGGCATAGAATATAAAATTATGGCAACTGAAGTTCGAGCATGTGAAATTATTGCACTGCGATAACGGCCGAGAGTTAGAGCCAAAAATATTGGGCTGTAGGTAGCTTGTTGTTTATTTTTTAGCCGAGAAATGCCTACTTCCTAAAGGGTATTTATATTATCTTGTTTCTGAGACTAGTTTTATCATTTCCCTAAATTTGCTAAGAGATTTGATGAAATTACTAAGGGTAATGAAGAATTCCACCAGTTATTGCTGTGATTCTTTTATTTCCCTAAAACTGTTTAGGGAGTTGATCAAATCACTAGACGTGTTTAGTGAAATGTTAAAACTGAGTTGACTTAATTACTCGTTTTATCATGTCCCTAAAACAGCTCAGGCATTTGATCAAATAACTAAGTGAAATGATGAAATCTAGCAGACATTTTTATGATTCTTTCATTTCCCTAAAATGACTTGGAGACTTGATCAAATCACTAAATTTCGCTAGGAAAATGACACAACGCGTGGCATTTTTATCATCTACCGGGAGTTGATCATATCACTGAGAAATTTGATCAAATCCCTGTTTTCATCATATCACTGCGACATATATACTGGTTGAATTTGATCGGCTATTTTATAGCACCACTATATTATGTAGTAGTAAGTACCTACTACGGGTATATGGTTATATTCATACTAGAAGTAGATAGACATAAGTCGATTGACTGTGTGAATTGATAAGCAACAATTCAGTAATAGAAAATAAAGTGTTTCGAAAAATTCATAATAATATGTATTTACTTACATATAAAAAAAAATACCGAAGTATTTTTTGTTTCTATATAGAAAGGTATAAATGGATAGGACTCGGAAGCGTCTCAGACAAGTTCTAAAAGGATACATTGCTGTTTCGATGAGGACTATTCCGCTCAAGTAGTTACCCTTACCTATAGCAAATGACTTTACTTCTTTGTTCCAAGCTTCTGTGAAGTAATTAATAATCCAAAACAATTAACCGTCACGGCATCAGTTAAACTTTGAGTACTTGTCAAAATGGAAAATAAGCTTAGATAAATTTTCTATGGAGTGTTTGACTCCTCGTGTACACTCGATGCATATTTAGGTCCGGAGGGTACAGAGGGGTTGTTGGGGTAAGTTAGGGTACAAATACGTCAGTTCGCGAATTGACCGCATTACGAGCGCGACAAAGCGGGGCTGCGCCCTCGGGGACTATTTATCAAATGATCATTTGATTTTCTTGTGTTTGATCACTGAACACATTAGAAGTTGCAACAACGGCGGGTGCAATTTTGTAGCTTCACTTTTACGTTTTCAATAATTTATTAGGTAGGTAGTAAATTTTGTTATTCAAACAAACTCCCAAGTTATAATAGTTATTGAATATTGGTTTGAGTTGTGTAATTAGAAATTGAACATTGACAAAAACTGTGGTCTAATGAACACGCTTACAAACTAAATAGCAAATACAACAAACATCTTGTTCTAAATGCACCCTCAATAGTAACAAACTTCTATAGCATTATAATTTGTATACTTCTCTATAGCTTCTAAAAACTAAAGAAAAGTTATTTCAGGCTTCTTGAGACACTTGTAACCGTACCTATCACGTAAGGAGTAACCGATAAAACAATAAGGCTTAATTTTTCGATTACCAGGTACCGTAAAAACGATGAATATCAAGCATCTCAGAAAATGCTCAACAGAATTCGAAGCGCAACCTACTTGCTCTCCAACCACCAAGCCCAATCATCGAGAGCATGTCGACTTCCGCGCACCCTCGCCCTCTGTTGAGGATACGTCTTATAAAATACGATCTGTTTTGATTGTGGCCTGGGGCACAAATCAATTAGGGCTCCCCTCGGCCTCCCGCGGCGCCTCGCCGCGACACACGAACCAGTGGCTCGTTTTATGACACATCTCACAACGAACCGAAGCGATTCATTAACATTCAGAGACTTTATTACGACCAATTGACGCTAACCGATTTATGAGCGCATAATCGTATTGCTGATTGGTTATTTTAAGCGCATTGTTTGATTAAGAGCGGGTAAGTAGCTCTGTTGGTTAAAATGATGCGGCCACCGGGTTGCTGATCTGGAAGTATTAACTTGTGGAACAAGGGAGGCCTGAGGTCAATCACGAATGGGAGTCTCTTTTTCAGGGATTTCAAATTCTGCGTGATGAGTTTTCCCTATTTATAGAAATAGGTATATCCCAATAATTTATTTAAATCAATTCCAATTATAATTAATACATAAATGTCAAATTCACAACGCAGGCTTCGTCAGTTAACAAATATCATAAAATCGGCAACAAGCTTCGTCAATATAAATGATTAGGTACCTAAAACATTTATTGTATACCCGAAATAGGTTGTTTTTTTAATGTAATAAGGCAATCTTTATTTTCATATGTAATTATATTTTTTTATTTACAAATATTCTCATAACACAGAAATTAATAAAAACTTAACATCGATTTGTCATAAATTATCCTATCTCTGAGAACCAAAAGTCATCTGTAAGTATTGAGATTTATTTCAGGAAACAATCTTCTAATTTGATTGCATCATTAACCATATCGATTTACTATTAATCTTCAATTTAGTGTAGGATCTAATATAGAAAATAATGACGTAATAGAGGCCGGCGGCGGCTACGAGGTCGATTCCCACGGCGCACACTGGCGATGGTCTTTTACGGCAATGTTCACTGATGTGGTATCTTAATTAATTTTACAAAAACCATTTAGTCAAATAGCTATAATATACGCTATTTAATTATAATCCAATTAAGTAGATACATATTCGCATAAAAGTAATTTTGTGTGTTCAATTTACGATCAGAAATTACGACGCTTTTAGATAACGGTGTCTTTTGTGGACGTTAAAATTTATATTAATTTCATTCAATTTCTTATGGCGTCGTCAACAGAAATTGGATTCGGTTTTCCTTATGACATACAATTTTAGATTGTTATTTGTTGGATTATTATTTTTTCTTCATGTCATGACTGGGAATTACACTCCAATTATGATAGAAAATGCTAGTGTAAAGTGCTAGAAACATTTCTCAGTGTACGTGTTGCCGACATCATTATTAAAGGTGAAAAATAAATCGGGTTTCGGTAATCAGACGGGCCCATTTCTGACCCGCTTCGCAATATTTCTAAAAGCTATTACAAATACATTTATATTACCACACAAAAAAGCTCTCGAACAATTTTCGCCACATAATGAGGCTATTACGTGGAATTTTGTTTTACCAACATAATAACACCGCCTTTTATTCGGGCAATCCCGTTCACAAAGGACTCGGAGTTTCAAGGGACAATCCTTCGCAGCCTGATGAGGTTTTCGTGCTAAAATTTTAAGACTAAATTGGTGTCATTATATATTTAACGTCGAGGATTAAGAGTGCGGTCAAATCGGTCGTTAACCTTAACATGATATTGCGCTATTAACCGTTGAATATATTGTCTGTAATCTGTATCTAAGAAGTGTTTTTTTTTTTACAAATACCTACATTTTTGATTCTGCGTAATATTTGTATTTTTTATAATTTGCTGCTACATTAGGTTTATGTCCCCTTTTTGTAATGTGTTCCAATTATTATTCCATGCATCGGACATCGAAACGTTCGTCTACATGTAGGTACCTATCAATAATCCTATAATACATTGAAGGCGTGCCCGACATCGCTGCAAGTAGTCAGTCCGGAGACAAACTTTACCTATATTCAATTTTATACTGAGATGGATTAGTTCCTAAATATATGCATTATCTCGCTATAAAGTCTTTTAGTGACAGCCTGTGTTGGTCTAGTGGTCAGAACCCCCATACTACTAAAGTTCAGTGCGATAAATACTGCATCCTTGATTGAGTATCCGATATGTTATATGTATTTATTTCTGTTTATCTGTTTTCTAGTAGCAAAGCTTCTTGTAGGGATATACTACAAGCTTTGCTTTGATTGGGACTAGATTAATTGGTGTACCCAAAGATATTATTTAATTATGTACGGCTGAAACGAAACCTGTGCCTCTAGAATATATGGTTTGTAAGTAGTTTAGTTCATTCAGCTCATTGCTAGTGAGGTAATGGCGCTCGTGAGCTGTCCATTATGCCGTCACCGAGGCGCACCCGGGCCACAGCACCTTTGGAAGCACTTGAAAATCTACCTGTCTCGGCCACCTCTACTAGACTATAAACACTTTCAACTCAATAATAATTTCTGATGCCTTCGCGGTTATTACACGTTGGAATGAAACAACTGTTAACGGATTTAACTCGCGTATTTTTATTTTATTTTATTAGCTGACGTTTCAGATTCTTTACAGTTTCCATAATCGTAGCACGACTGAGCTGACAATAGTCTAACGCTAAAGTGTTTCAACTCACTTTCAACTCAGCTTATAAACTTTTAGACAAACCTTCATATCAGAAAAGACACAATTATGTTAACCAAATATTTTGTCTTAAGTGAAGACAATGAACCGATCTTTTTCCTGTTTTTTGAACAATTGATTGCTGAAATGCGTTGGTTTTATAAGTTCTAATAATAATATATAAAAAAAATAATAAGTTTCCGTTAGTGAAAAACAAGCGTAAAAAAATCTAGAAAGTAAAAGATTACATAATATTAAAAGATAAAAAAATATGTATGTTTATTCAAATATTATAAAACCGTAAATATAAATGCTTTAATAAGACGAAGGACATGTTATTGTCAACAGAAAAGAAGAACGACCCACTTATCTTCGCTAAGTAAATTACATTAAGGTAAATCACATGTCTAAAATACCTCATTGATTACGCTTTTACGATATAATTTTAATAAATAAATAACGGGTTTAAGCGACAATATTTGCGCTAAATTCCAATATACGTTTAAATATTACCTATATTAGTTAATGATTATTGACTTCAACTAAAATACCGGTTAGTAGACAACTATCATTAGAATATGCTATTAAGACAAATTTATAGCAGTTTTACGTATTTTGCTAGACTCTACTTTTCAAAGTCATTATAATATTTTATTCCTTTTCCCACAGTAACTTGTACTTAATTGTGGACGTGACATCACTATTGCTTTTTTATGGTAATATGATTTTATTGTATTTTTGAACTTTCCTGCTTATTTCGTACATCCGGATAGATAGGTACCTATATAGGTAACTAGCTTCTGCCCGCGACTTCGTCCGCGTGGAACTCCTCCTTTTTTGAAGTTGGTTAAAAAGTAGCCTATGTTCTTTCTCGGGCTAAAGACTTTCTTTGTAACAAATTTCATTTAAATCGGTCCAGTAGTTTTAGCGTGAAAGCGTAACAGACAGACAGACAGAGTTACTTTCGCATTTATAATATTAGTTAGGATAATGTATTAGTTGTACACTGATTGAAAAATAGAACCACGTTCAATCTTTATATACTTATCTAAATCCTCTGTACGTGTGTTAGTCATTGAACTCCTCCTAAACGGCTGGACCGATTTTGATGTTTTTTTTGTGTGTATTCCAGGGGGTTTGAGGTTGGTTTACATTCACAATGCTGGACCGATTTTGATGATTTTTTTGGGACAGGACAACGTCTGTCGGGTCCGCTAGTATATACCTAAATATTTTTAGAAAGATAGGGTCAAACTCATGCAATCGCCAAATAATTTTCGCCGATTAATAATAGCTGTATCTACTGGGTCTACGCTATGAAATTAATTCAAAGTTAATGTTCACATTAGCTGTGAGATTCTTTGGATAAATATCGTTTATGTAATAATAACAGCCCACAATATTTGTAATAGGGTTTTACCCTACATCGCCTAAAGATTCGTCGATACTTTCTTAGGTACCCATACAAATACAAGGTTTTCATATCAATTGACTTTGCTTATAAATAAGGTGGTCTTTATATAATAATACTCTTTTATGCAAAATACGAACAGCGTAATTTAGTAATAATGTCGTAGAAGTACGAAATTGTTATACGACGTGTTCCCAGGCGTGTCGTTACCTCCCTCATGATTAACAAGTGAGTGTTATTGCGTAGACGCGCCTATGGTATGGAGCAGGTGGAATTAGACGAAGTTGGTTTTGGAGCACGGCGCGGCGCGGGCGCAGGCGTGGCGAGGACGTGCGCCGCCGCAGCGCTCCCGACCGACATTATCCTTGTAATTGGTGATTTTGTGCAATTTATGGCGATTCGCGCAATTTACGAGCAGCGGACAAGTGGGCGACGCTCCGCTTTTTCCTCCGACTAAAGCAAAATTGAAGCAAGGTTTCAATTAAAATTTTATGTCTCGCAAATTACCTGAAAATTACCTTTATTATAATAACTACGCACGCTTTTGACTATTCCGGATTTTTATTACTGACTTCAGTTTTATCTCCATATAGGTAAGTACCTTTTCATTTTAATGAGTGTGATTATATAGGACGAGATGCCTTTTTATATGCAGTTATAGGTAATGTAACTATTAGTTCCATTCAAACCGATAGAATCTATGAGCTTTAAATTGTCTCATCAGGATAAAGACGGTCACGTACTGTTTAAATAGCAGTTACGTAGTTAGTTATTCATGACATCCGATGCGCGAGCGCATATGAGATGGAATTTTGTGACAGAGCTTTTTATATTATAATGAAATAATTGTTTGTAAATTATTATATGTTAAGTTAATGTGGCCCCTTGGCAATAAATTGCACGTAATTTAAGACGAGAGAGGTAAATCCGCAATGCATCGCATCGCGGATCGCGGCGTGCGCATGCGCAAGTCTGCATTCTCGAGCTTCGAAGATAAATATTGCATACATAATAAGTACAAACTTTGTTCTCGAAGCACTCGAAGCAAGCAGCTGCAGCTGAGTAAATAATTATAATTGTATCACTTTATAAAGTCACAATGTAATAAGCCTTGTCACTTGTCACTAGCTGATTATCGTTAGGGCTAGGTGGGTAAGTGGCCAGAAAAAAAATAAACGCCCTGTGTTTCAATTTTTGTTTTAAATAATTCACAGGAGTGGTCACGCAACGCATTAATTTTGTGCGAATGCTTGACAAGATTATTTAAAGTTCTCGCTGAGTATTGCAATTTTAATGCAGGCTTTGAAAAAATACGTAGATATTATTTTTAAGGAATGCTTGGTGTTGGGCGTGGTCGTAACTTCGTGAGCTTAAGAAGGAATTCCATAACGGACACTTGTCAATTGTTTACTTTACCGTTAATATACAATCTATTGTAAAACGCGACAAGAAAACTTCGACGTGGAGTTGAACTATGTCCAAAATAACCGAGCAGATATCCTCCGCTCTTATGACAGCGCAGTCGATATTTATGTCGCGCGGCCCCGCCCACTGCCGTGGCTCCATTCAGCCTGTTTGTATTTATTTCGTGCCTATTTATTTGTATTTGCCTTCGCCTTTGAATAATGCATGAGCGAAGCGTTTCCGTCGTGTGTAGGCAGCATGACGCCGCCGGCTGACTTTCGACCCTCGAAGCTTATTCGGCAAATTTTCAATACCTAACCTAGCCTAGCTCTCATCGCGACAATGAACTTGCTATACCTATCAGATAAATTAACGATTCATATAGGTATGTATAGATACCTATTAATTCCAGCTTACAATCTCACGGAGTTAATTATAAAATTAATAACCGATAACAGCATTCGATTCTTGGATGCGTTACTTTATTATTTGGAAGGTAAATCACAGAGCGGGGCTATCGCGGGCTGTATCGATTGGCCCCGCCCCCGCGCGATTTACAGCGGCTTGCGTCAACCGGCCCGCGGTGATATCACGCTTTGTCTCTACTTCACCATACAAACACTGCCACGACATAACACACCGCACCACGGCGCACCATACCACACCACACCACACCACACCACGACGCGCCTCGCCAACCGACATATTCAATGGGACGCGATGAATATTCAATAGGTACGACGTTTACCTTACGATTTGCAAAATGACCAACATGTAAAAGGGTGAATAAAAAAACAGATAAGTAGAGGTAATGAAAAAGTAAAGAATCGTAGCTAAGTTACAGTTCTGGTTTCTAGCTAATAATTTATTCTTGAGTCATATTACTAGGTATGCTAACGTAACTTTGATCGAAATTCAATCGATAACACGACAAACAATAGACGATACAAACTCGTATTTAAAGAGGAAACCACTTAGGTACCTATACTTACTACATTATGTAAGAAAGAACTAAGTAATATCCAACGTGCAAGGTATTTTGACGCATGCAAAGGTTAGTATTAAGTAAATTTTTCGCACTTGCCAAGACAACGTGGCGGCAGCGGTCTCACGCAGATCGCAAATCTCCGACGCGTACATAAATCACAAACGCTGCACGCGACACTAAACGTCTACTTTGTATCCGATTACTGTCTGCCACTCTAATGAACTTATGTAAAGATGTTATGATACCTTCAATTATTCATTGGCAACGTGCAATTGTTAACTTGCTTGTAATTACTGGTGCTTATCTGCACTACTCCGGTCTTATTGCTTGAAACACTTTTGCGAAATCGCGCAGTCCAAAGCAATAGTTTAGTTGTAATTCGATTATGCTCTCGTTTCGACTGAACATTGGGTACCTATAGAATTATCATTTGAATCTTTAAGTGTTGCAAAATAGTATTTTAATTTGGAAACGAGTTCCAGAGATGTAACTGTATTTTAAGTTTTGCAATTACGTGCTAAGAAATGTAAATTTAATTGCTACAAAAGTAACTAATATTAATAATTGCGAAAGTTTGTACGGATCGCTAGGTATTTGTTACTCTTTAACACAAAAAGAACGAAGAAGCAAAAGCAAAGCAGCAGTAAGTAATAAATATTTCTATGTGTGAATATTGATTTAAACTCGATGTAATATTCAAATTGTTATTGTATACCTCAGATTGAAAGTACTGCTAATCTTCAATACGACATGACATGAACGTATTTACGTAACGTGTCTCGGTGAACATTGTCCGAACAATAGCGGCCTTTTAACTTGACAGCATAATAGATATGCCTAATAACAAAAAGAAACACGTGCGACGCATCGCATGACGCCTCTCATCAGCGACCGACTTATTGACTCCGCGCTCTCGGCAAAAACGTATCGCATGTCTGCTGAACGAACATCACTAACTACGAGCTGTTCTATTATCACACACGACTGTTTACCACGTACGTGTAATGTTAGTACCTACGTACAATGCATTCAAGCAACTTTTTTTTTAAATCTCACAAGCATTTTATGAAAATAACTACGTTTATGGGACTTAGTAGTCGTAAGTTAAAGAAAACAGCATTAAAGGATGAAAGAAGTTTCAACAACAAAGCAAGGTCTCTGGGGTTTCTACCTTTACCACACTCCGTTAATGCGTTCATTAAGTGCTCCCGGCATCCGTACACCCCTCGGGCAATTGTTTCCTGCAGGGGACTCCGATGGGTCTTTGTCTACATTGTCGAGGTGGCATTTTCATGCCGTAAACGTTAAGGAACAATTAGCTGATACAGCCACTTGCCTGATGACTCGGATATTTTTAAGATTTTTTCTAGATATCTGACTAAATTGTTATAAGCTAAATTAATGAATTTGTTAAGGAAATGACTAATTATCGTTGGGCTGCGACGCATTAAGAGAAGTTCAATGGCCAATTTCTTAAGGTGAGTCGGACAGGCGACATCTCAAAGTGTAACTGTCACAGATGTATGATTAACGTTTCGTGCCGCTCACATTCCTCGGCGGCGGCCGCCCGCTACAAGTTCACCTATTTAAATTTAGCGCGGCGCGTGCCGTTGGACGTCTCAAGGGGAGGCAGGGGGGTGAAGTATAGTGGGCGGGACGCGGTGCCATCACTCAAGTGACGAAAATTGACGGAAAATGGGCGGACACCGCTTGCCCGCGACGTCATCAATTACCGCGTCCCGACGGTCACCGCAGCTCTCGCCGCCGACGGCGTCGGCACCCGAGTGCACACTTAATATCTTTTCTAAATGTGATGTTGCCATTATTAGAGTAGAGTACATTATGCCCACTCAATCTGATACCTACATACCAAACATAACTTAATATCAGAGTGACTTGCGAAATTTCACTGACTGCTGCATGTAAAATGAGATAGTTCGTCTTCAAGTGCTACGCAGGGCATTGGTATCCACGTATACCGATGTTTTCATTAGCCGTGATACGGAATCCCGGAAGGCGTAGATAGGAGGCAGCTAGAAGCACGCTCACTGCGCAATCTCGAGCGATATCTTCAACGAGGATTATTGAGATGCAATCTAGAAGCCATCGATCGCCCGATAATGCGGTCTAACTGCGCGCGCGCTATTGCGCAACCACTCATCAGATCAATCCTTCGATACTTCGATGATACCTTTATTAAATGGTAGCCGGTGGAAACTTCTGTTTTCCGTTAGAGTACCAAGAATTTACCTACCTGTGCCTAATTCACTTACTGAAGGTAGGTCCTGTACTTAACTTATCTTTTATTTCCTAATATCAAAATTAGTAATGAGACTTTAACTTAACAACCGAGGTTTCAGTTAGGTATACGTATAACTAAAACCACCAGTATGTAAATGTTACATGGAATAAAGAATATAAACAATATTTTACGCTGCATGTTTGCTTATGTTCTCTCGTGAACGAGCGAACGCAGGAAGCCACAACCAGTGCAAATGCTCGACGATCGATTTTGAAAATTGCCCATAATTAGCATGTATCTCACTCGTCCGGACGACTGTGCGTTTAAAACTGGGATCTCGACCACAGGCTACATATTCCAGTAGCGTTTACCGAGTAACGGCAGGCGAAGGCGACGGACACAAATTGCCAGAGGAGCTGCCACTGCGCAAATTGTAGTCCGCGGGATGCGCGATCGATTGTTCCCCGTGCTTCGAGCTCCGACACAGATCGAACATCCGCCGTGCGCATCATTCGCAGCCTACTTTCCTGCCAGCCACTACTCTCTCATTCATTCACCGGTTCACTTTATCAGGATAAATGGCAGCCTTCCTGTTCAAAATTAAGAAACATTGATTTCTTTTGTTTATTCCTTTGTTATACAAGACAACCACAAGCTCTAATGTTATTAGAATAGAAAGAAAACAAGTTACACAAAACATTGAAATAATAACAAAGTAAAATAATTGAGCCAGTAAAATGATTGTATTGTGTGATGGCTGATGGAATCACGTATAATTTCCCTTGGATGTAACAGCGATCAACACCTCGATATTGTAATACCGACCTAATACGCCGTTGTTCACATGGCAAGCTTTTATTATCGGCACTAAGCACTAATACCTTCATGCCTCGGTCGTTTATGTAACTTTAAAAACAATACATTATCCATATGAAAACCGTTATAACGAAAACAGAAACTTTGGAACCTGTTAAAAATGCCAACAGAGAGTTAATGTCAAATTAGATACGTCTCAATTTACCGGTATTGGTTTATCAACCGCATACATAATAATTATACGACACAGCTGCTCCTTGGACCTAACTTTGCATTTGCCCTTGAGGTAGCTATAAAAGCAGCCAGTGGTCGCGCTTGCGGATAATTTATTTGGATTCTAGATAATGCGCGTTGTAGTGGCGGCTTCATTGCGAGTCACGTCCGAGACATTTGATCGTGTAACTAGGAGTGTGGTGTTTGTGCTGGCAACGAGTCGGCACTCAGCGGGTTGGTAATGGTGGCGTAATTACGCAGGCATTATCAGGTGACCCCATATTGCGGTCGGTTGACCGGTACCCTGAGTAGTTGTCGGTTGCCGCAGGCGCACAGCTTGTGCGAAAAGGAACGTACAACGGCGACGTGACTAATAAATAAGAAATTTTATGTTCAATAACAATCAACACGTTTGCAATTTATGCAATTAAAATTTTATTTCGTGCCGTAAAACCTGCTACCAGATTTATTTCGATGGTTAATAAATAAATTATGAAACGATAACCTACTTCGTCTACATTCGAACCATATTAAACATAGCTACCTACTTACCTACATATACGAAACCAAACGTGTACCTACTTTGAGGAGTGTTATAAATTATTTAAGTACGTAAAATACGACGCAAAATGTCGTCTGAAAAGTGAAATAACAAACTCGTTGGTCTGAATTGTGAGTCAGCCGTCTGTTGCCGGAGTCTTTGATGTCTCAATTAGTAACGCGAGCGGGTAATTGTGGCGAAAATTAATTCGCTCTCAGCGAGCGAACGCGTTGTCGCATGGGGGAGGCGAGTCGCATCGCCGGCAAAGGGCACTGCGCTACGAAATTGCATTCAGAAAATGTTCGTTCAATTTGAGCTTCACGAAGACTTTCGTATAACGATATTGATTTATGATACTACTAGCTTCTGCCCGCGACTTTGTCCGCATAGAACTCCTCCTTTTTTGCAGTCGGTTAAAAAGTAGCCTATGTCCTTTTTCAGGCTCCAGACTTTCTTTGTACCAAATTCCATTTAAATCGGTCCAGCAGTTTTAGCGTGAAAGCGTAACAGACAGACAGACAGAGTTACTTTCGCATTTATAATATTAGTAGGGATTATGACACCTAGTAGCCAGTCTTATTTTGACTAAAGAAGTAGGTAAGGTTTTTGCATAGGTCCCTATGTAATCTAATGTATACCTATAGGTAGCGTATCGTCGCTTAATCACTATGTTGTAAAGCACGTATAAAATGTAAACATGCTCATCTCAGCAAATTGAAGTGCAAAGGAGAGTGGGCTGAAATGTCTTCCGAGAACTAAAGGCAGGCATCGCACCACCTCGGTCGGAACCGGTATCTTTGAGAAACAAAACAATAACAACTTTTCTGGCTTTCATTTATTTTGCCAATCCGGATTCGTAACCATGATACATTTTCACTTTGGTAAGTTCGTTATTTTGGGAATAAGCAGATCAAATATACCGTAAAGGTATAATAAAAGATAGACATAAAGTCCCGACATTTTATTGCTTTAACGTGAAATGGTAACCGGAAGTGACTTGACTACAAACCGTGTAACTTGTTTCACACCCAAGAACATTCAGAGACGAGCCTTAATAAACCTATTACGCTTCATTACCTAATGCAGGCCGGAAGACAAATATTACTCGCTCATCATTACGACCACAAGCTCCCCTTTGTGTAAAATATTGCATTTCACATGTTTATTGAATGCCAAAAAGGTTGGTACTGGCGCCTTTATGTGCTGCGCCTTAAGGACGGTTTTTATGGAAGTCATTGTGAAAATGAAAGCGGAGGTTGTGTCTGTATGATAAATGGTGGTGGTCATTTCCCGCCCGCTGGCCCCCATTACAGTTGTCACAGCATATGGCTGATTTGCCCCAGCGGCATGAGGGTTAAGCGTCATTGTTTGTTTTGCGGCCGGCCATTTTTAATTCTTAAATTATTTCAACACTAATGACTGCATTGGAATGAAACATAATGGATTTAACTCGCCTATTTAAGTTCCTTTGCTGACGTTTCGAAAACTATAACAGTTCGTTCTAAAAAAACAATTCACGTCTATCCGTATCTCTTAAGTGATATTCTCTTATTTTCTTCTCGAATCAAAACTGTTTATGTTTACTTGTTCTTATAGTATAGCCTCAAATCCTAATGCCTATGGAGAAAACTTTGCAAACAAAAGTAACACAAAGTACATTTAAAGAATAACATAAAAAACTCGTTAAAATGACAACGCACAGTGTGACACAAAGTCGGTAGCAATATAACGTCACCATGAAAAGACGTCTAAAAGAGCTGAAACATTCCGTTTACTATACAGGGGGAGTCGAACAATGAATTGGAAGCGGAAAGCAATAAAAGTCGCATTAAGTCAAGAGCGTAGACGCTGTGACGGGTCCTGAGATTGGATTGAATTTGTCAGCGCCGTGAACACGCTGAAGACATGAATTTTCTCTTGACGCTGTTAGGATATTACCATCAGCCTGAAAAATATAAACGATACAAATAATAAAGATAGGTACCTAATTACCTATATAATATGGCATACCAACCAACATAGAACTTGCAATAACAAGAGCAGATACGTGATGCGTGTATCATCAGCTGCTTTTGTTTAAAATGATTGATAATGATAGAAGTAGGTAAGTACTTATTTATGGTTCTAACTAAAAAATATACTATCATCTATCTCTACTATCATATTTCAATATATCTCTTTCCGTGTAATCTAATACGACGAATATTAAATATAGAGTAAGGTAAACGACAAATGGGCCAGTTAGTTAAATACGAAACTTCAAGCAAACACACCTCGGATAATACCATTTAAATACCAACCGCCTTTAATTACTAAACTATTAGACTCTATTCATGTCGTACTGAAGCTTATTTCAGGTGTTATTTCATTAATAATTTAAGACACCACACAATTAAGTCGGTTTTACAAATAGATAGAAAATTTTGTTGTTCACATATTCTGTCCTAGGCTGATTTCAAAGACATGGCAGTCTATAATCATAGAATAATTTCAACCGAACAAATGGGGCAAAGGACATAATTACAGGCTACGTGGATTTAATTAAAACTGGATCATAAAGGTGTCCACTTTCACGCGTGTGAAATAGCTGAAAATCTTGGAACTTAAATGTTATTTTCTTTAGTTTGTAATTAGTTGGAAATTAAATACACAACAATATTCAAACAATTGTTTTTAACGTGGAATCGTATAGGGGAATAAAAATCAATATAAACAATTCCTTGTTTATACCTACGATTAAGAATACCTACGATTGAGTGAAACGGAAAAATGAATATTTACGGTTTACGAATAATGTAGATTATACTCTTAAGCATGAACAAATCTTTTTTAAAATTTTAAAAATCACCAAAGCACCTGTATCCACAATAAATCACTAAACGCCAGTTGTAATTAAAAGCATGAATACAGGTAAGATTTCGGAGCACAAAGTGTATAATTAATTTTTGTTTCGTAGATGAATCACCGATGATTAGAGATGAGAGCGGCCTAAGGATTTTCGTGACTACTCTTACTGGACGCAGATGTTTCTGTTATAATTGCTCTTGCATCTAATGATCTTCGAAGCCAACATCTGACTGCAACCATTAATAGATTACGAATTGAACCAAATAATTTGAGGGCATGGTCTAGTGGTCAGAACCCGTGACTGCGAAACCGGTGGTTACTATTTTGAATGGAATTCAGTTAGATGAGCACGAGCTTCTGTACCTGAGTCTTGGGTGTCTTAAATGTGTATATTTATCGGTTGTCTAGTACCCATAGTACACACTTTGCTTTGTTTAGGACTAGATCAATATGTGAATTATCCGCAGATATTTATTTATTTACTTACACTTCGCAAAAAAAATCACATTACTTCGACAAACTTGGTAGGTATTTTTTGATTCAAACTCTGATAAACGGAAATTGGTGTAAAATTGCTTCAAGACTTGATTTAAAGAGAGTTCAAATTGAAGCCGATCACGAATACCAACAAATCAAATGTATCCTCAGCATATCAGAATTCAGCATTTATCTTCAACGAAAGCCATAAATAATATCGAGGTACGCTATGAAATTGTTTTTTCGCACTTCTTTATGGGTGTATTTATAAGAAAATTATAATAATTGTGTGTGCCATAATTACGTGATGTAACGTAAGCCCAGCAAAATAAAGCGGCCAATTTGAATTTATGTAAAATATCGCGCAATAAATTTACATTTTAATACGTTGCCCTCATGGTCGACGTGGGCGCGATATCTCTGTTTAGAATCAGAAGCTCGTATCTGCAAATTGCGAAGATTGATCTATAGGTGACGTACCCAGTCAATCACTCTAGCCAGTAGCGGCACAGCTACAACTGACGCTTTACGTTTAAAATCAATACGTAAGTATAAAGCCATGTCAGACGTGGTTTTCTAGCCTTGAGTTTTATGTCAACACAATTAGTTAATGATAAAAGCTAAAGATCGTTTGTATCGATTTCCGATGAATGACTACGAATACTACAATTATCTACCTACCTACATAGCGTTCATAAAAAACAAATGACTGCTGACTTCTTATTCGACAATAACAAATTTTAATGTAAAACGTCTTATCGTGACCAGCAGAGCACTTACGACGTGACGTCATTTTCTTCAGTTAAAGAATAAACGATTATTTAAATTCGTTCCAACAATCTTGACATAGTTCACGGGCCGACGATAAAGTTAACGTTATTTTTATCCGAGTAAATTATTCTTATTATGATAATGGTTAATTCTTGACATATTTTATATAATGCAAGCCCTAGGCGAGTTGGCCGACACTATGTCTAATAAATTTATGGGCCTTCATTTTCATGTTGATCGGCGCTCGAAATTATAATCGACGTGCTCGAGGCGCAGAGTCGCGCGCGCTGCGCCCGCGCCTGTGCCTGTGCGCTTCGATCCACTCGTAATAATCGCCATTGTTACAAAAGAGATTATGTGAAAAACTTCCCGTTTCATTCCTAAATTCACAGTAGTTGTACTTGGTATCTTGTTACGTGAAAGTTTTTAATTACGATAGGTACGTCAGAATAAAATAAAAATTTAACAAACCCCCGACATAAAAACTAAAAGGCCCTCTAAAAAGTGTAACAATAATAAAATCTTAATATTAGTTACCTAAATATTAATATTTCTACAATGAAAACGTCATGTCGGGGGGACCCCTTTTCATTTAGGTGTACTTACTTACCTAATATTTACAATCTACCTAAACCTACGGTCCCCCGACATGACGTTTTCTTTGTAGAAATATTAATATTTAGGTAACTAATATTAAGATTTTATTATTGTTACACTTTTTAGAGGGCCTTTTAGTTTTTATGTCGGGGGTTTGTTAAATTTTTAATTTATTTTATTATTTCATACTTTTTGTAAGTAGGTACGTAGGTACCAACTACATATTATTATTTTTAACTAATTTCCATTTCACATGGAATTTCGTAATGTACATGTTATCCTCTTCCATTTGATACCCCACTCGGGTATATTTGTCGACATTGGGCTTACCATTTACACTATTACTCCCCATAATTTTTGAACTACTTAACCGATTTTGATTATGATTTCAATTTTGTAATGTACACGCGATCCTCTTTCATTTGATACTCCACTCGGGTATATTTGTAGACATTTGGTTTTCCATCCCCACTTTCACTCCCAATATTTTTTGAACGACTCAACCGATTTTCATTATGATTTCAATTTTGTAATGTACTCGTTACCCTTTTTCATTGGATACCCCACTCGAGTATATTTGTAGACATTTATTTTTACATCCCCTCTTTAACCCCCCCTAATTATTAAACTACTGAGACGATTTTTATAAAACATAGCTAAGAACACTCCCGACATATACACCTTTCAAACAAAAAAAACAGAATCAAAATCGGTTCATGCGTTAGGGAGCTATGATGCCACAGACAGACACACACACACACACACACACACACACAGACACGTCAAACTTATAACACCCCGTCGTTTTTGCGTCGGGGGTTAAAAATAGAACCCTGATGGGATTATTCCTGTTTCTGTCTACTATAACAGCAAATTGGTTCTGGAACGAATTACTGACTACTTATTAATTTGACCTATTAAGTTGAATTTTGGTAGGTACGTCATGAATGGCCAAGGCCAAAGTAGGTATAGATTTTTACAAAGGTTATTTAAAAAATGCATAATATTCTAACCTTGAAAGTTACAGTTACGTTGTTATACCTTGGACAGATACTGTATGAATTCTAGACGAGTTAAAAAAATATACGGACTTGTACCTAATACTTAAGAGAGTAGCACCTATGACATTATTATTGAAAGTTAGTGTATGTTAAGTAAACAAGCAAAATGGACGATAAAATACTGGGAAAATGGTAAAAAGAGTGCATAAATGTCACTAGTGCGGAAACGTACGGTGCTTAATGACGTAGAAACATCCCGCCGCGGGCGAAACTGGATGACAGGCGCGGGAAAAGAAACAGAACAACGAGTATTTTCCTTGGAACAATTAGTTTATAAAAAATACTATAAAATTAACGTTCATACTGTCCATATTCAGCTTATATATTATTATGTCCTCTGTGGCCTAGAAAATAAGGACACAATTCTAATCTCTTTGATTACCAATAGGTAGGATAGCCTTGGTTTATCAAATGAAAAAAATTGGTTATTCTTCACCGTTGTAAGTTTATTTTCGGAAAAATGGTATAATAAACAGTGTTCATTATCAACGAAAGGATTTAAAAGTTTTAACTATCTGAGGACTCTTAATCCGATATACGATTAAAAGAGCTAGAACATCTCTTTGCTTTTGCAATATTATCTAATATTTATTACTTGGGTAATCCCCTTTATCTAAAGGTAGAGATGCAAGTAAGCGTCTATTGCATTTTCTGTCCACTTTAAACTGTACTATTTAACTCTGAAAGCAATCAATAAAGCGTACTTATTATTGTATCAAGTTGATGATATAAACCTAGTGATATACATAATATGTACCTACGTAATTAATTTACCAAACGAACCCAATCTATCAAATTGCGGCCGAGCAAATATAAATAAATCACACTACAATTATTGTAAAAAAAATCTCATAAACCTCTTAACAACAATTAATTTTATTAACATAGGTATGTAAAGTAATTCATTGTGAAGCTAACGTCAAATTGCAAGCTATTAAGTTAAAGTAAATGATTAATCGTATCTCAGTGCTTCGAGTGCGGAAATATTCTCTTGAGCGCACGTGCTCCCAGGAGCCTGCCGACTAGCAAAAAGCAAACGGCTGTTTTATGGAAATAAAACCATTTATCTCGCAAAATATGCTTGACGACAAAGCTGCTTGTCCCGGAACTACCGGAAGAGAAACTGTATAGATTTATCACCGTTCATGTTAAAAGGGTACAGCGTTTATTGGTTAGTTCGTATCCGAGATGGGGGAGCGTTTGTGCAATGTTTGTTCAACGATTTGAATTGCGACTTGGATTCGTTGAGCAATGTGATTTGTTTTCGCTATAAAATAACTTTCTAAATGCTTGAGAGTTAGGTATAATAATGTTTATTGTTCACTAAATAAATAATAGGTGTCTAGTCCCTAGACAAGTGACATATCACATTTACAAACTCTTAAAATAGTACTTATCAAAAAAGTAAGGAATTAACATAAGCACCTAATCTTATGAAAAGTTGCGTACTTATTTTATTCAGTTATCATTCACTTATGTCAATTGATTACATTTTGAATTTATTTATCCCTACTAATATTATAAATGCGAAAGTTACTCTGTCTGTCTGTCTGTCTGTCTGTTACGCTTTCACGCTAAAACTACTGGACCGATTTAAATGAAATTTGGTACAAAGAAAGTCTGGAGTCTGAGAAAGGACATAGGCTACTTTTTAACCGACTGCAAAAAAGGAGGATTTCCATGCGGACGAAGTCGCGGGCAGAAGCTAGTATAGCATATATACGATATATAGTATAGATACCATGCTGCTTCTACAAGAAATTGACATCAAATTTATAAGCGAATGGTAACGACGCATCGATATAGCATTTAGTAGTCAATTTTTAATGACCGAAATTGTTAGATGTCCGCATAGTTGGTGCGTTAAAAACACGAATTATTTCATGTTATTTATCCTTTGCTGTTCTGTTTGATTGTTCATCTGTTACACTTAGCTTCGACGTCTCTCTAAAATAGACGTCGTTGTGTCTTAGCTTTTCAACTGTTGACTGCAGTTGATAAGTAATCAGGTGCATACCCTAAAGGTCGCACGCTTGCACGAACGCAACAAAATGTCAGCTTCACACTTACCTATCATTGATCTCATGGGAAATTATACTTAATTGTTTTAAACGGCTTTAATAGGAGAACACATAAATTAATTAACTACAGGCTGAATAAATAAATTCTAGAACACTTTTTATCGAACAAAGCAAAATGTAATATTTTAGTGCTCGTAAATAATAAAGTATTTATCGGAATTAAAATCTTTATTTGAATGAGCAAATTAATTGGTTTATAATTATAGTTTTCATAAAACAGACATATTAGAAAAAGAAGATCGTATGCGAATCTAAAGTTTCAGAAACTAACATAACTGATATATATTTTTTGTAAAATACCTATAGGTATCTAGTAAAATTCAGTTTTCCAATTTACCTACTTATTCTGATTTAGACTATTGTTTCTCTGAAGATACCTAATTCATTAGTGATAATCATTTTAAATGGGTACGTCAGAAAATTACCTACCCAGTTTCAAAAAAACTCAGCCATTTACTTTTAGATGGGAAATTGTGAAGTAAAATTATTTTCATTCCGGTAGAACTGCATGCAATGCTCTTGCCTTACCATTTAATAATTATATGCCCTTGTTTAGAAATCAGTTTTTTATTCTGGTGTATAGTTATTACTAAATTATACTACATACCTATGATATATAATACGGAACGCTCGATGCCGGATGACCCATTTAAATTCACAAATGCGGGCAAAACATTTAACGCAAAAAAAAAACATTACGCATCGGTACTGCTGACAGGTTTATATATACGTACAGGAAATTACCTATTTCATTCACTGAAACTGCGTGTACTTATTAAGAGTTAGGTAGGTATTTAAAAAAGTTATGTGCAGTACGATTACTGTTTTTAGGGACATTTTTATGTTATACAAGTATAATTAAGCAACCATTTCCAGCTCGTCATATAATTCTGTATTAAAAGAAATAATTCACTTAGAAATAGACACGTATCAGAGGCGGACAGACCGACAAACGCGCAAGCAGTGGATGCGTGCGCTATTAATGCGAAACAACTATAATTTGGAATGGGCAGTTTGGCGTCGCAACCGTCAGCTCTGGAAAGGCGACGGAAGCCTGTCACAGGCGCAATTACAGTACCGAGAATCGGCATTAGTTCGTCGAGCTGAACTATTTATGTAAAATAAGAGCAACCTCTCGTACGGGGAAACGGCGATTGCACGCATCGCTCATTAAGCACTTTAGAGCAATTTGAGCAGAGGAGAAAAAGTCGGTTGAGACGCCGCAACATCGCGTGGTCAATTAAAATGTTGCCGCACGGCTGCAGCAGCCCGGGCTCCGCTCGCGCCCAACGGTATTTTCGCGTACAAAGCAGCAAATTAACTCAGTCCAGTTCCATAGAATTGCTCGTATCCTCCGCTATTTAAATAAAGATGGACAGAAGCAACGAGTGCCCTGCTTGCTGTCTGTTAAGCCTACCTACGAATTGCTTAGACCTTATTTACTTCTCTAAATTATATCGGTATACTTACTGAATGTGAACGGTTTAGGTTAATGTTATACCTATACCTACAAACATTGGAATCGTCCTTTGCCAAAAGTTTTGTATGTTCGGTACGGTACACAAGTTGATAACTTATTTCGATAAACTATTGAATGTTTTCGACATAGAACAGTCATTCTACAAATCTATATAGGTAACTTCCAAATGACTACATCAACATTTGATGATTCTTTTTTTATGTGTTCTTTATTATCAGGGAAAGGTTTGTACTATCTATGTACATAGATCTTTGGCGAAACAGGGTTAGGTATATTTCCTTGGTCACAACTGGAGAAATAAAATATGGCGGTACGAACTTCACCGAGTCAGTATTATTGATCATAAAAGTTGAGGGCATCAGGTCCATCAATTGTAGGTATATAAATGATTTTGTTTTGTGTAACAAAGTTTAAACAAGTAAATAAATAAAAATCAAGACCTGGATTAAAACTAGCTCACTTTTCCTCTGCCTCAATTTTTTAAGACTGACTTAAATTAATTCAAATATTATGTCTCACAAAAACCAACGGTTAGGTGGTCCATTACACCTGATCGCGAGCGACGGGTGCAGCGTGACTTGTAGATCGCCGAAGGAACCATCGCCCACGCACTGCCACCGAACACTTCCGCCCGAACGAGTCTATATACCAACATTCACGTTTTAATGTAAATAACCATTGTACCGTACATACTTGCATTGATATCGAACCGTACAACTGCGGGCTTAATTTAGTATGCACATGTATTGATTTTTGGTAACGCTGGCAACGTTACAATAGTAGGTAAATAATACTTGCATTTCTATTGAACTAGCTTGTAGGTAGGTGTATTGTATAAATACGTCTTTATGTAATTGACCTATACCTACATACAGTATCAGAGGTTATTTGTTTCAGTGTAAAGAAGTCGCGATATACGCTTACTATTCAGTTATCTAATGATTAGCTTTTAACACGCAATAAGCATAATCCATGTTTTTGTAACAAGTGTCTGTAAATTAGATCAGAGGGTACATAGATCACGCAGGCTTTGTTCCCTCGCGGCCCTAATTGAACCACGAGCGCCGAGCGCCGACTGCCGAGTGCATCAATCACGCGCCACCGACACAACAACGAAAACACTGTTAGTTTTGCCGCTGAATTATTAATTACATTCCCACAAAAAACTCACACACGACGCCGAAACGCATAAATTTCTTCCTTTTTCACCGCACAAAGGAGCCGGGGTCTACAATAACGCTAAACAGATTAAGCTCGGCGGCCCGACACGGTCGTCGCGGCATAATTTTTGGCGCCAGTAGTCCTGCCTCTAGATTAAACTAATATGAAAAGGAAATTGAGTAGAAAATGGACGAAGGTTCTATGTGTCATTAAGGATTGGTTACGCCGCTCGAAAGCGCCGCCTCGACCTTTACTTATTTGAGTTCACTTAATTGAATTAGCATTTCGGTAGTTTTTATGGACTGTTAGTAATGTTCCGAACATAATTTAAATAGGCTATTTTTAGTTAATAACAATAACGTTTATGTGACGGAGATGGCTAAATAAATTGCTTTTTGTTGTTTATGAGATAGGCGTAGGTAGAAATTGCGGCTAGAGGAATAATAATAATCAATTTCCTATACTTACTTCAATGGTAAGTAGGACTAAATAGTTCGTTTTTTTCTGATATGTGCTTAATAATTGTATTAGGTATTGTCGATTTAAAGTACCTATAAATACCTAAACTAATAGGTATATCATATTACTTATACCTATTTGTCTAAAAAAATGTAAACATAATTCTTATTTTTATTATAATAAAGTAACTGTTGTGCCTACTATGAAAACATGACATGTGTACCTCGTGAGTTTAATTGAGTACCTACCTATATAAAATACCTACTCTCAAATGTATTATTCAAACCAAGTTAATTACACAACTAGTTATTCAGAGGGACAAGAATGTGGACAAATTGTAGGTGGACTTAAGTGGTCTTAGCTTTTTCATATGGGGCATGGGTAGATATATTTTGTGCGATGGATCCGGCCCTAGAGAGGGACGCGTCCCATGAATAGTAATAGAGGTTAAGGCTCCAGGGACAATCCCGGCGATCCCGGTAATTCGCCGCTTATGGTGCGTGCTAAATCGACAATACCCCGGGGTGTCCCATGCTTCACTAACAAACCATTTCACGAACTCGCCTCTTTTGGACTCGACTTTCGATCAACAACTTTTAACCGTGAAGATCGGCATAAAATGTTTTTATCAAGCGTCGTGTTTGTTTCTAAAATGGTTTTTACGTGTATGAGAAATGGTTCGATGGCGTGACTAATCCACTAAAGCATGAGGGCAGATAAACATTGTGTGTGCGCATGTGTACGTAATAGTGTCCGCGGTAGTGTTGGTGGTCGGGTGGGGCATAGAGGACTCACATTCATGAGCAGGTCCGGTGAGGAGTTGCCCTTGCCGCTCATGGCGCCGGGTGCTGTCGCTGGCGCATGTCACACACTCACAGCTGGACACTCGCGAGGCGCGGCGCAGGCGGCGCGGGCGGTCTGCGGGCGCCGAGCGACCGCGACTGCCGCGCGAAGGCCCCCACCGCACGACGCGAGCCCCCACCGCTACCGGCTGCCTCATTTCTCACTATAATTTGCGTGCTGCTCGTTTTTTACCATTATTACTCCCTCGTTTTGTTTTACGTATTATCGAGTGCATCCCGCTCGCACCGGCCGCCATGCGCTGCGAGCGCCGCCCAGATAATAGCCGCGTGCAATTACCGCGAGTGAGCGCGAGCGACCACTTCGCGATACCGGTAACGCCATCTCGTGTCGAGAGGCGGAACTTCACGCTGAAAAATTACTGAAATTAAGATTCGCGAATCACATTATATTAACTAGTAACAATGCCGACCACATGCATCCGTACTGACCTATTTTATGAGCTTTGGATTAGGTGTAGAAGTTATGTAGGTACCTAGGTGCGATAACATAGCAATTGACAATAAGAATTTACTAACATAAATTAATAATTATTCCAATGCGCGAGATCACAGTCCAACAATATGATGATTCAAGGTTTTCCTATTTGAAGTAACCTCGTACTTTTTTGGTAACTTTCGTAAATGTAAACACACAATACTAAATTCTGCACAACATTAATAAATAGTACCTACCTACTTACCTAATCATTTCTGATGATTTCTCGGTTATTACCTACACATTGAAATGAAACAACTATACCTAACCGGATTTAACTCGCGTATTTTATTTTACTGGCTGAAGTTTTGGAAACTGTAAAGTTTCCATATTCGTAGCACGACTGAGCTGACGATGGTCTAACGCTAAAGTGTTGTATACAACTATGCAAACAACCTTATTTTCTAAATTACAAAATTTAAGTACCTACTACCTTATTCTAAGATACCAGACATTTTTATGTTTCATTCTACGCATAAATTAACTATTTTACAGTACAAATAAAACAAATAGGGAGTTTTATTAGCGCTTCGGAAAGACCATCATTACTGAGACGAAACGCCGCAAGAAACTCAGTAGAACTCATTTTTGGGACATGTACAATGAGAAAAAAAAAAACTCAATAATTACCTACCTATCAATTATTTTTAAACAGACTTACTATGTATGTACTAATTGTAATTTGAAAGCTACCTGCCATATTATGTAAAACTCAAAGTGTTTTCCTTTTACTTCATTTTATTTAATTTTATTACGTAATGAATTATCCCCTGTACTGGAATAATATATATACTAGGCACTTACAATATTATAAGCAGTATGTCTGTGAATCCATGCACCTAACTGCATTTACTAGTGGAACTTGTAATAAAAATTGAGAAGCTGTGTAATGTGTAACCACGGTTAATTACGCTTCGTTCGATTTCGATGGTAATGCAATGTCTACGAAGTTCGTAGCGCTTCGTAGCAACGGCGTAGCACCTTGTTTAATGAGATTTGCGATAAACTGCTACAAGCAGAGTAGTCATGGAAAGCTTTTGCCCAAGAGTGGGACAGATGATAATGTACTTAGTTAAAAAAACTTATTTTGTATGGCATAATATTAAAATAAATTTAACTCTCATAAAAAAAATTATTTAACCCACTTTACTCATTTTTTCTATGGCATGTGAAATGACTGTAATGAAGTTTTTTTTAAGCGTTAGAAATGTATAGGTAAGTAGTTGAAATTTATTTTATTTTCTTAGTCGTGGATAGGTACTACAGGGTAGGTTTGTGTTTCATAATGGAGGCGCTAATTAAATATTAAATTATAGTTTCCAGAATTTATTTCAAAAATAAAATCAATGGCACTACATAACACTTTTATCAAGGCACGTGATCTTAACTATCTTATCTATTTTAAATAAAGGTACATCACATGGAATAGTCTGGTAACTAATGAAACCACAGTTAATAATGTTAACAGACGATAAATAAGCAACATTATTTACAGAAGCTTATAATGTTAATCACTTATAACCTAATGAAAAAAGCTGCTAAATATTTCCTTAAACAGCATTTAACTTTCACCTGTTTTTACAATTTCCTAAGTTTTATTAGAAATAGCTTTCTCATAACAAATGAAATGTGCAACAGAAGAGGCAAAGTTATTGTCCTAGAGCTACGGGCGGTTGTAAGTTATAGTGTCCTTGAAACATCGCATAGTTTTCCTTGGTAGCACATTGGTAGGGTGTGAAGTGTGGTGGGTACTGCTGGTACATGACGCGAGGATCGCGAGCGGCAGCGGCGTGCGGCGCGCGCGCGTACAGCGCCTCCTGCCGCTCCGGCCAGCCGCCACCCATCATACTACTTCCGAACATCACACTACTGTTGTAGTTAGCACTGGACACATTCGGCGCAACCGACGCGTAATTCAACATTTGCTTCACACCTACGCTCGATGCAGACACGGTCCCGTAATGCGCGCTTCCAACAGTCGCAGGCGGTGCCGTCACGTTCTCCACTGGATGAGGTACTCGCGATTCCTGTTTGTCACTCGTATGCTTAGGGGATTCCTCTTTCTCTTCATTAGTCTTCTTTGCTTTTCTTGTGACATTAGCATGAGTTTTCACGTGTTTAGCGAGATGGTCCGATCGCATGAAGCGCTTAGTGCATAGCTGACACGCGAACCTCTTCTCGCCAGTATGAGTGCGGAGATGTCGCTGTAGCTCGTCGGAGCGAGTGAAACGTTTTCCGCAAAACAACCAGTTGCAAACGAAGGGTCGCTCGCCGGTATGCCATCTGAGATGAGCTTTCAGGTGGGAGGTTTTTCCATAGACCTTCCCGCAGCCGGGGACGTGGCACACGTGTTCTCTTTTAGCGCCGTCTTTGCCGTAGTTGGGTCCGAGACCGGCGGCTTCGGTGAGGCAGTTGGGACAGCGGCACTTGGCGCAGCGGCGTTGTAGGTCGCGGTCTTCAGCGGCGGCGGCGGCGGTGACAGGCGGCCAGTACGGCGAGTACTGCGGGTAGTGAGGCAGGTCGCGCCACGCCGCGGTCGCTGCCGTGGCCGCCGCGCCACACCATGCGCCCGACGAGGCGCTGCTGCAGGAGGACAGGTCGGACGCAGGAGACAACGCGTCTCCTCGACTGTACCCGCAACCATAACCAGACATCATGGTCATCATCTGTAACAAAGGCAAAATCACATTTAATTTTATAAAAAATATCAAACTAAAAATAAAAAAGAAAAATCTTATAGTCGAAGCGAAAATCTAACAAACCACAATGTTTATATTTGTAAATAACTAAATACTAAAATACCATAAATCACAGAGGTGCTAAATCTAACCAGATTAAAATCAAATCAACCGGCAAAGATCTCTATTAAACGTCTAATCCGTCAAACATAATAACATGCTGCCGAAGGCTCGCTAAAAATTGAGCAAGATTGTTATAGAGAGTTAGGGCGGACCTGTTGCGCGGGCGGATCCACGTATTGCATATCCGGTGACGGTGGTGACAACGTAGCGCGACGAGAACCTTCAACTGGATAATTACAGGGCGGCGCACCGTTCGCGTCGAGACGTTTTTAATAACTGGCTTCGAATAGAGCTAACGAGCGGTTCTCGCCTCGCCCCGGCCCCGCCGCCCGAGGGTGTCCGAAAGCGCCCGAAGCGCCCCTTCGCCCCGCGCTCCGCGTCCCACCGGCGCGGGCGCAGCCTCCGACCGCGGAGCACCCCACCCTACCCCGTGACTTATGGGCCCGCGAGTTTGACTCTTATGGGAATCATGAAACTAATCATGGAAAGGTTGTGTTTGCTTACTATTAATAAGTGCCTTTGTCGATTTATTTAATCTCGGTTAACATTTGAAATAGATGGACATACTCGGTATAAGCAGAAAATTCAAGAACAGGTTGATCCGCTTAGAAAAACGTACCTACTCTATCCTTTAAAAAACATTGATAAGTGACTATCATTTATATATTTGCCTTATACTTTGTGTTCAGAAAACAACTTCAGGGGTAGGTTGCTGGTATAAAATTACAAGAAAGATCCTATCGGTAGGTAGGTGAGAACATAAACTAACTTCCACGACAATCAAGGTACATATCAATACATTCGTTCATAAAATCACAATGATTAAAAATGACTCTACGTATGTAAACAAGTAAATTAATAATATATAAATTATTCATTTATAGGGTGAGTGACCCGGTTTTGGCCATTTTAAGAATTTTGTAGACTTTGAGGCTATATCATTTTACAGTTTTTGTTATCAGGGACATATTTCTTGTAAAAAGTGATAAAATATATATAAATCTAGCCTAAGGATACATTTTTTTTCATAATGATTCAATGGAAAAAGAATCCTGTTGAAAAGAAAAAAAAATGGGACTTTGTGCCATTTTTGGCCAGATTTACGCCATTTCTGGCCACAGTCATGTGCCAGTTCTGGCCATCAAAACTCATCAAAAATAAAATGCAGATAATTCAAAGTAATAAAAAATTTATTCGAAAATCGCATATTTTACGACCAACAGACTTAATTTAGAGAAAAATAATAATGTTGTGTGTAATTCTAATGTTGTTTTATGCGGTGAGTACTGGAACAATTTTCTTTTCACGGACACCGATTTTTTTAGTATTTGGTTTCGATGGAGGCATTATAATCGGACTCTGAAAATTAATAGATTACTTATACCAAAATAGCTAAGTAATTAAGTTGAAAAATCACGATAAAAACTAAATGGCCAAAAGTGGGGTTCTACGTGCACCACTTTTGGCCAGTCATGTGGCCAAAGATGGAAAAATTCATTTATTTTGTCTCCATTAGTGGCCACCTCTCAAAACCTCACTTAATAAGCAAATAGCGATAAAATATCATTAGTACCACTTAGCCCGTATATTCTTCATGAAGGATTGATATAAACATTAAAAAAATAAGAAGGATTTAAAAAATAATAATTGATTACTCAACCACTCGCCTTAGCCTTTTTGCTAAGATTTAAAACAATTTATGGTCGTCAAAAAATAATGACTTGTTGGATTGAAGTGAAGTTTGACACATCAAAGCTGGCAACGCTATCAGTTTTGCCAATATTAGATATTTTTATTCCCGTAAACCATAGAGTAATATATTTGTCTTTGCCTTAGTTATAACGATTTGAAGTTCTAAATGGCCACAAAGGGGTCGGTGGCCACAACCGGGTCACACACCCTACCTCAACATTGTGTAGTTATCTATACACAAACGACTGTCAGTTGTTAAAGTGTTTCGAAAGATTTTATTTTATTTACTTATTCAAGTTCATTCGCGGCAATCTGGTCAAGCTTGTTCAGATAGCCATCTTCCTACATAATAATATTATTCTTCTGTCTTGACTCTCACGCAGCGCTTAATGTTTTAAATTTTTTCTCTATTTCGGTCAGCAGTTCGCGGCAGGCGCATGATTTATGCATATCCGAGCGGGGCCAAACCTTTAATTACACGTTGTTAAAATATGGCAGTTTGTTAAATCGTTCGAGCTGCTTTTGTTTTACTAAACACCGCTCTCTTAGATAGAACTACTTTTCCTTGACTTCTACCGCCGACCATTTAACTTAACCCACCCAATATAGGTACCTACCTACCTACCTTCCTATCTATCTATCTATTTGACTTCATTATACGCCTTCACATTTGTATGTTCATTTTGAATTGTAGATATATTCCCTTTACCGGCCATACCTATATCGATAATCAAGATTGATCAATTCAATTACATAACAATATAAAACATAACAAAACGTTTCTATTGGTACAGAAGCAAATTTGACTTGCTAATGATAGTTTAAGAACAGATTATGTAAATAAGTTATGGCACAACTGAATAAAAAAAATATTTAGGTGCCTATATCTAACAGTTAGTAAAGTGTAGTTACATAACTGCAAGTAGGTACCTGAGTTAGTAAGTGAAACAGAACATTAGTACTTACCTGCTTACCTAAATTTATTTAATCTAAGTAGGTGTCTAATATACCTACCTGTTTTAATTGTCAGTACTACAGTCATTAGTTAAAAAATAACTTTCCACGAAGAGCTGCTACTGTACTGCAGTGTTCACAGCGGTCAATTGTAGTCGCAAATTCTTCAGTAACCTGTCGACATGTTTACGACTGTATAGAACAATGGACATTGGTGTAAGGGACTAGACAAAGTCCCATTTCGCTACTGTGCCTTAGTCGGTCCCGTTCCGATACAAAGCCCACATGCAGTGGATAATGCTGGCTACTAATGCGCTATGATCGCTCTCCTCACGCCATAAATCTTGAGGGCTACTGCGTTTTTGTTTGCGTGCTAACCCAAAAAACGTCGGTCTAAGGACATTGGACACTTGCGACATCTTCGACAGTTTTTACAAGGATGTCGCGATCTGTGATGTAACAAAGTGGCCGACTTTTTGCTAATAGTAAATAATTTATGATCGAACCTTGCGGACTTTGGTTGCCACTTGCTAAGTACCTACCTACCTACTTTTTACTAACTAACTCCGATGAAATAATTATAATTACGTTTTTATTTAATTTACGTCATAGTTAAACAAACGAAAGAGAATTCATAAATAGGTTTTTCCCCACTTATTATGATACTTCGGTAAATTTTCTATTGTTTATCGACGTTGATAAATGCACTCGACCACCACGGGTCATATCCGCTGAAGCACGGATATTTTACACTAATTACAGGTTTCCTATATCGTGGGCGTGTAATTGGTTCTATCGCACGTTGTCCTTACTTCCTGTCTTTTGGCAGCGGGTGAATGGATCTTTATGAAGAGTTGCACAAAGTACCGACGTGGTGGTGTCAGGTTGCAGTATTGTGCGCCCGCAGCCGAACTGGCACCCACGGTACCTTTCATAAGTTCTTGAAGCTTTACTTTATCATAAGACTCATAAGTAAAATTGATGCTGATTGCATACGGGCATTGTTTTTTTATTATCTATCTATTTCGGTTAGGTTTCAGTTGTGATACCTAGTAAGTAGATATATTGTACCTACCTATCAAGTGTCGTCTGGCATGGTAACTTTCTTACTCGAGTGCTGAAAGCTGGAGTAAGTAAGAAGAAATTAAATTTTAGCATAAGTTAGCGTTTATAAATCGACGAATGACGTTAACTTATAAAGAACTAAGTAGAACTTATAAGGTACTGCTTCATTTTACAAAGGTACCCAAGTCCAAAAAACATGGGAACTTACTTAAATCTACTTATTGCAGAAAAAATACAACAGGTCCATCAATAAACCTGATGCATTTTGCGAAACCTGATCTGATTCAGTCACAAAAGATTTAAAAACTGAATACTTTGAGTTAAATTGTGAATAAATTTTATATTGGCATTGTATCTTAGCGGATTTGGTGTTATCTGATCGGAACTTCGCTCGATTCACATCGAAACTGTAAAGGAGTGAACAGCGGCATAAGACTATTGTTAAATGTAACAAGATCACTCGGAAGGTTCAAGGTACCTGTCTCCCGTCACAATAGGCATTGGAAATGTTCGCACCAAATGCACACTCGTCAAACCCTTGAAATTGCATTTTTTCTAAAGCGACTGTCATGTGTTCTGTTTTTTTAGACAATAATGCTCTACGTTCCATCAGATTGTAATTAATAATAATATATTGTTCATTATCTATTGGAATTAAACAATTACCTACCCACCTAGAACGGATTTAACTCGCGTTGGTATTTTATTTTATTTGCTAATGTTTCGAAAACTTTACAGTTTCTATTTTAGCACGACTGAGGTGACGATAGCCTAACACAAAAGTGATTAAAAAAAACGGGAATTGTAAAGTTTGCGAAAATTCATCAAGTAAAATTAAATACGCGAGTTCAATCCTTTATACCTACTAGGTACATACCTAGCTAACTACCTAGTTGTTTGCAAAGCTATTAGAAAATATAATTTATTATCTAGTAGGTAAGCAAACTGGCAATGAATCTTAGCATACCTATGTCTGCCAAACTCATTAGGTACCTGCAGATTGATGGCAGGAAAAGGTATGGTAGATAGGTACTACATATTAGGTACCTGCCTAACAAGTAGCTGTAGGTAGTAAAGAGTAGGAAATCAGGTCATTTCTCTTTTAAATCTCTACGAAAAAACTACCAAAGTATCGCTAGTAATAAAAATAATAATAAAGTAAACAATTTTATTAATCTTAACATTTATTTTAGTGATATCACGTTAATCACTAATAATAATACTATCTAAACATTGTAAACTAGCCTGTTCTCGTCACCGAGTCGTCATAAAAAGTAACGTAGGTAAGATTCTGCGGAGCAGGCGCCCCGCGGCGCTGCGGCGGTCTTCAAACAGAGCTCCTTTACTCTGTGACAGCCGAAATTGCCCTACATAACTAAAGCGCTCTCGAAGGCAGTTTGTTTAACATAACAAGCTGTTTTGCAAAGATACGACGACGGCTAATGACACATTTGACGCCAGACCCTCACACTCATTAAGGAACTTTGCAATTTTTTTTCGTTATGGTCAGTTTTCATCCGTAATTAAAATTTGTGAGCTATTAGGTAGGTAAGTGCACGTTAATTTGTTTTTAGGGGCTGAGATCCGCCGCATCATTTTAGTTTTTATTTAAGGATTTTTACCTAAGTAATAGTGACGCTGGCCATGCAGAAAATGTTGGAGTCGTACCTGAAGTAAAATGTTGTTTTCGATGAGCATGAGATTTTGTAAATGTGGGTAAGAAGGTAATTTTTTATGTAGGTATTTCCGTATACTTTCCATTACCTATTAAGCACCTAAGGTTATTATTATGTTTGGAATAGGTACAAGTGATTTAAATGATCAAACCAGTATGAATCTACCGAATATTATTGCCATAAATCATTAAAACACTTTGGTACATACCTATCTACATAATTATAATTATAAAATCAAGATTGCCAATAACGCCACAATAATATTTATCTAACAAAACCATAGCAAATATTAGCGCCATCTATCGAACGTCGATCGGATTAATAAAATACCGCTACTTAACAAAAGATGGCGCTAACGACAAATAAACGCAAAAGAAAATGGAATTCACTTAGATGCTAATTAACGACCTTAAAGATCTAAATTCCAGGTACATTACTGTTTACGTAGTTGGCTGTTTACAATTTACATCTGTTTTCATTGATGACTGTTACCTACTTACAATGTAATTTTTTAATTAACTCAACTTATCGCTTTTGATGTTAGTGTTATGATAATGTAATATTCATTCTTTCTTGAACAACGGTTTGATAATAATATAATTGACCTCTTTATAATTTCTGGATAGTAGTAGTTTTCTAAACTGTTTCTCATAACTATTCGTGATTATTATGTGAGAACTAATGACCTCATTTAGACCGTCACAAACTACAAACACAAGAAAAAAAGATGGAATAAATTTCGAAATTTTTATTAATTAATAACACGCGACACAAGACATACATTTTTGTACAACCATTTCACATAGTACGGTAATGACTACTATTCTTAACAGATGAATGTATCATCTCACAAACAATTGATGTATAAGCTTAAATGGCCTTTAAGTAATTTAAAATATAAAAGGATATATTATTTACTGTCAAAACCAGGAGCAAAAGATATAGCACCAATATATGGTTTAAGATGATTAACTTTAAACTGATATCCCATTACATTTTACATGGTATCACAACTGTATCGACCACAAAAACAAAAGAAACAAAAAAGATAAATACCTATCTATGTTGAAGAAATGAGGGCTATTAGATGCGCTAGTGTAGAATGAGGTCCATTTCTAATGTTCCACCAATCACAGGCCAGTAGCTTGTCCCTCATTCGCGGAACTTGACAGCTGGACCTCATTCTACATTAATGCATCTAGCGGATTTTTGACATGCGACGGCCCCCATTACGTAAGATCACAAGATTCCTTAAAATATACACAGTAGGTATAGGTACTTAATATACAAATATAAGTTTAAGTGCTGAGATATTTCAGTATATCAAATTATATACATACATTAATGTAATTTACATTGATGATTTGTACAACTAAACGTGACCAACAACTTTACTTAAAATTTAGAGGAAAAAATATTTGATTCACTTAAATATATAAAATAATACAATAGAATTTTTTGCCGGTGTAATTTTATTTTAAACTACCTATCTGCTGTATGTACTCGATTATACAAGGGGCTCTAATTTATTCCAATATAATAATTATGTCCCTTTCTACGATAAATGCATATTTATAATTATATTAAAAAAGCTCCGCGAAATATTATTTCCTTATTCATAGAGAAAACTATAACATATATATATATAGTATATATGTACTTTAGTTGGTAATTTTATTTGTTCTGAAATATTATTGATATAAATTATAATAAATAAGTTTAAAGAATTCAGATTTTAAATTATTTATAAAAGAGCAAGATTAAGTTGAAAAAGATTTTAAATTCAAAAAAGAAAAAAATATTTTAGGAATGGATGAAATCCAACTTAAACTAGATTAAGAGTGCATTATACGTAACAATGATTTTAGTGATGGACTGACATACTTTAATAATCAAAGACATTTTATAGTCGGGATAATGTTTCATACTAGAACTATTTATACCAATTGCTTTATAATACGAAAAACTACATCAAATGGCGAATTCGTGAATCAAAAATCTTAGTTTAGCTTTCAAGTACCACAAATGAGAAACAATCCACTTGCCTATATTTTTATTTGATGAAGACTAGCGACATCTAGCGGATTTATACCCCTCTTGATCAAATTTAGTAAACTATACCAGCCTTATTTAGTAGAAAAAGCTTAACTGGCTTTAGGTTATATAGTGTGTGCTTGTATCGGGCAACTTTTAAAGTAGCCACTATGGCCGACGCTCATTTGTGGCACTAGATGTAAGCGTTAAATTATTTTGAGCCTTAACATTAAATCCTTAGCTTTCACATTTGATTGATAGTCATAAGGAAACTTGACCGCGGCAGTGTTCTCTCGGCATTCCAATAAATCAGCTATACTGAACCTGCGGTCCGCTGAGTTGGAGGTACCTTGCCTGGTGATCTTTTATAAATACTTTATGTCTATTAAGGAAAGGTTGACCGCAGCTGCAAGAATAAACACTTGGCCTTTTATTAGTGAACGCCTGTTCATATTTAGTCAGATCCGTGTAAAATCATGTAACGTAAATTGCAACCTCTACATGGGCTAGTCACAACAACCTTATAACTCGTCTCTTAGAAGCGTATATCTGTTCTTAGATGGTGCTAGTTTCTTGAAGGTGGACTCCGGTGGTGTTGTGACCTTGATATCGTTGCTGATCTGATCCGGATCGGGGCCGTAGTGGAATTCCCTAAAAAACATTAAGGCATTAGTATAGTTTTATAAATGAAAACTATACAGATGATATACATTTTGATAAATGAAAACTATATAGATGATAAGTTTTAGATTTATAATACAAAAAAAATGCAAGAATGACTACAAAATAGGCGGATCTTCGAGAGTTTGTGCCGTCATCATCGTAGTCTATCATGTATAATGGTTGCAAATAAAATATCATTACGTATCAATTGAATGAAACAGTATTTATATCTGTACCAGGAGATAATTACAGTTAAGTTTTTTTTGCTTACCGATTCTGTTCTTAAATATAATCTGAGACGACAATGACGGCGTTTCAAGCATTATGAAAGTGACATCCCTACTAATATTATAAATGTGAAATTGTCTGTCAGTAAAGCTGTTTCATCTTTACGTTAAAATCACTGTACCGATTTAGACAAAATTTTGTATGGAGATAGTTCCAGACAAAAACAATTTATTAGTTTGAAAATGATCCCTTCGGGAGCCACTCATTTACTAAACTACCACGTGTACTCTACGCAGACAAAAACACTAGTTATAAAGCCCAATTAATAGTTACCTGTGCAATTTCCCAGAGTACAAGTCCTGTAAGAATTGCTTTAGTTTGCCGGGCTTCTCCATGTCGTCATAGCTTGAGAACAGATACATGTGACGGAAGGAATCAATGGCGATGAGGGGCAGGTCGGAGACAGACTTGCCGAGGTGATGCAATGGATGCTCAAAACGGACTCCGTCGGCCGTCAGGAAGTTGATGTTCTCTAAAACGTTTGATATTTAATTAATACATAAGAATTATAAACATTACCTATATCTTACTACTATTATACTGTAGGTTTTTATTACATATCGGATTTAATTTAAAGGGATTAAACTCAAAATGTGAATTCAAATTTAACGAGAAAAGGAACTACATAATTTAGGTAACTTTTCTTTCTCTGTTATAATTATTGTAGATAATTATCCAATGTTGTTGTAACATTTGTGAATAGTGATAAAATGCACTAATTCCACTCTTTAACTATTTACGAATAATATAATAATTAGTGATTTCTGTTGCTTCCAATACATATTGAAATAAATAAATTGTAACTCCCTTATATTTAACATTACGTTACGAAAACTTTATAGTATATAATTAAATAAATTAAATAGAGCTAGTACCAAATTACAAGAATATTAATCTGACCATCATCGAAACTCATTTAGTCATGATTTTAAAGTACCTATATAAAGCAATTATTTATTTTTATAGTCAATAACTAAATTATACTACAATTTCATACGTGTTTCTATGCCACGAATGCATGAGTCGCGCAAAATATTAATAGGTAAGGCCTTCCTTATCAGAGTTACAATTTTATTTTTTTTAGTTCACAAACCACGATTGTGTATGTGCAATTAAAACATATTTTATATATGACACAGGTTGACTCGACCTTGTTATTTTCTTACGTTGTTATTAAATAATACATTTGTTCATGCTGTGTACACATAATGTTGCATGGTTAGTTATCTTTCTATATTTCATTGTATCATCTTTATTTGTTATGATGTTATGTTTGGAATAGACACCCAATAACAACCAACACACAACCAACAATGTTAAACAATATCTAGAAAACCAGACTTAATCCAGCCACGCTGGTCGAATGCATATTGGAAAATTACACGCCAGTTATGGTTGCATTAAGAGTGCTCCTTTGCTCGGCGCTTCCATACAAAACGTAATTCCTCATTCTTTCAAGAATTTTGAATTAAACATTATTATTTTTTTCTGCAATTATGATCGGATATGGCATAGCTAGGACTGACTTTCGTTATTTTTATTAGATTATGTAAGATATTACAATCAGAGATTATATTAGATTCGTAATTTAACACGAAAAATAGACACATTTTCAGAGGACTTGTTCGCATACATTTAAAGATTTTCATAAAGATTTCAAAAGATAGAAGCATCGGAAATATCCTCAAGATTGAAAATAAACCATAACTACAGTATTAATATCACAATTAATAATTTACAACGAGAATTCGTACTTTCGAAATAATTTCTAATGAAATGGCGATATTAGAGAATACTTATTTCACGCGAGGTTTGAAAATGCATTTGTGTGCGTGTCCGAATTATTCCGACGGCCGCCGAACGTGTTTGACAAGTTGACAAGAAAGACAAGACGAATTGCCATTTGCCAGTCAGTCATAGACTGTCATTGTGCAGATTTGATGGCGTTACTTTTACTTAATAATTAATTCATTAATAATAGTAACTAAAACTACCACGGCTAGATTAACGGACTTCTGAATTATTACAAAGTGAATTGGTTTTATTGCGACGATCTTATATACTTAGCTACCTACGACGACTGTGTGACAGCGGACTTGGAATTACATTTCATTACGATTGTTCATTATGCGTAAGTACTAATATCAATTTATATTATTATTATTTATTAACAGTTGGAACCTATCTAGATATACTTTATACTTAATCACTCGAAGCGATCATGTCTTTTCATTACTTTTCAACTTTAAGTGTCTTTCACTTGATACTCGAACGTCTATAAATAATATCGATATGTAATATCATATGATATATTCAGTAGAAAATGAAAATCTAACGGTGTGGATTTTTTTTCACAGCAAAACCTAGAAAATCTAGTAAAACGAGACTTTGGCTATCAGCTCGTCGTAAAAAACTAAGCGCATGGATTTACAAGAAACGAAACATGTGAGCATTCATTTTATAATTCACATAATGTGCAATCAATCAATAAGTCATAGCGAAGTTTATAATTATGTTGTAAATTAAATTTACAATGGTGAATTTAAAAATTTTGATTATGTATCTCATAGTTACTGTTTGTACAAATACTATTAAGCACAGTCTAGTAGCATTAGATAAATATAATTTGTTGGAATGAAACAACTATTAACGGATTTAACTCGCGTATTTGTATTTTATTATATTTGCTGACGTTTCGGATTCTTTACAGTTTCCATAATAATTTATTGTTTTTTTGTAGGATAGCGGAACAAACTTTACAAGATGCCGCAACAGAAAGGTGATGCTGTTCTGTTCGGGTGGACTGTGAATAGATATAGGAATATAGGAATAGATCGTTATTCCTATTGTTTTTTTTAATAAAAATATTTTTTTTGACAAAGAAATTTTATGGGTATCTATATTCATACACGGTGCTATCTACGTTTCAAGATTGATTGTTGTTTGGTGTAGGTACTCCATTGAAATGCTACATTTTTGGGGTTAGCTTGCATTTGTCAGAGGCCTCAATTTTATTTTTTACTACCTAGCGATTCGCCCCAGCTTCTCTCGGATCCCTGTTTTTTTTTTATTTTCTATAGCCTATTACTTGTGTCAATTAACGTTTAGTCTTAATAGAACCATAAATATAAAACTAAAAAATAATAATCGAAAACCCATGAAAATTTGAGAAATAAATACAAGTCCACGATATTATATCTAACTTTCTTTCAATCATTTTACAAATCCCCACAAAATGTAACTTATCTATGGAGCAATGACTTTTTATATATGTTATAGGCAATGTGTATAATGCAGGCATTCTATACATTTCCTAGGTATTGTATAGAATGCCGGGGTCGTCCAGGCAATGTGTGAAATGATATTGAATGTGCAAACTATTTTACACTTTACCTAGGAAATGTATGGAATACCTAGGCATTGTATAGAATGCCGGTTGACGCATAGGTAATGTATGTAACGCGTTTTTTTAGTATACACATTGCCTGATGCGCTTCGGGCATTTTATACAATACCTAGGCAATGTATGAAATGAATCGTATTATACACATTGCCTGAATGTTTTAGGCAATGTATACAATGCCTAGGTATTCTATACAATGCCGGATTATACACATTGCCTATAATGTGTATAATGCAGGCATTCTATACATTTCCTAGGTATTGTATAGAATGCCGGGGTCGTCTAGGCAATGTGTGAAATGATATTGAATGTGCAAACTATTTTACACTTTACCTAGGAAATGTATGGAATACCTAGGCATTGTATAGAATGCCGGTTGACGCATAGGTAATGTATGTAACGCGTTTTTTTAGTATACACATTGCCTGATGCGCTTCGGGCATTTTATACAATACCTAGGCAATGTATGAAATGAATCGTATTATACACATTGCCTGAACGTTTTAGGCAATGTATACAATGCCTAGGTATTCTATACAATGCCGGATTATACACATTGCCTATAACATATACATAATTATACTAAGCATTACCTATTGTAAATTATGCCTAAGTGAGCTATCAGATTATTAAGTCAATACAATAATAATGTCTGTATTTTCATTGGCGCAAGATTGATGTAAATAATTATACCTATCCATTGCCAATTTATTATTTCTTATCCCCAAATTTATGCTGAACCCGATTATGATGATAATGTAGCTTTAGAATGGTGAAAGAATATTTAAAAACGGTCCAGTAGTTTTTGAGCATATTCATTACAACCAAACGAACAAAGTTTTCCTCTTTATAATAATTATATTTATAATTAAGTATAGTATAGATTGGTATCATCAATATTTCCTTTTCATTTATGGCCAGCCAGGGGTGTTTCAAGATGCCTCGGTTGTATGTACTTATATCTGTATACTAGCCTCTGCCCGCGACTTCGTCTACGCTCGATGAGTAGGTAGGTACCAGGTACTTTACACAATATCGTTATAAAATATAGCTTAAGTATATATTTTTCTAATGTTTAAGCTATATTATTGTAATGTTTCAACAAAATCCATTCAGTAGGTAGTTTTTACTTGAAAGATAAACAAACATACCTACCTAAAATTTTTACATAGGTACCTACATCCATCCATCTATTCATAAGATTGTTACTACGGTAGGCAGGTAACTACTATAATATTTTGCTTATATTCGACCTGATGCTCTAGTGGATAGTAGGTAGGTACTCCTGGTTTGAACTCATCACCTTCTGGTAAGTAGGTACCTAACGTAAATATTCCAAGTAAATACCTACCTGCCTATTTTCACTTTTACCCGTTTTAGTTAAACCAGAGGACTCGTCGAACTTTGTGCAGTGTTCTAAGAAAGTAAATTGTCTTTATATTTTTTTAAGTTAAACATTATAATAATGGTAACAAGCAGAATTCCTATATATGTAAGTATATATATTTATATGTAGGTATTATGTTTACTCTACGTACTTACTTAAATATTTTTTTTTATCCAAAAACGTACCTATTTACTTGACATCGACCAAACCAAAATAAGGTACGGAAGTAGGCATTTAATTTAAAGTCAAATAAATTTTGTAAAGACTCGCTGTCACACACACACTAGCATGAATATTGGTTACGACGTTCCCTCTCGCTCGCGCGCCCGAAGGCGGCTGACCGATGCAAGCGAAATTGACCCTTCGTTTTCTAAACCTGAGAATCCATAGCCGACTTCGCGGTACAAAAAGGTGCACTCTTAAGCTATTTTCCCTCATGTAAAAATAAACGTTAACCATTCTTTTTGCGCCTACACATGCTCTCTGTTTGCTTTAAGGTCTGGTAGAGAATGCCGTATGGCATTAAGTCCGCCTTTTGTACATTTGTTTTTTATTGTGCAATAAAGTGTAAATAAATAAATAAATAAAATCCTTAACAGAATTTGAATGCATAAATAATCTCAGGATCCTTTCAGCTCTAAGACACTATAACTCTGAGAAATGACACCGACAACAAAAATTATAAATATTTTGTATGCAAATACAATTCGTAAACTTACGCTTCTCAGATTCCAGTTCTCTTTTAATGATGTCTTTGTATTTTTTAATACTCTCAGTGTCTGTGGGATGATGGAACAAGATCAGGAAAGGCAATCCTTCTTCCGTCAGCTCCTCTGCATTCTCAAACGTAATTTCCCGGACTAGGGGTATGCATTTCTCTTGCACCCAGCTGTATAACTCGTCGAAGTTTGTTAGGGAGCCTTTAAAAGTCTCATCAGGATCTTCTGAAGTCTTTTTGTCAGTTCTGAACACCACAATAGGTTGACCTGAAAACAAGAAATAAGGATAATAACAACTAATATTATTATATACTAGCATATTTTTTTCCCCTGGTTTAACCATTGAACAGATCTATATTTTCTTATAATCATCATGACCCATAGATTATCTGGAAAAGATTCCTAAAAGGGACAGACTCCTATATATCCTAAGGTCCTTATTTTCTAAATGTATCTGAGTCACTTCTTTTCGATCTACAAGATAATATTTATATTAGATATATGACATTTTACATCGAATCATATAACTTGGTGACTAAGAGGAAATTATTTTATAATAATCCAACCAAATAAGAGTGCCAGCTTGATCGGAATTTATTTAGCCTAGAGTTTCTAATTTTATCAAATTATATTTATAATTTTTTTAAGGAAGAAAGAGTTCAAAACTATATAGTATAAACGATCATAAACATTCAGACTATAAACAAAGTCAAAAATCATTGTTAAAGATAACTTTTCAAGTGGTAATTAGTTTTTACACACATAATTTAATCTTATCACTCTTAAATACTATCTTTGTTATGTAACAATTGTCAATTCAAGTGATGAGGCCACATCTAATAATATAGCTATCTGATGCACAGTTATATTCCTTACTGAATATTTTTTTATATTATTTTGCATAAGTCAAATATACCCAATCTAGTACATATTATTACGAACTAGCTTCTGCCCGCGACTTCGTCCGCATGGAACTCCTCCTTTTTTTGCAGTCGGTTAAAAAGTAGCCTATGTCCTTTTTCAGGCTCCAGACTTTCTTTGTACCAAATTTCATTTAAATCGGTCCAGTAGTTTTAGCGTGAAAGCGTAACAGACAGACAGACAGAGTTACTTTCGCATTTATAATATTAGTAGGGATGAATGACTTCATAGGCTTGCCATTATCTTAGAGTCTCTAGTGGAGAGGTTATAATCCTGCAATATTTTTTTTATTTTTGAATGACATATATTATGTATTATCATAATAATTATTTTAGGACTAGTTAAGTCACAAGTTACTCATTTATTTATGTACATGTATTGTAATGATGTCATGTTTCAGGATATTTTTTTTAAATAATCTCTAAATAGCAATTGGTTTTAAAAAGAATTTGTTGTATCTAAGTAACATTACAATAAATAGGTTCATAAATTTAGGAGTTATAATTTACCTGGGGGATGCATTTGTTGGGAAGCATCACCAAACCCAACATGGAAAAGGCACTCGTCCTTCAGACTGGCAGCCACTCGCCTCAGCACCTCATACTCCGGCTGGTCTCGTCTGTCCATGTAGCCAATAATGTGCCTTTTATCCTCACTGAGCTCATGAAGCTCTTTAAGCGAGCCAAAGGTGACAACTGGATCTGTCAACTGCTTCTTAATGAAGTCGGAAAATGCTTCCACTGAACGTTGTCCTGATAAACAAATTTACAGTAAAACCATTTGCAGATACATAACATTACAAAGCAGGTTTCCATATCATTTGCAACATAATTAGCTTATATTTTTTATTGATATTGCTTTTAATAAATCCAAAATACCTCTATATTCTTTTTTGGCTGGTAATCCATTGCGGAAAAGTTTGAGGGTTGGGTATTTTGTGATGTGGAATCTTGTTGCGACAGCCCCTTCTTTGTCACAGTCCACTTTTCCCATTACAACTTTGCCAGGATCATAACCAGCTTTAGTAACCTCATCGGCCGCATCATCAAAAATTGGCATTAATATATTACTGAACCGGCACCATTCAGCATAAAAGTTTATAAAGACTACCTCATTAGAAGCTGAAAAATATAAAACAAGATTTAAAAATTTGAAAATACCTAAATTTAATTCAGCTTTCCTTAAACAGATTAGCAGGTAACATGATAATAAGGATAAGTGTTATAGTTTGTCAGTATAGATCTATAAATGTGAGATTTTGAACTCCTATCAAACAAGATTTTAAATATAATAAGAATAAATAATAGTTGCTTAGACAAGTACGTAATCTAGAAAAAATAACACCTTAAAGTTAATAAATAATACCGACATTTTTATTTCGGTATCATGTCGTTATCGCATCCATTAATAAAGCGTAAAATTACGTTTATTCGTTAACGCAACACAAACAGAATCGCTGCCACGGCTTTTATTTGTTGTCAATAATGAACTTACCTAAAACCATGTCTAAATTACTCTGTGTGATTTGAACCGCTCCACTATCGGTCGGGTTGTAAAAACAGTGGCAAAACTGTAACAAAACAAAACTCAACAATTACATACTAATTACTTACAAAACTTAACCATAAAATCAACAATTATCCGCAACTACAATAACGAAATGGCAGAATTACATGGATTAACTTCCACTTTTACAAATGAAAAGTTTGACAAAAATGTATCACTTACCAAAACAAGAATGCATCCTAATAATTTATAATTAAATGGACTTATATTTCGCCAGGCCATTTCAGAGCTGTAAACTAAAATGTATATTCAATTCTCAGAATAATTTTCTATGCAGCACCACTTTCGGCTCTAGCGTTGGCGGTGTCAACCACTCCACCCCTCCGGTTGGTTGGCAGCTCGTATACGTCGAAACGTCATCTTTTATTTCTATGATCTCTATGGATTAGGGTATTTATACACAGTCTGAACTAACTTCCGATGCAGCCAACTTATTAAACTTTATCACAAACGTAATAAACATGAAAAAAGTTGAATGTATAATTACTTGGCCAATTTTAATAATAAAATAAGTTTAATTTGTAATTTAACTGGAAGTAGTAAATAAACGATATAGCTAGAATAAAAATATTTAATAACTATGACATACCTACATTACCAATAAATTTTAATAAAAATAATAATCTAATGATACCTACTGTTTCAATTGATGTATAATAAATAGTATGTTCAACTATTACCAATATAATAATTTCTAATGCCTTCGGGGTTACTACATATTGGAATAAAACAACTATAATATATAAACGGAATTAACTCGTGTAATAATTGATCTTATTTGGCAATGTTTCGAAAACTTTACAGTTTTCATACCTATTCGTAGCATAATTGAGCTGACGATAGTCTTACTTCTATCGCCAGCTCAGTCGTAAATCCGTAATAGTATGCTTCCAATTTGTTTAATTTCAATATTCCCCGTAGATGTAGCTAGAGAGAACAATGACGGCGTCTTAAACGCTCGAAGATCCGCCCCCAGAATTATTAACGCACCGCTTAACACGTTAAAGTTTAGTACCTAATGATTTAGATAAAGCATTTATCCTAATGATCACTTAAATGTAGCATAATAATGACCCATAGGCACTAGTAGGTAAGTAGGTACCTAATATGCAAAATCATTCCATTTATGGTATTATTATTATGCTTTACTTATTATTATGTTGAGCACCTTAATATGGAATGTTCGTACTATACCTACTGCTAAGTAGGTACGTAAGGTTAGCAGTACCTATAGTAGGTACGAACATTCATTCTTACATAATATGAAGTTAATTAACATTATCCTGCAGGACTGTTTACTGTGTAATGATATTAAGTGAATGAAAGAAATTTAATTAAGTAAGTAGTTTTATTTTTCCAGTAGGTACTTACAAAAATAATAAAACTATACATTAATTATGTCTACAGCGGATAAACTGTAGGTACATAAAATTTAAATGAGTGTACATAGATTTTATATATGTATTTTAAAAAACATTTCTTTCTAATTATTTAATATTTAAGAAACTACACTTTTGTGCTGACACTTAAATATCAAGATATTAACAGTTTTGAGATTCACTTATCAGACTTATATAATATAATAATATCATTATAATTATATCAGTATGTATGTCAAAAAAATAATTAAAGGTAAAATTATTTCGTGAATGAAAAGAAAATGAAGATAAGCAAGTCAGTAGGTATTTAACAGTAGCACAGTCTTAATATATAACGTCAGAAAGAGAAAATACTTCAAGATACATACCAATATATTATATTGAATATGACTACCGAAAACTAGCATATTTTCAACTGTTTCTTATTTTGGAATGTAATTATTATGTTTCTTATTTTCCATAAGAGTTTATAAAATAATTAATATGCAAAATTGTTACAGTTAAATACAATAAGAACCTCAACAATAATACCTAATAATAGCTGTCATTTTATTCTTGAGTTTCAGATTAAATTAAGTTATATTTTTTCATTATAAATATAAAAATATACCAGTTCAATAAAAATACAGTCATATTTGTAAATAATCATAAATCATACACATTTGTACCACATTGGTAGTCAAAAATACCAATTAAAACTCATGTTTAACAATATTTTTGGACGGACATGTGCCTAGCAGCAATTATTAATAAATTGGCAATACATGGTATTGTATCTATCAAGAACATATTGAAAATTCCTTATTTTACATCATACCCTTATGAGTAAATGCTTTTAAGGCTTCATAAGACACTTGTATACATATAAGTAAATTTATACTTGGAAAAATCTTATCTTATTTACTAATAATAAAGTACTTAATAATTAATGTTTTAATACTAAGGCATTATTGTAGAAAATGTAAAATGGACGGATCTTTCTGGAATTGTCATATTTGTGTTAATGTATGAGTAGTACACATGAAATTAACTTTCCCATACAAGATATATTAATTTTATCATGTTTCTAAAGTGGACACATAGTTTCAACAAATTTGTGCAGTTATCTTATAGTAACCACTATGAGATTATTAACTTTACAATAAATATACTTCCCAAGAGCATGAGATACACTGGCTTGTTAGATTGACTTCCACTCTGGAAAAAAAAAATACCTGATTAATAACTGCTAATCAGAAGTAACCACAAATGTCATTAAGTCTATTTTTTTAACCTACAATCAACAAATCTAGTGATTATTAAGTCACTACTAAAATTAGGGAGGATTTTGAAGCTAAAGTTGATATTTATAAAAAAACTATTTATGGAAACCTTTTGTTTGCTAATATTCAAAATTTACTAAAGGGGGATTATACTTACTATAATGTAGTAATTACAACGATCTCCCTGGCAACAGTCTGAGCACTCCCAATCCAGATACCAAATGTGTGTACAAGTGGACATATACCGCTGCCTTGTAGCTGCACACTCAACTCTATTCGAACAATTCTTCGAAATATAATATTGTTTCTTAGCGCCCTGAGACCAATACGGCGTGCTGCCCCATTTTATTTTGGTTAGACACACATCTTGATCTTGGGCACAAGTCTTGATAGTTTTTACACATTTTTCATTGTTATCCTCCTGGTTTTCGCACACATAGCATTCCAATCCGAAAACTGAAAAAAACATTAAATAACTTTAAGTCATAGCCGATAGTAGTTTATAGCATAACTTTATATAAACATATTTCTATGCTTACCAATTACTACAGACGCAAATATCAGCGAAATAAGTAAAAGCACATTACTCCACTTCATGTTGCTAAGTTATAATAAATGCATCAATTTAACTTTATCGTGGTTTGGGACAGCCACACCCGAGAATATTATCAAATAGTAACAGCTCAATTCAAGCGTCTTCTGTGTTGTTCTGTCGTCGGTTCGGTTTTAGTGATCTGATGACAGTGACATTTCTTTTGGTCAAGCAAAATTAAAAATTAATGTCGTTTTACGGCGTTCATTGATATGCCTCAAATAGTTAAAAGTGAATATTTCAATCATTTTGATAAAATATGTGTTTTATCCCCTCCTCGTATCCGACCTCCTCCCAGTCGTATCCGACCTCCTCCCAGTCGTATCCGACCTCCTCCCAGACGACCGGTCTGGGAAGACAAATATGACAGACAAAAGTACTTGGAACGCTTTGGTCCAAGTACACTCAATGTAATTAAAACTTAGTTTAATATATAGTAATTTGGTTGAGTCTTCCCTTCTGGAAGGCTCCCGCTTTCCGGCGAAGTATTAATAGCCAATAGGCTAAATACATTTATCACGAACAGAAAAAAAAAAAATTTATCCCCTCCCAATATATTTACTTTACACGGTTAATTAATGAAATAATTAATACTAAAGAAGATTCCATAAATAAGCATTTCTATTCATAAAAATGCTTGTATAATAATATTAGTCAAGTTTACTCTATATTCCAAGCTAGTAGTAACCTTGTAAGACGTGGAGAAATGCTGGACGGGGGAGAGGGAGGGGTAATATTTTGACAGTTTCGTTACTTTAATTCTGCCAAATTGCCAATCAGATTTTCAAGCGTCTCGTATAATATATTATCGGGTATTTAAAATTGATTTAGTGAATAATTTTTAATTAGGAAAAAATCTAAATTTGGACGCATTGAAAGCATTTATTCCATGGAAGGAATTTTATGGAAATGGACAAATTATTGGAATGGTAAATTTCAACAGTCACTTTCAATAATAATTTGATATAATGCTAACATATGTTTATATTATAATGAATGCATTTTGGTTCCTTGTCCAGGTTGGCAAACGAGGTGGTTTGTTTTGGATAATGGAATCCTGTCGTATTACAAATCACAAGAGGAAGTGAACCAAGGCTGTAAGGGCTCAGTGAAAGTATCAGTGTGCCAAATAAATGGTGAGTTGGACTTTTATCTATTGCATTAAAAACATATTGCACTTAATCTGTGGAAAACTTATCTAGTAAAACAAATTTCAATTGGGATTGTAAAATTTAATGTTTAGTTTGAAACTGTGTCACTTCAACATGTTACTGTATTTCTTGAGTTTTTACAGTTTTTCATTTTTTTTATACATAAGTAATATTTGAACTGTGATTTTTTACTTGTAATCCTATATGAGCTTTTTGCTCAAAATATTGTTGCCAATTATTATCTCAAAGCATATTTCTTATATTTCAGTTAACCAATTAGATTCAACACGCATGGATCTGGTGATACCTGGGCAGCAGCACATGTACCTTAGAGCTCCATCACCCCAGGACCGACAAAAATGGCTTGTCGCATTAGGAAGTGCAAAGGCATGTGTAGATTCAAAAGGAGAAAAATCCAAAAGTAATCATAATACAATTTATATAATTGTTACACACCTATTTAACAGTGAAATGAAATATCTTGGAAATGTCAAAATTTTATAGATTTAAATGTTAGCTATTAATTTGAATGATTTCCTATCTAACTGACAAAAAAATAATCTACAAAACTCACATAAGTTTTATGAAAATATGTTATGAGGTGGATATTTTACCTTTCAGCATCAGTTGCAGGGCTTGGTGATACTAACTCCCTCAGTCATAAGAAATCAGAACTCAGGCTTTATTGTGATCTCATGATGCAGCAAGTGCATGCAGTAAAAAATGCAGCTATAGCAGAAGGTGGACCAGAAATCCATGTAAGAAATATTATTTTACTTTTGTAATACAACTCGTTTTCCTTGTGAGCCTTACTCTATGTTTTTTTAATATTCTCTTTTAGACACTGGATGATGCTTCTAGCTTGTTATCAGCAACTTGCGACACTTTTATTCGAACCCTGGAGGAAATAATGAAGCTCACTAGCAACACCTCTGTACCTGGGACATTGCCATATGAAATGCCTATTCCCAATATAGCAATGCAGAAAAATGGTCCTAGCAAATCACAACAGTCTGTAAAAACTCCTAGACAAAGTCTAAGCAGATCATTGTCCCAAGAGAATAGATGAAAAGGATAATCTTAACTTATTTATAATGTAAAAAACAAAAGGGCAGGATAAATTAATCAATGTGCAATTATATAATTATGCTGTATATTATAAATTTATGATATTTATGGACAATTGTGATGTGTATTTAAAAATTATCCACTGTAAGTATAGGTCTGAAAAAATATTTAAGTGTAATATTGTGCACATTGTAGTATAGTACCTATTTTTGTAAGGTCCTAATTATTTGGCTGGAAGCCTAATATAAAATGGTTATAAGAAATTTATTCCAAAATTTATGTATGCATTCCTCTATTTTAATTATTTATTTCTGTATTGAATACTAAATGACGAAATTTTTAAGAAAAATGATGTATTCATGTGATGTCATATCATGAAGTTATATCATGTACTTAACTTTGTAAAATGCTTTGGTGGCTACACAGTTATTTGTCAATATTCTTTATATTGACATTATCAATTCATGAACAATGTTGATCCAACACAAGATGGTTTTACAAGAATGTAAACATTGGATTCAATGTATTATACATATTGAACATATAATACAACAAAAGAAAACTGTACATAATGATTCTGTGATAATGGAAACCGAAAATTATGTTTTGTACCTTTATAATAAAATAAACCCTATATGCTTGACATAATGGTGAAAAATACAATTAGGTTTTTCTTGTCACTATTGTTTAGACACCTAAATATAAGAGTAACATAAATGTTGATACTTATACCATTCCTAGACTTATTTAATCTAAATTGTAAGACGTTATGCAGTAAAATAAGTAAATGTAAATCAAAAATGTTTTATTTAACTTAATCTTACATCACAAAGTTTCATCAAATCAGTTTATCATTTTTATTATCAATGGATAAAAGTTACCAACTGGGAACACCGAATCTCTGTACATTCTTTTCTTGAGCATCTAGCTCCATACCTACTTTTTTTCTCATGTAGAAAATTGTACAGTCCCTATTGGTACAAAGAACTTCTTCATGCAGACTTCCCTGGCACCGTTGACACTCAGTCCAAAGTTTGGAAAACTTATCTTGTAATTGTCTTAATTTAAATATTTCTGTAATATATAACTGACCCTCTTTATCCATGCAATGATTACATAATGCATTTTTGGTATCATTGGGCATGACAGTTTTACAACCAATACACTTTTCTTTTTTCTTTGTAAAAGCAGCTAAAGCTCCTACTTTCGACGTCACCATAGATTTTGTTCTTGTATGTTCCCCTTTCAACAGTAGTGATTCTGCCTTTTCCCCAAGTATGGGTTCAAAAATTCTTAACAAAGGTTTCGAGAGCTGGTTTTCCATGTAGTAATTAAAATCAATGGGGACACTGTTTTCTAACACAAATATTGGGTCTTCTGCTTTCATATACGCAGGCGTGTTCTTAGCAGCACAGCAAAGAACATAAGGCACTCTATCTCCAAGTTTAGGTGCAGTTCCAGGGTCTCGCTTTTTCATTTTATTAGCTAGTTCTACGTGAGCCTGTTTAGCAGCATAATCATTTTTTGTAAGTTCTTTTGTGATCACAAGTTGTGAAATATCTATACGATTGCATAAAAGGTCAGCAATTATTTGTTTGGCATAGTTTACTGCCCCATCTGGATCTCTGTCAATGAGTAGTTTCTGTAAGCAAGTACTCATCATGTTTGATACAAGAGGACAATTGTCCCTTCTTACAGTTTCAATGCCCTTACAATCCATTTTATCATACTTATCTGGTCTTGTGAAATAAAGTCCTGCATATCTTTTCTTATTAATAAGTAAGTATGGATAATACACTTTTTCAAATTCAAGTTTTATTGGTTTAACGAATTGGGCTGTTACAAAGTCAGCTGCCTCACTACCTAACTGCATACTTTCTTCAAGAGTTTTAACTCCAAATTTAACCATTACTGAATCTGTATCTCCATAAATTACAACTGCATCTTCCTTGTAACCATTGGCTTTAGTATATTTCTTTTCCACTTCCGACTTTGTGAATTCTATCATAGTGCGACCATAAGCTGTTACACTTCCGGATATTTCTAAGCAAGGCAATTTTCCAACTTGTGCCCCTGTAAATCCATACACAGAATTTGCGCTTATTTTTAGAGCCAGTTGCCTGCCATCAAGCACCGACCGCTTAAAAGGATCTTTTTCATTTTTCAAATCTGCTTTTGCTTTTCTTCTTGCAGCTAGCAGTGACTCCAAAATTTCTGGCAACAGTCCTTTTCTGACATTGGATTTTACAAACATGTTTTTAGATGGTGTTGTTGTGATGTCATTGGGATTCAAATTTAATTCTTTTTGAACATTTGCTGGTAATAATGTAGTATAGCACAAGTTATGGGCCATCATTATACTGGGATATAGGGAGGCAAAATCAAGAGTTGAAATTGGATCTGCATAATATCCTTTTTTCGGTTCAATAACTGTTGCACCTTCAAATTGATCATCTGAACCTTGACCATGATATGCTGGCATGAGATAACCAGCCTCTTTAGCTTTACGTAACAGTTGGCTTACAACTTTTATTTGTTGCCCTCTAGTAAGTAAGCAAAGCATTGGGACTCCAGTTACTCTAGCCATTTCCATATGGTTGATTATGCACATCAATTTATTCAAAAGTTTCAGAGGCAAATATGCATCCTTCAAGCAGTACATGGCTAGCCTTCGCCTAGTTTGTTCATTTTCATTTTGCAAATCACTGATGATACTGTGGTGAACATCTTCTTTTTGTTCCTGTAGAAAATGATAACTTACTGCATTCAAAGTATATGATCTGAGTTTGTAGTCTCTGACAAGCACAAGTAGCAAATCAAAAGGAACTCTGCCTTCAAAATTAATGCTTTTGTTTTCTCTTCGCCCCATTTGTTTTGATTGCAATATAGAATCTTTAATTACAGATCTGATATTTTTTATTCTTCCCAAAAAATCAAAGTTTTCTACTTTCAAATGTTTAGCACGATTGATAAGGTATGGCCAATCAAAGTTACTTATGTTGTATCCAGTTATTATATCAGGATCTAGTTCTCTAAAAAAATCTGACCATTTTGAGAGCATTTCTGATTCATGTTGAAAACTAAGAACTTGAGATCCAACTATGGGGGCACATGTATTGAGAGTAAACACATTTCTAACGCATGGCTCAAGATCACCCTGTCTTATAACCATGGAGGCTATTTGAATTACAGGATCATGATTAGGTTCTGGAAATACTCCTTTCCTTCCAGCACACTCAATATCGAAACTTAAAATTCTGAATGGTGCCACTTTGGACCATTCTCCTTCAGGTTGGTGTGCTATAAAGGCATTCCAAGCAACATCAACTTCAATTTGACATCTAGATTCAGGTCTCAATGTAGAATGTTTTGATCTTTGACTCCATTTTCCGGCTGGTAACTCAATCCAGCTGCAGCCTACTACAGAAGTATCCACCATAAAACGGATATCAAAATCAATATTTGTTTCATAAAATGATGGATCCATTAACCCAAAAGATGGAGGTTGTCTGTCAATCAACCGTTTTGCTGCAGCAATCAACTTAGGCAGAGCTACTGACACTCTAGCAAATGTAATTTCAGCATCTCCCTTGTAATACATAATTGATCGTGCCTTTATCAAACGGATCTCTAAGACTGCTTCCTTGATGTTATCTTTGTTGCCACGTAAGTCTTCTAAGATGGCTTTATTCAGGTTTACTTTCATGTTATGACATGAAGATTCAGTAAAATTTAAGGGAACTGTTACATAAAAGTATGGTGTAAACCCATGCAGATGGCAGCATACAGAATTACCTTCCATAGTAATGCCATACATTCTCATAATAGGAACAGGGCCTAATTGAGATCCAGGCATACCATGGATGGGCTGGCCATTGTAATGGTCTATATCCATTTGTTGGAAGATAAGTTTATCTTTAGAAGAATTTAAAAGTGGTGGACTAGGTCTTGACCACTTCATATTTGTAGTTTGGTTCTCTGGTCCCACGCCAACAACTTCTTGTGAATCAAAGTCACTACTTTCCATACCAGCCAGTTGTTCCTCAAAACTGCAAGGAGGTTCATTATCGTCATCGTCGTCATTTGATTTGAACCTCTTTGGGGGTGGAGGCTTTCTTTTATCCATTTTGATGCAAATGCAAGAATGCAAGCCTATCCTCACTGAAACAAACCAATATATAACTTTAACCGAGTTACCATTTATACATTTAGCATAGGTACATCAAAATCAATTGCAAAATAATTACTCACCTCGGCGACTTATAAATGTAAATATATATAACTTTACAAAGAAATAAATGAACAATGAACAGAACCGACAAATTAAGCGGGAAATAAAGTATTCACAACATAACCGCGTTAGCTGTCATCTGTCGCTGGCTGTCAGTGCTGTCCATGTGCTGTCACATCTGATGTTGACAGGACTAGGCACTGATGTTGCCTGTCTAATGTATATTTTTTATTTGTTACCAATACCTTTTGAAACATTTTTTTAAAGAATATTAAACAAATGATTTATAATAAATTTGTCCATGTATCAAAATAAAATAATATAGGTATTTAGCGAAAGTGTGAAAAAACCGGAATTCAAATCTAGATTCAAGACGTTTATAAGGTGACTTAAATAGGATTATATTATTTTTCTTTTATTGTGGCAGTTCTGTACTCTGTAGTTAGTTTACCGCGTAAATTTAAGTGTAATATATATAAACTGCTTGCGTAAATGTTACATTTTGAAAATAACAATTGATTTGTATGTAATTATAGTCATTGAGCATATTACATTTATTTCTATACTTACTTAAATGTTAGTTTAGCTGATGACGACACATAATTTGGGAAAGCCTTAAATTTCCTCTTTGACTCAGTTGGTACCATACAGAGGACAGGAGTTAATAAAGCGCAGTTGCAGTAGCTTCAGTGTCAGGTGTCTCAATTTTGTGAACAAAAAAATTATTTTAGGATGGCTGGGCTGGCGTTTTGGCATGTTATATTGGTATAATACTTATATCAAAGTGCGTACGAAGGTATACCTAAAATACCTACGTATACATAAAAACCAAAATGGCTGTCGACTCACGTGGTTATAACTTCGTGGCTGACCATTTTAAGTGTTTGTCAAGTATTAAACAGACAAACAATTAAAAGTTGTCGAAATACGAGTACCACCAGTTGCAATCCCGTTCTATGTCATGTCATCGATGATCTGTAATAGGTATTCTAACAAGTATATTTTAAGATTTTCTACACAATTTCTGTCTACCTGTGGCACTCTGAACTCTGGAGTACCTACTACCTAATGTATCTGATCTTATCTTCTTTCACGTACCACGTTTAAGAAGCGCAGCTATCACCTTCTTACGAGCTATTTTAAGCTGAAAGTAAGAGCGTGAGTTCCTTTGACATGCAACTATTTAAAGTTGTTCTTAAATTGTGATAGGCTATGACAGCTATGACACGCAGTGTGAGACCCTGTTAGGTCATGGCAATTTGATATAACTTACCTACTTATTTGCTTATAGTCAGTACCTATCTACTAGTTACCTACTTAATGATGTTTTTATCTAACGGAACAGTAACAAATAGTTTAAGTAGGTAACTACAATAATACCTATAGTTGATGTGAAACAAGCCGTCACAATTAAGTAATTAAAGTATCAAATAGTGAAATCCAGTAGACCCAACGCATTCGAATTTCTCATAAGCGCTCAAAAGCTTTAGAAAGAGTGCGTCAGAGGCGTTCTGGGAACTAGCGCGATACGGCGCCGGGCCGTGCCACTCAATGAGTTTCCATTACGCTGATGAGTCTCCCTCTATTAATAAAGCGACGTGACGAATGCATTACTTTATCGCACTAATTCATTCATAAACCAAAGGAAACTTAGTAATTCATTTATAAATAAATTAAGCGCCATATGTTGCAACTGTAGAGGCTGAACGTCCAGATTGAAGTCTACGATAAATTTATGAAGCTGATACGTTGGTTGTTACAGTTCTTGAGTAAGGCCTGTAATACCCACTTATTGGATATGTAGGTACCTAGGCAGTAACTTATTTTTTTTTATTTCTGCTCCAGTCCAATTCTATCAAATTGTTTGTAGGTGCCTAGGTATGAGTACCGACCTATAAAATAATACCAATGAGTCGGTACCCACTACCCAGTAGAGGTACTTATTACAATTTGTGATCGGTGCCGGAGTCTGTAATTTGAGAAGGTTGTATTAATAATTTCCATAACTTTAATTATTACGGTTATAGCCTACGACTTTACAACTAGGTACCTATAACATTTCGAAAACTTAGTCTAGCACTTCAGATATTTAGATCTAGTCAGGTTTAAGCTATTGTCAGCTTAGTCTGGTACAAATATGCAGTTTTCATGAGTTACCGTTATAAATGTATTATTTCAACATTAAATTAAAGGCATCTAGGTATAATCTAATTCCTTCATAACTAAAAAATACAAATAAATGTTCCATAAATGCAATTATTAACAATGTACATACATATTATAAACGACATCGATGAATATGTACGCACAATTACTGTAATGAATTGTATTGGAAGTAATGGAAGATGATTGAATACACATGTCATCTAGAATTATTATAAACATGTGTATTGCTTAGTTACAATATAAAACAGTAGGTATGTATAGAGACCATTAAATTAGAGTTTCAAGCAAGTTTCACACGATCATTTCGCGATGTGATCAGACAGTTATACACACGCACACGAAGTTTATCGAATTTGTACTATGGCACGGCATTGTTATTTCAACGTACCTATAAACTATTCTGCTTCTCCTCGCCAGTTCGTCTACGTAAAGTTATATGGTTAGCTTTTTTAGCTTAGCTGCTGTTTCATCAATATTCTCATAAAATTGACTGTCAAACTTTCGATTGGAACACTTATTGTTTATTTAAAAAAACAGGTGAAGAATCACATTTTAACGACCTTACCTGCGAGATGATTGCATTGAAATTATCTCCGTATCCGTACCAAATTTCATTTATATCGGTTTAGTCCTTTAAACATGAAGACTGGCTGGCATACTGAGCCAATTTCATATTTATAAGTACTTAGAAATGCAGGTACGTAGTACCTACTACTTAAAAAGTAGTGTTGTTCTAGGTACAAATTGAATCTAATTCTACTTATTATAATTAATTAAGTAACCAAAAACACTTAATTGGCCCTTGTAATTCACTTGTCGATACAAGGATAGGTAATATGGAGCAGAAGTTACATAGTCACTTAGGTACACTAGATATATTTTTATTTAGCTGTAATAATATGTATTAACGTGATACAAAATAAAAACCGGTAGGAAAAAGTTTAGTGCAGACTTAGTATGTAATACCCACTTACATAGTCTCTAGGCAAAGTAGATACACAAGGTAGATACGAAATGGTACCTATGGGTAGAAAATAGGCAGTAGTCATTATGGTTTTTAAATATTTAAAGAAATATTGGTCCGTATGTCGCAAGTGATAAATAAGAATGAGCTCGACAGGGGCAATTGGCTGGCGACGAAACCTAACCAATTAGTTAATTTGATACTAAGTCGCGAGCCACTCTTGTTTGCACATCTGGTAGGTTTATTACTGTTATTGGAAGCCAACTCTAATACCTAACCTACACTCGAGAACAATGAAAGGACTTCATGTTTAAATTTCTTTTTTGCTCTAGATCATAACAGTAAATAACAAACTGGTAAATAGCTAGAAACCCTCCTACAGATTTATTTTAAAGGAACCATAAATAATAATTTAATAAGTCTGGAATTAGAAGACAGAAAGAATCAGTTCCCTTTATCTGAAGTTGCTTGTTTTATCTAATGATTTACAGTGGTAGACGCGCAATTAAATTACGTAAGCCGTGGTAACGTAGGAATGCATTTTGTTTTTTTTTACAATTGTAATATGTGAGGATAATTTTATATTCGTCCACGCAACGTAAATCAATCAACAAAGTTCACATCTGCGACATCGGCGTCTTCGACTTCTTGGTATCGATAATTGAATAAACTCATTCATTATTATGGAGTCATAAAACAGGACGCACAAGAGCTTTGGTTGTGTCGTTTAACGAGTTCAAGCAGCTGCATAACTTGGCTATCTTTATTAGACTTGCATGTGACCCTGGGGCTTCAGGAAAGTCACTGGCTAATATACATTAAGTATATTATATGTATCTACCTACGCATCGCCAACAATATGTATAAACAATGACCATTCTGAACGAACATTTTATTACTAGACTTGCACAAAGACAAAGTCTGTCCGATAAGAAATATGTATATATATATACTTACTTACTTACAAACATAAAGCCACAACTGTGTCAGTTTATTAATTAGTTGAGCACTTTGACAGGATGCTGGGAGGTAAACAGTGGGCGGTATATAGGTGACTGTGCGGATCGCAATGCGACCAAGAAGGCCCTTATCTTATCTAGGGAATGTGCCATCCCTTGCACCGCGCTGTGGGTTGCCACTTAGCGCTAACTCACAAAGGGCGAAGAAACTTTTGTTACACAAAATCAATATCACTTATCTCTCGCTTCGTGGACATAACGGGTACCGCTATGTAATAAAGAGTCAACTTTTGTGTTGTAAATCATTGATGGTGCCAGACTTGTTACAAAAATTACAATATTATTAAGGAATGCAACTCAATTACAAAACAAAATTTTTCAAGAATAGAACTGTTTTTGTGCTGGCGCCAGTGATCTCCGACGCATATAATAATACCTGCGGGAAGATATCCGAGACATGGTTTCAATAATTTATTACTTACTAATTCTAGTGTCAGTCGCTTTCAGTCACTGAAATTATACTTTAAGAAACCTAGACTTTACATAAAATTTGCGAGTTTTTCTGATAGCTCATTTCTATTAAAAACTAGTAGATGATGAAGGATGGTAACTATGAAAATACAATTAAATAATTTATCGATTTGACGAGGCACACTAGCACCGGGGGCAATGCACCATGTCACAGTAAATCGATCGACGTTCTCTCTTCACGCGGCCGTGCCATGATATTTTCATTAGCGATTTATTTATAACAAACAGCACTTATACATAATCATCACAATCTATTAAAAAACTGTCAAAATACAGAGCACTTTAGTAACTTAGACTGGATCATTGTTATTTTATAATTAAACTGAATTGCAAATAGCTACAATGTTGTGGTATGAAACAGCGATACACTTTATTTTTGGTCCTAAAATGAAGCAATAATTTCTCGATTAATTTGACAGGCACCAAACAAAGTTGCTTTATCCAGGATATACAAAATTATTGCATATATATGTGCTACTTTTGTATGTCGGCCGGCATAGATCACCTTTCTCTTAACATGCTGCACTCGTTCGAGAACGCTATCGGTTTAATACATACGTAAGTACTTCAACTTCTGACTTATCTTATTAAACTTCATGTTCATTCATTACTATATCAACTACATAGTGGCATCATCCGCGGTTAACTCGTCAAAGTGACATTCACTTTTTATAAGCAGGCGCCGTATTCGATTAATCGAATAATGTGATAAAAATATTTCCATCGAGTTCGTGTTGGATCGGAGCGGAGTATAATTATCATACATAATTGATCAGGAGGGCAATTATCAAATATCATTCCACGCAAGATTGTGACTACATATATTAGTGCAGAAATATGATAAACTGTTATTATAGTAGAGTCAGCAAAACATAAAATTTTCGTTGTTGGTTAATTATACATATTTTTAAAGTATTTTTTTAATTCACGGCTATATTATAGTTTATAAAAAGAGGTATCTAAAGATTTTTTAAGAACAATTATCTAAAAGTTACTAAATAAGTACTTATAAGTAGGTACGTAGCTACTAGTAGAAATATACATACTTCAATCGGAAAATTTTCCAAGTAAATTCGAACTGACATTATTTATATTGCATGTTAAATAACATTAGCCCTATTTTAGTTCTGTTGTTTTGAGGTACAGACCGAAGATGCGAAGTGGTGGCAAAGGTCTTGATAAGGCATATTTATGTAGGTACGTATGATAGTCTTTGCCAATTCGCCGGATGTAAATAGGGACTGTTATTACTCTTAGTTGGTTTAATTTGGATCATTAAAATTATGCGATAGTTTTTAATGCACCACTATTAAGAAGTATCGAGTTCTCGTTTTGTCAACATTCTTGACCTGTTTCAGCCGGGGCACGCAACGGATCTAAAGGAAATGGGAGATAAAACGAACATTGAATTGTTTCTTATCAAGTCATTGAGTGCTGAGAAAAAAGTCATCGAGATATGTGTGTAAACTTTGGCCTTTCGTATCATTTGTAGTACATGTGCTCATTAACAGTTGGCATGGAACGTAGTGAATCATCTTGTGAAAAAAATTGTTCAACATGAACGCAAGTCCGGACTACTGGATAATTTTCACGCCATTATCGGAAGAGATAATCTAAAAATATAACCCGTGTGACGTTGCACACGATTAGAGATGTTACCGTGAAGTGGGCGTGGGAGGAAATCGCTATTCGCTGTATTTAATCGCTTATGATCGTGCGTCAATTTGTTTTACTATTGTCGTCACATATAAGCTTTTACAAAGACTGCCGTAATTATTGCGATGTTGTTTCACCCTTTGTGTTTATCTTACACTTAGTTTGCTATGTAATCGTAGAGTGCATGCTGACGTGTATTTGGGATGTGGTGCGTCTTTTGGTCTTTGTTTGTGTGAGTTTTTTTTTGTATTTACTAAAACGATTGCGCGGTTACGAAACAATCGAAATGTTTTTGTAGAAAAGGACACTTGTTTATGTGAATTGGATGTTCATAGCAAGTATAAATTACAAGCTAGACACCTTTAAACAGCTTTTGCATTGATTACACTCTTCCATTCATTTTGCACCTGAATCTATAAGTTCCCGATACACTTGCTAGTGAGACAAACCCATTGAGTTGTCTGTATTCATATAATGATAGGTCCATATTTTGTCGCGTTGCCAAAGATATAAAGCAAGATACAGTAGGTTCAGTTCTAATCTATGTTACAAATTCGCTTGATCTCAGTCCATTGAACAACCTACAACCTACGTAATCGATTCAAAGATCATAAATCATGGCGGCGGCGGCTCTGTCTTCTGAAGAAAATGAACTTGGCTCAGCGGCCTCCCTTCCACGCCTACGTACACCCTGCATTTTATTTCTTCCTTAATTTTATTCACAACGACCTGGCAACACTCATCAAAACAGCTTTGTAAAGTGCTTTTATAAAAGTTTTTTGCGTGAGAAAGAAAGAAAATCACAGTGTCACGATGAATGCTATCAGTGCCAGCGAAACATTAGTTGTGTCGATAAAAAGTTAAGTGCTCAAAATGTTATGTATAGTGAAGAAGGCTGTTAACGCGAAAAATTAACTAGTTCAGTGAGATAACGGCAACGGCTCAACTGAACATGAGGAATAGGGAATGTGCTTATTTACGTGCTATTTCAAATATACTTAGCTAATTTTGGAGTTTTAAATATCTGCAATATTGGTGCACATTGAACTTAGACCTTTTTTAACGTTTGGAGAGACATGTAAAATGATCTTGGTCAATTGAAACTTATCAAGGCTTCTCTCAATTATATCATGAGTGACATAGATCTCGAGGTTAATAAGCTGTATGGGCCAATCAGCCCTTTTATTCAGAGTGTAGATAAAGCGAGTGTTTGACACATAGGTATCATTGTCAATAACACTGTTTGTGAATTGTTTTGATTCAATTGATATTTCATGAAAGATTTTATTTAGGGTGCGTGAATTGCTTTTAGATTTTCACTCGTATGTCTATCTATCTGTCTGTCACGGTAAATTTGTTTAAGAATATTTCAGATTATGAACATTACTAAGAGACAACATTATGGATGTTTTCTATATATACCTACCTACCTATATAAAAAATCGGGATATTTACACTATTGATTTTTGATTTTTTGGATTTATCTCCTCCCCGAATAGTAGAATGACTATTAAAACATTGGAGGAATAAAAAACCTCATTCAAATGTTATGTAACGGCTAGATAAGTATTTAACGTAGCAACGCTTTGCTGGGCAGGATGACTTTAGTCGAAAACTCAGGTTAGTAATAAAATAAAATTACAACTTTACAAAGTCCCAAATAATATCTAGGTATAAACTGCTGAACCAGTTATTCTTTGGTCACTTATGTAAATGTAAATATGAAGTACTATAATATTTCATACACCATAAACCATGACGCATGGAGGCTTACGTTTCCAAGGCAGTTTGGGCAAACTTCCAGTTCTCCATTCAGTGTTGAATATATTTACTGTTGTTAATAAATTAACATGCTATTCTGAATGAATTATGTTCTATTGAAACTTGACAGGACTTAACTTCTATCCCATGTAATTTTTTTTTAATTAAATTACGCTTTTTTAACCAAGTTATTAAATTACTGTGTGTATAAACATAAACGCATAGGTATATAGTTTTAATGAGGATGATTCTTGAGTAAAACAACAGTATGTGTAAGTTTGATGCAAACCCGTCTTTTGACAATCAAACGAGAAATAACAAAGTAAGAAGGGTCACGAGAGTAGCTTCGTGACGTCACTTTGTGGTAAACGGTGTCTCGGTGTCAGTGTGAAGTCACACGGAACATTAACCTGCTGTATCTTCATCATTTTTCGTTCGTAAATGATATACAAGTTTTTTTTTTAGTACATGTATTGTGTTTAAAAGCTCTATCGCTTTCCGCCCAAGGAACGCTGCCGCCCGCCTCCGTCCGTAAAAGGCTGCGTACGCCGGGCAAAAACGACCGTCGCCACGCCGCCGCCAAGCCTCCGTCATTCAAAAATACACACATTAAATGAATGAATCAGAGGGGCGCCTACGCGTTCGGCACACAATAAGACAAAAGCTCTTTAAATGGTGCCAGTGCTAACATAATGTATGTTAGCTAATGGTGTGGCTTACGAGTGCATAAAAAAACTGTGGCATGTTATTATAATAGCAATATATATATTAAAAAATATCTATAAGTGCGTACAACTAGGTCCAATTGGTAAAATACCTACTTACAAAATATATTTCACTTACTTACCTACCTACCTAATAACTTTTTGCCGAAGAGGGCATGGAAAATTTCACGCGTAGGTAGCTATTATAATAAGTACCTAACATTATTACAACTTCAGTAATGTCGTGTACAATTGGACCCGAGTCTGCATCTAGGACTGTATGATAAGATATTCTGGAGCAGTAAGATTTAATATCAGTAAATTGGTCGGAGCATATAATTGGTGTAATTAGTAGGTCGTTACGGTCCCGGCGTGCAATCCGCGCGGGTGTCGCGGACTGACACGTCCTCGCCATCCGGTGCGCGTGAGCACGTCTTCCACACGCGAAATGAATATATTAATGGAAATCAAGTAAAAACTAGAAAATTTTATTACTCCGCTGATCGTTTTGTGAGAAATGCCGCTTAACAATCGAGGGGCACGGCGACAGAACAGCAGGGATTCGCCGGGATGCTTGAGCGTGCCGTCTTACATGTACCAGGGACTAAGGAATGTATGGGGATAATTACCACTATGACACGGTTTAAGCTTTGTTGTAAAGAATACTAACTTCATTCCATTGAAGAGCCTCCTAAAAACAACCTGGTTGGTAATTGATATTTTCTTGTAGATACCACTATAATGGGAACGAAAATTGACTATGAAAAAATGTTTAAATAGTTGGTATGATAGTATCTGACTAAATGGTCTGCTGGTTTTAATATTTTATTTATTTGTATACTGGATTGTCACAGTCGATTTAGAAATTGGGTTTAAATAAAATTGATTAGTTTGTCACAAACAACTTATGCTAAGGCGGCCTGTGAAGATATAATAATGTCGTAACAATTGACAGATCTGCCGTCCACTTACTAAAGAGCCGTTAAGCCCAAAATGTAAATTTCGAGAAAAAGCCAAAAAACGTGGAATTCGTTGTCTCTACAAAACTATTACACATAGAAAAACGATTTTTGTCTACATAATTTTCATTTAATTCCGAAAACTATTTAAAGTGGTACGCGATACTAAAAGTGCATTATTTCATTTTTTTTTTATCATTTTTTCTTTTTAGCCAAGGACATGGACTGGCTTTTGTCTTCAGTTACAGCACTAAACGGCAGTTAACCATCCCTGAGCGAGGCTTAGCGGTCCTTTAGTGATGTAATTTCTTTTAAATGTTGAATGTAGTAAATGTATGAGGAAGTTATTCAGAAATGCTTAGCTATACGGCGGCTAGGTGACTTAACTGCTGTATAGTCAAGTAACAGAAACAAATTTCACTTACTGCTACAGCTCAAGGAGCGGCTAAGGTACCTTAACGTAAATTAAGTGAAGGAAGTGTCAACAAAATTGAATTATTCCTTACAGATTATAGTGTGATACTTAACTAAAGGGCAGTTAAGCATACGTCGCTCGGGGATAACTTCTTTTTAGTAAAGCAATCATAAGGTCAAATGTGATATATTAAAGTCGAAATTTGTAATAACAAATTTATTTCTAATAACATTTTATTCAAAATCCAAATAAAAAATAAAGAAATAAATAAAATTTGGTCAACTTGCCTGTTAACTGAGCTAATAAACTTTATCCCACCAAAAACATTCTGTAAATACTAGCTAAGTCTCGAAGAAGCTGCTTGTTTATTTCTAAATAGTAAAGAAATCTAGACAAATTCGTGCGAAGTCTAAGGTTCCTTACTGCGATTTGTTTATTATCATAGTCAATGTTGTGTGACTTGGCCGTTGATCGAAAACGAGACACTGGCGTCCAATTACCAATACCAATATGGGCTTTTATCGCTTAACAAACATAGGTAGTTACAACAACAATTACGTGTAAACAAAATTGACTTGTACCCACTAACGTATAAAGAATGTTCTTCTTCGAGACTTGGCTAGTTTTTTACACAATATTTTTGGTGGGATTTCACTTCTTTTTGTAGAAACGTGGGAATATTGATTTATTCATTTTATTAGATTTTCTTATTCGACAAAGTTTTTTTCTTTTTAGGAGTAATTTTTTATTATTCAAATCTTTCTTTTCTTTTTTTTTGGTTCTGATTCTTGTCCAGCAACAATTTTTCTTATTGCACATTCGCGTTCATTATTTATTTAAATAGACGATTTAATTTCTGAAATACAAGCGCGGTATATACGCTTAGGCCGGTTGTATTCGGTGATCACTGAAGCTAGAGCTTTTATACTCTTGAAGTGAACATTTATGAGGTGCACCGCATGAAGATCGGTTACTCGTGAAAGCGCCACGTAGGCTTGGCCACAAGAGAGTATGGAGGTGCCCATATGCCATATTTAAGACCTTGGCTCTTGTAATTGTTAGGGCATACGCCACACAGATTGGGAATTGTTCTATGTACACGTATTGCAGGGGTATGATTTCAAATTTTGACTCTATTGAGTCAGGCTATAATTTGTGAATACAATTATTAGCGAATTTTCCCATCAATTGTTTAGGCTTTGTTTGGGTCCCACGTCACTTTTTGTACAACGCCTATCGACCCACAAAACCTAAAATAACATCAATGTTTCTGCTAAGCATTACTTTAACTCCCTATTTAATGATTATAGTTTCTTCCAGTCCAGCAGTCATCGACGCGTCATCTTTATATTTTTGTAAGCACACCGGGGCTTTCGATTTCATACATTTTGTACAATCCAAGGAATCTTTAGCAACTAACTTTATCTCGGGGTTCGGAATCGCTTTTAACATAGCATTATTTAACTGCATATACATATTTCTAGTCGGTAGTAAGCAAACAGCATGTTTTGGCGAGTCCCTCAAACATTGTGCTATTTCAATTAATCTTCCTTCATTGGAATGCGAAAGCAGAGGTATCAATCGATTAGACAGTATATCTTTGTCTGATTGAGTTGTCACTCCTAGTCCGATTCTTTTTAACATTTTTACAAACGTAGAATCATCCAGCTGTCTCATGTTCAACGTGAATTCGTTGTAACTATAAAGTTTAGTCTATAAGTTTGGAATACTTAAGGTGCCTATATGTTTATTAATTTCTGAAGGGGTTGGTTTTTCAAATGGCGACTTCTCTAACGGGTGGAAGTTGCAAAAGATCCCCAAACACTAAAATAAGTACTTATTTCTTTTCCCAAACCAACCATCTTCTATATCAGAAGTATCAAACACTTCGCATAAACGAAGATTTATGTAAGCTAGAGTTACATTAGATATCATAGACTCTTCATCTATCTACACTAATAATATTATAAAGAGGAAAGATTTGTACCTATTTTTGTATGTTTGTAATGAATAGGCTCAAAAAGTGCTAGGCCGATTTAAAAAAATCTTTCACCAATAGAATGCTACATTCTTCCAATTTGACATAGGCTACATTTCATTTTGAAAAAAAATAGGGATCCTTGGTAAAATTTGAACAATGTAACTGAAGGTGTAGAAAAATGATAGGCTATAAAAAAAAGGGATCCGGGCGACGCCGGGGCGGGCCGCTAGTCTGTCCTTAAAATTTGAAGTAGCTCGTCTGAAAGCGGGTTGTATTTAGAAGTTTGTTTATGTTCTACGGGCAGTTGTAATAATCTATGAATAGTTTATCCGTTTACGTTAAATGCTGCAATTCCAGTCGGGGCAGTTATATTTTAGTTATTAAACCTAAATTAAAACTTCTTTTAAATCTAATAATTAAGCAATAATCAAAATGTACGCGTTCGCCGTCAACAAGCTCTCCCGGAGGAGTAAATAAACTATAATAATTGGTAGGGTGCCCTCCCGATCTATCCCCTCCCTCAAAATGTACGCGGTGCGAGCGTCGAAAAACTGCCGTTTAGTTAAGGAATGAGGCTTTACTGCTCTTTAGCTCTGTATAATATACAAAATAATTTCATCTATACTTAACTAAAATAGCGTTAAAGGACTATTACTGCTCTTTAGCGGAGTTTTTCTATAAGACCGCTTTTTAGTATAGCAATTTTAATAATAACCGTAGTGGCTTGCTTAGCTATAACGAAGTTAAAGGAGTTTTGCGTCTCTCTAGCTAAGGATATTGGGATAACGTCTTTTTAGCTAAGCACAAGTTCACAAAAAAAGAATTAATTCCTTAAATTTTAGCAGTTATGGTGGTTTAACGTACATTTAAGCTAAGCAATGTGGGTTTGACGCTCTTTAGTGTAGGAACCACCAGAAAATCTGCCACTTAACGGCCACAGTACTGCTCATTATCTTTAAAACTATTTGCCGTAGGAATACGATTCTTAAACTAAAAGATAGAGAATTGAAAACTATATAACGTACCATCAAAAAGTCAAAATTGACGTTTTGAGGGTTAACGGCTCTTTAGTAAGTGGACGGCAGAGATAGGTAAGTACTTGTAGTAACGTAGAGAGCTCATAAAACTAACAATAATAAAAAATAAACGTGCTTAAAAAGAGTTATTACCCTACTAGATTATAAGTAACACATAATATATACTTCTTTATTAGCCTCTCTGTATGTCAGACACGCACCAAATTGCTACGCCGAAATTTTGCGAAGATTCCTTACTTACATAGATAAAACTTTAGTTGTTGGAGTAATTGAGACACAACGTGATGTAAGTACTTGATGTGGAACATGACCCCGCGGTATTTTTGTGTAAATCTTTGATCATTCTAAAGGAAAAGCAACTGTTAAATTATAAACAATGACGATACACCCTTCTAGCTCTCAACCCCTATATGACGTCATCAGCTTCCATCTTCGAACTTCAACGATAGGTATTTGTTTTATTGTCAAAATTAAGAAAAGGAACGTGTGCAACTTTTCTTGGTAATGTAACTTGTCTATGTCGTATAAAAAACTCTTATTGGGTGGATCTTCGAGCGTTTGAGACGCCGTCATTGTCCTCAACATCTATATTTAAGAACAGAGTCAATAAGTAATAGAAATTTGAGTGATATTATCCTCCGGTACTGTTACAAATACAATTTCAATCGATACTTAATAATATTATTTGCAAACATTATAGATATAGATGTTGAGGACAATGACGGCGTCTCAAACGCTCGAAGATCCACCCTATTATGGCATATGGCTTAAAAGTGGCTGACTAGACAGGATGATGATGATATCGCACACCTAGATCTAAAGAGAGCTAACTCAAAAAAGGTACTTTTTCAGGAGAGGCGAGAAACTGATTAATATGTCTATATGCACGCATGAGTTTTCTGTATAAATTTATACTTTTTATAATAAAGCTAGCAGAGTTATATTAGCTGAAATCAGTTTTCATGTAGGTGGGTTTTGCTGGAATCCGATGGTGTGCATAACTCAAATCTTCCGGTTTTTTAGTTAGATCCCTTCAGATCTAGGTGTGCGATATATAATTTGAATTAAGAATATAGAGTTAGTTATACGGGTTCATGGAAATAATAACTTTATGTTATGCCACAGAAAAATGAACTAACTACTATTTTTATTGTTCTACAGTAGGTATAGCTATGACCGCGCACATGAAACGCGCACTTCTCTTTGGTATGTGCCGATTGATTGATCTGATAGTACTAGGATTTGTTAAATAATTTATAAGAGTCAAGAAATGTCGTGTTCTTGGTCAGTTGCTATACTCCTGCCACACTATCGTATAGAAGCCTGAAAAGTAGTGAGGAAAGGAAGCAGATCATTAGTGAAGCCCGAGCCCTGATTTTTGGTCAAAAGGCTGCAGATGAAACGTCGCAATGGATTACACGAGTTTACTAGAGTGTGGCCAGAGACGGGAAAATCGTGGTAGCGCGAGAAGCATAGTATGGCTGAGGCATTAGACTGATGTATTAGCATTACCGTCCTTTGCGAGTCCCCGCCAGGACTGGCGCCGCGACGCGACAATCACATTACAACATGGGAAATTACATGCCTTGTTGAGATAATTACGAATATTATATTTACTGGATAATTGTGTTTGGTTGCTCTAGAAAAATATTTTACTTCGTTGTAGATCTTATCGTGTTTAAATGAATATTGGAATAGAGCTTAATAAATCACTGTAGAACAGAACACTTATATTGTGACAATTATAAAACATCTAAGTAGGTACTATATAAGCCAATATTTCATATTTTCAGGAAATAAATTAATCAAATTAATGATAATGTTTGAACCTGCTATATAATATCGAATTATAATGTAGTGCATATAATAATTTTTGATGTTTTCGAGGTTATTTTAAAGGTGTTAGACTATCGCTAGTTCAGTCTGTTATTAGTAACAAAGATATGACTGTTAAATACGTTACTTATAACTGTTTTATTATAATATGTAGTAAGACCTTACATTAAATTATTTACTAGCTTGTTAATTTGCGAATCAATTTATATCCGGAGTTGTTAAGCAAGCTGTAATAGGTATTTTAATTGGTTCAAATGACATAAATTATTCTAAATCATCGCATAGGCGCTGATCTCGTCACTTTTAAATAAATAGAGCACAACTATGTAATTTATATGTTAAAAAATATATTATGTATTCTGCACACAGGCGGTAGTTATGGTGCTATTACACTTTAATAAAACCCAGGTCGTATTAAAGGTAAACGGTTTAAGTCCACTACAGACTAACAGCATCCAATAGGGTTTGTAGATAAGATCAGTAATTTGTCGCTTTATCACGTGATCAGCTATTTTGATGGACACCCTGTCGCTAGAACCAATGCCTCATCCTAAGAATCGCTTCAAATAACGGACAGAGATGAATTTTAGAAGAAATTGCAATGAAAAGATAATGTTAGGAAGGCTGGAGTACCTTACACAATTATCCATAATAAGGGACTTGTAAATCTGGCTTGAGCTAGTTTCTTCGTTAGTAGGTATGAACTCTGGTAATTCATCAAAAGATACTACCTATTACCATTGTACCAGTTTCTTCTACTCGTTATTCACTTTCTACATCCTTGTTCTCCTTTTTTTCTTCAACTCTTTTCCTTCTCGTCTTCTTTCCTCCAACCTTCCCATTTCTGGCGGTTGTTATTTCCTTATTGTTTCTTTTCTATTATATGAAGTATCTCTTAAATTATACACTACATTTCAGAGGTCTCTTACCATCTCATTGACTCTTGTGCTATGTACATTTTGCGTCTTTGAGATTAGATATATAATATGAAATCATGCTCATGTTAAGTCGTATAACAAGATCATAGTTTAATTCAGTTTCATTTAGGTTACTTATAGATTGAAACTAGGTAAGTAAGTACATGAGACAGCGATTCTAAGTACGCTCTATCTAGGCGCCACCTGCGTCACTCACTACCGACGTACTAAACAAAGTTAATAATGCACTAACAATCTATCTCGTGTATATCGTCGTGGGCAGTTATTACAGAGCCATTATCACTTTAGTATAGTTAATCACACCGATCGATAATATCAGATAATGATCTGCGTCTTACAAGGCATCAACACAAGTGATTGCTAAACCGCAACCTTTGTCGACACCTGAGAAACTTAAATAAATAATAAGATTTAAATCAAATGATACCGCTTTGCGACCTTTTGTGTTGGTCACAAATCAATGATTACTGTTTTATAATGCAAGGTTATGTAGGAATACGTTAAACGCTGATTGAGTGCTAGGAACACCTACCTACATTATGGAATTAAATTGTACAATATTATTATGTAAAACTTGAATCATAAAAAGTGCCTTTACCTAGTCCTTGTCAAGTTGAATGCTAATAGTATCAAAAATGACAAAATATATTTTTTTCTTATTGCAAAATAAAACAAATTCATGTAACCATAATAATAACAAAGCTAAGTTTCGGTTCCAGGTTTATTCGAGTAGTTATCAATGACATATGATTAACTTACTACTATTTGTCTTAACACTTAACAGGTGCTCTGTTGTATGTTTTACTTGACGGTATATTAATGTTATTTATAATTGCTGCTATTTCTCAGTGTGTCGCCGACGTTGAATAATTCCGACTCGTGTGCACTTCGCCTAGTATGGACATTGATTAGGTTGGATCTGAATCAGGTAGTCGACTCATGCAAACTTGTTAACTCCATCAGGAAAAATGTCTTATTAACCTAAGCTGTCATTTTGTTGCATGTAAACAAGAGGCAATCATAAGTACATAAGTACGTTTGCTACCAGCAAAGGTACCGGTGCATGATTAACTGGTAATTTTAATCACTGTGGTTAATTATACCGTATAAAATACGTAGAATTGAATAAATGAAAAGTGAGGTTCGATGAGTAGATTATGTACTTACTCGTAGAATGATTGAGTGAAATAGCATTGTAGGAGGCTATTCTGAATAGAAAGGCTAACTGAATCTCATTCTATTTCGTGGTCCTGAGGCATCCCTCTAGTCTATATATAGATCAAAGTAAGTGACAGAGTGTTACTCTTCCTAATCTCCTCATATGTGTATAATATCTAAATAGGTAAGTACCTACCTATAGTACTAATTATTTGATATTTTGTAAGATATTTCTTATTATAATATTTTTGTTTGTCATCAAACGTGCGGATCTTGATAGTCGTGATAAATTGCTCTTTGTACTGTTATTGGTGACTTTTACTTTTTTGCAATAGATTAGATACAACTATAAAAGATATTCCAAATCAAACATCTATTAGAAATTCATATTTGTACGATCTGTATTCACCTAAAAACTACACAAAACAAAGCAGGTTTTATTTTTTAGGCGCCGTAAAAAGTACAGGAGAGATTTTACAAATAAACAGTTTGACGATCATGACAACGGGAAGCTTACCGAAGATAATGTTCAAATATTGATTTTTATTATAAAACCGTGTAGATATGTAATAACTTTTTAATTTTTTACCTGATCTAAGTATTTTAAAAATATTTAATTCCCTTTTTGTTTTTAGAAACAAAACATCAAGTACCCTACCCTCTCATGATGGTTATATTATGTGAAAGTTACTGGTGGTTAGTGATGAGTAGGTGACAGGTCTGTTGGGTAGGTTCCTGTCATTCAACTCTCGCCAGCGATACCCTCGGCGCGGCTGGTGCGACGCGCGGCGATAGTGGCCGCTGTGTCAGGTTGGTGGCAGGGTGGCGCGGGAGGCTGCGCGGAACAGGTCCGGCGCACGCGCGGGGCAGAGTCGCGCCGCGGCCGGCAGCGTCGCGCCACCGGCCATGGTCTGCCACTCAGTGCACGGGCCGCCTCGCCGCCGCAAGCCTGCGTGTGCGTGGCCCTCTATAACCCACACTACCACCGCTGACCCCACGTATCCCTCCGCTCGAACGAACGCCATAAACAAAACTTTGCAAATAAATATCGGTACCAACAAAAAAATCGCAATTCACTCGTCACCGTGGGACACGTGAGCGTCTGTTTACATTTTCGTATGTGCTATTTTTTTTTGTTATTACTTAACTGCTTGTTCAATAGTGTTTCGCGAGTGAAGTTAATACTCTGAACGGTACTGGAAAACCACGACCTGAATTTAAAGGTAAGTTTTTTTTTGTGATAACTTTCAGACCGTGTTTCGCGTAACTTTGTAACTTGCTATTGGGTACTTTCCAAGTATATTTGATATGAGTAAATAACATGCCACAGAGTACTTACAAAAAATAAATAAATACTTTAATTAGGTAAAGGGTACGTATGTTAGTTATTTAGAAAGTTAGTTGAGTAACTACAGAACAAGTTAAATTTTCTCGTACTCTTAAGTTGTCCGTAGTAACCACTACGCGAGGTACTCGAGTATTAATGTAACCGCTCGTGTTGGGTCAAGATAAAAAAAATATTTGTTCAACTTAAGATTTAACCTTATTTTATATCTGCTTCGTTGACACACGTGTTTGTATCACATAGGAATGTTTTTAAGCTGTTGTTTATTATTAGGCAAGCTTAACCTGTTAGGAAACCATACAAGTTTACAATAAAACCACAAACTAGATTAAGTGCCTATATGTAATTATTCTTAGTTTAATTTATGTAAAAACATTTTTTTTACCGAATATGGGGTGATGATTAGGCGATGTCAGTTTTGTTCAGTTAGGTACCTACTTACCCACATTACTTATTACGCTTAAGTATTATTTATGTAGTTACTAAGAAAACCTATATCGAGTAACTCTAATTGTTAGATTATTTACTTACTTTCAATATAAGTAGGTACATACTTCATAATTAAATTTAATAAGTAGATTTTTATTTTACTGGAATAAATATTGCCACAGAATACCCTCCTACCCACGTAACTCCATCTGTACTTAAAATGATGATTAAATAACCAATCATGGGCATTGCAATATATAAAATAACTGTAACAGATTTAATTTGTGTGTTGATTTTATGCCGTCGATTCAAAAACTTTATGATTTTCATTAGATAGGTAGTTTCCTAGAAATATATAAACTTCAAAGTTCTAGACTAGTCAATGAGTTGAATCCAATCCGATTATTAGAGTTCCGTACCCAAAGAATAAATTTAAGTATTTCATGAACCGTGATAGTTAGATTTTTTACAAATTATGTATTGTTTAAATGTTGGTAGGTATTATTAGCGAAACCGCCACGCTTATGATATCAAGTGCGTGAGGAAAGCACGTGTATGGCACTTAGGTAGGTAGGCACAGGGTAGGCACTTCTTTATGGAATAGTGCCACTGAATGAATTTATGATTATTCAACAATTGACAACATTTAAAAAACATCCAAGTGCCCTACGTTGACACCATTCCGTGAAAATGTTACAGTCGGTTATCGCGAAAATAAAATCAATATAATTTCATTAATTCATCATTAGTCATTTTAATAATGATACGCAATCTACATACATACGTACATACATACATACGTAAGCACTTTCTTGAACATTAGTTTTCATCATCCGTCATTGTGGTTATTTATGTATTTTTGTGTAATCTATATTATTAAGTATATAAATTTATGTAGTGTAATATCTTCCTATTTTATATTGTATTTGTCATATTATATTGTGTATTATTTATTTGCGCCTACGCATGCTCTCTGTTCATTTCAAAGATTGACTGGTAGAGAATGCCGTGTGGCATTAAGTTCGCCTTTTGTACATTATTTAGTTTTTTTGTGCAATAAAGAATAAATAAATAAATAATAGTTGGTATCAGGAAGAATATTTAAAAGAAATGTGTGCTGGTTTACAATGACCGTAGACATCTTAAAGACACGTTTTTAACTGAAAGCACAATTAAATATTTATTAAAGGATCAAATTTCTAGTTAAAATTAAATTATTAACGTCTTAGGGAAAATGAAAAAAAAAAAATATATGATTGGTAAAATGTCTTGACAAATTATTCTATTATAATTTTATGCTGACATTTCGAAAATGTTATAGTTCCCATAATACTGAAGTGTTAAACTATCGTTCGCTTAGGATCAGTATTAGGTACCTAAATATAAAGTTAAACTTGCTAACTGAATTATTATTTATAATTGACTTCATTTAGGTACTTCCGATCTAAGCATAGTTAGTATTTTGTTCTTGTCTATTTTTATTATATGTTATAATTTGGGATTATGGGAAAATCCTTTTCACTAATATGATACATTGCAAAATATGACTATAACACTGAATCCTAACTAATATTATAAATGCGAAAGTAACTCTGTCTGTCTGTCTGTTACGCTTTCATGCTAAAACTACTGGACCGATTTAAATGAAATTTGGTACAAAGAAAGTCTGGAGCCTGAGAAAGAACATAGGTTACTTTTTAACCGACTGCAAAAAAAGAGGCACGCGGACTAAGTTGCGGGCAGAAGCTAGTATTCTATAAAAATTCTTGTACACTTGACTCAAATAAACCTACGTTAGTGTCTATTAGTAGGCAGAATGTTAACATTGTTGCCTGTTTGTTTATCACCAGCAATTTAAACAATCAGAACGCGATGTGTGCTTCATAAATGATATTATATTGACCAATCAGAATCAGCTAGTTGGCTATGTAGATAGCAACTTCTTTACAATAACCTTTTAGCACCAAATGTCCTGACAATAGTCTAACGCTAAAGCGTCTAGCGTCTTTAGCGTTAGACTATTGTCAGCTCAGTCGTGCAACGATTATGGAAACTGAAACGTCAGCAAATAAAATAAAATAACAATACGCGAGTAAAATCCGTTAATAGTTGTTTCATTCCAATGAGTATTTTGTATTTTAAAAATAGAAAAAAAAAACCAAAACCCCGCATATCGGTTTTTAAATGTGTTATAATAATTTGGATTGATATGTATAAGCTCGTTTTGAAAAACTGTTTAACCTTAAATTACTTGTAGGTATGCCTATAGACGTAAAATAAAAAAAATGGTAAAGGTTCTTTATGAAAAGGCAAACGTTATTTTTCTACCATTTGTTGAAGAGTCACCAGATGAAAGGATGCACAGACATGAGTAATAATAGATTTATGATGTCTCGACTAGACGACCTGTGACGTCATCTCGTTTCATTCGTTTCAGTGAATCTCCCATGAGTCATGAGTCAGCCCTTTCCCGTCGTTTAGTCATAACAACGTACTCAACCGATTTTATTATTCACAAGTCTATTATTAATACCGGAAATGTTTTCACACTGCTTCAGTGTCAATGACTGAAAGTCGACATGAATAGACCTATTAGTACCTGTACTAATTGGATTTTCTTTAGCGCTTTAAACAACACAGCATTTTTAATTAATCCTAAGAGTACAGAGATAACCTTTAAGTCTACAGATAAACGGTAGAGAGAGCTAAGCGGCAATTTTGCTGAAAGTGGAGGCATTTCTCACGAGGGCACAACAGTAAGGCTAATTAAAGACGGCTAGATCTCGGAGCTAGGTTCTGTTCCTGTCGTGCGCACGCGCAATGCAATTAGCAACCAAGAAGATTGTACTCAAGAGCCCATATTTAACTTGGCTATGTTTTGTATAGTTTAACTAAAGATCCTATTTAAAGTTTTAAAGCTAATAATGGTATTATTTTCCTTTTATTACAAAACTAACGTACGTAGATAGCGTTGTTTGTTGCTAAGTGACGTCAATAAAGGTAAATTTACTAGAAATAAATAAGTACTTCGGAAAATATCGTGGGAATTTACAAGATCAACAATGCGTTATGATTTCAAAGAATTGTATTTTTGATCTTTATCTAGAACCACTACACTGTCAGTGTATAGGTAATTGAAAATTAAAAAGCTTTAAAGTCATAAAAGGTTCGAGGAAATTATAAACTTCCAACATCGTATTTCACAACAAATTGTAAAGTAATATTACGAAATAATCAACAAACACTGGCTATTTCAAAATGATTCAATGACAACAATAGATGACTTAACATGCGGCCATAATTCCATAATGATAATACATTGTGAAAGTATACAATAAATATACTGATGTAGGTAGTATTTGCTTATCAATTGATGCGTCATCGGTAAAGTATCGTCGTGACGTTTATCTAGTAATCTATGCAATTATTTGAAGAATTTAAGATTATCGAATACAGTAACACCGATTGTCTTTGATATCTTAATTGGTTTTCGATACCGGCGCATACCAAAATACCAGACAGTGTGACGTAGAACACTTCCATTGCATTTATCCGAAATCCTCATTGTCGAGGCAGGATTCAATGACTTCAGTGGTCTCGGTTTTAATTTAATTAAAAAAAAAACTATGGTGGAAGGAATTCGGTGAGCATTTTTGATTAAGTAATATTTATTCTATTCCGCTATTTCGGTTATTACACATTGGAATGAATCAATTTTAAAGGATTTAAGTAGCTCGAAGACACTAACGCTAAAGCTCGTCAGCTTAGTCGTGCTTCGAATATGCGAACAGTAAGAAACGTCCGTAAATAAAATACCTACGCTAGTGAAATCCGTTATAGTTGCTTAATTACAATATTTATTATATTCATTATCATCAGTACCTATGGCAGAAAAAAGTAGTCATACAAATTAGTTTTTCCGAGTTACCAGTCAACGTATGTACCTAAACGTAAGATGTGCATTTCGGTAAGTAGTTAGGTACTTGTCACTCGAGGCTCATTGTTCCATATAAACGTCAAACTCTTAACATTTCTGACACATACAACTCATACTGCGGCCTCTGTTTGGCATCCTGACAAACCGAACCACTTGAAGAGTATAGTCACGTATTAAACAAGTTTCAACACGCTAATCATTCGGCTGAAATTCTTGTATATCACTTGTAAGTAATCATTAGAGTAACTATATAGGCCGCACAATTAAATTACTTGTACCTACGACCTCTTATCAACGTTGGGTTGTTTGTGACAAGTACCTAGGCAATATTATTTCATAATGCCTATATGAATATGAGCTATTTTCCTATTTTATTGAACAGGAACAAGGTAAATTGTTTAGATAATACAACTACGTATTAATTAAAATGCGCTTCAGGAAATTTGTGCAGATTATTAAACGTAATTTGAATTTACATTTACCTACATAAACTAATGTTATTATTTTATATTTGACCCTAAATTTAATCTCTAATACTTATTATCATACTAGCTTCTGTCCGCGACTTCGTCTGCGCACGATGAGTACTTTACACAATATCGTTACAAAATATAGCCTATATGTTATTCTGATGTATAATAAGCTATATTATTGGAAATTTTCATCAAAATCCATTGAGTACTTTTTGCGTGAAAGTGGAACAAACATCCATCCCATCCTTACATAGATGTAAAGTATAAAGTATAGCATCCTTTAATTCTTACAAACTTTTGCGTTTATCTATATCTATATCTATATCTATATCTATCTATACTAATATTATAAAGAGGAAAGATTTGTATTTTTGTATTTTTGTATTTTTGTATTTTTGTATGTTTGTAATGAATAGGCTCCGAAACTACTGGACCGATTTCAAAAATTCTTTCACCTTTGGAAAGCTACATTATCCCCGAGTAACATAGGCTATATAATATCACGCTAGGTCTTATAGTTGCGGAGCAGTAACCGAAAATGTTTCAAAAACGGGGGAAAAGTATAAACGTAAAACTATGAAAAAAATCTTAAGTCCCCCCGTGCGAAGCCGGGACGGGCCGCTAGTAATATTATATAGTAAATGTAGGTACCTAACCTATGAAATTTGAGTCTTATAAGTTTCGTAGTTTATGTTATCTCTTAACGCACCTGGATTTTTTGGCATAGGTTGAACCACTGACGGTATATGAAGAAGACTTTTATATTTATACTGTGTAACTTAAAATTATTTCCTTAAATATTACTTTCACTGTCTGAACACACAGCTATCCATTAATGGTATCTGTCAAACGTTGAGCCGTACCTATATACCTTTATTTGTATAATTTTATGTGCCTACAACACACCTTTTAATGTCAGTGAGTAGAATTTAAAAACATGAGGCACCATAAATAATAAATCAATAAATCTGTTTATGTAACATTAGTGGTTCAAAGGTTGTTTGTTTTTAATCAGCAATTCCTCGTAACAAAGCGTTTTAACGGAAAATCCGGTCCAACGTCACAATTATACTAAAACTGAAGCTTATCGTATAATTGTTAGGTATACGGTATAATAAATCTTAGTAATTAATGCAGACGATCAAGGACTTTACCAGTTACTACAGGCTGGTTATAAGTACTTTGAAGCAATAAGTTCAGATACCTGTATGGAATCGGTCTAATTCAGTCTATAAAAAACAATATTTTGATAAGAATAATCTTAAGATAATCTTAATCAAATGGACTCAATTTTTAATATAAATTTCGATTTCTTTATTTACCTGAACGTTTTAACTACCAGCATTTCAATCTTAAAACTATCCTTCTAATTAATTTCTGAAAAAAAATACAGAACAGCATAACCTTTATATATAAAAGATCGTTGGCAGCTGAAACTAACATAGTGCCAAAGCGAAACTTTTTTAAAGAAAAGAAAAAGATAAATATTCAGTTATTATTTTAGCGATCCGGATTAGAGGCTAGGGGGCTAGCACATAAGGTTTTTGTCGCTCGATAAAGCATCTGTCATTGAAACTCTTTCACTCATTATAAAAGTAGGTATAACACTAACAATGCTTTCTAGCGCAATAAAAACCTTACGTGCTAGTCGTGCAGGTGCATCATTTTGTTAACTGTGGCCTTTTAAAATACTTAAATTCTTTATTTTAAACGTGGCTTAGTATTCCAACTTGTTTATTTACATAACCGTGGAGTCAATTTAAATTATTTGCGGTAGGGTTTGTGCCTATGAAATAAACTGATCATTTTGTCTCCGTCGGCGACAATCTGGCTGCGTGGGCCTATCGGCGGCCGAGGTCGCTCCGCTCACCCCGCTATCGCTCCTCATTACCACTATTATTAAATTTTATGTTAAAAAAATCTCTGAAAATAATTAGTTACTAGGTGCATAAAGTACACATGGACGGATCAAAGACCGAGTCACCGCGATGTAGACGTAACAAGTTAAAATGCGTGTTGAAATGTCATATTATGTTAAAAAGAAATTTATAATGAACTGTTTTTTTTTTCTAATTGAAATTACTATTTCGATAACCTTACGAATATACAATGATAGGATTGACTTCTAATTACTTCAAGTAGTTATTTTGTTTATTCTGAAGGTTCGAGACTCGCTCATGTTCCAAAAAAGTTTCTTGCTTACTGAAGAAAAGAGAATGATTTTGATATTACTGATTGTGTTTTCTTCTTAAAATGTATGGAATATAGGTTGATTTTAAGGGTTTCAGGTGAGTAGGCGGGTCCAGGTGAAGGGCGTGTTGTCACCCTCTCCAACCCACCTTGCCCCTCCCAACTCCATCTTGCCCGCCCTTTTACAGAAGCACCAATATCACACGCTCTTAATAAGCTAATTAAATTTGCAGACAAGATCTTGACATCTAGAGGCAATGTTTTTTGAGTTACTTTATTTAAAGTATTCCGTGGAATAATTAGTAAGAACGAAGTCGAGTATGTAGATGCCATACAATACATGTTGTGTAGATTAATGTTGATAATTGTATTCCATGTAAGAAACTTCCAACTCCTTTCCTTTCCATCGGTAGTAATTAATATCTAATCTGTGGCTACAGTTTGGTTAAAAATTGTAGGACATTAGAATGTACCTACCTATGCTTACGTATCTATTATTTATATTACTATACTGTATGCAGTCGACAGGCGCGGCGCGCACAGGTGGTCGTTCCATACATTTGTCAACGGGTACACGAACTACCCGATTGTTTCAACAATAAAATATTCATGATCTCATTGCAGTAGATTTAAGCAGCACTAAGCTAACAATGCAAACAGTTGGAACGTTGACATTGCATTTTTTATTTATGTGGACATGGACACGTGTTATTCGAAATAAGGAATGTAAATTCTACCTGGAACAGAACAGAAATGGTCAAGTGCGAGTCTGAGTCGCGTACCGAGGGTACTGTATTAACCTGTAGGAATATAAGTTTAACAATATTTGTATTTTATGATGTAGGTAACTAAAAAGTTATTTATCATTTTATCATTTATTTGTGCTATATTCATATAAGAAGTTGCTTCGTACCAAATTTCAAGATTCTGAGTTCGCGGGAAGTACCCTGTAGGTTTTGATGTCCCTTGCGAGTTTTGACAATTTGCGGCACAAACAGCTATATCTTTGGGTTGTATTTACTCCACGCGATCCTGAGAAAAAGGATTTTTACAGATAGACAGTCGGACAACAAAGGGATCTTATAAGGGTTCTGTATTTTCCGTTTGAGTTAAGGAACCCTAGAAAATTAATCCTTTGTAGAGACTGTTCAATACCGTTTTATGTTTTTATAAGTTGTTTGAATGTTGTGTATTTCTATTCATAATTATACTCGTATGTTTTATTTCTTCTGTAATATTTTTCACTTAATATTGTTTCTATGTAGAGGTATAATAGTATTTTTTTTATTAGTACACAATTTGTACGATTATCGGAATATTAACGTAATAACTAAATTGGATTAGAATTTAAAATTGTTGGTCAAATAAAGATGGTGGAAATAAAGACTGTTTATTCCATTAGCTTACTCCAACAGAGATTGTTTTCAATTATTGTTTTTACGCGACAATCTGATCCTAATAATACTTCATTAGTGTAATTAGCGACACGAATGCAACTGACAGGCATTGCAACCTAAATCAGCAAAGTTTTATAATCGTTTTGTAATTTATGGTAGGCTTTAGTTCATGACTTCATTTTCGTGCATATCACACAAGTTACGAGGAATAACTTGTGTGATGCTATGTGACATTGTAAGATATTTAAATTTATATGAAAATGTGTGTCTTTGACAGCACGTGACCAGTTTAAATATCCACAGAGCCCAAGCGCACTTAGTTACGATCCAAATAGATGATTGTCTACTTAAGGTGTATAATCTAGGTAAACAGAGAATAATTACGTATTCAGGTCCAATGTTTGCCGGAGATAAGTCGCGGAACAGTGGCATCGTTACGTATATTTACGAGACTTTATGTTCTCTCGCAAATCTTAGCGATGAATTTCTGTAGCTAAAGCTAGATGTTCAAGTATTTAAGTAGTTACTATAGGGGAATATGTATTAATATTTATTTTTATTTAGCATTACATAATTAGTATCAGCTTATTATTTTCTAGAAGCTATAGTGTTATACGTTCAGGCCTTTTCACTACCTTATTTTTTTATTATCTTTTGTATAAATATTTTAGGGACTTGCCTAAATTGGTCATAAGAAATATTTGATTATATTTTTTATTGTACTATTAAAAACAAAGCCGATCACTACGGATATTTACGAGCAAAACGCGTTAGGAGCATTTGCTGTGGAATGTTTGATGTCAAGCAGAAAGCTTTCTTGCAATGCAAAGTGGTCCAACTGGAGCTTCTCTGGCTCTCTACTCGGAACTGCAGCCCGGAGGTCCCGCCCCAACCATCGAAGTTACCAAGAAAAAACCTGTATCTTGTTTCGCTCTGCGTGTACAGTTAGCCGCGCATTAAGTAATCGGAGCCGAGAGCGTCGAGATAATGTTGCGCACGCGTGAAATATATATCCAAGCCTTTTAATTGCGACCGCGTTCCGCTCCTGGGCTGGTATGCGCGTGTCGCTGCTCCGAAGAAATTCGGTCGACGAGTGGTTTGCCTCACGGCGACCTTGCGCTTACACTGCCTCCGGCCGCCGCGCGCCGCTGGCCGGCCGCCGCGTCGACGTGAAAGTAGGCGCGAGATAGGCGACGCTCTGCCGCAGTTGCAACCGTCTTCGGTTCACCAGACTCGCTCGCGGGCCCTTAGCCCAAAACATGCTTTCTACATTGTTCGCATATTTGCAGCCTTATTATACAATTGGTTTACGGAATCGAACATCGTCTCCTAAATTTATGTAATACATTCAGCTCATAAGGCACTTTTAGTTTTTCCGTTGTCGAAAGCATTAAATTATCTTTTTACGGATCGTACAAAAGGGTAACTGCCCGAACCGGATTATTTAATTTACTCTATGCAAGTAGGTCCCCAGTATGTTTTACGTGAACTCATTTTAATACCAAACGAATTGATTCCTCGATTCTCGAAATTAAATGCCTAATTAATATTTTCATTGGTGGTTCGAGTTGGCTTGTTGGCGTTTGTGCCGATGAACAGTGGGTGTAGTTTCCACTGTGGGGATAAACGGCTAATACAATGCAAGTGTGGCAAAAATAAAGGTTTAATTAGTGGTTTTCATTCGTTAAAGTCGATGTCATGAATTACACATGTAATTAAGCTTCGTGCTTGTAATGCACACTGCAAACACTAAGTCCTGATTGCAGAAGTTATCCTTTATCGATATAACGAGCAGGTAGATTACAATCGATATTAATTATCATTTCTTTAATTAACGAAGATCTCACATCAAGCTCTTTAAAAACATCATTAAAATAGTAATTTACTTAACATACAATCGAATACTTCTCCAAGTGTAATAGGATTACTTTGACACTATGTCGTCTTGTAAATATCATTTGGTTGACGATGGTTTTAATTAGGTGTCGATTATTGAATATGCGAAAACGTAGAACCTAAAAAGTTGTTGATCCAGTGCTATTACTTTGCCCTTTTTTGTCGCGCGCAGTAGCTTGACACTATGTCAATTACTGAAAGGTTAATTGAAAAGTAAACTTTGAGACGCATAGCTAAAAACAAACATCATTATTTTCCGTGGGAAGCAAAGGTAATTAATTGGATTTTTGTCAAACACACATATAACTATGTGTGGTTTTTGAATTCTTCACAGAGCAGGTCTGCTACGAACTGTCAAATTTATAAAAAGTTCGCATAAAATGCGCGAGTAAAATCCGTTACAGTTTATTCCAACGAGTAATTACTGCGAAAGGATCAGAAATTATTATTACGTCACGAGGAGAAGTGCTTTTCATTATATTGGTAGCACTGAATAGTATCATATATAATTCCTGTGATATAAAATTATTACTTAATGTCTTCGTCGAATGTTCCGATATAATTATCGTGTGAACTCAAACAGTATGGCTAATGCTTAGTGCGACTTCCGAGATTGCAGAGACTCGACTTCCCTTCACAGAACATATTCGATTCACGGTGACTAAAAATTCCAGGCAATTAGTCAGTGTTGCGCCAGGATGTGCCCGATGCAGATTGCGATATCGACACCTGCATTATTGCAAGTTAGTACACTTTACGTTTACTTTGAATAAGCGACTAGGTTATAAAAATAATAATGAACTTTCTTTATCTAACTGGGATTACAGATTATATAGAAGACTTAGTAGGTAGAAGGTATTTTACGTTCAATAAATCACAGATATAGCCAATTGCTTTAGTCACATTTCGCACACTCAGATCTAAACAGGACTACCTTACTAAAAAATGTGTACCTACTGCAGGAGTTTTAAGTGTACATTTATGCTTTTTATATGAAACTAGAAGAGTTAGCTTAAATCTGATTTATTGGTAGGTAGTTGTTATTGTAAGAAATTTGATGATGTAACGTAGTTCTAAACTTTAGGATTTCGAGTAAGCTCCTTTCAGATGTTGATGAGTGATTTATAACTAGCATTAAGTATTTTGTTACTATACTATGGTAATATCTACGCCAAATTACAGCATTGTGCCCTACACTTGGCGCGGGCGCATGATCTTATCCAGTGTTTTTATAGTTTTCTTTGTAATATACAAACCATTCACATTGTTTAGTCGTGTCGTGACTAGCGCTTTTCTCAACATTCGTGCCGTAGCAGGTGTTTGCCGGTAGTGGAAAAGTTTTTCTGCAGATCAAAGTTTTTATATCTTCTATTGTCCGATATACTTATTCCCAATAAGCAATGATGGACTATGTCAGAATGGGACAAAAAAATAACAATGGTGGAAACAAGTACGACCATTGATATGTGCGTTAGTAATTTTGTCTTATTATTAGTTGTTTTAGTTTTTCACTGTTGTTATCAAATACAAAGGTTTTACGTTTTTATAGTATTATACTTTCAGCTCATTCTCAATGCCATCGAGTGTTATTAAACCTGATATGTTATAACATAAATCTGAAAGACAGCATATTTATTTCACGTTCGTATTTTTATTGGTTTCCGTGAATTACAAAAAGCACGACATTTAAGAAAATTGGTATGTAAGTATATAAAGATGCAACGCACACTTAGATTCAAGAAAATAGCCTTTCTCTTTCGAAATATCATTTCTGAGAAGGCCTTACTCTATGTTTTAAGCACGTCGATTAAGTTTGGTCGCCAAGGTACTTGCAGATATATATGTACATAACTACCAATTACTTTGCGTAAATGTCCGTTGTTTAGATCGCCCACGCGCCGTGTGACAACCAGTTCACCAATTGATTTATTATTCAAACTGTTGAGAAGCAATAGTTAATTATTGGAATGAATAGTTAATTACTTAAACTAGAATGCCACGTTATGATAAATTAGAATTACGCACCTGCAAATTGTCCACAGATGCTTCGTTGTATTCAAAAAGGGTTATACTTTGACAGTTACAACTTACGATATTCCATAAAATATTATACATATGTATTATCACACAAAAAGCAAAAGTTTGTGAGTGTATCTGTGTTTGTTTGTTACTTCTTCACGCGAAAACAACTGAAAGGATTTTTAGTAAAAAAATTACAATAATATAGCTTATACATCAGAATAACGTATAGGCTATATTTTATAACCATATTGTGCTAAGTACCTACTCATTGTGCGCAGATAAAGTCGCGGGAAAAAGCTGATTCCGTATATTCCATAAAATTTAAACCCAACTACGGTACTAAATGACGAAATTCATTTCAATTATATAAGCAGATTTTTAATGAATTTGATTAAATGAGGAAATACAAAAATCTGGTCATTATTGCAAATATACAAGAACCTTTACGAAAACAAACATCTGGTGCCGTATAAAACATATATAAAAAAAAATTGTTAACACCAACTGATCTAGTTGTCATTAAATCATATTAACTAAATTGCCTATTAAGTTATTTTTCTATAGCCTTACTTAGTGTAATCATCCATATTATCTTTGTATCATTATGTTCCTTCTGTCATGTCCACTTAGCTGTTATTTACATCGGATGAGCTTTTTCTCCTTGATAATAGGGCTCATCAGTATCAACTCAGTATGGCGTCCCATAACTTGGCTTCATCATAATTCAATACGCGTACGTCGATTCAATTGAAACACTAATTAAAGTCGATTATAACATCATTAATTTCAGAGACATGCGACATTGATATCGTTTGTTCTCGTTTTGTGCCACCGCTGCGCCTGGGAAATGTAGTCCTGTTACGCTCGTACCACAAAATATTCCATTTTGCGCATAGCGAAAAGAATAAATTAAGCGATACCAATTATGTTTTTGTGCGTTGTTTTTTTAAAAAGCGTTACCAAGGAGGATATAAAACCGGAACTAGCGTAATTGACAATATCGCAAGATGGCCCGGGCGAGCGGCGAGCATTCGATCGGCGTCGTGTAAACGCACTTAATATGTACCACTTTTTGCTCTACACTGTTATTATTAATGAATAAAATGGTATATGTCCGAGAGTACTGGAGGTCAACGTTCGAACGGAATGTTGTAAAAAATGCGCTAAGGACGTTGGTTCGGTGCTAACCGTAGAATCAACGTATCGCTGTGCAAGAGGTCATTAATTCTATGATTAAGTTTGAATTAATTAATTCATTGGTAAACTTATTAACAGCTTAATAAACGGTAATAATTCTGAGCGACGGTGTCGTATAGTTTATTTTTGAATATTACGTGCCGTTTGTATTTGTCTTCTTGAACTAACATGGTACTTGTTCTCGAATTCACAGTTTGCATTGTATACCTACTTGGAATCTTGTTAACATGGCATTGATATTTTGGTCAGCCAATAGTCAAACTTAAAATATATTATGGCACAAAATATATCGGTAAATATATTTCGTAAAGGTGAACAGTCAAACGTCCTTGTTCTTCTTATTAAGAAGAGAAAATATGTTTAGGGGAAACTGCAATTAAAATTGGTAACGGAGAAAGTAGAAAAAATAGTCAATAAGAATAGTAATTAACTATACCAAAATTAGCATAAAATTTATTGTAACTAAACTAAACTAAAACTCGCGCCATGTTTTTTATGATAACCTTTTCAAAACTATACAATTCCCATGTTCGTACCCGTGTTATACCTAAATCCTTTATAGTTGTTTAAATCGAATGTGTTATAACCGCGAAAACATCAGAAGTTCTTAAGTTTAATTTATTAAAGTTACCTTTTTTTCCACTTAAAATATTACGTTATGTATTTAATAAATGCGTGATCCTACTACACGAATCCTCTCGGCCGCCTCTCGCATCCTGCACTATCAATCACCAGCGATTGTGCCATATCTGGGTCGTCACTGCAAAAAAATCCCAATAAATAAATTACTTATCACTCACTTCAGATAATTTGGAGTTCATTGACTGCCCGCGTCACATTCGACGCGTCGACTTACAATGTTTTTTATAAGAATAAATTTTATTTTTAATTACAAGCGTGGTCATGTATTTGTTTTTTTCTTAATAATAATGTACATAATGATATAACCGTCGTTACTTCAATGTCGTGTAGCGAGATTAGCACGATAATTTAGTTCTATTCAATACTATCGTTTTCTTTACGACATGATTACAGACTGGGTCAAAAATAATATCTTTGTCGAAACTACAGTTAGAAGCGACTTTACTTTAGTAAAGAGATTGTGCTGAAAACAGTTATATTTTTGGAAATTATTCCCATAACTTTTTTATTACCTATATCAGTGAGTTTACTTGGTACTGTGATTTAAAATATTTTGAAAGTAGTAGCTCACAATTTAAATATAAGTCGTACAGAGTCTGTATAAGAGCGAGCCAGCTTACACATCCCTCGTACTTATCCAGTCCCTGGTTGGTTTATACAATCAAAACAGTGTTCTAGAATGTTGTTTGATTTGTTTTCAGGTGGTGCGGCAAAGTGTCGTGGTGAGAGGGTGTGATGCGAGGGAGGCGGCGCGGCGGGCGCCGGCGCGTGTAGCCGCGACCATGCGAGGCCCGCGCGCCGCTCTCGCCGCCGTCTGTCTGCTCGTGCTAGCCACGTTCCCCCACACTGTTCACGCTTCCACTGGCGTCATCAGTAAGTACGAATTTGGTGTTTATTGGAGATGTTCTCCAGGGTAGTCTGGCATAATGACAGAGTTTAGTTGTTTTCTTGATATTCTATTTCCCTTTATTGTTATTTGCGTATTGAAATTTTGATTCATCGCTTCACAAAAGGCATAACGAGTTTCCCCGCGGCATTTCTTTCCGCAGTAGCATATTTTTTTTAAAAGAAGCGCGAATTTTGACGTTGGTAAGGTCCTATTTGGGTACTTAATCAAGATAATTATCTTCATTTTCGAACACCGGGGGACACACCTGGGTTAACGCCTGATCTAACTAGACAACCAGCCACGTTAAGTCGTCTCTGTGATGGATAATTAGTTTAGTGTGACACATGTTACAATTAGCTCATAACTTTGTATGTCTTCAGTCCTAACTTAGCTACGGAGCATGTTTCGTAGCTTACCTATCATTTAGATTTACGGATATTTGAAATGACACGAACTCATGCTTGATGGTTGCGCAAACTTTTCATCCTGTCACTCGCATAAAGTTTCCAACCTACTATTTCGTACTGCGGCTACGCGACTTAAAGCAGTGCTACGGCGTAGCACTCACATTCTCGCGTTTAGATTTTTTATGCATCATCTAAAAACCGATTCGATCACGGCTGCCATAGCGGCCGCCGCGCCCCCTCCCACGGACACAAACCGTACGCCGACACACAGGCAGCTGCCGCGCGGCATGCGGCCTCACCCACACCTAGCATACTCGATAGTGTTACAGCGGCCCCGCCGGCGGGGTCGAAGACGTCCACATACACCCGGCGCGCGTCGGACTTATCCGCAGGGACCTTCTGTCCCCTTGCAACATAATAGTCGTGTCAACACACCTCCTGACGGCCCGAGCCGAGGTGCGACCCCCACCTTGGGGGGCCCTCGGGTCGGTCAGGGCTAAAAACCCTAAACCAACCCAAAAGGCTTAAGAGTCTCCTTTCAGGAGTCTCGCCACCCGTCCGGTTTTGCAGTGAAGGCCCATTAGCTGGCCAACTGCGCTTCAGTATTCAGTTCGAAAAAAAAAAAAAAAAAAAAAAAAAAAAATCATCTAAAAAATGAAAGGGTGGTATTGTGTTAGAAAATAATAATAGTTTAAAGTGAAATTGATTACAATATAGCATAAGTTGCAACTTAATTTTTCGTAGCTCTCGGTGGAAACATACATAAATCGGCACGATTAGTACAAAGGCAAACATGGTTTGTTTTTTTTGTGCTCGGTCAGTTACTCCAACACCAAATAGTATTTCACGGATTACTATTGGTCAGTTTGGTCACGTGTCGACCTTAACCTTTGTACCCTGCTACGGCGCGGCGACGTAGCGCTCGTAGCATTTTAGACTCTATTTTATAACTCCTAATGAGTAATGTTCAGCTATTTATATCAACAGCTACTGTATTTAAAGTTTAAGATTTTATGAGGCCGTCTAAATGGTGCCTTTGCACCGGCGTTGAATTTTAGTATTCTAATAAAATAATATAAAATACGGTTTTATTGCACTTTGCTATTTAATTCTAAATAGGTGGTATCAGACATTTCAAAAAACTATTTTTATCAATAATATTAAGTACTATTAACGTAACCATTTATTACTTCATAATAATAAAAACTTAATTGGAATTTGCTCCAAATCAGCTGTGTATTATTGCCGATGAAATAATAATACATTTTAATTATAGCTCTACAATTAATAGTAAATATACTAAATATTTACCATTATTTGCATATATGTGCAGGTACTCGTTAATATGACTATAAAGGATTTTCCCAATAGGATTAAAGTCATACTCTCATGCAGATATTATACAGTACGCCAAACATAAATTTACACAACCGAATATAAATGGTATATTCTCAAGCGCTCCATCAGATAACGAAAATGTTATAATAACTTAGCCAACTCGAATGCCGTAAAGGGCAACGTTCTTTACCTATCCGTAATGTTTACATATTCTTGATCATAAATAATAAATGTTACAGCGTATTATAATACTTTCATTGCGGTTATGTTAAAAGTTTCACAAGTACGGTCTTACAATAAACGGGTTGCTCCCAACGGTTACCGGTTGCACAAGGTGTGCTCGACGACAATTCTTCGGTTGCGAAACAGCGAGCCCGCAGCGGTACTACATAGATCACAGCCTCATACCATAGTAAAAAAGAGAAGTACTCTAACTAAATAAATAAATAAATATCTTTGGACAATTCACACCAATTATCTAGTCCCATTTTAAGCAAAGCTTGTGTTATGGGTACCTACTAGACAACGGATAAATATACATAAATACATATAAGACATCCAAGACTCAGGTACAGATGCCAGTGCTCATCACATTGACATCTGCCCCTAGCGGGATTCGAACCCGCAACCTCCGGTTTCGTAGTCAGGGCCTCTGACCACTAGACCAACAGGCCGTCAAACTGAGAGTATTCTTCCCACTAATATTATAAACGCGAAAGTTGGGAAGAATATATGGAAGTTTGTATGTATAGATGTATGTTTGTAACTCTTTCACGAAAGTAGTAAATGGATTTAGATGAAACTTTATAGTAACATAGCTTATATATCAGAAAAACACATCTTATAATATATAAAAATGAATCGCAAAATGTGTTGGTAAGCGCATAACTCGACAATGCCAGGACCAATTTGGCCAATTTTTTTTAAAAATGTTCGTTAAAGTCCAAGGATGGTTCTTACGGCGAGAAAAAATCGAATAATTGCCGGGAAAACCCTAAAAACAGCCCTTTTCTTTTCCCATACAAACGTTGTCTAACTAAAGTTACCTAATTTGAATTTCGTACGGGCAGGATGACGTCTGCCGGGACCGCTAGTAGGCTATATTTTATAACTGTATTGTGTAAAGTAGTCATCGTGCGCAGACGAAGTCGCAGGCAGAAGCTAGTATGTATAACTTACTCCTCTTTTCTTACTATGTTCATAGTCTCTCAGCGACGTAAGCGTTCTGCCGACGATGCCCCAGCCTGCTTGGCACACGTACAGTCAGCAACAAATATGTCGTAGCAGTTGAGTTGGTGAAATATTATCGGAAAACGCTCTAACATCCTTGACATTAGAGGCTTGTGTGACTTGAGGTGAGTTATATCGGAGTACCTTGGACAATACGACATTTGATGCTGACTGTACGAGTGTACGCTCTCACAATGTATGCACATTTATATTAAATGCAACAGCTGGCAACTGTATTCCAATTGAATTTAGATTAGGATACAAAGTTTGATGAAGGTTGTATTTTGTATTGCCGCATTACGTTGGTAAAGATTATTCAACATGACATAAAATTTCTAGTAAGCAATTTGAAGTATACCTAAGCATCGCTTGACTAATTGATTTATATACTTAATTAGATAATATAACTTTAATTTGGAGCTAAAACGATGATGATTAAGATATTAGGTACTTGACCATTGTGAAACAGGTCGATAGAAACTCAAAGATTCGTTTATATATAAGTAGGTATATATTTATATATATAGACATATAACGAATCTATACTCAAATAATAATTAATCTAACGAATCTTGACCTTTCGCACGCGTTGATGTTGTCAAAATTTGGCGCGACATTCGTTAACATAAAATAATACAATTAAAAATGTATGGAATTGATAAATGCTCACGAAAAGACATGTAAGTTTTCATTATCTCGGTCAAGAAAAAGTTTTTAATTAAAAGAAAATTTGCAAATATATCGGGATTTACATACCTACTTGATTGCCGGAGTATCGATTGGGGTTTCTTTCTTTACAGTATTAATTATTGAACCCGCAGGCGCCGGGCGTGTAAACAAGAATTACAGGAGCAACTTTCTAAAAATTATCCTCATCTAGGTATCATTAATAAAATGACCGATAAACGTACGCTTGATAACTATTTTATGGATATTTTGCGCATGTCTTTAAATTTTAAAACACTGCAATCAAACTGCGTATAAAGTGTTTAAAGTACCGTATATTAACAATTTTTACATAATTTCTAGCCACTTGCTTGCGTAATATTTTTCTAGCAGTAAAAAGGACATTACCTACTAAGCTTGGTTAATAAAATTAAGTTCTAAATGCTTCGTGGAAGTAGGTAAAGTGTCTAATAAAAAAAGTATTGATTGCATAAATCAGATATATTAAATAAGTAATTTTCTTTATAGTGAAACGACTAATATTTTTTTTACCTCATCTCACAATATGTAAAAGACTTCTAAGATGTTGTAAGCGGAGAACTTACGTCTAAAAAGTTTGTCTTTCAAAGTATAATAATGACTTGAGTCTTAACTAATGAAATACCATGAGCCTAATTACCTGCCAGGAAGTTCAAAATAGATAATTCCAAAGCTAAAGCATTGCTTTGTCCTACTTATGGGTTAATTACCATTCTTGTTAAAGCGAGCAATGTTGGTAATTGAGCATTTGAAGTATCTCTTAACGACCTTAACTGTCTTCCAGCTTAAACTAGGGTCACATAAACGGTTATAGTTAACTAGAATTCTTGGTAGCACTTCACGTGTCAAACGACCTTCAATTTATCGAATAACCATCTATAATTTCAAAGCACGTACCATATTGTTACCTATACAATATTATAGTAACGAGCAAGTTCAGTGTCAATTGTATATTGACATTGATGCGCGATTAAAATTCGTTTATCTATGAATGTCGGGCCTTATCTAGGGAACTCTTTCAACACATATGGCGAAGGACAGTCGTGCCGTGCATTTGATTCCATTTCAATCCATTAATTTATCTTTGCTATTATATATAGTAACAGCTAGGTATCCCTACTTCCCTACTAATATTATAAATGCGAAAGTAACTCTGTCTGTCTGTCTGTCTGTCTGTTACGCTTTCACACTAAAACTACTGGACCGATTTAAATGAAATTTGGTATAAAGAAAGTCTGGAGCCTGAGAAAGGACATAGTTTACTTTTTAACCTACTGCAAAAAAGGAGGAGTTCCACGCGGACGAAGTCGCGGGCAGAAGCTAGTAGGTAATAATTCTGTCCAAATGTTCCGGTCGAGCAATCAAACGTATAAACATAGTAAGGTTTATTTTTTACTATCGGAATTAGGTACATAATTGCTTAATTAACATTTCGCTGATGTACCTATTTTTAAATTCGGCCACCTTGAATTCTCTTGTTGCTATGGGATTAAAAGCTTATTATGAAATGTTAATACAAACGTGACCCCAGTCCGAAGATACCGGTCGTAAAATATGCGGACAATAATGCGTTGTTATAACCGAACCTATAATATAACACCATACATTAAATGGAAATGACATTTCTTTTATTGCAAAAGAAGATCTCCATATCGAATGATTGTTATTTATTGTCATTACCTAATAAAGTAAATAAATCTAATGATACGACGTATCGATTCTTATATGGAAGCAATTAAATAGTGCGCAATTAATCTTGCGTTCTCAATTAGATAAAGGCTTTATAGGGCTGTATAGTTCTGTGTATTAAGCGGGCAGATCGTAATGACATAACTGATAAGTATTATACCAAGTCACTTGTTACATAGACACACGGCGTGAACGTTAAATAATATAATGAAGGCTATCGAGACTCAAAACTTATTTAAATGTCAGGTTACACCAATTACAGGCAAGTAACTTGTCTCTTATTGGTAGATCCTAACTGATAGACTTACAACTAGCGACATCTATTTGATTTTAACGTCGTGTGTAGATTTCGAACACTTTAGCTCGAATGGAAGCAAGCACAGATTAATTACCAAAATATTTACGCAGGATAGTGAGCCGGCAACACCCGAGTAGACTACGTAATAAGAATGCGGATCCGTAGGTCTAAACCAAGGTGAATGTGATCGCATGGCGCCCCGCCGGCGCTCATCCACAACTCTCGAGTGTACCGGTCATGTCATCTTTAATATACATTACTTCATATTACACAATAGCGCCTGAGCGAATGAGCTCCGGTGAAACTCAAATTCAAACGATTTATTAGTTAAAATGAAAAGTTTTCTGTTTACTTAGCGCCCCGGAAACATAATTGCTGAGAAACAAACGCAGTGAAAATGCAGAGAAAACGATTTTGAACGTTGAGGCTAAATCACTCTATAAACCTTAAGTATATTTTTAAAAATGTACCTTCCTACCTATATTTGTAAACAAATTTACACTATACATAAGTAGGTATTTATTCCATCGTAGTAAAAATATTTTCCCTATATAGGTATTTCCATATGTAGGAAAGAAAATAAGACACCGACTAGCTTCCATTTTATTCCCAATGAAACTTTTATTATTTGATTCTAGGAAAAGTAATTTCGATAGTAACAGTATAACACCTTACCATGTAGTATAATAAAATCTGTCAAATTAATGTGTTATAGATATAAATTTTATGCTAAACGCTTACCGGTTTTTCTAAGAAATAATAACCCCGATAGTAAAAGTTTACCCGCAATGTTAAAATAACACGAGCTTCGTTTAGCTAACAACTGGTTGTGTATGCTTAGTGGGTCATGGATATTATCAAGTCACCTGCAATGTTGATTAAGTTTAATTATTAATGTTTAGATTATTTGATATCACTTTTATCACATGTGGCGTGGTGACCCGCGCTGTCCCCCTTTGTTTCAGTTATTATGACTTGTTAGGGTTCCGTAGTATATTAATAAGAGACCTTTATAGTATCTTCTTGAGGCCATTAGCCTTAAATACTACAAATCCATATCTGTCTAAGTGGGTACCTAAACTACTAACAATACCTTATTAACAATGCCAAAGGTTTTGTATTATGGATGTAATAGAAGGCAACTACAAAACCCTACTACGAATCGGTTTTCATTAATTACTTTTTAATGATTAACTGCAAGACATAAAATACATAATATTACGGTGACTAGTAAAATTACTTCAAATATAGTGAGGATTAGTCCAATATTGACTCTGCGCGGCATATACCTACGAAAAGCTAGTTCTTGCAAATGGACTTTGGTCGGTCATCTAAAGCCCGACGTTTATCGGCAAAGTGTCAATTAAAACGAACAAAGACCATGTATAATATATAGATAAGAGTGATCATCTTTTATGGTTCAACCAATATAAAGTGAGCGTATCTGATTATGTTCGAACGCTGGCATTCGCACTGTCAACGGCGAACATTTGCTGCAATGCTTGTAATAATTTCGATTGCTATATAGAACATTTGCTTCCCACGCATATCGTTGCAACCGCAACCTCCTCCGCAGAGCGCGGCCGTTCTGTCGGCAGCAGGTACGGTCATTTGGTCGCGTTATCCTTATCATGCCCGTATGACCATCTAGCACAATTGATTTGTCCATACTTATCGACTTAACTATCGGTTTTGCGAATTGGAGTGGAAAATACTCTTAGATACTCTGCAGGATCCTTTTTCACAAATTTACTGTACCTAATTATGTAACAGCAAATGAATTATGCTTTCTCTTGGTAGGTAATGCCATTTTTGATAACTGTAATAATACCAGCCCCGTTTTTTGTAATAACATTGCTTCTCAACTTGAGATTAAACTTTTTCAATATACTTAATTAAGTCCTTGAGAAAATTTCACAGAAGCTACGTTAGTTACAATTTACTTTTGCTATCCCGTAAGCCTATGGAAACCACTTTTATGTCGCGACAAATCTTCTCGATGGACATGTCGTCTATTAAACATCAAAATGATACCTTGTTGACGTGACAAAGCATAGTCTCGCTTTTATACATGTCTAGAAGAGACATATAGCATTGTCTTAATTTAGTCAATAATATTTTTTCTTTACTATAAATGTGTTATAATTTCAGAGGGTCGGCGTGAAGCGTGCTACAACGAAGGCGAACCCGTCAGATTGCAGGATCAGAGACTAGATCAGAACTGGAGCAGTTGTTTTCGCTGCATCTGTAAGGTACGTTACTATCCATTATTTGTCACATTTAATAATCTATAACATTCACTGCTCTATGACGTCATCGCCATCAGGCACAAAAAACCTCGCTTCTAATCAATTTGCTGTATTGTGTTCTAAGTAATGAAAGACCCCGGGCTAAATGTGGCGATAACGTTGAAATGTATCATATGAAAATTAAGATACCTACGATGTTGAATGTTAACACAATACATAGAGACTATTTACATTACAACGCATATATCAAACATAATTCGAATAGAAATAATCATCTCGTTGTCACTCCGCTTTCAATTAACAGCTAAGTGAGATAAATCGCGCCGTTCCTATCAATACAATAAATAGTAGCTCTAATAGTATTCAATCAGAAATTTTGTCCCAACCAGCCAATTGACAATAGAAGCTAACATTGTCAATTATACGCTCATAAAAGTAGAGCTGTTGATAATTATAATAATGGTAGTTTTTACTAGTGTTGGCTGTTGAGGATAGCCACCTAATCAATTTGTCACGTTGACGGTTTAGAACAATGCCTCTAACGAACAAGTGAGACAAGCTCGCACCTTGACAATAACAGCCAAGTAATTTGATTAGCAGTATAATGCTTTGAGGATTCGAGGAAAAAATGAACGGGCAACAATTTACGATATTTAAGGAACTGTTATTTTTCGTATAAAGACATCTTTTGTGTGCTTGTTACGCTTAGTTATTCAGGTTTTTAAACAATAAGACATATTTTAAGTTTGTTAAAAATATAGTTAGAACCAGGTAAAAATATAGATATCAATAATATTAGGGTATTTTTTTTAACCGGTATTTCTGCAACGCTGGATATGTACAGACTCTCGGATCTATAGGACTAATATTTTCACTTATTATCTATCCAATGAAATGTTATCTTTTACCTGAAATAAAAACGGAAATGCGAAACAGTGTTTTGTTAAGCTTACTTAACAATACGCACCTAATACGTACGGTAGCCTCAGACAGGTCGCGCGTGCGCCGCCGGTGCCAGCCGCGCATGCCAGCCGTGCCCGGCGTGCGCCCGCGCAAAAACTCTCAATGCGGAACCATACGAGAGGAATCTGCAGCTGCTGTGTTAGATATCAGTGCTTTTTCTTTCGTAGTTCTAGACTTAGACCTTTCATTTTGTGTATAAAAGTAGGTAACAGTAACAGGGTATTATATATTCGGTCAATTTATTATAGATGATAATTATGTTAAAGCTCATTGCTTTCGTAATTTTCATTAGGTTGGTATCGATTACGTAGATACTGTTAAATACTTTGTCCAATGTCCAGCAATGACTGCCTTTAGGCTGATTTAATGATGATGATAACAACTTTTAATATACGCAAGTATGTGCTATATAAATCCGTTATATCGTTTAAGAATTTAGAATATTATCTATCAGTTTCTAAAATCTCTTCAAAAATTTGCAGACGAATTGAATACACCTTGATAAAAATCGGTTAGACCATAAATCTTGGTGATTTATTTTATACGCAAAAACATTGTCACATATTAATTCTTTATCACTGCATAGTTGCTAGCGATACGACATAAGTATGTATGAGCTCGATTATGTACGTCAGTACCTACATACGAGTGGTATTTCCCAGCCGATCTCACCTCGTCGAATGACTTGTGCGGAATTCGAAAGCCCATCGCGAGATTTATCGCTTATTCTGTATTAAAATATACATTTGCTTAATGGGCTTTTTTGTCGCGTGCTACATAACGTAGTTGGGATACCGTCCCGTTGTTGGTAGATTTTTATGATTGATTTTGATATTCTAAATTGTTTGGGATCTGACCAAAAACGCGTTCGAAACAGCTTTATGAGCTGTTTACTAGCTTTCCACTAGGTACCGATTGCGCACGCACAGATTTCGGTTTCTATCCACTTTTGACACCCTTATAATTCAATTTTCAATCAAAATCGTAATTATAGGAAGAAAGAAAAGTTTCTTAAAAACTTTTATTCTCCCCACCCCCATTTCACTCTTCTAGAGAATTTCCGCAAATAATCATGTTTCTTTACATAATAATGTCAATCATAAAATATTAATAAAAAGTTTTTCACACTTTGGAATGAAACAACTATTAACGGATTTAACTCGCGTATTTTTATTTTATTTTATTTGCTGACGTTTCGGATTCTTTACAGTTTCCATAATCGTAGCATGACTGAGCTGACAAAAGTCTAACGCTTTAGCGTTAGACTTTTGTCAGCTCAGTCATGCCTGACTTCAGTCATGACTGAGCTGACAAAAGTCAATCCGTTAATAGTTGTTTCATTCCAATGTGTAATAACCGCGAAGGCATCAGAAATTATTAGTTTTTCACACTCTATTTCAGCTAGGATCAACTTCCAGAAAACTCTTTTTCACTACCAATATAGGTACAAAGTTTCAAATTTAACTCCATTTTTTGCACCATAGTAAGGATGAGTTGGGTTCTTAGACAGCCAGTCAGTCAGCCAGCTTTTAGTATACATATAAATTTGTTTAAAGATCGCTGCAAGGCGTTGCGCGTTCGTCGCCGGGTCAAGTTGACCCGGGGGTGCCATTAGCCTTTTTATACACGGCTAGTAGCCGGTTGATAACATCTCGCGGCTCCCGCGCACCGCTTACTTTAATGAGCCGTGTTATTTATCGAGGCAAAATAAACCTCCGCGCTCTGTTATTTTCTCTAAAGTTAAAGGCTTTTAGTTTAGCCTAAGTTTTAACTACTATTATCTCGCTTTTAATAGAATTTATTTATTTATTGGATTAGGAATCCAATAAATAAATAAATTCTATCATTTGATAAATTAGTACAGATCTACGCGTCCTTTTTACCAAATTTAATTTATTTGCTGTCAAACAAGATTCAACTGAAAATCGACTGAATTTTTAATGAAAATTACATGAAGGCGGTCAGCTGCGGTGTAGCGATATCTTAAGAGAAACATTCATTAAATTTATTACGCGCAAATTTGTTTTATGCTGTAGGTGAAGCAAGTAAACAAGCCAACAGTAAAATATTGTGCTTCCGTAATAATAGTTCTCGGTACCCTTCATGACAATTTAATTGAATATAGTAACCCAGTAATTCAAACGTTAGAACTGCCTTGCTAGCGGTAGACAATAATTAAGTACTTAATGTTACGCGTGTAACTATTTTTGTCATGGCCCTGCAGTCTATTAATATCTCATAAATTGTGTTTTATAGTTACAAGCAAATTGCTAAGTCAAGTAACTACCTTGCTGCAAGCGAGCCCGCGCTGCGCTGCAGAAACTTGTACCTAATAATATTGAGCACCTAGACAATATAAATATTAAACGATTAAGCAGAAGTAAGCATAAGAAGATAAAATCTCGTGATTGGTAGGTACAATAGGTGTGTAAAGAAATCAAGTTTGGAGTCAATCTAATGCAGGTATTAAGACTCGCTTGTAATATTCTTCTAGGAAAACTTTTATAAACGCAGAGGCGAGATAAATATCAACAAATATGTTTACAGGAAATATCTTAATGACAATCGTTAGAACTGATGATAAGTATGATTATTGTTGAAATAACGGGTATAATCCCTTCAAAACGATTTTTATCGATTCTTTATATCTTGTCTAATTCGTTGCTGGGGTTTTCCATTTAAATTAATGTATGTACATGCTACATGTCTCCATGGTGTTGGCAAGTTTAGCTACAACAATTATCGATACCTAGTTGCCACGCGCTGTATGTTGTGGCAGTACAAGTATTGAAGGTGGCAAAACAAATCTTATGGCTGTGTATTAAAGTACGATAAAGTTCCTCTTCGATCATATGTGGATGCCGGGTCCAAATGTGAAAGTGGGTGAGTGTCGAGAGCGGGTGCGCTTGCGGTAGGAGCGGCGCAGGTGGAGGAGCTCGGGCCTGCGCCGGTTTTACGCCGTCCACTGGCCGCTCGCTGGCCGCCCGCTGGCCGCCCGCTGACCGCCCGCAGATCGCCCGCTGGCCGCCCGGCCGCACGCCTGCCGCAGCGACGCCGAGGCCTTGCCGCGAGCGCGCGCGCGGTATGCGGTCGCACCGGTTCTTCTAGTAAAGTGTATTTTTTTACGTACACATCATCGACATTGTTGTTGTGTTTTGCTATGATGCAAAAAATGGAGTTAAATTTAAATTTTCAATCGATTTCATTGAATATTGGTATAGTTTCAGTTGAGTATTATATTATGACACGTTATTCAATCAAAAAACTTAAATATATCTTATGAGAATTATGTAAGTACATATTGCCTTGGAATTCAATGTTCAAGCGTACCTAATAGGTACGATTTTTATTATATATGAATGACTCTCAAAAAGGCTCGGGATGCAGAATATAAATGTAGCATCTCGTCAAAAAGTGCCAATAGCACTCTAGCTAAAATACTAGCCAAACATAATTTTATACCAGCAGACTTCTATTCCTTTACGCTTCACAATCACAGACAGGTTAATTATTTTAAACGATAAAAACACTACGTTAAGTCTAGAAGTGTTAATTCGAATGTATTATAAGATATGCTTACCTTATGTGATTACACGTAATGAAGACGCAATGGTCTTTCTACAATGTTAATTGCATTGTTACGATAAAATTCTCGGACTATCGATCTGCGGCGCGTGATGTGAGCAAAAAATCTCGTTAAGAGGCAAGAAAACTAGGCGCCAGTGTGGCAAGCATGAACCGCCAGCGCCAGCCCACACGCGGCCTTGCCTGTCGCCGCCCCGGGATTGTTTACTTGCCTAGATACAATTACGTCTACTTACTTACCTTTAAACGTATATAATTAAAACTCAGTTTTAAATCGACTCGGCTAGCTTCGTAAAAATATATGCGAGCTTTCTGCTCACCGCGTCGTAAGTAGGTACCTCGTACCTAGACGTAGATTTCACCTCCTTAAAATACGAATTCCTAAATTATAAATTGTTTATCCAAAAAGTACTCTTTAGGGGATGATTTTCATACAGAACTTTGAGCTTCTAATCTCAAAGTTTTCGACTATGTTTAAATATCATTCAGTCAGTCGGTTAATCCTTTTATATAAATAACTAACGCTATAGGTATCAATGTTTCAACCATGCCTTCGAAAATACGAAACAGATTATAATCGGCGCTAATCGTAATCATGATACAAGTAGCGGCAATTATATTAATGATTTTGTATCTACATTACCTAATGGAAATAAGTTATGGAGCATAAAGACTTACAATTACAATCATAATTGAATCGGGAGGGCTTGGAATATTTGTTTAGTTCAACATAAAATTGATTACCATAGTAATAATCATATCGTAGGTGTGCAGGCAGCTGCCTTATATTGTAGGGCTGATTTATGGGAGCGGCGATTTTAAATAAAAACTTATTTTAATTGGGAAACGACGTGTATTCTTGATCACCATAATTGAGAGAGAGAGAAAGAAAGTGTTGCCACATACGGCTTAATATTAGTTACTAAATTAGATGTTGCTAACTCAACAGTAGGTATGTTTATGAATTGGTAAATGATATTTTAAACACGGGATTCAAGTCCTTTTGTGAAATCAGATAATAGCTAAAATTATTGTCTATCCATACGATCAAATAAGCATAGGTACCTAAAGTAGGTGTTTGTGATCTTAGTAATAAAAATTTAAGGGGCTACTGGTCATGCATAGCCCTTGACTATGACATTGGGGGTTGCGGGTTTTAATTCTGCTACGGGCAGATGTGTGATGAGCACAAGCATCCGGACGTGAGTCTTGAATATCTATATTTATATCTTTGTCCATAGAATTCAAAGTAGGTACGAACTTTGCTTAGTTTGAAACTAGACCGATTGGTGAAATCGACTAAAGATTTATTTATTTTAAAGGCTCCAAAAGTGAAAACCTAGATAAAACATTGAAACAGGTATTCCGAAAATACAGAAGCAAAATTGTTAACAACCTAAATAAAATAAACAAATTTGGGATCGATAAATGTCGATATATTTAAATAAATAATATGTGTTTACATACTGCACGCTTTGAGATAAAACACATTAATGCACGCGTATAAAATATACTAATTTATTATCTTAAACAACAGACTGTAAAAGGTGCAAATAAGTGCAACGTAAATTGACTGACCCAGCTTTTTGTCTCCAACTTTAATGGGCATTTGATAAGGTTTTTTACATCAAAATACTTTTTTTATTTAAATCTTTTAGGTCAAAAAATATTGTTAAAATATAACTCGAAAAACAGGGTGACAACTTAGTGATAATAGCATAGGTATGTTGTTTTATTAATAAGAACATATGTATACCTAAATGTATGTGTTGTGGAGGATGGACTGTAATTAATTGCAATAGGTTTATGAGGAGGAATATAGGAAGTTAATAGGTAACTTTACAAACACAATATCACAACACAACTCAACCAAATCAACTAACAAACTGACAATTCCAAAAACAATCGATATATAAAAAAGGGCAATAGCCAATTAAAAGTAAAACTATAAAACTATATACAAACACGCAAGTGAATAGGTACTAGACAGCCAACAATGATCTAGGTACATAGCGATAGGATCTATATCCCTCCGATGAACTCCGATCTTGACGTAAGTTGACTTGAGCCCTAGACAAGTGCCAATTGATAATAGCAATCGAACGAAATGAATTAAAAATTGAAAAGAATTGAGTAAGTCTATGCAGACGAAAATTGACCACTTGACGTTTCGTTTGCAAATCCACTCCATACAATTTTAAATTCGTTTCGTTAGGTTGCTATTTTAGGTGCTCTTATATTCATTACTGAACATAGACATACCTAATTAAGCTATTATTATTATTATTCTTAACAAGATATACCTCTACTATTATAAGTGATGCTTAAATTTCTTACGATCCTTAAACGTATAGTTTCATACTATAAAACGAAGTACACTTTTATTACGATGAGCTATATCGTAATATAGCTTTAATAAAAGCATAGGTACTTATTTGTTATAAAGGCTGTATCGCAAAGATTGCTCGTTGGAACATAAATTCGAGTGTATATCGATGGAGATACGAAGTTGGCCGGCTGCGTCCCCGAGCAGTCTGAGGCGCTGGTACTCTCAGCCTCCATTACGTATGCAAATTGAGAGATAAACATTTAAAATGAATCTTAACCCGCATGTTAAATACCACATCGTGGAATTTCAAGTGACTTGTGTTGCTGTATCGGAATACTATAAGGTTTTATTAATTTGTTCTAATATGGACATAAATTTGAAAGTGCTTTTAGGATTTTTTAATGGGATTTTTTTAAGCCGGACCCAATGGTGGATGACGTTCTAATTGGCAATTCGATTGCGAAGTGAATTTTTTATTTTTCGCAGACGCCAGTAAGTACCACGCTTGATTAAGCACAGCTTTTTTCCATACTTAATCCTACTTTTCTGTGGGTACATAATTTTTAAACGCCGGTTCAATAGGGGTTCCGAGAATTGTTTTACTACTTGGTACTTATTTACCATAAGTAACGTCTGTGCAAGATTACAATATTCTACAAAAGGGTATGATAGAATATTAAATGCCTACATAATTTGGAATAAATAAATTCCATCGATATATATATATATAATTATATATACCATTAATTAAATGATATTTGTACCAAGACAAGAGTAGGGAAAATTAATGGTGTAATTGGAAGCACGGTGCCTCGTATGATGGATTTAATTCGCTTAGTACTTTCACAGTTAGGTACTGTTACACACTGGATTAAAATAGTTGTCTTTTCGAGAACATTACAGTACCTACCTATAGGTGTAGTAAATAGGGTTGATAAAAAGCTGACACAATAATATGTAATCACAGTATGTCAGGAGGTATTTCACTAAGTTTTCAAAACGGTTCGTTTAACTCCAGTCGATCAAAAATTCATATTAATATGATATTAATTTGCAAAAACCATTAAAATCAAAAGGTGGCACGTGGTGGATTGCGCAAGCGTCCAGGAAGCGTAGAAGATATAGCTATCAGTAGAGGAAGTGGCGAGGCGGACTCCCAAAAACAGTGATAAACACGCCCCTTAACAATATATGAGGTTTTATCTGGATTAGGTAATTTGTTGCGTAAAATATTCGCTAAAATTTTATTCGGTGTCTATAAAATAATTCGCTAAAATTAAAATAAAGCTCTACTTAACTGTTTAGAGAACTTTATATTAGGAGATCCGGCCCTACATCGACCTTCACCGCGTTGATGATGATATATAAAATAAATTTAGTATACTATACATTATATTAAAAGTGGATTTGCAAAAAAAGTCCTGGACAGACAATTTTTTGGTTCTGCCGCAATAATATTATATCTTATTATTATGTATAGAATACATAAAGCTATCCTTTATACGGCATCGGTCAAATATGGGGGTATATCAGCCTCTGACAGAACACTTTAAAGCGCACAGTAGCCTACCTACTTGTCAATGACTTAAGTACACGTCCCTACTCCCTTCCTAACAAAGACAGTACTTGTTTATCTTGCGTTTGTACGATCAAGGAAAATAGTTTAAAAGTTAATAACCCAGGTCGAGATAACTCGGTTGCGTCGCGCCGCACTTATTACGGCTGTCATCGTGTCATATTAATTACACATAAATAGATCCGTTATTTTGTATTTACATACATATACATATATAATTGGTAGGCTACTTGATAAATGTGATTCCTGCGCGTTATCACAGATATACATTATGGGCTATAAATAAATACCTTATGACTTTACCTTTCATCTCGGAATTACGCAATTACGAGTATGTATTTATCATGTATATCAGACATCAACAAACTTACTTACAAATGTAAAATTGGCTGTCTCTGGCTTTTTGAAATCCGTAACTTTGGGTCTTACTTAATCGTAGAATTTTCAGACGAAAATATTACCTGTGCCAAAAAGACAGACAGGAATAGGCAAAAGAGTTCGATAAGGTTACGAACTTCAAACGTCATTGTAAAAAGTAGTCAAACTCAGTTCGAACATTGCATACAAATAGTCGGGTTATAAAAAATATCCAACAACCAAAATAAGTACGTAGAGCTTTCACACGACTTTATTTATTTCACTTATTAGACAAGGATTTGAGCACAGTTATATGAGCATTTACTCCTATACCTATCTAACTTATAATCAACATACAATAATATATGTTAATATGCACGCACACTTGAGGAATGAGTTTACCACAATACCTATATAGAACGTTATTAGAAATTCCAGACTTGTTTATTTTTATAAGGACTACTTTACTTCTTTGGATTCCATTAATTTCTTGGTCTCGATCCGATTTGTATGTAGTATGCGAGAGGTATATTCTATCGTTAGTTAATTAAAGCTCAGCTGTGGTATATTTTGCGAAGCAGACTGGATGCCAAGTGAATACCAAAGAACCTACGCCTTTATTTCCCACTGTGTTTATAAGCAAGTTAATCGGGCGGGCTTTGCGTACCTTTACTGAATATGGAACACTTGAATGACATAAAATTGTCCTTCTGGCATGCAGGAAAGGTACAAGACATAAATATCAATCAATGATTTAATTTGGTTATTCACTGTTAATATATTCTGTTGTACTTATTTAACTGCATATTATATCTGAGCATGAAGCTTGGTATTACCGCCTTTTACAGGTTTATTAATTAATACATGCGTGCTCTTTTGATAGTTTTCATTTCGTTTCAGTAAACTGAAAAAAAGACCGAATCTAGAATTACAGGACAATATTACAGCCAGCATCAAATATATCAGAATACCCTTTTAGCCCTTAACATTAGGGACAAGTTTATATCGGTACCGATATATATGTATGTACACCCTGACGCTAACTGTACAATCTTTGCGGTGCCTTTTCCTTGACGAATATCAAAAATGCAACATATAAAACATGTAGAGAACAAATAATAAAGTTAAGTATGATCTCACAAAGTGATGTCATGTATCCGAAAGTAAACCCGGGCACATCGATCACCCTTTGGATACTTACGTATAGTAACCATTACACACGCTCACCACGTTTTCAACCCGTAAAGTTTATGTTGGGATAACTTCTGCTAAAGACCCTCACAGCCTCCTTATACAAGTGACATTCTACACTTGCTAAAATTTTAGAATGGAATGAAAAATGTACGGTATTGACATAAGCCAACGAATATTTGCTGCCTGTTGTATGTCACTTGTCTAGGAGAAATTTTTGACTCATAGCCAAGCCTCCAGGATGCAAGGGGCGCGATTTCAGAGAATCACCACATGGCTCAATACCAGAAGCTCTTATTTAACTAGCAGATGTGGCCTTATCGATGTTATATCTTACGCCTCTCCCCAATTCTCGGACACCAGACTATGTATAATCTGTTCTATTTTATTTGCGGTACACATTATAGCAAGTAATGGCCAGTCGACAGACTTACAGTTATTTTTATCCGACGCGTAACGTAAATATTTCGCTATGTGAGGGCTACTTCAAAGAGCCGCTCATGAAATTCGGCCGAAGTATCGAAAAACAATAAACAGAGAGTGGGTGACCTCGCGTAAAGCATATTAAAACTAAATACTGGAAGGTACTTCACGTTACACGCTGTTTATAGGTATGCTTTAATTCCAATATCAGATAATTATATCAGTGCATGTTTTTATTTAATTTTCTAGCTAATTGTTTGTAAAATGTAAAAGGTACTGTTATAATGTATGTATGTATGTATGTGATTGTATGGAGCTGCGCCAGTTGTCGGAGCCATGCGTGCGCCTGCGCCGCCTCACGGAGGCCAGGGCCACATACAAATTAGGACACTGTTGGGTGTTAAAACGTATGACAAGTGTACAGATTCGCGCAAATATTGACAGATAATATTGACTATGTCTAGCGAGTTACCGAAGAAATGATTTTGAAACTTAAAACGCATAGTCTCACAAATAAGTAATACGTTAATGATGGAATCGACTTGTCTAACGGCGTTTGATATTATTATGCTTTTTATTTGCACTAGGTACGGTATAGATTAAGTCCCGGGTTAAGTCCATTAAGTAACAATGTAAGTTCCGAGTAATTTTCCGTTTTCTAGTGAATAGAAAATGACGTTCAAGCTTTAACTTGTCTTCAACATTATCAGGCGGATTTATTTCATTATAGTTTGTAACTTAAAACTAAGCTTTTATTTGCATGAAAACAAAGGTATCATTGGAATGAAACAACTATTAACGGATTTAACTCGCGTATTTTTGTTTTATATTATTTGCTGACGTTTCGGGTTCTTTACAGTTTCCATAATCGTAGCACGACTGAGCTGACAATAGTCTAAAGCTAAAGTGTTATCACTTTAGTGTTAAAAATACGCATTCCAATGTGTACCTAATAACCTCGAAGGCATCAGAAATTATTATAACAAAGGTATCGTTTAAAGTGGTAGCGTCTACGAGTAATTATTTTTGTTCCACAAAATGTCATTGATCCTAATTGCTTGTATGTAGCGTACATGTCCAGGTAGGTACATAATTATTTAGAAATGCTATTAACATACCTCGAGTTAACCACGTTACATACGGGCTTGACTTGCATGATGCACGTGCCCATGCAAATGCGCTTTAGAACAAAGACCCGTTAAAAACGCATTAAATATGAGCATCAATGGCTCTTGATCTTATTGCGGATGAAAATTCCGCACATGTACTGCTTGTTTTATCACTGTTATTATTGACGCAGTTATTATTACGCGTTTAAATGGTGTAGTTTATTTAAACTAACGAGTCTCTTAATGCATTGCGGTAAAAGGTAACCTATATGACTTGTACAAAGACATGAGTAAAAAAAATCGAGATCCTCAGTGGGACTTGAATCCATACCTATGCCTTAACGCGAGGCTTTATGTTTCCATTTACACCATTACTGGTCGAGTCGACGAAATTTGCTACTACTTTTTATTTGATATTTTTACTTTTTGTTTACAAGCGAACCAAAATGTCGCTTCAGCGCTAATTGTGTGTAGTGCTTTTCAGCACTTAGCATATCAAATTAATGGTATCAGACCGTAGTTATTAGATATTAATTGGATTTCGATTGATACATATTAGCGAACAACAAGGTACATAATATACATATGTCTTATTTTTAGTACTTTCTAGTTTTCAACATTAGTTAAAACAGTATTCAACCTATACTATTATAGGTTGAATACTGTTTTAACTTAAAGAGCAACAATGATAGATATCTTATCAAGTAATTATCCATTCGTATTTTATCTATTCATTTGCCTATTAATTACTTACCTACATATTTTTATCATCGTCTGTGACCGTAGGTACTTAGGTAGATAGATATATGTATAAGCTTTTTTGTATGCAATCAAGTATTTACATGTTATGTATGTATGTAGATAATACATAATTTTTCTGTTTTTGAATTTTTACAACAACATGAGATTTTGTTACATTATTATTATTTTTTACTTAATTACACTCGTAATTGCCAAAAGGAATCTAATAATACTGGGTTTGTTTTATTTATTCCTCAAGTTCTTTGTGTTATGTTATGAATCATAAGTACCTACTAACAATTTATATCTATTGCCTACGTAGTCAATGAAACAATGCGGTCACAAAAATGTCAACACAACAAGTTTTTATTTTCTCACAAGATCATTACATATTATACTTAATCATTACACAATTATATAGGGTCGTCAATACAACTGTAGCAATAAGCCAATTCAGTTAGGGCGTGTTAGACTACAAATTTTATGTTCTTTTTTTTTTGTATTCATAGTGCATAGTATCAGCATCCATTCACTGATGGAAGTAGGTACCTACTTGGTATTAACTATTCTTATTAATGGAAAGTTTACCAGCAATGTTACTCATACGAAATTGGGAATGGTGGGGATAGATCTTTGTTTATTCATGGATGTTTGCGATATATTATTAATTATTATTGAACATAGATTGTTTTGAGTTAATGTGACAAAAAAAAAAAATCAATTAGGTATCTTCGCAAAATTTGTAAATTACCCAAATACTTACCTAACTAGACCCAAAACAGTATTACCCGAGCAATTTCATATTTGTATCTATTGAATCTCTTCTAGATAATTAAAAAGATACATACTTACTTACTTTAATTCTATAGTTTTTTTAGTGTGCGCAAATATTTTTTATAACAGCTATTAAAAGTCGTGGGACAATATTGTGTGGGATAAAACGGGAATATCCCAGTCTGCAGTGTCTGCCACAATGCAGGCTTACAAATGAGAGTAATTAATACTCGGCGCCGGGCGTACCGGGAGGCTGGCGTATTAATTGTACCAACGGATTATGCGAACACCACGCTCGCACATCTGTTGCATTTTTACATGAATAAAACAAAAGGGAACTAGGAAAACATTGTGTAAAATAAAAACGGTTCCGTATCGACATTCAAACCACAATCGCGGTCGCTACGCGTAGGCGTAATTGACACATTAAAATGTATTGTCTGTTATGAAATATTAAAGTATTTGTTTGTTGAAAAAAGAATACTTACCTACAGATTCGACAATATTAAAGTATGCGGAACAAGTAAGATTTATTATATTGCGTGTTATGTACGTTAAACTAGCGTTATAGGTATGCAGTCGACAAAATGATTACTTCCTTTACCAGGCGTAACCTTTAACAGCGATAACTACAATACCTCGGTTAGGTTTATTAATCTACTACATATAATGACTTCCTATGTGAAATAGACTGAAATCACGATGACAGGCGACTTAAGTTCATGAACTAAACTTTCAAGTGACATGGTAGTCAAACAATATTATACCTAAAGAGCTTAAGTAAGTACTTACATATTTATAAAACTTCTAATTTCAGAACGGATTCGTGGAGTGCCGCAACGGTGTGGAGGAGTGCGGGCAGATGGATGATTGCGCAGTCGTGATGCCGCGCGAGGGATGTTGTGCCCGTTGTAAGGGATGCTGGTACAACGGAACTGAACACGTGTCTCATACCGAATGGACGGAGGAAGGCCGCGTGCTGCGCTGCGAGGCAGGAGTCATCACCATCTCAAGGCCAGAGTGCTACGCTCCCTGCGATAGGCCGAAACATCAACGCCACACGCATGATACGCATTTTAACTGCCCTGTTTGTGATGGTGAGTCTATTTTGTCTCTATTATTCCATTCAATATTTAACTACCTATTTTATTTCATTTTTGTTAAAATTGTTTGTGTAATTCAACTGCATCAAAGTGATCATCATTAAAAAATCGATCCCTAACCAACTAAAAGAAATAAGTATCTCCAATAAAGTAATAATTGTAAAAGAATTTCCTGGATGTTTCACGCTAACGCCCTTTCCCACCATGAGTGCTATGCACGGAGTTATATTGAATGTTTATAATTGCCGAGCGACGGAGCGCTGCGCTGGCGCAGCCGTGTCTCGCAGTGCGCCCACCCAGACGCTTGCGCGGCAAAAAAGAACCTCCATGTAGAAGCGCAATCCCGAACAAAAACAAACATAAACCAACACGAGAACCAATAAAACCAAAACGACCTAACAATTTACCTCCGCTTCCAAACCCTAACAAGTTTATTAATTCCATAACAAATAATAGTAATTTACAAGATGACGACTCAAACTCGCTTTTGAAAATCGCCGACGCATTCCTAACTATCGTTTTATTGCTTGTGTTTATATTTTTGTTAATTATAGAAGAAATAGTTGTCGAGGTGAGAGTGGATGTAGATTATGGTCTATGGGTAGTTAGTGGTACAGAAGTAGCTTAGAATTACTGCATTAATATTTTAGCGCTACATTACTTGAAAAGCATTTGCTGGCTGTAGCGGCCGCCCACGCATTATTTGCGGACAATGAAGAAGACGAGTTGCGCAGTAGCTTGCTTGCCTCTAGCTAGACAATAGATCACATAGTTTGACTATTACTTGCCGTGGTTGTTATCCAACAAGCAAGTTATTTATTTTTATGCCCATTACAATATCACAATAAAAATAGGTACCTAACTACTTAATATTTTAAAAGCTATGCGTAATTTGTTTGGGTACATTTTCTTACCTCAGCTACTAAAATAGCACTAGAATTGAAGTGATGAGCTTTAAAAGCTGTTCGTTTATAGTAACGATGATTCAACATCTTTATTACACCTCGGCAAAAAAGGAAGATACGTAAATAAAGGCGAAATCGAAAAATACACTTCTTATTTGTTTAGCAATGAAAGACTGATAGCTTGCGTGATTGTTCCTTTATGCGAAACAGACCACCCAGAGCCTTGATTGAGGTTCACAATCTTTACTGCAGTGTTTTAAAGTTGAAGAAATAGAAACACGCGTATAAAACCCAACAAGAACTTATTATCTGTTCACAGGGGTTCATTAAAATTATATATTTTTGTAGTGGTCGAAAAGTCTCCCACGGCGTTGCGGCTCTATTATTGACCATAAATCAAAAAGTTAACAACCTACTTAAAAGGTAGAGATGGGAGGGTTTTTGTCTGCGGGTCAAAGCGGCCGACGTCGCCGCGGCTGCCCGGCTCTGCGGTGAACCCCGTGTTTGTTTGTTTTACGATCCCCACGGTGCATTAGCTTTTTTGCTTCTTCTACTTATTATTTCTTCATAATGTCAAGATAATCATTGTGTCTTATCATCGAGCTCTTCGTTGAGAACGATTCACATCAACATTTTTAGGTTCATTGAATGATCATTTTAACCTCGACAATAAACTCATCTAAATTCTTAAAGTGTTTTGAGGATCGTCTTTATTATTAGGTATGCTTGCAACGACGATCTGCGAAATTGAAATAATTAGCGTGTGATGGACGCGCGCAGCGTGCTGTGAATTTATGATGGAGATGGTACCTACTCACATTATCCTAGTAAAATTTATTACATGTGATGATGTGAGTTGATAATAATCAATAAGTATATTTGTCTTTCAGTTTATTATGGTTACATTTTCAGTCCACTGATATTAATTCACTTTACTTATTGAGCGATTTGTCTACACTCATAAATGAAGTTAGCGGACTAACTGTGAATAGTTAATTGTTTGTGCACCAAAGGACAGCCTACTTTGTGTAACCATCTCTAGTTTTACGACAGACACTTAAGAGTCTTCATTGTTAGATTGTCACACACACGCTGACGCGGCGGTCTGTGTCGAGCACGCGCTTAGAATTGAGTGCCCGTCGCTATTGAAACACATTCATAGACTGACATATCCAAACACTCGACGATAGTTTACTCTAAGGACAAGCTCAATGAATACTAAGTAACGAGAAATCTTTTATGTATTCTTATTCGTAATTATCTCAAAGAACGCAAGTGTTACTATGAATATGCGTGGAAAAGCAAGGGCACTTTGAGTGGTTTACGGTGGAATCTCCGTGTGCGGCCGCCCGGGTCCGTCATTAGGCACTGATTGATTCATCGTCCAGCCGCAGTAATTTATGGACTTTACGCTTTGCCGTGGTCACCCAGCGCCGCTGCGGTTTTCTCTATTCTTATTTCCCAAAGAATGGAGTGCTCTTTTGTTTTAACCTTTATTTCGGTTACGACAAAAACCTTCACAATGACATTCTCGAAATTCCGCATAATTGCGACGAGTAAGCAATAAATTACCTTATCTTTTATTTTATTAGGTGCAACAATTAAACGAGTAGTTACCTAGCTAATAAAATGATACCTTAAGGTTAGATAATAACATAAAAAGTTTATATAAATATTTACCTAAACGAGTTATCTATTTAACTTTAATTCAACGAGTGTTATCTCTTTCTTGCAGAATGTGTAATAAATGGCCAGCGTGTGTGGGAAGGGCGCGACGTGCGCATTCCGGAGGAGCCGTGCATGTCGTGCCGGTGCGTGCGCGGCGCTCTGTCGTGCGCGAAGCGGGCCTGCCCCGTGCTGCCGTGCGCGCGCGCTCACCAGTTCACGCCGCCCGGCGAGTGCTGTCCGCGGTGCAGGAGCCCGACAGTCGACAAAATATTGCCGAGTATGTATTTTCCTCCTTATGTATTTTATTACCGTTTAATAGGTGCATAATTCAACACTCTGCATGACGTGTAATCGATATTGAGAGTATACCTACTTTTGAATGTATAAATGTAAACTTCATTGCAAGCGACTCCTAATGTATTTCTAAATTCAGTTTCAGGTCATATACTTACGAAACCCTGCATAATTGGAAAGGAATACCATGCTCACAAGACCTCGTTCCGTGTGGATCCGTGCACTGACTGCACTTGCATGAATGGCACGTCCGTGTGCACGCGACACACTTGCCCCGTGCTGACGTGCGGGGCACGAGCGCTGCCGCCGCAGCCGGGCCGTTGCTGTTCAGAGTGCCCACAAGTAGAGGAGGCTAAAGCAGCCTGTGTAATAGGAGGGAAAACTTATCAGGTTCGTAAATTATATATTTTTTTTACATCATATAAATGAAATAATATATGGAAAACATATTTAACAAGTTTTTTTTTTTCATTCTTCAGGATGGAGAAACGTGGCAATTGGATGCATGCAAGTCTTGCGAGTGTCACGGCGGTGAACCCCGGTGTGCTATGGAACGGTGCCCAGTTCTAACATGTTCTCCCGATCAAACACTTCGACGAATGCCAGGACAGTGTTGTGCGAAGTGCATTGATATCGATGGAATATGCACGGTTTTTGGTGATCCACACTATAAGACTTTTGACGGAAAGTTTTACAGTTTTCAAGGATCATGTAAATATCAATTGGTATCCGACTGTATAAATAGTACGTTCTCGATTAGAATTTCAAATGATGCTCGTAATACCTCACATTCTTCTTGGACACGTACCGCGACACTCAGAATTGGTCCCACCAAAATAAATATGGGTAAAAAAATGCGCGTTAAAGTAAATGGAGAGAGAATATCAATACCACATCGAGTAAATGGAGTTGCTGATATCATTCGAAGCAATGGATCTGTGCTGCTTAAAGCCGACATCGGAGTACAGATGTTATGGGATGGTGATGGTTTTCTAGAAGTAACTGTATCGAGTATGTATAAAGGAAAGTTGTGCGGTTTATGTGGAAATTTCAATTCAATAGCTAAAGATGACATGAGATCACGTGACGGACGACTATCAAATGACCCATGGAAGTTTGGAACGTCGTGGCGAGTGGGAGGTCGCCGTGCTTGTACCCGTCGCCAAGAGCACCCAAGCTCGTCTCGCTGTCGAGCGGCCAAAGAGAGGAAGAAGGCACGTCGGTTGTGCCGTGGTTTCGATCATAACGAAGCTTTTACAGATTGTGGAGCGAAAGTAAATCCCCATAACTATAGGGAAGCTTGCGTAATTGATGCATGTAATTGTTCAGGCATGCGATGTCACTGCGCAGCGTATCGGGCCTATGCTAGAGAGTGTACAAGAGTAGGTGCTGAGCCACAAGAGTGGGCACGGGAGGCATATTGTGAGGGTCCGCCACCTAAATGGCTGACTCATTCCAGAAAGGGATTGGGTCGTGTATCCAAACCCAAAAATACAGACCTTTTAGTTCCCAGCTCAATACCTAAGCCAAACACCGGCCGCACTCGCCCCCCTCCGCCGGAATTGCATTGATGTTGTTTGCGGCGATAAGTCTACTAGTCAATCCTGCCAGTTTGGTGAAGTGAGGTACTTACTTAATCATTTTTTAAACAAAATACTTAAAAAATGTCCTAAAATATAGTTTTTTTGTTATGATATTAAAACTCAAACGTACTTATACCTACTTATATACTGTTTCTAAATATTTATTTTTGTTTCAGAGTATTACGACGATGGATTAAAATAAAGTACGGTTGCATCTATAAGGTGCATCCAGCCGATATGGAATGATGATCTTTCTACTCAAACAGTATTCATTATAACTACTTGTTAAATAAGGTGTACCTTCATATAATATAATTAACAGCATACGTAGTTTAACCTCGTTGATCACGTAAACAAGCTTACTTTTACCTCGCAAATATACCAGCGTATCTCAATACTATGTATCCAAAACATTACAACACTAAGAACCGTATCAATAGACAGCTTAGAGTTTGTAACCTGACTTAAGTAATGTCAAAGTGGCAGACCTTTTTGACAGGTCTTGAGACAGTTATCGAGTCTGTGTTTGTTTGATAAATTGTCTCTGTGCTGTTACTTTGTAATTCTGCAGCTTGTTAAAAATGTATTTTAGTTGCATGCTTAACTTAACCTCCTACCGCCCATTATTCAAAGTGACTGTGCAATAACGCCCAGGCTAAGGAGTTTATTTTCACCTAAACACCATGAAAAGGACGGTCGCGGAGTACAGCGAAAAACGGACGTTTCCTTTTTTCTATTGGTCTCTGATGAGGGCACTATTACTACGCGCGTGCGACAGAGACAAATAGAAAAAGGGCAACGTCCCATTTTCGCTGTGCTCCGCGATCGTCCTTTACAGTATGATTGAGTTGATGAAACGTCTCCACATAAAAAAAAGATTTGCTAATAAAATGCACATTGGGCTGCTGAAGTTACATTTTTTTCATGGACAGCAAGAGGTTATATCTTATAATAAAAAAATTTAACCGCCGAAAAAAACTAAAACGCAACAGAAAACAATAGCGCACTGAAAAGTAAAAAATAATATTTTTGTCTTTTATAACCACTATTATTTTTGTTGTAACGTCTGTTATTTTTGGAGTCGGTGCCAGCTGGTGCAGCAACTCTTCACTCTCAACTCACTTAGGTGCTCAAGTTTGTTTGAGGCTGGCACCGACTCCAAAAATATCAGACGTTACAACAAAAATAATAGTGGTTATAAAAGACAAAAATATTATTTTTTACTTTTCAGTGCGCTATTGTTTTCTGTTGCGTTTTAGTTTTTTTCGGCGGTTAAATTTTTTTATTAAAAAGTTATTATTTTATAATTTTCTGTGACCATAATTTATACAAATTATTACATGCTTAATTTTTAAATACTTTTGAAATAGTTACCTACCTTGTTTTTGCTATTAACTTTCAGTAAACAATAAATTACCCCTATTTTATCACCCTTAGGGTAGGATTTTTTTTTCCAAAATTATATGGGATCAACTTTGAGGTATGCCCTATCCAATAAAAAAAGAATTATCAAAATCGGACTACTCTGTAAAAAGTTACGCGTGGTCATACGATACAATCGGTGCGTGAAAAATTAATCATCCCTTATTTTCCTACCTTTAAGGTTGGATTTTTTTTTCCAAATTATAATGGGAGCCAACGTTGGAGTATACTCTTTCCAATAAAAAAAGAATTATCAAAATCGAACCACTCTGTAAAAAGTTATGCGTGGTCATACATTAAAAAAAAAAAAAAAAAAATATACGCGTCGAATTGAGAACCTCCTCCGTTTTTTTCGTCGGTTGAAAATGTGATAATTGTCGTTCGATATGTCTTCAAGTCGGAGAAGCACTAGAAAAGTTCAAATTGAGATCTCATACATAGTTATAACGAAAGCTTAAGTTAAACCTACTTATCCGAAGCCAAGATGCTATGAGATTGAAAAAATATTTCCCCATAAACCGATTTTGTGTTTAGTTAATTAAAATATCGTTTTTGGAAGACTCGTTGTAGAGCTTAGTTATTTAATACGTTACCAATGAATTTTATTCTTGACTTTGAAATATCTGTGTATGTAATTATTAAGTAATTTACTTAAGTATTTAAGCTTGATTAAATGCGTTAATCAGTTTAAGCTGGTATCAGCTTTATTGTAATCAGAGCGGGTTTCACAGTTTCCATGTCAGTAAGTTCAAAGTAAAGTTTTTGTAGCTTTTATAAAGTAAAATAATTTGGTACCTACTTAGTAAATTATTACCAGATAACTGATACCAGTTAGATGTCTTTACCTGCTTGAATAGTTGCAAATAATTTATTAGGGGCTTACTTCGACACTGTGAAATAGGCTCTAGAGGTAACCGGGCCGGTTTCGTCCGGTTTTTTGTGCTTCTTAGCACATATTAAGCAATGTACCTTTGCAGTCACAACAACAATAACTTGTAATTGTGATAATTGATTAGAAAATAACAGACGAACAACTAATAATATTCGCGCCATAAATAAAATAAAAACGGATTTTTATCTTAAACATACTTTATCGTTCATGTCATGTAAGTACTTATTTATTGCATGATAATGTTTTAGAATCGATTAGAAACCTCGTGTACCTTTATTTTAATTTATTTCCGTATTTCCTACTTTCAGCTTGAAAGATTCTGAAATAGAAAATTAATTGTAACTATGGTGTGTTTATATGAGTTACACTTTGAGGTCTACGTTTTATGTAGGCTGATAAGTTATTTGAGAATTTGGTAAAATTTTAATAATTGACTTCTTTTCTATAAAATTTCTATTCAATTACCTATATTTTATTTTACAACACTGTGTATACTTTTGTTAATGTAAGTTAGTAAAGTGTAGGTGAATCTTTTCTGGTAAGCTTTACCTGCATGCCATACCTACCTATAGAACATAATAATATAATAATGTAAATTATTTATTGAATATGTGTGGGTCGTAAGGTGTCCATTTAAAGAATTAACAGTAATTGTCTTGGTTTAAAAAGACTCGCTTGTCCTGTTGTGCGGTCAAATGACCTAATAAGCAGTTTTATATTGTTCGCAAAGAATCAATTATAATTATGAACATGATAATGGTATCAATGAACAAAGAATTCATAATAAATAATACAATTTTGTTGGAGTATAATGTTTTATTTAAATATGTTTCCATGTACTAATGTAGGTACCTACTTAGAGTATTCTTCGCGGTTGCCTACACCCCAAGTTATCTATGTGTTGTATCTATTCCACACATTAAATAAGTGTAATGACAAAATTAATATCCTCATTCTGAGTACGTATTCCGAACTCCAGTGATGCGAAGAAAGTGAAAATTGTCGAGCCACTCAGATAGATCCATTACTTTTCTCTGGCCAACTGCCAAATTTGCTCAATTTGATGTCATCAAAATTATCTAGGACAATTTGGCGTCCGCTTTAAAAACACGGGATTCATTATTTTTATCTCGAGCAGAAATCTCCACCGACTATAATAATATATTACACAGCTAAAATGTTATTTTAAAAGTATTTTGAAACATTTCATGTTACTCATCAGCCGGGACATGTTATAGTGTCGAATAACTAATGCGAATAAAAAAATAATAGAATAAGAGATTTATTAAATAAGTATAAACATTACGCAGTCACACACATCAAATATTACAAGATTATTTTGTACAATACATACATAATACTTTCGTGTTAACCAATGAAGTTAAGTTGTTTACGTTCATTTGCTCATTGAGTTGAGTGTCCTCTTGTCAAATGTTCCAAGATTCGAAAGATTAAAGGACCGAAATAAAGAGAGATTCCTTAACATAATCCAATAGCTTGGCGAGTAGAGTAGATGTTTATTCTCCGGTCATCATTTCCATGAATTCTGAAACAAGATAAATCGTTGTAAAGATTGAAAACCGAAAATGTAGGTTAAATTAGACCCAAACTTTGGTGCATAGTTATAGTTTCTTACCATCAAAGTCGACAGTGCCGCTGCCGTCAGTGTCGATTTCCTGAATAAGGCCGTCCAGTTCCTCTTCGGAGAGACCCTCGTCGAGCTCACGGAGGATTTCCTTCAAGCTCGATGTGGGAATGTAACCGTTACCTGGAATTAGAGCGTCATCCATGAGCGTTTCCTATGAGATTGATTTTAGCTTTAAAAATCGTTCTTGCAAATTTTGCAGTATACTTATATAAGTTTCACTGACCTTCCTTATCGTACAATCTAAATGCTTCCCTAAGTTCTTTCTGCATGGCCTCTGCATCCTCCTCAACGATGAATTTGGCGGCAAGAGTTACGAATTCACCGAATTCAAGACGTCCGGATTCTGAAATCATCAGGTCATTGTCCTTAATTTCGCTGAACGGAAAAATTGTGAAGAATATTTAGGCTATTTTTATAGTTTAAAAAAATATAATAGAGACGAGAAAACATAATTTAATATTATTTATGATATCAAGTTAAATTAAAACCTGTGATTCAATTATATAACATCTGCGTTGCAATGGTATATTATCATGAGATGATAAGCGAAAATAATCTGACTTGCAATCGAAAAAACCAGAGCTTAGAATTTAAGGAATAGAGGTACGTTACGTAAAAGTATTAAAAATAGATACTATGTTAGTCTGTGTATAAATAAGTTTTGACGGTACTTACTGTCAGCATCTACTTCCTCAATAAGTTCTTCAAGGATTTTCTTATTGAAGGGCTGTCCCATCATCCTGAGGATGTCGGCGACGAAGTCGCAGGGAATGCTGCCCGAGCGGTTGTGGTCGAAGCCATCGAAGGCCTTGCGGAGGACTGCAATCAACGACACTAACTTTAAAATCGAAAATGAATCAATCGTCCAGATATTAACACCCATGTAGCTAAGAAAATACCTTCGATATTTAAATTATGGTGAGCCATATTTCTTATTATAAATTCTACACAGTTATACCGACGGTACTTAACGCTTGAGGTGTTAAGTTTAATATTTTAAGTACACTGATGCAACCTCGATGCAGTTATCGATGTTGCACTGGCAATAAAGTGATCTGAACTGATCGTTCGGCGGGTCGCTATGAGATTGGGACAGCAGTTCAATGCTCCGAGATGTATCTATTGCGAATAAGTTGAGCAATGCAGCTATTTTGGTGCAGCAACGTGGTGCATCGCCGGCGAGGGCCTATGCCGCGCCGTATAGCTCGTATGTAGGCCGACAATAAATAACAAACAAACTACAACGCCGACGCATGCTCCCCGAGAAAAAGTTTTTCACCAGAAAATAAGGAATATAGTCTTCCTAAATGTCAAAATCTTTCGTCTAAACTTTTAATGCTCCATCTTTCGATATTATGACGGCTATTAAGCGTCCGGTAGATTATTTTATGTAGTAATAAAATTTTCTTGATAGTTTTCTGGAATTTGTTTTATTTTTGAATGCGGTGCGTCATTATTTTATACTAATATCAACTATCCACTCCAGCTTACCGAAATAAACAGTTTGGGGTCTTAACGATGAGTTTGATAGATGAACGAATTCGGGACATTAATCCCATTTGCTGCCTTTAAATCCCGGTGGTGTTTAATATTAAATAGGTACTTAGGTATTTGTTACTATAATTGATGAAAAAATATATCGAAAATACATATCAACCATGTTTTTCTTTTAATATTAATTATAATAATATGTTATTATGTAGGTATTTACATATTTAAATGAAACAAGTCACTAGTGTAATTACGATTGCTTAGAGTATCGTCAACACAGTCTGCTACGAATATTTTTCAAAATCAATCAATTTCATTACATAGTATAACATAAAGTCGCTGTCTGTCCATATGTATGATTAAATCTTTAAAACTGCGCAACGGATTTTGAAAAGTTTTTTTTTAATATATCGCACCCCTAGATCTAAAGGGAGCTAACTCAAAAAAAGTAACTTTTTCGGGAGAGGCGAAATTGTTGTAAGGAATCGGATCCTTTTTTTTTAGCGTGTGTTCAGATTTTTGAGTTAGCTCCCTTTAGATGTGCGATATACCTACCTAGAGTGATTCAAGACGAAGGTTTATAGTACCCGTTTGAAGCCGGGCGGGTCGCTAGTGAATGTATACCTAAGGGGCATACCAAATAATAAATATTTTTAAATTTAAACATTAATTGCGTAGGTAGAGTGTGTAGATAGGAAAAACATGTATCAAATATACGTTCCGATGTAACATTAAACCTCGCCGGGAAAGCGTAATGGCACTTTTTAACAGCTTCCGTCTGTCCTGCCCCTAATTAAATACAGACTGACGCAAGCTGTTCTGGTCTTCAATTTGTCGACAAACGAAATTGGAGTCAAGGTTGTGAAATTCACCAAACCATCTGATAAGCGTCTAAAAAATATTTTTTATTTCTCATGAGCGCGGAACAAATGTTGCCCCCTTGGCACTGCGCAGCTGTTCCACGATATTTTGGCAACAAAAAAAAGCTTTCAAAACACAACTTTTATTTTCGCCGGCATGTTAATTTTAATCGTCAAGACATCTTGGCAGTTGTCTCAAAGACTCACCAGTTTTATTGCTATTTTTCTTAGATTTAGCTGTTTATTAATTACCCACGCATATGAGACACGCTACGCGAGCGCTCTGGTTTCGAAATTAACCCGAGCTGATAAACTATTGTGTCTGTTTTTAATTAATTTGCTTCTGAAAATATTTCTTAGTTCTTAGTAAAATCTTCCAAATTAATTCGCAGACTATTTTTTATGTTTTAAATCCTGTAGGTGAATACGCTTCGAACTTGTTTTAATATTTTCGTGTAGGTATCGGTTACATTGTTTGATTTTTGGTAACAATTCAAATAATGTCTAACATGGGAGTAAGTGAGTAGAAAGTTCTCGAAACGTTCAATTGATTGCGGTTTGTATCTAAGTAGCTATATCAGATCATTAGAATTGTTACTATATTAATAATTATTTTTAGCTCTAGAATTTATTTATACCTAAGTATTTTATTCAGATCAAGAAGTTTACTAACATCCATTTTCAACAGCTGTTAATAGAATCACGTATTTTTAACTTTACATTTGAGAAGTTCTCTTTCTGGAAAATTTGTTTACAAGAACACAAATACTACAAACATAATTCTAAATGTGACTCATAGTGTTAGTTAAGCGGCACATTCGGTGCAATTGAACAGTAATTTGTGGGTTTGGCCTACACTCGTATATAATATTTAATATTAGGTGTAATTTGTGCTACTTGGCAAATACAAGTATCTATGAATGACAAGAAACACTAAAAGAGCGAGTGACAAATATGAAGGGAGTATTTTAGCTGTTGAATTATTGAATTCTCACTGAGGCATGAATTTCATTAATACAGATTTGCGTAGTTAATTTAATTTAGCGCGCATTTATATACATAATATAATATTCTGTGTAGGTACTTATAATCGTTCATCGAAATCGATCTAAATCATTTATAGATGACTGTGCTCCCAATAGGTAATGTTTATAATCGTTTGCGATTAGCGATGGAAATAGAGTGTAGTAATACAAAGCAACTGTTCTGTTCAACCTAAGTTAGATTACAACTGAATCACTTATATTTTAATGTAGCTAATATTTGGTAAATACTGATTGACTAAGTACTTATTATTCATAAATTTACTACTTTCTACCAACATAAAAATCATATTAATCATAATGATATTATACGTCATTTAAGACCATTAATGAAATGATAAATGTATCAAGTAAGTACACAAACATGAAAAATCGAAACCCTGGTCGGACTTAAAGCCATTTTTACAATTAGGGATAGGTACCTAATTAGTGGCCAGTGGGATGAAATGCCTACCTACCTACCTTGTTTCTATCGTGTTTGGACTAAGTATTTTGTGGCATTTCTTTTGGATTTTATATCAAACAGTTCTCTATTTATTTTCTAATTGTTTTCTAATGTTTATATATAATAAATACCCAGACTAGGTACTTAGGTGATGAAACGCAGGCACATACATAAAATAAATTTTAATGACCGATATAATAAACGAGGATAGTTTGATCTCAGGACGTCCGGCTGATAACAGTCTATTACTGCGACCCGAAATAAACAGAGCAATTTGTGAAGATGAAGAAAGGTCATTTGCATCATGTTCTGTAAATGCATTTTCTTTTATTAGATAAGTATCTACCTAAAAATATTTTATGTTGTTTGATGATACTATCTGCAAAGTCTGCGTTCACGCGTAGGTGTACCGTACGACTTTGCGTGTTTTGCGACACGCTTTTAGTACCTAAGTCGACAAGTCAACTGCTAGCTATCGAACTAGACTAACTAATAAAGATAATAATGGAAGTTTAAGAATTTACGAAATATAAAGGTCTTGCAACATAATAATATATACCTACGGTCCTGATACGTCGATGGAGCTGGCTGGCTTGTAGGTAAGTAGGTAATAGGTAAGTAGGTATAGAAACTACATAGCGAAAAGAAGTACTTATTCTAAGCGTGTTTCATAGTTTAAAACTATTAATTATAAATGTAACATCTTTACATTATCAACGTAAATATTCCACAAGATTGGTTAAACAATGATGATAGCATGGCCCATCTGATTTTCACGCAAAATTGGCCGCAGTCCAACCGTGTTGCCACGCGTCGCCCCCGCCCAAACATCGTATGGGGATTGTGATTTGTTTAGTAAGAAAGGATTTAGTTTAGGTCTCCCTATTTAATTTTACAAAAACAGAAGTTTATTTTTGTTAGTGGTTTATTAATTTATGTGGTGCTTTTAATAGTGGGTGGATGTGGGACGTTCCACGTCCAGCTTTAGAACGATAATGAGCTGGATTATGCTAAGACATTGTTTTTACAAGCCATTTATGTTATATATGAATTAATATGATGAACCTTGGCTTAGGTCACAATTGCCTTGCAGATTCAGAATTATTTGACTAATTTCAACACGAGGTAGCGAGTCTCTCACCTCGAGTTTTGTTTGAAACATAATGTGTTGTATACTTCTGAATAAAAACTTGAGCATATGTGTTTAAGACTAGCTGAAATTTGGAATCATATTCTATGATATCGAATATCGATGGACCGTGATGTAAAACTAACTATGCAGCTGCTTGGTATAAATATATATTATTATTAATTTTATTGTAGGTAATACATATTTATACCAAGCAATTTAATACATTATAGAGTATCTATTTACATACCGGCAATCTGTTCTGGGGGCAGCTCGTCAGCCTGAAACGAGAAAGTATATATTTATTAATAATTATTTTTTATATTTATATAAATTGAACATCGGTTACATGACACTAACAATCGCAACGAGATTATCCTTCTATATTAGGTAGGTATATATCTAATATTTACATACATTTTAGTTGCAAATAAGCATACTTACATTTCATTAATAGTAATTTAATATAAAGTACTAGGTATTCATGAATCAGAGCCGTGTACGGCATGTTTACTTTTTCTGTTAGTAAGCAGTACCTAGCAGTTAATACTAATGACTGCAACCGGTGTGCATTGTGCATTGCTTGCACTAACGGTTTATTTATCACAGCTCCGGTTAATGATTTCACTATAATTATGGCTGCCTTATTAGAGATACGTAGTAAAATAAATTACATTTTAGTTTTTATTTTTACTGACACCGATAAAAAATTCTATAAGTAAGTATTTCATGTACCGCTTGACTAGTATTGTATAAATCCAAAAAGAGATGGTTGGATTATTTTTTATAGTGTAGGTATACTTAAATGTGCGGAAATTGGAACGATGTATAAATTATTTTTCTATAAAACTAATTCACTTACAAATTTAGAAAAGTAGGTAGTTCCTTAGACGAGAAATAAAATGATACATATATTATTAACACAGCTTCCAAAAATATCAGCTTCGTAGAAAAATCTTTGAATAGATATGTACGTTGATGCGTGTTTTGATATACCTACTTACCTACCTTACAAAATGAATATGTTCAGTTCTATTATAGAAGTAAACATAGAGAGAGTAAACATGAGTATAATAGTATGAAAATGGAGTAATGTTAGGAAATAAGATGAAAACTTTAGGTATAACTCGTGCTGCTAATGTATATTACCTATAGCTAAAACTTCAAAGCACGGTTTAAAATGAAACATAATCGTACTAAGTACCCATTCATATTTATAAAAATATCTTTAACTGGTTTGGTTCCGTACAGAAACACGTCAGCTGCTAAGGGCAATAAATTTATTTTATGTGTTATTGTAACGGAAATAGATTCATGGGGTTTGGTTTTAATATTTGAAAGAGTTTCATATGTTGTATTTAGTTGAACAGATTCGCGCTGTAAACTGTATTTTAATATTTTGTTGCTTTGATACAAATAGGGATATATTTTATAAATAATACATTAGCTTGAGTTTTTCCTCTTTTAGAAGAAATATTTTAAGTGTTTTATTACTGCTAGTTCAAGCGAGTCCATAAACTTTTTAGATATACCTATAAAATTTATGCTTCAGTCAACTTTACAATAAACTTGACAAAGAAAAAAAAGCCAATTATGAAGATTTCAAACAATATACATTTTTTGCTTAAGAAATATTACAAAAAAATGTAAAAGTAGCATCTCATCTCACGCAGATGTTTCAAATCAGCAGGGGTTTGCTCTCATACGTTACGCTTACGGATCAAGTGACAGCTTCTGTTAGCATCCACTCTTGCGTATCCACTTACATCCGATTCAAAACATTTTCTTTACGATGTTTTTCTTTTATTTTATAATCATATAACCATAGCCTAACTCGGATAAACTGTTTCGTAAAACATTAATAAATTATTGATTACTAAAATTTGAAAATACACAGAAAACACCTACCCAGTCTTCTGTGTCCAGAACCATGTTTTTAGTCACTTGTTAACACTGTGAGACGCACAACACGACTGGCCTACAGTTTGCAGCTTCCAGCGTTCAGGGTTATTTTCTGCTGCTTCGCAAGTTTGTCTGGCTTTTCATGAGCGCGGGGGCCGAGGGGGGTCCGGCCCCTCTGCGTCAAGTCCTCCCGGTTTCCTGCGCACGCGGCGACCAATCGCGTTGGTCCCAAACGGCAGGATGCTGACGTATTTTTAGTTGAAACGTGAAAGGAAAAACGTAAACAAGCGTGGCGTGCTGTACTCGGTAAAGGGGTATAATTTTCCATGCGCGACGGAGTGACCCCAGAGTTTTGCTGGTCATTAAACAGGCAACTAGCTATAATTATAGTAGGTATTTTTTTTGCAATGTTAATTAGTTTGAGGGGATTTTTAAATTCAATTAAATATACTTTAGTCGTTAGTATTTTGTGTCATTACCGTTTAAAAGATTGCTAAGAAAAATAACAGCCGTAAATTTTGTGTAGCGGATGAATCCCCTTATATGAATAAGAGCGATTCTTATATAAATGTAATCTATATTATAGATATTTTAAGAACGACAGAACATAATAATATATTTACAAAGTTTTCAAGATACGTTTGATAGCGATTAAATCTCGATAAGTTATTAAAGAACATATTCATTGAATTTTGAAAATGTTAATTACTAATTGTAGTAGGTATAAGGTGGCGCCGTGTTGTAACGTTATGAATCAATTATGACCGGCCAGCATTATTTTTATTTAGGTAGCTACTTGTAAAAATGCTATGCAACCTAATTTAACAATTGGAATAAGGTAGGTATGTTCTTATAGTACTTTCCGGCATGGCTCGCTTTCACTTTTTACTGGTTCATGTAAATACAGCCACTGCCATAAATTTATCTTTATTCATATATATATATAGTATGCAGAATGACCTGAAAAAAGATTCATGTAGGTATTCTAGTGCAAAGCTAATTTTAATTATGTTATTTTGATATTCACATTATATATTTAAACAAATATATAATATATACTAACTAATAAAAATAATGAAGAGCTATTTATGTACCGCCGTAAAAAATATTTCTAGAGTTGGTAATAAATCAGATGACAGTAAACAAGTGCATTGATTCCTTTGTTTGGAAAAACATCACGAAAATATAAGTGAAAGAAACAAAACGCATCAATCTGTCATCGTGTCACACACGGGCGGCAATGCTTGCCGGAGAATTGGCACAGAATAAGGTGATACCAATACCGTCCTAACCTCAGCAAGAGGTTAGTGACATCTTCGGGTAACAGGGAAGCTGCAAGTGTACCCCAATTTTGTGGAAAGTTTTAGTAATTTTAAAAAAACTACTTATTATAAAAAAAAATCTTCAAAAACATATTATTATTATGATATCTCTCTATCTGTTCATTGCATTGGCTCAAAAGTATGATTAAGTTTTTTTAGGATACGTTCACGATTCCCTAAAAAAAAGGATTTTGCCAGACAGATAGATAATAAGAGGAACAACAAAGTCATATAAGAGTTCCGTTATTCTCTTTTGATATACGGAACCCTAAAAATATATTAACGTTTCGTTTACTGTGGCAAGTTTTATATTCGAAGCATTGGGACCAACGGCCAACGCTAGTATATTTCAAATGACTAGGTTTAATTAACATTTTTTTTCTACATTCGATAATCTGGTAAAAGAAATCTCTATTACCTATTATTAAAATAGGTGCCTATGTTAATGGAAGAAAAGAGATTAAAATAATATAAGTAGGTGAAGCACAATGATAATAATTATTTACTATTTAGCAATTTCGCAGTGGGTACGTTTCATATGACTAATTTGGTTGTTATTTATTATAGGTATGTATCTCTTGACACATCCAGAATATGTTTTGGCAAGGAAAACGCCTCTATTTAATAAATAACTGGAGAATACGTAGGTGAAACAAAAACAGACGCAGATGAATTTGATCGGGGGGCTCAAATTAACTATTTTAATATACACTTATATAGGTACCATTTTACAAATTATGTTTTTAGGTACAGTTTTTTTTAATTAATAGGTACTTTACTGTAATTCAAAATAAACTACTTACCTAAATAGCTTGAGATGTTAGATGGATACATAAAAATACTGACAAAATCCAGTTGTGTATAGCCAGACAAAAAGTAGGTACTTACCTAGGTAAGTATAAGGTAGGTACCTAGTTAACATATTATATACCTACTAGCTTCTGCCCGCGACTTTGTCCGCGTGGAACTCCTCCTTTTTTGAAGTCGGTTAAAAAGTAGCCTATGTCCTTTCTCAGGATCCAGACTTTCTTTGTACCAAATTTCATTTAAATCGGTCCAGTAGTTTTAGCGTGAAAGCGTAACAGACAGACAGACAGACAGACAGAGTTATTTTCGCATTTATAATATTAGTAGGGAAGTAGGGATATACTGGGTGGAAGCTTCGCGAATATTTCGTAGCACTTAGCTTTAACTGCATTAAACCTAGATATTATTCATCAATCACGTGCTTTAGTATTATGTATTTCGAGTACCTCCTATCTGCTATTTAACATTTCCCGCAGTATTGTGTGCCTATTACATATAGGTACATAATACGTATGTATGTTGTTGATTCTGCGTTTGTAATTTTATTGACCGCGACTAATTATAGACTTTTCCAAATAAGTCTACATGAATTAATACTTAGTTATAGTATAAAATGAATTGATTATTCTTACAGGCCCCATTAAATGAGTACCTATTAGATAGTAGATACACTTTTGATATTCAATTTAAAAACGGAATCTTATAACGCCAGTTTTGCTGGTACGAATAATTATTTACGTTCCCAGCATCAGTCATAAATTAAAAGTACCTACCATAATGCGTCTTCGTACTAAGATAAATCAATCGTATTTTTGTGTGCACTGGAACTCAGAGGCAAGCTATTTTCAGCATCAGTTATGAACTCAGCAGTTCGTAAAATCGTTTAAATTCAGGACGGTTATAAAGTTACTTCAATTTGATACAAGAATTTCGATTTATCGTGTGCAAAAAGCTTGCTGTAGATGAAAGCTTGTTTGTTGATAGGTCGATTCGTTTTGGTTTGATGTGAATTTTAAATATTATTTATAAATATCGCCCCTGTATTAATAGGTAGGTAGGTAAGAACATTTACTGGTAGGTACCCGTATACCTACCTACATCAGACTAGGCGTTTGTTAGTACAATGCATGACCGGTTGTTATTGTTGAAACAATATAAATTTTCGTCTAATTATTGGATATTTTATCTCTTCTTAGGGTTCCGTACCCGACCTACTTAAGACCAAATTATTAAATACCTAACTAGGTAGGTACTACATGCGAAATAAAATAATCCTTCGACACGTTTCCTACCTGCCAATTGCAAACAAGAATATTTTTTTAATTTTCTTTTACGTTACGCGATTGTATCTACATTAAGGCCCGTAGATGAACCTTTGACATAATTGTAGTTTAGTTATAAATCACAGAAATTCGCAATTTCCGGCAAAAATAATATTTTCGTGAGTAGAATCGTGATGTGAAACCTCATACCGTCGTTTTCTTATATCGCCGCGAACCGCTAAAAGTGCGAGTTACTAAATCCCTAATGTACACACACGCCCACGCACTGTCTCGTTTGTTTATAGAATTGTGCACGGCTGTGGAATAATATGTTTTAACGTGAATATAATGCTCCTACATCTGAAGCTATAGCCCAGTTGGTGTTTTATTGTGTGTAAGCGATTCCAAGCTTTATCTCATATAGCTGGTTGCCGGATAATCGGGTATAAATAGCGGACGCTTCTGTCGATCTTGCGGCGGACTTGCTTATTTTACGAGCGTTCTATACCCATTGTTCTATTTTATACCTCTATTACGTTGTTTAGATGACTCTAACCGACATCGAGGCCTATGATTGGCCAATTGGTACTTAACGTATAATATACGTTTGAAATAAAAAGTTTGTTGTGCGAAGTCGTATTCGTTAATTTCAGGGACTTTTGAAATATAGCTTGTTTGCCTGCTACAAATTATTTTGCTTGCGTACGAAGCGCGGCTGTGACGTACAAAAATAATAATATGTAAGTACCTGCCTACATCCATTTACTTTGATAACAGGGATGTTGTTGCATATAAACAAAATCAAGTATAAATCCAGGTAGGTTTTTCTTTATGTAAGACTAGCGTCCTGCCCCGGCTTCACACGGGTGTTATAAACCTACCTCTTGAATCAATCTATCTTCAGCTCAGAAAAGCTTCAAAATCTGTTGCGAAAGCGACTTTGTTTTATACTGATGTCTAGGTACTTTATCTACTTACTACTTAAGTAAGTAAGTACTTTAGGTACTTAGTTAGATCTACCTAACTGTAACTTAAATTGTAAAACATGTTCAGATTTAACGTAGGTAGTTATAATAATAAGCCATAGATACCCACTTACTTAAAATACTACACCTGTACCTATCCGTTTTAACTCGCATATAAATAAATATAATGATTAGGTACCTATAATTATGCTGACATTTTGAAAACTTTTTAGTTTTCATATTCGTAACATAAAATAAAAATAGCGCAGACTTTAGTAGATGTTATCAAACAACTAGATTTTTTAAAAATTTTAAACCTAAAGCTATTCCTAACAGTCGGCCAGACACGGTTAACTAAAAATATTTTAAACTGGTATTTCTTATTAATGTTAAACGCCTGTGCTTTTTCTAAAATATGATGACGATGATCTCACATGGAGACAAAGTCATTAAATAGATATAGGCGCTGTAATTTTTTACGGTAATCATTATTAGTAGGTATATCTATATCTTCTATACTTCTATACTAATATTATAAAGAGGAAAGATTTGTATTTTTGTATTTTTGTATTTTTGTATTTTTGTATTTTTGTATGTTTGTAATGAATAGGCTCCGAAACTACTGGACCGATTTCAAAAATTCTTTCACCTTTGGAAAGCTACATTATCCCCGAGTAACATAGGCTATATAATATCACGCTAGGTCTTATAGTTGCGGAGCAGTAACCGAAAATGTTTCAAAAACGGGGGAAAAGTATCGTTTCTGAGGCCTTAAAAAAATCTTAAGTCCCCCCGTGCAAAGCCGGGACGGGCCGCTAGTAATCTATATATTATTACTGTCTAAAGTATTTAATTCCCCGTTTCTCTTTAGTAGGGCTTTTTTTACTATTCTAAATTCAATTTCATTGGTATTTTTTTCAGTTATTTTTACGGAGGCTCAAACATACATCCAGAATATTTGACAGTTGTTGTCAATCTTGACAGCAGGTCGCAGGATCAAAAATAAATAAGTTGCTAACTGCTAAGTTGCTTAATGCTTAAGTCCCACACTTTATTTACTACATTTTTACAAAACAATTTATGTAGTCGATATTGTGTATGTACTTATTAAAATGGAGAATTATGATGTAATATCATTTGTTGGCGAGGGCTCATTTGGTCGAGTGTTCAAGGCTAAAAATAAAGAAACGGGTGTTATCGTTGCTCTTAAAGTTATAAGAAAGGTTTGTTACTTATTTGCGGAAATCTCAGTTGATTTTATAAACTTTTTTTTAGAACTTTGTTGATTGTAAATATTTGGCTTTTTAGAAAGGTCGCTCCTCAAAGGATTTAAAGAATTTAAGACAAGAATGTGATATCCAAAGGCAATTAAACCATCCCAATATAATTCGTATGATTGACAGTTTTGACACAGAATCTGAACTAGTTGTTGTAACAGAATATGCTGAGAAAGAGCTACATAGTATACTTGCTAAAGAAGGTTGTTTAAATGAAGAGCAGGTAAAAAAAATAACATGGGACTTGGTGTCAGCACTATATTACCTGCACTCACACAGAGTACTACATAGGTAAGCATATAATTTATTGAATTATTGCAGTACTTAATTCCATTTACGTCATAATTACAACATTATTTTTATGTTTTCATGAGTAAGATGGAAATTATAGATACCTAGGTTTGCATATTTTGCGGGAAAATGCTGGGCAGGAAGCAATTCAAGCTTACATAACTAAAACTTCACATGCAGTAATCAACAATTAATACTTATTGTCTACACCCATTAATGTTTGCTTTAAACAAGTTGTTTTCCTTGCTCCTTTCCAGGGACTTGAAACCCCAAAATGTGTTATTGGACAGCAATGGCCATGCCAAACTTTGTGATTTTGGATTAGCTCGAATTATGACAAATGCTACACACATTTTGACTTCTATCAAGGGAACTCCATTGTACATGGCACCAGAGCTAATAGATGAAAAACCTTATGATCACCAGGTAGGCATTATTTGTTTGCAAATTCTAACTGACTACCTATCTGTACACATAAGTTTTTAAATAATAAAAAACAACATGTACATATCACATAATTTTAATTATAATTTTGTATTTCTTATAGGCTGATCTCTGGTCTCTGGGATGTATTGTATATGAACTAATGGCAGGCCAGCCACCTTTCTGCACTATGTCTATATGGCAACTTGTAAGAATGATTCGTCACAAACCAGTACAGTGGCCTAGTTTCATTAGCGTGGAGGCTCGCTCCTTTTTACAGGTAAAATTTTGTTGGAAATGAATTTAATTATTGTATCATTTATATTTTTAATTAAATAATTATATTGTTATACTCTAGGGACTCTTGCATAAGGATCCAATCAAAAGAATGACTTGGCCAGAAATTTTAGAACATCCTTTTGTTGCTGGCCATATTCACATACTACCGGAAGATTTGCAAAGTGTTTCACCATTTACAAGACCACTCACAAGCAGCCAACAAGAAGCAAAGCAGATACAAAAAGACAAAATCAGTAGCAATGCAAGGTATTTTTTACAAAATGATAGTTTTTTTGTTTTTCTATTTGATAATTACTTAATGTAAGTAATTAAATTATTGTTTGTTTTCTTTATAGGGCTATGAAGTTAGGAAGCCAACCAGTTAAGCCCAGCAGAAGAGAGCATGATCTACGCAATATACATGGTGTTGTTCAAGCTATGGAGTGTGTGCCCATGTCTGATGATGACAGTGTTAGAGCCACAAGTGCTTTCAGTGTACGAGATAGTCTCAAGACTGATGATGAGGATCAATCTCAACCCATTACATTAGCAAACGCAAAGCTTCTGCGTCATGAGTACAATGTAATGAACAACTCAAACTTGGTTGTGTGCAATCTTGAAAATAATATAGCACAGTTAATGGCTACAAATCGGAAACAAATGGACACTATTGTAAATAAAATGGATAAAATTGTTGAAGAAAAACAAAATGCTGAAAAACCTGGAACAGAATCGAAACCTGTGGTTGTTAGTGATGATAAACATGTAAATGAAGAAGAGAAACAAAAAGTCAAAAGTGTGGACACTGCGTCACATAGCCTTGAAAACCCTAAAAACTCAAGTAAATGCAGCAGTGAGGTCAGTTCTGGATTGAGCAAGAGTGTTCCACCATCTTACAAACAGAAATTGTTGCAATTTTCAAGAGACAAGCTTCGGTTTGGCAGCGGCGGGAACAGATTAACGAGAAGTATCAAAAGATCATTTCATTTTAGCAGAAGTTGGGACAAAAACAAGTCTGAAAACCAAAGGCGTACCAGTGAACCGGCAATTGAAATACCAAGTATTGTACATACAGATCAGCAGAAATGTTCAAAGGAAGAAAAAGATAAGGATATCGAAAAACAAGAGCTCATAGAGGAAATATCAGATGAAAAAGACACAGCTGACAATGATAACATTGTAAACATAGAAGATGTACAGGATGGTAAGTGATTTTTTATTTGTTTTTATCTTAAGAAACGGTGTTTTAAAAGTATGCCATTATAATAATCTATTATTGCTAGTTAAAGAACCATCGGCAATTGAATTAGAAGAATGGGAGGCGTTTCTCAACTCCAACATTAGTGAAGTAATGGATGGTGATGTGGAATCTCTTACTCAGCTTAATATGGTAAGTATTTTATTATTTAATTAATTTACAGCAGCGTATCATACTTCCAATCTCAGAAACTAGTGGTCGGATTTGAAAAAATATTACATTTAGATAGCTCATTTATCAAGAAAGCCTATACCTACTAATATACTCGTACCATCGTTTCTCGTATTAAGGCCGAAGCTAGTTTTGAAATACCTATATGTCTCATTTTACATGTGAATTTATGAACGGGCCCTTCAAATGTTGGTACAACAAGGACTATTAACACTTCCAAGGATTATAATTATGTATTTACTCATTTATTTTATACTTAGATAATATAATGTTTATTTTTATTTCAGGTTAGCATGGTTGTGGGTGTGGTGGGAAGCGCAGGGAGGGGCGCCCGAGGCGGCAGAGTGTGCGGCGCAGTCGCAGCCTTACTGGCCTTACCCGCTGTCACACCCACACTACCAAGGCATACTCTACTCAATATACAGGATGTAAGGTTTAATATTATTATAATTATTATTATAAGCCTTTATTTCCATGACTCAATATACAAATAAAAAAGTTAAGTACATAAAGATTAAAAAAAATAATAAATATTTAAGACATGGCCCCTTCTCGGGTATAGGCCTCCTCCAACTGTCTCCATAGTTTTCTATTTCTTGCCGTCTGTACCCAATCTTTCCCGGCGATTTCCTGGATGTCGTCAGCCCAGCGGTCTTTTGGTTTCCTAGCCTTCTCTTACCACAGGGGGCCAACTACCTTAACCGGCTTAATATACTTCAGCAATATATTATATTAATGACACTTTCAACTCTTACTTGGCATTTATTATTACTAGCATTTATCTTCCAGGTATATCTTGAAGCCAAAGTAGTGTACAACTTTATTGCTGCCATCAATACTTTGATGAAAGACACTAAAGATGACGATGGCGCGGATGACAGGTAAGTTCTACTCAATAAAGTTCTATTTTCCTTGAACCAATTGATCTAGTCCCAAACTATGAAAAGCTTGAGCTATGGTTACTAAACGACGGAGAAGTATACATATTATTATTATATAACATACAATACTCGAACCAAGTACTGGATGTATACCCAGTACTTGGTTCGAGTATTTGTAAAGTTTACTTTAGGTTACGCATCAATTATCGCACTTAGATACGTAGTAAAGTCACCCAGATAGATTATTTTTCACATTTTGGTAATTCCCATTTATTCCCAGCAGATATAGTCAACTTTCTACTAAACATTAAAAAAACAGTGTGCATTTGGCCATATTTGTTTTATTTTGGTTTTTATCAAAAGTTCTGACTTGGACAAAGATATGTTCAATGGGCAAAATAGCATGGTTTTACGGTACATATTATAATTATTTGATTAATCGGATTCAAATGTCATTGTTAAAACTTCACTGATGGATAGATTTTGAATATAATAATATAGAAATTCCAAATGATCTTTTGCCACTAACGCCCTCTGTGTTGTTTGTTCCAGACTATTAGGTGTGGGGCGGATGCTCGAAGTATGCGCGTGGTTGTGCGTGCGCTCGTGTCGCGGCGTCAGACAGCTCGCCTCTGCATTCTCGGCGCATAACGCATATCCCGTGTTCACTAAACTTCTTAAAACACGTAAGAATATAATTATTTCACCTGTACTAATATTAAAAAACCTATATGTCTCAATAGTGTCAAACAGAAAGTTCTCAATCTGTCTCGTTCATACTAGTCAGTGACTCTGGGTTGATTAACATTTGAAAAAAACCTTTCTCAAAGGTAGAATGCATATGGAGAATATCCTCTATTATCGCTAACTCAGTCTGCTACAAATATGAGAACCGTATAGTTCTCGAAACAGCAAGAAATCGTTATACACGAATTATTGTTTTGTATTTAGTAACCGCGAAAATAGAAAAAAAATGTTATGTTTTCTTATCTATTTATTTTTAGATCACAAATCGCCTCGCGTTGCACTGAACATCGTCGGTCTGCTCATTACTATACTCCAAGACTTACCGGAACACGCAGAAGTAGTGGAGAAAATATTGTTCGACGATCGCAAATTCAACTTCATGTGTCTTCTGGAACAATCCAGCGACGCCCTCAGAATGAGAGTTTGTATACTTATAAGTTTACTCTGTACATTTTCCTGTACCGCGTTCTCCGTTGCCATGGAAACGAAATGGAGTAAATCAGAAAATGATCGGCTTGAGGCTTTGCATACACATTGTAATGTGACATTGAATAGAGCCGCCAGACTGGCTACTAAGGAACTCGGTAATATGCCATTTTATATTGGCTAACTTACTTTATGTACTTATATTATTATAGCGCATTCTTAAACCGTCCATATCCGACGCTGTCATACTTGTGCAATGAGTGGAAGAGCGACAGCGTGAGTCTGAGATCTATCTGTCATGTTCCACCAATCACAAGCCAGTAGATTGCCTCTCATTGGTGGAACATGACAGTTGTACTTCATTAAATACTAGCGCATCTAGGATTTGACTCGCGATAGTCAGCGACCCATTGATTAGTCTAAAAATCTAAGCGAGTTAAAATAGTTTGTTTCATTGCAAAAAATCAAAATATATTGCAATAATAGAAAAATAAATGTAGTAGTTCAGAAAATATTTAACAATGTCGTAATTCCTGTTTATCCCGTAGCGCTAGTGTCGAGCGAAGTGCAACGGGCATATTCCACTAATGGGAGATAACCTGACAATTGCACTATGTTCAATGCTATAGCAATCAGAGGACCCCCTGGGTGATTGTTTTCTCGTGATGGTACTTATTTCAACATTGCGTTTAATTTTTTTATCGAATCCAATAGAGGACAAGGTTCTTCGTTTTGTCGGATTTTTTGTACTATCTTTAAAATTTTGACTGATTTTATTATTCATGGTTATTAAAATGATCATGTCCAGCAAAGACTGATTTATAATGAACTTTATTTTTGTAACAAATTGAGATTAATTATAATAATATAAATTAAGTAGGTGTATTATTCATGTCTAACAAAAACGATTGTGAAACAATCATTTACTTGATTATCTAAACAATTTCATTACTATTTTATTATTATCTGTTATTGTGATGCATTGCACTTTTCTCTGCATCTAATATCTGGAGTCCCAGTGAAACAATAATATTGATTGCGAAGGAGTTGGGCCCTTTTAAGTACCCTCTTATACCATTTTTCACTTGAATCAGATATAATTCCGATTATTATAGTTTGTTAAGTAATAGTTTTATTTTAAGCAATTTTTGTAATTTTTGACTAATAAAAATAATCATAGTGTTAAGTCAAAGTGCCATTATCTTAAATTTAGTACCTAGGTTATAATTATGTAATCGTACATGTTTCTATTTTTTTTGTCGTGCAGTACGGTATTTAAATATATGTACTTATAACTATTCAGTTCTGTTTAATTTCTTTAATCTTAATATTCTAACTTTCAAGTTTTTGTTAATCAACCCACGTGTTTTACACATTCATCTTGACCACTCCTGAAATAAATCATGCCGTCTATAGGTAGGTATATCTACCATTATTTGCGATAGCAGTTTGTTAACATTTAAAATTAAGTAAGTACCTAGTATGTACAGCTTTGAACAGAACTGCTGATTTATCTGTCAAATTGCAACCTTATAAAACACGGTCCAACTGGTTTCAAACATATCCATTAAAAATACCAAATAAAATTACCTACGTCAAAATAATTATTCTTGTAGGTACATCTCAGTAATATAAACTATAGCTACTATAAACATCCGTGCGCATAAAATCCCCTACATAAATAACGAGGCACCAAGTGCATCATTTTATCACCTATGCAGATTCTAAGAACGTAAATGCAAATGTTTATCTTCGATCAGTATCAACAGTGCATTCGCACTCAGATCAAAGACCCGTCTATAACGTGCCGTGTTAATTATATTTAAGTGGCCAATGCACTTTATGGTTGTGTTTAGGTTACATAAGGAGGTGATCGGCCGGCCTCGCTTCGGTCACCGCGTGGGTTCACTCCAACTAGATACCTACCGTCTTTACGATTGGGAAAATTTGTCCGATTAATTATCGATCTCACGAAGTGACTGCGGTTTACGGTCTTTAACGCATTTACTCGAACCTAATTGTAGGATATTTGTTGACCATTCCGTCCATGGGCCTCTTATTTTGATAGTAGGTACATAGGTACCTTATTAATGATTTTAAGGCAAATAATAATTCGCTTAGAAGTGACCCGATGCAAAATATGTCGTTAGGGTGCGTCGGGGTAACATGAAAAACAGAGCAAGATGAAAAACCCCTCATAGCTGCCTATTCCGTGCATATTTTTTAACACTGACTACAGAGTTTTGTAGGTAATTTCATTGCGGTCCTTATCTCAGTCAGCGATAATCGTCAGTTGTGAGTGCATATGTTTTTTTGCAATTTTTCGACAAGGTATGTTTTTGAGCGATAAATGCGTTTTTTAATCTTCCCCCACGTTCCGTAGTTTCTTCTACACGCTAGTTAAAAATATGTTTTTTTGATACGTGTTATTGATAATTTTTTTTTAGTTGATACATAAAATCCGATTTTGCATATCTTTTATATTTTTGGAGTTTTTATATTTTTCAATCTTACACCGCTTGTAAAACCCAGGGGCAAGACGGCAATATTTTCTTTTCCAACTTACCCCGATTATGAAACCCATAGTAAAAGTCAGGGGTTGTCAAACTGTATGATTCGTTCATGAGTAGTGTAATATTCACAACTCATGAAAACATGTGTAAAAAAAAAAGATTTTAAATAAAAGTTGTAATATATATTTAGCTAGTTTAACTACCTGTCTATTTAAATAAAGAAATGATTACATTTTTTGTGTACATGGTAGTAAAATTTAAATATTAGGATATAAAAAGAAAAGGTTGAGAACCGCATATCATCTGAATACAAAGTGGGGTAAGACTGAAATATTATATTTAACAAAATTTCATTTTGGTAGTTAAAACTAGGTATTTTTAAAATGCATTTATATATTTGAATAGAGAAAAAAATATGCTTTCGGTGCATATAATCCAAATGGACCTACAATGGATATTAAAGATTTTAAGAACTATATCGATCTTCCCCCCTCATCATTCCATCTTACCCCACGATTTTTTTGCAAAAAATTTAACTTTGCCGTCGTTTTTATATATGAAAAACACCTCCAATCAGGTCCATTTTCAGGTAGATAGGAAGAACCATTCATTAACTTTACTAAAAACATCACTTCATATACGTCAGCTTCATACAATTAAAATTTTGAGGCTTTAAAAAAAACATGGTTTATCTCATCAAAATCTCGTTCAACCTTACCCCGACGCACCCTACTTCATTAAAGATTCTAAGTCGTCACGTTTAAACTTGAATTCGCGTAGTGTCCTATTTCGAGTGAATTCACAATGCTAAAGGTGCGATATCGATATGACAAAATATTACTTATGTCTCGTGTTATTCTAACTAACTATAAAGATTTGCTAAAGTATTTTTCCCATTGATTCGACTAACAGGAGTTGCTTATCGGAATGAAACGGATTTAACTCGCGTACCTATTTTATTTTATTGGCTGATGTTTCAGAACCTTTACAGTTTCCATAATCGTAGCACGATCAAGGTGACGATAGTCTAACGCTTTAGAGTTACCAATAGTTTTTTAAAGGCATTAGAAATTAAATTATTATAAGTTGCTTATGTCAGTGAATACTTAGGTACTTATTGTATTTAACTTGCTTAACATTGTTTATGTATTAACAAGTATCGTTACTCGGTACGATGCCTTGGCGGCGTCGAGTTCATTGGATAGATAGGTATTTAATGTTTTGGTTTAGTAATGAATATCTTCTTAGGCTATAGGTTGATAACCTAGGCCCCCTGGAGTGCAAATTGTGCAAGTGCCAATCGATAATACTGAACGAATAAAACTAATTTAAAATTGTATGTATGTATGGAATTCGACGTCAGCGAACGAAAACTAACCACGTCGCTTTTCCTCAACATAGTCTAGCTACGTCAATTCAGTAAAATTTTGCATTCGGTTCGTTAGTTCACTATTCTGCCGTCATTTCTAAAAAGGCGACCTTCTAACAAAACTTACTTTCGAGAAAATTCAAAAAAGTGTCTAACTTTTGAAACATTTTTTTTCCTTAGTAGGTATATACTATGGAAAAAATACTTACCTAGTTACTAATGAAAAAAAAAAAATTGGACGTTATTTTTGTGATTTTTCCGTAAGTAAGTTTTGTCAGAAGGTCGCCTTTTTAGAAATGACGGCAGTATTATGAACTTAACGTTAGCTTGCTTAAGTAAGTAGGTACCTACTACCTATATTATTCAATTCAACATCCGTTGGCTACGATAACTGTAAGTAAAGTTTTTCTAACGCCAGCAAATAAAAAAATACGTAAGTTGAGTTCGTTATAGTTTTCAACACTAGGTAAGTAAGTGTGATAAGATATACCTAACCTACCCAAAGTTTCGAGCACGATGAAGTCGCGGGCAGAATCTGTTTGTTATAAACAACAGTTTTTGAAATGATGTCAGTTCCAGATGTAACCATTTTATTTGGTTTTCTAGGGTAAATGGAATTTTTAAATGAATGTCAATTTTATAATGAATAATACGATAGGGTGATGTAAATAATTATACTTACATGTGTGTTATTACGGAAAATTACTAATATTTAAAGTGTGTCTAAGTAACTTGTCCGGTCCAAAATGTAAAAACAGCTGGTAGGTACCTAACAACATTTTAAACTATAGTAATTTCGAATTCGGTCATATGGGTCATTTGAGTTGGCGGTACACCCACTACGGCTAAGACTAGATTTCCGTACCCAGTGACAAGGAAACATGTTGTGCACAAATAGGTATTACCTACTAGTAGGTACCTATGACCAAAACCAAAACTTATAAAGGTAGATAATATTAGGATAGATTGGCTAAGTAAGAACCTAGTTACCTACCTATAGGTATTTATAGGTACCTATTGGTTTTTGAACTGTACCTACAACTAGTTAACTATTTAATTTTAATTTTTTGTGATTTATCATCTGGAGTTTTGTGAAATTCGTGGTTACTGTTGGATATATTATATTTTTCTTTTACATGGATGAAAACGTGTCTACCTATTCCTAGCGATTTTAGCGTTAAGATTTTTCCAAGTTTAAAAAGAGCCAAAACATGATTCGTATGTTTTATTATGGTTTAGTAATCGCTGTCGGTCGGTGCGGAAGTATGCCTTTACATTTCACTTTCGTTAGCCGGTATAGCCAGCAACGGACCGGAGTCGTCGACCCCACGTCCTCGCGCCCGCGTGCCGATTAGATAATTTTCGCGTCGCTGCGTTGTCAAAATACTCGTGACCCACTGGTACAGTGAGCGCGGTCGGTGAACCCGCGACTATGCGCAAGCGACAACTCTATGGGCATAACAATTTGTATAGAGATATTGCTATCGACTACTTCAACGAATATCGATTACCTGAAAGATAATATCAGCTGGATCTTTTATCTGAAAACGCCTTTGAGGTGACGTAGTCGTACGCTAAGTAGTGTCTTCATTTCCGCGTTCCAGTTATCTTAATATGTAGCCCAGTAATCTATTATAATTTAGCCAAATAAGCTTATTTGGATTGATAGTAACGATTATTTATATTGCAGTGACTAATAAAGAAATAGAAGTGTCAGCATGTGACAACTCTTAAGACAGAATGCAATCGAAGCGTGTTATTTTGATGACTAATCAACACATCTCGGAGCAAAGGTCGCTTCTTGATTTTTCGTAGTCGGGATTTTGTTAGAAGTGCGAGATAGCAGCATTATTTATACTTACCTATAATCTTATTTTACCGCTTCCAGTAGATATCGATTGTCAAAATACTCATCACATATCTGAGAGATACATGGATTGAGTATAAAACATAATTTTGAGGCACAAAGTAACTACCTAGTTGAACTTGAATCTTTGCATTAGTAACGCACCACCATTTTTTTGCATCGTGGCGTGGTGTAAGTAGTCTGACGTTAGAAATTATACAGTAAACTGAGATCTGGATTTGTTTTTCTATATAGATTTTAGTATTCTGATATTAACTCTTAAGTAAGTTCTTATCTCTTTACTTTTGCATTTTTTTTTCATGAATAAAATTATATTAAGTAAAACCTATTATCTTAGAGATCCCGTTAGAAATTCTCATTCAGTATTATTTGTTTTATTTCAAATATTCCACAGACTATCATCATGCTACGCATTTTGTGTGACTCTCTTTGGTGGCTTCCAATGGCCTACCTTGGTTTTCTATATGACGAAATATTATTAGTTTAAAATGCGTCAGAACTACGATATACCTAATGCGTTATAACCATCTGGCAGGTGCTATGCAAAGAATAGCGCATTGTTAGCCTCAGCTTCGCTAATTCTGCGCTACCTACATGAGTAGAATGAGGTCGGCTTTTTAATTTGTATCTACGCACTTACCGAAGTTAAACTAGAGCCTTAACGAACATCTAAATAGTGGACAATAAAAGTACATATTTGTGCAAAATAGATAACTATAATCCTAGTATACCTACCTAGAACATACTTTCATATTTACCTAATGTATCTAGGTATATTAGGTATGATATATTTAATTTTTATTTTTAATTACCTAATGATAGGTATATTTTTTCAAATACAAGTCAGAGTGAAATTTCTGTTAAGTAATTTCTATTTTTAATTTTTATAAATCTATACTAATATTATAAAGCTGAAGAGTTTGTTTGTTTATTAATTATTTGTTTGTTTGAACGCGCTAATTATAATCTCAGGAACTACTAGTTACTTATAAATAGGTATGTAAGTACTAATCTTACAACATGTATTTATGACCTAAGTACCTATATCAATAATCGTTAGAAATCGTAAAATAATCTCTATAGGTAATAATAGGTATATGTATCTATAAGGTAAACACATAAAATATCCGCAGCATTAAGTATTTTACGTCTTAATTTAAAGCTAATTCGTTAATAATCATCAAAACTATCAAACATTATTTAGTTGCATTCTTTATTTATCCACAAAAAGACGCAGTCATAAAAATAACTCGATATTTTTTTCACTCTAATGTCAGTAACATTTTTACGTCACGATTATGCAACACGGTCAATGACCGATAGCTTAATGACTTCGATAGTAAATACTACTTATACCTAGCCATCGTCAAATATAGTAAGCAATAACCTTTATAGTGTTGTTTTAGTTTTCTAGATAAAATTAAATCTTGTTATATATATGTGAAGGTTCAATTCCAATTACGTTCACGTTAAGACTCGCGATTTGCTTTCGTATAGATCAGCTGTCTTTTTGCCCCACTAAAATATTTATTTCTAGATAATAAAGTAAACATGTGAGTGCGATTGAACGTCCTTGCTTGTGCGATGAACCCGGAACGTGCGCGTGAGAACGTACTAACTTGATAAGGACTAAAACACAATAACCCATCGTAATTACTACTTACGTAAGTTGATTCTTGATTATGTGACCTTCGCGGCGATGTCGACGTTCCGTGGAAGGGTAATGACCTATTTACCTACTTCAGTTTTTTAAGCTACACACACGGAACTCCTTAACCTGTCTTGTTGTTAACTGTATTTTTTGCTACGTTTGCGATATTTTCGGTACGATATAATAAACATTTTCTTGCGATGCTTTGTAAGTATAGGTAGTTACAAAATGAAGGTACTTACCCGATATTAGTACCTGTTTACTAGAATACTGTGGAGCGTCTTTTTAAATAATATTAGTTACAGCTATTTCAGATGCCTACAGAATAAACCATAAAATAACATACACAATTCACTGTCTTTAGAATGTCCATGTTAAAAAAAAACCGCGAAAGCTTAGAGAGCTTATAGGTAATTAGATTTCAAATCGGAACTAAATTACATATTTCATCTAAGGAGCAGGACAACATGTTGTCGACAGTTCTATTATGAACTGTAGACAACATGTTGTCGCTCGCTGGTATTATTTTAAACAAGATCCAAAAACTTTTTAAAGAAGTGTATGCACCTACATTGGGAATTAAAATGATTAAAGTACCTACCTTATTTTTATTTTGTAACCAAGAATTTGAATGGAAATAATACTAGATAGGTAGGTACCTACATACATTTTTTTTTATTTTCAATTTCTGTTTCCAAAGTATGGAATAAAGTAAAAAAATAAGGATTTTTTTTATTAGAGAGTAAATTCGCATTATTTCGCAAATCATATCATGCCATTTTCAAATATACATTAGGTATATTTGCTAACTAATTTTTAACGTTTTGTTCATTCAATCAAAACCGCTGGTTACAAACCAAAAATTTTAAGTTTGATGTACGTTGTTTTTTATATGTTAATTTAGGTATAATATTATACAAAATAAAATGTGGTTAAAACCTTGTTATTTTTTTTTTACCAAATATTATCGAATTCAAAGTTCAAAAATGAAACCTAATTACTATAACATCTCGTTAATTTATAATAATTATGTTTGCTTACCCACAAATGTTGACAAACACCTACCCTCTTTAACGGTGCGAGTATATAAAAATAAGTTCGTTACGTCTACTTTCAGAAAGAGGGCCGCTCAGCTAAGTGTGTGACAATATTCTAATGAAGTTCTATTAAAATATTCGCCAATAACTAAAGATATGACGTATCTATATAACGATACTTGTCTCTTGCTCGCAGATATATAAACCAAGCCAACGAATCGCCTGTTCACTAGCGAATCTACATCTTTCGTAGTACTTATTTACTATTTGCAACGGTTCAAATAAACGCAACAGAATGATGACAGAACTTGATTGGTATTATAATAACCTGGTGATATTCCCATCGTTCTTCGGTTATATAATCAGGGCAGTGTCGATTTTTTTTGGGTTAACGTGTCTTTTTTTGAGAGTGCACGTAAAAATTAAAAGTTACCTGAATCTTCCGCCCGGTAAGTGCTTTTTTTATTAATCACCAACTACCTGCCTATTTGCTCGTTCATAAGAATTTGCATCTGATAATTTCCAGAACTTTCCATACTTAGTGAAAGGGCACAATTTAAGTTCTCTTCATATTTTTTGAAATGTTACTATAAAAATTGTATCTACCTACCACTAATTCATAAATTACCTATATGTTTGGTATTTTTTTGCTGCCTCTCAGATTTATAGTGTGCTACTAATCTCCAAATAAATCAGCTGAGACACAAAGGGTTTGACAGTAATAGTAATGCAACTGTTAAATTATAATAGATATATAAATAGGAAAGGGTTTTTATTATTAATAATTACATGAGTCTATACACGAGTGTTTTAATACCGTTGCATATTATACTTTAACAAAACAAAGTCTAGGACGATTTAAATGATCGCTGGCAAGGACCTCTATTTCAACTAGTGCTGCCACTCACTAGTACCACGACTATCTTGTGGTGACTCATCATTGTCTATCAAATTGCTTTGTTTTTCGAAGTCATTCAATATTTGAAATTCATTAAAGTATCAATATTGATATTTTAAACACGTTATGACGCTAGTTATCATAATTTTGTCTATTGTGCACGAAGGCAGGTCATGATATCGTTTGAATGGATTATAAAGGTCTTTTAATATACCTAAGTGTAGTGGGCAGGCAGCTGCCTTATACTCTAGGGCTGGTTTATGAGGAGGAGAAACGGCGTATATTCCACCACCAAATCGTAGGAAGAGAATGAAACAGTGTTGCCACATACGACTTTATAATATTACTAAAATACTAAAATGAATGTTGCTATCTCAACATGTAGGTAAAAACGTAAAATATGTATAATTCCAGGCCCATGGGGAATCCCATTTCTTGGTTGTTTACCATGGATGAGCCATGGAGCGCCGCACTCTTGGTACCTTGAATTATCAGAGCGCTATGGGGATCTGTTTTCCGTCCAGCTAGGGTCCAAACTGATGGTGTGCATCGGGTCTACTAGACTTCTTAAGGATCTGTTCAATCGGGTGGACTCTACTGGCAGACCACACACGCCGCTTAATAACTTGCTAGGTGGACGGGGTTAGTATATTTTTTTTTTTACGCTATTGCATTTTATTTAAGTTTTAAATTTTCTACTGTTAAACACTATCGTGGATAATTTGATTATTTCACAATCGGAGCGTAAACTGTATATTTATATAGGTATTCTGAAAGCTTAGATACACGATACTCATTTAGGTGTTATGAAATGGGTCTTTCATGTCACCTAATGGTGGGATTTCTTTTAACGAACTGTTTTAAATAATAAATAGAATTTCGAGAAAGAAAATTTCACTTTTAGCAATTACCTATATTAACTTTAATCATCTATGGCATAATTGTTATTCCCTAGTTTTATGACATTCCGTATTTTTTTTTAAATATGTATAAGAAGACTTTTAAATTCCTTATGCAGCCGGCACCCCTACTGGATAGAAACCTCTGCTGTACTTTATTCAATTCAGAAAACTTTTGTTTTATTTAAGGAATCATTCTCAGTGAAGGCGTTCTCTGGAAAAAGCAGCGCCAGTTTATTCATGAAAAGTTTCGCGCCCTCGGTGTCAAGCTGTGCAGCTATGAGCGTTTTGAAGAGTGCATTATGGTAATAAAGTGTCATTATAACTCATCATATACGCTGGGTGCGAAGTACTAGGGGGTAATGAAGGGGTATATCGCAGCGCTCATAGTAGGTAAAAGTAGAAATAATAATCAAGGATCTGTCATCTGAACAAACCCTAATATGACCAAAATAAAATACACTTTTTGAATAAAGTTTGCCCAATGACCAAAAATGAATTCATAACCCTCTCTTCAACCAAACGACGGTAGCACAGTAATTTTTATTTAAAATAATAGGTACATGATAATTTTATGTTTTGTCACAATGTGTATTTTTAAGTTAGAAGCCGTAACTGAACGTAAATAAATATCAAAACAAGGATAATAGGTCAAAAAACGTCAGTGTCACAAAATAATAAGAGATGCACTTTATTTCTACATATTTTAAATTTTAAATTTAATTACAGGTGGAAATAGATGAATTCCTAGCAAAGCTCGAGGTGTCAAACAATACACCGGTGGATCTAGTACTGATTCTTGGCAGACATGTCCATAACATCATCTGCCAGCTCATGATGAGCTTCCGCTTTGAAGAAAACGACGAGGAATTCGAGGAATTTAACAAAAGGGTCTCGAAGGGAATGAAGCTGTTCGGCTCCATACATATTGGAGAATATCTTCCTATTTATTTGGTGAGTGACATGTATACGTAATATCTGTAGTTTACCTGGTTATAGGTAGGTATATATAATTTAAAATATTATTGTGGCTCTGAATGTCTTAAGCTTGATTCCTGTCTTCGTCTTTTGATTAAATCCAATTATCATAACTGCAAAAGCAAATTTTGATTAATACAAGCATGAAAAATGACAAATGCGCTTATCTACGTTATTTATACGCTACGATTAAGTCTTAACTCAGTTTCGGGGCATGTCGGTACATTGGCCATAACCCATATTATAAAACCGGAGATTGCGGGTTTGAAATCTGCTCCGGTCATCCACTGTAGGTCCTGGCCGAGTGTAAATGTTTTTAATGAAGTTGTGATATTACAAATATTAGTGGTACTTAGATGAGTGGTTGAAGAATAAAGAGATTTTAATAGATATTTTTAGTGTTTTATCCTCTTTAAAGCACCTACAAGCTTTGCTTAGTTTGGATCTAGATCTATTGGTGTGAATTTATAATCCCAAGATATTACGGCTAAAATGAGTTTTTCACTTACCCAAAATAACATTTCCTTATCTTTGAATATATCTTACCGCGTTGCGTTAACGTTGCGGAACAAAAGTCGAGAACCGCATTGCGTTGTGATCTGCAAACATAATCGGAATTCATAGCGCGCCTGTGACGTCATAACGGGATTGGCAACAGGCTCCTAAGATAGTATCGTGACTTGCGGATAAAAAGTTGGCTATAGCGATTGTATGCGAACTATTGTAGCTATTGGGCACTGTTTGCATTCTTTTTTCAATATATCGCACACCTAGATCTAAAGAGAGCTAACTCAAAAAAGGTAGTTTTTCAGGAGAGGCGAGAAACTGATAAATATGTCCATATGCACGCATGTGTTTTTTGTATAAATTTATACTTTTTATAATAAAGCTAGCAGAGTTATATTAGCTGAAATCTGTTTTAGTGTAGGTGGGTTTTGCTGGAATCCGATGGTGTGCATAACTCAAATCTTCCGGTTTTTGAGTTAGATCCCTTTAGATCTAGGTGTGCGATATCTAGATCTGAAACTGAGTAGGGTCGAATAATTTATAGGAACTGCGTACCTCGTTTTTATTAAAAAATAGAGGTTGGTTGTAGAAGCGTGAAAATTTGCGGTTGTATGTATTTTTCAATACAAAATCATAAATTAAGAGAAATACCGCGACACGAGAATTTTATACTTACATTAAATGTATTGGGTTAGTCCAACACCATAGATAGGACACAATTGTTTCATAACTCTTTTTTCACCACTAATAAAGAAAGCAGGGTTCCGCTAACCCTGAATCTAATTTAACAAGTGAAAAATTTAGTTTATGGCCACATATAAAGTGACTAATAGCATAGATTAACAATAACTTATAGTTTATTTATTGTTAATCTATGTTTACTCTATTGTTAATATAGGTATGCTAATAGGCTATAATTTTTCAGTCTCTGCCGGGTAAAAAAGCAGTTATCGAAGAAATACATCGCAATTTACGTGACATCAGTGAGTTTCACATTAAACACGTGGAAGAACGTCGAAGGATTATAAGTTCTACCGAAAACTACGAGCCCGCTGACCTTTTGGACTATTATCTGTTAGAACTGCAAAGGGAAAACGAAGCTGATGAAGAAAATAAACTCTTTTCTGGTGTAGACCCAGGTAACCTATATTTCAAAGAAAACTAACGTTGGTCTTACGTAGGTTATTTCCTAATTAAGTTTCTATAGATCCCAGCAATAATTGCTCGTGAAGTATATGAGTTGACAGTTTATAATATATTTTCAAGTCTATGTAAAAATAAAATAGACCGTGCAAAATTGGCAACGTGAAAATTTTAATCGATATTTTTTCCAACCGATAAAATTACATTGGATCTAAGTTTTTAGCGCAACAACAATGCACATCGATTTCACGTCCCTCGTGACCGTGGAAGTGCATTGAACTTATATTTTGTGATAATTTTCCTGATTACATGAGTTTTACGATCGCTTATCTATTGACTTTAGTGTTTCAAGGTCTTCTATTCAAGGAATTGAGATCACTGCGTAATCGTTACGTAAGTAATGTTTGATATGTTTTATTTTATAGATGAACAGATTGTTCAAGTCATGAACGATCTTTTCTCCGCCGGCATGGAGACGTCTCGGACTACCTTGGTTTGGATTCCAGTGGTGATGCTTCGAGAACCTGAAGTTGCTGCAAGGGTTCGTTCCGCACTTAAAGCGGTAGTGAATCCGGGAGATCAAGTGAGATTGGATCATCGCACTCGTCTTCCTTACTTGGAGGCTGTTATATTCGAGACCCTGCGGAGACTGTCCGTAGTGCCATTGGGAACCACACACGTTAATCAAAGGTAGGAACTGAGGACTCTTTTTTTTTCTTACTTCCAGAACAGTGTTTTTTCTATATGACTCCCAGGTTAGGGAATATCTCAATACCTACATTGAGTACATCTGCCGACTTTTGTGCAATAAAGTATAAATAAATATTTAGAGTTACCTGTAAATAAGGTGACGTCCGTTTATTTCACCAGAAGATGAAATGTTAGATTATAATCTCAAGTAGTTTATTTAACTGCTGAGTTATTAATGACCAGCAGGATAAAAGCTATCAAATAGTGATTAGTGACTCGGTATATCATCCCTACTAATATCCCTACTATAATATTATAAATGCGAAAGTAACTGTCTGTCTGTTACGCTTTCACGCTAAAACTACTGGACCGATTTAAATGAAATTTGGTACAAAGAAAGTCTGGAGCCTGAGAAAGGACATAGGCTACTTTTTAACCGACTGCAAAAAAAGAGGAGGTCCACGCGGACTAAGTCGCGGGCAGAAGCTAGTTACATTATATTTGGCAAGTGATAGCGAGATGTGATAAAAACATTACCAAAACAAAACATTGCAAATACAATAAGTACTAAATTGATCTTGTATGTACATACAATATATGGGTTTAAAAACTTTGTTCTACTTTTACTATCGATAAGACAATCACGATATTTTTACAGCAATTGGACAATTGGCGAATACGTGATACCTGCCGGATCACACCTCGTGCCACTGTTGAATAAAATTAACATGGACCCAGAGCTATATCCGGAGCCGTTGAAGTTTAAACCAGAAAGGTTTATTAGGAACGGCAAGCTTAATCTTCCTAATACATTCATGCCGTTTGGTGTTGGACGTCGCTCATGCCTCGGAGAACAGTTGGCACGTATCGAATTATTCTTGTTCTTTGCGAATATGATGAATAGCTTCGAATTTACTTTGCCTGAGGGCGAGGCCCTGCCGGAACTTGACGGCGTGGTAGGTACCACTCACGCCCCTATTCCGTACAAACTATGTTTTAAAAAAATTTACCCAGATTAGTTTTCTTTCTGAAAAACTTAATTTGAGTAGGTATAAGAAATAAGTATAGCTATAACGGTCATTTTTAAATTTTGCGCCGATAAATTTGTCCCATACAATTTTTGATTTTATTATTCGTAACGTCACAAGTTCTAACAGATTTCACACGCAGTTAATAGTGGATTTCATAGTGTCAACTACTATCAACATCTATTCATTAATAGAAGGAGGTACCTACTTACTAAGTATTATTTTTTCCCGTTTTTTAATGAAAAGTTTACTATTCTGTTACCAGAGTTAACCATAATGTTACTCTTAAAAAATTGGAAAAGGGTCAATACTAGATCTTTTTTTTCACGGATATTTGCGATATGTTACCTATTTTGAGCTTGTGTTGTTGTTAATAACAAAAAATGTAAATCATTTACCAGAGAATAATTTGAATTTGGCCTATAAATCTTAATCACGTATCTGTTATATTGACCAGTTATGCCATAGTTGACTATAATTTAATTTATAAAGTTTTTTTAGTAACTGAAACAACCTATTGATTGAAATGAAACAATTAACGGATTTAAATTTACTGTTCCCATATCCGTCGATGATAGTCTAATACTTCTCATCATCACTTTAGCGTTAGACTATCGTCAGCTCAGTAAATAAATTAAATTAAATACTTACGCAGTCTAAATCCGTTATAATTGTTTCCTTCCAATGTGTAATAACCGCATACATTATTAATCTACTAGCTGAACCGGATTGGAATTTCGTTATTCCATGTTTTTTTTTCCGATACACTTATAATTTTCTTCTATAAAAATCTTCTTCTAACCATAACAAAAAAGAATTATCCAATTTGGTCCAGCTGATCAAAGGTTATTTAGTTACATTTCAATTATAATACTAGTGACCTATAAATTATCATTTTTCTAGCAGATAGAATCAATTTTAAGCTCCAAATAGTTGATAATATTTTTACCGAAACGAAACAAAATAACTGTTATTCATATGTTTTTATCTACTAGGAAACTGGCAAGTAGCTTTAGGTAGGAACAGTAGTAATATTTAGTTATAATATTTTGTGTGAATCAAACGAAAGTTATTCTGAATCTATTAATACTTAATCATTAAAATTACTATTAAGAAGAACAATATTGAATTAGTATTACTTGACTTATGATAGTTATCAAACTTTATTTGATATTAATTATATACTAAGTTGACGACTCCCAAATGTTTAGAATAAATGCTAAAACGGGGTGTAGGTAAAATACAGATAGTGACATTTGCGATAATCTAACAGTATGACAAGAGTACTTATATCTACAACGAAATGTCGAACTTCCTAATAGACTATGGGCCCATGTTAAAAAAATGATGGGTCATTTGAACCACCAGATGACCTATGTAGAACGATATAAGAGCATAAAATAATAAGATTTAGCATTGTGCCGTCACTTGTAAGCTGTCCAACTGAGTGTAGGTGAGAATTCAAAAGTACAGGTAGAGTGAGTACATTTTGGTCATATATTTTTGAACGGCATTGTTACCATCGATAGATCCATGAAAAATAATACTAAAACGCGTAGTGCCGTAAAAAAATGGTGATCCAAAAAGTCGGAATTTTTTTTTGATTTTCCGACAATTTCCAGGATGAATTTGGTCATTTGATACAGTACGGCATCAGTTTCATACTATTTCAATACTGCTTCTAATCCATCATTCCGCAACGCCGTAAAAAAATCAAGCGACAAGGGGAAAAAACCGAAGGTTGCAGCCCCCTCTCTTTCCGTGGTCCAGGGGGTGATTTGATAAAGTACGGCTTCGGTTCCACAACATTATCTAGCACTTAAAAGTACCTACTATTAAAAATAATGCCGTCAAAAAATGATTGTTCATTTGAATGTATATCAATAATTGTCTTAATTTCATCGTATTCTTGATTTATAAAGCTGTAAAATCATTTGACCCTGTACGGGAACTATTTTTCTAACATAATATTGTAAAATACAATTGTTATATAGTAATGCCGTTCAGCAGAAACTGTTCTGAAAAAAAATATGGAGAAATACAAAAACTGAAATTTTGCAAATTATTTCAGTAATTTAAATATCATATATTAATGAAATATAGCAGTTTTCTACATTGTATCCCATGTTTTAAATAGTATTAACATAAATAAATTAGGAAAAAATGATGCCGTAAGTACATTTTAATGCAGACCATATCTTTTAGGTTCATGAAAATGACGCTACCATTTTAAGGGTACTTTATGGCCATCTGATACAGTACGGCATTAACATATTTTTGAAGAGAACAATTGATAATATGATAAAATCACTATGACGTCTAACTGAAGTGAAACGGTTCCTCATCCGGTGCCGTTACGTCACAGACTTTTTGAACCAACGAAAATGTACGGCATATGAAAAAATATTATCTATGCATAAAATACTTTCGAAATAAATTAATTTGACGTTGTGTCAAATCACCCCCTGGACCACGGAAAGAGAGGGGGTTGCAACCCTCGGTTTTTTCCCCTTGTCGCTTGATTTTTTTACGGCGTTGCGGAATGATGGATTAGAAGCAGTATTGAAATAGTATGAAACTGATGCCGTACTGTATCAAATGACCAAATTCACCCTGGAAATTGTCGGAAAATCAAAAAAAAATTCCGACTTTTTGGATCACCATTTTTTTACGGCACTACGCGTTTTAGTATTATTTTTCATGGATCTATCGATGGTAACAATGCCGTTCAAAAATATATGACCAAAATGTACTCACTCTACCTGTACTTTTGAATTCTCACCTACACTCAGTTGGACAGCTTACAAGTGACGGCACAATGCTAAATCTTATTATTTTATGCTCTTATATCGTTCTACATAGGTCATCTGGTGGTTCAAATGACCCATCATTTTTTTAACATGGGCCCATAGTCTATAAATGACATTGGCCATTTTTGGGATATGCCTATCACTAGGAAGAATACACAGTTGTATTTCGTATTTTTAATGAGACATTACAAAATGAAAATACCTCTTAAATTAGTTTGTGTAAATTTTGCTGCCATATATATAACCAACTGATTACATTAAAAAAATAAAGATTTGTTTTTATTTGTTATTTCAACACCCTAACAAATAAAAGAAACATAATACAGTTAAATATATTGGTTTTGTTTGTTTTAACATGCAGTGCTTTCTAACTTGACTCAAAAGCTATGCATAATTTTTTTTAAATGTTTATGTTATCCCTAAAATATATTTTTTTAAATAAGAGGTAATTACACTTCGTCGTCGATATGTACTCAATTATAGGATAAGATGTAATTAAGAGAAAAATAATAAAAGATAGACACTAGTAGATTTTTGTACTTTTTATCATGTTTGGTGTTTTATATACCTACCCGATTTGACATCCTCATTCGCATATGCAACCGCGGATGACCGCGGATGTCAAAAAATGTGTCCGCAACAACCTTGGGCCCTTGACATACCTATACCTATGTGTAAATGCATAATATTATGCTAGTCGCATTTTTGCCAACAGAAGGTATAACTAATTAAATAACGCATCAATTAGTAGGTAAGTATCTGTAAAAATAGCTAAGTAGATAATATATAACCGAATGTCCTAACTAGCTATCACGTGTTGATTTCAACGAAAAAAATCAAAAGGTACAAAGCGGAGCTTTTTTTGCAAATAACCCTATGCCTAACGCTTTGTACGATTATATCATACCCTGGGATCTTCAATGCCTGAATTGATTAATTCTGGTCACCCTCTTTGTGACAGTGACCTTGAGTTTACAAAGAATTTAAAAGCACAAAGACCCTATTGAATGTTATTTTATTTTAGGCAACGTGACCTAAGATGGCAAGTTCAAGGCTTTAAGTAGTAGTTCCACTGAGTATTTTTTTTATATTTTATTTTATCTGTTAAGGCTGCTACCGGTTAGGACTAGGTATCTATGCGTAAAATGATTATATTGATGCACCTGTACATTTAATAATTTCATAATCCATACTTGTTTCATTACAAAGCGTCAGAAATTATGATATATTTATTAGTTAAAATGTGTTACTTACTTCAAAAAAAACTACACTCTTAGTTTATTTTTTAAAGCAAAAAAATTGACGTGTAGATAACAATGTCATTTTCCGTTCACAATTTTCCTGTAATACCTATGTAAATTTACCAAAATGTCTAACATCGATTTAGTTAATACTGAATCATGTTTCATGTTTGCTAACCTGACCAAAAGAGCTCCTTAAAATTGAAAAACGATTCTATGAAATAAAGATGGAACATTTTCAATGAGACCGCCCCTTTACCGTGCCACGTGTAACTCACAAGAGCCAAATATGAAGGTCGCAGGGATGAATTAAACAAATGAATGCGAGTACACATGATTGATGCCCATTCAAACCGGCCCTGATGTCCCACATTGAACTATAGGCTCTACTATCCAACGCCTAAAGGTAATAAGTTCATATGACTTCATAATCACTCACGACGTTTCAATACAGTGTATACTTCAGTCCGTGAATAACCGTACAAATATTCTTTATGTTAATAGCAATACAGTCGTTTATAATTAGGTACTTAATACTTTATGTGATTCAAATTGTTCTACAGTTTTATAATGAAAGCTTTGTTAGGGGGCTCCTAGACGGGCCATATTTTCACAAAAATGTATAGCTGCAATAGTGTGGCTGGCAGCATCAGCCAGCATTTACGGCTAGACTATGCAACACTCGCAATATTTTTAGTATGGCCGGGATATATTGTCACATATTTTTAGTGTAGCCGATGAATGTTTAGGGTTTCAGCTATATTTCCGGAGCTATCGCTTCGCAATCGAAAATACTGCAATATTTCTCAGCCACTTTTATTGCTGTCTCGCTATACGGCATAAGTGCGTCCCTTTTTCATGCTACGTGAAGTTTGCCGCGATTCGTTCGAGTAGCGTAGCTATGTTCATTGTTTGTTTGCTTTTGTTTAGTTTGGTTCGGGTGCGTGAATGTTTGAGGTTATAAATTAAAATACGGATCAAAATGACTGGTACATGGTCAAATGAAAAAAATATTGATTTCATCCAATTTTGTGGATAATGAGTTCAAAGTCACTCTTTGACATTCGTGTAAAGTTTTTAAATAATTGTTCGTCGAGTCTTATTTCCAGACTTAAAATATCTATTGTATCACGCTTATTGAAATAAGGTCGAATCCACATTTTTCTTGGTTTTTTTGGCTTCGACTTTGCTTTTAAAACAATGTAAGCTGCTGCAACGCGTATGAGTTCGTCAGCCATTGTAGCCATACGAGCCATGTATGTAGCCCATGTAAAGACAAAATAATGAGCCATTACTGCTACGGAAATATTGCCGAGATAGACATTTTCCAGCCACATGCTGCATTAAAATGTTTTTTGTATTGCTGGGATATAGTCGGCAATGTTGTAGCCACATATTTCACCAAAAGTATAGCTCGTCTGGGGGCCTCTTTACACAAGAATCGCCTATTGAAATCGTGTGACATAAGTTCTGAGTATTTGTTTGCTGATTTCTTTTTAATAAAGCAAAACGGTGTTATAAATCAAGTTTTACAACGTTAATAAATTCTGAGATTTTTTATGACCTTTTCTTGGTTTGTTTTAGGCTTTATAAAAGCGAAGGAAGTTCATAACAAGCCTTTAAAGAATATATAAAGCAGAGCTATTTTAAGAACCTAGATAAAAAAAATATCATTTTGCTACCGAACAAGTCGCAAGTAAAATTTTACAGTAAATCAGACAGTTATTGGAGATAATTTAACTACCCTAATGAAAGCCTTCATTGATCAATAGTGTATACGAAGTTATTTACAAATAAATCGATTACGACAATTCAGACTAATTAAATATAATATGATAAATTAAGTAAAGCTTGTACTATTTCAATAGCAAAGCAAACACTAAATTTCATAATGAAATTACCCATCTACTTCTTATTTGGGTCGAGGCCTGTATATTAAACATCGACTTCGGGTTTTGGAACTTAAATCTGCAATCTCTTTTCAGGGTTCCTCGCGAAATAAAACTGGACTAGGTACCTACTTACTTATCTTATTTGTAACTAAATATGTATATCTAGATGGGCATATAACTGCAATGATTTATAACAACGCAGTAAAAACTCCTGGATTTGGCTTAAATAATCAAGATGATTTTGGAAATGGTTTTTTTTTTTTGGAAAAACATGCCCAACGGGGGTGAGCGTTTGTATGTAACATTTTTAATTATTTAGTGGATTTACCTGAAGTTTATAATATAAAGTTTGCCAAAATTATCTACCTACCTACCTACGTAATCTGAATAACATTAACTTTTCTATGTACCTAAGTTGGTACTTGTAGAGGTTGCGTTCCAGTAAGGATGCTGGCCGAATAAGTTTTTAAATTTTAATAAATGTCATAAAACAAGGGAATTATAATTGTGTGGGCAACGATTAAAGTTAATATAAGTAGTAGCTGAAATGATTTTTATTATTACCGAGACAAATGACATTCATTAGGTATAGGTATTAAAATAATCCGTTTAGGATACAGTCCGCGAAATCATAATGAAAATCCGTCCATATACAAATACATAGAATAATAAGATATTAATGATAAGATATTAAATAAAAAAATAACTCTTTCATCGATAGTCGCGAACTTATATAAATATAATTTATTCGGAGAAATGGTTGATACAGATGAAATATTCAGCAAAATACAATCACGTATTTTCTTATCTAAAATTTAGAGAATTGACAAGAAGAAGATGCACCCTGTGTACCCTGTATTTTGCAAGCAACCTATTTATTTCCGCGAAGACCATAAATTTCATATCCGAATCACAGGAACACAAGATTTCTGTGAAATCTACGGAACCTTGCTCGAAAGTCATGCTCGGTTCGTCGAGCTTTTATATGTCGCGGATGACGTCGTATCGGTATCGGCGCCCGCGCGCCGCGTCAAGAGGTCGTTGCGAAAGAGTGCGAAATTAAATGATGGTAGTGACCTTACGCACCGCAGTGGCGTAATCGGGCCGCCCCACGTGCTATTACACAATTTATCAAAAGTTTTACAAGATTGCGCCCGCTATTTTTTTAGTAATATTTCTATGTATTGTGTAGATATTATATTCTGTTGCCCTAGATATGTTAGTTAATGATTTTGGGTCTATACCGACAATTCTTGACACTATCAGGGTAAGGCCGCCAAAAATTCAATATTTCAAATAAAAAGTTGTCCTAGACTTTACGACCTCATAAAAAATTCAATATTAAAGTTATCGTAATAAATCTTTTTTTACTGTATTCTTGAACCCAAAATGGGTTGAAAATGTACTAACAAAATAAATCTAAGAAGTCATACAAAAAAAATAAAAATTGTTTTCTAAAATATTAGTTCAAAAATGGCGTTTGTCCCAAGGGTACCCTGACCACTTCAAGTGGAGATGTACGCTTTTCTTATGCATATTTCGTTTAGCTCTCACTTCATATCAAAAGTATGATAGATTAACGATTATAATTATTATGTTAAATAATATTTATACTATTTTAAATAGGATCTGTAGACCATTATATTTTTTGAACTAAAATCGAGATATTCTACGTTACTCATCCTTCGTTACCAATATCAGACTTTAGACAACTCAGATTTAAAATTAAGTCAGAGAATTGAAAAATAGTCACTCGAAAATTTAAACGAAAGCAAAAAGAAAAACGAAAAAATTTTGTCGCATTTATAGTCAAAAAAGGTACCGGAAATAGTCCTGTGCGGTTCTTCGTTACGTCAGTTTTTGGGAAATTTGAAAGGTAAAAAGGTAATATTTAATTAATTACAATTTAAAAAAATATGCGGGCTATACTTAAGTACACATTGATGTAGAGTTTTCTAGTTAATTTAATATAGTTTTTGAATTATAAATTATTAAAGTGTGCTCCGCGTTACCTTCGCGTTGCCTCTACGTTACTCTTAACCGATAGGTATAATAGAGGTGACCTAAAGGTTTGTTCACATTGTTATAATTAACCTCCCAAAAACAAAAAAGAGGATTATGGTTTTAATACTTTGCTTAAAATAATTACCAGGGATTGAAGATGGAATCGGAAGATTAGCATGCGCTGATGGAAAATAGTCTAAAATCAGAAAAGACAACTGAATCTGGGTCAAAAAACATGAAGTGAACGACAAAATATTTTTTTATAAAAATGATTTATTAATAAAAACCTACAAAAATAATTAATGTCAACAGTAATATAATATAATATAAATACGAGTTTTTTTGTTTATTATGAACTCAACGTTACAATATTTATACGTTACTTCTGCGTTAAAGTAACGAATAAACTCTTACGTTACCTCTATGTTACTTATTGCCCATTTCCGCGGCCTTACCCATCAATGTTTTGGTAGGAGATGTTCTGTTTTTTTTTTATTTCTAACAATCTGACAATTGTTTAAAATATAAGGTTCGTAGGTATATAAAAATCATGAAAATACGAGCACATTGATACTTTCATGATTTAGGAACTTAGAAACCATGGCAACAAAAAAGTTTTTTTCGTAATAGTAATAATTATTATAAGTAATATAAAGAATATTAAACTGATGTTATTTGTTGTACCTAACTCATTGATATTAATCAATCAGTTAGGTAGTCAGCAAATTACTTCAGTTGCCCTATGTTTGATTACAAGCTTAGAACCAGTGGTTTCAGCTATGCAAATTATCGCACAGCTGAAACCAGTGGGTCTAAACTTCAAATGTAGCATTGGGGATTCTTATATGACGTAAGGAAATACACTACGAAGGAAATAACTGGAAATTACGGATTACTACTAGGTACTTAGGTAATTTTAAAAACAACGTATCTTACCAAAACAGTAATGAAGATACCTAAGTTAAATTAACCTTTGGTATGCAAGAAATTTTATGGCTACGACGCTACCGATTTAAGTAAATATTTTCAATTACCTACATAGTTGACGAATGGTAGGTAAATTTTGTACAAACAAGTTTTCGATAAGCAAATTATGAAATACTCAGAACTGTCCAGTTCCCCTTATACAATTCGCACCTTGTATTTATATAGGTACCTATTGCTAATAACATCACTCAATTTATGACCATACGGATCTCGTAAATTAAGTCAGAGACCACCGAAACTTGTAAAATATGTCTGCAACCTGCAATTAACGTGTCTAAATGATTTCAGTAACGTATTTCGAAATAATATTAATTTAAATTGGATCTAGGCGCAGGTCGATTTCACTGTTTCAGTCACTTTATCGCGATACCGCGTTGTGTTAACAAAACTGAAAACATTACGTAAATCACCTTGTCCTGCTGTATGAACAATCTAGTTCAATGTACAAGGTCAATTTGTTATTGACTTTACTTGTCTTACAGCACTTTCAGATGTAAGATACAAAGTAGCTAGGTAACAGTGAAATAAATTATTAAAAAATCTTGCATTACATTTAGACAACATTGAACAAAACTTTTGGCCCAGTCGCAATCTTGTTTTGTAAATACAAATAAATTAATAATTTCTTCATTACTTATTTTAATTGTACATTAAACTTATAAAAAAATATTCTTGTTATCGATACGTATCCTTCATCCTTCCTTGAAAATTTGGTCAACATGGACTACTTATGTCGTTTTTGAGATGAAATACAAATATATGCCAGAGAATTCAATCTTAAATATCAATTTCTTGTGTATACCTACAATATATATAGATTCATATACTTATTAACATACCTAAGGGATTATGTATCAGTCTGATTACAGCTAGGGTGTGAAAAGATCAAATAAATGCTGAAGATATAAATTATACAACAACAAACATATGTTATCGCTATATTTGTTAAACATACAATATTAAGGAAAGATTACAAATAATGTTTATAATAGGTATTTATCTACTGCCTACTAACGTCTGTATAGAAATTCCAAAGACTTATCCATATCGTTTTTTTAAGAACGAAGACCACTATCAGAACTTAAATGTCATTTCACTCTTAGATAAGATAAATACATTTTTGACCTAGGGATAATTTAGTAGTACCTGTAAGTACCTACATAACCTGGCGTTAGTCTAATTTTGGGTTAATCACTAGAATGCCTTAAGAGACGTATTTTCTCACATAATATTGTATACTTTTTACATACTATTGAAGAAAAAAACAAGTCTCGTTTTTTTTTCGTTTATTTAAGTAGTTTTATCTCACTAGGGTAAATAGGGTAATAAACATTTTGGCAGTTGCGTCAAATGATGCAATCTCATCGGAATGAACCTTGAAGGGGCGGCAGTAGGATCATGGGTATCGGAAACAAACAAAACCTTGATCTATTTAATGTTATATGTTGTCACTACGTTTGTCAGCATGTACGTAATTAGGTACGTACCTAACTACTCATACGATAGTGTGGTTTTATTCTTGAGACGGGCTTTAATTACGTCATTAAATTCAACTGAAGCATGTTATGAGCCCATACTATACTCTGAAATTTCTACTCAAATTAAAAATCGTCTTTGAAATTGGTTTTCATCAAAATCAATATAAAGCGTACCTACTTAGGTCTCTTATATGACAGTTTCCTCCATATAGGTCATTCGGGGTAAAATCAAAAAAAAAACATTGTTTAATGCTTTGCAGTCTCTTAAGGTTAGACAAGGACGTATTATCATATTTAGTAGGTAAGTACTTAAATACACAATCAATCTAAGCTACAAATATGTGCCTTAGCAGAAATCAAACGCGTAGACTATAGCTTCGTAGCGAGGATCACTAACCACGCAGCGTGTACAATTTAACGTCATGTTTAAATGGCCTTTACATTGGAAGAGCACGTGTCCAGGAACGCGTCACGAGTTGTCCTTTATTCATAATTGCCCGACGCCCTTAAACTAATCTAACAAATAGATTATATTAACGCCATTGTTTAAGTATACAACTCACAATCGGGTCAATGGCGTATAATTATCATTACCAACTGAGATGGCTCGTGTCCGGCCTGATTCAGGGTTTTAGCTGTAATGTAGTGATCTGCAAAGTTTTCTTTATTAATTGAAGTCTGCATGCTCGGTACAACGGTTAGAGACGTCAGAAAAATAAACCGAAAAAGTAAGTTAGCGCTGAATGTTGGCATAATGTTTTATTAGTAAACTAGCGGCCCGTCCCGGCTTCGCACGGGGGGACTTAAGATTTTTTTCATAGTTTTACGATTGTTATGGGTAAACTATAAAAGATAGACATATGCTCTCGCGGACTTTTTCAAAGATAATGTTTAGATGAACAATTCACCCATAAAGCATTTTTGTATAACTTTAACTATATGCTCAGCGCACGCCACGGAAGGCCTCAGAAACGATACTTTTTCCCCGTTTTTGAAACATTTTCGGTTACTGCTCCGCAACTATAAGACCTAGCGTGATATTATATAGCCTATGTTACTCGGGGATAATGTAGCTTTCCAAAGGTGAAAGAATTTTTGAAATCGGTCCAGTAGTTTCGGAGCCTATTCATTACAAACATACAAAAATACAAAAATACAAATCTTTCCTCTTTATAATATTATTATTATTATAGTATAGATTATAGGACTTAAAATAAACAGGATCGTTGTTCCGTATAAAATAATTCGTATTTGCGACTCGTACTAGGTACAAATGGACTTAGGTACCTATAATATGAAAAAAATAAAAAGTCCGTCAGTCGATTAGAAAAAATATTAGACAAAAATCTTGTCCAATTAAGTATATAAAAAACATAAAGTTCCGAGTGGCTTAATATCCTTCCACATTTCACCAACCACAAATCTCAAATCTCGAACTTCGACTTTATTTTTGCATGTCTTTGTTAGAATAACGAAACTAAAGTAAGTAGCCAACGTTTTCTGATAATCTGACCGACAGATTCATAATGAAAAAATACCTAGGCAACAACCTAAGAACAATGAAAGCGGTTAAGTCTAGGTTCCTAAACTGAACTGCTTTGAACTGATAATTGTAACAACGCCGACATAAACGCAGAGTGACTGGGGCCGTAGACCTAAGATAAACACGTAGGAGAATATATTTTTTAATATTACTTCGATTTCTTGTTAGGAAGAGTAGGTAAGTAAGCATTAAGCTGCTCACAACTGCATCAGTTTATTACCTTGGTATATATTGCTGACTACCGACGTTTTTTTTACATTTTTTATTTTTATCCGAAAGAAACTTGTTTTATGATTCGTCACATACCTAATATATATATTACGTAATTAAAAGGAATTTAATATCGCTATATTTTAATAGTTGCGCATACAGATCATTAAGACAGAGTTTTCGAATACATAGTAGAATTGCATGTTACTACTTACTATATTATTATTACTCATTTTTGTTGTAGTGATCCTGGCTACAGGTATTTCTGTAGGTATAGAATTTACAGGTAGGTTAATTTCTATATAATATAGAAAAAATAATTTACACGTGATTTGATCGTCTGTATCCTAACAAACGTGATCTGATGTAAATTAAATTGCAGCATCCGATTCCAAGTTGAAACGTACACTTTACAGACATCAATTGTATATGGTAATAGTATTGTATGAGGTAATAGTTAGTAATGTCCAGTAATATCGTGCATTGAAGAGTGCGTTGCTATGACGTCACAAGGATATAATAGTGTCTACCTTGACATTAGGCTAATGTCAGCATGGCGCCAGCACTCGTCTGCGCGTGCGCGTTACATAACGCACTGTGAGAATAATAAGGTACTGTGCACACGAGATCATGGTGCACTTTATTTAAACACTTTACTGAAACTAAAACATGACAGTTTTATATTTTACTTTGTACATATTTCGGTCAGAGTGATTAATTTGATCTAATCTATACTAATATTATGAAGCTGAAGAGTTTGTTTGTTTGTTTGTTTGTTTGTTTGAACGCGCTAATCTCAGGAACTACTACTGGTTCGAATTCAAAAATTCTTTTTTAATTGGATAGACCATTTATCGAGGAAGGCTTTAGGCAATATAACATCACGCTGCGACCAATGGGAGCGAAGAAACAGTGGAAAATGTGTAAAAAACGGGGAAAATATGAAGCCTTATAAGGAGTGACAGAAGACTTTGACAGATCTTTGACGAAACAATCGGACGGGCAGGACGACGTCTGCCGGGGCCGCTAGTTTATTGATAAAGATAACATACCTACTTACTTAATTTAATCTTTATTTCATGCAACGCTATGAGCTGAGTAGCTATTTCTATGTTTAGGGAGGTATTTACATACAGTAGATAATACTTTTTAAATAGAAAGCTTTAGGTTCTCACGGTTTATATTATACACCTATTTGAAGTACCTACCTTATAAGATAAGTAAAATCGTTCGTGGTATTCCATATTAAAGGGTTACTGAAAAATTGTTTCATCTAAAGTCCAAAACTTCTCCTATGTGTTACATCCTATTGCATAATATTAAAAAATAACATCTTGGTGTGGTGTCGCCACTACTCTGAGATCATAGCAAAATTCGAATGGCCATTTATAAACAGAAATGCAATGAATAAATTTAATAGCAGTTTATCAAGTCCACCACGTACCGACGAATAGAATAACAAAACATGATTGTGCGTCAACAAAAAAATAAAGGAGCTGAGGCATTATTTATGAAACGACGTTGTTTTTTTCCGAGCCCCGGGCAATCTAACTTGGTAAAGCCAAAGTAGATATATAAGAAAAAATATTTTTATTGTTTTGAGCAATAATTCTATCCTGGTAGGTGGGTTTGAAAAAAGTTATTTATTTTCTTATTTCAATTAAGTTCGCGTATGAAATACTTAGCCTATTATGTGACTTATAAGAGAACCAACCTTTGTTGATTGTCCTGCTTGCAACCCCTGGGTTGTAGGTAGGACAATCAGTCATTTACAGAATATAAACCAATTTTACCAAAAAGGTTGCAACACCTACAAGCAACTCCGAAGTGCAGGTACCTCATTTCCCGATGGTAATAAATTTGCAATATTTTCAAATTATATAACACATGTCATTTCTTACGTTAGTGGTGAAAGTACTCTTGAAATGTACGACAGGTTTGCGTGGTGGTCACACGATCGGGTCAAGGTCGAACTTCGTGAGTTTTACAAAAAGCGGTTTGGCGCCCGTAGCACATTCTTAAACACCAGACGAAACCAATAAATTAACAGCGTCTAGTTATAATAATAATTAAATAAACATTCTACGGACATTAAAATCGGTTCCGAGGATACGTATGAAAACATCTATAATTTACGATTGTTAGCAAGCGCAGGTGTCCGCTTGTGTTTGTCAAATGATATTCGATCGTCATTTAAATGACCACCACTTTATAGGTATCTACTTGTAATAAAATTATTAAACGTAAAACTAAATTGTTAATTGAAAGGTAAAATTTAAAGAAATTTCTTGATGTAGGTATATATATTTTGTTATTTAACTTAGTACAATATTATAGGTGTTAGTAATTTTCTGTTCGTGACTGATATTGTTTACCGTCTCTTATTACAATATACTCCATTGTGTTTACTCTGTATAGTTCCTTCCACTTAAATGTGTTTACCAACTTCATTAAATAAAATTAAAATAATTAATTGTGTTGATTCTCAACGTGACATGATTGAAGTCATTGATCATAGAATACGCGTTAATTTAGTATACTTAATTAAATATTATTATAAACATGTTTTATCCTGTTTGGAATGTAGATATATGACGCAAGAATTTTGTACCTTTACGTATCTACAGCTAGGTACTTATCTAAATTTGAAGAGAAAAAAGGAAACATGAAGTTACCTATCCAAAGTAATTCTATGCAGACGAAGACAACTTCGTAGTCATAGGTATTAACATGGTCGATGCCTGAATGGTAGGTACGTGCGCAGATGGTATACCTACTTATAAAAATTGAGGGCAGTCGAGCCTTCCACCCTTGACCTGATGTTTACGCAACCGAGCACTCACTCCCGAATGTTACTGAGTAAGAAAGATGCGCTGCGGCTTCAAGGTCGCCGCACGCGGCCGTGGTACAAATGGCAGCCAAAACTGCATTGCCTTTATAACTTTAAAAACTCGGCATTATCTTTTAGTTTAAATATTATTATGATCCTGTTGGTCTAGTGGTCAAAGTCCGTGACTACGTAACCGGAGGTATCGAATCCTGCTAGGGACGGATGTCGATGTGATGAACACCTGAGTCTAGGATGTCTCTATGTATGTTTATCCGTTGTCTAGTACCCATGGTACAAGCTTTGCTTAGTTTAGGACTAGATCAATTGATGTGAATTGTCCAAATATATTATTATTATTATTCCAAGTTAAATAACTAGGTACATTCGATCACTGTCTTACAATTTCTTTATACAAGTTATGTAATCTAGCTTTGATTTAAAAGCTTAGATATTTCATGAATAAGGAAAATCGATTGAATTATTCATAAAATCTCGGATTAGACATAATTATAGTATTTCACTAGGTGATCATTTAATGTTGATGTATAATTTATTAGTTAGCGTAATTAATACTCAATGGCAACTAATGCTGTTAAGGATTCCTGTTTTATAGAACCTAGTAAAGTATCTAACGATAAGCCGTGTTTAGGAGTTTCTTTAGTCAGTCCAGTATTTAAAAAGAAATTGACATGGTTATCTATTTAATTTATCAATTCAAATCTATGTTTGGTTTATAAAGTAAGTAGCTATATATTTATGTTTGTATGTACCAATAGATAGGTACCAATTAGTAGTATTATAAATCTTGATTGATGTACAAATATCTACGTCTTAAAAATAACAACACGTAATAGACTACTACGACTTATAAAAGCTATGTTAGCTATCCTTAGAAGTAGGTAGGCATAGTTCTTTTCGTAGAACTATGATTGACTAATCCACGATTATTATGTTAAATATAAACAATATAAACAGATAAATAGATTAGTCATATAATCATAATAAGCACATGAAACGTGCTTATTAAGCACGTTTCATAACAATACTATGTTCAAGTAGAACGAATCCCAACGAATTCTTAATCTTTCTTACCTATAATCTGAATTCAAAAACGTAAATTCTAAGTTCGGATGGTTGTAATAATTTTTGGCAGTTAAATAACTGCATTTAAGGAAGATAGAAGTAAAATTTCAAGTCACCGGCTCTAGACTGTAATAAGCATATAAGCATACAGATGGTCATAGACATCGCAACGCTATTCGGCTTGTCTACAATCGTTGGTACATTTGATGTCGATTTCTTATCGAATTGGTGTCTGCAATTACCACCATCAGTCATCCGTGTTGATGAACTACCTACTGTGAGTAGCAACACAGTACGAACGCACTAAAATCAACCTTGGTCAAACTGTATCGTTCCATAATATAAGATGATTATTTCCGTATTATTACTGTTTACAACGCCGCTGCCGGGTTCAAGCACCGACATTGAGTTTCAAATCACAAAAACGTGTATGAGTTTTTAAATGAACAGTGACGTTACAATTATGATTAGTGATTTAGAGTTGAAGGTTAGCGTCATGAACTAAGGCCAACGTCACGGTTAATTACTTGCTTAATTTTGTTTATTTTGAATCTATTACGATTTCAAGTTTATTATAACACCCACTGTAAATAAGAATGTATTATTATATCACATTCTGTTTATTACCGAGAATAGTTCTAGACGACAACAGTGTAGCAGTCTGTATAGATAATACATTTTATAATTAATGATAAATACAAGGGTTATTTGCCTGAGGTGTGGTTAACTCATGTACTCACTGCTTATTAACGTTGAATAAAAAATAATACTTTATTCAGTCGGTACAACATCTTAAGTAGAGTAGTTCTTTATTTACTTAAAAGGGTAGGTAAATGGTACCTAGAGCATACTTCCCTGTACCTAAGTCCGTCTGTATCAGAATTTTAAAGTTACGATTATTCGCTTTACTTAAAGTTAAATGTAGTAAATTATGAATGACAATAATATCTTGATTCTGTGTATACAATCAAATGAAACACGGTTCATTGTGCAAGAGTTTGTTTTTCCATTACCATTGACACTCGCCAACAATGTCTGGTTTCAGTGCGTCACAACACATACAATAAAATAATGCAGAATACGTGCAATTACCCGCTACCCTTGAACTTTGCGATAGCACAAATGAGTCATCAGGGAGCCTATATTGTATTCAATGAACTGGCTTTCCCAGCAACATAAGTACCAGCAAAATATATCTTGTATAATATAAGTACGTCAATCTTTAAGTCACAAGAAGGGCTGCTTTATATGTTGTTGGAATAGATAATAAGAGTAAAATACAGTTTAGCATCATAAATAAAAAAAAACATATTTTTTTACATTGTTTAACTTTATTAAGTAAGTACTAATTTTCGCCGCTACTCCGTCTGCGTGGAATTTCATACAAAACTTCATCCACCTTTTGACCCCTTACAACGCTCGCAATTAAAAGTAGCATATGTTCTTTCAGGCTGTAGACTATCTGTGTACCAAATTTCATTTTAATCGGTTTGACAGTTTTAGCGTGAGAGAGTTACACAGTCAGACAGAGTTACTTTCGCAATTATAATATTAGTTAGGATATATCTATACATACTAATATTGTAAAGAGGAAAGGTTTGTTTGTTTGGATTGAATAGGTTCTTTTCTCTTATTATTTCACTGTGGGGAAGCTACACTATTCCCGAGTAACATAGGCTATAAAAAAAGATGATCCGTGCGAAGCCGGGGCGGACAGCTAGTAGGTATATAAGTAAGTTACAGCGTTAATTTGTCGTTACCGCATTGTTCCGCAGTCGATATAAGTTATACAAACTTAACTTTTAATTGCAGGTGGAGTCGAACAACTTTCGCCTTCTGGAGTATCACGCGCCTTGTGCATGTACAGGGATCCGAATAAAGCCTCTTGCCAAACCAAAACGAAACTTATTCAGTATGTATTTAAACTTAAACAATGACTGCGTTTGTTCTGCTTTATATATAAATATATATTTTTGTTAATATTTAGCGAAATTCTAATATATTTTAACGCGGTTTTTCTCAAATAAATATTTGATTCGTACTTACGCAATTAGCACACATAAATACATATTTACTATAATTAGGTATAATTTACGTTTGATTAAATATCACTAACTACATATTAGTAGGATTGTAAACCAAAAATAAATTAGAAAATCAAGTCTCGTTTCAATCGTAACATGTCAGGTATTTTATATACCGATACAATTAGTAAAGTTATTTTCAACCGACGAAAAAAACGGAGGAGGTTCTCAAGTCGACGCATATATTTTTTTTTTTTTTTTTTTTTTTTTTTTATGTATGATCACGCATAACTTTTTACAGAGTGGTTGGATTTTGATAATTCTTTTTTTATTGGATAGGGTATACTTTGAAATTGGTCCCATTTTAATTTGGAAAAAAAATTACAACTCTAGGGGTAGGAATAGAGGGGATGATTAAGGGAGAGTTCATTTTTCACGCACCGATGGTATCGTATGACCAGGCGTAACTTATTATAGAGTAGTCCGATTTTGATAATTCTTTTTTTAATGGATAGGGCATACCTCAAAGTTGATCCCATAAAAATGTGGAAAAAGGAAATCTACCCTAAGGGTGGGAAAATAGGGGTCATTTACTGTTCACTAAAAGTTAATAGCAAAAACAAGGTAGGTAGCTATTACAAAAGTACCTAATTCAAAATTAAGCATGTAATAACTTGTACAAATTATGGCAACAGAAAATTATAAAATAATAACTTTTTAATAAAAAAATTTAACCGCCGAAAAAAAACTAAAAAGCAACAAAATACTATAGCGAACTGAAAAGAAAAAAATAATAATTTTGTCTTTTGTACCGACTACTATTTTAGTTGTAGTGTCTGATATTTTTGGAGTCGGTGCCAGTTTCAAACAAACTTGAGCACCTCAGTGAAGAGTTGCTGCACCAGCTGGCACCGAATTCAAAAATATCAGACATTACAACTAAAATAGTAGTCGGTACAAAAGACAAAATTATTATTTTTTTCTTTTCAGTTCGCTATAGTATTTTGTTGCTTTTTAGTTTTTTTTCGGCGGTTAAATTTTTTTAAGTACCGAAATTGAATTAACATACATTTCCTTAACTACAAATTAAAGCAATAAAGTCGCATCTACTTCAGATCATTGTCACAACCTTGTAGAGTGCACTAGCGACAAATTATAATATTCATAACGTTAACACTTGTAGGAAGCATTCGACAAATATTTTCGACGGAATAATTAACGACAAAGCCAAAGCAAGCTATGTATAAAACCGGCCAAGCGTGAATCGGACTCGCGCATGAAAGGTTTCGTAACATTTTCTATAAAAACGGCAAAAAAAAAACATTTCTTGTATGGGATTTCAATATTTATTTTCTTCTATTTCTTATTCGTATTTGTTGTTCTAGCGGCAATAGAAATACATCTGTGAAAAATTCAACTGTGACTCTCATTAATAGGGTTTCAGTTTTATAACTTTTGGTACAGAACCCTAAAAAATATATTTAATTCCACTATTTTTCGCAGTATTAACAAAATAAAGTTTTCTTAAAACTAACAATGAGTCATAAAGGACTGGCTAAAAACGTAATTTTGTTAATCATGTTACCCATACGATTGTATGACGCATGAGTAAGTTCAATCTGTGTAAATAACAATATTACGGATAAACACAAGCCGTTTCCAGTGATCAAGAATTGGGTTGGCCATGAACTACCTACGGTTTCCTTGAGAGCTATTAGAAGCAATTGGTGAGCCATCCACTGCCGGGAGTGGAACAATTTGTGCCTTGAAATAGATTTCACTGACATGGTCACTCATCTGCCTCCATGACTTTGTTGCATTGACTAATGACCAATTATTTCTAGTGCGCAGCAATTGTTCCTTCAAAACGGTGTAACATTGTTGCAGTATTTTCCGTTTATATAATGTCTTAGGAGATTGGTGGCAGGATTAAGAAAATCAGAACTGTAACTTTATTATTATTTCTCTAATGACTTAACTAATATGAAATAAGAACCGCGAGTGTGGCCGCTTATGTCATCAGAATAACTTTTAGTTAAAGTCCGGGTTTTTATATATTATGTAGCAATGGAATTTCACACGATGTCTACGTATAGGTATAGGCAAGTTTACTCATAAAATATTGTTAATATGAAAATTTATGAAATTTATGAATAAGTTTGTTGTTATAATCTTCTTACTTATATAATTATATCGACTTTATTCGAGTTGAGTACTTACTTAGATTGGTATATATATAGTAAAATAATCGTATCCCTAATTTAATTGTAATAAGGTAAAACTAAAGAGGTGTGTAAGGTTATAATACATTTGAAACAAAATTTTGAAAAAAAAGTTAAAAGTACCTATTTTTACTTATTGCTCTGGTAATATTATGGTCAACTGTGAGAAACAGGAATATTGGCGGGCAGCAATAATAGTTGTAATTGAAAAATAGTTTATGGCGGAAATCCTTATAGGGAAAAGTGGTGGTATTTGCTAAGCTACTCGATGTACTAATTCTACGTAGACGAAGTCGCGGGATGTAGCTATTTGCTCTATGTACCTACTAACCAAAAATAATCATAAGAACTACATCGTTAATTCTATTTATAAAGTTGTCGCGGTATATATCAAATGAATACACTTGGGTTCATTAAACTTAGAGAATGTAATACGATTAAGTGGTTTACTATTCCATGCTTATTTACGATTAATTTCCCGCGGTGTGTCACCATTCATCAAATTACGTTAAAGTCAGCTCATAATGTTAATCACCTTTTGACTTTAAACAGTATTATGAGTCAATATATAAAAAAAATCCCTTAAAGAGCGGAATTTAATCTGACTAATCTTACTACGTAGGTATTACGTATTTTTCATTCAATCTCAACAACGACACAGCCGAAATCATCAACTTTTCAAGCAAGATTTTAAATTGAATAATAAATGTTACGAAATAATTCAAAGACATTTAGGTACAAGATGGCGCCGTGCCGGAACTTTTTCCAGAAACGAATTATAACTGGCCAGCATTCCCTTGATGTCAAAATTGTAGGCAACCTATTTTAACATTACTATTTCATTCAATGTTTTCGAGCAATGCTCAGGTTTTAGCAACTTTTAGTTCTTATGTTCACCCGTTTGACTTTAAAAATAGATGAAAAAAGGTACCTAGTCATATCGCTATTGATTAAAATTGATTGAGTTATACTTATTCTTACTTTTTTATTTTACTGAGATAACTTGTATTCGTGACAGCATGACCCATTACGATAATATTGTTAGGTATTTACATGAAAATGTTTACGTTAATGTGTACGTACATTAAGATGATTTTACAAGCTATTATAATATTATGTAATTGTTATTTACGATTGAAATAACAGCGCCATATTGGATTTAGATAAGAAATGTTTGACAATGTCATCGGAAAGTACTTACGTAAGTTTATTTTCATGAATTTCTTTATCAAAGAGATTATTTATACTGTAAACTGTTAAAGCGTATTTTACTCAATACGTGTTACATAGGTATAATATGATTCATTCGTCTTTCATTTAAGCAAATGAAACCGAAAAAGGGAAAGGTGCTATTTCGACGAATTATACAAATGGCGTGAACTCAGGAGGATATACGTGGGTTTGTATACTCGTACCTTCACGTATCCTGTTACATAACTCGGCATCCCATGCACAAATGTACTTGTTCCTCTCAATTTTTCTATCATTCGCGTTAACTACAAACGTTTCCTTATTTCTATGCTAGTCACGACAGGTACCTATTTTTCTTTAACAAGTTTCCGTGTCAATTTTCCTTAAAGCACGATACGATACTGTATCCAACAAAGTCCTTGGTTAAATCTGCAGTATGCATTTACAGTGCATTGCCCTTTAAACGCAATTAGTGGAATACTAGATGGATATTATGATACGACTTATCAGTAGTTTTCCTTAACATAAATGAACTTTGACGTTGGGGTACTGCTCGGATATCAATAGCAAAATGCCTGTTATATTCCCAAAATCTTGTTCATAATAAATATTAGCGCGACTGTCTCTTATCTTAAGGTGACCTATCGAAACCAAATTATCTTTTAAAGGTGCCCGCTATTTTTTTGTGGATTTAATGATCTTGGAAACTTGTCCGCACTTTAAATTAGTAGCTGGTAAACCTACCATGCTCGAAATGTAATAAATTGTTTTAATGTCTGCGAAAAGTGTAGACAACGTGTACTGACGCGCTCGTCATTATAATTTTAGAGGTTATTTACAATATATGAAAAAAATACTACATTGCTATCTTATATTATCTTATTTATTATTGAAATAATATTATGAAATTTAAAATTATTTCCTCCTAATTATTTTTTTTGTGATTATTACCAATTTAGCGAGTTGATTTGTCGTCGTTAAAGGGAAAATTAAAAAGACATCCCGCAAAACTTATCGAAGTTTACTTTAGTTGCACGTTTACTATTTTGTATCTTTAAGTACCTAACGTCTACCTAAAGTTTATTTTGTCAGTGTGTGTGCTTAAAGCTAAAGATTTAGAATTTTTCGCAACGCAATAGAGTGACTTATATAAGAAGGTTATCGTTTAACCTATGAAGTATATATTGCGTCTCCACTTTAGTTAATATAGTGACGTCAGCATTTGTTATCTGATGAGTTTAGAATTAGGATATTGGGCCCCCTAGACAAACGACATTTTACATTTGTTAATACCTACTATGACTTTAAATAAAATTATAATAATATGGAGTCGACATAACAAGTTTACGAAAAGTCACGTGGTCTCAATATGCCAATATCATACCTAAACTTGTATTATTATTCTATTTTATAGCGACAGCGAATGAAAATTTTATATATACCCAATACATCGCAAAAATCCAATTTAAATAAGTTATCAAGTCTGAGTACCAAGACTGAACTAAAGGACAGACAGATTGGTCAAAATTATACGTATCACGTTTGGCCACTAAATCTACCTTCATTATTAAAATGTTGTTCGATTAAGCTAAAGTAGGGACCCTTAGGGTACATGCATAAAAAAGTCACTAATTTCGCGTTTGGTTTTGGCAGCCCTTAATATAACCCTTAGGGCGTAAGGCGCTTACGCAAGCCCCTTATCGATTAGTTACGCCTGCGTAACTTGCTTTACTCGATTCGCTCTAAACAGGGCATTGACCTCACCATTCACGCAAATACGTAGATTTGGAAACCGGGCAGCAGGACCGAACACCAGCTGCCTGAGCTGACGTATCGCTTACGACATCGCACGTGGTAAACAATGGACTATTACGACTATTATAAATTCTTGTTAAATAATTTTATTCGAGCAATGAGATAAGTGTTACATATGAACCCACCTTTTAATAGGGTGTTTGACAACATTAAAAATATATCCCAAATTGTGGTCATCATATCAGAAAATAGCATAAATTAACATATTTCACTTTATTTTAAACAAAAAAATGTATATTTTTTGGAGATTACACGAAATAAAATATAATATTTTTTGAAGTCTTATCTGTGACGGTCAACGCTCTGTGAATGGTTAAGATTCTTGCAACGTCACACGCAAGTAAACATTGCTTCCATGACTAAGTCTAGTTCGTAATTCGTGTTGTATCGCTGTTATATTAGATGTTTGAGTGTTTTCTGAAGGAATATTTACTTGATACATTTTATAATATTCGTACCGAATCCCAAAATTTAGGCAAATTTAGTACAGGCTGACAACAGCAACCTACCAAAGATAGATGCATTTATGGTAGCACTTTTCTTTAAAAATTATGCTGATTACTATGCTGCGGAACTTAAAAATGTTAAAACAGCAGTGTAAGTACCCCATACAAATTATTTATTTTGTATTAAGTATTTTGTATTGTATTAAGTTTGGAAGTTTTTTAAGAGCAAATTTTAGGTTATGTTGATGAAAATTCCTTTTGTCATGATTTTTGCTTTTGTTTTACAGGTCTGCACGACAATCATAATATGGCGACGAAGCGATTGGTTATGTTCGTGGAATTTGTACAGTTGAGTGTAAGATGTGCCCTAAGCACAAAGTACGAGCCAAAGGATACAATTTTACTATAATTGTAAATGAAAGCGACTGCGAAATTATCAGCTGTCAGTGCCATGACTGTGCGGCTTCAGCTGGAGGGTGCAAGCATGCTGTTGCTTTTTAATGTGGGCCCATCGTCGTTCTGAGGATCCTTCATGCACTTCAGTGGAGTGTTATTGGAAAAAATCTACTTTGTCTAGAGTAGGGACTACTCTAAAATATATCAAATTTTTCCTATTTTATATCAGAACACCAGTGTGTAATAATTAAATAAAAAATAATTTCGAGCTTTATTATTTCTTTTATTTTACATTATTTAAAGGGTATTATCAGTGTAGCTTCTAAAGAAGAGAACTTTAGTTGCTGCACTTACAATTTACATATAAAATAGGTGGCTGATTTTATACATACAATAAATACTCTTATTAGAAGGCACAAAGTTGTGTTAAATAGAGAATTCTGCAAATTTGTAAGGGTACTTGCAATGATGATGACATGATCAAGAACACGAAGTATGTTAGTATTCATCACTGAATGTTGCTTAAGCATATGAAATTCTCTTACACGCCTTTGGTGTGCAGGATATTAAATACTTTGAAGTATTCCCTTTTTGTACTCCGACCATGTCAGTGCCTGATGAACAGCTTTTGAAGGTTTTTGTATGTCAATTTCCAAACAATCTATAATACAGCTTGCGATCCTCTTGACAGTGAAATTGAGTTGGCACAGCCTCATCCGTGAGAAATATCTTCTGACTGAAGCCCATTTGTACTTCATGTATTCAATTGTGTCTTTTTCCATCTGAAATTGAATAGAGTGAAGTGTACAATGTAGCGTTTAAAATTAAGGATCTTCTAAGAAATCTAAGTCCACATTTTAGAGGTTAGAAATGAAAGATGTTATTTTGTTTTATCCATTACAGATATTTTACTATCTACTATCTGGTATACTGTATAAAGTTAAGTGATACTTACATCAAAGTGATCTTCGCACATAAAGACATTTGAGTGTGGTTGAATGGCATTTGGATCTCTTCGAGCTAGTTGTAGAAACATTTTTCGCCTTTTGCGATTGGTTGGTACAGAAATAAACACTTTCTCTGGACTTTTTATCGAAGTATTTGTACATTGTGGCACTACACACCACTTATAGACCATTGTATTCAATAAATTTGAAGAAAGTCGATGAAATGTACTGATTCACAAATGTTATTAACTCTGTTTACTTGAATGTGACGTCACGCCTGTCACGAGACCGGCGCCATTACAGAAACAGCGTTTTTGCCGGGGTTCTCGCAATTTAAACTTAAATATTGATTTTTACTCATAATACAGATGATTTCCCGGAAATATTAATGAAATAAGCTTATTATGCTATAAAGAATAATTTAAAACGATTATTAAAAAATAGTCAAAAACCCTATTGTTATCTGAAATTGTAAATAATTTTTTTTTTAAATAATATTATAGGTATGTATTATACTAATAGTAGGTAATACTTTTATGATTGCTTTATTTTAAGTTTGTGTTTCATTGTAATTAGGTATTATCTTATTAGATAAACGCTCATAATTAAACATTCTTTGTTCTAATTATAATAAAATACTTGAAACAAATAGATATACGAGAAATATCCAAGAGACATGCCTATTTCAATCGTATTCATCAAAACGTCACGTGTCATTTTGTTTTATTTGATTGAAAAAATAGTCAGTAAATTACACTTACCTACTGCTATTCCACTATTGTTGCAATGACACAAAAAATAATAAAATATAAAGTTTAAATTACGTTGCTGTAGTTAATGAGTTTATAAACCTTTCATCTCGAGCGTATTTAAGACATTACGCAATATTAAATTTAAAGCGCATCGATTTGGCTTTTAAACGATCGATTTAGATCGAGAGTCGATAAGGTTTATAATCGGTTCGAAACTTGTTGACGGCGCAGTATTATGTTTACTGGATGACATATTATGTGCTACGCGAATTTGATGTAACGCGAGCTATGTAACATCGGCGGCCCTCCTGGAAAACATTACAATTTCGACACGGCAGAAACCGACGACGCTTCCACGTAGAGATATATGAACCCCCAATACCTACGTAATGACATGACACGACCCTAATGATACCTAAGCAGAGTTCATTGCTTATAGGTGAGTGTTATGCATAACATTAATAATGTAAGGTTTATTGCCACTATGTAAACATTTAGTAATTCGATTTATAAATGTTTCGCTGATTTTGTAACGACGAACAATACGCGGTTTATTTGTTACAACTTTTATTGAAATTAAATAACTGTAACGGATTTAAGTCGCCTATATTATTTGTTTGATGACGTTTTGAAAACTTCACAGTTCCCATATTTGTAGCACAACTAAGCTGACAAAACTGACGATAGTCAATTAACAAACTTTTATGTCTACGTTTAGGTAAGTAGGTATTATTAATGAATAATGTTAAAAAAATGCGAAATTGCCACGGATGGCCATTGTTAGTACCAGCCTGTATTTTGCCATTGTTAGTACTATATATATACCACACAGATTATACATAAAATATTATGTATAAGTAGTTATTAATATCATTCACTATTATACTATTATGTTACGTTACTAGGTATATCTGTAAAAATCAAAAAACAGAATAACCGGCAAAATGAACTGAAACCACAGATTTATGTTACGGTTTAATGCAGTATACTATATGCATGTAAAATCGATTGCAGAAAAATAAATAGCATTGTTGCTTTAGTAAAATACCGTATAAACTTCATCAGCCGATCTTGGATGAACAACTATGACTATCGGGTACTGATAACAGCCACTATTATTGACTTAAAGTAGGCAGCTCATTTGTAAAAATGGAATATGTTAATTTTAGGTAAATACCTAGTCATTATTAAAACTATTTTTTACTTATTAACTTCTAAAACATTAGAGGCTTTTCAAAACTAGAAATAACTTTGGGCATAATCGTAGGTATAGGTTCATATTTGTGATTTTGAGCATAGAATTATATAATTAATCTTATTTTACACGACGTGTTATTTATTAAATATACTTCTTTTCAAGTATAGCTCGGAATGCCAGCTAGTTAATATAATGACTAACTATCACGTATTAACAAATTGATTCACTATAAAATCAACGTCATTATTTTTTTTATTTACTTTTAACGTGTGAATCTCCGTACAGACTGTAACAGTGCGGCGGGTAGATAAATTAGCAAATGCGTTCGAATAATAATTTTTCGTCATTAATCATATAATTGTACCTACAGGAGAGCACGCTCTCAGTACGGACATGGAGCTGATTAACTGAGACTGGGGGAAAGGGACAGCCGGAGCTCTCTACAAACAATCTCTTCGACATACTTAAACAAGTTCTGTCTCTATCCTTCGAACATTAAATTATCTCGCGTGCTACAAGTTATCATCCTGTAATAGTACGTGATATCCATAAATGATTAAAAAAACGTGTCACCTACTTAACGCGCTTGAAGGTCTCAAAATGTTATTGTTATAATTTTTTATGATAATTTAATCTTACTCAAGAAATACAATTCATTCCATTAAACAACATATCTCAAGTTAAATAAAATGTAATCAAGAATTTTTAAATTATAACGCTGGTGTCAGGGACAAAATGATAAAAATGTCCTAGACATCATTTTTGACGTACCGAAATAAAAGTGGACCATCGTAAATTAGCGATAGATAAAATTATCGTAAGAAGCGTATAAGTCAATTAAGTAAAACTTTAACATTCGTGGGACGTGATAAAAATTGCCTAACGACAGTTTGCTCACGTAGCAGTTAATTAGAAAAATGCTTATAGGTATTAATTGAATGCTTGTGAACAGGTTAGAGTGCATTAAGGAAAAGTGTACCATAATTTATCATAAATATTAAAAGAACTTCTGCTAATTATTTCGATTTTTGAATTTTAAGTACTTAGTAAAAAAATAACCAATAATAAAAGCATAGCAATTTATTGACTTAAAAGACTTAATTTATATTGATAGAATTTCTACGAAGTTATCTCTTAAAAAATCTTAAAGTGTCAAATCAATTAAAACGAAGTATTTCTCAATTTCAATGTATGGTTATATTACTTAGTAACAATACATTAATTCACAGTGCTCTTCAAAGACTAATAAACTCTTGAAAAAAAAACACAAATTCAGGACACAAATAGCAACAAACAACCTTAGGAAGTAAATAAGGTTAACGTTAGAAGTTTGGGATGTAATTACGTATACTTTATGATTCGTCATTTCTCCCCAGTGTCCCCTAAAGATGTTAGTTTGTGAGTTGTGAAGTTGCCGTCTCATCGGCGCCTATACTAGTGAACAAGTGATGATTATTAATTTTTAGACAATTGAGATCACGTAGGTGTTTTTATACATTAAAAAGTAGAACACTCACGCGTTTTAACTAATTTCACATTTTCTACGCAAGTGTTGCAAATTTTTTACGTTATCTAAGGACGTTGTTCACATAGTGATAATACCGAGTCTATATATTTAATATTATTATACCACTTATTTGATGTCGTAGTTTAATATAAGTAAGGTTACTTCATAGTTACTTAATAACGATTCAAAACTCAAAGGAACTTTACGACCCAAAAATATATTAAAAATAATGGGTAAATAACAATAATTTATTTTAATAAGTGCTACAAGAAAATACTTTCATAGACATTTATACCTAGTTTTATTTATCTGTTACTGTTCATAGTCGACAAATTGATTGCTTCAATTATTCGTCCGAGAAAGCAAAGTGAGATTTTAGCTATGATCTAGTCAAGACTTCCAGTGTAGAATCGTACAATTCCTTTGACAACAATTAAGTTAGTAAGTTACATTATTTCAAAGAATTTCGCAACTCCAGTTCGAAATTGCATAACATGAGGTCGAAATTCGCTAACTATTCACACTTAGATCCATGTCAAGGAATAAGTAATCGAGGATAACTAAACAGTGCGCGAACACACCTGTCCATTGACGTCGACGGCGCGTGCGCATATTGCTGTTTGCAGCGAGACCAACGACCCAATTTGTTTGAAAACAGTCCACTGAAACATTCACATCGGCATCGTGTTTGCCGTTCCCTTACGTAGTAATATCGTAAATGTCTAGTTGCCAAGTAGAAGGTGTTTACTATGATAGGACAGGATACCCTTTAAAACAGCCAAAAATTGGTAAGTACGTATTTTTAAAATATCAAAATCGAGTGGCAAAGTTCGTTAATGCGATGATTATTTTTAGATTTCGGTATTTTATAGCTAACGAACTTAAGTATTGAAAATAATGGCTTTCTTTCATTCTGTATTACACGACTACCACATACGTACTACCTATTAAACCAAGTTTAAGAGCATTGTCTCTTATACTAAAATTCATGTAAGTATATAAAATATACATAAATTAATAACTAATTTTACATAACCTCAAATTTACTACTGATTTCTATGGCAGGCTTCATATAATAACTCTTAAGTATAAAGTATATTTTATGACCATCCATATTCTGCGGACTCTCTGAAGCTAACTTCATATGGTTGATGTCCAGAGCGGTTTATTGACGCCGACCACACGTTTTTTTCAAGACGTGAATTAACTTTGATTTTAAAGAGTGTTGCACACCAGGTAAATTTATTTTTATTATACAGTTATATGCTAGAACTATCGATTTATCAATTGATACTATTGTTTAATAAATAGATCGTCGACGTTTCAGCATAAGTAATTTCTTCTACACGGTAGATTTAGCAAATCAAATGCGCAATTTGGAAAGAATCATTCAAACTAAGTACTTATTTTAGGTAGTTAAAGCCAGGACAATTATTATGGCAGAAAGAAGAAATAAGATATAAAAAAAAACTGCTTCATTATATTAAAATTTGGATTGTCAGTGTTACCTACATATTATCTTTCACAATTGTGTGTAATTAGGTGAAATGACTTTTATTTATTTCACTGCCAAGAAATCTAAATTTATTTTTTTATGTCAAGACTCAACACACAATACATAGGTTTTTTCCTAGTTTCGCGAATCAGTAGGAATGTATACCTACTTACGAACTGGCGATATCAAGATTACAATAATGTTAGAAAGATTACGGTATCAAATCTTTGTCAGAAACAATATTTTTGTCAAAAGCTTTGAAGTACATATCCCAAAGATATTTTAAACATATAGTTAACCTTATATTTCGAAATAGACAATATCACCAATTTAGACAATTACTATTAAGAAAACATCTATCACTCTGGCTTTTCCAAATAATGTCAAATATTTTCTCGCGCACCAAAAAACTTATATTAAACTACTTACCTTGAAATTACCATTTAAATTTACACATAAAATAATAATATAAGATTTAAGAACATGAGTACTCAGATGATCGTTTGACTTTTAGCTTTTATCGCATTTAAAGATAACCGTTGGTAAACGTAAATATACGTTTACATAGGAACTTTAAATTATTTTGAAAAACCTGATGCCTGATGTCGTCCTCATTTTTACAATTTTGCATATTTAAAAAAAAGTTAATAATGAATATCGTTACCTATGTACCTACATTAATTATTGCTAAAAGTGTGATGAGGAAATGTAAATGCAAATTTGTCAAATTTTCGTTAGATTTAGTACTGTCGCTTAAAGGTCGAATGCATAGAACTTCGCCCAAGGCTTTTGTGCGGGAGTCGTCGACCCGCCGTCACCTTGCATCGCGGCAACTTACGCAATTAGTTAATCTTATCGTCTGCATACCGAATGGCCTCGCTTGCCTCTCGCCAAAATTCGATGCACATATGTGCTACATTTATTTTATATAAAACGTAGGTTTATTGAATGCCTTACAACCCATAATAATATTTATAATAAATTAGCGTAGTTACTGGTAATTCATTCGTATTCGTACTAACAATGTGGGTAAATTTTATAAAATGGATAATTATTTTAATATAATAAAAAATACTTATACGTCATCAAATTATATATTTATGACATAATTCATAAATGAAAGCTAGGTAGGTATCTACGATCGTAACGATGGTGCTACGAGTTTCGTAGCACACAGCCGACCAAGCACAGAGCTTGGAACAGAGAGAGGGGCGCCTGGTGGGACGATCCTACGTACCACCCCGCACCTACTATTTATGCGCAAGGCCAGGCTAGCGGCGCGCCAGTGCGCAGACGTCGGTCGCACACGATATTACTGCTGTACCACTGTGTCCACCGAATCGCGCCGCCGCGTCTTACGTTCTTCGTACAAATATTATGACTGACTGAACAATATACATATTATTCGGCTCCTTTTATTTGTTTTGATAATCAAAGACTATAAACATGATTGCGATACTATCAAACTCAAAACTTTTGTGGGGACTATGGCAAGTGGTGAATTACTGTGTGTCGCCTACATCGTTGCCGCTGCTGCTGGGAGCTATCCTGGTGCTGCTGGCGACACACTTGTCGCAGCTGGTGCGGGAGTCGCGGAAGCTGCCGCCGGGCCCGTGGGGACCGCCCGTCGTCGGCTATCTGCCGTTCCTCGGCGTGCGCCACAAAACGTTCCTGGAACTAGCGCGCAGCTACGGCGCGATGTTCTCCACAAGGCTCGGCAACCAGCTCACGGTCGTACTCAGTGACTACCGGCTTATTCGTGAGGCTTTCCGAAGAGAAGAGTTCACCGGACGCCCCAGCACTCCATTAATGCACACTTTGGATGGTCTCGGTAATTACATTATTTGTTTTACATAATTGTTCCATTTTGTGAAGAATGCCTTTAGTTCAGAAACTTTTAACGCGTTTATCGGGATTATTTTTCGTAAATTTTATTTTTATGCTGTCATCATTTAAATTTAGAGTAAAGCTATACAAATAATACTATTTAATCTTAAGACCTGACTCTCATTAATCTCAATACTCAAGTCATACATGAGTCTGCATATTTGAAATAAGAGCTAAATTGTTGTGTTGCATCGAGCACGCGCATGCATGTGGGCGGTGCTCGCGGCGGCGGTGCGGCGGCGAACCGGCACGCACCCTCCTGCGCGCCGGTAGCGCTCGCGCCGCCCACAGAGTCGATCCTCGCCTCCCGACTAACCGCCTCTTTCTATATTGTGCAGGTATCATCAATAGCGAAGGTCGCCTCTGGAAAAGCCAACGCCGATTCCTTCATGAAAAGCTTCGTGAATTCGGAATGACATATATGGGAAATGGGAAAAAAATCATGGAAGCTAGAATCAAGGTAAGCGTTCTTTACGAGTACAATTTTTTTTAGTTCGACATTCTAACTAATAGCAAACATAAATGTCAGTTATTGAGGTTTAACAATCGACGTTTCCTTTACCAGAATGAAGTGTATGACCTGATTGCAAACCTACGAAACACAGAAGGTGCTCCGATCGATGCAAACCCCTTTTTCGCTCTCGGCGTATCTAATGTGATTTGTGGCATCACCATGTCCCTTCGCTTCAGTCATGGCGATTCGAGATTCAATAGATTAAACCACCTAATTGAAGAAGGGATGAGGCTTTTTGGAGAAATTCACTATGGAGAATACATTCCGCTGTACAACGTAAGTTATTGTAAAACTGCATTTATAGTGTGTTAAATTAAATGTCGGGATTTCTTTATATCATAGATGTAAATGGAAAATAACATCTTTTATGTTTTTAACAGTATCTGCCCGGAAAAGCTCAAGCTCAAATTAAAGTTAAGAAAAATAGGGAAGAGATGTTCGAATTCTATCAAACTCTCATCGATGAACACCGTGAAACACTCGACGTTGATAATGCGAGGGACCTCATAGATGTTTATTTGATCGAGATCGAGAAGGCAAAGCTTGAGGGAAGGGCCGGTGAGCTGTTCGAAGGCAGAGATCACGGTACGTTACTAAAAAGAAACAATATCATTGTTGTATCAAGAACTATATGCGCGTAGAATCAGTAAATTTTCGTATGTTCTAATAGTTGTTTCGCTTTTTAGAATTACAACTGAAACAAATCCTGGGTGACCTCTTCTCTGCTGGAGTGGAAACAATTAAATCGTCTCTTTTGTGGATGATCGTCTTTATGTTAAGAAATCCTGAAGTCAAAAGACGTGTACAAGAGGAACTGGATACTGTTGTTGGACGCGAACGCTTGCCTACAATCGAAGATATGGCTAACCTCCCATACACCGAAACTACAATCCTGGAGACCCTACGCATGTCGAGCATCGTACCTCTTGCCACTACGCATTCACCGACAAAGTAAGTTTCATGATATACCCCCATTTCGTTATTTTTCTTGCATAGTATTATTACATCTACTTCAACATACTAACCTCAATTTTCTTTACCAGGGATGTTCATCTAAATGGCTACACCATTCCTGCGGGGTCTCAAGTCGTTCCTCTAATCAACTGTGTACACATGGATCCGAATCTATGGGATGAGCCCGATAAATTCAATCCGAGCAGATTTATCGAAGAAAATGGGAAGATCAAGCGTCCGGAGTTCTTTATGCCTTTCGGTGTTGGTCGGCGGATGTGTCTGGGAGACGTGCTCGCTCGCATGGAAATGTTCATGTTTTTCGCGTGCATGATGCATCAATTTGATGTCCAGTGCGCAGAGGGCGAGGCTTCGCCGTCCTTAGAAGGCACCGTGGGCGCAACGATCGCGCCGCAGGCCTTCGACGTCAAGTTCGTCTCGCGCTCGCCCGCGCCGCCGGCCGCGCCCTCGCCCGATCACCCGCATCTGCGTCACGTCGGTGCGCACTAATCCTGTCGCACGTCGCGACTCACCATGTACCCACCAGTATTCACTGATCACTCGTTTTAGAGCGCATCGACCGACCATTTATTTAAGTTATATAATGTTAGTAACGACGTCGCTGAAGCGGCTGTCGAGGCTGTGCATAACGTGTTCAATTTAGTAGTAACAGATTTTTAGAAATATTAACTCCCATCGTTGAGATTATAGAATGTTATTCGTGTGTATGTAATGCAGTATTAAAGGAACTATGTGAGTTTCTTGAGGTTTCCCACCTTTATGGTTATAGGAGTTTACAACATACGAAATACGTTTGTAAAATTATTGCAAGGATTATAGTTAAGTTCTAGTATACCAAAATTGTATGTTCATTCTAGGTCATTATTTATTAAGATCACTTACGAGAGTGTCTGTTCAGGTGTGATCTCATGATTGTTTCGTTGCAAAACGTATTGTGTTAAGTTATGATTTACAAGCGGTAATTCGTAAATTCTTTCTTTGTAATGTATCTACTTTCTGAAACTATAAAATAACAATAATGATAATTTTATTTAACGAATGGTATTAAACCATTAATATCGATCGGATATTCGATTGGTACAAAGTAATTTAGTATGAAATAACATTCCGTAACAGAGTAGGTACAACCAGTAACTAGTCTAGCAGAATTAACCGTTAAATCTGTTTTAAGCATTTTCTTGTTTGCAACCAAGTTGCCCCTATACTGAAATTCAGTAGGTAAATTAAGTCTGTTCATTTCAACTCACCGTTAAATTAGTGTATTACCATATAATTATACGCCTTGTAAATAGATATAGCTAGTATAAATTAGAAACTTGTATTTAAAAAATAAACAAGAAAAATAATTGATATAAATATTATTTTTATTTTGAAATTACCCAATCATTTCTCAAATACTTATATTTGCATGGCTACAAATAAAAAAGAAAACTAATTAAACTATAAACATGATGATGATGATATGACGAAAATAGAATCGACAGTAAGTACATAAAACAAATTTAAAAGACTACAAGAGGTCACACTGGAAAAGTACTTTTGGAGGCGCAAGGGTGACACCGACAGTTCCCCGCATTTCCTCTTCTGATGGAGGCTGCGACGCTAGACGTACTCTTCTAACACGGAATAATCTCGCCACAAGACCGCATGCCAGCATTCGAGAGAGCTCATCTCCTGGGCACATACGCTTACCTATAAAAAAAAATACAGGTTTGGCAGATGATGTCCCTAAAACGCAATGGGGTTCAATTCATCAAATATTTACGTTCACTTAGGAGTTCAATGACATATGAAAGTATAAATGAATTATGTCAAGTGACAACGAAAGGTGCAGTTCAGTTCTAGAGATAATAAATTATATTCAAAACAACTTTAACACATCCTTATTGTCTTATTTTTAAGTATCTAGTCTGATTCCTTGAATTCAGGTTAGAGGCTACGCCAATTACACATGGTGTAAAATACTCTTTAGTCGTAACAATTGCAATAAGCCTGCACACGTTAAATATATCTTCAAATATTTCCTCATATTTATAAGGTAAAATACAGATAACTGATTATTATAGGAAATTGTGTAGGTAATAATCTAACCTGTTTGGAATGGTATAAACTCTTGTGGCTTCATAAGATTTCCGTCAGGTGACAGGAACCGACTCGGCTTAAAGTCGTTAGGGTTTTCCCAAACATCAGGGTCCATGTGGATAGCCCATTGCAGTGGAATCACCATAGCTCCTTTAGGGATTGTGTAATTACTCAATTGGGTGTCCTGTAATAACAGACATATTGTAATGACTAATTGCAGTTTAGGAGTAGATGCTTCATTCTATATAGGGTGAAATTTTAATGGCCGATCTAATTGTTTTTTATTATCTTACCAAAGAACCTAACATAAAAATTTGGACAAAAATGTAAATTTTAACCTGTACTCGTATTTAAGTATTAATAGTTGACTAGCCTGTAAGCACCCATGAGGTATTCCGACAGGAACTATAGAACGGATGCGCTGCGTTTCACAAATAGCTGCCATAAGATAAGGTAAATTGGCACTATCCACTTGCGTATCCTCGGGATATACATTTAATATCTCCTTACGTACCAAGTCCTATGATAAAGAAGAGAAATAAATTAAAACGATAATAATTAAAGTTTACTTCAGTATAATAATTAATAACTTTAGGTGATGCTAGTCAAATTGTTACTGTACTTGTTCATCCTGATGTATTGCCATGTAAAGTAAAAACCAAGACAATGTAACTGACGTCGTATCAAGGCCAGCACCAAACATGTCAGCTAAGAGGTAAAGTAATTGTTCATCTGTTGTGTAGATGGCCGTTTCTTCTTTATTTTCAAACCTTTTTCTCTGCTCTTCGAGAAAACAGTCTAAAATACATTCTCCTTCGGTAGGAATCAGTATTTCAGGATTAAAGTAATGCTCTTCTGTGTTAGAGGAGTGTTTACTGTATTTAATACATTTGACATGTCCCTCTGGATGTTCGTCGAAAAGATTGGCGTGAGGAGCATATTCAGCCCCAGCGGGTCTGGCCAGTCCTATCATTTTTCGACGCCTAGCAATAATACTGGCGTAAAACCTATGGGTTTGCGCTTGACCTCGCTCTAGGACATGGATGGTCTTCTGAATTGATGACATAAAGAACCTTAAAAGATAACGCAAAAAACCTTATTATCTAGAAAAAACATAGGAGAAAAGATACAAGCGCTATTTATTAAAGATATCATAAATGGTGCCTAACCTTACGAATGGTAAGAAGTTAACCACCCCCGCAACGCCCATCTCATGACAACCTTCTTCTTGTATTTCTCGCATCCACTGCCAAGTCTTATCTTCTGGAGGATATTTGAACCCAAATATAAGTTCATTGACGACGTTTCCCAGGGAGTTTGTTAGCATGTGCGCTAAGTCTATAGAAGATCCGGAAGCCTTCTCTATATTCTAAAACAATAATGTTAACAATGATCTAGCTAAGTTTTACCCATTTTGTTTTTAAGAGAAATCCCATCTGGTTTGGACCACGATTGATTGCGCACGTGATTGGTCACGTGGACTAACTAAATTGCAGTCTTAACATGGTATTTAATTTGTTATTTTAAGTACATCAACTGCTTGAATATTTCAACGGAGTTAAGAAAAAACGTGCTGATCGCAAAAATATGATAATTTTGGACTCGCTGAGCAAAAAATTTTACGAAGAATAAGTTTTGTTTTTGCTACCTAAATCTCAGAAACATTTTGTCACTGACATCAAAAGGTCACATTGAAGAAACGCTTAGTAAGTGTGTTTTTACAAGCCGGGTAACAAGAAATCTGGAGTTGAATGTGGTCGGGCACCTTCACAGTTTAATATGTACCATCTGTAACGAAGTTATTGTACCTGTATTTTATAAATGTAGTCACGAATCATCCACACTTATCTACTCATATTAAAACTGAAAACTTTTTATTAAAAACCTACATTTCTATGAAAACGTGTTTTGTTGATTATTAATAAAAAATTAACATACTTCTAGTAGCTCATGAACACCGGAAGCGATACGTTTTTCCAATTTTGCGCGAGATATAGCGTGTTTGCTCATTCCAAAACTTTTGAGCCAAGCTGACACTAATTTTCTTTGGTCTTTCCATAATGCTCCCTCGGCGCAAATAATACCTAAAATAAATTGTTAATAATCTAATTAAATAATTATATAAATAAATAGTGAATAGGTAACTTGTGACAAGAAACACCAATTGTGATACCAGGTTAAACTTTTCAAATTTTCAGAAACAATTTAATAACAAATCATTAGATTTTTTCAATAAAAAACACGTTTTCACATTTTGTTTCTGACCTTCATATGACCTGCCAGAAATTTATAGAAAAGACATCAACGACTCGATTCACCCATAAAGCAGAAAAAATATAATTCCTTATAATGTTAAACGGTTGAAATTTGCCTTTTATTTTCTATACGGAATAGTCAAAATAATTATGTATCTCACCATTGCCATGCATTATGCCATGTGTCAAAAATAAAGGAGCTCTACCAGAGAAGTTCTCTTTTGCAAACGCCTCCCTTATAAGCTTATGGTCTGATAATATCACAGCATAAATGCTGCCCATACTAATACCATATATGGGACCGTATTGTTTGGATAACTTTGTCAAAGTTACATGTGGTTGATTTCGATCAAGAAAAGGCAAATAACCAACAATGGGTAAACCCCAAGGGCCCGGGGGTAAATTTTGCCATTCTTTGATTTTTTTGAAAATCCAAAATCCCAAAACAAATGTCACCAGCCATAAAAAGATGAAATCCATTTTTATCTGAAACAAAATATTAGTAAGTAGTTACCTTTTCGAGAGTAAATCGACGCAGGTAAAAGATGATTTTGATATTGAGATTGTCAAATCCCGCAAAAATAATACAACTTGACGAAGTCGCGAGCAGAAGCAGTAGTAGGCAGTATTAAATATACATTTGTACCGAAGGAACAGTAAATAAAAAAATGCTTCTATCCCAAGCGATATCTATACCCAATAGTTCTCATTTAGGTATAAGGTACTAAAATTACCATAGCTTCAGTTCATCCAATAATAATAATGTGATCAATTCCATAATAAAGAAGACCAAATATTTTTTTTTAAACCCTACTTAACTCAAGTTGCATCGAAGTGCAAGTTAATATTCAAATACACAAATGCAGAATTACGTCATTTAAAATCCAAGACAGTGCATAAAGCTTCATTCTGAATATAAATTATATCATTATAGCATCATGTGAATAATTCATAGAAGTGCTATCTACCAGATAAAAATTAAAATAGGTAGGTATTGAAGTTTATAACCTTATCAACTAAAAATCTGGGGATCTTGTGAAAAAGGGTACGAGTGTTCGACGGTCGCAATGAAAAAGGGCATAGGTAGGTACGTAGGTATAAGTTGATAGTGTTCACATTAGTATAGTCAAAATAGCAAAATTAATATACATTTTATATTATTAAAAATGAATTTGTAATTTCAAAGGTTGGTTCTGAACATAAGGAACTTTTTACGTAATTGTAACTTCGACTGTAGGTACAGAATGGACGACTTCGCTCCGCTGATGTCGAATCTTAAAAGAACATCTCACTTAACAACGCGTCAATGACATATTTCGTTATGCGACTATTAACGACATCTATGGGACGTCCGTCGCTTCTCTACGCAATGCCACAATGCCACCAACAAACAAAAATATAATTGGTAACGTGACTACATTCCGACGAGACGGTAAACAGAATTTCAACAATAAAATGTTATTTAACTCACCAAACGTGTTTTCTTTTGGGTGTTATCTTCGTAATGTAATTGTGTATCGGACGACTCGGAATGATAAGGATTATCACTAAGCTAGCTTGATACCCGAATGCAATACAGGAGCCTTCTGATCACGTGGCTGGACGCACGACGACTGGCCACAGCGAAAAGTGCTGTCAAACTAATATTTCAAATCGAAATTTGTTATTCTAAACAAAAATGTTTTCAAATCTATTTATGAATTCGATTCCTTTAGAGCAGGGGGCCTTTTGCGTCAGTGCAGGTAAAATATTAAAATGAGATTACTTATCTGGACGTCATTTTACGTCATCATTTTGGTATCCTATGACGCAAAAACGGGAGTCAGGATTCATTTGAATAATTCTAGTACCTATATCCCTTGAATGAGATAGTCGCATTAAATCGACTTCGATTCATGTTATATTATGGAATAATTTATTTATATCTAAAATACTTCACCGGTGAGACGTTATCCTAAATACAATTAATTATAGTGCATAGCCAGAAACTACTATATATAAATATTATACAAAAGATCGGAGTGAACTCGTGTTCAGACGAAAAAAAAAGGATCAGTGATGAATCGTGAAGTTTTTAAGGAGAACGAATGCATGATTTTTATTTTCCGATGTGATACCAATGTAAAACAGGTGAAAACTTTAATTTATTGGTATTACCTCTGAAATGATTACAGCATCGAAAGTGTTCTACTTTATTGTCTAAATTAGCATAATATAATAGATATGATTTTTATTACGTACATATTATGTTATTAAGAAGATGATAGGGGAGTGTGAGACGAGCGGGCGAGGTCGCGCGCCGAGCGCAATCGCGGGCGCAAGCGGCGCGGCACGAAGAGTGAAGGCCGGTCAGCGGCCGAGGTGCTCTTATCGACCCAATCAGAATGATCAGATTCTAATACCGATTAAAATGTTGTTTCCACCCAACCACGTGCCGCCTGGCCTCACATATCATCTCGACTCACAATTATCACACACTAAAGAATCCGTGTAGACTGAATCGTATTAACGGAGAAACTCACCACAGAACGTACGTGCTTTTATGAGGCCTTATAATTTTGATTTCATTTATAATTTAATCGATCTTGATAAGAACCAGCAACATTGTCAGTTTATTAGTAAATCGGATCACGGAAATCGACGTGCTGTTTTGCAATTTATTTTAATCGATTACATTAAAAAGACTTAAAAAAGTAGGTATAAGAAGTTAGTTTGAGTTTGTAAATTTATTATGTCTAGGTACTCGTATAACACATGATATGCTTTATTTCCTGTATAAGTACGTAGGCGTAGTAATAAGTCTATCTATGAATTCAATATTTACATTCAATTTCATAGAAAAAATATTAAAATTTGCCAAATTAAAGCTACGGTAGGTACCGACTACCACTAGTTCTTAGGTATTTAGAGAATATAAAAAATAAGAGAGTCTAATCATCAAAATAATTCAGTGATAGCTTTGAATATAAGTAAAATGTACTCGTCTCATCAGCACTGACATTCAGTTGCAATTGAATAGTGTCTCCCGGACGTCGTTTAAAGGCTTAACAGTGTAGGTAGTAATAATCATAAAGCGTTCGCACATTTTCAAGAAATTGGTCCTAGTGCCTTATCTCGACATGATCTTAAGGTCATCAACAAACTTACGTACGAATAAAAGGAGTCTACCTACAGCTGAATTCTTAATTCTACGAAGCATTTTTTTTGAAATGACTGATTTTGATCGGCTTTTCATAAACCTGTTTAACTTCTCATTTCAGTACCTATAAGAAAAAAGTCAAATCGCACCTTTACTTGAAAAATGTGACCACATGAATTCAAATTTTAAATGTGTTAAAAATATTGAGATGTCACAGTAAATCATTTCGCATTCGCATCGCATTTCTTATCGGTATGTAAAATATTAATTGAAAAATTATTAGGTACATGTTAATAGGTAACAAGTAGGAAAGATAGATATTATTTCGCATCTCAAAAATGGGCACGCTCGCTAAAGCGATAAAAAGGTATCTACTTTAATAAAACTGTAGGCATATTTATTTACCTACAATGTGTTTAAAAAGATGAGCCAAGTAAACTTGCGGTCGAATTAAATTAAACGCTTAGTATTTAAAGCGGTTTATAATATTAAAGCAGAGAGGTTATTTAAATGCTTACCAAGTCGTGTAAATAAATGATTCCTGTGAACAGTTTCCTTCCATTGCTATTTAAACGATACGTCTAGACTCTCGGTATTGCGAGACTGGCGAGACAGAGACTAAGGAGAACTTCTCACTTCGTTCAACGTTAATAGCAGTATAAAATAGTTCTTTGCATCGTTCGCTTTTTTTAATTATTAAGATACATTATGAACGCTTTTTTTGTTTGTTTGATCAGAGGAACGTTTCCTTCTACAATATTTATTATGGACACCATAAAACTTTGTTGGACATTGTATTCAATAATGAATTATAAGAAGCTTTTAATAATCTGTATATTTTAGGAAGGTCAATATTGGAATGTTGGTAAAGGTTTCAAATTTAAAAAAGATACAGACGGTCGTTACAATTTATTCATTGTGTACAACATAACCACTTTTCGATTGATCGTACATCATTTAGAACGTCATTTTGGTCAACGCGGTCAGTCGTCCTCTTACATTTTTTTAGTGTAAATTGATAATTTAATGTTGGTTTCCATCAAACACTGTTGTGTATAGTAACAGCAGTGAAGCTGAAATAAGATGATCAAGCTACTATAGTTGATTTTGGGAGCTGATTTGAGGGGAGCTAACCGACTTAAGTCCTTGTAGAAGCAATCGTCTTCTCTGACTGGTAAATTGTGATGGGCCGTTGATATTGGTAAGTAGAACTTATAATATAGGCTTTAAAGGAACACACGGCCCTGTATCTTCTCGATTCTCATTCAACCACCGTACAGTTATCCAGCGACCAGTGTTACTGACACAATGCAAGGTTAACTTTGAGGTAGACGCCCTCGCAAACTGGCTGCGTAATACTTAAAAGGACATTTACGTTTAACTGAGCCAAATGGATCAAACTGACCTTTCTGTGTTAGCATTTTTTTTTAATAATGAGACATTGATCGATGGTGATTTCGAAAAGTTCTATGTTCAAATCGGAATGGAATAAAATAAACCTTTTGCATGTTCTCCGAAATGTTAGCCATTTTGTTTTAAAATATATGGTCAATAAATAACAAAATGCATTATTTTTTTACTTAAATTATATAGTACTGAATTCATAATTTTACCGAAAATTCCTATGTTATTATGTTTAGAAAAGTTCAGAGGTAGGGGGGATCACCATATCTTAAAGGAGATCCATCTACCGCATCTTTACTAGGTTTGTCTATCTAAGAATGTTGTTTGAAACAACTGGATGGCTAACAAATAAAATAAATATATTAAAGGACTTTAGAATATTCAACAGATTTATCTAGTCCAAAGCAAAGCTTGTACTTATACTTAACAACAGAAATATATACATAAATGTATATATCATAATATTCGAGACTCGGGTGCAAATGCTCGTACCCAAGACACTGACATCTATAGTATCACACCTGCCCTTAGCAGGATTCGAGCCCACAGCCTCCGGTTTCGTAGTCAGGAACTCTGACCATAGTCAAGTAGATACCTAATATTAGTGATTCGCTTAAACATACACCTATTTGATATTATTTATTATAATTTTGATACTTAGTTATCTTGCTTTATTTAGAACACGTTTTAATTAACTATTTAAAGCATGACGATTAAAAATTGATTAAGTACTTTTTAACCGTGAAAATTTTTATATGTTAACCTGTATATAGTAACTTGATAATAATATATTTAGCTGTGGATATAATAAAAAAGTTATAATATTTTGCGGCATCCATTTTTTCTGCTATTTTTTATCTTCCTTAGAGACGAGTGCCACTTCTCACAATTGAATACCAGTAATCAAAGAAATTTATTTAGGCTAAACAAACAATAGATGCTGATATCCGTATTGAGGTTAATAATTATTCTAGAACTTGATCTCATTATTATCAAGCACTCATGGAGTATTGACACAATACGTACTCGGTTGATTGCGCTCAATAACTCTATTGCGGGGAGTGAACCAACATTCAGTGTCAATCAAGTCAATGCTATCTCCTAATGAGACGCTCTTGTCAATGAGTTCCATCAGAACCGAAGTAACTATTCTCTTTCACTAACAAACGTTCGCCGGGACGGACAAAGTCGGCGGCCGGCGCGTCCGGTCGTCCACTCCAGGCCACTGAACGGGTTAGTTTCTTTTTGATCTTTTACTCAGGCAACTACTCGTAGAGTCTAGAATGCCTGTATCTCGCCCCAGCAAACGTCTTCCCTCTTTTATTTTTAGTCAGCGCGAAAAAGGTAGTCGACCAGTTGTAGCGTTGGGTCAACGTATTGCAGGCTTTTAGCCTTAGCTGCCCCAGAGCAGCTGTTGCACAATAGTCTAGAAAATTCCAGGAATAATATTCTCGCGCAGGAGTTCAGCGATTGAGTTATTTATAGAAAAGGCGATTAGAGTAGAGTTACGTTATAAATAGATTAATAAATGATTCCTGTCAACGCCCATTATGGTTAAAATTACGAAATACGTAAATCATGATGATCCATGTAAGTACGTTTAATAAATTTTCTAGACATTTTGTAGACATGTTTCTTTATAAATAGGAATTAACGATTATAAAAAGACGTTCACCTCTTTTATGAACTTTGATCATAGAATAAATAATAATAAATATAACTATTTATTTCCAAATGGGGTCAATGATCGAGACGATCTTATCTTCCTATTCTTAATACAAATATAATTACTTATTAAGTGACTAAGTACTTTTATTAATAAACAATATGCACGTACTCAGTGATTGCTGTAGTTTAACTGTTATTGGTTACACACTAAAATATTCGTTTACTCGAAACATAAGTAAGTAGTTACATACTGCAAATGCCCATTAAAATCGAGAACGGTTGTTGACTTTTCAATATTAAGCGAAGATAAGCTGTTATGTCTAAAAGGTTGTTTCGAAATTTATGTATATTGGGAGGTAAACAGTCGCGCAACCAAAGCACTAGGTCCGACCGGCATCGGTGCCGGCGCCGGCCAAGAGGCGCTCCGACGACCGGCGAGCCGCAACCAGTGGCCCATCGGTGTCCTTGCATTCTTGAGAGGAATAGCAGAGCGGTACCGGTTCAATGACCCTTGACAATGTGAAGGGATTTTCAAAGCATTGAGCTCTTAATGGCATGACTTCTTTACGTAATAAAGCGTAAGGAAGGGCACAGATCGCTTGACAGTCGTAAACGCTAATCTCTATATCCTTTGCACGATTCCAGTAACCACAATGTTGCCACCAGTTAAAACAATACCTAAAATCTATAAATAGATTAAGTATCGTTTACCTGCAGTTATCAGGGACTCATTCAATATAGGTACGTGTCATGTCTCTGCGTTGTCGTGTGCATAAATATTCAAGTATTGAGGTCACATCTCGTGCACTGTTTAAGTACGCACGAATGATGGCGGTAAAACAATAAGCTGTAATATTTGGACGACGTGATGTATTCGCTTATTTCTCAATGTACCATTTTGGTCAATATTACTACATATGTAATGTTTGCAGTGTACTTGTACATGTATGCTGTGAGCTTTAATGACCCGTACTATGAAATAAAAGAAAATGTTTACCTAGGTAGGTAGGTACACTGTGCCCATAAAATGCTACTTTTAGGTACCTATATTAAGCAATCATCAAATCAAATAAGTAAGTAAGAACGTTCTACTTAGTACTTAGTCAAGTTCTTTAAAAGTTTTTTGTGAAAAATATTTTATTGAGCTAATTAGTTCTGGCATATATGTAACCGTAGTTCTGACGTATTTCCTGTACCTAAATCTTAGAGCAGAAGTTATTTAAACAGAACGGGCGTTAGTTTTGATAGTGCAAAGTAAGTGAATATGCGGACAGCGTAGCGGTCTCTTACTAAGCTACGAACAAACCCAGCTGTGCTACGCGGTGCCAGCTGAATTTTAAAATTTTCATTTTCTTTTACAAAAACTTTAAAATATTTTTGCCATCCGGACCCAATCTCTTTTCTTTTTTATAAAGTAAAAGCACTGTTACAAATAATATATATGTACGTTTAAAATATTCGACTCTTTTTCAAAAATGTTATAAAGATGCAAATGATCAAGCTTAGTGCAGTGCAGTGACATGCAGGATTCGCTCTTTATGCAAATTATCAACGTTCTTGCAGCGCAGCACGACCTTACTAAAACGACTAGATTCAATTTGGACGAGATGTTGAGAGCGGGAGGTCAGTGTTGAAAAAGGTGGCTATTATATATAATAACGCCATAATAATATGTCTAAGGCTGATTTACTTTAGTTCACTTCCCGGATTGAGCTTAACTTCATGATTATAAGGCTCGGTTCACATCACGGTTAATAAATATAACAATTTATTAATCGTCCGGTAATTTATGTCCACCTGTAATTTATACCTATCTACTTATTGAAAGGTATTTGTCTCGAATCTTTCTTTTGATTTTACGTAATTATTTTTAACATTAGGTACTTACAATATATAAGGTGTAGTGGTATCTGGTGTCGTTTTAAATAATAGGTATCAAAATAAATAGCATTTGAATTTAAATATTCAAACGGACTCCAAATGTCACTTTAGCAATTAGTAAACCGGTATCGTTTTTGATTAACCTCGTTTATTTTAAAAATGCATAGTGAATCGATTTACTGTTGTAATCACTGCTACTTTTGACTTAGAATACAATTTTATGCTTTATTACATATGTGTACACGAGCTTAACGTTTAGCAAGAAATGTAACCCAAAAACCTTGTGTGTCTTCCGAAATGACTGCATTTAATGATAATGTCACTCACTTGTCATTGATTTTAAAGCTATTATGCAAGAATTAAGTATTCAACGACATTTTATTAGGTACTTAGTTTTTAGCCAATTTCAACTTTTTCTACAGCCAATCGTAATGCAATTCTAGGAAATAAAAATAGATTGAAAGTTTTTTATATTACCTACTGCTTGCTTGTTGTAATCTTGATTGAAGCCATTGTAGAACTTCACAAAAACGAATTTAGTCTTTGTTTAATAAGTTAATTAAAAAAATAGCGGTTAAATTTAATGTAGCAATTCAAATAGATCTGATTTATCAATATAAATACGATTATTTACAAGAGTAAAAATGTAAGCAAGCTACAAATCTCAATTACCTAACGTACATTGATATAGGTTACTTTCTAAGATTATAGGATCTATCCTCTCAAGATTATAGTTAGACCAACGTCGTTTAGTCAGTATAGCAAATTTGAAAGTTCAAAGGTAAGTACATCCTAAAGTTGCGCATACATCGACTTCGGCCAGCGATTAGGGCGTCGCCGCCATGTTTACAAACAAAGAGATCAACGCACGCCAAGTAGGTTAGCGCAGCCGCTGCGCCCGCGCCGCCAGCGTGTTGCGCGGGTCGTGGTTTCGAGTTACCAACTCCCAAATGCGGGGCCTAAATGTAAATGACTTATAATTAAAATTAAGTAAGTAGTACAGTTTTTTGTCCGTAAATTGTTATCGTTATATTTATAGCTGGTCATTTTTAGCGGAACGTTTAAAACCGATATTGGAGGATTTTTAAAATATCCTAAAAGTAAAATTTAAATTTGTTATAGTGGGTCAATTAAGCAGGTAGATAGGTAACTGTCTTCCAGCATACTGAGACTACTGAGTAAATTATAAATGACGTAGGTATTTATAAAAACAGTCTTGAGGCGTATGCCTATGGTGCGTATACCTAAGAGTACCTAGTGTAACCCCTGCACCTTTCTATGTAAGTACAAGAAATTTCTAGTAAAAGCATACACTTTCTTTAAGTTTTCTCTAAGAGAGAAATTATCTTGGAGGCTATTTTAATCTTAAGTCAGTTTTATTTTGAAACAATATTTTCTAATTACCTAATTGGAAAATTTGTTACAATTGATACAGAAAATTGTCATTACCGCAATATGAATGAAGCCCATTTTTTGTAATTTTCCTCGTATTCTATGAAGATTAGAATAGCCACTTTTAAAACTCGAGGCCTAGAAACCACTACTTCATTTCAGCAATCAACATAAGTAAAGACGGGGAAATCGAAACAATAGCTTGCAACTGCGTCTCCGGAAGAAAGTTCCTACCTATTTGCATAGCGCAGCGAACAAGCGCCCGCGGAGCGACGGCAGTGCTCGCCCGGCCTGCTCCGCGATGTCCCACATAGACATGCTTTATAGTTTATTGTCACGGACCCATTTCCGTAGGTGCACGACCACCGCCAGGCCCGCGGCGCGACACACTTCCCTCACTCCGAAAGTTTCTCCATCGGAGAAACTTACAGTATCTAATGGCACCGACATCCGTCTAGGTATGCAGATTTCCAGAGCAAACCTCCGCGACCTAAATATAAACATTACAAAGCATGGACGAAGTCGGTATCGAGCCATCTACCTACAAAAGCTTCGTTACACATTATGCCTCTATCGTTTACATTTCATAAAATAGGTAATAAGTAGAAGTGCCCTGAGAAATTGAGCGACGATGTAGGTATCAACTCGTTTTCATTATAAACGGGAGGCGCGAAGAAAAACTTGCTCCAGTGTTACGTTAGAAAGCGCAGGCATTTCACCATAAAGCCTAGAAAGTGCACATAAGAAGAAAGTGAAGAAGTAGGGGAAAAAATGTGCAATGCAAGTGCATCGAGTTGCGGGAGCGAGACAATACCTACTCTGAATCGCGGCGGTTTCCAGATCATTCGCGATCACTTTTCTCCCTAGACGAAACCGCGCGGAGAGTACTGCGTTTCTCGACACCACGTGTTTGCCTAGTTCATATATCGATGCACTCATTTTTACTTTCTTTTCCATTCGCTCTTGTTTGTTTGTTACTCGTCGCGCTTCTACACTGATAGGCGAAGTGAAAAGTAAACTCATCAAGCGAATCTTCAGCTGAAACGTGCAGCCTTGCGTTTAGTTGCATATTTTCAACTTCAACTTTACTAAATTTTAATATTACTTTCATTACTCTGCTACTTACTAAAACTGTTTAAACAAGCATATATAACCATATATTGCCTAAATTAGTTCAACGAGCTTCAACTCAACAAATCATTGATGTATATTTTTATTACCTATTGTAGCGGCCTTTAAAAATCTGTATATACAATATTAGCTTTTTTTATTAATTTTACTAACATCGATATTCAAAATTTATTCGATAATGTAGATGTTTTTAAATTGTTAATAAAAGAATGCCTACCTAATACCCAGTATCAGATACGGAAATGTACAAATATCTTACAGAAAATTGTAATACCCAGTCTCTAGTGTCCGTTTACCTGAAAGTGAAAATCGAATGTTGTTCACACATACCTAGTTAAACGTAGCTCACGCATGCGAGCGCATGGCGCGGCGCACGCGCACCCTCGTCCGCAGATATTAACTACAGACCGGAACATTTTCCACCGCTCGCTTCCAACTTTATGACAAAACTGACTATTAGAAGAGAGCGACATTCCCGTATTATTTGATATTTTAATGACAGTTTCTCATATGTCAGTTCCGTTGAATAGTTCGAATGGCCACATGCAAGCAAAACTGGATACATGAGAGAAAATACAAACATTACGATCCGGCACGACATAATGCGTGACGCTGGTGAACGAGTTACAAACATTTATTTTTTTGAGTATAGAATGTAAAATAGTGTTAAACGGTAACAACATGAGAGAAAGAGATTTATTTTATTATATTAAGTCGGAGCTTAGAGCGGACGGGAAAGCTGTTGCTTTACAGCGAGCGTCGAGAGAAAGAGTGCGAAGGAGAGAGATGGGCATTTCACCGGTGGGGTCAACGCGCTCGCTATACTGTCGCTGATTGTGCCCCAATTGCACTATGTAGGTCTAGGCCGGGGTCATCGACCCGCGTGCGTGACACACTTACGCCGCGCACGGCCACGGTGCTTTCACGCCCTGCGCCGGGGGTGGGGCGCTGCCTGCGCCCGCGCTGCCACCTCCGCTGTCGATGCAGCTGCATCTTCCACGGAGAACTAAGAAAAACACGACGCCGCTCAGCAAACAAACACTTTCACGAGAAATTTTTATTTTATTGAATATTCAATATCCATTAACCTCGTCCGACACAACTTGTTTTTGCTACATAGAACTGAAATTACATTTGTCGTCACAATAGAGAAATCAAGTTCAGTTTATTCTTTGTTTTCGAATGCGCACATATTGCACATACGAGTAATATTGATAAGCGGCAGGGAGAAAAGATATCGTTTCTAAATAATACAATTTAAGAAAGTAAGTAGTGATATCGGTATGTATGTCTGTGAGGTTTTATTAATTTGGGGGTCTTTTACTAATAGCCGTTTAATAGTTAACTTACCGTATCGTTCTTGTACTAAGCCAAACAGAAGCATCAACTCGTACCTACTGCTCCAGTTTAAAGATAAAACACGATCTCGATACATCAACCAAACACACCTACTGTTTCTGAATATTGATGACCTTATTTCTTATAAATGAATGGCAGCCCAGGTAACTTCCTATCCTACCGAAACTTTCTGTGTTTGGTGTGTAAAAAGGATCTTATCCGCAACAATAATTAGCAGGAATTCCAATACCATAGTCTTACAGATTTAGATGACATTCTAAATCTGTAAGACTATGGTATTGGAATTCCGTAATCATTTCGAAACCAATAACAATATTCAGCTATGTATACACGGATTTGTTAGTCGCTAGCTTAGCTGAGAGAACAAGGTCGGCTGATCTAGAGCAAGGTCAAAACAGGCGGAGTCTTTGAGTGACAGTGTGACCTCCCGCTGTATTCATTATCGCCTGATCACGGAGTAGGAACCTACGACTATGACTGTGTGGGTGTCAGTCACAGCTGAGACAGACAATGTGTCGATATGAATACAATAACATTAAGTACATACTTACTTTGTATATTAGAATTGTCCATGATAGCTTACATTTGCACGTGTTAGCTATCATGAATTTCTTAAAAGCAATTTGTAACAAAGATTTAGGTATGACATGTAGCAATATGATTGTGTTATGTACTGATAAGCACACATTTATATTAGGTACGTACTCATACATAAAACGATACAAAATTACCTATACTTACTTACATAAAGAATTTTACTGCACATTTATAGGTCACCAGTTCTTAAAATAATTATAGGTTGAGTGCATACATGTAAATATACCATTTTATTTTAAATAATAAGTACTTCATACCTACGTAATTAAGGAAAGTCTAGATTTAATTTTCGTGTTGCTTAAATCACGAAATTTGAACCGATCGATTGCTTCAATCCATCTTTACACTTTCCTTAACGTATTTCTTCTTCATAACTTCTTTTCCATGTCCAGTTTCATTTTGATCCAAATATTTCTCAAATTATAATCGCAATCCTAAAACGGCATGCAGGATGTTCATTATAGCCTGCACAAGTCATCTTAAAAAATACATTGAACTTACAACAAATTAAATATCTACGGGCAGAGTATCATTAATCACACCCAACGAGCCGAGTGGGAATAACAAGAGGACTGTCACGATAATTGATGGCAGCTCTTGGTACACGGTCACAGTTAAATGGAGGTCCAAATAAGAGCAGGTGCGCAAAAAAACATTATTCTTGGAACCGAGAGAGCGTTCCCAGAACCTGTTGTGCATCGCTATAGTCAACCAAGTGCAACTTGTGCATAGTCGAGTGACGTTGTTCAGGATATTGAGTGGAATGCCAAGAGGCCGTTCCTTGAAAATAAAATAAAACTACTACACGATAGGTATCATTTCTTTTAAGCTTTCCTGTTCGGCTTGTTCCTTCACTGCAAGACCGAACCCCGTGACTCACTAGCTTAACTCTAAAAGCTACAAGGAAATATAAAATTACATTTGGTTGTGTTTCCTTTTCGTAATTATTAGTCACAAATTTTGGATGTAGCTATAAGTAACGGATTTAATTAAAATTATTTCATTTGCTGACGTTTCGAAATTTAACAGTTCCCACATTCGTAGCACGACTGAACTGACGTAGACTATCGTCAGCTCAGTTTAAAATAAAATACGTTACATCCGTTATAGTTGTTTCATTCCCAGAAATTAATAGTCATAAATATTTAAAAAATATATGTAGTCGATGAGAGAGTAGTAGGTACCTATGATAAAACTTGAGTAGCGCTTTCTAGGTAATACTTAATCGAATGTTATTAATAAAGGTACAAATAATAAAGCACTGTACCAACTCGTCAGTAAACTTTGTTTACGATACTCCCACATCCTCACTTTTCTTATATTATGCTTCATTTATCACTTATAGAGATGTAGGTATATAAGTAGGTACCTACTTATAAGCAGTGTAGGTATACTTATACAATTTAATTCTGTCTCAGTAAAAGAACACTCTTAAAAATCGAATAGGTAGATTTCTTGAAATCATGAGTAGGTAACTAACGCTAAGGGTAACGACACTTAGGGTCTCGGGATTGCGTCATTGTGCAAAAACATGCAGTTTTATCTTTCATTCAACCCCTGGCCGCTACGTCAACGGCTAAGAATGTATGAGTCACGCTTATTTATAGCGCGTTGCACTGGCCATGTCCCGCCTAGCAACAGCGCCTTTTATATTTTTTTATAAAATATATGCACGTAGGCATAAGAACTGTACTAGCTCTTTAGCCTTTTATATTGATTAATATCATTAAACTGATCACTTTTACTGTCTATTACCGACCGACAGTTATAAATCACCGTTACTTTAATTATAACTCCAATTAAAACCAGTAAATCAATGTTTATAGTACTAACTTGACGTTCAATATATATAAATAAAAAAGTTCTAAAATATAAGTATAACATTAATATATACGATGCTTATTTTTATATATAAATAATTGAAAATCTATTATTTTGTACATACAATTATCATATTGAGCTATTAAACTACAGGAATATCACAGGGAACCACAACAGGACTTCTAGGTTTCGGGTAATTCGAATGGTTTTTCCACTACTACGGAGCCTTTGGAGGCGTCTACGTTCAAGCGAATCTTCACCAACGGCAACAGCTTAGCTGCAGATATTGTTCGCAAAAGTCAATAGGATATAGCGAACGTGAAAATGATTAGGTAGGAGGAAGTGTTATTAAAGTGGGTTGAAGTTCAAGTGAGTTCCCGACATACCAGAGATATTTTATACTGTCTAATAGGTAATGATATTATAATTTCAAGGTTCAAGAAAAATAAAAGACACTCTTTCTCTGGTTACAAAATTATCATTAGATAGATAGATCTTAGAGGGAAATTCCATTTAGGTACCAAAATCATTGACTCATGTTAGGAAAGTCAATGTGAAAATTGTTTGTAATTATAATGTTCCCACGAAGAAAACGTCAATAAAGACTTCTGGAAACTCTCTAGATAATCTTGTTGGAGTGGATTGCCTACATATAACAACCCACGTATAGGAAAAGTCGGAAAAGTCTATCCATCCGGCAAGTCACCCATACATTACATTAATCCTGTATATTTCTCCACTGATCAAGTATCAGTGCTCGTTAAATTTGTGGTGCGGTGGAAACTTGGAAAGCCTCGACTGTCAGGCGGCAGGCGGCGCCGCGCGGCGCGCTACCTCCGTGGAAACTGTGTCACGTCGCGCCCTCTCTCAGTAAAAGTACTTTCTTCGAGCCGCTTTCGGAAACTCGTCTGGAACGAATGAGTTTCCTTGCTTTACTAACCTTGTGCGATGTGACATAAGGTGCCTGCACATGCACTATAATTAGATATGCTGGCGTTTAGCGATAAAGCTGCACGAGAAACGGCAATTGACGCTGACACGCCTCGGTAAGACTTGAGTACTAAGCATTATAATTTCTGCTGGTTATTGAAAACACGTATGGGTGTTTCTAACATAAATTTTACGTAGATTTCAATTAGCTTCTTAATAGGTACTTATATTTCTAGTCTACCACATAAATGTATGTCTATTCAATGCTGTAGCTTTAAGAATTCACTATCAAAATAAAATTAGTATGTACATATATATTTTCCGGCCTGGCACCTACGTACTTTATTAGTATCTACTTACCTACTGCTTCTTTAGTAAGTTAGTAGCCGTTGTTAATTTTAATGTTACACTATTGACTTCCTCTTCCACTTTCATTCCAACTTCAACATGTTTATTATGGGATTAGACGAATTAATCTGTCAAAGTCATTTATTTATTTTAACCATGTTCCTTTATCCTGCATTCAATCCAGGCTAGGTACCTAAGTAGTAAAATCCAGTAAAAACCGGATACCAAAAAGACCTTTCACCGAAGGATCGGTCAAAACAACCGTTACCAAAAACGAAATAAAAGGGTGGTCTTCGTTTTATGTGTCTGGTTCAAGCTGGAAGACAAAGAGTCGTTTAAGAAGATCAATAAATATTTCAGAACAGTTTTTTAACTTTAGCAGAGCCTGCACACGTGCCGAAATAGGTCACGAAAGACATAATAGAAAACCATTAAGTAACACATAAATCGTCTGGCCTTTGTTCTCTCGATGCTACTTTTAAGGCCAAATTCTTTAATTTGAATCTATTGTATCAAAAATTAAATTCCAAATGAAGGTTGTCTATCCATCTTATTATTACTAAATACATACCTACAATCACTTTTGAGCCTATGTGAGTAACAATTCTGCCAAATACTTTTTCAAAATTAAATTTAATAATAGGAATATGATTGGAATCAGTTAAAAGACGTAGGTAACTAGTAAGTACATTTACATTGAACATTTTGGTTTACGAAGACGTGATTCTGAAGTTATTTTCTTTACATTCTTTGAATATTTTACCTACTTCATAATATCTAACAATCAATTAATAGAATAAGTAAGGTCTCATATAACTGCGCCAAATTATAATTTACAAAAGATGCCTTTGTTACTTTTATGTAAAAATAAAACTGAGCTTTTGTCGAATGTAAAAATTTAGCGTATTTATAAAATTATAACATTTCCAGGTTTCAGGAGAGGAAAAAGTGTTTAAATGGGTGCAAAATAGCGTATCGTGAAATGTAAAAGGTCTTTGTAATTTACAGATTTATTAATAGTATATCGTAGTAAAAACAGATAAGCAAAATGATGTGTATCATTAGCAGATTGTGTAAACCCGCCACAAACCAATGTGTAGTGGTACCATATCCTTATGTTAAGGTCTTAACAGCATCACTCGCGAGTGCCTACGCCGCTATGGCTGAGCGCATGGCTGTGTAGCTGTCGGCGCGCGCGCAATCTCCACTCCGCAGCGAATTTCGCCGCTCTCGCCCACTGATCTACATTTCACTTCCAATATGGGTCAATAACTGCCCACGCTCAGCCCGGGCATTCACCTCTCCATTCCGAATCATTGTTCGCCAAATGTAAAGCGTTGCTTAGGTCAACGACCGACGATGGTACGTTTGCTGTCAGCGCAAGCCTTCTTCGAATACCACTCGACGAGCTGACATTGCAAATATAAACATCCTCTGGTTATTATTCCCGATAGTCGTAGATAAGTAACTTTCGGTCAGTAAGTAGGTTTTAATATTGTAATACCTAGGTAGGTTTATTAGAAAACTACATAGGACAATAATCTTAATAAGTAGGTACGGATATTTTCATTTGAATGTACTGGGTTTTCTATGTTCATGACAGATTGGTTCTTTAAACTTTTAAAAGTAAGTAATAAGTATAGAAAATGAGAAAAACTATTACCTACTTAACGGTCTATCTATTCTAAATTTAGTTGATTTATCTTTGTTTCAGTTTTATAACAAAGTAACGTGAGTTTATGGTGTTATTTTTTAACGAATGAAGCACTCAGTCGAGATAAGTTGAGCCCATAGAAAGGAAAATAATAAAGAAGAAAAACAATAATAAATTATCCTGCATGTTCCTTTTCATCTATTTTGTTATAGGTATGGTATCTGTATTTTATAATTGAACATATAAACATAACAATAACTTTTCTTTCGATAACTTTTAACGTATGTAAAAACTCCTCCCTTAAGGTGTTTTAGACAATGCCTAAGTTTAACTCTTTTAACAATTGATTTATTTATAGTAATTGACTTGGATTTCAGGTTCTATACCTACTAATAGAACCAGTAACTCTATAGGTTATCTAAAGATGACTACTTTATTGATTAACATGTAAAGAACATTATTACCTAGTGCTTCAATATCTTATTACAACGTGTTTATAACCTGTCCCACATTAAAATGAAGACCTTTGAGCTTGATTTATAGTAAGTACGGGCTTAAGAGGCTAATAAATACCGCTTACTCATAAACAACGTGTTGTCACAAACATAGTGTTTGTGACAACACTATGTTTATTTATAAATAGCTAAGTATAGGTAAATAAATATCAGATACATTTACAAGAATCTTAAATAGTTTTGATCTAATGAAAGACACGAAAGTACTGCTAAAAAATAAAATAAATAAAAATTTGTTCAAAAACTTGATACCTAGCACGGGATACCTACTTGTCGTAAAACTATTAAAGTAGGTACTATAAATAAACAAACATCAATCCTTGCAAGTCATGACCATGTAACTATGGCGCAGCCAATATTTGTTATTTTAAGTAGTGCACAATTAATTAAAATAATTAAACAGTTATAAGATATACTTGAATTAAGGCTTGATGTGAAGGTAACAGGAGGGCTGAGCCGACGATACAACGTCAATTCAATAAGAAATCGACAACAAACACGAAAGCATACCTAGGTCTTAAGAGGATTGTGAACCTTTTAATTTTCATACAAAAGGCGATAACGTTTTACACCCAGTAAATATAGTTAGATTTTTATAATTTTTGGATATGTTGTAGACGTAGTTTCTCATTATATCTACAACATATCCAAAAATTATAAAAATCTAACTATATTTACTGGGTGTAAAACGTTATCGCCTTTTGTATGAAAATTAACAGGTTCACAATCCTCTTAAGGGTACAGTTCCTTTAAACGATCATAAAATATACACATCGAAACGAGATTAATTCCGTCGTCAACTACAAACAAATTATGACGTAGATGAGTGGAGTGATATACAACGATAAGTCAAATATTTAAAGGCAAGGAAAGTGGCGCGCTGAACGGCGCTCGCCGTATCATCGGAAGTGTCACGTTGAACTCTTACATAAGCACTGGTGGGCTTTCGAAAACATAAATGGCAATTTTTGGCATGTTCAACAAACAATGCTTACCTTTGTTGTCAAAAATGGTCACGACTGGTCTCCAGGATTGGACGGGTCAAACATAAAGAAAATATAGCTATTAAACTTATCTAATAAGTATATCTGTTTAAATAAGTATATTTTTAACTAAAATCAAGAATACTTTATATATTTACTATACCTACACCAACCTTAACGTTTCACTCATCTTGATCTAAACGTTATCTGTAAGTAAACTAAAGTGCCGTTATTTTTAAAAAGTAAGTAGGTATCATACAAGCTAGCAGCAAGGTAGGTACCCGTTGTTGCTAAGTGTATTTAATGTACATGTGTTCAAACCGCAACCAGCTTTGTATTTTGGCCCGGGGCAGTTATGGCACATGGCGGACAGGTTGTACCGTGGCCCAAGGAGAAACACTTCGCTTGCTCCACATTCGCGTTCGGAGCCGATGACTCCTCGTGACCGCGTCCTCCTTAGCGAGTGCTGCTTTATCTCGCCGAATTTCTCCACTGTTCCGCATCATCATGAACAAAAAGTTGAGACCCGTTCGGTGGAAACGCGGCCTAGTTGCGACTGTGACCTGCCCACATAGCGCCGCTCGTGCTCCACTCAATACCAAACGCAGAAGACGGTTTTGCACCAACAAAGATGCTAATTGTAGTGAAGGACAGAAATAGCTGGCCATGTTATGGAGTTAGCGTGCAGATAATAAAGGCTGGACGATGAAAACATTTGGTATAGGCACTTTAAAATAGCTCTTAGTACTAGTTATCACTTAAATGTGCGTTAATGACTTGCGGTATTCTAGAAATATTTTTTGTTATTTTTTCCTTAGTAATTAATCAAGTTGTAGTCCTCGTTTATAAAGACATCTACTAGAATTCATTAGAGGAATTATTTACTTAATTAACATTATGTTGTCGTGTATCGGCGAATACAAAACATTGATAGCTAAGTCGATAAAAATAAAAATAATTATTAAGTTGGTACCTACCTATTGAATATCTGTAGTAATTTTATTTACAGCTATACACCTACCGTAAATTGAGCCTAGTCTAAAATATACGAGAAACCATTATGTTAAATACTAAATCAAAGACAAGCAACAAGCGTTAAAAAACCCTCGTAAATATCTTTACTTTAATTTACAGTAACTTCGTGTAGTGCAATTACATAATTTATTAGCCCGTAAGCCGTAAGCACGGTTCTCTGAAACATTAAACGGCGCGAGGCGAGAAGCGCGGGCGCAGGCTCGATCGCCAAATAAGCAGTTTCGTAGCTACCGTACGACGAGCACCTACTGACCGACTGAGCGGACTCCATTACTCATTCTTTTTTCACTTTCCGGTGTATTAATCTCTTCTATTTTCATCTTTAATCACATCAATGACGATCCGAAATTTTTAACCTTTAAATTTTTATCGTTAATTTTAAAAAGTAAGATAAAAGCAATAACGTTATTCTAAAGTTAATTATAATGATAGGTAGTCAGCTTATGGACAGACTATATCCATCACATATCTATTAGAATAAATGGTAATGGGCCAATTAACAGTCATTGCCTTTGTTGTATCATCGTTAGGTAACAAACAACATTCTTGATACAATGTAAAGAAGAAACTTGACAATGTAATGATCAAGGATGTTCCTATCGACTAAAGAGTTTAAAATAAACCTGTAGCGAAATCTGAACAACAACTGACATAATCACATTTCATTCTTGTTCTAAAAGGGTTTTCCCCTAATACATGTTAGGGTACCTGCATTAAAACATATATTGATAATTATACGTACCTACCTACCTACCTTATGTATAACATACATAATATGTCAGTATCACTTTAAATATTCAGCTAACCAATGTAATTGCTAGTTCCAGGAAACATGTTGGCAATACCAAAGTTCGTACTTAAAGTATATCGACAGAAGAAACGCTTGTGTAAAAAATATTCGCCCTTATATGAACTTTTAACCGTACCTTTACATGTTCTACTGCTTTTTGTCTAATTCCAATGCAAATACATTAAGTAAGTTACTACATAGTTAGGTATACTAATTCCGAACGTTTATGAAATATCCGGAACGTGGTTCAATGAACGGACTTAAGCTAGAAGTCAAGTCTGGTTTAGAGTATACTATTAAACAGGTAATCGGGTAAAGAGAGATAATCATTTATTATTTAATTTCAAACCTTTGGTTTACCTACTTATAACGTCGCGTCATTTACATCCATAATTATTTAATAAACCAAAGTTAACCACATATAAATTACTAGCTTCTGCCCGCGACTTCGTCCGCGCGGAACTCCTCCTTTTTTGCAGTCGGTTAAAAAGTAGCCTATGTCCTTTCTCAGGCTCCAGACTTTCTTTGTACCAAATTCCATTTAAATCGGTCCAGTAGTTTTAGCGTGAAAGCGTAACAGACAGACAGACAGACAGACAGAGTTACTTTCGCATTTATAATATTAGTAGGGATACAATATAACACAATACAATAAGACTTCAAATCATTGCTTAGTCTTGTCTAAGTCTCCCTTAAAACGCCTTTTCTTTAAAACAAAGTCCTACAAAGCAATCGACGTCGAGTAAATTATCCTATTTAGAAATCGATACGTAATTTTTAATACAGTAAAATCCTAGAAAATCGTAACAAGAAGCGCTAAGTGCGGGTTAAAGGTGCGGCGCGGCGTGCAATACCGGACAGTGCGGCAAGACGCAGGCGCGTCCAGCGCTCGCTCGCAGCCGCAGGCGCAGGTAAATGTCGCGCGTGCGCTGCGGCCTCCGCACTCACAAACGGCCTTTGCAGTTTGGCGCGGTCGACGACCCGATCGGGGTTGTTGACCGGACCCGCATACAGTTTTCACTTTCGTCCACAAAGGATAACTGTACCACATAAGTCACGTGCACACCCATAACTCACTCGCTACGATTCCGCATCGCTGTTCCTGAATCCTGAGATGAATACATAACGATAATGGATTCACCTACATTTTCTCGCCGAAAGCGTCGACAAGCATTGTTGTATTAAGTACTAGGTACTGCCGTTTCTATTTTGAGTATATTCAACTTTGGCATAGTAACATCAAATTTTTATCAGAATAAAATTGTCAGACATAAAATCAATGCTGCATAATAACATCGGTTTAACATATAAATGTCTTCGAGTAAAAGAACGCTTGCTGGTCAACTGCGTTGTATCCATAGAAGCTAGGAGGTTGTTGCACTAATGATAGCCGATGTCGTAAGTCGGGCGTCGGAGCGGTGTCCTTTGGCGTATTTTGGGTACAATTAGGTAATTTCTGGTGTCGGACGCGGTGGAGAGGGGAAGGCGCGATGCGTGGGGTTGTGGGCTTGACGGTAGTTGCGCAACGGCGGTCGTCGACTCTATTATGTCATCGGCTTACGTAAGGGTCCCTCGCAACGCTCTCGGGGCAGGCGCCAATTGTGGCCCCGCGACCGTTTCGCACTTCTCGTCGACTATTTGCAGACGACCGCGACTCGTTAGCGCGCCGAGGGCCTTCGTACGCTTTGTTCCAGCCCTGCGGCTTCAGGTGCTAACTCACATGGTAAATGAACTGATTGTGATAATGAAGCAATGAGTACGAATAAAGTATTTGTTGTCGACTATGTAGGTATCTACAGCATCCAATGTGTAAAAACTGAGGTTCATAAACTGAGCATTGTAGACACTTAGCCTTGCCTCCCAATTTTTGAATAAGTTAACAAAATACAATATACAAAAATATATTGTTATTATAATACAGAACGAAATACCCAACGCACACAAAACCGAGTAGGTAACATAAAAATTGCGTAAACTAAAACAACATCTCATTAAGTGCAACCTTTTTGTTAATCGATTATCGTATCAGAGCTCATTGTGGTTCTCAAATGTGCCCTAAAGGGGTAATTAAGATATGGTTGGGTTGCGGTGGAGAAGGGGCTGGAGCGGTTGCGTCAGTGGAGAGCGGTCCGGCTCAACGCACAAGGTTGCATAGGTTCAATGCTCTAGAAATACGACACCCGACCCCGCAACCGCACGCGGTGCCAGCGGCCGCGCCCGCGCCGCGTAGACCCCTCGGCTACGACTCGTAGACCACAGGAAGCCGACAACACTTCAACTGTCGTTGGAACAAGAACACTTATCCGGAATTAGTGGGACCCGTATCAGAAAAATATTTGTATTCGTATACATATTCGTATTATAAGTATGTACCTACCTACTTGAAGGTACATTGAAGTCGTACTTAGTGATTAAATGGTTTTATATCTAAACACTACGAAATTTAAGGTTTATTTTATTTCCTCAATAGTTTGTGTCGTAGGTAACTAAAACACGAGTACCATCTTAGACTCCTGTTTTTTTATTATTATTTATTTATAAGTAGGTATTCTAAAAATGATGAACTCATATAAGTAATTACAGTCACAATACGTTTCCTTAGATATGGGCTCCTTGCCAGTAAACGTCATAGTCCATGACCAGTCTTTCGATTTAACAAGGATTTAGTATATTTTATTACCCACCTACTTAACTAGTACTTACTCAAATATGCATAATTTATATTCATTTGTGTAGTAATATAAAAATATAAATAGTTAGGCAGGTAGGAAATTTATTTAAATGAGTAAAACGAACTTTCAAAATTAACCAAACAAAAGCAAATCGGCAGTTGAGTAAGAGTCAAAGTAGGTCCGTATAAAATAGATAGGCCGCGGCAGATTTATATCCTAAAGCTAACAATGGTTATTGTTAACCCGATCCTTAGGGCAGTTTAGTTTACGATAAACAACGCCCTTCGAAAGAGACCGTCGCTCAGGCACGTTCAATGAGCCAACCAGAATGTTTCGCAATTTTTATAAATAATTTTGCCTCTGACCTTTGTGCGCCGAATTTAACTCGATTGGTATTCCTGTGGCGACGATATGTTTTTCGTAACACATGTGTTTCGGCGCGGGCGCAGCCGTGACCAACATACCGCACTTGCGTCTCAGGATACAAATCATTTTTCGTAATCCCCTTATATCCACTGGAGCTATTCTTGTATGTATAATAAATACTAGGTAACAATTCATTGAAATTTGAAAATAGAATTCAGTACAATCCAAGATGGCATCGTACGATGACTTTTTTCATAAATTATAACCGGTCAGATTTAGATCGAAAATAAATAAACCCCCAATTTATTTTGTAAAATATGGAACAATGAGTTTAAGACTTGTACCTACATAAAACTACGTAGGTAACTATTAAGTAAGTTCATTGACCCATAGACTCAGTTCAATTCTCATAGGTAAAACTTACCTATTTCCTTAAGTAAAGTTTTTTCCCTAATGTAACCAATTGGTTAGTTACTAATGTTATTGACTAAGTAGCTATGTTACCAACATTCTTACTTATTTGTAATAATGAGTAAGTACATCTGATTATACCTACCTATTATTACAATAGGTAAGTACCATTCATCAAGAATAATCTACAAATTATAGCAATTTGAGGGACTACCTACTCACAAAGTATAAATTGTTAGGTAAACTCAAACGGTAAAAGGTTTAAATAAAGAAGGCACTTTAAATGCAAATAAACGAACATATTTCTTTTATTTTAAGCGAAATGTTGAAACGTTGACAATTTCACCGCTCACTTTGCTTATTCTGATTTCTTACAAGAAACCGTAGAAAGCGTCACTATGCTTATACAACTCTTTAGCACAGCGCGGTAACGACAGCACCAGGGCCCGAAACTACCGAAAATCTTTGTCGATAGCAACTGCTTTGGGCCGAGTTCAGTGACCCCGCTGGCCCGTTCCACTCAAACCTGCGTTTCACCGCAATTATAATATGGTAACAACGAAATCGCGCCTATAGGCTGAAAAGTCAAAATAAATTATAGTTAGATAACTATTGCGAAGGTTAGTTACGAAATAGTAAAAACATGCTTATTTAGATTTCGCTCAAATTTATATTCTAATGAAAAATATTTTTTTAAGATAGTAGGTATAGCAGTCTTAAAATTAATTTGAATTATTGCTAAGTTATCTAGGTACTTACTAAGCGATTAAGTGCTTTTCGGATAATGAAAATGAAAAAAAAGTAGGTAAATAAGTACTTACCATATTTTTTTACTTTAATGTACTTAGATAATTTAGTCTTTTGAGGCACACATTTTTAACAATATTTCTTAAATATTTTAGTTACTTAAAATATTACGACATACGTAATATCATATAAACCCTAATGAAATGCCTGCGACGTGAGGTCAAGAGAATAGCATTATTACCCTAGTAAACAAGTATTAGTTATTACTACACACTAGGTAGTGTATGGAAACGTAAAGACTATACTAGTAAATCTAATCTAATTAGTGCTTATATCCTGTCGTTAGAATAATAATCCAGCAAACAAAGTACACATAGGACCTGGTGGCTGTGTGTAAGCTAAGTTACCGGAAGGCTAGCCTTTCACGCACTTAATTTGGCAGGACCCCTTCAAGCCGCGCTTGGCTCACGCCTCGCTCCACCAAGAGAAAGTAGCTAGCCTACGCAATGCTAGGGTCGACGACCGTACTCGAAAATTCTTAACTCTGACGAAAAGTGACACACTACCTGCGTCCATTTTATATTCAGTATGTGTGGTCAGTTTCTTGAACGACCGATGAATGGGCAATGCGATTAGGTCAGCCTAGGTTAGCAACTGCCTATTGTCCCGTGAAATGATGGGACTGGCACGTAGATAATGTTCAACGCCTGTTCCGCACGATGATAGTCGTTAGCAATATGTAAGACCTACTCACAAAACGATAAAAGCATTTTGATACGTTTTCAACCGACGAAAAAAACGGAGGAGGTTCTCAATTCGACGCGTATATTTCTTTTTTTTTTTTTTTTTTTATTTTTTTTTTATGTATGACCACGCATAACTTTTTACAGGGTGGTTCGATTTTGATAATTCTTTTTTTATTGGAAAGGGTATACTTCGAAATTGGTCCCATTTTAATTTAGAAAAAAAATTCTGACCCTAAGGGTAGAAAAATAGGGGATGATTAAACTTTCACGCACCGATTGTATCGTTTGACCATGGGTAACTTTTTAAAGAGTAGTCCGATTTTGATAGTTCTTTTTTTATTGGATAGAGCATACCTCAAAGTTAATCCCATAAAAATTTGGAAAAAAGAAACCTACCCTAAGGGTGGGAAAAAGGGGGTTAGTAGCAAAAACAATGTAGGTAACTATTTTAAAAATAATTCAAAATTAAGCATGTACTTAATAATTTGTATAAATTATGGCCACAGAAAATTATAAAATAATAACTTTTTAATAAAAAAAATTAACCGCCGAAAAAATCTAAAAAGCAACAAAAAACAATAGCGCACTGAAAAGTGAAAAATAATAATTTTGTCTTTTATAACGAGTATTATTTTGGTTGAAATGTCTGATATTTTTGGAGTCGGTGCCAGCCTGAAACAAACTTGAGCACCTTAGTGAAGAGTTGAGAGTGAAGAGTTGCTGCACCAGCTGGCACCAACTTCAAAAATATCAGACATTTCAACCAAAATAATACTCGTTATAAAAGACAAAATTATTATTTTTCACTTTTCAGTGCGCTATTGTTTTTTGTTGCTTTTTAGATTTTTTCGGCGGTTATTTCTTGATTTGCTGTGAGCTGCGTAGAATTCCAAATGATATAAATATGTTTTTTGAAATCATGGCATAGTCTAGCATAGTAAAGCCAAGTACCTACTAAGGTACTTACAGCAAGCGCGGATCAAGTCTAATTCTATTCACGATATGATATGGTAGTAATTTCATCAAAAGCAATACTTAAGTTTAGAAAAATATCTACTGCTATCCTAGGGCCCGGGGAGGTCTGAACTGCCAAGACTCCCCCCCCTCACTCTGGATCCGCCCTTGAAGTTGTAAATCATAACATAATTACATTTTGCCAAATTCTTATTAATGCTACAAATTCATACGTGGGTATGTAAGATACTACATTACATAACAACAAATCGCATTTATACAATTTAAGGGATCATACCATTAGACGTAACCATAACCTAGTCACTAGGTACTTTATCGGTACAAGTGTAACACGAAAACAGCTGTATCGCTAAAAAGGGCTGGGAAAGTCACGAATCTTAAATGATTAGAGTCTCGGTAAAAAATAACCGTATTAAAACATAACAGAATGCTCCACTTGTCTACAAAGCGCATGGCAACGAGAGCAAGCCTTGAGGCTGTATTAGATTGGAACACGCATTTTTTTTATCTCCGGACGTACCTACCATCCGGTCAGAAGGTATTGTAATATTTACCCTTTAAGAGTGACCTTGTTTTGTTCCCAGTCGTCTTTTAATTTTCTCACCATTCTTTAATTTTATCTGATTCAACAGGTCTTGCCTTGTAGCACGATGGACCGTTATCATGCTTATTTTAAGACTACCGACAAAGTAACTACCTTTCATGATGTATTTATATTGCAGTGGTTGTTAGTCAGCCTATTATTCATTTATTTTTGATTGAATAAAAATGTATTTTCACATTTCTTTTAGGTATTGTTATAAATTGATTACAATTTTAAATGCTAACCTATTCCAAAAAATATATATATTATATAATAATTACTTGTTTATAATATGAAACAACGGATTTAATTTAAGTACCTATACATACACGATGGTTTTACTGTGCATTTTAATAAAATTGATTACATTAAATAGAGGTACTATCAACTGTGCTGGCGATGTTACACCTTTAAGGCAATAATCGCTTGAACGACCCTGATACCTGGCGGCTGTGTGTGAAACAACAAGTGCAAGCAATTTTTTTCTAAAATGGCGTACCCCGAAAGCATGCGATAGTACCTACCTATATAGTTGTACTTATATTATGTCACGGTGCTAATTATTAAACTCTAATAATAATTATAATGGTAATAGCATAAAATATCATAAAATGAGATTATTGTAAAAACACATGAATACTTGTTAGCGCGTCCAACGCAACTCTACTTTAACTACGCACCTGCGTACCTAAATCGATGCTCGTCCTAGTAAAATTGATTCAAAATTTTCCAATATTTACATTGTCCATGCAAATCAATGGTAATCACGTTGACGGTATAAGTACCTACTTACCGTAGCGATCATTAATATTTAGTCGTAGGCGAGTTAGTACATGCATCTGCGCAGTTGTTTAACTGGTCGTTTTAAATCAGGTGTTAATTTATTGTATTAGCTTGCATGTAGTATTTATGAGGTCCGCCGGCCGCACGTGAGCCTTTGAGCTTGTGAGCACGTGCCTTGAGACTTGCCATGGAAAATCACAGAAAACAAGGACACAATGCAATGGTTCATTCAACCGGACGTTATTATTCAACGAGCGCACTGTGATGAAACTACACAGATCTTCATTATTATTATCAGAGCCCAGCGTTTCGACATGCAGGACGTAACGTAATTTCGAGCCCTTAGATAGGTAACAAATACCTATGTACGACTGTAAAAATATTAATAAAAATCGTAACGTACATATCTATTCACATAGTTTGTAACATTGAATCTCTTTGTATCTAACTATAATATGTACTGATTCATATGCCGTTAATACAGATTTAAAGGCTTCTCGTAAAGCCTTACGGGATAAAACAGGTAACATTTAGAACAGATTTAGTATATTTTTAAACAAATATTTTACACCTATATCTAAATAACAATAAATGAATTTGTTTAAGCTTCCTTTTGACTTGTGACACTTGGTGTAAATATGTAGATAGGTATATAAGAGGATGAAATATGAACAAAGCGCATTGTCTCAAAATCCGCTTAAGTAAGACATATTTCAGAAAGCTGGGCGCTGTAGATAAACTGCATGAAAGCTTTCAGCAGAGATTTCTACAGGCAGCCTACATTTATATTGCTAGCGTAGCAGCACGTAACAGCTACGTGTAGATACTACAAGAGCCAGCTTGGTCCGTAGATACCTAAGTACCTACCTACATCCTAATTGAAATTATTGTATCTCATAATATTTTACACAACGACTTACTATAATTTACCAATCTAAATGATAATTTAAAAAAATAACGTACATACTTAGATACCTGGGTGTACGAGTTCCAATATGCAATAATATTGAATTACGTATAGCATTTACCAAGTATCTACTTCTCTATATTTATATATAAATTAACGATCTTAAAAACAATCGTGAAAATGGTTAAAGTAATAATGGTTCACCGTATAATTATCAAATTAAAATTACTTCACCGTGAGCTCGTGTTACGCCCCCAAGAAAGAATTATTTCATAATTTTGCTAAAATTATGATCTGTGGTCAGGCCTAACGATCAGATGTTTCAAATTAATGTCATTTAAATTATGCTCAGTTTTTTGTTCATTTTGTATTCCTACTTAATTTTATGACCAAGTTATGCAAACTTTATTCGGAAATACCAACCTTATGAAATTAGGAAATGCGAGAACCAAAATTTAAATATTTATATCTGTCGCTCTTTTGTTTCTACGTCGGACTGTGTCCTGTCACAGTTCATGCCATAATAACATTTATTAAACCTAATAGTTGTTATCTAACTACCTACAACAAACTATTCAAATTCCAAGATAATTATACTTACTTACTTCATAAAGCTTTCCAATCATTCAGTATAGGTAAGTATAAATTAAAAAAATAATGATTCCATTGACTTGCCTATTTGAACAAAAGTTGTGATCACAAGCATCTGAACTCGAGCTTACAAAGTTTTACTTGTATTTAAAATTAAATACTTTGTCCTATCACAAGTTTTACTTGTATTTAAAATTAAATACTTTTGTTCTATTACAAGTTTTGATTACTTTGCAATTCTACAGTACAAAAAATACAACCTACTCTAACTGAACACAATTCCCATTGAACAGGTTTAAAAGCGCGCGAAACGTGGAGAAATCACAACCCTAAATAAACTATTAGTATTCACGCCGAGAGCGAAGCGCAGGCGCAGCCGAAACTGCGTGATGGTGTAACCGAGTGAGTGCGGTAGTAATGGGCCGGGTTCGTTCGCCGATAAAAGCGAAAGTGCGTTCAGTAGGACATCGACCGGCTCCTGATCACCCTTCTTCCTGACCGCTACAAACATATTTGGGGCCCGACAGCGTAACAAGTATCCGATGATTAGGAGCGTCCCAAAAACAAATAGGGATCAAATTGCTGTACCCGCATTTCTGATATTAATAGTTCGCCCACTTAATAGAATACATCCTTACTAATATTATAAATGCGATAGTAACTCTGTCTGTCTGTCTCTTACGCTTTCACGCTAAAACTACTGGACCGATTTAAATGAAATTTGGTACAAAGAAAGTCTGGAGACTAGGAAAGGACATAGGCTACTTTTTAACCGACTGCAAAAAAGGAGGAGTTTCACGCGGACGAAGTCGCGGGCAGAAGCTAGTAGTTACTATATCTACTCGAAATGTGTCACTAAATTTAAACTTGAAGAGTTTACAATTTTTAATAGTGTAACATCAAACTTTTTGGTTAATGTCTCTTTGTTACTAAAGAAGTGAGTTAACTAGACGTATCTCCATGTGGAACCTACATTAGGGCCATCAGGGTACATATTAGTACATAATAATATTACTTACATATACGTGGTTAGTTAGTTTAGTAAGTACGTAATTTATAAAAAATATATTTAAATATTTGTTGTTAATAAGGCCTAGGGATTGATTAACACACAACTTTATTAACAAAAATATAAAATAATATAAACATTTTTAAGAATATAGGTAGATACTTATTATTAATGATATCATACCGAATATAAACAGGTGTATCACTACGAGACAACATTGATACATTTGCGCAGCCGTAACATTGCATGCAAATGTGTTAGGCATTAGGTTAATAATAGAAATGACCTATGATTCTGCGCTATGTTTTGTCTCCATCGTTACTTTGTGATGTTCTAAGACTTATATAATGCATAATATATTAAACATCCAAGCATTACCTACCTTTACGACGGTAAAGTACCTATTATAATATTATATACTTAGGCAGAGACCGGCAGAGTGAACAATAGTACATTACAGACGGCGCAGGGAAGTGACGGCTTGCGAGCCGAGTATACAGTATAGACGGCCGACCGAAGGGAGGCCGGATATTGTTACGAGGCTTGCAAGCCCCTTCCCGGCTAGGCATGTATAGTGCTTTTCTCAAAGTAATGCAATGAAATAAATAAATACAACATTCAAATAAAATAAATTACACTTGAATAACAGGATTTTTTATTTTTTTACACCAAATACAACTTGATTACTTTATTCCGTTCTTGAGAATCACAACTTCTAACATGTACCAGTAAATCCCTTTACTTAACAACTTCTAGTTATCAATCGTATTAGCGTATAAGTCTTCAACAGGCCGTTAACCTCCAACCTCTAAACATTGCGAATTCATTTTACAATATTTGTCCAAAGATAGCCATCTCCTTTTTCGTTCCCGCGTCTTCTACCATGACAGCTCTGATTGCTGCTCGCCGCTGATTGGCCACGCTCGATCGTCCGTCATTGGTCAAAATATACAATAGCCAATCATAGATCAGCGCGAATGTTGCCATTCGTAACTTAAATATACCAGTAAAACTAAACAAATAACAATACTTTTTAAAAATCATGACAAGTATAAAATTGAAATTAATCTAATAATACAGATTCTTTTTTTATTCTCAGTTCGTGTATAATATAGGCATTAACGCGAATATTTTTGGTACAATAAAGTTCTAACTTATTAAAAAAAAACGGTTGCTTAAACTGTTTATGAAGATCAACGCCATGTTGATATTCAAATTAAAAAGAAATTACTTCCCGGCCTAGGCCAGGAATGATATATTTCCTGGCGTGTTTTGACGCACGTAAGGACGATATTTCATTGCATGTTTGAGAAAAAATAATTAGCGCATGCTTTTCTTTTTTGGAATCAAAATAAGGCTATGTTTCTACAATATATCAATAAAAAATTCGATTGACATTTTTAGTTCAGTACAGTACCGGTAGCTGTACAAGGTTCAGTACCAGTAGCTTTACAAGTAGGTACCTAATACTCATTATAAGGCTAAGTTTTCTAAGATGCCTAAATAAAGATGATTATGGACGTCTCGCAAAGTGTAGGTGGCTTATATGGCACGATTTTGAGTAACAGTGAATCACGTGACTCCTTTTATTATTTCGTGTTATTATTTGATAAATTTTACTTACCTACGTAGGTACCTACCTGCCGGAGCGTTGATAAAATTTCATAATAGCACATCTTTCCTACCTGTGTTCAAAGCATGCACTGAGAAACTTTCAGCTTTTATAAAATGAGGGAAGCCTGATATTAATGGACTCTTTATGGTCGAAATTAACGCAGATTATTATAATCATAAGTGCTGCCATCTACCCTGAGCCGGCGAAATCACTAACTTGTTTATACCAAAAGCGCCTACTTTATGTAAATGGCGTGCAGTTGCGATAACTTTGCAGTAGAAACAAATATAGGCGCTAATATCGCCGTATTACGATAAGAGTGATAAGACCTACTTAATCAGACGTATCAAGAAACTACGAGTCACAAGCGTTTTCAAAAAAATGATGACAGTTAAATAAAAACTAAAAATAGCTTAAGTAGATATAGATACTTGCCCATTCACACCAACCTAATAGACGTAGAAAGTGATCTATGCAAAATACTGTAGTTTTAGACAGGTGCACAGTCTACTTTATTCCTATGTACCTACTCCTGGAAAATCTAGAAAATATAGCGAATGTTTACTGTGTACTTACTTAGCTTTAAAAAGTTACAATTACATATACCTAATAAATTTAGTTGACCTACCTCAACAATATCAAACTCATATTATTATTTTCTTAGAATAAAACAAAACTATGCGGTTTAGTTACCTAATAAGCCGCTTATTCCAATTCACCTCGAATGCTGAAGGTAATAGGCAGTTAGATTATTTTTTATGCATGTAGGTAAATCTGTCCACAATACAGAAAGTCGATAATGTCAAACGTCACAAAGCACACGAAATGACTCTTTTACCCTTTTCAGTGAAATAAAATTTAACCTTGCTTGATCTCGGACTAAACATAAACACGCATGTAAAAAGGTTAGTAAAGAAATGCCTACTAATCATCATAATAATTTAATTACCTACCAACCCTCATAATTAGTAACTATACACGTAAGATAAATATTATTTCAATAAAAAGAATGACTAAGTAGCAAATAGGCACTTACCAGGTTGCAATAGGTAAAATATTTTTGATTGTTTAACGTGCATTTTCAAATTTGCAGTGCAGATTCATGTCTTATTTAATCAATTCAGAAAAAAGTACCTAATTTAATTTATATACCAATCATATTATGATATCAAATTAGTAGTAACTACCTACCCCGCCTACCTAAGTAACTCATTTATTTTACTTACCTACTTACTTTTATTTTTGTTGTTCGCAGATTGTTTGTTTAGCCAGATGATTAATTGGTAGGTAGATAACTCTTGGAATTAAATTTGCCATGTGTATTACCTTCTTATAGGTAGGTCCCTACGATTTTAATAAATAGGGGACGAGTGCTCAAAGCGGGCACCGTTCCCAAAGCGGGCACTGCTCGTAATATTGCCGTTTTAAATAAGAACATGTTCGTTAATTGCGACAGTATTCCGCGCCGCTCGCGCAACTCGCGTCATTCGTCCTTCTCATCTGCGAGCACGCTGTTATAAGCTACGCCAAAAAAATGTTTTTAGCTGATTTTTGTAAAATATTTTAACATATGTTTCGTGTGTTCTCTCACTTTTTAAACTTGCAATACTAATATCAAAGCATGTTAGTTGTTACTTACTTATCAGGTCGCAAAACTGTTGCTTTAACCTCCACGTTTGGTAACATTTATAATTTTGATTAGCTGGCATATTTTAAATGTCAAGAAAGGCAAAGTGGTCAGGGCAATGCGGGCACTGCCCGATCTATGAAAAACAGTCAATGTATTTTTTTTGTAAGTATTACTTACCTACGTACAAAAAAAATACTTACTGGCTGTTTTTTCTTTAGATTGAAGCTGTTAAAACAAATAAAAACGAAGAGCTGACTATTAATAACCCAAAAAAACAAGAAAACTAAACCTAACCCAAAGAAAATAAAAATTAAGACTAAGCCTGCCGAGCACTATCGTTGTTTTGAATTCACAATACTGCTGAGAGATTAAAATAGATAATTTAATCGATATATATTGTTTTTTTAACTATGGCTATCCCATTTTGGTTTATAATAGCCTATGTCCGTTTTGCCCTTAGCGCGTGCCCGCTATAGGCCACCCCCCAGGGCAAAGCGGGCAAACGTAGAGGTTTCATAAATTCCTTATAATTATTTTGTCTTTATTTTTTTGAAGAAACGGACATACGGATATCGAAGAGTATTAAATAATGCACCTGGTCGTAAAGAAATTAATAATATTATTAAGTTACAAACCATAAATTTTTCAACTTTCCCTTAAGGTGCCCGCTTTGAGCACCCGTCCCCTAAGTAGGCACGTACATAGACAGTTGTCTGATATTGTGTTCGTTGCAACGATTGTTTTGTTGCATCGTTCAAATTTCCCTCTTGTCGGTGGAGACAGCCAGTCGCGTACCTGTCTGGCGAGCGGCAATCGTTACCGCTCGGTCTGCATCAGCGGGCATGCGCACACCGGCCGTGTGAGCATTCAGCCGAGTAGGAAGTGAGGAGGAACGGAGGCCCGTGCTCCCAGAGCGACGGCGACTCGATGCCGGCCGCCGTCGCGCCGCCGCGCCGCCCGCATACACTCCGCACCGCAGTCCTCTCGTCGCGCCGGCTCAGCGCACTACACGCTAACCGCATCATGGTGAGTCATTGCTATTACGTGCGAAAACTATACTTTTGCGGCGACCTTTCAAGTGTAACACAGATAAAACGGATCGCAATGCCGATCTGCTTATTCAATCGACAAACGAAAGATTAATCAAATACCATCGCTCAAGTGACACTAACGGGCTTGAGTTTTAAACCAATTAAGTACCGGAGAAATCGAAACTGCAAACGAATAAAGACCGGCTGTTTTGTTTTGAATTATATTACTTACTTAGCACCAATTTCAGGTAATGGACAACCGAACGAATGGAGAAAATAATAAAAACGATCAGAATTCGTCTATATTTGTTATCAATTTTCAATATGGAGAAGTAGTAAACTACTCCCTAGTTTTGATTAAGGGTATAATAACAAGAGGAAATTCTAATAATAATGATAAAATACTATGCACCGTTACCAGTGGTGAAGTTCAAAACAAATCTGAATGGATTATTTATAATGGCGAATTTAAGGCGATCATTGAACTCCGAAGGGGAGAAAATATAATTGACTTTGAATATTCTGGACTGCAACATAAGACTCTGCTACTAGAATATGCGCCTCGCCGAACAAATTTAAGGGTTACCCCAGTTTACATTATATGTCAAGGCCATGACGGTTATCATCAAAGTCCTCCTAATATAGACAACTCCGTTGAAAGTGCTTGTTCCCGGATTGCAATTGGTACTAAGCTTATTCAAAGTTTAACTGCGGAAAAGCTTTATGAAAGTGGTTTTGGTCGAAAAACATTTCAGCTAGAACACGAAGTGAACCCTCAAAATCCACAATGCATGATATTTCGGAGCAACTTAAACGTAAACAAGGCAAGGAAAATGAAACAAGCGGAATTATGGGCCCATTTTGGAAGAGAACTCATGTTATCAGATTTAGGGAGCAATGAGAGGAAATTTTTAGCTTTTATATCTTGTACGAGATTCAAAGGTACGGATATTGACAAACCAATGACTCACGACGAAATTGTAAATCTTACTGAAGCTTATGCTGCGTTAGGTGGTGGTGGCCTCGCATTATTTGGAACAGCTTGTTTATACACCTGGCCGATTTCTATAAAAGAAATCATTCCAAAATTCCAGGATACAACTCCAGTAAACATGCGACGCTTTATGGATGATAGTGGGTACAGAGGCACCTTAGGTGGATGCTTCGCAACAACACTGGGATCAGTCTTTCATGAACTGGGCCATACCTTTGACTTGGGACATACAAAGGATGGTATAATGGGTAGAGGTTTCGACAATATCGATAGAGTTTTTACTGTTGGTGATAAAAAATCAACTACAACAAAAGATAATATGAATAACTTCAATGGCAAGCCTGTTCAACATTCGACTGTCTCACTCCAGCGTAACATAAGTGTAACCATGAATGTGGCCGAACCGCTTCGTATTTTAGGACCAAGAAGTAAAACTACTTTGGGAAATTTTGCTGCAATGTCAAAGTCAGACATAGTACGAAGGAGTCCAAATGTAACACCTATAACGCGACCTTCTAGTGTATATTCCAATATAACAAACAGGATGTCAGATTCAAGAAAAAATGTGAATCGGACAAATGGAAATGATTCCATTTATTGGACAAGAAACTGTGCAGTGCTTTTATCTTACCATAGATGGTTCAATAACGAGTACGGAAGAGAAAGACAGGCAATAACAAGATACCTTAAATTTGATAAAAACAAAATGATGATTATATCAACAGCTGGAATTAGAATTGTTGAAGTAAGAGATGAATCCAATGGAATGGTCTTAGATTCGTATGAATTTACAGATGTGTTACCAGAAAAACGGTTTCTGGTTCCTTTTACTTTTTCACCTAAAAGTAAAGTTTTAACAATAGTCGTAGAAGATGATTTAGGGAACGTGTTAAAACAAACACTTTCCTATTAAATTTAGAAGAGTTCCAAAGCTTATCAAGTATGACAATAAGTGATGAAGAAATCTGTAGTACCTAAATTTACTATAAATTTAACTATTTTAATTACTCATGTAATTTGAATATATGTATGTTTGGGAGTATACTTTAAGGACACGCAAGCTAAGCAATAGGTATGTATTATAATTTGATGCCAAGCTATTTTTTACAAGTTACATAATATATCTACTTAACTGTCCTACCTATTTATTTACGTAACGTATCCCTTATTTTTACTTTCGTTTTTATTTACGGCTAATTAGTCAAGGTCACTAAATGCTTACTGAACTTGAACAAGTAAACAAAATTCTCTACTAAGTGGCTAATGAACTAACGCACTAAAATGATTGTTAGTGTAAGTTCGGATACTTGATTTTCATACGAAACCTGGATAGTTGTCGGGATGGTACATCCAGTAATGTAGTAAATTATAATGAGTCTTTATTTAACATGAACGCACCCATAATTATGTTACTTACATCAGTCTTCCAGCCTGACAGGTTGTCAGTTTGAAAACTTGTCTAAATTTTAAGTGGAAAATTTTAATTAAATGTTAAGATTACCTATAATAAAATTGCCCTTATTATTTTATAACGGAACATGTGTTCTAACCATAATGTATGACTAACGTATTCGAACATCAATTGACTGTTTATAATTTTATTCCTATTGTTAGAAGTAGTTAGAACTTGTTTTTAATATATTTTCTTGTTGTTTTAGATATATTTATAAGAACTAAGTATTTTAACGTGATAATAATATTGTGAGTGAATGAGTAAAGGAAACGTATAACAAAGTATCAATATGGCGACTGATACATTAGAAAATAAACGCTTTTTCGAGGAATCTAAACATTTCCCACAAGTTATCAATGGTCGGATTAATGCTGTTCAATTTCTTGAAGCAGCAGTGGAATTACTGAGTGTTGTTGGTAAGTTAAATCTATCCACTATAAAAAGTATTTTTATAAATTTCCTGTTTCCTCTGCTATACCATTGTCACCTCAGTCTGTAATTAAACTAAAGATTACTTTAATAAGTAATTTACTTTTATTTTTTTGTTATACCTAAGCTTGAACTGATAGCCATTATTATATAATCCTGAGAACTTTTATGAGTACAGCAATTTGCATTGAGTACCTACTTACTTCTCTTCAATGAATCTTAATTTCAAATGCCTTTATTATATTTAATTTCAGAACAACTTGGTAAAGTATTTGCACCTGTTAAATATGATATGAATGGAAATATAGATGTAAGTACCAACTAGGCACCTATTTTAAATCTTGAATTGTTAATTAATGTCTCAGTTAAAATTTCATAGAAAAAATCCAAAAATGTTGTGGCTAAATGTAATATATATTTTTTTTTTTTTCTAGAAAATAAAGAAGCTTAATTTTGATAATAATTCATGCTTACTAGAATTATTGTTGCATGAATCTGCAAATGGAAAACCAGTAGCCACAGAAGGAGTGCTGTGGCTAAACAGGTATTTTATTTTTCAAAATAAGAAATGTGTTAAAACAAATTAGGTACTTTCAAACAAGAGCAATCTTTATTAAACATATAATTTTATTTTACAAATATTCTATGATGTTCCAAGCAGTAAGTGATTCTTATAATTTAGAATTTTGTACTGTTGAATCAATATTTTCAATAATTGAATATTCAAAATGTGGCCAAATCATTCATAATAAATTACCTATTAACTAGGTTATTCTAGATATTATGTGCAATTTCAATCCTGTACAAATTTATTCAAATTTGAAATATAAGAATGAAGTATAAAAACTATGCATTTACTTTGTGTATAAGTATGGAAATAATTCTAACAAAATCCATAACACTTTCAGAGCGCTATGTTTTTTCGAGATTGCATTCCAAGAAATAATTCAATGCCTCAGAAATGATAATTTGGATGTCAGCATGAAGAAGATTTTTACAATAGCATATGAGGGCTCTGTTAAGCCATACCACAGCTGGGCTACACAACAAATATTTGCAGTAAGTTGTTTATTTATCTGAAGTCTTGGGATATGTGTATTAGATATATATTATATATATTATAAGGCAAACAACTTTAATACAAAGGCCTTAAAACTTAGTAATGGGAGCTTTAGCTAGGTAATATAAATATTGTGATCATGTTGATTAGCTCTTAAACATTTTTTTATATTAGCTCTTAAGCATTAAGTATAGGATGTCTGTTGTAAAAATGATTTTTTTTTTGTTTTCAGTTCATTTCAAGATTATCACCTTCACTTCCTCAAATTATGAAATCATTTGGAGAGGAGAAACAAACGGAAGAGTTCATTTTGAGGCTATCCAGTTTTAACAAATCATTACATCTAGTAAGATGCAGTATAGACAATTTTTATAAGGAGCATAATTTGCTTTGAATTTAGAAGTAGGTACCTAATGTTTTTTTTTCATCACAATAATATAAATCATGTTAATAATTTTATTGCAAGTATATACTAGCTGTTTTCAGTTCATTATTGTTAAAGGTTGTTAATGTGATTAGAATGAATAATTATACTTAGAGGATAAAACTTGTAACTTACATATGAAATAAGAAAGTAAGTATTTATTTTCAAAGAATAAATGTATCCAAAGTACTTGAAAAGTATTAGAGGCTAAGGTAAGATTTTATTTCAGTATCACTTAAAATGCCTTGTTTATATTGTTGCTAATGAAAATTGTATATTTAATTATGAATCAAATCAGTGCCTTGATGTTTAATGTCTTATTAAAAAAGGAAAACCAAGTGTAGATGTTTATTTTAATAGCATTGTAAATTTAAATGTATTATCATATAATAAGATAGCCATGATCTCATTAGCTTCATTGAGATGATAATAATATATTTGTCAAGTTTAAAACTGTTATGCGGTGTATTCTATATTAACTTGTGGGAAGTGAAAAAGTAATTTTAAGACCTTGTAAAAAAATCTTCAATTAAATTAGGGTGGTCACCCTAGTACAATGACAGTCAAAGAAGGTGTTGAAGATTTTAATGAAACTAAGCTTGTTTTCAGTGTTGGCCTGTAATGTTATTACATTACATTATAAGTAATTAAACATATACTTATATGTCTTATGCTTGTTCTTGGTCCTTACACAGACTTTTTAAAGTGTGCAATATATCTTCAGCTAATAATCAAAATACTATAACATAATCCTAAGTACAATAACTGTTTTGTTCTGTCATTATTTATTAAACATGTGTCTGTTTTTACAATAATAATAATATGTTACATTTTACATTGAATGGATTCCATAAATATGACAAAAAATGTTGTGTTTCTCTGAAGGCAAATACAACAACAAATAAAACAATTCATGTGCAATTTGATCTTTACTGCTATTCATTAAACTAATTTAAGTAAACATTTCAACAAGTTTCCATTTTATCCATGGCCCATTTTTTTTCCACAGGCCTAAAGCATTGTATAAATTTCATTAATCTTAGGCCCTATTTATTTGTTTTATAAATTGTACCCATTATAAACAGACTTAAGGTCTTAAAATAAAGTATTTAAATATATTTTGTGCCTTTATCTCAAAACTTTATTATGTTTCTTATACCTTGGGCAATGGCCACATGCTGCTCAATGCAAAAACGAAATTTGAGAATAAGGAAAGAGCATATTATGTGGTATAAGACTTAATTGTAATAATGATGCTGTAAGTACCTACTACTTCATCCATCTTTACTGTTATAAGAGAAATAAATGGTTTTAGCTAAAGATGATGCTTTTCTTAATGCTAAGAAACATAATATTATCTCGGTTACTGACATTGACCATAGAATTGCATGCAAAGTTACTTCTGTAGGTGTGCTCAGCAAATAAGGGTTAAAAAGAAAAAAACTAACAAGTGGCATCTGCATCAACACAGTCAGCATCAGGAAGCCTGCCAATTCAGGAACCTAAACAATGACAAAAATATAATTTGTAGTGTTTTTTTAATATTTTGATGGAATGGCTTTGATACCCAGTTTCAAATACTTACTCTGCATGATAGATTTCCGTAATATCCAAGATAGAGCCTGAATAATTCCAGGATAACTAATAAAATAAATACTGTTACTGACAGATATCTAGTGAGATGGCCCAGTAAATGAAGCTGTAATAAAAGAAATAAAAATTATCAACAGTATCGCTACATTTTTTGAAAACAGTTATATAAATTATAAAAAAAATACCTTCATATAAAGAAAGAAAGCCGTATTCGGAATCCATATCAGAATTAAAAAGAAATTGAGGAATAGGCATTTTTGCAATCGAATCATAATATCTGTAAGTAGGTCAGGTAAGAACATAAAGAAATATATTAGAATCCTCGCATTTCCTTTACGTATTCGCCGACTGTTATTGTTGAGGTTTTCGATATTACGGAATCCGTGAGTGCAATGCAAAGTTTATTGTCCCTTGTTATGTTTATAAAGTAAAATGCAGCAGATAAATATTAAAATATCTTTTTTTTTCAATTAACAAGTTTGGAAATCAAAATTCACTGTTCAGTAGTGTTTACAGTTTTTGTTGTGGTCTTGACTCTTGACTCTTGAAGTTCAATATTTGACATTTGAAAATTTTGAATTTGACATTAATTTGAACTCTGCTGCTGTCATTTCTTTTTAATATTGGATCGTTTTAAAGTATGCCCGGAAGAGTTTTAGTGCTGCCATATGATAAATTGTACGTAGGTTTGTAGACCTGTGAACCTGTCTGACATTAGTGACATTTGATTTGTCAGTGTTACTAATAAAAATAAGGTTATGTTGTATGGACATTATTATAGAATTAATTAAGCTCATCCCGCCGTATTAAATTTTCTGTATGGGAACTAAAATGATTACAAAACAATTTGCAGGCCTTTCAATAGGTAAGCCTTGGGTAATATTTATTCTTTGACAAAATTATAGTCTTCATTTTACATAATTACCTATATAAAAAACGATGCGAGACGTATGATCAGCTCATGAAGTGTAATTATTTTAATTTTTTAGGCCTTTTACGAACTAATGGGATTCAGCTGACGTCTGTTGCTGGAATAAAATATTTCCCTCCACCAAAAAATTATGACGGTAAGTAAATTGCTTAGGTACTTCTAATTTCATGTTTGAACCTACCTAGTTCAAAGTGAGAATTTAATTTAATGTTTACAGATATTGAAATACCTGAACGACAGAGGCTTCGTCCTTTTGATAAGGTGCCACAATATCCAGCAAATTTGAAACCACCAAAAATGCAAAAAAGGCTTAGATACATGCGTGGACCAGAGCTCTTACACAACAGCTTACAATTGAAACAATTTGGAGTTATTGTTAGTATTACTTAGTAAAGATACATAAGTAAAGATAAGATATTGCTTTAATCCATAAATAATTACTAACTATATTTTTCAAAGTAATTTGGTAAGAACATAATCCTGACTACTGGCATTAGAGAAAGACCTCAGTTTAAGACCTGATTGATTGGTGTACTTCTTTTTGACGTAATACTTATATAATAAAAAAAATGCCTGTGTTATGTAATATTTATTATTGCTAATTTTAATTTATGATTTTAGGCAACTGGGGGTGGCAGAATGAGACATGAACATTTTGAAATGGCCCGTTTGGTTGTAGCTAGGAAACTAGACATGAGACGGATGTATGCTATTTGGAGGGTAGACCCACCATGGCAGCCAGTCACTAAGAAAGGTCAAGGTCAGAGAATGGGGGGTGGTAAAGGTGCTATTGATCATTATGTTACTCCCATCAAAGCTGGAAGAGTAATTCTAGAAGTGGCTGGCAAATGTGAATATGCTGAGGTAAATAAATATTTATTTCAGATTTTGTTATAAATTAGTGTAAAAGCATCACTACATTGAATAGCCGTTCCGTAAAGAAAGTTTCAAAAATAATACTATTGATATGTTTCATGTTATTCTGCTGTTTAAAAATCAAAGATCATGAAAAATATAACTAACTTTACTTTGTTTTATATATAATATATCCACATTCATAAATACAGTTCTATTGCAACTGAATATATTTTTTTAAATAAACTAAATACCTATATAGATCTTTGTCTCTTTATTATACTAAAATATAATATAATGTGCTAAACATTTTTTTCAGGTGTGGCCCATGTTAAAAATAGTAGCTGAAAGATTACCATTCAAAGCTGAAGCCATTTCACAAGAAATTATGGAACAGAAAGCAGCTGATGAAAAATGGAAAGAAGAAAACAACAAAAACAATTATAACTTGAAATATATAATACAGAACAACATGGGAGGGTGCCATAGGATGTTATCGCCATTTGATCACAAATGGTATGGAAGATATTTGTAATTAATTAACAAGTAATTATTTAGTTCAAATATACAATAGTTTAAGAATATATTGAACATTTTGTTTGACTCGTAACCTTATTATATGGGATTTTTCGAGATTAATAAAACAAGTAAATTATTCAATAATGGTTTATTAAATTTGACATTTTATGAAAGGATTCTTGTGACAAGCCTCAGTTTGCATACATGTATATAAACCTTGGTAGCAATAATGTATATAAACACCTTTTTATATATTATGGAAAAAACTCAACAAAAACAAATGTCTATAATAACAAATCCTACAGCACAAAGTACTTGTATCCGGCGACTCAACCCTAACCTAACGACAAAAGCCAAACAACACATTTATCCATATTTGAGAGATTATATTGATTTACGAATATCATTTCACAAAGTTACATAGTTATCTTCCAAATGAAAACAAACATTTGTATAATTAGGACGAAAATTACTGATTGATTGAAACCAAATTAGATTTATTCACGACATTTCATGTCTTCCGCCAGAGTGATGTAGTGTAGTGAACAAAACAAAATTAAGCTACATTGTAGTTGTAGTCACACGTATTTTGTTAAATTTAATTTTAGAGTCACAAATACACAATTACAGAATTAAATTTACTATGTAGTGGTACAACTGCAACAGACATGAAACACTTTATATTACTGTGTGCATCTCTACTCATTCCATATTTCAAGCATCTCTACCTTAATAATATCCTATTTCTGCATCATTACCTCAACACAAGTACCTATAAATTATATAACGTCATAACAATATTTACAAAGCCTAAAGAACTAACTTACAAGTAAATGCAAATTTACATCTTCAATAAATATAGTGTTTACAATATCGTACAAGCGCTAGTTTTCATATATGATATGGCTCTTTTATTTATTTTAATTTTAAAATCAACTGCCAAAAACAATCCCTAGGCAGTCATTTCAGGTATATATCACAAGTCGATCTAACCAATATTATTTGATTTAACTTGCGTGATTATTTTTATTTAATATTAAAATTTAGTATTTAAATGCACATACAGACTCAAAAGGATCTCATTACCATTGTTCGTGATTAGTTTAACATTACATTTTATTATATTTGTGATTCATTTGGTATATTGTGAATCCATTAGCATTTTAAATATAAGAAATGGAATAAAAGTACTAAAGGAACATTTGTCATGGCAACAAAAGATATATGATGTTATTTTGAACTGCTGTAAAGGCTCGACCAAACAAGCTCTATCTATAGTATAATATTTGACTAGTTAGGTGTCTTAAGCTATCATAGTCTTATGAAACTAGGAATAATTCCCTAAACACTGGCATTACGCAGTCTTAGAATCTATTACACCTGGATAAAAAAACAACGGAAGTTTAATGTAAATAAGCTCATACAAAACTTAAACTGCATGAAATAAATTAACATTCGTTGAATTGAATATGTTTGCTGAGTAATATTTAGCTAAGCTAAGCTATAAGATATTAGACAAAGTGAGGTAGCGTCATTACCTACTAGTGGGGAATATTTACAATCTAAGTCGAAGCTAATTTATTTTCACTTAGGTTGTCAATAAATAGTGACAGGGTTCCAAGCTCATTAATAAAATGTAATCATCTAAACCTGCGTTTAGACAGCTTGTAAGTGGGATAAAATACTAACATAAACCGTACCGTGTGTACGCACAATCTATAATATGTATCAACATACGAGTATTTAACTACATGCACACAATAAATACTATTATTAAGTTACTTAAATATGTGCAGCTTTGTAGATGACTAGAGTAAATATTCTTTAACATTAATTTTACAGTTATATATATATTTTTTCGTTCCCGATCACTGCAAGGATCCACATTTAGACACATATTGTATTGAGGATAATACGTTTGACCGTTAACAACATTATTCATACGATTCGCTCAAGTGCTCCAATAAGAATTTCAATTGTGTTTTCATGAAATAATTTTTGTGCGCGATAGAATCGCATAGCATTTGAGTGGGCGCGGTGACGTTACCGTTGCTAACGTTCTCGTATATGTGTGCGTCGTCGGTGCACTGATTGTTGTTGTGTGTGTCAACAGTACTATCCTCAGGCCCGGCTGCCCCGGACGCAACAGCGGGTGCATTGTATACGTCGATTGTAGGAGCTATGCTGGTATGCTGATATTTAAACGAAGACAATATCTGCCGGATCTTTGCAATGATCTGCTCTACTCAGGCGTTTGATTCCTGCGAAAAATTTGAAAATATACATAAGTCATATTTCTGCAGCAATATAGGTAAGGTACACGTACTAATAGGTGTCTAAAGGACATTTAATATTACTCTACTATCTATGCTAGATCGGTAGTTTTCCAGCGTTCTAAAATGACAACTTAAAATTACAGACAGTGATTTAATTGCAAACATATAAAAGTGAGATTCATCAGTGTAGGATCTATTAAATTGCTGCAGGAGTGTGATGATATGAATACTTGTCAAACGAAACTTAATCAGGCGGACGTAGATAGCTTACATTATAATACTGTACGGCGTCATTATAATAATATTTGTATAAAATGTAAGTACTCATATAAAATACTACGTTTTAAGTCATTTTAAATGCATCAAAATTTAGGCGCTATCGTTCATAAGAGAGTACATTAAATATAGAAACACTACGTATAGTATAAGTACAGGATAGAACGCGTCGAGCGGTCGCGTCGGGTGTTCGTCACGACGGTATCGGTGGAAGCGAGACAGCAACATCTATTCTAGAAGCAGTGGGACGGTGTGTCGGTTTATACCTTGAGGTTGTGGAAATAGTGCATGATCTGATCGTAGTCCATGTGGAGGTCGTCCAGGCCGAGGGTCTCGACGGGCGCGTCGCCGGGCGCTGCGCCGCCGCGCGCCTCAAGCTCAGAACGCGAATACATCGGGTTGCCCACTATGGTGGCGCGCTTCACTTCCGGAGAACCGCTTCCTGATAGACCATGAGCATTTAGTTAATAGCTATTTACCAACCGAAAATTCGATTGACATTCATGGTTTAATACAATTTGTTTAAATTGTAATAATAGGTTAACATTAAAAACATCGAGACCGAAGTGGGGCCACAGTGGAAAATAATTTTCGGAACTGTAAACTCCATAACATGAACCGTAAGTAATTCGACTGAGCAAATAATCAAAAGGGAAATATAACATATTTAATTACTTATGTGAAAGGTAAAGTCGAGATATTATATTCGTATTTTCATCCTCTAGGTATATTTCGTTTCTATGTACCTACTCATACAACTTACCTTTATTTTGATTGGCAGCTTCCACGAAATCTGCTTTGACGTTGGGTTCCTTGGATCTATTCTTATGCCTCATCTGCACTTCAGGCAAACCTGAAAACCGCACAAAGAATTTAAATTTTAACTATGCAATTTATGCAAATTCAACCATATGGCTACAGACATAAGGTTCAACTTACCAATTCCAGAATCGTGCATGTAATCAGGGCTTTGTGGCTTGGCGAAGGTCCGTCTCGAGTCATCTGTGCCTCTATTCAGGCCTACGATCTCTCGATAATCCTTGTTTTCCAACACGAGTGGAGCGTCGTTGTCGAACTCGAAAAGGCGCGCGCAGTCCTCTTTGCTAAGCTTCTCTACAGCATTATCTTCAATGTCGTTCATCGGCGGGAGAGGGTTTAGTTCGTTTTTGTAGTCTTTCATATCTCGGGGTGACAGGTACGGTGCGTCGGTTTTATTCAAATCAATAATTCTAAAAAAAAAGTCATGTACTTATTACGTCGAAATGTAGGTACACGAATCGATTTGTTTGATTATAGTTTTATATGTTACCGGTCGGGGCGGCGGCCATTTTCGGGAGATCGTCTTGAATCGTGTTCGCGGTCGTGTCGTTTGTGATGGTTCCTAGAATGACTCCGTCTAGTTGGTGGCATGACAGTTTCAGGCAGTACCTGCAAAAATAAATAAGTGTCTTTTATAACTGTGATGTTTATTTTTAAGTTTCTAGTTAAACTCAAGTCTGTCAAATTATAATTTTCATTTAATTTTGATTTTTAAGTCTAGGTAATAAGATATAAACGTGTCAGACAAATTGTAATGTACCTATGTAGGTAGATAATTAAAAATAATAAGAATAAATCTTACTTTATGCGGGTTTCGAGGTGGAACAGGTACCTGTGGTTGAGGAGTGGAAGAGTTTCGGTGCGGCGGCACGGGAGGCCGATACTCGTCGCCTGCTGCAGCCTCCGGGCTGAGGACCAAAAAGGTTAAACGATTTAATTATATACTAGTATGACCCGCCATTTCGTCTTGGGCAACCTATCCGGCTAGCGCTTAAGGAAAGTGAGAATGACATATGCTTTCTCACGCGACAATATCTTACGTGCTAATTCCCCTGGTACTTATTTCAAATTCAGCAGTATCATAATATACCGTCTGGTTATATGTCTGATTCATATAAAAAAAAGAAAAATCCCGATTTAGGACAAAAAATAATCCACCCATAGATATTTCTTTATTATTATTGTTTGTCTCTATCTATAAGACTTTCTGCTGAGTTTTCAGCGGCGTTACTTCTCAGATGGTCATTCCGAAGCTCTAGTGTTAAAATACTTTTTTACGGTGCATATTCACTAATAAACGATTTTATTATTATTTATTTTAACTTACTGCCATTGGCTGTCCCCAGAATGGTGTCGCGCATGCCGAGCTGGTTTCTTACAGTAAGTCGTAGAGTCGATCATTCTCTCGTTCCTCTCGTTCTGCGATGGCAACTCGATCGAGTTGGGGTTATCGAAGCTTGTCACCATAACATTGCCATTATCTCGTATTGCGTCTTCAGGGTCCACGTAGTTGTAGTTGAGAGGGTTCGCTGTAATTCTCATCTCTGTGTTGCCATTGTCTATGGGCTGGGATGAGTTGCGATTCGTTGAATGGCGGTTGCCGTTGCGTTCGATTGTTGCTCGACCTGCATTGGAAATGTGGTTCAGTATTTTATTGAGTTTAGGTAGGTACCTAATATATGGAAATCGTTCCAGCAGTTTCATCGCCGTCGTAATATTGTTTTCTCGTAACCTAATAAAACAGTACAAATAAACCCATTTTCGCATTTATCGAGATACAAAAATAGTCTGTGTTCATGTCTAGATACCAAAAATTAAAAAAAATGTTCAGCGTTCTTTTTCATTTATAATACTAGTAAGGACAGCACTGTTATTTTAAAAAAAAAGTTTCGTCTAACATACCAAGCCAAACCCAATCATGAGCGTTTGTGGTGGACTCGCGGCTCGGCTTGTCGCGCGTCAGGCCCAGGGTTGTGCCCACGAGGCCGGCGACCTGCAGCCGGCCTCCCTCGGCCACGGCGGGCAGCGTCAGCCCTAGCGGCGCGCCCGGGCTCGCCCGACCCACCGGCTTCAACCGAGACGCATACACCACGCACGACACCACGAATATCTGCATACACAAATCACCAATAAGTTGAATCAAGCATTCTTGGATTCACATAAGTAAGATATTAATTATGCTAACATCTCGGAATACAGTTTTATTTCTACATATTCTATGACTAGATTATTAACTTACCACAATAGCGAAGCAGAACGCCACAAGGAGCACGTACATTCCTTAAAAAAGAAATGTATAACAAACTTATGAAAGATGATGATGTTATTATACTTAATAATATTAAACAAGCTTGAGACGGCTAAATATCATAAATACAACCTTGAACAAAACATACTCGTACAGATCTACCTAGTACCTACCAAACTTGTGTTATGGGTAGATACTACATAAAATAACTTTGTTTTACTACTGTGAATGAAGTCACAATCACTTGGTCATACTTAGGTCACTAGGTCAGTTCAGTTATCAGTCTTCAATATAGGTCTCTAGACTGGAGCCGTTCGTAATGATGACAAATATGACAGATATTTACTTAGTTGACTCTCTTACGTCATATAATATGAGAATCAAATAATTTATTTAAGTATATTGTCTAATAACCCAAGTCAGTAAATACTTATACTAGCGACAATTTTTCAACAATAAGACTTTAGGTAAGTACTTTTCAACAAAAAAATCTTATAGGTACAGCTACTTGAATTGTATGCTAGCTGTGCCCGCGGATTCGAAACCGATAAAAGCTAAAGAGTGCCTATCTAAACCAACTTACTTCTCTCGCACTTATAATATGAATAAGGAACTTGTATTAAAATTCTTACCGATTTCAACAGGTGACATGTGTTGATTCTGATGCCTAGGACGCACGGCGGGGTTCTGTCTGTATATGGACGCGTATTGCTGCGCTTGCACTGTAGGCTCGTGATTGTTCTCATCTTTTATACCTGAAAAATGTATTATATATTTATAATTTTTAGAGGTCTTAGGATGTGTACACAAAACCAACCAAGGGACCGTAATGCGTGTACGTATTACGGTCCCTTTTAGGTTGTACTCTTAAAAGGGTTAGTCAAGATTTGTCATTAAAGTTGAGTTGTTAACGACACGTAAACGTTCCACGATTATAAATTTTAATAAATAACTTGGAACAATCCTGTATCGATTTAGTTTCCAACTAAGCAATGCTTGTATTAAGAGTATTTAGAGTGCTTGTAGTATGGATAAACATAATATATAAATAAGTATGTATCGTCCACTCCACATTACAAGATATTTAATTACCTACAAGTAAAAAGTTTAGTCACATTTAACACGTCATTAAATTTGGTAACTATATAATTTAACATAAGAACTCGCAACATCCTGGAACTGACCACTCCGCCAATAGGTCGTTATATATACAGCCTTTCAATCATAAATGATTACCTCGTATGACGTCACTGAGATCAGCCAAGCTGTTTCTCACTCCGCCTCGAGCCATGATATCGTCATTTTGCGGTGTATCAGGTCGTTGGGGTGTATCCCCTCCACTGAAGTCCACGTCAACACTTGCTGCAGCACTGGCGAGAGCGCCCGGTATGTTCTTGATGTTGGCAGGTGTTTTAGTATCGCCCTTCCCAGGCAGGGCCACGCGACGCAACGGGCCGCTACGACATTGTTCCGGTGTTAAAAGGGTGACCCGGAGAAGCTCGCCGCTACCTGTAATTTGATACGTTTAGGGTTTAATTAGGAATGGGATTTATACCAATTTCTTAGAAAATTTACTATTTATTGATATCTGCAAACTACTTGCAGCTTGTCTACACTACGAAATATCACTAACTGTGATAATGTACATTATGCGCTCTACATTAGGTATTAGAAAATTATATATCGTCTCTAGGTATTACGTGGTTTAGAGATATTGTTAGAAATTTATTGTATAAGTGTTCCTACCTTCGCCAACGGCTATAACTCGGGGATGTTTGGACGCAAGCATCGGTGCGAAGGCTACGACCTCCGGGTCGAGACTCTCCACCAATAGGAAGTAGTCCGAGACGGCCACGTCTCGTAGCGCCGTGCGCGTGTCGTCCGCAAACTCGATGTCGATGTCGAGAAGACCTTCCTGAAAATTTAAAAAAGGTAATTAAGTACCTACTTGCTGAGAGGTAATATAGGTTATATGTACAGGTGCATTTTATTAAAGCTGGCCCCATTTTGTTAAAGCTAGGTATTCTATTTAAGCTGGCTACATTTTATTAAAACTGGCCACATTTTTATTTCTTAATCGTTAATCTGATAGCCGGTCAAGTGCGAGTCTGACTAGCGCACGAAGTATTCCGTGTCATTAACTGTTATAGCAGCAACAAAAATAAGTATTTTATCTGTGAAAATTCTAACTGGCTAACTATCACAGGCCATAGATACAGCCTGGTGACAAACAGACGGACGGTCAGCGGAGTCTGAGTAATAGGGTCCCGTTAGAACAAATCCACTTGTCTTATTATCAGTGAGATTTCACCTAAGCTTATTGAACTTTGACTCCCTATTTAATAAAGAGACTAGTAATAAATTATTACTCAGTAATTAAAGTAGCTATACGAGATAATGAAATTCTAGGTACAGAACAGAAGGCTCTCTGTCAAAAAGATGGCACGTAATATCAATTTCTATATTGCTTCAAAGAATTTGCGTCTTATAATGCGGTTTATCGCGAGTTAAAATTTCAATACAAAATGCTAGTCTTGAATGAAGCTAGCTGACGGGTTCCGCCAATGAGAGACAAGTTAGTTAGCGATATCGAAAGCATTTTTGACTATCAATAGCCTTTTTAAACTTCGAACCACTTCTGATGACCATAGACACAACCTTTAAGAGTTTTAAAAAAAATTACAAACCTGATATTGAGCTGTGAGCCGCCTCGTGACGGTAGTTTCGGAGACGTAACCGTTGACGATGTTTTGGTCCGGTGAGATGTTCAACTGAAGACCAGATATTACTCGCACCAGTAGTCGGGATATCGTCACTTTGTCGTTCACCACTCGCACTTCTCGAAGACCGATCACACGCCCTGGATTAAATAATTTTTAAATCAGGCTTGTGCTACCAAAAAAGACAATTAAACATAATATTAACTATATATTTATTATTATTTTCGTATATAATATCAGAGATTAAAAGACACAAAGACCTTGTCACATAGGTACGATTCGATTGTGATGAAAATTGCTTATTTTGAAATTTTGATGCCAGAGTGAAGAGCATGAGGCGTTTATGTTAAACATGTGACTGTGTTTAACACGAACGCCGTCTCCTTTTCCAGCCACGCGCTTTTCCCTGTACTCAAGTCATACACAGTTCTCTTTAAACCGCGACTTTAAGGTTATAATACTAAACTACTGTAATTAATAGACTTACCCGTTATCGGAGATAGCACTTGGACCTCTGTAAGGCCTGTGCTTCTTCCTTGCAGCACCCGCCCCCTCAAGGACGCAATTCTTGGATCCGATACTCGCATCAGCGACTGGACGAGTTCAGTGACCTTTAGGCGAGTACGTCGCGACACGAAGTACGAGACGCGGCCGGAGTCGTGATCTTTGGCAAGAAAACGGGCGAAAACCTGAGTAGAAAAAGAAAATTAATGATACCTAAAACTTTTTCTGTCAGATTTACCATTAGGTACCTAATTTAATTTATCGCCTTAAGAAAGATTCCTAAGGTCTGAGATGAGGTTTCAAAATCCACACTGTAACGCATTATCTCACTATATTTTTTATACATAAACACTAATAGTCGATTCGATTATAGACAAGTTGCGTATTAACTTGTGTATAAAAAGAGGGTAGGTAATAATATTTTTTAACCTTTAGTGAGGTATTTACCTACCATTGAACTAAGATTGAGATGATTAATAGGTATGCGTATTTGGCCCTACTACCGTTTTTATAATATTGAAGCTTTTTGTTCCTTTTCGCACCACTGTTCTTAAAAAATAGTCTTTACTTAATAACTACCAAATACCTCACTTAATTTACACTTACTTCAATATTTGTCTGCTGGTATCTCAGTCGGCATGAGCGCTGTTCCGACAGGGAGTTGACGCCATCTGGCCTGGTGCCGCCCCAGCCGCGCGCCGACAGCGACCGCTTCAGCCTGTCCTTTGAACTCGGGTCCTCGGTCACTTTCCAACCTGTTACAACACACACGAATTAAATCACTGATCGACTATAAAAATATAATTATTTAGAAAAAATATAATAATATGATTATTGGGAACTAAGGGGCCGCCTCGCGTAAGTCTATAATGCAAGTATGTCGATATGAAATGCACGATGTTAAAAAAAAGTTTTCGTTTGTTTAGTTTCGAAATCTGTTAACTTTGATACCGTGTGATTTTCACGAATTTAATTTTATTTACCTACTCATATACATACCTGTAGGTATAATATATAGATATTATATGTTTACTTATTATCAAAATTACCTATGAGCGTTGGAATAAAACAACTAGACTTTAGCGTTACACTATCGTCAGCAAATAAAATAAATTACCTATCTACGCGAGCTAAATCCATTACAATTATTTCATTCCAATGTGAAGTATCCATAGGTAAGCATCAGAAAGGATTAAATAAGAGTAAAAAGATGAGTACCTAAATAAAATTAAATAATGTAATTATGTACCTTTTATTTGTGACAGTCTTCTGTTATCCACTTCTACTTCAAGCGGGTACTCTGGCATCCACACGGTGAAGCGAGCCAACCCGGTATATGTTCCATACTTAACAATCACGGAGGCATTCGAAGATCCTCGTATTTCAGAACCATCCACATAAACTGAGCTACACGACGACGACACCTGTAATGAGTTATAACAATATTATTCGATGTAATTGAATCCTTTCAATAGTTAAGTACCGAGATATCATGCTAATGCTCGCCGAGCTTCGGTATACAGCGGTAATCTTCAGCTATTAGCTAACTATTAAGCGAGCTTAATAGAACGAGATCCGCCGCTTCCTTTAGTAATTTATTCATTAAAGGATTAAAAGTAACTTCCTGCTTTTTATTGAGATTCTTACGGTTACTTTCTTTTTAATTAAGTGTAAGTATCTAATAGAGCTTCACGGCGGATGTTTAATACTTTAAATGACTGAGCTAGCAACATTGTTATTTACGAGTGGTTTAAGTAAGTATGGATTGTTAGCTATCGGGAATATGTTAAGTCTTTGTATATGTAATTTATAATGTAAGTAACTTATACTTATTAGTTAGTAGGTAAGTACTTAAATAGTGAGAACATGTTCAATATACTCGCTTAAAAAGTACAGCTTTGAACGAAATACCTAATTTCTATCTTGGATTAACAGCAAACAATAGAAGATCGACATATGAAACGGGCTTGGCTGGAGCATCGATCCCGAATCCCGGGTATTGTTATTAAATTATCTTTGTCATAAAAACGGATATTCAAATTCAATTATGTGCTCTCCGCCCGCTTTGAGTGCGACACGAAAATGGAATCCAAATAAATACCTACACATGACGTAAGTGTGATGGAATGTATTGTGAATTTTATTTTTAACAAAATAAAAAAGAACAAGTTATAAATTAGACCATAATATAAGATAATTAATAGGTCAGCCCTTGTTATTCGAATCCATATCCCCGTGGATAAACTGTCGAGTCGATATAATATTGAGAACGTTGTCGACAACGAGAAGGTTTATTATGTCAATATTGTTTCGTTATTGACATGAAGAATTAAGAGACGACATCGACATGACAAGTTATCTTGTTGTCGACAACGTTATCGATTTTTGACAGATCACCGCGAGAATAAGACGAGATCGACAAGATGCAATTGATTCGACATTTCATCATAGGCTCTCAGGACTACTAGAGCCTTTTCTATATTTTATTCTTACACTGCAGTACTTAACTACTGACATCTTTAAAATACTACTTACCTTCAAAACGCTTTCGTCTTCAGAATGGCACGAACTCTGCAGTGTGACATCTGCTACCTGTCCCGCTTGTGACACTATGAGAACCTTCATGGCCTGCGACACTTGCCTCCCCGTCAGTACAGCGGTGTTTAGCACCTCCCAGTTCTAGGATAAAAAGTTTAATGTTAATTGGCAGTGCCTTAACTGGTCTTGTGAGTCGTTATTTGCTAGATGTCTTGTGTCCGGCGCTATTATCCAATTAAATTAAACTACCGGTCCCACAATAATTGTTGTTTATGGATTATAAACGTGAGAACGCTAAGAGCTTACCTATATACTTTATACGTTTCCTGAAACAACGTTTTCTTATCTCGACAAGTTAAACATTAGGTACTTTTATCATAAAGTTGAACAAACTTACTTTGTTCACATTTGTATTAACCAGTTTTTTTCTGTTGATATCTTATCAAAGAAGATCTGTTCTCCAACATTCATAAAGATATTCTAATAATAGATGAATGTAACATTTTATCTACTTATATATACAAGTATCTTCATTGGAGACGGGCTTTAGTATATCCTCGCCTTAGCTTTTGTTAATCCAATCGTAGTCCTGGCATCAATAGAAATGCGATGTGAATAGATGCTTTCAGCCGACTACTCATTACCCAACAGCGCGTAACTAAACCTAACAATAACAGAGTCCTACCATGTTAATTAAATGAAGGATATCAGTAAGATGTGTCAGACAATTATTCCGTTCATTACCAACGAACGCGTTTACTAGTTGCTTGCTTCATACCAATCATTAATCAATTACAACAATGTGCCATTATGCATTCAGGTACGTAACTAAACAGATAACGGCTTCTATACAAACAATACTAACAAGTCCATTCAGAATCGTGGAGTAATTGCATTAGACGCAACAACGGGCGTCAGTCTGCACTTCATCATTCATGTTATAGTCCAATTAGTTTAATCATGTTACGTAGTTGGTTTGAACGTGTGGCGTTCATCGTCAGTAGACCGATAGCTGGCGAGGTATGACGAGCGGGCCGGGAGAGCCCGGGGCTCGGCCCGGCCTCGGGTTAATGGGCTTCGCGCTAATATGAGATAAAGTAATTGCTTAATAAATATTATTCTCTAACTTCATTAAGGCGGCGACGCCGGGACCGCACACTACGCCCTATGCAAATTAACTTACAATAATAACATGTGTCGAAACTGCTATCATAACTAATATAATTTATTAACTTATTCTATCTGTTCCATTTTCTAATCTTGACAGTTCATCACAGAGGCTAATATTGAAGACTGGAAGCTTTATAGGTACCTACATGGAGCCAATTACGTATAAAAATGCCCATCTATTGAGATAAGTATATAATTTTATAGATGAATAAATAGCAATCCTTAGATATAAGCATACAAAATTAAAATCTAGTCTATCTAATCTAGGTAGCAGGTGTGATAAAGAATTTATCCAAAGCAAGCCGAGGCGCGTAGCAGCAGAAGTGGGCGGCGCCGCTCTTTCTCAGCCTCCATTACCGCGCGATAAAGCTCCCATTAGAGCACTTCATTCATACTAAGAGAGCACCATTAAATGTTAATCTCTGGGATTTGTTACAATAGCGCGCACCAGAGATCATTATTTCGCAGAAATTATTTCATTAGAACAATACTCGGAGTATTCCTTAAAGGTTTCGTAAGGATTCCTTATATTTTTTCAACCAATTTGGCAGACAATAATAGCTATCGCGGGCCTGTTACTAGAACCCGGTAAAAGCTCATGAAACTCGATAAAGATGTCGTTATAGCAATAAAAGGAGCTCCCTTGGATTCGTTAATTGCAGGGGAAATATATCGCGTTTAATTTATGATGGCAGTGGCGTCTCAATAAATTGCTTATTTCGGACACCGATTCCCGAAGTCCCGACCAACGTTAAACTGACCATAGAACAAATGAAGAAAGATAGACGTCTTTGTTATGCTTCTTAAAGGAAGTAAATCTATGAATTGTTTTGCGAAACTGACCTTTGAAATGGGCAATACTGCTTGGATGTCATCTTTTTCAATGTCAAGTCGCGTAATAACTCTGTGTTCATGCGGCGGCTCCTCGCTGGTGACAGAGACGGCGGGCGTGGCTGACAACTTGGCCGACCAGTTCAGCCGCGCTGTTCCGCGGCCTGACTCCCCCTCGGAACCTTCCGCGTCGCTTTCCCCTTCAGCCCCCACCTCCACAAGCCAAGTTAGGACCTCTTCCCAACCAGGACCAGCTGGACCGCTCAGGTCTTCGGGACTCCTGGTATAAAAAAAAAACGATTCAATACATCAGTGTGAAATCTTAGTATAAGTTGTATGTTATAAACGTAAATTTTAAAAGGATGTGTCCTTAAAAACTTAAACATAAACATTAAACACAAGATAACTCATAACCTGATTAAAATATGTGCTACTAAATGATTTCCTTCCTTTTCCCTACTAAAATCGGTTTATAACTACACCTAGCCAAAATAAGTACCTACTGGTAAAACAAGTTTGTTATAAAATTTATGATTAATAGTTGTATGAGGAGTATTTGTTGTTCTTAGTGCCTTTGTAACGGGTTCCCCAGTGGAAGAAAGTGCACGGAATTACAAGCAATAATAAGTTGAAAAGTGGTGACGTCGAGTTTCATTAAGCGGCACAAGGCGCCAACCGCCCGCCCGATTTATAGCTTCGCGAATGCAACGCTACATAGGTAGGTACCTAGTCGTGAGCGAAATTGTGAACAAATCCTACCGGGGAAATGAGAACGCGGCTTTATTTTATTGCGAAATACCTACACCGTATTACAAGAAATAAATGTTTACATTCTGCACGAGACTCGTTAAACAAATGCAACAGTAAGTAATAAATTTAAAGAAAACATAAATTCCCTGTGTAAATAATTAAGGAAGCCCGTTATTTGTACTAGAATTTAACTCCTAATTGGCGCCCAATTGGTTATTTATGGGCAGCGCTGATAATTAGCGCCTAGCACGTAGTCGAGGGCAAATAACTACTTTTGTGTGAAATGAATAGTCCCCAATTCTCCATATTTTCTTAGGTACCTATTTGCTGCTGTGGAAATTATATAGCTAACCTACTTAACCATCTCACAGTATATATGTGCTACAGATATAATAGGTATTCAATAAGCTACATTCCTTCGAGTTCTACAGAACAGTTGACCTATTTACGTATAATAGTATTACAAACATTTCGAAAGGACTTTGAGAAAATAGAAATGGAATTGGATCCTGTAAACCCGTCCTGCTAAGCTGTGGTTTGTGACGCTGTCCGCTTGGTAGCGGGTCCCCGAGCATTAAAGGTGCCTACTTATACTGCAGTGAGATTGCAGACGCATTCTTATCGGGGTTTCTTCCATTCTACTATCGTCGCAGTGGAATGGTATAAACCTATCTATTACCGTATGTTATGTATTAATTAAATCGTTTGAGATTACACAATTTTATTGAACGATGCTATGCTTGCATTAACATTTTTTACCTACTGGAATAAAACAACTATAACGGATTTAACCCGCCTATTTTATTTTATTTGCTGACGTTTCGTAAACTTCACTTTTAGCGTCATCGTCGGCTCTGTTGTGCTACGAACATGGGAACTGTAAAGCTTTCGACAACAACAGCAAATTACATAAAATACGCGGATTAAATACCTACGTCATAATTGAATCATTTCAATGTGTAATAACCGCGAAGCATCAGAAATAATTTTTTTTTTTCATTGATTTTTTATTTGCACGTGTAAAAATAAGAATCAAGTTCTTATACTTAGTGATTGAAAAAAAAAAATCAAATAATATATAAGTACTTAAGACATAGATTCATATCGAGAGGCCTATGTCCAGCAGTGGACTGCGATAGGCTGATGATGATGATGATAGATTTATATATTAACTTACGTTTCACCATTGTCGTCGTTCAGCGGCTGTTCAAGGCGGGTGGCAGTCACCGTAGCTGTGCGCGGCTTCACCTCAGCCGTCACCGCCCAGCGGGAGTTCGCTGCCGCTACGCTGATCAGCCGCAATCCCGACTTCACTTTCATTCTAAAAAGAAGAATACTATTTTAGGATGTATTCTTTAAATTGGCCCTTTTTAGTAATTTGCTCAATTTGTCATTATGTAAGTAGGTATCTAAGGATTAATAGATAATTATTTAAATAATTCAATAACTGTCTCAATAAAATATCAAAAATAACATCGTACCTATTTATATAATCAGCTTTAAGAATTTAATAAACTTTGAAAAAATAGAAAAGAGAATAAAAATATACTTTTGAACAACTACCACAGATTACTAAATAGTTACTGCCACTACTTAGTCCAGTTATTAAATTCCAAGTTAGGTACTTATAATTGTTGTATTTCGATTCATCTTTTAGTTAGGTTGGCCGTTGGGTAGACTTCGAAAAATTGATAAAAGTACCTATATACCTACTTAATCTAATATTTTTTACTATTCAAATAGAAAAGTTTATAGAGGCTGTTTCCTAAAACCCTTCAGATTCGGAGCAATTTAACACTAATCGCCCTCAATTGGAATAATACTTGTATCGTATACTCATGAGGAAAACGGTCAGTCAATGTGGATCAGCAGTGCTTTGTTAGTAGGGCTTAGTGTGATAAGAGTTACTTTAGTTTCCAATTAGATTGGAAACAGAATCCAAAATAAATCGGATTATAATAGAGTCCTGCTATTGTGCCTAACTTTTGAAAGTGGAAAAAAACTCTTACCTAATTATAAGAGATCGGTAACAAACGTTTTTATTACTAAGTAGTTGTCCCGGCACATGTCGTATCGTTCGGCAAAGCAGCGACAGAGCAATATTAATCAATCGATTTAACATTAGTTGTCATTGTGTAGGTACTAAATATTTTTGTAAAGTTTTCTTCAATTCTCTAATGATAAGAACCATCTCTTGATCACAACAACAAATAATTAGTGAAATTGGTTCGTTTTTTAGCGTGATGCCGTGACCGACCGATTTGGGACTCATTTTATACATATAGATTATTCTTGTATGTTGTAATATAATTTAGCAGAAAGATAATAGAGTATTATCAATATGTATTACGTACCTAATAGTAAGCATTCATAATATTGTGTGTAGTGGAAATATTACGTGGTGACCACGGGTCCACGGTCAACACCGTATTATTTTAAACGGCATATTTATTTTAATCCCAAATATATAAATAAACAAAACTAAAAATCTTTAAATCGTTTAACTGGCTCCTTGTTTGCTCCGTCTTTGTGTTGAGTTGTGTGGCCGTTTTGCAAGCTACCCTCTTTTACTCATTAGAATTAAGTTAAATAATTATTTTTTTCTCAGTAAGTGATTTTTTGTAAATCTTATGAGGAAATAAATATCTTAAACCTTAAACCTTAAAACCTAGATAACCTAAGCTGATATAAATTCCCACTCTAGGGCGGGTGCATCGCTCATAACTCAGAGGCCGGCAGATGTACGGCACGAGTCGGGAACAGGTGGTGCAGAATATAACGCATGCTTCTCGTTGCTGAGATTCTTTTCTGAATTATTTATTCACATAACTTTGTTTACGTAATAATGTAATGAACAATACGTAAAATTTTTTGAACATTTTTCATCGTATGTTAATAGGAATTGTTGTAGGTACTATAATAGTAGGCACCTACTTACATATAATTAAACTCTTAAATATATGCCATTGATTTACGCTCTCATATAATAAAAGAGATAAACAACGTCTCTTAATAGACCGTTTTAAAACGTCGTCAGTGCACATGTGATTTATTTAAATACTCTACCAAATGCTTGTACATACTTTTTGGGAAATTTTGGGTATCTATTACATATCTATGTCATAAGTTATTATAGTCCGTTAGCGTTACATAATATATCACTCAGTAGATAATTGACCGCAGCTATAGATTACGCGAAAGGATTAGCTTGTAAGGTTTCTACGCGTGGCTTACTGGCAATCAAGTTGAAGCCGCAAAGAATATCTGCTATATACCTAATATAGTAAACAATACTTAGGTAACGTTATTTAATACCTTCACTCTATAGTTGAATAACGCGTTAATAAAATTTAAAACTTCGCCATGTGCAATACAATATATCAAATTTACCGCTTCGTATTCTTCACGAATGGCTTAGTGGTGCAGTAGTAAATTATGGTTACTGTTAGCGGAGAATTGTGGGTGCACTGGTATATGCACGCCGCAGCCTAGCCGCATTAATACCTGCTAGATTAAATTTAAATTCTGCTTATTAACTACAGACTGTCTAACACTTTTCTCGTTTTTAATGAATATTAAGGTCTGTGTTAATTTTATAAAATAAATCCGATTATATCTTTCAATCGATTCATAATAGTGTTTTTCATCTTTCACAGTACTTATCCTAAACCTGCTGAACTGATTTGGCTTCAAATTTAACATAGCTATAACGGATTATAGATATATAAATAAGTAGTTTTTAACCCCCGACGCAAAAACGACGGGGTGTTATAAGTTTGACGTGTCTGTGTGTGTGTGTGTGTGTGTGTGTGTGTGTGTGTCTGTCTGTGGCATCATAGCTCCCAAACGCATGAACCGATTTTGATTCTGTTTTTTTTGTTTAAGAGGTGAATATGTCGGGAGTGTTCTTAGCTATGTTTGATGAAAATCGGACCAGTAGTTTAATACATAGAGGGGGGTGAAAGAGGGGATGGAAAAATAAATGTCCACAAATATACTCGAGTGGGGTATCAAATGAAAGAGGGTCGCGAGTACATTACAAAATTGAAATTATAATGAAAATCGGTTGAGCCGTTCAAAAAATATAGGGAGTGAAAGTGGGGATGGAAAATCAAATATCTACAAATATAACCGAGTGGGGTATCAAATGAAAGAGGATCACGTGTACATTACAAAATTGATATTATAATGAAAATCGGTTAAGTAGTTCAAAAAATGTAGGGACTGAAAGTGTGGAAATGGTTAACCAAATGACTAGAAATATAACCGAGTGAGGTATCGAATGAAAGAGGACCACACGTACATTACAGAATTCCATGTAAAATGGAAATTGGTTAAAAAAATAATAAGTTAACTACCTTCAAAAAGTATGAAATAAAAAAAATAAATTAAAAAATTTAACAAACCCCCGACAAAAAAACATATAAGCCGTCTAAAAAGTATAAAAATAATAAAGACTTGAAATTAGGTAGGTACCTAAGTATTAATAGGTATTTCTACAAAGAAAACGTCATGTCGGGGGGACCTTAGATTTCGATACATAGTATGTAAATATAGATAGGTACAATTAGGTACCTAAATGATGAGCGGTCCCCCCGACGTGACGTTTTCTTTGCAGAAATACCTATTAATACTTAGGTACCTACCTAATTTCAAGTCTTTATTATTTTTATACTTTTTAGACGGCTTATATGTTTTTTTGTCGGGGGTTTGTTAAATTTTTATATCCTGAAGAAGAATTAAAGCAAACCTTTAAATATATTTTTAATTTTAAACAGGTTACATAAAGGAACTAATAGAGTTATAATCGTATGTGTAGCAGATACCTGGTTCATATAAACATACTTTATTTAACGAGGAGATTTTAACTGTGTACTTAGAGTACAACTTGTAGCCAAATACAAAAAGCATTTGAAGAGAATCGATTCCACTTTACTAATCACTAGTAAAGCAACCTCTAACTGACCCCTAACTCAAACAGCTCGAGTAAATACACTGAAACTGTTACACTTTTATTCGAGGGCACTTTGCTTCATGGGTAAACTACCCTTTAGAATTTATTTATTACCGAGACCACTTGATGCAATACGGTAAACTTTTAATGGGTACAGCGAGGCCTGATGGCATCCAGTGTACAGGGATTCAACCGCGGCTTGCACCAATGTAAAGTGTTAAGTTACTCTTCAATATCGCTCTCATCCATTTAAAACTTTAAGCCTACTAGTACGCGTTTATACTTACAAATATTTATTTTAGGATAACCTATATAACAAAAAATGGTTATTAGCAGATAGAAGAAAATAGGTAGGTAGGTACCACTGTTGAGATTATAGTAATCGGTGTTAAAACATACTAATAAAACTGTCACAAATTACATAAGTAATCCAGTAGGTATTGTGAAGCTGAGACCGACTTTTAAGTGACAGCATTCGCGTTAGGCCCGACATGAGTGTCTGTCAGACGCAGAGATTCTGGCAAACTTGTCCTCTCATTACTTATTCTGCTTACGTTGAACATAAATGTACCTATACACATTTGTGTCTGTATAGCTTTGTTAAGGAATCATATGGTAATGATAAATGTTTAACTTACCTAATAACGACGTGTCCTGTCGAGTGAGTAGCATCTCGTCGAACAACGAAGGGTAAATGTAATCGGGAGTGAGGGTAGAGTGGTGCTCGAGGCAATAACAGGGCTGCGGAACCAGCTCGCGCTTCACGGTATCCAGCTCTGGCCCCAGCCAGTGTAACTAATCCAAGAGGCCACGCGGGCTGCACAGATACGCGACCACACGCGCCATCCCCGGATTCACCACTACTAGCCTCGGCGGCGCTGTAAGCTAATCGCACAGTTCGCGGCGGTCGTTTTCCTTTTCCATCAGCAGGCCACCAAGCAGCCGGAATGGTAAGCTCAGCTAAACAAGCTCCTTCTTCGCCCTCAGGTCCACAAGTAGCTGTCAAAGTCTTTGCACCGAGGCTAGCATGCAAAGTTATGCAAACTCTGCGTGGTCTGGCGGCAGCTCTTCGCGCACCACCTTCCCCACCCGTGTGGAATAAAACTCGCAAAACAGGTGCATCGCGGGGAAGCTCTCGAAACACTAAATGAGCGGACACATCGAGTCGATGAGCCGTAGCTTCTTGTAGTTCTATAAGCGTAGCGTTTCTTCTGGGTGGTTCTAATGGGTCGGGTACTGTGTACCGCGCTGGCACCGTCTGCTTGGTAGAAAATGGTCCGTAGGTGGCGCGAACAGACGCAGGTGCAGAACCTTGTAGCACGGTAAATCGATCAAGGGATAGCAGTGCGCCTGGCAGGGCTGTACCCATCGGTTCGGGAGGTGGACCAGCACCACTCCATCTCGCAGTATGCTTCAGGAAGAATCCACTGTCTTTGTTCTCGAAGTGGACTTCAACGCTGAGCACGGTTCCTGTAAAAAAATACATTGTCAGTAAGGAGTAGGAAACTAAGTAGATACCAACTAATTTATATTTAATCTTACAATATTATCAATAATTAAGTCGTATAATTTATATTATTGGCGTAAATGACAGGAGAAAGAGTCCTTTTAATATTTTATTTTAGCTTTCGACACGAGATAAAAGGGCGTCGAGGCGAAACGCTGCTGGCACGGCTCCAACTGCATTCATGTCCGCAATAAGATGTCAGTTCTTTTTCACTTTGTTTACAAACATTCCGATATTAATAAGTAAAAAGTTTATTTTTGTGTTTACTTAAAGAATATCATCATCTTTGTTCGGAATATTTTACAGCGCTTGAGAAATTGCTTCCTCGAGCGTAATACGTCAAGAATTCCAAGAAGAAAACATAGAAACATAGTAACACGAACTTAGCTTTAAATTGGCAGCCATTGAAGGATTTACCCGACAATGTATCACTTACTGAAAAAATGTTAAGAGCGAACATAAACATTTTCACAGTTGAGATAGATACGCATGAAATATGAGTAAGTTTATAAGGTAGAGGAGAAGTCGTGAGTGGGTGCTCGTTGTGTATGACAGATGGGTCGCGTCACACGTCAAGCACGACCTCGTTTAGGGAGGCAGGATTTGTGTCACGTTCAGTACTTAATGTTATTAGATATAAAATTATCTACGTCCATGGTAAAATCTAACTCATAAACTTTAGTAAGTACCTAATTACTTAAGAAGTTAACCTGCAAATTAACACATAACATGGATGTCCCAGGTTATAGGTACATCCCGGGAGAATAGTCTTTATCCACGTAAGCAAAGAAAAAGTCCAAGATATAAAAATAAATTAAAGGAAAATATAAAAAGTCACATTAAAGGAAAATATAAAAGAAATACTCGACCTATATTACAGTATTTTCTTTTAATTATTTCGTGGAGAAATACTGTAATATTATTGCCAAGTTTGAAATGTTTCGACATTTCTGCCATGATGTATAAGGCAACTTTATTAGGTAGGTACTTGGAAGAAAAGTAGCTTATAAAGTTCCTTCTTGTGATATTTTTGTTTTAAGAGCCCTCATAAATATTTGAGACCGGCTTTATGTTGTAGTAAGAGGGTGTTCAATTTTGGTACGCAGTAGTAAGTAAGTATAACTTTTTATACGGCGTTTATATTATTTCTAATTTTAAAAAGCAGGTGAGTTGATTCTAGCTAGGTATAAGATAACGTAACTACATATACTTAGATAGAAATTTGAAATAATTACAAGTTCACATTATATTTATGTATGCACTAATTGACTGCTGACTACTGAGCTATACCCCAAAATTAAAAAAATACAAATTCTATCTAATCCCAAATAATGAAGGAATCATCAGAAGTAGTTGAGCTGGCAGAGCTATTAAGACCAAGATGAGCCCTAACAGACAAATGACCCACACCTAACATTACTTAATCTTCAACATTCGTGCAGCCTACCTCTTAATTTACACGAAAACGTTCCGTTCCGCCACACGTTACCCCCACAGCCTAGAAGTGGGGGTCGGATAATAAAAAGCTTTAGCACGTGACAGTGTTAGAACAAAGAAAATTCACGCCGCTACCGGCCTCATCCGGAGAAATGATACGTCTGGCTGTTTGTAGAGAAACAACATGCCAATACGAGCCGCATGAAAATGTTTTTTTATCCGTGTTTGCAGAATACGACGCGACGGAATGAAAACATGTAAATGCAAATTGTAAATATGTAGAGTATTTCTTTATTTCTCTGTAGGCACGTACATAATTGAATTTTTAACATTACTGAGATTATACGACATCATTTACAGTGTTTTATGTAAGTAATAATAAGGTTATTTATTATAAAAAAAAATCACGAAAAAATTAAACTTTAATAGCTTGCCAAGTAACAATATTAGAACATAGACAATATGAATCTTATCTATACCTAAGTTCTATAATTTATTTGATGAAACACCGTATAACCTTTTCTGTTAATTAATATTCAGTAAAGGCATTTTCAAAATCAAACTGATTGTTCCAAGCCTCTTTCTAAAATTAGCGTAGATATTATGAAATCCTTTGATATCGAGCTCATTCATCAAAACATCTACCATTCCGTTGAAGGTTTAATAGCGCTTAATTTATAGACGAATTTTCAGAGGTTTCGAACCGTGACGTCAGAGCGCCAGCCCATTGGCAACATGGCCTGACAAATGGACAAATATTTACCCGTTAATGGTCAACACGTTATACAGTTCGCTTTATTGTTGTTCCCGTTCCATTTATCAAATTACGAAGCTTCGAATGCGGACGGGGTATTACGAAAATTAATAAATAAAGTGCAGTAACAGGGAATAATTGAGATATCGCGAGTAAGTAAGTGCCAACTTACAGTAGCAGTATACGCTCAAATATAAAAGTACGTAAGTAAGTAGGTAATAATTAAAAAAATAGCAATTTATTTTATTTTGTAGGTCCATTGAACGTTGGAAACTGCTTTTTAGTTTAGCTAGCAAAATACCAACGCGAAGTTAAATAAAAGCTTATGAAATTCGACTTCGCTGACATAAAACAATAATAATACAATAGTTTTTACCTTATACCTTAATTATTAGGTACTTACCTAATTAGGTAGATTACATATTCCGTCGTTTGATTAGCATTTACACATGTTTTTTTAAAACTAACTCTATGATTTATGAATGGATCGCTGTCTGTTTAAAACTTCCAATCCTTCATCGTGTAATCCATAGTGAAAAAATATTATTTTAACAGAATATACAACTCTTACACATTAAATTTGCTGTAGATTGGCAATGCGACATTAATGATGATGTATTGAGTATTTTAAAACCAATCGAAACTGCGATCCATCATTTTAAATTTCTACAAAGCGGATCGGAAATTATGGTTCATTAATATTTCGTATTAATAAAAGAATTTATGGTCTTCTGATTTGTAGCTACCGACATTATAATTTAATACATACGTGATTTAAATCCTAAACTACATGGGGACGATAGTGAGATAGCGGAGTAAGCGGGCCTTTCCGATTCTTATTAGGTATAGTTGACTATTTCTTCAGCGACTAAAACGCGACGGTGTTCTATACTTACTGCATCGCTAAAAAGTTGCTTTGTGACTTGTGCAAGGGGCGTTTTATATGTACACACTGAACCAGCCTGCAATGCATATGTATGTGTACTTTCGCGCATGTTGAGATATAAACTGGATCATATAGACGGCAGGTATCCAATTCCGGAAAGGTACGATCCCACTGATCCCAGAGCCGAGCTTTCAGTGAAATTTGATGTTATTTCGATACAAAACTTCACTGCAAATATAAATATCTACGGAAAAAATAAACTCAGTGTACGATCCAACACGCACGTTGTACATGTATTGCCAAAAAAAATGATACCAAATTTATTGTGTAGTAGCATGTAATAGGTACGTATATTCAGATTTCAGACAATATATATATATACCGGCAGTTACTAGGTATATTGTTGGTTAACGAGTGTTCTTGTTCCATTCTGTCCATTTTTATTTTAACAAAAGCATTCTATTAAATGTTCCTTTTTAGGGGTATCACCATTTCGTCGATGATTATTTATACAGATTATGATTTTTGATACAGTCCTCTCTAACCTACTTACTAAAAAAAACACAATGTAATCATCGTGCAGTGTAAATGTTAATATACCTATATATTTATTTGTGAGAGTAAAATACCTATCAGTTAAATAAATTACTCAGTAGGTGTATGTATTAGGTGTATTACACATTGTTAAAGTTGAAAGAGTAAGCTGTAGTATATAAAACAATATATACAATAGTATCTATATAATATATGTAAGGGCTTTATTTCGTGACCAATGATTTAATTATCTTCCAATTTCGTCGAGATTTCAGCGTCTCTGTCGTCCCTTGGCCTACGCATACTCAGTACCCCCATATTAATATCTTACCCGTACTCCAACAGTCGTAACGCCCACGCCAACAAAGATATACCCCTCTTAGATAAAAGGAACGATTGAAAAAAGTTATTTTCTAACCTTCTTTATATATTAAACGACAATAATTACGGGTTTATTAATCGTAGCTTCGTTGTACTCTCTACCAGAGTATTTGGAGGGTTGCGGAAAATAATCAGTGATTTTCATCTTCCCATTATTTGTTGGGACGAATAAGAAAATAGCCGGATACCTATTTCGTATTTTGTGGATTATCATATAAAATAATACTGAATCGAGCCAACAGCTTGTGTAAAATGACAATAGACCGGGGAAATTGAGGTAAAAGAACGCCGCATAAAAAATAATGATCCACCCTCAGCGCGCTCGGAAGGGTGGATACCGAATAAATTGTTTGCCTCTTTCAATTTAACACAACGAAGCCGCAATATCACAGGGACATTCTTGAGTCCGTAATTTTATTCCTACTTTGTACCTGTGCCGGCATTACTTGCGGTCATTAACGTTGCAAAAATACTGTTGAGATTTCTTTATGTGCAAGTAAATTCTTCCGTAACGTGTACAGTATAAGTAGGTAACTATGTCTCTAAAAGTATAATATATACGTGTTTGTGAGCATTATGAAGAAAGTTTTCGAAAATGTATCCCCTAATTAAAAAGAGAAGGTACTTACCGATTTGTATGAAGGGTTGTATTCCTTACTTGAGTTTACTTAAAATGTAATGTTAGGAAATTCATGTCTTTGAGGGCTGGAAGCGGATGGAAACCATAATCTACGAATGCGGCGGAGAGAAATCTCGCAAAGTATACTTACAAATCCTTTTTACATTAATACGATTTTTAGTAAAAAGTGTACGCAAGGCATATAGTAAGTCATCAATAACCAAATAGACAGCTTTGCCGACGAAGCGGCGCGACGGCTGAGCATGAAGCCCCGTGTTTGCGGCTTTACTTTACGAGATTCCTGTATCGCATTTTATTGCTAAAACGTTGTTACATGTCTCTTTAAAAGATAATAACTGCCTACATGTCGTCATGTGACGCTGTTTTACTATAAATATATTTTTAAAAGCTAACTTGAGATCGATTTAATCCAGATATTTAGGTATAGATAATTAGGCATAAAGATAATTAGGTCGGTTACAGTAATCGCGAATAAGTAAGTACCTAAATTAAATATCAAAAAACTTCAAATAGTGTTTAGTGAAAGATAAATCGGTAAAACTAAATAAGTACCTACTTATAAATAAAAGATGCACTACCAAACTCCTGGTAGTTCGGTACAGTTATAGATCTATAACCATCAACGAGCTATATGATTAAGTACCTACCTCTTCCTCTTTTTTTGTATTTGATAACACGTAATTTCCATAACAAATTACAAAGTAAAAAAACAGGAGCGAAATACCTACTATTTTACATTACCTACCAAATCGTATGTAAATTTTCATTGCTATTACTTATCTAGTATTTTTTATTATATTTCTGAGATAAATCTACGTTTACCCGCATGTAGGTATCCAGGCTATAACAAAACGTAATAGCAACCGAATTGGTAGGCGGGTCTACTCATTAATCAATTGGAATGGATGTCTGAATCGGCATTTGAGGCGATCCACTAAGTATTTTTCTTTTAGATTCATCGTTTTTTCAATTTACATCTACCCGTAATTTATACTAATATTCGCAACTAATTTGCTTGTTTCAGAGTAATGTCCACAAAACCCTTTGTAGTCAAAATTTATGATCTTATACATCAACCTTATCAGCACAATCTGCGCTTACAAGAAAATTTGTTCAAGAAACATCCTTACGATCTTAGTATAATGTACATTCGCCAACGAAAATAGATCAAAGCGGAATTGTAGAATATAACACTTCAAACGTGAAGATTATGATCTAAACCACATAAACTCTTGGTACCTACATAGCGTGCTGTAAATATATACTGTCCTTGACTGATTTATTTTGTATTCACGCTGACAGCCCACAACATCCTTTTACTTTATCCTTACCATTAATTTACCGGACCGGTTCTCTAATTAGTAATGTAGACCGTACGAGTTTATCCCTTTATTTTGAGTCAGTAAGCTTAGAATATATTTTATAAGTACAAATACTTAATCAAACAAAGTACATTTGAAAAATATATTACTTTTAGGTAGGTATCTAGATCAGCTCATATTGCTCCATTTCTGGTTACGACTACAACTGTACTTATAGTTTTTGATAGATACCTACCTATTTTAAGACTGCAACACTGCAAAATTTACTACTTTTAGGTACTTAATAGACTTGCCCTAGTAGTTAATAAGAAATACCTATTTGTGATTGTCTATTATCATTGTTCCAAAGGTATCCCCATATTATGCATGTATAAGACTATTTTTTGTTTTGTACATCAAACATAGGTACCAATGTACAAACGTAGGAATAAGTAACTTTAATTAAAACTAAATTAAACTTTGAAGAAAAGATAACTATCTTTATGATAATAGAGGGCACCAAAGACTACAAATTATGTTGTCGTTGGCTTAAGTAAATAGAAATCACAACCTACTGTTGCGTATTCTCTCGCCCCATAGACGCCTACTCCGATGGTGTGTACTTCGTTCAAGGGCCCTCCTCTGAAAAGCCTCTACGTGCAATATGTTGCTTCAAGATGATTTACGCTTTCACTTCCTGCATATTCATCATACCTCGTGTAAGGATTTAAGCACTAGTGGCCTTTGTACAAGTCAAATGTGACATTATCGATTAAGTTTCAATTAGTTAGTATATAATTATATGATAATCAGCAGCGCCTCTAGCGGTGAGTGACAGAAGTGTTCATTCTCTATGAAATATGTAACGTTTACGTCAAGCTAATCTTTTTTTGTGTCGCAAACCACATACTAAGGTTATCTGTTCGGGTTAATGATTCAAGTTCAAGCATTACCTAATATTAAAACAGGAAAATCCCCAAATTTTATTAGGTAGGTAAGTACGTACTTGTCTACTCCGTTCTTGAAACCTATAAAAACTTTCATACTTATAGCTTTTTTTTCTTTTCATATTTTTTTACTTTCATTTAATGAAATCTCTATATAGGTACGCAGCAGGTGAATAGTAGATCAGCCTGTATCTGTATTTTTGGTGTAGGTACAATTAAAAGTGTAAACATACTTAACTACCTAATAGTGGATTAGCAAACACGGCATCTCTCACGCGTAAGTTATATCAATAAGGGTGGTGAACGTACATTCTGGCAAAATGGATAAAGGACAATTAGTAACAGGAACCATTTCACGGCTTATTACACAACACTGTTAACTAATCACCGGCCGTCTTTCCTTCAAGACAGATTGCTTTGTGCATTCGTCCCTTATTTGCTGTTACGAATCCGACTTAGCTGTAAACCAAACGTCGCAGTTAGGTAATATTTGCATTGTTAAATATGAACAAGCCTTATAACGGGAATGTGACTAGGTTTAAGAATGAATAATTTGGAATGAAACAACTATTAACGGATTTAACTCGCGTATTTTTATTTTATTTTATTAATCCGTTAATAGTTGTTTCATTCCAATGTGTAATAACCGCGAAGGCATCAGAAATTATAATGAATAATTTGTTATAAGTAGGTCAAACTTGTAACACTACCCCTTTTTACCAAAGACGGTTAAAATAATTATTATTCGTTAATCTATTCATAACTTTGTTTTAGAAACTCAACACGTTTATTTATTGTTAAATTTACTACCTAACTACAACTTTTATAAAATATAGTGCTTTATAACTAAAGTGCTAAGGAATTTAAAGGTTTAGCTTGTCCGGTACCTGGGTAGTTAATGTCGCCTCAACTATGAATGCGAGATTGTGTTGGCAGTACTTTAAACATACTTGTCGCCAACACTTAACGGTACTTTTATCAAGTACTTGATGACAAAGATTTCCTATCGTTAGTACCTACCAGTCCCTATTTGGATATGACAAGCTACATTCTGTTATGTTTGATCAACACTGAGACCCGTGAAAGTTTTTATTTATCATCACCAAAGCTGTTTTACCGGTTACAGACATTATTGCATTTAATGCGTAGTCATAGACTATTTAAATTTTTGATTAACGCTGCACCTGCGTCTTTAAATGCGGCCTTACGATTATGCTTTCGTATGAATGTAGGTATACCTACAGTCAGATATGACATTCCAATTATAAATCTCTAAAGTAAATGGCAATGCCAAACCTTTCCAATTTAATTACCACTTATTCATCAAATTTATTTTATTTTTTCCATTACAACATTCTCAACAATGATTCCCTACCAGTGCGTTCAGGTAACTTTTTATTTAAAAATGTTAACACGAGATTAGGTCTAGATTTGCACCCCTCCAGGTAACAAAACAGGGAATAACCACCTGACTCCCGCTGAGAGTTACGCTGCTTCCATTTAACTAGTTAAAAGCGGATTGTTGTTTGTAATTAGTCTGGGTAACGGTGAGCTGGCGATTGTGTGGCGACGAAAGTAATGTTTCCACCCCGAGCTTTGTCGCTCAAAACAATAACTTGTCACAACCATCTAAATGCAAATACAGCTCGGAGCGCCCCCTTGATCTCTGTCATCTCATCCCTCATTTGTCGACGCGGAATAAGGATTTGCGGCTTACTTATACACTTGCACGACATCTGGCTTTTGGATATGATAAATAGACTTTTTTCAAATGGCTAAATATGCAATATCTAAAATTTAAGTTTATGTAAATCTTCTATTTCTCGTTTTTTTTTTGTTTTGTTTTTGCTTTAATATTAAACCTCTACAAATAATACTATAAGTAATATAAATTGGAATTAATTTGTACTTACTTTGAATATTAGAAATATAATGACTCGTTTGATTGTGATCGATTTCATTAATACTGAATATTATAGCTGGATTCGATCAACAGAACAAATTAAGGTACATCGTTACGTCGATCTGTGATGTTGAATAACGTTCCATGAATCTATCATTGAGTAATTTCCAATTAAATTTCTGGCTATTAAAGTTAAGTAATATTGCCGCTATCTTGTTTAACAAAGAATTAATACAAAATGTACGAAAACGAGAACTTTATATTAAATTGGGAGGTGCAAAGCCCTCCCGCAAAAGATCTTGAATATTTTTTAAATAGCGAAGGCATTTTGAAGAAAATCGATTCGGTCCATAACGAGTTTCCACATCGTAGAGGGCGGATGAATAAGATTAGGCGAGATAAGAAGCTATTGCGATCGACCACTAGGCCTTTTGTTGGGGAAAATGTAAATCGGTCGAACACTCGCGGAATGAAGCCGGGGCATAAGTCTCGCATAAATCCTGTTAGTGACAAAGCAATTTAACTTCAGCCAATGCTGACCTGTTACGTGCTTGGGAATTTATCTGTTATCAAGCCATGCGTTGCGGTTTCCGGCGCTTCATGGCTGAAATCGAATCGACCATGCCAGGTAAGCTTTTAACTTTAGGTAGTCTACGTAGCACCCCTATTTTGCAGATGTATTATGTTCATTAACGTTTTTATCCTTGGAGTAAAACAATTTATCGAGGCTAAAAAAGTAATAAAGTAATCAGTATCGGTTAAATTGAAACATGGCAGACTGTAAAAAATAATTAATATTACAATACATACTAATTGTACTGTTTCTTGTTCTACTGACGAGTAAAAAGAGATTATTAAAAAATGTACAACAATCAAAAATAGTTTTGCCCTCTAGACCGCATTGAAACATGAAATCAATAAACCGCCTAGGTCTATCATGGCCATCGGAGCGTGAGTATTATTATTGAATAATAGCTTGTGTGAATAGTAAATGATCATTGATCCTGCAAATAAGCATTCCCATTTAGGTAGGTATAGTAAGAAGCGGCAAACATTTCAAATTTTTATTCACTTTATACTGTTAGGAATATTATAATCGTGACCAATTGTAATAAGTAAGGTGACCCCCCAAAGCGCGCGCGCATCGCAGCGGGACACGTCACTAAATGTACGCACGTTACAATAAGACAAGTTACATTCAAACAAGAATGTGATCAGTCACGATTATTTAAAACTGTTCCTCTTCTCTCCTATTAAATCTAGTGAAGTGTTTATAGAAGTAATTTTATTATTATAATAAACTATTTCGTGTCGGTTACTTTCAGACATCGATGTTTATTGTACTACACGAATACGGGTCTCGAAAAGAAATACCTTTCCAAAAGATGCCGAACTTTTCATTATACTCGGCGACATCTGTGTACGTTTGTGTGCAGCGTGTTTTACGAGACTTCCCATCAGCGAGATTGATACATTAGTGGCATCACGCTAAGAGCTGCGGAATGCAAGTACGAAATGCAAGCTTTTACGTCATGCTACTGTTTATTCTGAGTTGAAAACCAAAGTAACCACGCGTCATAAAGTTGAGGATGTTACTAACCTTATAACAAATAGTTCTCAAAGTTTAGCTCTAAGACATAATTCCAACTTTAAATTATGGAAACTGTAAAGAATCCGAAACGTCAGCAAATAAAATAAAATAAAAATACGCGAGTTAAATCCGTTAATAGTTGTTTCATTCCAATGTCCAACTTTAAAATTAAAGTAAACTATTGTTTTAATTATATACATTAGTTCCTATAAGTATTAGGTACATCTTTAATAACGACGCCAATTGAAATTCGTGTAAACAAATTATGCCAAACAAGGTGTCATTTGCACCCGAAGCATTTATTATCCTCGTGAAAACCTCTGGCAATTAGGCAAATTGCTTTTAGAATGTTGCATATGCATGACAAATAAATTATCCTGACATCAGCAATGGGCTTTTTCAAATTTAGGTACTGAAAGCATAAACCACAATCGGCAACTGCAGCGCGGCGGTACAGCCTCAGACCCCTTTTAACTGGACCGCTGCATCTACTGCACCCTCATGGCATCGCAGCATACAGATTCACATTGCACAAACACTCTTTGCACCAACTCACTTCTCTCATATTATAATACTCTTAATTTGCCATGAATTAACTTATCACATTTCTATAAACACTGCGTAAACTTTGTAACTTATTAATATTTACATTTGTCCAAACGTCAACGTAACACCGTTCCGAAACCAATCAAAGTAATCGTTCAAAAACATTTATCAAAATACAATATTTTATATTCAGTGTAATAGCATATCAGTATTGGTAATCAAAGATAGAAAGATTATAAAGAAAAAATAAAATCAACATATGACTACGGTTAAAATAGTAAATGGGAATAGATATAGCACGTAATTTAAGTACCTAGTGACACAATCTTACATAAAATCATATTATTATATTATCTAACTACACATAGACTCGTACACTCGGCAAATCGATGTGTCCAATCAAAGATTCTAAGGAACGTACCTAACTCTTTGAAAGAGTCCCAGTGCACTTCTCGATAGCTCGAGCAGTAATTTAATTAAAGTGAGTGCGCATTAGACATGCCGAAGAGGTAAACGGGATCTTTGCTTTGCCGGTCCCAGTGCCGGCGTTCTTCCGGGAATTCGCTTTATTTCAACTACAGAAAATTCTAGCCACTTCCTCTGCAAACACTCGAAATGGCACTTTCATCGAAATGCTTCAAAGAACAGATGTTCCTGTAAACTTTAAATTAAATGGACGCAAAGAATTTAAAAGCTCCCGAGTGCCAACAAAATCGTTTTTATGAGTTATGTAATAACACTTTTGAGCAATACTTTCCGTGTTGTTTTATTTACTCCATTATGATTTGCTGTTTACTTAACTCTTGTACATCGTGCAATCTAAACAATGTAAGCGTATCAAATACAATACATAATGGATATCTGATCGAGTTTGATTCCCAAAACACATTTCATAAATTTATAGTCAGGAATGTTTGCTTAATTGCTTTATTGTATTCGTACGTATATGAGGGCATGTAATCGATCTATACCTACAGTAAATTGGATTTGGGGGTGGATCATAAAATATTCTCTATTGGGTTTGCTAAGTTCATCGTACGCTTATAAACAAAGATTTTGGGGTGAAGTTTTTCCATCAATTTCATTAAATTAATAAAATTAGGTTTAACAGCGATACATAACTAAGATAACCTAGGATTAAAAAGAACAACAGAACTAAAAAAAACACCGTTTGCATATCATGCAATACATTTGATCTATTGCACATTAAGAAGTACCTAGGTACTTAGTCATGTAGAATTTATCAACTTTACAATATACTCCACAATAATATAAGGTACAGAAATTATAATCAATATCTTACCACATCGCTAACCTTTTTTGATTGACCCGTAAAATCTATATCACTTAAAAATGGGGTATATTGTAGCTGTATAGAGTTTGCTTCCTGAATGACCTACTAATGTACAGACTCGATCGTTCTGTAAAGCGACCGTTATCAGCTTTTCACAGCGTTGTTAATTTAATTGGAATTAAATTGGACTGGAGTTGCAATTTGGCAAGATTCTACAGACCAATTGTGTTATAAGTAACATTTATTAACACTTCGCATTTTAGCCACGTATTAAGACTATTTCGTGGCAATTTCAGAAATACCTAAAATATATGTGTGAGTAAATGACTACGGTACAGTCAACATCAAATATATCGCAGCAGTAAAGGAGGTCAAATATATCGAAATACGCTCTAATGTCCTTTAAAATAGTATAGTGCGACATTTTGGTAATTGTTATACAATTATTAAATTGTATGCTGCTTGGGTCTTAAAGCGTTTTTAAAGAAAGAAAGGATTTTTCGAACATCACCCCCAAGGATAAAACGGACGCTTATCGCAGACGAAGTCATGGGCAAAAGCTAGTTCCAAATATGAGGAGACAATACCAGAAACGATGACCAAACGAAGTAAATTCAATATCGATAATACACAGGTGGGGACAGGTCAAACGGCAAGTGAGCAGCACGTGACGCGCGGGAGCGGGTAGCGTGGCGTGCGAAGGCGTCCGGAGCGAGCTTATTTGCATAACCGGACGTGTCTAGAATAACATGGAAATGACCTGCGAGGAAACTGCAGCGCGGCCTGTGACGCCGCCAATATTGCATCGATTTAGTGCTAGCACGCCACCACGTCCATACTAATGCACGTACACACCCACCCAACACTACCAGTTCATTGATAAAACGATTCTCAACGTATACGATTCGTTATAAACAAACTACGGGTAGTTCTTTTAGGGTTCCGTATCCAAAGGATAAAACGGGACCCTATTACTGAGACTTCGCTGACTGTAGATCCATCCGTCCGTTAGTCACCAGGTTATACCTATCTCATAAACCGAATTATTGTGCACACATCTAATTAGAGACTCAAATTACGTATAACCTACCTAACTTAAACTTGTAAAATAAAGGAATATAAACGCCGCGTGTCAAGCTTTATAAAATTGATTGTAACCCCAAGGCCAGTAGGTATAATTAATTCTATAAAACCACATATGCATTTAAGCGAAAGTTGGCTAACTCGCCCAGATGCTAAGGACGTATGTTAATATAGGGAGGAAGACAGATTAATTATAATTAATTATCTTTCCCTTGTTTTGGCAGACAAACGAGTTCCTAGGGAGCCATCTGTGCTATAAACGCCAATCTTGTAGGTAGCAATTTCTTGCCTTATATAATTACGATCAATGATGATCTTATATTTTAATGTTTGGTCCTAATATCTAACAATGAATTAAATAAAATTTTAAAGAACAGGGAAGTTTTTTTTAAAACGAGTGAGCTAATCGAGTGCTAGTACCTAGATGTATCGATACGCCGGATTCAGAGTGGCAGCCATTTCCCCGCGCACAATGACTTCAGTTTCAGATCCAACTCAATTTCACGCGTGATTTGTACACTTTTATTTCATTCCTATTCCAGCTATGCGTGTCGAATCGAATCTATTGACTACATGCAATTGAATTGAAGTCTATTAGTTCGTTTTAACCGAAATGGAAGCGTTAACAATTTTACCGTATTAGTTACTAGTTCCAGATTGTTGGAGTGTGAAACACGGTATGGACGCCTTCAAAGAACAGAACGTGGCCATAATAGGGTCGCGTAACTTGACAAACAACGATGTGTAACATCTCGCTTCTCAAGACGAGGAGTTAGCGGACAAGTTGATATATTGGGTCGGTCTGGGAGGGCGAGCGAGTAAACAGACGTAACCAGCCCCGCCCTACACTTCAATATAGCTACGTGCCGTCAGATAACACGGTCCTGCAGGAGGCTACTAAATTATTTTTATCTTTTACTTGAACAAGGCACTGTTACTCAGAAGGTTCACGAAATTAACTCGAGTACAAAGAAGCAAGTTGAGAAACTGGGGCAACAAAATATTAATGGCCGTTTTCGTTCTAAACTTATAAATTGATTGTGCATGTATACTGTAAAGTATAAGGGAGAAACAAAACACGCCAAAAGTACAGTGACAAGCAATTGGTTAAATTGAAACGAATTGCAATGGTGCCGAATGATATGAACAAAACGAGCGGCGGGCGGCCACCGAAGCATCATGAAAGCACTGAAATTCCACGGCTCGATAGACAAGCCTCGTCGCTCGGAACTTTATGACCGACAAATGCGTATGTGAACGTCAGAAAAAGGCGGTGCGCCGATAAAAACTCCATTGTCGACACCAGGCTACGCTTAAGGGCTTCAGAAATGACTGGAGGAACACGATGAAGTGCTATAAAAACTGCAGACACGCGTCTGGGACCCGCGGAATGACAAAGAAATGGAATGTTAAGTCGAACCGTCGACAAGCGTGAAATTTGATTGACGTCTTCAAACCATTATCATTTGTACCTACTTGCCAGTAAATAACGTTGCCAAAGGACACCCTCACTTAGAAAATTAGACAACTAGAAAATCGAGCTGTTAGAGACTTTTTGAAGCTAGAACTTTTGGGTTCCATCCTGCTCTGGAAATAGCTCAAAGCACAAGCATTGTTTTTCTTAAATTTCTTTAAAATATAAGACACCGCTTTTCAATCTCAACGTATTGGGTATGTTCTAAAGATATATAATCTTAGGTAAATAGGCGAAGTTCTTATTTTGTTTTAATTTTAACACCCAATTTTCTTACTCGTATCTCGTGACTCGAATTACCTGAAACAGAAAAATAATAATATTGTTAACAAAAGAAGATTTATTACACAGGCACAAAAATAAATATTTTTCGTAGAAAAGAATACTTCGTTAGTATAATAACTGAATGAGTTTTTCTCTTATTTGGTAGGTACTTTGATCGATGTTGGAATTTCCTGTTTCATTAGGAAATTCTTGGGCCGAAGTAATTTTCCGCAGCCGGAGGAAATTTGAGAGTTCGTTTTCGAAAATCTGATTCTCTAAAACGTCTTGTAACAATTTGCGGTCGCAGTTATTGCTTTTGTTATCTACTTCAAATTTACAGATTGTTGAATCTATAATAAGGCCTATTAAAAGAAATTAGAAAATTAAATTTACCTATTTTATCAAATAGGTAATAAAAGCTGTACGGAGATCTTTAATAGCGTTTGTGAAATTGATGACAACAACAAAAAATTGAATGAGTTTACATGCGGCTTTTCATAATGTATAAACCTAAACAGTAAATTAAGTATATCCAGACGGCTCGAAATTATAGCACCAACAATTAAGCAAATCAAGCATCCTATAAAGTACCGTTTAATAATACCATACATATACTTGATGGACAGTTATAACTAAACTCATATGCACACAAACATTATACTCATCATTGACAGGTTGAATCGCAAAAAAAACGTGAACCCTTCTTCCGTCGGATCGTCAAAGTTATAAATGGCTAGCACGGCCGGTGTCACTCTCAGGTTTAAGATAAATTGCTCTATATTTCGTAGAAGATCATTAATATCTGTTAAGAAAAGCCATAGGACAGTTTTAGTAATTTTAGTAAATAAATAGTCAAAAATTAATACCAACATGTTTTTGTTTAATACAACCACAACTTTGGAATTTATTTTAAACATTATGATAACAATGTGCAAATGGCAAAACAATTCAAAATAGTTTTCACGAAAACGGTAACACTGTATTTGTTACTTGAGTAAATATTACACCTTCGGGTCGTATGTTTGAACATTTCACGTACAAAAGTAGGTTAATTCGAAATCGGTCAATCCCTCGCGTGATTCAACAAAAGGTTTACGTGTTTCAGTTCTATGTTTCACGTTGGTCATTTAGAACTTAGAACAGTTTGAAAAGGTTGCTATTTCATCTGTGGGTCGTAACTGTTCGATTTGTCGGTAGGTTGGTAGGTTCCACAGGCTAGGCGTTGTCTGCCTCCATTATGCAAATGGAGGGCTCCAACCGACGAGTGTACGGATTTAGCCGATCTCACTGAGCTCGTTCCAGCAGGCGAAGTCGTACTACTAAAATAAGGAGTTAAGTGAAATAATTGATGATTGTTAGTTCCACAAATTTGCGGATTGCAAAACTTTCTTCCTACTCATTAATTATGCGTTTGATAAAGTTATTCTGAGCCCTAGACGAGAATTCAGTATAATTAAATTGTTAGTTGACTGTACGCTTTATAGGACCAACATATTTCGTTAATAGGTAAATGTTTATCGACTGCGGTACCCTTATATGTTCTTAGGGAGTGTCTGTCCCTCGCCCCATAATGCTGAGTGCTGACAAGTGTTCTGATGGTATCTCATTTAACGTGTCAACCGTAAAAGCCATTACGATTGGTATTTTCCACTTTTCTTGCCTTTTCATTTCCTTGTACAAGGAGTGACGGTATTAGAAAGTAAATATTATATACTTACATTGATTTATACAAAATATTATTCCATATATGCGAGACCTTTTGATGTAGTAAATGTTGAGATGGGATTACATGTATTCTAAGTAAGCATCCTGGCTTACGTCGACTTTGGGTTTCAAGTCTTACAGTTGGTATCTTAGTAATTCCCACGGTAGTTCAGACTAACCCTTCTCCAGATGCTTACAATATAAACAAAATCATCTCCCTTAACGTTATACAGTAACCTATCCTTGGTAAAATAATATACCTACTGTACTTAACTAATCTAAACCTCGAAGTAACAATAAACCACCCATCTCTACATAATAATATGTAAATAGGTACATATAGGTACGTATAAAATGTAGTTGGGGTTGAACGAATTTCTCTCTTAGGGACTATTTTTCGTTAACTGTAGTTCGGCGAAAACAAATATTCTAAATAGTTTACAGAGGTGCTCCCCGTAGACTTTATTTTCTATTGTTGTTGCTTTCTTTTTTTTTAGTCGTTGCCAATTTCTGTTAAAGACACACTAGATTTTTATATTTTATTATTGGTGTAGATTTACCTATATATTCAAAAATCTTGGAGTTCTGTGGTTGTGAGTTAAAGTAACATAATTATATTGAAGATTGTTTGTGAACTGTCTGATAAGCATTAACATTCCAATTATCAAGTAGCATGCCCAGTGATGACATTCTGTTTCTGGAAATCTGTTCAGTAATACGTCGATTATTAAATACCGATGCCACTTAGATATGATCTTGATATGAAATCGATATAAACAATGCACACTCGATCATTCATTGACTGTTAGATATCAGCCAAAATCGCATCGAACCCAAACGATTATCGGGGGTTAGCCGATTTAGTATTTATATAGATTTAATTTATTTAAATCATGACAAAAATACCTATGACTGTTAAACAATTTTTATTATTATTCTATTATACTGTAACTATTCTATTTTATTCCGTTCTATTCTATTGTCGATTATGTCAGTTTTAAGACAGTAGTAAGCAACTTTTGAACATAATTTCTAATCGACTGACTACATAACTCAAATCTACACAACGAAAACAAATAGGTATTATGAACCATTTTTACTTTAGAAGTCTAAATTAAATTTCTTTGTTCTTACATGCGCCCCAATTCAAGATACAGCATTCCAGATTTGTGTACAATATTTCCGGACATAATCGTGTTCAAAATAAGAGGAGGAGATGAAAACTCCGCTATTTGTACACCCTTACTGTCCAGGCAAATTGCTTTGAAAGACATACTCACTGGCAACGGAGCACTTTAACACAAACGTAACTGCTGAAACTTACATTAAAACTATACATATAAATGTGTTATTAGGTACTTCATTTCTGTCTTTGCAGTAGCTGTCATAAAAGACATGAAGCGTATGTGTGTTTTTTTTGGTAACATAAATGGGTTAATCCATTTCATACAATGAGATATTAAATAAAATAAAACTGTATAAAATTCAACCTAAAAAGTTGTCGAATTATTACAGTGACTTTTCAAGAATAGGTAAACTTTAGAGCTTCTGTCAAAAAGTTTTGACTCTTCGGATTTTCGAAATATTATTGGCAACGATTTTCTAAATGAAAAAGTTCATGAATACCTTCTGTACGATTCTGTTAATCAACTAACGCTTTCTATTCCTTTCAGTCTATGTGTAATGGATTCAATTTATACACTAACAAATATATACCCATAGAGAATATATATAATAACATCAATATCATACCATATTATGACGGCCTGTTGGTCTAGTGGTCAGAGGCCCTGACTACGAAACCGGAGGTTGCGGGTTCGAATCCCGCTAGGGGCAGATGTCAATGTGATGAGCACTGGCATCTGTACCTGAGTCTTGGATGTCTTATATGTATTTATGTATATTTATCCGTTGTCTAGTACCCATAACACAAGCTTTGCTTAAAATGGGACTAGATAATTGGTGTGAATTGTCCAAAGATATTTATTATTATTTATTATTATTATATTCAGAAACTGTATGAAGTAGGTAGATCTTTGAATAAGTACAAACCCGTAATATAAGGTTTAACACAAAAGTATGAAAATTAGCATTCTACGGACTTGACATTTGAATAAGTTCCATAATGGTATTTTTCCCCTCTTATTATTGGCTACGAGTTACAAGCTAAGCGTATCGAGTAGAGGTGAGCCGTATTTACTGAAATAGGGTTTTCGTTAGTATCTTCCTAGTCCCTACTTGATCCCACTCGCATGGCTTTAACGTAAAAGTATTTAAGAGTATCCGATGGGACGAGTCGAAGGTCGCGAACGCGAAATCCCTACATTACAAAATGTTCGGTAATTACTTTAGTGTTAGACTATCGCCAGCTCAATCAGGTACGAATATGGGAACTGTATAGTTTTCGAAACGTCAGCAAATAAAATAAAGTACTCGAGTTAAATCCGTTACAATTGTTCTTCGTTGGCATTAGAAATTATTCGGTAATTAATGTTTTTTTCTTAAATCTATAAGTACTCAGGTAATGATAGAAATCTGGTCATTCCAGAGTTAGTCCGGAACCAGCAAAGTGCCAACTAATAACTATAATTTTGATTATTGCTGTGCGTACTCGAAAATAATTCATTTGCATAGACAATAATAGACAAACTATATTTTTCATGGACAATAATGGACCTATGCTATGAATCTAGTCTTTTTATAGTCGCGTACTCGAAAGACTCGAGTCAGCATTTCATCTAGTACCTTCGTCTCACCACTAGTGTCGAGCGAATTCGGTCGCGCCGTCGTCACGTCCGCCTCCGGAAACTTCATTTAGAAAACTTTAATTGGAAGGCTGTCCCATCTATAGACAGTTTTATTTCTTCGAGCTCGTACAACGACAGTTGGGAATGTTATTAGTTCGCATTAGTGTCGTTAATGGGTAATAAGTGCGCTAATAAGCGGAGAACGTCCAACGCTTTAGTAAATAAAATGCTTTGGGGTTAACTCAATTAATATAAAAATAGTCTGAGTCGGTTTACTTAGCGTAAGCACCCCTGGTTAGGTATGGGTACTTCTGAGCACAATTGTTTCGATGTCTGCGGCCTTTTTAGTTTTTGGGAGCCAAGCATTGATCATAGTTTCACTGCCATTAGCTATTTACTTACCTACCCCTTTAATATTTAATATCAAACTTAAAATTCAGGTTGGACTATTGGTACCTATCGAATACAAATATTTTATGGGACTGTCAAAGTAATTTAATTAATCAAAGTTTGTAATGCCGCCGCAGTACAAACTTGTGCAGCATCTGCGCCACTCTCCGCACCCTATCTATAATGCAAGCCCGTATAACGAGGCCGAATGAAAACCACACAGACTGCTGTACGAGCGTAAGCACCTTCGTTTGCTATGCTAATTGGTTGGATAAGCTGCCAACGGGTGCATACGAGAAATCAAGCTGAAAGGACCAACCTAAATCTACCTACATTTCGCAAACGGTACGATCTCAAATCTTAAATCCTAAATAGGGTATACTGAAGCCACCACCAATAAATAAACGTATTTAACGCTACCTATTTCTACTTGGCATTTATGGCACTTAAGCCATTGACCTCGTAAGGTTACCTGAGTGTTTTATTTTTCTTGGCCCTCTTTAATGTTGTAACTGAAGTTAGTTCTTGTAGATATTATGTAAGTAGAAAAACAATTAGTAAACTATTTTATCTAATGCCTATCTAATTGTTCCATTCCAAAATATATTAGCAATTCGATCATATGAAGGAAATCCTAGATAAATATTTAGGTATGTACCTATCATGTGCAGTAAATGCGAATGATAAATCGTGCGAGATATCTAACAAGCCGAAATATTTTTAACACAGATAAATTAGAACGTAAAAAATCTAGAATTCAGGGAAGATAGAACAGCAGGGCGTAACAAGTCATTAATAATACTTTTTTTATCTATGTTGTTAATAAAAAAAGTATATTGATGTTTAGATTATTCAATATTTTGTTTATGTGCGCCATCCAAAGTCATAAAATGAAAATAATCAAATTTATCCAATTCACTGTCATATAAAAAATGATGTAGTGGCAATATGGTTTCCCTATTACGCTCGTTGTATATGGGCACCGGTAGTCGAGTGTTAGGTGCCGGCGGATTATATTTCCGAAACATATCTTTTCACACCGCGGTGCTAATGAGCTTTTCCGCTCCGCATTTTCTTCCCTCGCTAATTTCCGCATAAATTTCATCACCTCGCGAGGCGTCGCGCCCTCGAGATTCCTTGCGGAATTAAGAAAAGGGTTATCTTATCTCAGTAATTGCATAATTGAAGCATAAGAAGATATTACACACTTTATTAGCCTGCAGCGAAGAACCCTAATTATTTTAGAGGTGGGCGCCAAAAATCTAGATCAAAAATGCAAAATATTCATTATCATACAAAAAATATAATATACTTAGTGTAAACTTTATGGCGTGTTATATGTATCTCAATACCTCTTAAATTTTCCAGACCCCGTATATACTTCTAAAACTTTCTAGGCGTAGGTAAATGAACAAAGTTTTTTTTTCATCAAAGTAATCTAACTCATTCTTGTTTCTTAAACATTGTTACGTTTACTTTAAAGTTTGATTACTACACGTAAAAAATATCACATGCAAAGATACATACTATGTGATTTAATACAGAGTTGAAGTAATACAGATTTTGATGAAAGAGTATATAGAATAACGAAATTGCCTATACAATTCCGAACAATATTTTTATATCCATGCAAAGGTGCTGGGGCTTTTTGAAGAGATGTGAAGCGTTCAATTTATTCAAGCCCGCGGCACGTGGGACCGTGGAATCCTGGCTGGACAAAGGCCGAAAATTGCTATTATTAACGCAATCCCCAGACCGGCATTCAATTTAAAGTAACAAACTCTCATCTGCGCCCCTCACGGCCTCTTCAAAAAAGACTAGAAAACCTGCTGGCACGCACAAAAAGGATTAACGGAATTGTTATTCAGAAAACTTCTGGACCAAGAACGCAAAAGGAAGGGCGTACTGAAGTTTAATTGGAAATGTCTCGTAAAATTGATCGTGTCTTGCAAAGTTCAGCTTATTTGCTTCGCGAATTGGAGTGGTCTTGCTTGACTCCCGTTTTATTGTTCGTACAAAACGACAATTTTCAATTTTAGTTCATGTAAATTGAGAAGGAACGGCGCTATCGGTTTCAGGACATAAATGCCGAGATTAAGAAAATATGGTATCGTAGTTCAATGAAACGGTAATGAAATATCATAAATATTGAGAATTAATAGGCATAATTGGCGTTGCTGGCTTGTACTCTTCGTGTAGAATTATGGGAATGATACCCTAAACTAATGATGATGCCCTATATGTTTTTTTATAAATAAGATTATTAGTAGGTATGATAATTAAAATAAATTACAAATCATGTTAAGTAACGTCTGTTTTTAAGTAGGTACTTACACAAGTCACGCTGACTTTCATTATAAAATCATCTAACAAGTTGGATGGATAATCTAAGTTAAATAGACAAATTTATAATGACACTGGACGATGTAAGTAGGTTATTAAAACACGATCGCCTTAGCACTTAAGTGCATCGATGAAGCGAAATGGTGCTCCAAAACGCATTACGCTTGTCTGATGAAACTTATGTACATATATTGTATAAGAAAGAGCGAGACAAAATATCCTTGGGATGAAGCTGGCTGTGTCAATATTGCCACTGCACTTCAAACAAACCAAATAATTTCCTGATGTCACATCAAAATTGTACCCAATGAATACCCGAGTAAAGACGACTATAAAATAAAAAGGTTAATAAAACAACGATCAATTTAACGGTCATTTACCAATACAAACGATAAACTTATTTGACATGTATGTTTATACAGACGTAAAATGAGAAAATAGCAATATTATTATTTCAAATATACCTATATATCTTTGAAATCGTTCCGAATATATTTTAGTAGATAACTAACTAAATAACACAAAATAAAAAGTACAGACGTTACGCAATACAGGACGAGGCGTTTTTCAACGGAAGAAACAAAATACGAAGACAACGATTTTTTCTAGGAATACGAAGTCTTTGCCCACTACCTTGTGGAAGATTATATTATACCTAGAGGCTCATAACAAAGAAACAAACAAACTAACAACATTGACTCTTATAGTACTGTGTAAAAGGCTATGAAGCCATATAGGTACTCATTAATATTAGATTTAAACAATGCACGTTTAATGGTAGGTATAGGTACAATTAGGCCGCTTTTCCGCTATACTCATGCGATGACGCTTAGCAATAGGTATGCGTGGTAAAGTAAAATACATAACCCAAGGGTTGTGTTTAGATCGGTTATAAAATTTTTATTGCACTTTCAACTAACTATCTAAAGTGGAAAAGTAGCCTTAGCAGTAGGTCAATAATTGGTATTCAAACACAGTCCATAGGTGTGGTCTACAAGTCAGCGGCATCCTTAAAGTTAAGTTATATTACGTTCCCAGCACGAAACATATTAAAAAGTACGTGCTCGGTCAAATATTGCTTTTATATTCAAAATAATTTATGTACTTAAATAAACGGTCACAAAGTTTGATCGTTGCAGGTACCTACCTAATATTGTGAAATTATTTGATTACCTACTACCTAACTACCTACATGATACTAGGTACGTATTTTTAATGTACTTACCGTGACATGTTTATTATAACTATAATAAACTAGGCACTTGTAACTGAGTGTCAGGTAGGTATTTCTTAACACAAATATTGAGTATTTTAACCTACCACAGTAAGTACCTAAATAAATACCATTATTCGATTAGGAACCTTTTTCATAAAGACATCAGAGATATAGTCCAGGTACAAAGCTTCAAAAGAAACAATATGTTCCAGAATCTAATAAATACAAAACAAAATACTTACAACACTTGGTACAATAAAGACATTATGGAAACAAAAGCAAGCGTAAAGGATCTAACTTGTAAGTTGATTTTATCTGACATTCCGAGAACGTAAGTTCCCACGATCACAACCGAGTCAAAGATAACGTACCAGTTTTTGTATTGCAATGTGTAATATCGCAAAAACATACTAAATTATTCGAAAGGCATAAGTCAAGGAAGCCTGGAGGAATAAAGCAAGTATAGAGTGTAATTGCATGCCAAGGTTTCTCGTATAGACTTAATCTGATATTATCTAACCCATCACCTTATTTCTTTGACGACAATGTTCCATTAAGGAGACAATGTCATACGACGAAGCTCATTTCTTAGTTCATACGATATGCTGTCGTCTTTTATAAGCCCATTCGAGAGCATTCCATTTTCAAATAGTCAACGTGAATGCTTTCTTATTCAAAGGAACGCATGGAAATAGACGCTTGGCAATCTGAAATTTTCAGTTCGTTGAATTCGAATAACGCAGTCTCTACTCTATACGACTTCATTGTAATAGGAAAAAACGTTATTTACAGTTAAGCTTATTTAGGAAACTATTTCTTCGTCTACTGCCGTCTTCTTATCGGTATTCATTAAGTCATTTTAATTTGCATCACAGAGACTCGATTCCGAGAAAAAATAAGAACTAGTTTACAATTTTTATTCAAGATATCCATCTGAAAAGTATTCTTATTTATTTATCTTATTTCCGACACCTTCGCGGTTATTGCACATTCGAATAAAACTTTAGTAACAATTTTCATATTTGTAACAGACATATTCTACCTGTTCCGCTAGAAAATTAAATATGAGAACCAACTAAAAAAGTTATCCAAATGTAAGAATAATATCATATTATTTTTTTATAATACCTAGATAACTTAGTTATTTCCTGCAAGCACGCAGTCCGTATAGCATACAACGTAAAAACTTTACAGCTTTTCATTATCTTTGCAATCACGTATGTAAATAATCCATTACGTCAAAACTCAAAATGTTTTAAATTCACAGAGACTACAACAAATCGATCGATAGCTATGATTGACGCTAACTACCAATTGGATGCGACACGCGATGAGTGCTCAGACCAACGGTTAGGTTTGATTGGGTAGTTAATGGAACTTGATACGAAACAGGCAGTGGAGGAAATCTGTTCTGTGCACGGTATGCACTATTCCAGATGCATTTGTTTTAGTCAAGTACTACCTAAAGGGAAATAAAAACCCTCTTAAGACCACTCTCATTGGAGAGTGTTTTTGTGTTTATGATCCATCCGTATATTCTTACAAACTTTCGCGTTTATAATATTAGCAAGGATGGGAATTTTACAGATGTAATAGTTTGCACATATTTTTGATGTATAACTTATATTTTTTTCTGATGGTACCCAATAATAATACTACATGTAATCGTCTTAAAGCTGGGCACAGACGTAGTTATTAGGAAATATCTAGACAATCAGACAAATCCACCAATTTAATACAGGAAAGCAGATAATATAAAAGACATCCTTGTAGGTATGCAAAAATAGTCTATTATTAAAATATCTCATAATAAAAAAATTGAAAACTCCATTGGTTCACCTACATAGTAAAAAGACCATTCCGAATGTGAATTTAAAAACATTTAATTATAAATACATCTCAAGCATTACCGTCACAATGTTGCGTGTTCTAAAGCTCGACCATGAATAAGGTTTGTACACTATCACTTGTAAAGTCACTTTGAATTAATTACCAATGCACTATCGACACGCGAGGGCTACCAACTACTTAAACTACGTATCATTTTAAATACTGCTACATGCGCTTAATAATTAATAACAGATTACCTATAGGTAAGTAGGTACTTTACCAAGCATCCGAAATTAATTTCAAGCGTCAGTTAATATTTGACTTGAGACTTTATAGCTTTTAGACTTATAAAAGTAAATACGTACAATCTTCCCGTTTGATTTCTAAAACTCCTTTGATGAAAATAAATAAGTGTTGGTAGGTATTTGTAATCATTTTTGTTCCTACAGCTTAGGTTGCTACAGGTACTTTACATACCTATGTAAAGTAACTACAGCCTTTCCATCTCCCGTATCCCGTATCTCAAGTCGGTCTTCGAAGAATGCTCTATTAATATTTATGACCGGAAAATTATCATTAAAAATAGGTTCCGACCGGCCACGATATTACCACAACGCCCTATTCAATATGCTCCTAGAGGGTCCGGTTATTATTGAGCCTATTAATTTTATTAAAAAAAAAACTTTCTGTACATGGCGTTGGACTCCCAGAAAGTACATGATACATTAATTTAAGGCTCCATAACATTATTTCACTCAGGTTTTAGAATAAATTAACTATTTTCCGTTTACGTAAAACAATGTAGTTTGTATACCTAATGTAAAATTTCTCAGAATGAATTATCGTCAATTTAATTTGTTACAAAAATGGATAGGTACTCAAAACGTCAGTGTTAAGTTAATATAATTACCCGAGTTAAATCCTTTGTTTTATTCCTATGTGTAATAACCGCGAAAGCATCAAACTTAACTTTGTTTATCTTGTTTTGCCTGAAACCAGTTCTAATTTGCGCGAATACGAAGATTAGTTAATTTGCAGAGCTCAGGTTCTTAGATGTAATCCCGAGATGTCAGAGCATAAAGTTAATGAGACAAGGCTGTCTATTTCCCGGGTATATTGCGTTGGTTTCCGCATTCTTCTGAACAATTAATATTAGAACTGCTTCTATTCATAAGTGTAACTATAAACATTCGAACGCGTAGCTGGCACACGTCATAATCAATTTGCTAAGCATTTGTGTATTAAGTGTTGAAATCGTAATATTTATCGTTGGTTCCCAGGCGTGGAGCAGGCCGACCGTTGACCCTGCGCCCGCGCCGCTGTACCGGACGGGAATGCGTCTGCTTTCTGTAGGTACACAAAGTCGCGCTCGCGCACCCATAACACATTAGCAACCACTAATTCTTGATAACACTATATATAATGTGGAAAGTGATATTATTATAGTAGATATTTTTAAGTTAGGTATAATGAAGAAGTATCTGAAAGTCTTTCAATGTTTTAAATTGAAAAATTCAAGTCTCGAAGCGTTGAACACAACGTATTAAATAGGAATTCTAAAGTTAACGATGTACGAATGAGGTTGCCGTAGTAATATTCTAATAACATCATCCAGCTAACGGAGCAGGATAATCCCAAACGTCTACAGCCTACTGCCGTGTAATTGGATATATACGTGTGGTTAAGTTCTTAGTTAAGACATTTACCTTAACTTCATTGTTATTAGGTACCAAGTTCCAGCAAAATAAATACAAAGAGAATTAAATAGGTAAAAAAATTATAGCGCAATGGCAACCAACTAACGAACATGTAAAATAATTAACTGATGGATCAGTATACGTATTAAAATTAATAGCTTTGGTATACGTAAAATATTATACGCGCTAAACTTTCGACATTTTGCAGCGAAAACCAGTTTGCATTGGCTACCGCTAAATATGATATGGGGATGAAAATAAAATAAATGACACTGTACAGCCGTAAGCGACGGGTCAGCGATTCGCGGCAGACATGAGTCAGTTTAATTAAATGTCAACGCGGGCAATGCACCTACAGATGTGAGCACGTGAATTAATATTGATATTCACTCACACAACCACTCATATCTGCCACTCAGCTCCGGATTCAATCGTGGCTGGCGGCTCGAATGAAGCTCCAATATGTCATGGCATGCAACACAAGACATGCACTCCTACTCACGCTATCACAGCCTCGGCGGCGGTCGACAACACCATTAATTAAACGATTTGTCAAACTCGTGTAAACGACACGTGGGAACGTCGATCGGAGCCGAGACAAAACTAAACATGCAGCCTCAGCTGGAGAGATTAAGATCCGGGTATTACCTACAGCAGATGTTCAATAATACCTTGGTTGTGTATTGTTTACAGTTTACCATATGGTGAAATGCTTGTTGCTGCATATTTAGCGCCTACAGCTATGTTGTTGTAGCCAAGTCAGAAGAGGCATGTAGGAATTTAAAGTACCTGAGCTGAGTACCAATGATATATTTTAATAAAAGCTAAAACTAGCTAAACTGAATTGTTTGTCAATAGATAATATGTTTAATTCTGTTACATAGTTTGATACTTTTTTTACTGTCTACATACACTGTAATTTTGGATATTCTTAACAAATAAATACCTTTAGACAATATAGGTAACTATACTAATTAATCTAGATCCGTACTAAGCAACTAGACAACGGAAAAAACATACAGAAACATATATAAAACATCTATTACCCAGGTAAAGATGCTAGTGATCATCACATAACATCTGCCTCTAGTGAGATTTGAACCCGCAAAATCCGGTTCTCCGGCTCTGACCACTAGACCAACAGGCCATCAGATCGAGAGATAAGTGAATTACTTTAATATCATCACCAAAGTAAAGGGTCCGCAGGAGAGCACTCAAAGTCATTAGGCTGCGGCCAGCGTCGAGAAGAGCACCCTAAATGGAGTGCCGACTAGCAACTCCTCGTTGTCAATAATGATCGCACCTTCATTAACGCAGTAACTGCGTATAACTTCAAATGTGAGATGTGTGTTCCGATAAACGTCCATATTTATATCGTGCGTGACGTTCAAAAAGTATATTTTGATAAAAGTTAGCATCGTCCAAGAAAATCTAATCAGCATTTTTTAGGATAGCGTGTATGAAACAGTTTACGGTCTTTACGGGTTACACACAAAATGTTCTAATAAAGAATGTTACTACAATTTAAATTAATATTAGCAAACCTACGAAAATGTTTTGCGTAAGTACTACAAAGGCTGCTCAAAACACGTAGTAGATACCTATATTAATAACGTTGACAATAAATAATATAATGTTATGCTGTAATGATACAGAAAGTTAATCTATGAAACAAGATGAATACCAATCTCTTATATCATAATTGTAAATAGAAATTTAATTTTGCCTGAAGCTAAATTATTTTATCACTCCGCCCTTAACTATCGGACTGAAATTTTCAGAATTTTACCGTCGTTTTACTAGTCGTTTAATATTATAAATATCGCCTCAGGTTTACCGCCGCCCATTAACGGTCAATAAATAACGCTTTCATCTGACTTGAATGAGATTTTATACGACCATAGCCGCTCCCTGACAGAGAAATGGTCTTACAATTACTTCTTTAGTTTAGACTAGCTGTGCCCGCGACTTCGTCCGCGTGGAATTTAAGTATTGGGACATAAGTATGGATAATTAAAGATTTTTTTCTAAAATGAGTTACTCTTTATTACATAAGCTATCTGCCAGTGAAAGTCCCGTCCAAATCAGTCCAGCTGTTCTATAGATTAGCCGGAACACACAGATAGACAGACAAATAATATAAAAAATAGAATATAGGTATGTATTTAATATTTCAAACGTAAATTATAAAATGTCTTTATAAACCACATTAACAGTTTTTCCTTCTGGGGCTAATATGAAAAGGTTATCCGCATTACTAACCCGCGAGCAAGCCACGTATAGTTGGCCGTGTGAAAAACAATTCGACCTGAGATCAACTCCAACAGCCTTTAGCGTCTGCCCCTGAGACTCGTTAATTGTCATAGCAAAGCAAACGGACACTGGAAATTGTGTCCGTTTGAATTGGAATGGGAAATTGTTGGGGATGATTGGTATTCGTGGTATGTATACAGTTTCACCTGCACTACATCCAGTAAGAATCTCAGCTTCGATTAAGTTTCTTTGTAAAGAAGTTACTCTAAGTCGGGTTCCATTGCACAATTTAGGCGGAGTAAGATTTCTCAATAGCGATGCGTTGTAAGCGTTTCGTCTGGGCATTTTTAAAATCAAAGCAAATACATACAATAATACATATATTTATTTCAATAAATCTACGTAGGCAATATTTTTTTAGATTATATCCGATATTTTTCAACCAATTCACAAAGCAAGTTCAGAGTCCGTATTTTCATATCCAATCCAATCCAAGTATAACATATAACATCAAAATCATCAACTAACCGAATCGCAAGACAAACAAAATTAAATAGTTTTAAACAACCAGTTTGTATTTATACTTTTCAGAGAAAAAGCTATAGCGCGTTTTAATTGCCTTGAGGCGCCATCTAGTACTATATTATGTAACTATAAAATCTCCTATAGAAAAATTACCTTTAAACTTTAAAAGACGATAGCTTTTTTATTTGACATCCGATTTTGATGAAACAAAGCCTATATGTTGCTCAGGGAAGAGCTTAATCTATTAGTGAAAGCCGCGTCAAAATCTGTTCAGTAGTTTTCAAGATTAGCGAATACATACAGACAGACAGACAGACAGACAGACAGACAGACAGAAAAGAAAATCTAAAAAATCATTTTTGTGTTCTGTTACTCTTTTATTATTGCCCACACCCATTTTTTTGTTAAAAATTTCAATTGTACAGACACGCGGTTTCTACTGTTTTATTATATGTAAGATATCCAATCCAATCCAAGTATAACATATAACATCAAAATCATCAACTAACCGAATCGCAAGACAAACAAAATTAAATAGTTTTAAACAACCAGTTTGTATTTATACTTTTCAGAGAAAAAGCTATAGCGCGTTTTAATTGCCTTGAGGCGCCATCTAGTACTATATTATGTAACTATAAAATCTCCTATAGAAAAATTACCTTTAAACTTTAAAAGACGATAGCTTTTTTATTTGACATCCGATTTTGATGAAACAAAGCCTATATGTTGCTCAGGGAAGAGCTTAATCTATTAGTGAAAGCCGCGTCAAAATCTGTTCAGTAGTTTTCAAGATTAGCGAATACATACAGACAGACAGACAGACAGACAGACAGACAGACAGAAAAGAAAATCTAAAAAATCATTTTTGTGTTCTGTTACTCTTTTATTATTGCCCACACCCATTTTTTGTTAAAAATTTCAATTGTACAGACACGCGGTTTCTACTGTTTTATTATATGTAAGATTCAATTGTACAGACACGCGGTTTCTACTGTTTTATTATATGTAAGATTATTACCTTTAAACTTTAAAAGACGATAGCTTTTTTATTTGACATCCGATTTTGATGAAACAAAGCCTATATGTTGCTCAGGGAAGAGCTTAATCTATTAGTGAAAGCCGCGTCAAAATCTGTTCAGTAGTTTTCAAGATTAGCGAATACATACAGACAGACAGACAGACAGACAGACAGACAGACAGAAAAGAAAATCTAAAAAATCATTTTTGTGTTCTGTTACTCTTTTATTATTGCCCACACCCATTTTTTGTTAAAAATTTCAATTGTACAGACACGCGGTTTCTACTGTTTTATTATATGTAAGATGTAAGATAAGATAATGAGGCATAAGTTATTTTACCCATTTTTATTAAAGCCGCGTGTACTTGGAAATCGCAGCTTCACTACTTTCACACTTTTTTTATGTTATTTAAGTATGTTCTCTCATGTTTTTATTAATATTAAAAATGTAGCGCTGCAAGTCCGAGTAATCACAGTAATCTAGTAGACGCCTTTCGGTTAAAATTACGAAAATGTTTTTTAAATGAAAATGTATCGTCCACTACTGGACGTACCCACTTTTTCCCGGGGACCTTAACATTCCGCAAACCATTCCGCTGCGCTCGCGGATTCTAGTCACCTTCAAAGATTGTCAGAATACCTTGTAGGGAGCTTACCCAAGCAACAACTTTCGGTAGATATACTTGCTGTATATTTGCAGGCAATGCTTCTGATCTAATAGCTAAGAACGAAAACGTAGTAATTTAATGTATTAATACCTATTGATCAGAAAGGTAATCCTCTTAATATACCTATAAATAGGATTGGAAAGCGAGACTTAATCATCCTGATGTTAATTAACAAATAAATTGTAACTTCTGTTACGTCGACTACAACCAGCCTATACGTTTGCAGGTTTAGGTCAACCGCACATTAATATACCTATTGTAACATGATGTCTCATTTTCGATGTACTACAATTTATAATTATCTCGACAATTCAGAGTAATATTGCTTTTATATGAAATTTAATTTTGTGGCTTGAAATACTTAATTAACATTTATATAGAACCCGTCCTTTAAAAGCTTGTATCTATAATATTAAAATATTAAATAATTAATGTAAAATTATTGTATATCTTATATAGACAACCGATCTTGATAATTTATGCACTCATCTAATTATGCTTTGATCAGTTGGAAATTTAATAAGTGTTATTATACCAGTTCGTTATAAATGACAAATCCCTAATTAGTGCAGTCATTGAAGCGAAAAATACGGCCTTACCTCCGATTTTTTTTACTGTGAACCGATTTGCATGAAATTTTTGGAATTAGGCTCATCTTAACCTTAACTTCAAAAGTGAAAATGATCTGAACTCCGCCTATTATTTTTAGGGGGTGTAAACAACCCCTTAATGGAAAAATAGACATTGGGCCATTTTATCGCTAGAAAACATGTCTAATAGTAAGTGGTGAAATGGTAAAGTATTTTCTAACATAATTACCTCATATTAAAATTATTTTCAACCCCTTGAAAATCTTACAACCCTTGCAAACAACCCCCTAATTGAAAAATCAGAACAAAATACTTTGGTATGACATAAAAAGATGTAAGTATAGAGTAAGTAATATTTTATATTCTCTATAATAATTATCAAATTTTTAACCCCCTTTCAACCCTTGAATACTACCCCTTGATATTTTTTTTTTGATGAAATGAAAAGGTTTTAAATATTATTCCACACTCTCGAAAACGATTATCATATTCTTAAGCTTTTCTACCCTTAAAAAACTAACCTTACCTAACCTAAAACAAAAACCTAACCTAACTTTTTTTTTTTTAGTGGGGAAATCCTTATTGATACCATGCCCTGGGGAAGGCAAAAGGTTTGCCAGACTCATACTGGCTCGCGGAAACCTAACCTAACCTATGTCTTAAATGTTTTACATTTCCGATTGCGATTTAAAGAATTACATACATTTCCTAGGAATTGTATAAAATGACGGATTATATACATTTCCGTTAACATATACACATTACAATAGTTGTGGGTCTATATTATACTGCGTACCTTCACATTGCTCCAATTATTCACACTCCGAAATTTTCAGTTACTAAGTAGAAAAAAATATGATAAGTTTTTGGACCACAACTCCTTTAATTTTCACGCTATTACAATTTATAAAAAACCATTGTAAAGGTGATTAAAAGAGCTACAACATCCTGTATTGCAATATATAGTAAAAAACCTTTTTCTAAAACGGTGAAGGGTTAAAGGGCTTAAGAGAGGCTGTGATTGCGCTGCCATGCGCTCTTCAAACAATCACATTTCCGTTAATTTTTGTTTGACAGAAAAAATAAAAAAACCGAATCGTTTGTCAGAAAAATACCTACATTTTTTATTCATACACTTTTATACGTATCTGTCGTCATTATTGAAATATAATGGAATAAACGTGGGATTTTTAAAAAAATGAAATTTTGTTTTTTTAGTTAATAGTGACTTTTTTGAAAAATATGTGTCCTGAAGCAGGCAAACTGATACTATCTATCAAACTCTTCATAATAAAGTTAATTCTAGGCGGAATACGATTAATTTTAATTATGGTGGAAATGGCACTTATGAAACCCATTGATTTTAAAGAAAAAACATTAGTTGCCCCCCTTATTTGCAATACAGCTCACTTATTTTAAGTACAAAAGACTTTTAATTGTGCTCATTTTAAAGCTTATTTCAAGCACTACAAAACCCTTTTGTATTAGAATGCATAAAATGCATCTGCTCGCCGCTAGATGGCATTGACCACATCGATTAAATTTCAGGCAAAATAAAAAACGGCTTTGATCTTTAATTTATAGCTTAATATTGCACTTAGAATACTGTATAAAAGGCCAAATTGTTCATTGTTTTGCCTGCTACAATTTTGTTCTTTATAAAATTTTCGATAAAACGTATATTTTTGGAGATTTTTGCAAAAAACCGATGAAAAAGGTGAAAAAATTGCGAATTTTCAATTGTAAATAACTTGAAAAGTATTGGATTTTTTGAAAAACTTTATAGATGATTTTTTCCTTAAAATTAGGCCTTCTATCGATATCCGAAGTTATTTTGAAAAAAAAATAATTCACCCCCGAGAAGGGGTGGCAATCACCCCCAGGGTGGTAGCGGAGTTCAAATCATTTTCACTTTTGAACTTAAGGGTAAGATGAACCTAATTCCAAAATTGTATGCAATTCGGTTCACAGTAAAAAAATTCGGACCCATAATGCTTCAATGACTCCACTAAATTAAGTTGGTACAAACTCGATACCTACGGTCACACACGCATCGCCGCATAAAAACAAAAGATTTCACGTAACATTGTCCACGCGATCATATGCCCTGGAGATTCTATCTATTCCCAAATGCGAAAGTGTTGAAGTGTGTAGTCAGTCTTATGGCATATCAGTTCCAGCTGATTGAGTCCCCGAACTACTGAGCCGAGTAATCATGATTACACTACGTGGCGCCTCGTTATGGTACAGCCAGCATCAAATACGTATATCACAACGGCCAAAATGGTCAAGTAAATCGGTATACGTCTGCTTATTTCACTACCTTGGCCAAATAGGCCCGTGAAAATATAGGTACTTAATGTTAACTGTACCTACAAGGCTACAAAACCGCCAAATTATAATGAATTGAGAAACAAAGACCGCCCACCTAATAAACGCTTTCGAGAGATGTAGGTAAGTACTGCTAAGTCGATTGAATTTTCTCTTGAAAGAATAAAGGAAAACAAAACAATACCTAAATACTTAGATGAAGGTTTTTCTCGAAAACACTCAAAGGTGGGCTTATATTTAGAAAATAATAAATAAGTTTCACGCCTACGGCATAGTACTTTGTGTATTTTTTCGACAAAAGACTATGTTTTTTTTTTTTTTTTTTTTTTTTTTTTTCGAACTGAATACTGAAGCGCAGTTGGCCAGCTAATGGGCCTTCACTGCAAAACCGGACGGGTGGCGAGACTCCTGAAAGGAGACTCTTAAGCCTTTTAGGTTGGTTTAGGGTTTTTAGCCCTGACCGACCCGAGGGCCCCCCAAGGTAGGGGTCGCACCTCGGCTCGGGCCGTCAGGAGGTGTGTTGACACGACTATTATGTTGCAAGGGAACAGAAGGTCCCTGCGGATAAGTCCGACGCGCGCCGGGTGTATGTGGACGTCTTCGACCCCGCCGGCGGGGCCGCTGTAACACTATCGAGTATGCTAGGTGTGGGTGAGGCCGCATGCCGCGCGGCAGCTGCCTGTGTGTCGGTGTACGGTTTGTGTCCGTGGGAGGGGGCGCGGCGGCCGCTATGGCAGCCGTGATCGAATCGGGCGGGTCCAGGAGGACGTTACGAGGGCGACGTTTACGAACAGTTTCGTCAGCGCGAACCGTGTATTCGGAGGCTTGAACGACTAACGGATTTGGATGATGCGGAGCTTTATCGAAATAACCGCGCGACGCGGTTTGCATAAAAGTCCCCAGAGTGGGGAGATCGAGGTTAAAGACTATGTGCGAGCACAGAGGTACCTAATATACGAAAAGACGTACCTAAATGTGAAGTATAATTTTATTGTGTTCGATTGAACGTAAACATGTCGACAAAAATAATGCTTGTTTATTGAATATGCCTATACCAAGAACTATAGATCCTTAAAAATATAATACATTATCATAAACCTATTACATATTATCTTTATTTAACGATACGTTAATAACTTTGCCTAATACACAAAGAATAAATTATTTTTTTTGGACGGAAAAATTCATTACGCCTCTTCAAACAAGGAATACCTATCTAACTTATTATGTATAAAGTAATATAATATATAAGCTTGCCAATCAACACAGTTATGTTCTTTTCACTTCCCTTTTATTTTGTTAGAGTTTCTTGCGATTACCGAATATTAATTCGGGCATATTTACGCAATACCTACTTAGGGTCCTAATATCTACATGCCTAATTTCATATAATATAACTACTCGTAGGTAGACAAAGAAATCTAAGTTATTAAATGTAGCCAACTTTAAAATATTAATTAACTGCCAATGAATTATTAGACACGTAACATTTTAATTTTAACAAAGCAATTTCAGTTTCTTTATTAGCAATGTATTGTGAAACTTGTTGAAACTCAATATTTCTAACTCCATTTCGACGTAGACTTAGAGAAATTTCATTATAACCATTTCTTCTTTCGACAGAAACTCGTGTAACAAACTGTAAAGTTCTTCTACCCAATCAAAGTCTAAGTTAGGAGAAAATAGTGTCAGAAGTTTTGCTAACGTCTCGGAGCGTCTTCGCGAAGTTGAGCTGCCTGTGAAATGCTTACTAGAGAGGTGCTTGCACTTAGAATTAATTCACCCATCTATCTTTAGACGAAAATAGCTTTATTTCTATACAATTTTATCTATTAGGTACAAGAAAAGATAGCTGTCAAATACCTACTATACCATTTATTATGTAGGTACCTGTTTTTTGGTCACAATCAAAAAATCAATCACTTTGGTTTTAGACGAGCGCTGTATGATGGCTTTGTTTGTACGATACTTTTTACAGTTACTCTATAAGATACTATAAGTGATTAGAATCTAAGAAATTTACATCTATATAATAATATGTGATTTATTATCATCTTGTGCAATCATACTAAATTGTCGTTATTCAACACATTGCTTGTCGCAGTATAAGATCGGTAAGTTATAAAATCTGCTACTTTTTACTAAAACCTACAAACAACCTACAACTATAAGTACACGTAGCAAGTCATGAGAGAATGGTTTTGCTGAGAATTCTTATGCAACAGTACGATGGGTTAGAAAAGAGGTTTCAATATTGTTGTTTTACTAAAAAGGTAGATCTATACCATAAAACACCTACATCGGCCGCGGTCAAAATGCTACGAAATTTTATCGGCAATATGTAAAAGGAACAACGTCATAAAACTTTACATCCGTATCTAGAAAACATATTATGGCGGTTGTTGGGTTGGCCATTGGGCCCATTCTTTACTGTCGTTTCTTTATGGAAACATAATAAAATATACAGAAATAAATTCTACGGTTACATTTAGTGGCTTATGTTTCATAGTAAATATTTTTGAAATTAGAGGAAACGCGTCGATGGTGAAATAAATAAATTTTCTGTGAGTGTAGCAGAAAGCTTTGGAGGCATGGCTTGTCTTTGCAACTTTAAAGATTTTCGTAGACATCATATACCATTTCGTGATCAATTATGAAAATAAAGAAAGTTTTTGGTTGATCAAACGAAGGCGCATTGTGTAGGTACGGCCATTTTCAACTTGCTCGTTAATACGCCCACGTCACGCAATTCTTTGTTTCTTTGCTTTAACGATCGTTCATAAAGTGATTTTTCAAATTTTTCTTTTATTTTATACCGTGTTAAGTTACGAAAGCTACTTCTAACAAGAAAATAATTTAGCATAATCCATTAACTAAGTACTTAAGTAGAGTATTTTTTCTTATTCCAAGCGTATAATCCAAAAATATAAATCGGCATTTAATATTAGCATATCTGAAAGCGAATAGCTTTTATTAAACATTTTTTTATATAAAGAATCCCGACCCGCAATAATGGGTAGTATAGAAAAAATACAATAGGAATGTCGGGAAATTCCGCACGCGAACATAAAATCCGTGGGCAACAAGAACGGCACAACTGAAATTACGAGGCGCCCTATAATCCTCCCGGGCTCCCACGCGGCGCCCGGCGGATATCGGACCGCGCCAAGAGACGGCCCGGCACCAGGACAAACCTACGTCCTTTCAAACATAAAGACTCTACTAATATTATAGATATTAGGTTGTCAACATGATATAGATATTAGGTTGTTTTGATGGTAGGTATAACTTTTTCATAAGGTTCATACCTTAAAAATCGTGTCTCTCAGTGCAAATTCTTAAATTTGGAGGTTAGCACCCAACCAGCAAAATAGTCGTATAAGCAAGGCTTTTTACAGCTAACGATCGAGAAATAGTTGTAAAAAGGAGTTAAAGATGCCAAATCATTGTATAAAAGATCTAGACTCAACTATTTAGCATTTTCTCATTTTGGCTGGTTAACTCTGTCGACTAAACGTTCACTCCACATGTTTATACAGCGTTTATTCCATTATTGTATAATGGTACCAAGTTTCGCTTTTATACAACGGTAAGTTCTAAATTGACTGTATAAATGCTTCGTATTTTCTAAATAGCTACAAGAGGCGTCTTTACAGCACTGTCCTTCGACATAATTCCTGAGCTAGCATTATAATGTTAAAAAAGCTGCTTATATGACAAAATAGCTTCTCAGTAACTCTTATAGTACTAAGTGTAGTATAAAATATATCGATTCTCTATTACAGCACTTGTCGCGAGAAAGATTTTAAAGTGATTGTTATAACACCTAAAGCAATTCAAATGCACTTTTAGGGCCACCATGCAGCAAAAAGTAACATAAATGATCTTTGAAATCTTTTACAACACCAAATTCTAATTACATCTGTTTAATACGTATCGTGCTTAGGCTCACATATTCTAGAAAATGGATTATGAACAGTCGAAGAAACTCAAAAGAAGATGTGTGATGATATAAAAATGAAACAGTACTTAGGTACTTTGTTTACAAACACTGCGGATTTATCATATGCAATAAGGAATCCAATATTGATAGTAATGGCGTCGGTATAGTAATGTAAATGTGATATATTTTCTATTTTTTAACTAAAGGATGAGTAAAGGTCGTAAGATGGCAAGCGTTTTTCTATAATGGCGAAATAACTCCTTTTAATATTTTATTTTTTTAAATGATTTTACAATAACACAAAAATAAGGAGACCCATTAAAATTTTAACTAGAAATATAAGGTAGTTAATCGACAAATAAAATTTCGCATTGAAATTTGGTATCTTACATGAATGATAGCTAACACCGAAAACCAATTATTTTAAAGAACATATTATAATATGGCTACCATTCAATAGTTGTTAAGAAAAAAAAAATAATCACCCGTGCATCACGCCGCAAAGAGCTGGAATACTTAGTGCTATAAAGCTCGCTTTTTTGCGATTAGTCCACTAAATAGCTGAGTAAATGCGATGCAGTAGCTGTCACAGCACTATTAAGTCGAGTAAAAGCAACTTTATTGCATTCAAGCGACATATAAGTCGATTAAAGGTGAAATTATCGCTATTATAGTATTAATAGTGCCGTATGTCGCTTTTTCTCGACTTTTAAGGCATTATTTGGGTCCTAACTCAACTATTTTACGACAGTTATAGCATTTTAAGCTGAGTAAAATGTGCCCTTTTCGGGTCGAGTAAACGTTTCCAGATCTATTTCTCGACAGTTTAAAGTACCTTTTCTCAGCTTTAAGTGGAAATAAAAACGTGCTCTCAACTGTCATACGACTTAGTTTTGCTACTTGGGCACTTTATTCAATCTGTGATGAGTTAGGTATGTTGAATAATTAATAAATATAAACTACATTTACTATCTTAACAATATCTGTATAATGCTTGTGATATGATATTTCAATGGTAAGCAGCAACTCTTTAGACAGGACCATGTGTCTAAATACTAAATGCTAATTACGGCCCGGAGCGACGTAAATATAGTTGGTTTTTAAATTAGCCCTAAGGTAAACGTAAAGTAAATAAATAATAATGAAGTAACCGGATAGCGTTAACAAACCACATTCGTTGCCTCGCTCTGATTTGGTTAACAATCGCATCCAGATCGACGCTCGGAACATTTGATATAACGCTGCCTAATACCGCAAATGGGACGGCGATTGCAATAATAACATTATTTGGAAGCTAAACATCATACCTATTAAATTGATAGGATACAGCTTGCAAAGCTCTATTTCGAAATGACCTGTTGGATACGATTGCTTTTTCAAAATTTAATTAACGTAACCAATTGCCTAAATTAAGCTAAAAGACACATAAACAACAAAGGAGATCTGGCTCCGTCTTTGAGCAGGGATTGTTGCTAATCGTGTTGGCTTTACGGGGAACATTCGAAGCAACGGCCACAATGAGGGCCGGCTCCGTTTGCTTTAATCGTCCAACGTTTCACTAACAAAAGGAACTGTTTAATGCCGGGCCACGCGCAGTTCTGCTTCCTCCCATTGGAAACGATTAGTGATTCCGTATAATGAAGCTTGCTTGTGACCGTAGAGCTAAAGAAAAAACATCACCTTGGTATTTATGTTGCTAAAGGGTAGTAATACTTAAATGATTTCGATAGCTACATGGGAATGCTACTGCTACTTTTATTAAGAAACTAATTTTCTTAGTAATAAACTCCAAACGAATTCGTGTAAAATTTCAAAGGCTCCATTAATTTCTCGCCTACGTAAATTTCCCTGAGGTGCGATTTCTTTTGCACTGTGTGGCTTATAGCTCGTCTTGTCTTACATTTTCTTATACAAACAGTAGCAGTTGTAGTGATTACGGCCACACGTACAGGATAAAAGTTTTTAAACTGACGCTTTAAGCGACGAAGCGGCACAGACAAACTTCTGGTTACCGAAAGTTTTAACTACTGACCAACCATGCCATAACGTTGGCACGCGGTGTACAAACTACGAGTAAAAAAGTTCCACTAATGTGCTTGTTGTTGATCACTTTTTAGCTTTAATTTATTCCGAGGCATTGTTTTAAAGCACAGCAACCACTGATATTACAAAACAATTAAAGATGATAAATTTTCACGAAAACTTTCAACATTCGAGTCAACGTTCAAGTTTTCACAAGCTCTTAACGCCAGATGGTTTTCAAAGTTGAAGTTATTTTTCTACAAACACGTTAGCAACAGTGCGTGTCTTGAATGGTTGGCGAATCGTTAACTTTAGCGCTATTATAAATCTTGTGAATGGCCCTCTTTATCGGCGTCCACTAGACTCCCACGTGACCGATGCCGAAGAATTATAAGACAAGTTTTAATTGACCCATGATTAATTTCTTACATTTTACGAGATGTTTTTATAATAAAGACAGCATACTATTGTTGGAATGAAGGCATAAGAAATTATTTAACATACTGTTATATTAAGTAGGTATAGAGAAGAGAGAAACAAATTAAATATGAATAGGTTAATATTTGAATGGATGCGGGTCCTGCGAGATCGCCATCAATATTAGGGCGTATTTATCCAGTAGTCGAAGTCCTTCTACCTAAAATTCGAATTCTAAGTTCTTGTTTAATTAGGTACCAAATTATAATGGAGGTGTGTGTTATAAAATTCACCTGCATTTATATAGGTAAAAATGAAAAAGAAATAAATCAAGGGAAATGACAAATTTTTATTGCACGGAAGTCACTTTATTAAAATGAATACAGCATACTTGTCTAGGTACGAAACTGGATTGCAGCACCAAAACAACTCTGAAAAGATTAATGGAGTTAAAATTGCATCGCAGCGTAATGCAATAAAAGCCGGTAGACTCCGCGGCGGGCGCCGAATGCAGTGTTTTATCGCCGAGACATACGAGCGCAACCAGGCTAGCAGGTTAGCACGATTAAATGCGAATGAATTTTTTATCTTTTCAACTCAAACGATCCTGTAAAATGATGTTTAACTTTGCTCCAGCTGAAATTAATGCTGTTAAAACGATCTTAACAGTACTTTGCGGTCCGAGAGGAGAATGCAAACTTTTCCAAAATGAAATAAGTGAGCGAGAAATCCAAGTCCGGCAAAGCCAAAACAACAGCGAACAAGGAAAGGGGGGTTCTCTAAGGCGCATTCCAAAGTGCTACTTAGTACTTTTAAAACTTGTAAAGTTTTACTTCTCCGTATTAATAAATGATAAACTTTATTAAAGTTAGGTATGTACGTTACAGTTGATCACTATGATATAATCATTATTTTTGATTAAGTATACTATTTCACGTTTTTCGCATTACAAGCCTAGTATTAATGTAACCAGACGAAAAGAATAATAAAATGCAATATTGATTTAAAAAATATAATTTGTTAAACCAGTCATATTTAGTAATAAAAATATTATGTGACTCTTGCGCGTAATATTATGTGGGTCTCACATTGATAAAATAATATCATCATAGACTTTCATGAAATAGAGGGTAATGAACACGAACCCAATAATATGTCCACATTTCTTAGTCAGTAGATGCTACACAAAATAACGAATATAGGGAAGCTTTCCCTTTTCTAGAGCAAAAAGAAAGGGAGGTTTTGGTAACAAAGAGCAACTTATGAATAACTAGCGTGACGTGGCTTGCGGCTTTCTTGTGTTCTCATATAATATAGATACATGGTTTTGTTACAAGAAAAAAGGTACATTTTAGTTCACAATACCTACACATATTTTACTGAGACCTTTCTATCCACCATCACTGAAAACTAATATTGCAATTTCCTAGTTAGGTACTTAAATAACTGGAGTACCTATCTTATGTGACAAAATGTAATGTAAAGTGGGAATACAAGATCAATAATTATACGTAGGTAGGTAGGTGCCTATATACTCTCAAGTGTACAATTCATAATATAAATTGCTGTTTTAATTAACCCTTTTCGACCGCAGTTCAATAGTTACTAAGAAATTTTAAATGATTGTTTACGTTGTTTGATATTCACCCCACGTTATGTCATGTAATAGGCACTAAATCAAAATGGTATACAAACAATACTAAGTTGCAAATAATGTAACAATTAGGCACCCCTCATATATAGCGTTTAAGATCTGTAATGAATATAAATGTGTTCTAAATGCTATTATGACTTAAATGGTTTAGAAATAAAACAAATTGGATTATACATTGACAAGAACGAAAGTCAATATTTACCATGTGAACATAATTTATTTGTACCACTTTACGAAAAACATCCGTTGCTGACCAAAAGATCCTGACTACGAAGTTGCAGATGGGAATTCGAATGCACCGAGGAGCATGTTTGTGTAGTACCTAAGTTTTAAATTGTACATACATATATTTATACTATGTAATTACCTAAATAGTACCTACCTAACCTAACATGCTTTGCTAACTAGACCAATTGGCGTGAATATTACGAATATTTTTATTAAAAAATCCCATAAAAATGCACTAAAGATATAGAAATGATGTCAAACACATTCGTGTAGGGCAAAAAGCCGAATACGTGACATGTATCAGGGGGGATAATTTGGGGATTATCCCCTAGAGAGCGGCGCCATGCGGCACTGCACGGGCGCGAGTGGCGCGACGCGATGCGACATTCTGAGCCAGATGAGCACCATACCATGCATGTATAAGCCTTTGATGTTTCGTGATTTGCTGGCGGTCAGGGTGATCATTTCTTGTAATTAAAGTTTGAATATATTCGCCCACGCTTTCAATTCTATCTGTCTTAAATATGCAGCAATTTTAATAAAGCTTTTAACCCATCTGGGATTTTATTTGTTTTTATGTCTAAAACACCAAATAACGTAGGTACATATTTGATTTATAGGTAGTAATTTTAACTCAGGTACATGTAAGTAAAGTTGCCTTGAGTATGTATACTTTCTAGTTATTTCATCGTATAATTAATTAGTTACTACTTCATGTGGCTTTGTGTACGACCGCAATGGTATACCTACAAAGTACCGATTCATCATGCCTAAGTAAGGTTATTAGTGACTGTAACATTTCACGATAAAATCTTAAAAGCTGCGTCATCATACAGTTATAGGTCTTGCTTAAATATTGCTGCGTGTTTTAAATGTGATCGGAATCATGGTACGGTACTGATTAAATCTCTTATTTCCAAATGGATAAAGGGATCGATAGGTCGTGCTCAAAATAAAATGGAACAATAGACGGCCCGTATTAGGAATACCGCTTAAAATGCTTTCCATGTTCCGTCGCATCCGGCGACAACCACTGCCCGGTCCGCCCGCACTGTTCACGCCGGAACCGAAGACATGCCTTAATCGCTTATATACAAAATAAATATTTTTAACTTTTTATGGAAACAAATAGACGACTTGTCAAACAATCATTAATTTTACTGTTGACTAAGTAGGATGTTGGCCGAGCATGGGGGAGGAAGAGGAAAGTCGAGATTGTGCTGATAAATTATGTTATGAGCCGCACATAAAATAATAAAGCCTTGTAGTAAATAGCGTGTTATTGATTGAATAAGGAAACACTAACGACAGCACGCCATAACATTCTTTGTTTCCACTTGTAATTTTCTTCAATAATAATGTGTTTGCATAGATACGTTTTGACAGTCGTTATTAATAAGTTTTGAGTTACGTCAGTGATTACTATAACGGAGATGCAAAAGCTGAACGTGATGCAGCAAAATAACTCTAATAGGGCTCCCCTAAGATGACTCATGAGTCCCACATGTCGACTTCTCTACACATCCTGATGTAATATAATCAACTAACTACGAGTTCCAACACGTTTAGACAACAATAAACGGAACCAAAGTTTATAGCGAATTGGACTAATACAAATACCTTGCAGTCGGTGGGTTTGAATACAAATACCGTGATGGTATATAGCGGTGCAGGGTAGTTAACAAGTTTGTTTACTACATAGGTAGATATATAATGTAACTAAGTATTAATCTGCAATCACAATTTATCCCCAAGAGAATTATCAAAATAAATGAGTACCTAACCTAAACAAAAGTTTACATTGCATAAAGCAATTCAATCTCCTAAGCACACATGCGGACTTCATAAATCTCATGTCAGTAGAGTAAAACCGAGCTGTGTGTCATAAATACAGCGGGTATGTGTGTCAAAACATAGGGGATTTGGGCGCTGTCTCCCGGAGTCGGCGGCACTCGGCCTAGCGACGCGGCGCGAGATAATGAAAAAAAAAAGATTTATGATCAACTCTAATCAAATTTTATTACCGTTCTTACGATCCCTTGCGCTATTGTACAACAAGCAATGCACTTTGTAATCAAATGGAATTCCTAGTGTAACTATGTTGCGAGGGGTGACAGTTACAATTTAGAAATAGCGTTACCAATTGCAAATCAAGACTCGAGAACGATTATGCTAGAATAAAGTAAGCAAATATATGTACGTACAACTGATACAGTTTCTCAATTGAAACGATACAGTAGATAGGTACCAACCATGATACAATATGTATAAGCATCGGTAGATATTGTTGGTTCCAATAAGATGAGTAAGCGAAACGAGGCTAAGTTTCTTTTGCCAAAGGGGTCGTGAGTCGCATTTCCATAAAGTTCCCAGAGCGAATGTAGTGTTGTAATAATGGCGGGCAATATACCCATCCGTACGCAATGTGAAGTAACGGCAACACCCTCCGACCCCTTGGCCCATGCCTTCGCCCTCCACTTCACTGACCCAATTATACTTGACGAATTTTTTGGCCACACACGACGTGAAAAGCACATTTTGCCATTCACTGTGTTCGTAAAAGGCTTTACGTAAAGTTCGGAGTTGGATAGAAAATAGGAATTAAAACTTGGAACTGAAAATGTCACGTCAAAAGAGGATTTCCTGTGTATTAGCAACTTAAATATTCGGAAGGAAGTAGTGATATAAAGCGAATGCGGTGAATTTAGTCAAGTAGTTTCGTCAGGCCAAAAATCATTTCAGCCAGTTAGCAGATGGCGGTGCTTTAAAATTATAAGCACTTTTTGTACATGTGCCAAAAAGCCGTACCTACCTACAAAAATTCAGTTACTGCTGCCAAGTAACTTGAAATGTAGCATCAAACAGGTTGTATTCAGTGTACCTACATTATTTAATATAGTTATTTATAGTCTATTTAGTAAGTAGATTTGGTAATATATTTAGATACGACAAAATCCTCACGTGCACACCTCTTAGTTTGATGTATCGGTTTCTATAACATGTATTGTGTCCTATATAATAATTATAGTACTACAAATCGTCACCAAACTTATCAATAACTAGCACAAGGTAACCCTTTGACCTTTAAATCAATTAACCTTTAAGCACCACGTTATCATTAAGTTGGTCCGCCTCAGCCCGTAACAACCTTTCCTTTTAAATTTATTTTACAGCTCTCCACAACAAGTTCAATTATTTCATAACAATTTTGTAACAGCGTCCTTGATATTTTAAGCTACCCATGATATATACGTAGTAATACATTCCTATAGTTGCCGGAGGGCAGATCGTGGCAAAAGGGCTATTTACACAAAGTAAAGCGCAATGACTTGAATTAGTTATTCAGTTGATTATGCCTCCCCTCCGGCCACTCTATCATTATCGTTTTACTCAACGCACGTGCCGCCTTGTGCAGCGCAACCCTCATATCTTTCAAGGCCAGTAATAGACATTTTATTTCTTACAAAGATGCCATGAATTCTCTTCAGACTCAACGGTATTAAGGGTTTTATTTATATAGACGGAGAAAGGGAATGTAAGATAGGAACAGTATGTAAAGAAAATACAAGAACAGACAATAACGATGACTAAACAAATACGATCATGCTACAGAAAGGATATAGCCAGCGGTTTAATATTGAAATGAACAAGAAAAAATAAAAATAGTAGAGCACAGCGAAAGTAATACCTTTTATGACAATACTGTTTCAAGTGCAGTTTTACTTACAGCCACGACCTTCGCATTTATACATATAGGTATATAGTTAATGGGAGGCAGTGACGAGAAAAGTTACTTTAGGTTAATGTGAATGAAATGAAGGGAGCTCATGAGTTTACCCCTTAGTGGCCTGTTGTTTAATCACCGACAAATACTCCTTTGAACAGACAGATGCCCTCGGCCGAGGAAGTTTGCCGACCCAGTCCCTCGCCACTGGGGAAATAAGTTGCCCACTTAACTATCTATTATTGTGGGCCCGATAAGTTTCTCTCGGTTGGTACACAGTCAAGAAAAGCTACAAAATCAGTGTATCCTATCAAATGAAAGGCATTGGATCTGTATCTGAAACATAATCGAATTCGCTTCATAAATAAATTCGATTGAAGATTTTTATCAGCATTCCATCAGAGGATGGGTAAAAACGACGTTCATCAAATTTCAAATTTGTGCCACTCCTTGAACATTCTCAAAACACATCCGATATCAACATAAGGAAATGACATTGCTTATTCAATAAATGTCAAACCAAGCCTTCAAATAAAATAAAAATTGACCGAAATTCCTGAGTAACATATACGACTGCATATTGAAAATGCCTTAATATTTAATTTCAAAGCAATCAAGTGTACTTAACTAATTTAAAACAAGTCACAAATAAAAGACACCATTAGCGTATCGGAATGTGATAATAATGTGTAGTGCCGGTTTTGCCGCACCGATAGCTTTAAATAAAATATGTGTAAGATGATAACTGATCAATTGTAATGAGAAATCGAAAAACCGTTATCGGAACATAATAAATAACAGTCACACGAGAGCACGACCCCTGCACTGGATGTGCAGCGTGAAGCTGCGCAGACGCCACCGTTCGTCGCAGGCGCGGGTGTAAACAGTGCCCACGCACACACACACGAGATGAAAGAAGCGACCGGCCACTTATCGCCTCCTGCACCCGTTTTGATTATGCGCTCGCTGTCAGCACCCCGAAATAGACATAAACTGCGGAATGCGACGGATCTCTCAAACATACTTACATAACTGTGTGTAATAGTCCCATTATTTTAATCCCTCGTTTGTGAACATGCAGTCTGGCCATTGTGGTTTGTCATGTACAATGTACTTGTGTTTGTCAAATGGACAGTAAATTAAATACCCCTCACGTACGGATGGTTTTATAAATGTTATGGCTTGTTGATTTCATTGTTATTTAGTCACTCGATCGTTGCTCAAAAAGTAATGGTCAGAGTATTTAGTTCATTATAATTCATTAAAATATTTAACATGCCTACCTACTAAACAACTGGAAGAGTGAACGCTTTACTTTAAAAATAAACATAAAAAAAGAAAACATGGAACAAACAAAATATGGGATCCATCAACCCAAAAAAAATCAAACCAGAAGCCAGGTGCGGTATACATTATACATCCGCCCTCTCAGCAAAAACATTTCTGTCGAGAACGGAAGGAGTTCGCAACAATATAACGATTTACAACCGAAATACCGTAAATTTAGTTCTAAGTTTTAAGCGAGTGCGCTAAGTTATTACCCAGGTATACGGAAGTTCCCAACTTCCAAATCCAACTAAAAATATTTGCTTACCTAGCGAGAAGTCCGTCTTCCTGCCTTTCCACTAAGTTAGAAATCTCGAAAGTTGTGAAGTAACGACATTAAAGAAAATAGATATAAATTGTAGATATTTTATTAAGCAATTCGGCATTACGTATCAGTGAGATTTAGGTATGAATGAATAATTAGGTACTACTTATAGATAAAATAGGTAGGTAACTTTAATGTCTGCAAAACGGTTCTTGAGCTTATTTTTAAAATACATACCTACTATCTTAGTTTTATACCTACGTTATATCCTCCGCAGCCAGCCAGCCATTATTGAACTTATATAATACGAGACCCGCTGGTCGAAACTTTGTAACTTCCTATATTTTTCCTTTGAGAAACTTTTATTTATCAAATTCCGTTCGATGCAGAGGTCGTCGATGCCCGAGGACAAAAGTTTCCGAAGGTTTCTGTAAGCTTTCGGGTAGAAAACTGACAAGGAACCTCAAAAATTTCTTGAATATTATAAAGATATAAACTAGGGTACTATTTCGTCGTCCACCCGAAAACATCACTATTAAGAGTAGGTACAATACATACCTACTCGATACGATAATTCATTAAATTTTGTACCTACGTTAGTTACCTACTTAGTAGCTAAGTTGTTTAACTTGTAAATTAATCAGAAGTTCTATATAAACCAGACAAAAGGACTCGGTACGGCCAGTCAAATTACATCAGCATCTACCTGCATTTAACACCTGTCTCAGCAGAAACTTAACAAAAAACGGCCCTTCGTTCAATAAATCGTTTAGTTATAAGTATCGATGCGTAGGACGCAAATGCTAAAATTAATACATACGAGTAACTTTCTTGTATTTATAAACTAAGATCAACGTAGACAGATTGATAAATACCTAAAAGAATAACTAGATCAGTCTCATTCGGCTTCGTAATTACAAATACTTAAATAAGCTCCAAGACATCAAAAATGTTTAGAATAAAAGGATGAGCACTTATCCTTTTATTCACTTAGCCGCGGCATAATCTAGAGCCAATAATACCAAATTTATTTTTAAACGATAGATAGCAGTTGGTTTACATTCCAAGAGTACCTACCTATTACCTACAGATAAGTAAATACAAAGTTTTATATCCATGGAGAAATGCATGAAGTGTTTGTTTACTGCGTCATTATTAGTTACCTATTGCATTATTATAAGTTAAGTTTAAAAGTCTGTTTGACCATCTGTCCTATTTGTCATCTTTCTAGCAGATAAATACCTACACCCTTTGAGTTCTGGAGAATTTAATAGTCAAAGTACACACCAGATAATCGATATTACTTGGAGCTTAAACAATGAATAGTCATAAATAGCGTACCGGAGGCTTTCCTACTTAGAAATATTAACTAAGCGAAAATAACCAATATTTTATTTAATACACCAGCTGGACATAATAACCTGTCACTTAACCATTTCCTCTTTACACCTTTCTATTATAAAATTATTGTATGCCGGTGCCCATAAACTTTAATTTTATAACGGTCGTGAACGTGAACGTAAGAAGATATCTCTAGCTGTACCTAGTTTAAAGTGGTATTTTAATTTACAAGGCAATTAATTGAAGAGCAATTCATGGTTTAAAAATTATACTTGCTCTATAAAAAATGTAAATACCTATATAAATAGCAAGCACGTACAAGTCATAGACCAAGTATTTTAGTTTTTAATTGTATAGTTCTAAAAATACCTTTGCAGTGAATACGTGGAAGTTAATCATATTAATTTATTGCAAATATAATGTATGTAGATACCTAAAAATAAATGGTTATTCATGTTAGTTAGGTACTTTTTATTTTAGAATATGTACCTATTAGAAATTTAATGACCGAACATTAAGCAACAATATCACAGGATTAAAAATACTCTAAATAGTTTTATGTCAATCCACTCCCCGTCGGGATTGAAAAGAATTTATAGTCACGCTAACGAGACTGGAATAGTTTACACTCCTAAAATATAGTACGAACATATTATTTACACATCGATTGGTAATGATATCTTTGAAACAGCGCGACCAATTCCCTTCGACAGTACGGGCAGATGTCCTTATAACAAAAGCTGTCCTTCCAACAATACGATCTATCGAATGGGTCTACAGGCTGTAAATGCAATTTAGAAATGTCCCTACACACATAGATGATGCGATCCTTCTGTCATTGATATAATAAAAAAAAGTACCTACCTACCTACTGAAATAAAATTATTTTAAAGTAATTTTAAATTTGTTTACCAAACTTGTAGCAAGTACGTGTCTTTAGGTAAGCAAAAAAAAACAGGACAGTGTACAAAATAGACAACGACAGTTAGGTCATCCATCATTTGACTGAGTAGGGAAACAATAGTTAGCGAACTAAAACATTCTAGGTACTTACTAAAGCAGAATGTAACAAAGTTTACCAAGCATAATAAACCTCGTAAATTTTCGGAAGGTTAGGCTTGTTAATAAAACTACAACCACAAAAGCATTGTTCCCAAAATGACGTCGGCGCATGCAAAAAATTGCTCTTTTTCTTGCAAACCGTCCCATTTGTTCGTTGGCCGAAAGAGGGTTCAGTGAGGGTACACAACTTATTTCTCACGAGCCGTGACAAAAAGGCCGCAGATGCCAATGACGTTTTAATATACTGTACTGTAGTTAGCTTTTTCGTTTTTGTTTCTGACAGAACTTGGAATGAAAGGAGCGACCCACCATGTAAATCGAACTAATTCTTATTTGATATACGGATATAACCATACCTAACTCTTGAATAAGTAATAATCATGAATATGACTTATAATTATCCCATTACCTAGCCAATTATCCTTAAGTTCCAATTACCCCCTCTCCATCTTTTTTTCTTCAACCTGACACTTCATTATTAAAGAATGAAATACCTAAAACGATAAAACTGCAGGCCTATCACGGTCATTAAATGGGATATAGTTATCTATAGATAAAAAAGATTTAAAAATGTAAAACCGGATTGGTAGCTTGTTGAAGTCCTAGTAGGTAGTATATTTACTACTCTTGCACTCATATTAAGTCAAGTAATACTACTAACATAATTGGCTTACCTAATTATATAAGTAGCCTTCTAAATAATAAATGGATAATATAATAATATGTATTACTTACTATATCAATTTATGATTCCTCTCGATAAACAAATGAGAACCTTCGTTTTATTTCTACTTAGGATGGTAACAGTGGAAGATAGTCTTATAAGGTATTTAAAATAATCTTTCTTTCATAATTTCAAACTATGAAATTAAAAATATTTTGTAATTTATAGATAGGAATCAAACAAAAATAGTGGCATGCATTCTATCATAAAAAGAATAAGAAAACAAAAATAAGACGACTTCAAGAACTAATGCAAGGATTACAGTTTACGGAAATTATTGCAATCAATAAAAGAAGGAGGCAAACTATTCACACAAATTCTGTTGATCTTACCTGTTAGCAGGAGAAAAATCAAGCGCCGCATGTTGAAATCCTGCAGGAGCGGTGGTAGTTTTAGGCCGAATATATCTCTACAGGAGCCATTGCCACCGAAACGTCAGGTCAACTATGTAAAGCCAATGTTTACGCGACTCAGCTGGTGTCCCCGATTATGTTCGCCAATTAACCACACACTCGCGCACTGCGGGATCCGCACGCTGCAATGTCAGCGACCACGAGCTTACGAGAAAAACTAGACACTCAGCGAAAGCTGTCTTTAAGAGTACGAATTTGTCGGGTGACACACTCGGACGAACAGGAACGTTATTCATTCATATCGACAATTTAGGATTTCATTAGCGAGTTGACAGTCGTTCTCTGTGATGAAAACATCACACATGTTTTAAGAGGAGAGGAAAGATCTCGCGCGCGATCGCAGCGCACGGCGGCCGACTCGCGAGTTGCGTGAGTAGGCCGGCGCCGGCGGCTGCGGGGGCCGGGGGGCACGCCTGCGCCTCGCCCGCTCCGCACCACCTCGGTATTGACCGACGACGCCTCCTTCCCACAACTCACATCCTTAACTAGGTACTGCGAATTCTCCTTTGAAAAATCCCCTAATTCCTTCCTCTACAATTGAGATAGGACACGTCTTAAGGGACCGTCAAAGACTCTTGACTATTTTTGTCACAGTTACCCAGGTTACTATTATCTGAATAGTGCCCGGTATCATCGCAGTGTATGTACATGTACACACATATAATATAATGAAATTATGACTTCGAATCCGCCACAAGGTACAGGCATTACGGCGTGATCGGAGTATGCAATTTATTAGTTCTAGAAAGCTTTGCAACGGCGCGGCGTTGCTCTTAGAGCTTTTAGCCTCGCATAGGCGCTCTTCATAGATTTCCATTTTCGAGAGAGCGAACTTAATACCTACTGGATACTTTTAAAAGCGGATAGTAATTTTATTACCTATATTAAGCATATAAATAAATATTTTTAAACTCAAATAAATTAAACACTTCGATACTTAAACTCAACAAAAATATTAAGAACGATACTTGAAACTACTACTATTGTCTTGTAAAAATAATAGTAGAAACTAGGGACCTAGAAACATGACGTAATTTTTTTTTTATAAATTACAATTGCCAGTAGTCCAGTTGCAATTACCAGTTCATATATTTGATGTCGGCAAAGCATATTGACATGATTTAAACGGCGGGCTCTATTTTAAAATGACTTGTCTCAATACTGGCAATAATGTCATATGGAATAATTGATGCATGTGATTGTTTTCATAGTACGTCAATTAGCTTTATCGGGCGACCGGTTTTGAATGAAACGCCTACAGATAGCGTCGGACCGAGTCCATTTGACCCTCTGACGTCAGCACCGTCGCGGCGTGCACAGTGCGTAATTCTAGTACCCAGTACAATTACAACTAAACACTCTGCTACGTCAGTTATAGGAGCATCCTAAATAAAAACTTTACAAGAACACATTTTAAAATGAGGAAAATAACAGTTATACACATATACCCAGCACATAGTACAATACAGTAATTCGTGACGAAGTTGAGTAAGTTGCAAGATTCCACCCGAACAAACATCCATACATACATACATACATACATACATCGCAAGTTAAATAAAAGCTTTTAAAAAGGGACGTATCGGGAAAGGTGCAGAAAATGCTGGCATTGAGATTATATTGTAAGTAGTAAGTATATAAACGACGCTGACTGAATAAATAATATCATCGCATCGTTCTTACAACCGAAACTGCTATATCAAGATGTTTAAAATTTTGCATGGTATCTTTCATAGTAAGTACGAATCAAGCTCAAATCATCCCCGGAGAGAGTAATAGCTTTTACTGCCGTACGTACCCAAAAGATTCTTAGCTTATTAACAAATTAAAGTGACAACTCTAATTTGCAGAACTTACAATGTACACCTCTTTGAGTTACAGTGTGGATATGAAACCGTCTGAAACTACCCCTAAGCGAGTTAGCGACATCGTCATCAACAATATGTGCTAAGTACACACGTAAGGGGCCGTTCAAGTATTACGTAAACACTATGTGGGGGCGGGGGGGTCTACGTATTGCTTATTTTGGATGACATGGGGGGTAGGGAAGTCTAGATCATGATTACGTCATCGATAGTCAAATTACTTTTTTACACGAATGGCAACCCTCACGTTGTCCTTGCTTGAAAATGCGTTTCGTTTTGAAGACTGTTAATTTGAATTTAATATGTGTACCAAAAATTTAAAATAAGTTTGTTATGTTCGTAAGACTATAATATTTTTGTAACTTACTCTATGTTGAAAACCGTATCAGTAAAATCTAATCTCCATACTAAATCTTTTTTTTTTTTTCATAATTATAATATTTAAAAAACAATACATTCCTAGAAAAATATTTACGTAAGCATAGGGGGAGGGGGTAAGAGCTTTGCTTACTTTTGCTGACAAGGGGGATGGGGGGGATAATAATTGTAATAAATCTGCTTACGTAATACTTGAACGGCCCCTAACGCATTATACTGGCTTAGATGCGTCCCGAAAGGACACGCAAGTACGGTAATGCAATAAAGACCTGCTCAACTACCTACCTGTGCCTTAGTATTCAGACCGAATTTTAAGAAATAAAAATAGCACGTCGGAATAAAGTTTACCGAAATACTTATTGGTGTATCACTGTGTAGGTAAATATACGAATTTTATGCTGATATAATTCAAAAGAAAATAAAAGATATTGAGATTAATGCGACGCGTGTGAATAGGTTACCTAAGTACGTAAAGTGGATAAAATGTTAGTGAACAAACACCGTGTAAAATGCGACATGAATGTGAAAGCACTTTTAAGACCTTTACAAAATGATACCTTTGACACCTTTCTTCATATTTTATTTACCTTTCACATCTTATCTTATAGGTAAGTTTCACAAAGCTTTCGTTTCATAAATAAACATAATATGAACACAATTTATCATAATATCTACATAATTCTATATGTACCTACCTATATCGAAATAAGAGACATCATTGCATTATTTGCATCTACTAAATTAAAACCTAACACAATTCTACTTTTAGTCGAAGCATTTTCACTTCAACAAGTTCAATTATGGAGAAAATATGTAGGTATATTTACAGACAGACACTAAGGGAAAGTTTATATTGTACGTAAGTACTTAAGTATAACACTCATAATAATATTCTATTGAAAATTATGACCACTGGTAACAAATCAATCTATACTTCTATACTAATATTATAAAGAGGAAAGATTTGTATTTTTGTATGTTTGTAATGAATAGGCTCCGAAACTACTGGACCGATTTCAAAAATTCTTTCACCTTTGGAAAGCTACATTATCCCCGAGTAACATAGGGTATATAATATCACGCTAGGTCTTATAGTTGCGGAGCAGTAACCGAAAATGTTTCAAAAACGGGGGAAAAGTATCGTTTCTGAGGCCTTCCGTGGCGTGCGCTGAGCATATAGTTAAAGTTATACAAAAATGCTTTATGGGTGAATTGTTCATCTTAACATTATCTTTAAAAAAATCTTAAGTCCCCCCGTGCGAAGCCGGGACGGGCCGCTAGTTACCTATAAATTATCGAACACGAAACCTTAACTTATATTATTGGAAGGCTAAAGACTGGGCAGTGTAATCCTTTTCGGAAATATAAAGGAAAATTGTTACCCTCACTACCATCATGATAAAATTGTACATATAAAAGAAATAAATAAGAAAAACTCCAAGCCAATAATATTATTACCCACTCGTACCTACCTACAGTAGTCTGAAACGTATATATTGTATCCAGTTGCATTCCAATCTTAGCTTTACTTTGACGAAAGGGAGTAACTTGATTACTGTGCAGTCGTCAGCACTTACTTGCAGACAAAATATCAGCTACCATTACTGAATAAGGACCGTCGACCCCCGTTTGATATGGAGTGAAATGTGAGCCCTTCCACGGGCCACGAGGCGCGACCGTAAGCATTGACCTTTGAACGACCACCTCATTGATTTCACATAAGTGGACGCGACATCTGAATTGCATGGAAGGTAAAATGGGATCGATATCAATCACTGAATCAGCAACTAAACGTCGAATAAAAATATATCGTAATAAAACTAAAACTGTAGGTAAGTACTTAACTATTTTATGCTGACGTTATAATACTTTCCATGGTAATTATTCTAATATGTAATAATCGTCGCAAATCGACGAAAATTGCTTTATAAAATGTTAGGTATTGTTAAGATTATGAGTAAGACGAATTCAGCTACCATGAAAAAAGAGCCGACAAATTCATATTATTGTTCGACGTTTTTATGAAAACATAAAACAAAGTAAATGAGGCTCGAATTATAGTATTTTTAACCCCTGCGCCGAAACAACGCAATGCATGCTCTGTCTGTTGCATTGCAGCACTTGTCACTCCATAAAAAAGACAATACCTACACATATTTCTATTCGATTACCTACATAGGTAGGTACATACAATTCATAATTTTAATGTATTCTGTGATTTTTTTATATACCTACACTGATAAATGTATCCCATCCATCTATACCAATAGGTACTTACCAAATTTCGTCAGATCAAACCACAGTTTTGGCGTGAAATTGTAATAAAGTTAATGCTTAAGTTATCAATACATAGTATAAAACAAAGTCGCTTTCGCTGTATGTCCGTATGTATGCTTAGATCTTTAAAACTACGCAACGGATTTTGATGCGGTTTTTTTTAATAGATAGAGTGATTCTTAAGGAAGGTTTATAGCACCCGTGCGAAGCCGGGGCGGGTCACTAGTAAGTAAATAAGCCTCAGCTCCACCTAATTCGTTAAAGTTGGTACCTGAGTACTTTAATAATCTCTGTGAAATGCTAGCTTGCGATCATCTATTAAATTGTAATCTGCATAAACTTTACATTGATAGGCTGATACCCGCGGTAAAATGTAGCTATCTCTATAAAAACTAGTATTTTACGACTTAAAATGGACTACAGTTACACAAACCAGACACACCATTCCAGATTTTACGTAAAGCACCACTTAAGAACCAAGAGTCCGACGGCGCCAACTCAGCTGACTTGGCAACGAAATGCCCACAAACGAATTAATTAGAACCAAGGACAGAACATACACCGAATGACATGAACACGAACGCAATGCGTCTGGCTCGTAAGATAACTTATGGAATCGAAATGGACTGCTAAGTCGACGCCCCGATACGACAAACCCGACGAGACTTCATTTTAAATTCTTGACCTATTTTATAACTCCTTGAGACAAGTTTGAGGCGTATAGCGAAGCAGTCTAAGAATATTTCTCATTATTTTGCTAAGAGCAGCCTTTGCTGAATTGGAACTAATGGAACGCGATTTCAGATCGCATTTAGAGGAAGCCGAGCTTGTAATGAGGTTTTCGCTCACTCACTCGCATTTCAATGAAGGTGCCTAATTATAACGACGGTGGATTTTGTCATTCTTGGCGTTTGTAATCGTCAACCAAAAGGCATTAAAATTGCTTTCATTTAGGATTAATATTAAATAAACAATAATAACTTTTATAATCTGGATGATCTCTTCGTTTTGGCCAAGTACCTACAGAATAATCGTAGATGATAAGGGGTATTATCTTAAAAAGTTTATGCTATTAAAGTAATTTTAATAATACGTAGAAACAGAGTGTTTATCGTTGGGGCAATAGGGAAAACAAAACGCACAATGAAAAGGATCATAACGGGTGTGTTCCAGACACATTAAATATAATAATGTTTGTTCAGAGTTCTGCGTTGGTATCCTTCAAAAGTAAGTAAATAATACTTGCCCCGGTTCATGCTCTTAACCTAAGTAGATGCATGCGATACTGCTAAGAGATTACCTGCTTTGACATAAGACCTAAATTATTTTCCTTCTCTTTATGGGTATGTCGTCGGAACCGCACCAGGTAAAGTAAAAGTTTTGCAATCCTTTTAGCCGGGGACAACAATTTAAAATATACTTACTCTAAATATTTAAATCTAGAATTTTCTAACTGAATACATTAGAGTATAAAAAAATCTCTGATTATTTATAATAACCTATATTTTTGTGTCACGCGCGTTGTGTTAAGCGTACATTCGCAATAACAATTTTGTTTTCTGAATAATTGAACATTCCATAAATAAGATATTTTCGTAAGTAGCTACTTAGTCAATTTTTTCCTTATTTTTAGGGTTCCGTATTTAATGAGTCTGGCACGTGAGATTACTTATGGATTTGAGATCTATAGAACTCCAACACTCGCAACTCCTAATATAATAATCTTTTAGCATGGAAACTTTTAAACTTTTTAATGATTGCCATCTAGCCACAGTATCTTCACAACTACAATTCTTACCCATGTTCAATTGGGTAAGAGTCCTAGCAACGCCATCTGCACATTTTTATAGATACTACATTATTCTCAGAAGTACGTATTGCTAACTTAACACGAGATACGTTTGTGCAGGGTTACATAGATGGCGCTTGAACACATTACGCTTTTGCAAGCTGAAGGAAACCTTTGTCCCTACTATTAAGGTACAAAATCTATATATATAAAAGAAAGTTGTGTTAGTTACCCCGTTTATAACTCGAGAACGGCTGAACTGATTTGGCTGAAAATTGGCGGGGAGGTAGCTTAGAGTCAGGAAAAGGACATAGGATACTTTTCATCCCGATCCAGTAAAAAAAAATATTTAGCTCATTTGTTAAAAATACTATAACAAAACGCAACAATGACAGCTGTCAAATCGATTGATTAATGCCGCTACATTGCTTCTTTGCCGGGCGGGACGAAGTCTGCCGGGACCACTAGTCATATATGAATGTCAAAAATAATAATTGTTTCTAAATGTATGGTTTTTATTCATACTTATCTACATTCATAACAAACTTTACAATTAACTATTTTATAAACTTATTTTCATTAACTATTTACCAATTATCTACAAATAATTAATATATACATACAAGATTAAGTTACTTGAACTGCTTGCCTGTTCAGGTTAGCTTTACTTGTGGCCTGTTTGAACTGTTTTCTTATTTCAAAAGCGATTACAGCTGCAGCCATTCCGGTATTTAGACTGTCAATACCCCGTTGTAAAGGAATGTTGAGACGCAGACCGTTTCTTTGAGCAGCTAAGCTGTAAAAAAAAATGTAACATGCTTTCATCATCATCCTCCTTTCATTAATTAAATTATATACTGTCTATGGATTTGTAAAAGGATAGATAAATAAGATTAGTGTTATTTATACCTGTAGCTATTCTGACTGATTCCCTCTGTTTCACCACCAATTATTAAGGTAACATGTTTCAAAGATGCATACTCCACACCATAATAAGGAGAAACTGGTATATCCATATTTTGTGAACTGTTGTATTGTTCCTCTCTTTCGTCCTCAGAGAAAGGTTTTGCATTACTGTCAGCAATGAGTATTGTTGATTCTTGATTTAACAGTTTGGGCATATCTTCCCAGTCTATAGAATTGTAGATGGGTAGTCTGAAATGTGCACCAGCTCCGCTCCTTACCACTTTGGGATCCCAAACGTCCACACATCCTAGAAGCCAAAGTTGCAATTAGTAAAATCATCATCACACTAATATTATAATAGGGCGAAAGTTTGTGAGTGTGTATGTTTGTCACTCTTTCTCACAATAAAACTACTGAACGGATTTTGATGATAATTTACAATAATATAGCTTTTAAATCAGAATAACATATAGGTTATATTTTATAATAATATTGTGTAAAGTATTCATTGTGCGCAGATGAAGTTGCAGGCAAAGCTAGTTTAACATGTATAAGTGCAGGTTGTTTAGTTGAACTTATCCAATTAAAAATTTTGTTAGCGCCAAAATGAATTAAGGATGAACTAAGACATTAAAAGGCAACATTAAATAAATGAAACATACCTTTTGTCAATAATACTTTTTCACACCCAGCTCCTACTGCTACTCTGAGTATAGCTCCTAAATTTCCAGGTTCGCGAACTTGATCACATATTAACTGCATTGGTAATGGCTTGGAGAACATTCTAACATTTTCCGGTGTTGGTGTCTCAAAAATACCTGTAAATAATGGAGGTTATTTTGGCAATTGTTTATTTGTTTGAAATTAACATAATTATCCACATGTCACCAATTGTACATGTTACATTTAGCAATAACAAACAGGCCTAAAGAATAATATATTTGACCTGATCACCTTATTATACAACGTGATGAACATTGTAGAAAGTTTTGATATGAAAATAGACAGTAACAGATTCAGGAAAAAATTGGCACTAAGCGATTCAATGAAATACTGGAAGTGCATTATCAAGTAGACTTTTAGTTGAGCACATAATATGTACCTAAAATTCCTGGTGAAGTTTCTACATTAGACCACATAGTAGTTTCTTTGTAAGATGTTTTGAATATTTTGACTCCTGTCTTAGGCAAAAAGGCTCTTATGTTGATTAAATCTTCTGTATTGCTAAATATTATATACTTCAATGGACATTTTGCTTCCAAACCATCAACAATTAAACGCCAACCTTCAACAAGTACTAGACCACTGCGCATTCTCTCTTTCTTAGATTTCAGTTTTACTAAAAGGGAACTGTAATAAAAATAAACAAGTTAATCCTAAATTTACATAGTTTTAAAATATATAACAGTGTATTTAGTTAAACGAAAAAGTTACGAACGTAAGTACTTACCTCAATCTTCCATCATTTTCTTTCAGTTTCTCATACATAATTTCATTATTATCATCAAAAACTTTCTGTTGACTCAGATAAAAATTTCGCTTTTTTAGGTTTTCTTCTCTTTTATCTTTTATTTCTTTTGATTTTTCTGGAGAAAGGTTTACTGGAGATCTCTGAATAGTCGGCATAGACAACGGTTTTTCTTTAGATTTAGTAAGGATTTCAGGATCTAAATTAATTATTTTCTCCTTTTTTAAGTTAATCTCAGCTTTAGAATCATAAGGTAACATTATTTTTCCTGGTCTTCTGTGGGACCATCTGCTATATAACCTCAAATTATCAAAAACCGGATGATGAGCAGTCACCAGCGATGCAATGCTACGTAGACTTCTTAGAGACATTTTAAATAATTTTATGATACGCGTGATAAAATTACAGCATATCAGGTATATTAAAAAAGTAATACTTAATCTTTTTTCATCATTACAAACAAACAATTCAAAATTGACTTTAATTGACACTATTTGTCACTGTCTGCAGTGTCCGCCAATCCAACACCGTCATTCGTAGACAGATTAAATTCTAGTTCGAGGCATAGTAAAAACTGCAATACCTATTACTATTTCAATATTTTTAACTTAAAGGTAAAGAAAATTGCAATAAATTTGTTTTTAATTTCTTTATATGTTTATATAATATTTCATATATTTATGTAATAAGATATGAAATAGTAATTTAATATATCTTTTTATTGATTTTTTCCTATGTGTGTTGTGTTGGTAGAGTGTTCTAGAACAAAAAAGTTTAACGACAGCTGACGTATCTTTTACGTGTATCATCGGTAATGTTGGTGTACATGAAAAGTTATAATAATTTCCAAAAATAAGACATTTATAAATACGCATACTCAGAAAGTTAACATAAGCGCATACATTTGTTGACGTAAATTTCGTAGACGTAGGAAAATTTTGTGAACTGCAACACTAACCTCTTATCATCGTCGTCGGCTCAGCTGAATGTTATTAATGTTTTATCGAGATCTTGTGAATGCGTAGTAATTTTGTGTTTATTTTTAAATCTATAAACGCTAGACAAAATGGCAACAGGAGTACAACCTCGTGATGAGGAAATACAATTTACCCGAACTGATCTTGAAGCTATTCAAGACGCCATGAAATCTAAGAAATTTCGTGACTTGTTATCGGAGTACTGCGAGGAAGTACGTGACCCGGCGAATCAAGCATTATATCAAAAAGAAATGACCCAACTGGAAAAAGAACGAGGTTATGATGTTACTTTTATCAATCCGAAGGGTGGGTATGTTATCAAAACAAGCGTCGCTGGCGACCGGAAAGCGTTTATAAATATCTGTAGTAATGAGAACGTTGACAAACCATCCTGCAGTGTCCAAGAGGTGAACAATCAAAGAGGAATGAACTGGCTAATACCATATTCGCTAATTCCTCCAAGAGATGATTATGACCAGAAAAGACAGCGCTGTGTCATATATGATGTCGTATTTCATCCCGATACTTTGCGCATGGCAGAGGTTAACCAACGGTTCCGTGAACTGGTTAACAAAACTGCTTTTGAAGGGTTAGAAAAGACTTATAATATCCACTTGGACAGTAATAACTTGAAATTTCCTAAATCACATTATAAGGGCATGACAACACCAGCAGTTATTCGAAAAGAAGATCCTGACTTTAAAGATTCTATTGAAGATGAATCTGAAGAATTTTCTCCTGAATTGTTAGAAAAGATTTACCCACAGCGCACATATGCCAATAAATCAGAGAAACAAACCAATACTCGAAACACCCAACAAAAACCTAAAGCAAATTTAAAGAAAGGTTCAAAGGAATATACTATATCATCTGAAAATGGCTTTACTGTACCAAAATATGTTATTAAACAACAAAAAAATGTTGACTTTCAAGAATATACTTATGACAAAAATAGTAAACAATATACTGCCATACCAAGTCACATAATTGTTGAAATTAATCTTCCTCTCCTGTCATCTACTAAAGACTGTGTGTTAGATGTAAAAGAGAAGTCTCTTAATTTAACTTGTGAAAAGCCAGCTAAATACAAACTTGACATTTCCTTACCATATTCTGTGAATGATGAGTGTGGAAGTGCTAAATTTGATAAAACCAAACATATGTTAATTGTGACATTACCTGTGATTAAAGAGAACTTAATTAGTGACAGTAAAAGTAAACATAAGGTGGACAGTGGGGTTGAAAGTGAATACAACTCTGGTTCTCAGAGTGATGAAGACCATTCCAGGGACAATTTAATTGAAGAACTGCCTCCACATCCTGAAACAGATGATAATGTGACCAAGAAACTAGAAACCTTGGTAGCTAAGCAAACATTTTTAGACCCTGCGCTTGGTTACTTACTGCCAACTTACACTCATAATGTACTAGATGATACTGTAGCCTTCACTTTCCATGTAAAGAACACTGAACCTGATTCTGTGAATCTGCACAGGGAAGACAACAAAGTATTTATTAAATTTACAACCATTGGTTCAGGGTTTGTACCCGTCCACTATGCAGCTTTAATTGTATTTGATGAAGGCATTCAATTTGATAATGCTACTGGTGAAGCTTGGGATAATAATGTTATTCTTCAATTGGAAGTTATCGGAAATGTTCCAGAGAACTTCCAAATTGGTCTGAGCGAAACTGATCTGACCTCTGAATACTTTGAGTTATCTCATGTAAAAAAGGCATTAGATGATAAACCAAATGCAAACACAAAACTGCCAGAAGACAATGTTTCTGCCCCTGTAATTGAAGTAACTAATTTAGGCACTGAAACCAATATTGTTGTTTCTTCTAACATCAATGATGATTCTGATGATTTGGATTCACCAACTTCACCTAAAGAGAAGGAAATTGTATGGGTAGACTTAGGAAATGTTCAGACTGCTGCAAAAAGCATACTAAGGAAACCCATGCATATGATGAGGAGTTTTTCAGAATCCAGTGCAGGGGATGTAGCCTCATCTATGGATTATATAAGCTCTGACTGCATTCCCGAAGAATCTAGTTTAAAGAAGACTGTTAGATTTAGTGATGTAATTGCAAAACAGTTCTATAGGTAAGAAGAGTCACTATGCATTGTAAATCATTATTTCACTATATTAATGATATTAGCTCCAAAACAAAATATATTTATACATTTCTGGTGGTCACAATAATACAATAAAACTTAATTTTACAGGTATAACTCATCTATTGAAGGCCAGAAAAAGAAGAATCAAAGAAAAAAGAGTAAAAGGAGAACTCAAGAAAGACGCAAGAGTGAAAGTGAAGCTGAAGATGAAGTATTTAATTCAACTAAGGTAACAATGTTATTCTAATATTTTTTTCTGTTGCCTTCGCGGTTATTACACATTGGAATGAAACAACTATTAACGGATTTAACTCGCATATTTATGTAATGTTATTCTACTATTTAAATACTTATTTTATGAAGTCTTTGCCTTAGGAATGACACAACTGTACCAGCTTAACTTATAGAGAATTCAAATAAATTTTTTGCTAAGTTTTCAAAAACTTTACAATTATTATTACCATAAGTAAGTTATAGTTGTTTCATTTTAATTGGTACTTCTTAAATGCGAAAGTATTATAAATAATTATCCTTGCCTTTGTTTTTGTTTCGAAGATTATGGAGATAGATAATGAAGATAAACTCAATTTAGATTTTACTTATTAAATGATAAGAAATTGTTTGTATCTACTGCCTTAGCTTAGAATACTGTACTCATTAATTTTATAATATATTTGCAGGACTACAGAAATTAAATTTTACCCACAAATTCAGAATGATGAAATTATTTGATTGATACATTGATTCCATTTTGTTTTTTCAGGTTTTGAAGCCGAAGTTGAAATCAGCACTGAAAGAACGTCGCGACAGTGGCCTTGCAGACACGTCTGACGTTGATAGTGAATGCAGAGGCACTCCAATTGACCATGATTTGAATAAGGATGTAGATTTTGAAACTGACGTATCCGATGGCAGTGTCCCTAATTCTGTATTAAACATTGTGAATTCTAAAAATAAGCCAACAGAATCTGATATTTGGGAATCAAATAATGTGCCACACAAGTCAAAATCAGAAATAGATAATAAAAACAAATTTTCTCATGAAAAAACCACCTGTGATAATATAAAACATAACACTGATCTCTATAATCCAGATAAACTAAATAAAGGCCAGTATTTAGAAGTGTCGTTCAAGAACGATCTCATTTTTGACTTGGACATGTGACTTGCCATCACATTTTTCACTTTCTAAAAGTGATAAACACATTGGTGCCTGTTTAAATGAAGTAGACTTAACCAGTGAAGCACCAGTATAATTTTCGTTTTAATTTTTCGTAGTTTTATAGAATGTAATTCATCCCAGTTTGATTGATAATTTAGTTCCTATTGAGTGCGTTTTTAATTAAGTAGCTGTTTTGATTTAGAGATTTTTCGTTTTTCAAATATTTTCTCGAGAGACTGCATGATAATGCACTTAGAATACAGATCATGAATTTATTGTCAATTAAAATATTTTGGAGTTTTTGTATGATTAGTAATTTCACATAAAATATGGTAGATGCAGGTAGAATTAATATGTAATCATGTTCAATATATTAATTAGAGTACAAAATTATAAGAGTTTGTAACTCAATGTAATTTGTAATTCATGTTAAAATTCCAAGGATCTAAATGAAAACACCATTCATTTACAAATTTTAACTTGGAATTCTCGGAAATATTTCTGATGAAAATACGCTCATTTTCGACAATATTTTAACTATTTGTTAGTAGAAATGCATTTCCATGGTACAAAATAGATTTACCTACTGTCTTTATTCACTAGGTTTTATTCTATCATTGATAAAGTCCTGTAGCCTAAGTTTTAGATCATTAATTTATACTCAGTGATACAAGAAGACGAATTGGTTATAACCAAAAACCTACAATTTCAGTTATTTTTTAACCAAACTGACCCAGTGTTTAACTACTTATTGTTTTCAATTTTAATTATATAGGCAGTGCCTTTCATCAAATCATGTATTTAAATTTATAATAAAATTATACATTTGTCGTGAACTGTGCACACATATAATTGAGTAATGTATGTAGCAATGATTATGCGAGTTATGTTTTATGTAGAGTTTAATCTTATTAATTGATTTTGTGGTGTAACTGAATACAAGTTGTCACTGATAAAAAATAATCGGTGTTTTGATTGTTATTCCCCAAACACTAGCTGGAATAAGGAGTGTTGCACGAAAAAAACTAAATTTAATTGTTAAAATAGGATGCATGCACACCTACGTGGAGAAAAAAAATACTGGCCGGTTGCAAATTAGGTAGGTACTTCATAAAAAAGTTTCGACACGGCGCCATCTTAAATTGTACTTACAGAACGATTTCAGTTTTTAATGAATTTTCTACTAAAGTAGGTAAGTAATTGTTATTATTGAAGATGAAACCTCTCTAATTTTAAACGGAGACAAAATATACATTCACATCAGGGTTAAAGTTCAATATTTATCTAGGATCTTATTGGACCTTGACAGATATATAGCTTAGGTAGGTATAGGTATTATAGATGTGGGTAGAGCATGACAGAATATCTCTAATAAGTCTGTTTACCATTTTATTCTCTTTATGAAGCTCGAAAACAGTAGTAGGGACGGATTAGATTGTTGGGGTTGACGATTTTTCAGTATTAGCAATTCAACATTTGTATTAATTTAAGTACTTAGGCATTCATTGCTTTTATTTTAACCTACCTATCTATATAGGTACGTTGAATGAATAAAACCTAAGTATCTCGTTCACATCATATTACGTACTAAGTACCTATCTATATTCGTTAGGCATCTGTTCACATCTACCGGATTTAGTTTACCTCTAGCTACTTACCTACTTATATATTATTATAGGTTCACTGTAAAAGCAAAGGACGCATCACTTAGAATTTAACCTGCTATCTATGCGGGGTCTAAGAGAGAATCACATTCAACCCGTCTTTACCATGGCCGGTTGGCTACGCAGCGCTGTGTGCCATTAATCAACTCATTGTGGAAACGTCGGCCACAATGGCGGGCGGGCTCTGGGATTATTTCCTCCACGGCCCCAGCTTCAGATTAACACTAACTTGACCCCTATTCTAAGTTAGTTTTGCATTGTCATTTGTCAGTCCAAGACCTTTCTTATCTTGATGGAGTTCTGGAATATTCTTTTCATGGCAAAATGTATTCTGATCATTTCTGATGCTTTTACGAATGCTTAACGGATTAACTCGCATATTTTATATTAGGTACCTATGTAAGTAATTATAAATGAAAGCTTTTCAGTTTCCATATTCGTAGCCGACTGACTTGACGATATCGATACCTCTGGGCTCAAAGGTCGTAACCACCAAAATACGACTTTACAGGAGAGCAAAAAAACGTTTTTTTTTTAACAATAAAATTCATATCTTTTTTGTTTTTATAAATAAATTAACGAATCCAAGACAAAGTCGACTTAAAATTCGGTGATGCAACTTATTGAATAATAAAAATCTAAGAAAAGTGTATAGTAACAAAAATAGCTTTGCGTTACGCCCCGGAAAATTGAATAAATATGACTCTTACACCCCTAAAAAATGGCTGATTTGAAAAATCATGGGCTTACACCCCTATACACTAACTAAATAATAGTCGTTTTTACTGTGTTTTGTTGTTTATTTCTATAAGTTCTTTTATTTTTCTTTGTTTTATATGTGTACGTCATAATTTGTGATGAAAAAATAAAATAATGTGCAATAATTCCCAAGATAAGTGCAGTATAGTGTCGGTATACGGGTATTGTACACAGTATTACTGTAAAAATTTGATTTATAAGGATTATCTGTATTTGTAACCATTTTATGTTGACTAAACATCTTTAGTAACTTAATTATAATTTTGAAAACAACTCTTCATTATAATGTATGATGCCATCGCGGTTATTACTCATTGGAATGAAACAGACACAAACAGCAACAGGGTAGGAGTTACATTTGCAATTTGTAAAATAACGTACTTTGCATAATGTCAAATCACTTTAGTGTTAGATTTTCGTCTGCCCAGTTGGCTACGAATAAGGGAACGGTAAAATTTTCTAAAAGTCAGCTAATACAATAAAATACGCGGGTTTATTCCATTATAATTGTTTCATCCCAAAATTTTTCATAATTAACTATCTATATCCTTGTAGTAAATCCAATTCTACAACTAATTACTTGAATCAGAAACTGATGGGCGACTGTGTGCATAGAACTGATCATAATTTTGTTATTGTTGCCAACCGATTATTATTTATTTGTAAATTTATATAAGTATATTTAATCTGTGCGTATTATCACTCTCCAAATTTGCATTGTTTTGTATCTATAATTTTTAGTCTGTGGTTAGCGTCCTTTTTTGTACAAGACACAACGAGTTTAAAATTCCACCGGCTGTAATGTGTCCGAGTTGTAAATTCGTTTTATTTTCTTAATTAACAATAAAAGTGTACTGAAATTAAGTGTTTACTTCGCCGCCCAGTCCCCAACAGTTATTTTTTTCTGATTTGTACCTACAAACTTATATTTAAAAAAAAACTCAATAATCGGAATAAATTCATTAAACCATTTTCAAAGCGTTTCTTATTCAATTAATTCATGTGTAGAATTGAAACAATAATATTTCACATTTAAAAATAATGGTACCTAGTAGTTTAATATGACTGATATTATTGTTCAATGTCAGAATATCGTCAACACGATCTGCTACGGATGTGTGAACTTTTCTAGGGTTAAATCTATAGCACTTCTTTTATTATAAAACTTGTCTTATTAAAATCAAATTATCTCTTACAGACTTAATTAAATAAGTACTAAAAAATCCTTCAAATAAATCCACACCACTTTGAATAAACAGCTATGTAGGTACCTATTAATTAAAAAAAAAACAATATTACCTACTTTATACTTAGGTACTTAGCCTATAAATGCCTAGCCTCTGTAAAGAAGTTAATTCTATAGTATTTCAAAGTAAGAGAGTACAATGAGAGTAAGCGTATTCAAACACGGTTAAAAGTTTAATTACTTAGGCGTATTAACCTGCTTATGTTTAAAAAAGGATTAAAATAGGGGTGTATTCACCAATTTATTCAGTTTAAAAATATTACTTAAGGGGCGTAAGCACCAACCTATCACTCCTGAAATTTAAATGATCCGGCGCTTACCCCCTAAAAATGTCTAATTTGACAAAAACATGGGGAGTAATCACCAGTTCTCTAACTAATATTTACCAGATTTTGAGGTATTTGTTGGCTTGTTTCCACAATTTCTCTTCATTTCCTCTACTTTGACGTACTAACGACAATGTTTGTATATTTTAATTTAGTAATATGTACAATTTAACGAGATATGATCATTACGGTGAATCATATTATCTGTAATACCATAAATTATGGAAAACATGTGGGGTGTAAGTCCATTAACTATAAAAATAGAAAATATTTGTAGACGTAAGAGTCTTTGTAATTCATAAGACATAAATATTTGTGGGTGTAAAAGTCATTTATTTTCAGGATACAAAACAGGCAAGGGTCGAAAACGCCATATGGTTTTTTCGAATGTCGCTTACACCCAAATTTTTTGTCATTAAAAACAAACATTTCCGATACGACCATAAAATTTCAAAATCTTTGCAAATCAAGCTAAAATTTTAGGGGCGTATTCACCATTTTTTTTGAGAATTTGAAAACTTTGAATATACAGACCGATAGAGAAAAAAAAACTAAGTACGACTGCATTCAAAACTCATTTTCGCCAAAATGGCGCTTACGCCCTTTGAGCCCAGAGGTATCGATATATAGTTTAAAGCTTTAGTACAATAGTGTTACACCTTAGATTAAAATAAAATCAATAGGTACTTTCATACTGTCTAGTAGGTACCTACACCTACAAAATGTATCTAAATATACCCAAGTCCCAAACAAAGTAATTACCTAAATAAAATGAAGTCACACACAATGAATGGCAACACCATTTCCCTAAATGTTATTTGTCTTAGCATAGGCGACCGCAGTCGACAGCCGTTCTTGTGGTCTTAATTTGGCATAGGGAAACTGTGGCAAACAGACGGAATAAGGGTTGCTCACGGAACCCCAATAATGTCCTTAGCTACCTACCTACCCATGTATGATTCTTATCGTAGTGATAATCAACGTTAAATCGCTTAGGTATGTTGTTATCTACCTACTTACAGAAAAATAGGTCAATAATTTTAATAGGTTATAATGAGGTGTGTATATGTCGCAGTGATATGATGAAAACAGGGATTTGATCAACTCCCTCAGTGATATGATCAACTCCCGGTAGATGATAAAAATACCACGCGTTGTGTCATTTCCCTAGCGAAATTTAGTGATTTGATCAAGTCACCAAGTCATTTTAGGGAAATGAAAGAATCATAAAAATGGCTGCTAGATTTCTTCATTTCACTTAGTTATTTGATCAAATGCCTGAGCTGTTTTAGGGACATGATAAAACGAGTAATTAAGTCAACTCAGTTTTAACATTTCACTAAACACGTCTAGTAATTTTGATCAACTTCCTAAACAGTTTTAGGGAAATGAAAGAATCACAGCAATAACTGGTGGAATTCTTCATTACCCTTAGTGATTTCATCAAATCTCTAAGCTAGTTTAGTGAAATGATAAAACAAGTCTTAGAAACATGATAATATCCTTTAGGAAATAGGTATTTCTTTCTCGGCTAACAAAATAATAAATTAGAGCCCAATTTTTTGTGTCATTGTCTATTAGCCAAGCACGTGACATACCTTCGATATTCTGGTTAGATCGTTCAATTGACACTTGACTGGCTGGATGTCTAGATCTGCCATTAACTATCTTGCACAATTTTTTTAGTTCCTTCCACACTATTTATTTTCTATAATATTCATAACCCCTATTATTTTATGTCATAACTATTATCCCTACTAATATTATAAATGCGAAAGTAACTCTGTCTGTCTGTCTGTTACGCTTTCACGCTAAAACTACTGGACCGATTTAAATGAAATTTGGTACAAAGAAAGTCTGGAGCCTGAGAAAGGACATAGGCTACTTTTTAACCGACTGCAAAAAAGGAGGAGTTCCACGCGGACGAAGTCGCGGGCCGAAGCTATTTTGCCATAATTACGAAAAAAGCAAATCCAGACTGTTTCCTTGTGCACAGTGGGTAGAATGTAGGTAAAATCTTATTTATTGGCAATTGAAGGTCTCCTTTAGGTACGACGACGAGCGAAGCGAGGAGGAGTGTTAGGTAGAACTGTGCCCTTGCAGCGCGCGAGCCGAGCGAGCGAAGCGAGCGTGCCGCGGCAGCGGCCGGCGAAGCGTCAGAACTGATACTTTTAATAATAGTATATTTACGACATAACATAAACTAACCAGGTTTTGTCAACTAATAATAATAATCACTAAACTTTGACCGTGTTATGGCAAATAATTATTATGGTGATTGAATTCTATGGCATAGGTATAATTTAAGCACATTTAATATGGCAAATGAAAATATTGCAAATGACCATTATGGCATAGAATATAAAATTATGGCAACTGAAGTTCGAGCATGTGAAATTATTGCACTGCGATAACGGCCGAGAGTTAGATCAAAAAATATTGGGCTGTAGGTAGCTTGTTGTTTATTTTTTAGCCGAGAAATACCTACTTCCTAAAGGGTATTATCTTGTTTCTGAGACTAGTTTTATCATTTCCCTAAATTTGCTAAGAGATTTGATGAAATCACTAAGGGTAATGAAGAATTCCACCAGTTATTGCTGTGATTCTTTCATTTCCCTAAAACTGTTTAGGGAGTTGATCAAATCACTAGACGTGTTTAGTGAAATGTTAAAACTGAGTTGACTTAATTACTCGTTTTATCATGTCCCTAAAACAGCTCAGGCATTTGATCAAATAACTACGTGAAATGATGAAATCTAGCAGCCATTTTTATGATTCTTTCATTTCCCTAAAATGACTTGGAGACTTGATCAAATCTCTAAATTTCGCTAGGAAAATGACACAACGCGTGGCATTTTTATCATCTACCGGGAGTTGATCATATCACTGAGAAATTTGATCAAATCCCTGTTTTCATCATATCACTGCGACACATATTTTGTCAATAACATTAAGTAGGAATGTAGATAGGTACCTAAGTAATAAAATAATAATCATAGTATAAGCACCTACATCAACATAAACAATAAGTAGGTACCTAACTACCTAAGTTTATAAATAATAATTACCTACTGATGCCTACGCGGTTATTTCACATTGGAATGAAACAACTATAACGGATATAACTCGTGCATTTTAATCTATTAGCTAGCTGACGTTTAGAAAACTTTACAGTTCCCATATTCGTAACAAGACTGAGCTGACGATCGGCGTCGTCAGCTATAGGAGGGGTTTCATTCCACCTCCTGCCGCCCAATGACCTATTTAAAGGTCTTCAGCTGAGTAGTGGTTCCGGCCCAAGCGTGTTGCTGATTTTTACAGCTTGACGCCCAGTGTCCTTTTAAAAGGTCTTCAACTTTGACTTGTCATAGAACTTTAAATTTACCGCATATTACATTAAAAGGGTTTTAAAACGAATACGTCATATTTAACGTTCACACTAGATGTCAGTCTGTTAAACATCATCTGTTAGTTTTGGCGTAATATTCAAAAAAAAGTCGAGAGGTCGAGGAAGGGGTAAGTAAATCTGTGATTTTCTTTGCTATCTCGGCAGATTGCGTATGAGTTTTTGGTGTGAGTGTTGCCTAAGATGTTTATCTTTGTTTCAGCATATTTATTTTATTCATTCAGTTGATATAATTATAAATACGACAACTAATAATCGGATGACCTATTAAAAGGCATATGAGCACCAAGATATTTAAAGATTTTAATAGGTCTACGGGCTATAACCGCTATTCTTGTTTTGATTACTGATCTCTTTGCTATGTTTATTAATAATTTGTAAGACAAAAGTGTTTCTTTTGTTTTGTTTTCACAATTCACACCCATTATAACCTAATCATAATGATAAATTAGTGTTCCACACGAATTAGTTGTTATGACTCTACGGGATTTTATAAAGGTCTATGGGCGGTTACCCCGTTTTTAGCCAAAACTTCGATATGGTCAAGTTTGGTGCCAAATTGTCAGCTCATTTTCCATTTTATTAATGTTCCATTCCATTTCCGGTAATAAAGACATACTCTAGTCGTAGAATTTGAATGTCACGAACGGAAAATTACCAGTATATGACCAAAATTAATGGTAACAAGTGGCAGACGTGGTAAAAAAATTATATATTTTAAGAAAATATATAAAATGCGTTACTTTTATTGCAATTTAACAAAAATACACTATAGTAGCGTAAAAGACCAACACGTAGGCACATAAGATATCGGAATAAACACAGAAATACGGATTTTCATATTTTCATATTTTTTATTGTTATAACCCAGATACCTATAAAAAAGACATCGAATTTCGGTGTTTTTTCAGTCTCAAAGCCTTTTATACATATCACTTATGATACCATAAAAACAATACATTCATACGACAACGATAACTTAAGTTTTCATCAGCCGAAAGTCGTGGGCCGGAACCATGTAAACCTATAAAAAGGCATGTGGGCTGTTATCCCATCTTTGACCAAAACGTGCTGGGCGGCAGGAGGATAAGTACCTAAGTTTACCCTTTCTTTAATTTATTTAGTGTATTAGAACAATTGGAAACACTTTTTTAAACCGCATTAATTACGTAAAGGTAGTAGGTAGGTACTTATTCTACCTTGGTAACTTTCGTTTGAATATATTACTTAAATAGCTATACACATTTAGGATTGCTACTAAAACTTTCGAAAAGAAAACTTATAAAAAAGTTCGTTCCAATGACCCCCAACCTTATACCAAATATAAATAGACCCTACCTACATCACAAAACCTAGGTTTACGTAGGACTGCAATGAACGACTAAGTAATAGCGGCACCCCCTGAATGTGAGAGGAGTTATTAAAAGTGAAAAATATCTTAGTTAAGTAGGTAGGAGTAGATTCCTACACTTAATAAACAAAAGCATTCATCCGAGGTGAAAGAACTCAAAGTTCAGAATGTTTGTACTGAGTAAGTAGGTACTTATTGTTACTTGCAATGTCTGCGCCTGTTCCCGCTACGTAGCGGTATTGCCATTATATACAGACTTACCATTCCGAGCTTCGTCGTATATTTAATCAGGAGTAACTTCATTGGGCCGTGATTTGTATTGTAACGAGTGGAACGGAGCTTGCCTCTTATCAATCCGGCATTGCTCCGATTTGTGTGTTAGCCTAATAGAAATCGATACGCTCACAATCTTGTGGAGAGCGTTTATCGACACAAGGGCGCTCGCAAACATTCGTGATGGTGAGACCTATACCAGAATAAATTTCTAGGAATGTAGGTACCTACTATTCCTCCCATATTCCCTCTCCCCCTATATATAGGTAGGTACGAGTTGGTAATTGTATCGTAAGTATAATAGGAAGGTGTATTATATACCTAAACAACTTTCGGCAAGTATCTAGGTAGTTCATAATAAATAAAAATAGGAATAATAAATATTTGGAGCCGCAAATACAGGGCCTTTCTTTTTATTTTGCAATCATTAAGTTATTACCGGTCAACATTATTTTGTCAACGCATCAATTCATAATACATATATCACCAAAATTTTACGCAACTTTTTTTTCCTTTTTATTTTTTGTTTACGAACGTGGCTATGTTTTCCAGCTAGTGAATAATAAAACAAGGAAAATTTATCTTAACAACATGTCCTTTTGTCTGAAAACTCTGCTCCTAATCAGTCCGATACGCTTTGAACGGTAAAAGGCTAATGTTAATCTACCTATGTTTTCCTAATATTTTTCCTTTATGTTTTTTTTTATATGTATGTACTTACTTATGTCCTTATTTACTTGTCTTTGTTCTTCCTGATCTGAAAGCGAATTGGAAATTTGATAACCCATTTACAAACCGTAATTGCACGTGTCTTCCAACGTTTGCATACATACCTACCTATATACGCGTAAGTAATCGAATAATGTACCTTACCTACGTATATTCTTGAATTTAATATAGGTAATAATATAACAATGAATAAGTATATAGGTAAACAGTCCTTCTTGTATGCCTAGAAAGTACCTAGGTATAAGTTATTTTTAAATTTATTTTGTATCTGTAGATAAGTAAATACGAAATAAATAGTGCGATTAACATAAACGACCTAATAGAGATCTACATTGTTTGTAAATCGTAACATCAATTAGAATAAATAATTTTAAGTTAAGCAAATCCTTAATTATGCAATAATCCTTGTCTGATAATTACAAAAGAATTATGCATGCAATTACTTATTTGAATAAGTGCCTATCTACTTTCGATTGGATAACACTTTGAAAACCTTTCGAATCGATGTTGACCCGAGAAAAGTAAGTCAAATAATATACCTTTTTAAGCTATTTGAATTTGCGAATGAGGTTGGTACCTACTAACTTAAAATTAAATTAATTTCTGTCCTTGGTGTTCAGACGCATAATATTTATAGGTAGGTAGGTAAGTATCTGTATTTAGAACTCTTCTAACTTATCCTAGCATTATTGGGTTATACTAAAAAAACTGGACAACTAGGTACCTACCTACCTACCTACCTATACGTCTAGATGGTGACAATTAGAAATTCAACTATACATGTTATAATTATCGTTACCTACAGTAAATTTATCGGTAGGTACCTACATAATAAAAAGTTTACCGCGTTCAAACAAAATGAAAATGTATTTAAGTGTACTTTGATAATTTAAATTTGTGCAGGTACATAAATGGAAAAGGGAAAACGGAAATTTCTTTTCCTCAAATCTCTAACGGTAACAAAACAATAATCAAAATTAAACTTTTTTACGATTTTATTTTTAGAGTCACGTGCTATGCCACACATTTTTTTAGGTAGGTAAATGGATTTTTTGGTAAAAAATATTTATCAATTTTAAACTTCTCTTGATGTGCAGAGACAATTTTTTACATGATTTGTAGCCTACCTTTGGAATGAAACAACTATTAACGGATTTAACTCGCGTATTTTTATTTTATTTTATTTGCTGACGTTTCGGATTCTTTACAGTTTCCATAATCGTAGCATGACTATGAAAATAAAATAAAAATACGCGAGTTAAATCCGTTAATAGTTGTTTCATTCCAATGTGTAATAACCGCGAAGGCATCAGAAATTATTATTGTAGCCTACCTATTATATAACGTGTACTAGTACAGTTCTAGTACCTATTAGGTATAGGTAGGAAATAATAGTTGGATATTTTTATTCCACTCTAAAATGCATAAGAATAAAAAAAAGAATTTGAGAACTACCTATCTACATAAAATGTAAATAAACTTTCTAATATAGGTACTTATTATATCACAGTATATATAAAAATGTATATTTTATGCAATACATGAGCCATATAAGCATAAGCCAGTGAAGAGGATTATTTATGATTGAAACAGTGAGCTTATCTAGGTACTGATAAAGAATCACCGCTAAGTTAATAAAAGCATGAAAGTATTAAAATTATATTAAAATACGTACCTACCTACCTACAGTCGACGTAGGTACCCAAAGTTAAGTTGTGAATATATCGGAAAACAGTAAAACGATATTTATTAAAACAGATTCACGATCACATTTCTATCCAAGACTAGGAACGTACCCGCGACTTTCCTATTTTTACAAGCTGTCATTTTTAAACGGATTTTAACAGTAGGTATATGGTATCATATATAATAATATGGTACCCTATAAAAGATGATGTACCTACCTAGAGTTAGATACAAATTAGCTCAACGTCTCTGAAGAACACTCGTTGGTACTTCCCCTGGCAAACATTGAAATAAAGCCTTAATGGCTCTAGGCTAACGGAAGGCAAACAAAGTAAAGAAAGAATGTTTAAGATATATATCGTATTTATTTCATTTTATAGATTAAAGAAATGCTTTGAATTCTTAGGGCTTGTGTGAAAATGAGCAGTTCCAGTTGAATGTAGTCCGTTTAGGTTATTAGATTGCAGACAGAAGATGATAATGAGGATGTAAATCGTCGTGAGCGGAGTGTGGAGGCCAGAGGGGCGCGTCGCGCGTTGGCCCGGGACGCCCAACCTGTGGCGTACGTATCTGTTGCGCCGCCCGTCCGAGCGCCCGCGCGCCGGCCGCGCCGCCCGGCTGCTCGCTCGGCCTGCCGCTCGACGCCGCTCGCTGCCGCCGCCGTCGCCGCCGCCTGCCGCCCGCAGTCTATCTCCCCGCGTCTCACTCATCGCAAGCGCGCCGCTCACTCCCCAGTCGTTCGCGGAAAACGCACCGTTCCGCTCCAAAGCACGTTTCGAGTAACCGTTTCCTGAAAAATCCGGTAATCGGTACGCTCCGTGTGTTTATCAGGATTACGGTTATTATTAACACATAAGCGATTTTTTTTAAGTTCCATTAAGCTGAAAATAAGCAGTGAAAAATTGTTTAAGCATTGATTTGTAAACAATGAAGTTTAATTAAACTTTAGAAACTTTGTTCATTATATTGCAATGGGTATTTCAAAGATAACTTTGATCTGTTGCTGGTTGATTTGTTACTCGGCTCAGAAAGTTAATTAAGAGTTTAGACGTCAACTTTTTTTGTTTTACTAGAATAACAACGACATTCACGGTTCATTTTATTTTGGAAATATTATAAAATAATTTCATGGTTGTTTAATTAGGACATTGTAAACTCTTTAGAACATGTGCCTATACTGAATGGCTCGTTGTCTGTCTTCGTATTGTAAAAGGTATCTTTTGATAAGTAGGTCAGCAGATTGGGCCATGAACATTTCAATTCCTCTTAGATTTAGGGAACGCACTCGTCAGCCATCATTTATATTTGTTCAGAAGGGGCTCTTCCGCTTAGACCCTGGCATTATACTCTTTATGAGCATCTCGACTCCGGAACATTTGGGAACTCATTTAATGTTTTGTGATACGTGATATCGTTAAAGTGAAGTACATGCTTGACTGTTTTAGATACATCAAATCTTTATTCGTGTCAAAATTACGACTGCTGACTGACGAGTTTATGTTTTTAATCAGCGTTACAAGAAACGTTTCAAAAGTATCTCGATTTATTTCAATACAAATGTTATCGACTGTCAATTGACTTTTGAGATCTAGTCGTCTAGTCAAATTATTCCGTATTTAATTTAAGTGTGTTTGTTTCGAAGTCTGAAGAGCACTTTGTTCGGAATTAAACCACAATCATTGCTCGTTCCAGCGATCCAGCAAATATTAGGCCATTAAAGCTTATTATCAAAGCTCGAAACTTATCAGACTTATCAAACGTTATCTGTTAGATAGATCTTGTATCCATATAACGAATGTTTTGGAAAATATACTCCACCTATTGCATATTATTCATATATTATCGATGTTTTCGAAATAAACAATTTGATATTATTAAACAACTAATTACCTATATTATACTTACACATTGATAAGTAAATAATATAAATCTTATAATAGTTACTTAAAAGGAGTCAAAATAAAGTAACTCTTTATGTTATATTATTCCGAGTAACAAAAGGTATTCAACAAAGTAACCGAGCAGACAAATTTATGATAACCTAAAAGACGGTTCGTCAAGTGTTAGTTCGGCTTAAAGATCAGTTCAAGGAGTTGAGTGCAGTGTCTTCTGAAGCAGGAGGCGGATCCCGATGGCCGGTGCAGCCCGGCCGCGCTAGATCGATCCCGCCACACTGCACTCCGGCCGGCGGGTTTCACTCCGTAAGTGCATCCACCTTTACATCCCCGTACTCACTATGCATATTCACACACTCCTCGACCTACAATCCAGCTCTAAAAGCGATATATTCCCCGCACGACATAGCGTAACTACCTACAACGGAAACGAGCCCGATAGAACGGCGAAACGATAATATCCCGCAATACGAACGTAAATTGCCTCGTGCATTCAATATGAACATCTACCTGTATATATGTTAATATTCATGGAAAACTGCCAAATGTATTGTTTTCTGTTTTTCCATAAACAACGGAACACGTATGTACTCTATAAATTAATGATGCCGGTGTGTTTGGGTGCCCGTGTCCGTACCGACAGTTACCGCTACGAAAATTCTTTCACCAAAATACCGCAATCATAAACCAGCATGGCCGGCGTCTAATATTTACATTTCGATATAGCTAGCACACGGGAAGAAGTATTTGCAGTGGGGTTATAAGAACTAAAATATTTTCAGGAAATCCGACTGGGACTACCCCGTAGAAAGGGTGACAGGGTCAATAGAAAAGATATTATGTGTGCGTAAAGGATTCGTCCCCAAAATTATTTATTGAATCGACTGAGTCATGTCACAGCTTTTCTTATCGTTTCCGTCTGAAACTTATTCAATAATGGAAACGTATCGGCAAAGATTTCCAACCCTTTTATGATAAGTTTAGATTCAAATGGTATAATTCAATTATAGTAAGACGACTTCCCTTTTTCGTCGTCGTTGTTAAAGTGGAAAAATAGGTAGGTAACGTCTATTATCAAAATTAATTTGTAAAAGGGTTATTAAACAATGAAAATCAATACTTACCTGAAGAATTCAAAGAACTCACGATCGTCAAAATTTTGCCTAATCAGGACAGGAAAGGACGCGATGAATTCATTGATTAATTAAATAACGCACTTGAATGAATGAATTCATCTATTGCTTGCAAACCTACCTATCTACCTTGTAATTTCTCTTATCACGTTATTTTGGACGGCCTGGTCGAAGTCCTAGTCTAACAAACCAGAGCTTGGGGATTTGAATTCTGCTAGAGACAGATACCTATCAGTGCGATGAGATTTTACCCTTTGTCTACTACCTGTACTTCAAGCTTTGCTTAGTTTGGAACTAGATCGATTATGATACATACCTCTACAATATTTCGGAAAAAAAGAGCCTTTCACACTGCTAAATTAATCTAGATTCGTTATTCAATTCATGTTCTGTCAATTTTAAATATACTCTATGCCGCGGCATTTTTATGTTGCTAATACAGCAATTTCAACAAAACGGTAAGTATATAATCAACCAAATCAAATATTATGTTCTTTATCATTAATGTTTTAATGAGTACAAATAAAAGTATTAACAGGGCAGCGATTCGGAAAGCATAACCGTTAAGCATTCCAGGCCCCTACAATTGCCAATGGTTAATAGCAACTAAACGAAACGAATGCAAAATTACATGAAATTGACAAACGCTAACGACATATTACATGGTCTATTTTCATTGGCATATATCAATTCTATACACATCTCCAGGGACCCCAGTCTATTTTTATGCTTATATAGTTATTAAGGTTTTCGATAGATGCTATTTTCCTGAATAATAAGTCAGGCAATTGTCGCGCAACTAGTACAGAAGTCTATGCACGTACTTGCCAACGTCACGGTTTATTATTATTATACTATGTAGCTTCAGGTAGATTCGCTTAAACCACACGTAGGTTGATTTATGAAGATTATGGCATATACTGCGGATTTGAGCAGTTTATATTTGAAAGCTTAAGCTTATTCGTGCCATATATTACTTACATAGACACGTTTCTTATAGGTAGTCGTAAGAGTTATTGGAGTAAAGACTCGACTTGAAATTGTTACCGTCTTTGGGACCATCTGTCACGGTACTTTTAATATTAGCCTAGAGCTAGATTTGAATCTCAATTATATTTATTTTGTTACGATAATGATTATAAATTGAAGGCCTGTTGGTCTAGCGGTCAGAGGCCCTGACAGCTGACTACGAAACCTAAGGTTGCGGTTCGAATCTTACTATATCAATGTGATGAGCACGAGAGTAGGTACTGTAGTATATTTATACGTTATCGGATACCTATCATAGTACAATCTGTGCTTAGTTTGGACACTATTCTTTATAGAGCGATGGGTGTAAATTGTCCAAAATAGTGATTATACTCATTCTTCAGTAGAAGGTCATCTGCTGCAATTCTTTTCTGTCTTAAGGTAATATATATTTTCTTGGGGGTTAAATGTTATATTGTTACATTGTTACAACCGTGCACGAAGCAGCGGTTCGTATTAATAATGGAAAGTGAAGTCCTATCACTTGCGACACTCGATAACGACCGTTTTCATTTTACAATATTCCTTGTTCATTTATTACGTGCTCATTTTGTTGGACTTGTTAAAAAAAATAGATATTTTTCTTTTAACTTATATTTGTTACACATATTAATCGTTTGTATCATGATAAACCGTTATTTAAGTATTTATTGTAGTACCTACCTACCAATCCAGTAGGAGCTACATTATTGGTGTAAATAATGCAGGTAGGCATAAGTAGGTACTTACATTAGTTTATGAAAAGGTAATCATACCTTAATTACTTAAAATTGGTAAGCTAATTGAACCAGAGGTAGAGTCCAGACCGCTTTGTTTATTATTTTGCGGGAGACCAAAATTTGACGTGAAATAAACATGTTTGCGGTCTTTTTGACACATGTTTTATTTTAATTAGGTAAGTTTTGCTTTTTACCGATATTAATATTACCATTTTGCATTTCGTGTACTTTGTTATTTTTACTATCATAATAGTTACAAAAGATTTGGTAATTAGGTACCTACATTGCCCAAAATACAAAGAGATAATCATGTTTAATCTGATAAATTTGTCAGTTGGATTGTTTATATTTTTAATAAAAGAAGCCTAAATCAATGTACCTATTTGTATGTAGGTATGTGGTTGGCCTACATCCAGCAGCGGACTGCGATAGGCTGATGATGATAATGATGATGATGATGTGGTTTGTACGGAGGCTGAAGATTCGTCACCATATAAACTAAAATACGCGAGTTTAAGCTATAGTTATTTCATTCCAAAATATTACCATCTAGGTGGCTCTAGGTGGAATGGTCTTTGAAAATACATAATGGACAAATTTTCAACTTGAAAATTTGAACTGCAGAAACTTTGTCATTTGATTCGTCAAGCTTTGTAAATATGAAATGTTGGACGAATGGATCAAATGTTTCGAACTTTGCTATTTTCTTAACCTGAGATATTGAATACATTGAATACCTTTATACTTTAGTATTTGAATTCAAAACTTATTCTAAAATACTAGGTATACAATAAACAAGTCGAAGTCGTCATTTTAAGTAGGTATGTATTTATACCTATAGTTACTTTAAAAAAGAGAACAAAAGCTGGGAATACATATTATATACTCATGTCATGTCATAAAAATAAATCGGTCGTTATTTTTTTATTTAGGTAGGTAGGTAGGTATGTAGGTATATTTATCCCGCAAAACTTAACAGATGTGAGAGTACAAAAGACCGACTTAATGCCTTAAGGCATTCTCAAGTTCAAACATACAACCAATTACTAAAACCAGAAATGCAGACAACCAAAAATACTATTTTGACATATATTACATAAATATGAAGTACCTACTGAAGACATACGTAAAATGTTACAAAGATAAATATTATTGAATCAGAAAGTACTTTCGCAACTTGGTTTTTTATTAAGTAACTACATAGGTAAATACTCTTGTTTTTTCACTTGCTTGGAATCCAATTATCCCGCGGGAACGGAATACAAAGTAGCGCGTTCTTTTCTAACGTCCTATTTACGAGCATAAATAAATTAGTCAAATAAGTTAGTAAATACCTAGGTTTAACGGTTAAACCATTAATGACTATCGCAACATGAGAAATTTAAAATGGATTTAATCTAATAAATAAATTTGCATTACTAAATATATATACTTAAGTAAGTAAAAAATCGCTGTCTGTCCGTCCGTATGTGTGCTTAAATCTTTAAAACTACGCAACGGATTTTGAAGCGTTTTTTTAATAAATAGAGCGATTCAAGAGTAAGGTTATAGCACCAGTGTGAAGTCGGGGCGGGTCGCTAGTACCTTAGAAATAAAAAAAACAAAGCAAATCCCACAAAAAATATTGATAGTTTCCTAAATGTGGACATCAATAGAATCAAAGTCATTTTCACATTTTCATATCACTTTGTAACTTGCTTAATAAAAACCGTATTAATGGGTAGGTAGAGCCACGTCAGCGAATGCCATCCTAAATTTCCAACAACGTAGTTCACTCTCTATGGGATTTTTTCAATAGATATGCTAAACCTTCAGTCACCTGATGTCTATTCAGCAAACGTATGATCGTAAGAGGCTTACTTGCTTCCACTAACTGCGTGCCGTGGGTGTGATATTGCTGTGTCAGGTCATGACCCTTAATGTTCAGGATGTGGATAAATCGTGACTTGCCTGCAATCCGTTATTGCGATAAAATACTTACTTAGCTTGTAGGTAAAAGGTTAACAATGTTAGATTAAATATTTTTAGCATTTGCAAATATCCCTAAGGGACTTTAAAAAATAAAAAGTACCTTGTATTTTAACTTCAGAGTTAAAAACCTCTAAATACCTACTTGTTTTTTAAAGGAAACTAGGTAACCGGCTTTACTCGAGTAGCCAGGTAGGTAAGTAAAGTCGGATTTACCGTCATTATAATAATTAAGACGTTCATTAAAAATTCCAAGAAAACGAATAGTATTTTTTACCCTGGCGGATCTGAGACCTACTAAGATGAGAATTTACTGTAAGTACGAACTTTTGTAAGGGTATGTATATACCTATAGTTACATACTGTATCACTTTACATTACTTTGTTTATCATCGAAGAGAAACTTTGTCTAAAGCTAAAGAAACAATGAATTCCTTAGTAAGTAGGTTACCTACAGAGGGATGATTTAAACTACCCAACCTTCCTTCTATAGTTGATCCTAGGTAAAAGTAATAATTTAATATTACCGTGTATAAATATCAACATATCAATTTCTAAAACATAGTTAAAAAAGTTTACAAGCGACAAATTCTTGACGCGGCTTTTCGTGTCCTCTGCACCTAAAGATCGTTAGACAATTTAAAAACACGATTTAAAAAATCTTCGAGATAAGGAGTCCACAGTTATTTCGAACATACCGCATAAATTTAAAGAACGTTGTGTAAAATGTGTGTTAACGATAAACAGTAATTGCCTTAAACTTCACATTAAATTTGAATATTTCACGTATGTTTGAAGATGGAGCTAATTATCATAATAACTACTTACCGGTTACAGGGATAGATAATTGTTCAAGTGGATAATTAATAATATGTTCCATAACAATAGATAAGTAACAGATTTCTGGCATAAGTAAAGCCTGATGTCACTTAAAAAAATAGATTTGTTATCAAACAAAATTTAGGTACCTATATTTTAATAATTAATATTGAGATGAGTACTACGTATAAGTACTTACTAAAAACTAAATCTATTCCATAAAAGTCAATATATAAATAGGTACTTATCTTATATTACGATAAGTTTCACAATTCCCTGCTTAGTTCTCTCACCTTGATATCATTCCACAAAATGGAATGATCATAAAACTTTTTCTTAGAATTAGGTTGACATAACCCACACATAGTGTGGGTAACACACATCGTAAATTTAAAGGAATCTTACTGCTACGAAAACCCTATTAGTTCACTGGAGTCGAAGGCGCCTACTTCAACGCCGTGTACACAAGTATTTTTTCGAGAGTACTCGTATCATGAAAGTAAGAAAGGAACTCGCGAGCAACAATAGCAACAGTTTTCAGACCTGAAACTTGTTCTATTTTGATTAGTTTGTAAACATTATTGCTCAATTTTAACTTTTTATGGCTCGCCAAAAAGTGCTAAGGCAATTAATGAGGCATGAGTCAGGCGCCGCGTATTGTTTTCCAGTTCTTGGCAATCGGCCCGACCACGTAACCATCGACATCGATTCCTAATTGATAGTATTACAGCAGAAATATTGCTACTGACATTTAGAATCACGTTTCATGGAGAAAACGACAAGACGCGGTCACAAATGTTGTAATACAATTTTTAATAAAACATTTTCATTTCACGTAGGTTCCTACTAACGTACCTAAGTATTCTCTGAAATGCAACAGGTGGGTATGTTATTGACACTTAATAACGTGTTATAGACGTTATAGTTTATTGAAAACTTTTATTGTTAACCTATTTGTTAGTAGAATAAAAATATACAGTGCAATTAAATTAAATATAATAGACACATTATAAATTAAACTGAAGTACATACTTACTTACCTCTATCCCTAATTATCTAATTATTATTTACCTACCTATTTATGTAACATTCGTGCTAGCCTTTAAAACGAAACTTTCATTTTTATAAATTACATATAAAACAGTTCACAATAAATAGCATTTTATTTATTTCTTACCTACTTTACTTACCAGAAACCTAATAATTGATTCATATTTAAATGATAGTTATTGTACCTAAATACCTACTAAAAATTCGTGTACATTCTAAATTATTGAAAAACATTGAACAAGGAAGCTTGACCGAGTTAGCAAGGTTAAGAAACGTCCGGCCATAGCGGGCGTACGTAGAGCTCGATTTTGATATTTCATTAACCAGCTGCATTCCTCTTTGTGATAGAACAATCTTCGTTTTTAGAATTGTTACCTTGCGCCTGCGCACTTCAGAGTGATTAGACCGCGCTTTACGCCACAGCCGACCCGGATTACCTCACAGCTGAGTAGCTGATATCATATGAGTAAATATTGGTGTAGTTAGTTATTAACGTTCCATTAATTTTTGATATCGCTTCACCACTTAAGCGTCCATACGCTAAATTACTAGGTCATTGCAAAATCACTCTCAGCTATTTTAATCTACCCACTTCACAAGAGACTGCTGATGTTCTTCTGCTTATATCATGTTAAGGTAGGCGACGATAATTATAAGCTATATAAAATAAGTCATACCTACCTATGGCTCTTACCTTTGCCACAGATATGCACTTGCCTAATCCCACAACACGTTGACTTGACATCATCGCGCACAACGTTAGTAGCGTCTAGGGTTTCTGATTTCTCGACCTATTTTATTTCTCGGGGCTCGAGATTTCTCGACTAAAAATTCCCGGGAATTCCCGGGATCTCGAGAAATTTACGAATCATGAATATAAGGCAAAAAAAACACTTCAATATCATTAACATCGCTGTTTTTTGATCACCAACTAAATGTACCTACTACTACCTACTCGCAACTCATACATAACACATAAGACATAGGTAATGAAAAAATAATAAACTAAATGACATTGCTTTTTTAATCATTAGCATTTGAGATTGCACTAAACATTGTATTATAATCATCAAACTAATACAATATAAATGCGAATCTTGACTTGAAATACTAAAATAATATTATACCTAACAAGCGATCCGCCCCGGCTTCGCACGGATCCCTATTTTTTTCAAAAAAGAAATATTTTTCAAAATATTTTATAGTCTATGTTACTCGTAGCTTATATATTTTTATATTGTAGCTTTTGAATGGTGAAAGAATTTTTAAAAATGGTCCAGTAATTTTGGAGCCTATTCATAACAACCAAACAAACAAAGTTTTCCACTTTATAATATTAGTATAGATAAGTACTGTATTTTCTTCTGCATGTTCCCCTGTAAACCATGCGTAGTTCTAGAAGAGTTTATACATACCTATATTGACGTCTTTCGATTAGAGATGCAACCCATTTATCACTTTGGGTATTACGACTGTTAGGAGATATAAATATTATATTGTTTGGAATCCCAAACAATCCACAAAGTTAAATAATTAGGAAGTTTAGCAACTAAAATAATAATTCGTCTTTCTCAGTCATCTCTTAACACAGCAAGTCTTTAATAATCAACTTGAAATTTTTCATTAAACATAAACCTACAATAAATTAGGTACTTCCCCCTAGTCTAAATCGGGATCGGCCGAATCCAAGGAACTAGCGTGAAGGAGAACGCATTGCAAAAAGTGTTGCGGAAGGCCATTTTAACCTAAAATTCACGCGTGATAATTTGAGGTGCGATTTCTCGACTTCTCGACTTCTCGACGCGATTTTTCCCGTCTCGAATCAGGCCAGATTTCCCGGGAATTCCCGCTTCGAGAAATCTCGAGCAGAAACCCTAGTAGCGTCCGCGTCAAACGCTGCGGCGTTTATTTAAAAACTAAACGGAATGATTTCCGATAGCAATAAATTGCGCTTGTAGGTAAACCACGTCTTCTGCGTAACAGATGTTACTTGTTCTACATTTTTAATGGCTAGTTTTTTTGAGTTAAACCCAACAACGGTTGATTACCAGTCGCATGCTTTTGTGGTGGATTTAGAATCGTGACATTGGACTTATATATTGACCCATTTTTATAATTTGGAAATATTTTGATAAAAGAATAAGCTTGGTAATAGCGGGTAGGTAGGTATAGTTCCTGTTTGATGGAATCTATGTAAAGGATGATAATAATATCAGAAATAAACATGTTTTGATACTATTTTCAAACAAAATGATGCTCCGTTGATTATACCTAGTCTAAGTAGCTCTCTACCCCTTATCTGTTTTTTTAGCATGTGGTATGCACTGAAACTTTAGTACATAGATTAGATCAACGACGATAAGATGACGATATGGATAATTCATATCTACTATTTATTATACAGCAATTTATGTTGTTTTTTTATTAGTAAAAAATATATGAATATCTTTGGACAATCCACACCAATTGATCTAGTCCCAAAATAAGCAAAGCTTGTACTATGGGTACTAGACAACGGATAAACATACATAAATAAATGTAAGACATCCAAGACTCAGGTACAGAAGCCAGTCATCACATTGACATCCGCCCCTAGCAGGATTCGAACCCGCAACCTCCGGTTTCGTAGTAAGGGCCCCTGACCACTAGACTAACAAGCCGTTAGTTAGGCCAGTTCAACATATTGATTGTTTGGGTACCTTCATATCTAAACACGCTTATTTCAAAATACTTATTTTAATGTTCATAGTAAATCATGAAACCGAATATACTTCGATATTATTTGTTGTAGCAGAATATAAGGACTATTTCATCAGTTCCAACAATATTGTAGCAGAATAGTTGATATATCACACGTAGTAACGGAAAATATCAGAATGCAATCTGTGCGCCATAATTATGTTATTGCGTGTAATCCTCAAAGCGAACGGATTAGAGCAGCATACCTAACGGCAGTGTATTCGGTTTCATTTCTACGGGTTCTAGTACGGCCCTGTTTCCTAAAATTTACCATAGACCTCGTTATTCAAAAGGCATTATAGATTCGATGACAATGAAACTGTACACTGTAAATAATATTTTTTTTCACACTGCCAAATATTAACGCGAACGTAACAAAAAACTGTGCTATAATATATGTTAAAAATTACTCTACCTATATACTACCCATAGGGCTACCTATGTATACCTATAGACAAAGGCATAGGTACTGTTATTTGTATCATTACGACATACTAATACATCTATAATCGCACATCTACTATGCTAATTCTATTTAATATGTAGGTATTTTACATGATAATTTAAAAAACAAACACGAGTTCAGCGTAATTGCTTTATCAATTTTACTTATCCTAAGGCGTTTTTCCGGTCCCTAGTTAGTTACTTTACCCGGCGAAAAGGCCATTCACTTACTTAAATAAAGCCGCTGTCTTCGGAGTGTCTTATGTCCAATTAGAATGATTTAAAATAGCGAGCGTTTCATAAAACGCCTCGCTTATTTTGAAAAAAGAAATGAGCTGAGAATATTATTTAAATACTTTTTCTGCGCCGACCGCGAGTGAAATGCAATTTTTTACTTTTTTAATATTTTCAGTTATTATAAGATTTAAAACCCGAGATTAGAGCCACACATTTTTTTTATCATGAGCTGGATAATATGTTAAGTTTGTGTTTAATTAAGTTTATTTGGCTTTTTTAAATTACCTAGTGCATAATTACACCATTTGTTTTATGTAATACCTACCTATTACAACCGTAAATAGGTTAAATACCTAGTTAAAATTTAATATTTTTCTAAACACTTAGAATATTTTTGTCTTTAATTAAACAATGTAGATAGGTATCTAGTTATTGGCTTAATAAATAGAAATCAGAATAACAAATGGCAGCCATTTCTCATCGAAGCTTATAAAAATAGGCACGTATAATTAAAACAAACAATGCTGTATAATTTAATCGCTTGCCCTTAAACGTGAAGAATCTGATTGAATACAATTTGATATTAAGATCTACTGAAAATGTTTTTTTTTCCTTCTTTGTTCCTGCTATTCATTTTCTTTTTAAATAAACGTTAACAATTTAGATGACAGATGCGCAAACGATAATTTTAATTAAAAGCTCTCTTTCACCGATCATAAATTTTGGGTTTTATTTTGGTTAGTACCTACCTATATATTCAATTCGCTTAGGCAGCGATGAGGTATGTCATGCCGCGTCGTTATCTCTGCAAACCACTCGTCCGTGGATCTATTTCATCAATCCAAATTATTCCAGGATAAACGTATCGTTAATTCACGATATGCTGTCCCTTACTAACATCGTACAGTTGAATAAGAGAGCAATTCCTTTATTTGCGAAGCTATTCAGTCGGACGGCTGGCTCTAGATAGCGACGATTATTTTCCGTCTCACGCCCTCGATGATAAGCCTACAGGGATTAAACCGAGCTTAATTTTTCGAATGGTCGATTTAAATGCTTATTATATTTCAGCACTCACCTATGAAATTACAAATTAGGTATAACATGTCGGTAGCTTAGGCACGTGAATAGATTCTTAGGTATAATATCGTTAGGTTGGTGGGCATGTTTTGTTTTGCAGTGCTTAACAAAACTAAAATGAAATCACATTAAAATTTCATGTCAATAGTCAATACATATTAAAATTATTAGGTAATTATACCTAAGTTAATAAGTAGTTATCTTAAGTAATTAAGGATATTAACAAAATAAAGAAAATATATTTTAAAACTAAAAATAGTCATTTAGGAATCGATGCGACAATGTAATCCCAAAACTGTGACAACACTCCCAAACTAGTGAAGTAATTCTTCAATCGACACTGAACAAGGTAATGCAAGTGAAAACTCATTACTGAATCTTGGCATTACCAAGTAACCCAATACATACCTACCTACTAGCTAATGAGATTTGCCGCCTTCCCCGGCGCAATGCAAATGGAGATCCCTGGTAAAATCACATGCTCGGTCAGAAGAGCTAATGCTGACAGAGTTTGTGAAAAGCGGCAAAGCTATATTAATGTTTGTGTGCTTCCAACAATCGCAAAGATTTTATACAACCACCGTAAGGCCGGGTTACTTTGACCAAAGCAGGGTTCGACCCTTTGCTTGTAATTTGTTTCGTTCACTTCGTTCTTTTCATATTTTCTAATACATAAGTAGGTACCTATCCAATATATTTGCATGTCTCTAAGACGAAACATGTAGCTCTGTAAATAGATTTAAGACCATATGTATGTACCATGTTTGAGCAAATAAATGACTGATTCTGATTCTGATTCTGATTCTATTTAATACTCTGCATTGAAACAAAAATAACCTGGTGAATACCTTTATATAACGAACAAAATACACATTGAAAAATTGCGTGGGCAACTGTTAAAATAACCCGACTTTCCTGCTGTCAGTATTGTGTTGATTTTTTTTGTGACGACATCCGCTTACCGTCTATTAATATGGAAATATAAACTTCCACTTGGAAGTTTACACCTGTCTCGCTTCTTTAGGGGCTGTTAATTTCAATATATGTAGAGGAATTCAACAAAAGTTTATAGATCGACTGTGTACCGTGGAATGGGGTGACTTTAGTAAATTTTAAAATTCAAATGTGTTTTTCTCCTTATACAATAATGTAAAAAAAATGGGAATATCGGTTTTGTTCATACTACCGAATCCGTTACTAAAATATTTTTTTTCATCAATACATTTCGAGAAAAAAAATAAAAACTTCGTGATCATGTTTATACTATGATTGGGGTTACTTTGATACCCCCTCTTTTTATTATGGGGTTCGATAGTATCCCTGATTTAGAGTAAATCATCCGAAGAAACCAAATTAATCCATCCACAGGTTTGGAATTTAGAATGATTTATATCTGGTTGGGGTTACTTTGACAAAGGAAAAATAAGAGCATTTTTAGAAAGATTTATTTTGTTTTAAATAATTTGTTCGTATGCCCTTAACTTCTATCTCTTATGCTTGTGCTGTGCTATTTTGCCATATATTATACTTAAATAGCATTATTTGATAATTTTACACAGTATTTTTATAGAAATTATTTTATTTATTTTTCAGAATGGTTTCAGTCAATTTTAACTAATAATTATGGTCAGGTCTTATTACCAATGAAGTATAAATGATCGATCAGCCTATTTTAAGTAGATAATTGAAAGGGTTAACACATTTTACTAGTACGTAATGATACAGATCAGTTGATCAATGTAGCCCCGTAGTAGTGATCAGAGACAACCCTAGCCGAAAATACCGCCAAAATAAAATAGTCGTAAAGGTTATCGTTTTTGATGAAATTGATTATTATAGATTGATACATTTCTGATATAGCAAAATTAGTAAAAAAAATGTTTTTGCTATAGTTTAACGACTACTTTAGAAGTTATTCATGGTATGAAAATAACCAAAAACAACTTCTTATGTTTTTTATTTTTTTACTATCAAACCAGAAGCACGATCGCGCTACAATAATTCACATGGTTGTAGTGTCTATCGATGCTGCTAAATGTAAAATAAAAATGTAATAAATGCGTTCAGAAATAGTATTAGTCCCAGTTTTAGTAAGAAAAGAAGTTTTTATCAAAGTAACCCCAGGACTCAAAGTAACCCCATTTTACGGTACGTGCTATTTATAAATTCGCGTATCTTGTAGGTAGTTACAAGTTGGTTTGTAAGAGCTACCAACTGTTTATACATAGGCCTACCAACTTGAAAATTGGATCTTAAACGCGATGTTCACGAAATGCGTTGACAATACAAATATCCTTGTCAGCCAGGCAATCAATATTGAAATAGTGACAAGGAAACTTATTGGGAGTTGCGACTTAAGCCACCAAGTTGTGACCTACTTTTCTAAACATACGCCATGTAAAGTTGGCATAATATAACATATTTCTTTTGCTAATTACAATTTAGTATTAGGTAACATTTAAATAAGAGTTTGTTTAATTTGACCACCACATTTGTTTTTATTGGTCTAGTGGTCAGAGCTCTGATCAGGGGCTCTCTCTCTCTAACAAACAAAAACTTGTAAGAATCAAATATAATATATTACTTATCGGAAAAGTGTAAATTTCAGCACATAAAAAATATAAAACAAAACCTTGGCAATTAATCAACCCACTTTACGCGAGAGCGCCGTTATCGTAACATGCATTTTGAAAATTGTTTATTTATTTCATCTTGAGAGCTATAAAAAACGTCTTATCTCATGTTTATTTGACAAAAACAGACATTTATGGCCCTATATAGTATAGATAACGGGCTATAAAGTCGGTGTGTTTTTCTGCCGAACAAACTCGATTTTACTGGCTCAAGTTTGGTCAACTTATACAAACATATTAATTTGCCTATATTAAATTATAATTACTTAATCACTTATGGGGAGTCATTGTTTACCCCATTTTTTTTAAGTAAAAAAAAAACATTATACGTACAATAATTTATTTGAAAAATTGTTCCCTCTTAATATTAAATACGTAATTTAGGAAGCCTCTTGGATGTCGATAATAACACCATTTTATTATTGTGTATTTTTTTAAACCACGAGTAAAAAACACTACTGCGAACTAATGATGACTGACTAAGGGTCATAGGTAAATTGTTTATTGAGATTAAGACTAAAAATAAGTCTGGGTACAGGAATACATTCTAAATCAACTCAGCTATCAACTGGTGTGTAGAGTTGTAACATACTTCCGCTGTTGTTATAATGTAAAAAAGCAAACACGCGCGCCAGACTGAAGTTATTTTTTTTGCAAACCACACTACGTTTGATGCTGAAAAAGACGATTTACCTATTTGGAATAAATGAAAAGAAAATGAGAATTATGTGATGAGGAGATACTTAATGACAGCTCTCCTAGACAAGTGTCATACATTCTCTAACGCAATAAAATAGAATGAAAAATGTCTGGATTTGACATAAACTTACTAGAAAATATGTAGTCAATCTTTCTTAGATTTTATAGCGGTTTTATAGCGTTAGGTTGAATTTCACTTCGTCTCAAGTTTAATATTTACCTACTCTAGGTATTGCACCAGTATATATTTTTTCCAATGCCAAGTAAAACTATAATACTCTATGTATTTATAACGATATTAAGATATTTACATAAAAAAGTAAGATAAATAAATGTGTTCGAATCATTAACGCTTAGTACGCAAAGTAAAGAGGAATCAAGATTGTACCAATCTATTTATATCCTTCAAATCGGGCAGGTAGGTATCAATTTCCTTGCCCGTCTTTCGCGTAAAATGAGCAGGCAAGAAATTTGACTTGTCATCAATCAGGTGTAGTATCACTGCTCAAACTGACCCTCGTTGGTATTTCAGCAGGATCATAAGGGTTGGGTCCCTTTATCATTGATATCCGCAGTCATTAGCCTCTTCATGTCATAGCCCTGAATATGAATTATCACGAATTACTCAGAGGACGTATAACAGAGCGCCAATTAAAGTTATTCGGAACTAGGCCCTCGTTTAGAGCTTATGAATAAAATGGTACCTACGTTAATTTACAATTTTAAACATATATAATAATATTGCCGTATCACTTCTAACTACAAGTATGTATGAGAATACATAAGATACTCGTACCGAAGTCACTGAAAAAGTAAATATTCGTAATGACATAATTTGAACTGAATATTACAAAATACTGAAAGTAAATTGTTGCCGGGTTGGCTGGCCCTAGGCTGAAGGGACCGTTTCGAAACCTACTAACTATTTCATAAATAATATATTAGTGTATATTTATTCGTTACTAGGTACCAGGGGTAAAATACCTAAGAATCCTTATAGCATAGACCTTTTAAGAATTGTTGGTCCTGAAAACGTCAAGATATTCATAAACAATGTGACAGGATTAACTTCTTATTTTAAGATGTCTGCAGGTAGACGCTTTACTTCAAACCTCCGTCAAAACTTTAAATTGAATATTGATGTTATTGTCTGTCAGCTTATTTACCTGAATAGACTACTTTGAAATACACCGACAGGGCATTAACGATTTATTGCGTTGGAATTATGATTTTATTATTTTTGAATAAATCGTTAAAAGCTAAAAGGTGTTAGATATGGACTCTTTTAAAAATCTCGATAAAATATGGAATTCGGACAGTAAAAATATTAAGAGAATTATAAATACCCTGACGCTAGTTATATTTTTTTGAGTTTTTGACCGCCATGTGGCTTATTAAGAGTTAAAATAGAAGTACCAAACTTATATAAGTATGTAAGTGAAGTGTAAGCAGTGAGCGATACTCATCAACTCTTAATTGACCATTATAGTAAGCAAAAAATATATTTTGAATTACGTCTAATGTTTACAAACACGTCACAAACAACAAATCAAAAGCGCGAATCTTGTCAAGAATAATTGCCCTCGAGATTGATATTAGCGTCGTAGCCTGTAATTAATTCAATTTTGCCATTTCCAACGTAAGTGATCCCGCTTGCAATTACATCACAGCGCTGTGCTCGCGATAACGTCCCATGTAGTTGGTTGCAGATAATAAGGTTACCGAATTTAGCTAAGCACCTATTAATTACGTGGGTAATACGTGCCCATATTAGACGAGGGAATACGATCCACTTACTAATACTCCCATATTCGCCGGATGTCTCTTTCATTCTCATAGTAAACGCAGATATGGCTGTTATAAATAGGAAACGAAATGATCCAGTGCCCAGGGTAATTGAAAATTTGCAAAGTAAGTAATCTTATTTCATGCGACGGCTGGATTCGAGGGATACCCACTTATAATATGAAATTAAATTCAAATCATTACGAGGTACGATTACAGAGGAAACCCTGATACCCTCGGATCACCAAATCTACTAGGCCTCAAATTAAAAGAAAAACATTACATAGGTAGGTAGGTACCTATCTATTTTTTATTAATTAGAAGAAAACTGAATACTTATAATAAGAAGTTCATTTCGTTTTAGTTCTGACACTCATTAACACGTGAATGCATACTTAGCGCTCACGTTCCTACATATCAGTTAAAAGACATTATAATTTGCTTCGCTCTAATGTCTCACTTGCTAAGTAGGTATGTACCCTACCTACCGAATTTGCTTCACTTTAATGTCTTGTTCGATAAGTAGGTACGTGAATAACGTATCGAACCTCTGCATGCATTTCTAATTAAATGTTTCTACTGCCTTGATAATAAAATGAATCCATTATCTTACATATAATAAAACAGTAGAAACCGCGTGTCTGTACAATTGAAATTTTTAACAAAAAATGGGTGTGGGCAATAATAAAAGAGTAACAGAACACAAAAATGATTTTTTAGATTTTCTTTTCTGTCTGTCTGTCTGTCTGTCTGTCTGTCTGTCTGTATGTATTCGCTAATCTTGAAAACTACTGAACAGATTTTGACGCGGCTTTCACTAATAGATTAAGCTCTTCCCTGAGCAACATATAGGCTTTGTTTCATCGAAATCGGATGTCAAATAAAAAAGCTATCGTCTTTTAAAGTTTAAAGGTAATTTTTCTATAGGAGATTTTATAGTTACATAATATAGTACTAGATGGCGCCTCAAGGCAATTAAAACGCGCTATAGCTTTTTCTCTGAAAAGTATACTTAAATACAAACTGGTCGTTTAAAACTATTTAATTTTGTTTGTCTTGCGATTCGGTTAGTTGATGATTTTGATGTTATACTTGGATATGAAAATACGGACTCTGAACTTGCTTTGTGAATTAGTTGAAAAATATCGGATATAATCTAAAAAATATTGCCTACGTAGACGTAGATTTATTGAAATAATAAAAAATATATGTATTATTGTATGTATTTGCTTTGATTTTAAAAATGCCCAGACGAAACGCTTACAACGCATCGCTATTGAGAAATCTTACTCCGCCTAAATTGTGCAATGGAACCCGACTTAGAGTAACTTCTTTACAAAGAAACTTAATCGAAGCTGAGATTCTTACTGGATGTAGTGCAGGTGAAACTGTATACATACCACGAATACCAATCATCTCCAACAATTTCCCATTCCAATTCAAACGGACACAAATTCCAGTGTCCGTTTGCTTTGCTATGACAATTAACAAGTCTCAGGGGCAGACGCTAAAGGCTGTTGGAGTTGATCTCAGGTCGAATTGTTTTTCACACGGCCAACTATACGTGGCTTGCTCGCGGGTTAGTAATGCGGATAACATTTTCATATTAGCCCCAGAAGGAAAAGCTGTTAATGTGGTTTATAAAGACATTTTATAATTTACATTTGAAATATTAAATACATACCTATATTATATTTTTTATATTATTTGTCTGTCTATCTGTGTGTTCCGGCTAATCTATAGAACAGCTGGACTGATTTGGACGGGACTTTCACTGGCAGATAGCTTATGTAATAAAGAGTAACTCATTTTAGAAAAAAATCTTTAATTATCCATACTTATGTCCCAGTACTTAAATTCCACGCGGACGAAGTCGCGGGCACGGCTAGTATTTGAAATAAATGGCAAACATATAAATTTCAAAAAGATTGATCGTAGTAATGTAAACGATATTTGTACCAAGACGACGATCGAATATCAATTGATACAACGTTGTAAATATTCAATAGGGACCTTATAGATAATTATGAATAAATCAAACTGTATAAGTGAATGGAAACAATATAAATGTCTCATAAAACAACCCCTGTATTATGCCAGACGGAGAAAAACGTCCGAACGTTTCACGTACCATTTTCTGAACTGCAATTAAAAGTTGAATCGTTCGAAAGGTAGGTACGTCGTTTATCAAATGTTCTGCTCTACGTTCCAAAACGAGGAATAAAACACAGAAACCAGAACAAATGTACACGAACGTAGTCCGAAATAAAGGTTCGATTTTTATATTTGATTTATGGTTCTGTAATTCATCGTCATTATTTTAACTTTTTAAAATTTACTTTTACTGGTGTAAACAAACAAAAAGTACTCTAAAGTACAATGTGAAAGCTGACATGGCATGATTATGAAATTATAAATACTTTAGGGTAGGAAAATATCGGAACCTACCAACTTAAGTATATTGTACAGTAGATGTTCCTTACGTTGCTGGCCGTCGAATTTTAAAGTATTATAGACTTGGAATCGCAGGTACAGCCGAATTATAAAGTTATAACCTAATCTCAAAATGTACTTAAATTGTAGGCTCCTTATATTAGGTACCTACCTTTGCCAAGAATGTATATAGGTAGACTATACATAAAAATTCAAATGCCGACGAACAGATGAGCGGGTTTATCATTTAGCTACAGGCCCCTGAAAATGACAAAATTATGTTTGGCTCGATCGGCTTACCACATATCAATCAGTCTGTTGATTTCTTTGAGAAGTTGCCAATGCATTTGTATTTATAGTTTCATGAACTCGAATTGCAAATAGCCAAAATAAAATGATAAGTGACTTCCAAATAAATAAATATAGAGTCAGTTTTTTTAACCTAAAGTCAACCCATAACTAGTCCCATAAATACATTTCGCGTACCTAACTATCAGCTTTCTGCCAATTAGATTAGATTCATTTATTTCCCAAAATTTATACAATATAATTACCTACATTATTATGGCAAATTACATGTACTCATAATTATTGAGATCGTCAAAAACAAAAACAAAGAACAATAAGATTAAACAATAGTTAACAGCAAAATTACAATTTCATTACAATAAGATTTTGTCATACATATAATGTCAAATATATTAACTATTATAGATTTTTCTCATTAGTCGTCAATACAATTTGTCAGACGGAATAATTTATATAATACATAATAATTTCTGATGCCTTCGCGGTTATTACACATTGGAATGAAAATTAATTTAATCATTTGTTTGTTTCTTCATATATAAAATCCAGTATTGACAGGTGTGCCGTGGATAGATAATTCTGGTAACAATTCGAATTATAAAATAAATAAAATTAAACTTTACTTTTTATGTTAGATGCTTCTGTCGAATTAGTACATTACGCACCAAGGCCAGTAAAATAAAAAATGTCTCGGATCACATGTAATTGTCGTCCGAGGCGAAGCCGAGGTTGACAAAAATGTGATCTGAGGCTTTCTTATTTTACTGTCCGAGGTCAGTATACTATTTTTCTGTTCGACGAAGCCAGAAAGCGGAAATTTCATTTAGCGAAGCGGCCACAAAGTTGGCGCTTTCTGGCCGGAGGACGGAAAAAAGATTTGGCCGTCTCTAACTGAAAAAATACCTACTACATTAAACTAACAAACGGAGAATTGCATCGTAGCGTTCTTTACAAAAAAATACACATCGGAAAATACAACAACGGCCAAATTTAACTACATTTCGTAACATACCTGTTTTATTTTTTTGTTTTAATTGACATTTTACCTATAATCCGGATTTGAGTCGCGTATTTTATTTTGTTACAGTTCCCATATTCGTGGCATGACAAAGCTGACGATAATGTAACCTAGCGCTAAAGAAGCGAATTAGATACGTTATTATAAGTAGTTGTTTAATTCCAAAGCTATGCTTAGTTGAGGACTCGGACAATGGTGTGAATAGTCGAACGACATTTATTTACTTTATTAATTATTTATTTTCAATATTTCTGTAAATCCAAGATTTTTATGACGTTAATAATATGAATCATACAATACAGGAATCAATTAAGGAATAATGTGTGACTGTAAGAAATGCCTTGCTGACTCTGACGAATTGAGTCAATATCTCCCAGCTGTGAAGGCGGAATTCACGCCTGCGTCTGTCTTAACACTTTAAGAACATCAGCGTCTAATGGAAATGAAACGTTTTTCAGTGGTCCTAGCATGCACTAATACCAGGAGTCACTTTTTAACTTGTGTGTGCTAAGGAAGACATTTGGGTCGTTTTTTTTTACTTTTTTCAAATCTTGCGCAAGTAATCAGTTTTTTGTTATTAACAACGCGGCAACGATACAAGCTAAAAATATATCGCAAACATCCATGAAACAAAACAAAGATCTAATTTTATAATAAGTCTTCCTAATTTATTTAGAGTAACATAGTGATTAGTATATCTGGTAATAGAATGGTAAACTTTACCTACATTAGAATATAGGGAAACATAAATCTAAGTAGGTACTTCTCTACTTCTATCCATGCAATATGCACTACGTGTTTTATGTAAGTAAAATCTTTTATTTTGTGATAAGCTTACCTGCGCAAAATTGGAAAATGACCCACTTAGATACCTCCGGTTATAGATATAGAGATATTATAGATTAGATATACAAAATCTACTCCGATTTGCCGTCTCTGTTTAGATAAGTAGGTATAGTTCTTATCAAATAATTTGGTAAAGTCCTTATCAAATAATAACTTATTACGGCTAGCAGGAATCAGGCTTGCCTTTTATATTTCGCACAATAAATAAGTTAGTGGCGTAGCAGTCCCGCATCACAAAGTTTTCTTTTATCTTTCAACATACTTCATACATTAGACTTATTTCTTAAGAAACGGAAAAAGAATTTGTAAGTAGGTAGGTACCTTTGAAAAAAAAAATGCCTTTATCAAAGAAAAGTTTGACATTAATCCTCTTAACCTAAATGTTTTTGTGTGAGGAACTCGAAAGAAGACAAAAAATGGGGACAGAGCTTAAAAATATAATAATTTTTAATTATTAATTATTTTATAGTTAGGTATGTTTCTATGTTTATTTGGTTAGAGTAGAAATATGGAAAAAAATGCGAATCGAACATTAGGCTGTTTATAGCTATAAATAGTAGCTGTCTTTTGCAAACAAAAACTTATAATTCTGAAGTGTAAACAATGATCAACATAATAAAGTGCGTTGCATTTCAAACAGTGGCTTGCCTGCTAACCCAGACTGCGGGGAATATATACGTGACATCGTTGTCACGTCGTTGGTTATTTATGTCAGGGCTAGTACATAAATTCGTGTAACTCCACACCAATATCTGAACGTAAATATAGCCAAATTCCCCCAGAGTACCACCTTCGTTTGTAACTGACAGCTTACCACTCTGAGCTGATAAGCCTATAATAAAAGGCGCATGCCGCTAAAAAGTAATATGTAATATTATTTTTGTAAACACGAAGTGATTTTCTTTCATTATGTAACGGTTGATATTGTATTAGGATATTTTTTTTTTTATTCTAACCTAACGGTATTAAATGCTAAAGTACTTCTTGTAGATACCTACCTACCTTTTTTGTTATTACTCAGACTCTTTATATTATACTATGCTTATTATAATAATTACAAAGTTCTCTCCTCTTTCATTTGACACCCCACTCAATACGACACCCACTCAAAACACATTGGAGTCCCTCGCTTTTTTGGATGTAGGATCAACAATATTGATTTGGTGGACTAGGTACCTACGGTATCGCTCAAACGTGTAATAGATATCTATTCGGTTGAAATGTCATTTATCGGAATAGGCTCATTTATTTTGCGTTTAGATTTATAAACATCAACAATCTACAAAGGTCTATTATCATAGTTTGAACTGAGAGACTTTAATTGCTGGTCATAGATCTCGACTAAAATCCTTCCAATGACTGTGACCACGCTACACGCATCCTACACCAACAACAATAATTATTACTAGTCGACCATCACCTTCTAGTCCAGAAGGTTTTTTAACACTTTCTGGTCTCATCGCTACTAAAAACATAGGTATATTAGACTGCTAAAATTATAATTATTTTCCTTTGGCATTATCAAAGTAAATAATAGGTAAACACCTCGCTAGGTACATTTCGATTTAATGCTCTTTGCAGAGACTCCATTTTCATTTAGCTAAAGTGCATCTGTCAAAAGTTAGTGAACGGCTGACGGGGATTGATGAAATACCCTGAATATTTATACAGCATTGAACTCTGGCTGTAAATTGATTAGATTTAACTCAAGAATTGTAGGGAATTTTCAGATTGTCGATTTACTACGCAAAATAAACCCAGCGTATTTTATAGATCGAGCGTCAAAATTTTATTGACAGATTTCTTAGTATCCTTAAGTCTTTTGTGTAAACAAAGTCTGGCGTACAGTATTCCACTGATCAATTTTCTCGTAGCCGGATATTAAATTACCAGTACGTATAGTAGTAACTAACACAATTTATAATTGCGGAGATCAATCAAGCGGTTTCTATTCTAACTAAGCTATTAGCGCAAACTGTGAGCTTGTAAAGTTTCGTAATTGTTTTTAGGAAATATGTCTGTGTCTATGATAACCTGATATGTAAAATTCATTTTGATTTAACTTTCAGTACAATTGAATATCACGACGTATAATGTCTAAAGAAAGCTAGCTAAGCCAGCTGGTATAAATAAAGCCAAGCTTCTCAATAATTTCATTCGTAACACATTAAATTGTTGTTATCAAAGAGAAAAGCGACGCTGTTTCCATGGTTAATAATATAAAATGATTTAAATTTCAAACAATAGGCACCAAAGATACGACGAACCACTTCCATAAGAAATCAATATCGAATGTATCAGCGAACGAACGATTTTCGGCATAGACCTCCAGTGTGGCTACATAGTTTACTACATAGGTGATTGTCGACAGAAAAAAAAATATTTAATTTAATTTGTCATTTTAAATTTTGCCGTAAAATTATCGGCATGCCAAGAATTTTCCTTCCTAAAGAAACGAAAAAGATTAGAGATATATAGAAGGCTTATTTAAAATGCATGTGACAATGTGCGGTATCCAGATACCCACATCCTTTTAACCCTACCTACCCTCAAACGTACCGAACAAAATCGCGCGAGGTGCGGCGGGGAGACAGGCAGTGCACCGAGCTACGACGCGCGCGCATGACTTGCAAAAAGGAACCCGGATTTTGAAAACGTGATTTTGTGTGAAGAGAAAGGAATAGCGTTGTCTCCCGAGAACCAGAAGACGAACTACTCTTGCCCGATACTAAGTCAAGGTACGTCCCAGATAATCTTTCCCCCACACATTGTCACAAATTGGTGGAGGCGCCTAACCCCGGTCTAGTTTTTTGTGCATAGGGCCGCTCAGTGATTTTTTATTTTTCTTTCTTTAATACAAATGGCGGAACAGGAAGAAAAGAGTGTGACCCGTGTCGCTGAAATGTATAAATACTTTAAAACCTTAAATCTTGAAAGTCTTAATCCTACGTTAATGAAATTGCAAGAGAAAATAGAATCACAAAATTCTCAAATTGGCGAATTAACTAAAAGACTAATTAATTTGGAAGCCGCGGAATCGT